>CM066050.1:87984993-90384993 GCA_033557465.1 Ichthyophis bannanicus | reverse complement strand
TACTGGGCATGGGATAGGCATCAAAAGTCGAGATAGCATTCACTTGCCGAAAGTCAATACAGGACCTAGTGGTTTCATTGTGTTTGGGCACTAGGGCTAGACCATTCACTGTTGGACTCTTTGATGACCCCTAAATGCAGCATATCCTCTGTCTCTTTCTCATCCTCCCTTTGTTTAGCCTGGGGAATGCGGTATGGCCATTGCCTTACGATTTTGCCATCCTGGATGATAATTCTGTGAGTTCCGAGATGGGTTCTTCCAGGCAGGGGTGAGAACACCTCTGGGAACTGGGCTAGCAGGTGCTTCTCCTGTCTCTTCTGGTCTCCCATAAACTCACGTCCTATTGAGACCTACATGGGGTCTTTCTTCGGGGCAATCTCTGGACCCAGGTCCTCTTTCTTTTCACTCATTTGTGCTCCTAGCCCCTCTTGACACACCCAGGGTTTGAGCAAATTGATGTGGAAGGTCTGCACCTTTCCTTTCCGCTGCTCCACTTCATAATCTACAGGCCCCAGTTTCCGGTGCACCCTAAAGGGGCCTCTCCACTGGGCTAGTAGCTTATTTTTGGAAGTGGGCAGCATAACTAATACCAGGTCTCCTGGGTTAAAACTCCTCTCCCATGCCTGCTTGTCATAATAGACCTTTTACTTCTCTTGGTTTTTCCTCAAATGTTCGTTTGCCCACTGGGAGAAGATTCTTAACTGAATTTTTAACTGGGTAACCTGTTCAATTATGGGCTCTAACCCTCTTTCCGTTCCTATCCAGGCTTTCCTGTACCACATCAAAGAGTCCCTTGGGTTGTCTCCCCATTAAAAGCTCAAACGGGGAAAAGTCCAATCTAGCTTAGGGAACTTCTATATGCAAACAGAACAAATGGGATCACTTGCTCCCATATCCGACTGTTATCTATTCTTTTTTCTAACCATTTGTATCAGGGTCTAGTTAAACCGCTCGACGAGGCCGTTGGTTTGTGGGTGGTAGGCGGTGGTCTTAACATGCCTGATCCCAAACATTGTCAAGACTACTCCTAACTGTCTAGACAAAAAGTTAGTGCCACGATCTGCCAAAGGTTCTCTGAGAAAACCTACCTCACAGAAAATTTTCAACAGTTCTTGTATTATCTGACCTGTGGTAACTTTCCACAGGGAACTTGCCCATGGATAGCGGGTGGCATAGTCAACAAGTACTAAGAGGTACTGCTTATCTGCCATGCTCCTATCTAACGAACCCACGATGTCCATGGCCATTCGATCCAAGGGTTGTTTGATCCCTGGGATCGGAATCAGGGGAGCTTTCCTGGGCTGGTTCTTTTTTCGTTGGCAGTCATTTCCTGATATAGGTTGGGCCAGAGAACCATTGTGTAAGATGTGCAATAACCCCCTATTCCCCTAGGTGTCCTGCTAAGGGGTGGCTGTGAGCCAAGATCAATAGGGCATCCCAGAATATGTGGGGCACCATGAAACATAGAAACATAGAAATATGATGACAGAAAAAGACCACATGGCCTATCTAGTCTGTCCTTCCATATCAACAACTACAACAGTCCCCTTTTTACCTTTAGAGATCCTCTGTGTTTGTCCCATGCTTTTTTGAATTCAGTTACTGTCCTCATCTCCACCACCTCCACTGGGAGACTATTCCATGGATCCACTACTCTTTCCGTAAAGAAATATTTCCGCATATCATTCCTGAATCTATCTCCCATGTCCCCTCGTAGCAGAACTTGCTTTCGATTGAAAGAGGCTCTCTCCCTGAACATTTATGCCACGGAGGTATTTAAACATCTCAATCATATCACCTCTATCCCGCCTTTCCTCTAAGATGTACATATTAAGATCCTTCAGTCTGTCCTCATATGCTTTATAATGAAGACCACTAATCATTTTAGTAGCCACCCTCTGCACCGACTCCATCCTGTTCACATCCTTTTGAAGGTGCGGTCTCCAGAACTGCACACCATACTCCAAATGAGGTCGCACCAAAGACTTATACAGAGACATTATCACCTCCTTTTTTCTGCTAGCCATTCCTCTCCGTATGCACCCAAGCATCCTTCTAGCTTTTGCCGTCGTCTTTTCTACCTGTTTAGCTACTTTAAGATCATCAGACACAACCACGCCTAGGTCCCGCTCTTCTTTAGTGGACAAAAGTACTTCACTCCCTATACTATATTGCTCCCTTGGATTGCTGCAGCCCAAATGCATGACCTTACATTTTTTAACATTAAATCCCAGCTGCCAAATTCTAGACCATTCTTCAAGCTTAGCTAGATCCCTCCTCATGTTATCTACACCTTCCTGGGTGTCTACTCTATTGCAGATTTTGGTATCATCCGCAAAGAGGCAAACCTTACCCGACAGCCCTTCCGCTATATCACTAACAAAGATGTTAAAAAGAATCGGACCAAGGACAGATCCCTGGGGTACACCACTGGTAACATCCTTCTCCTCAGAGTGAGCTCCATTTACTTGTACTCTTTGTCGCCTCCCACCCTTTCTCTTCCTGGAATGTAATCCAATATAAGAGGTTATTTATTTATATATTTATATATTTATTTATTTACATTCTCTTATATAGCACGCTATTCTGCATCAGTGCGGTTTACATTGAACAAACTGAAATTACATTGAACAGGGCATTATAACTCGGAGATAACTATTTTACAGGTTGTTCCTAGTAGTTGTCGTTTGTTTGTTATCCCAGGTGATTTTTATTTCCTAAGTGGGGTCATACCGTAAGTCCCTGTGGATACACCTCACTTGTACAGGGCCCAGGTATCTACCCTGCCTCTTACCGACCCCTAGGCTCTGTACCAGAGCTCGAGACATTAGAGACTGATTTCTCCCAGTGTCTATGAGATCTTCCAGGTCTGTCCCACCAATCCTGATCCCTTTTTTAAGGGGTGCACTCCAGCCTCCTGGGTCCCCTGCAAATCCTACACAAGAGAAGAAACATTCCCCTTTTGGACAGTCCTGTTGGAAATGGCCCAGCTCCCCACACAAAAAAGTATGTGATAAGGAAGCTTATCAAAGCTCAGGAAGTAATGACAAAAGAGGAGAATTTACTCTGATTAAGGGACCTGTGCTGGCAGGTTATAGAAATAAGACAGCTTGTTTCCCTAAAAGTCTACATGTTCCAGAATGCACCAGTATGCAGAAAGTCCCTAAGGGAGCTAGAGTGGAAAAGCATGAGTCTAATCAGAGAAAGCATTATGTCATCCCTAATCAAACAGCCTCTAGGAGAGAGCTTAATCCACAACACCTGAAGAATGCAAGGGAGGAGTTGCAATCTAAGCCCTTTAAAACTAGAGGGGAATCTTCAGGAAGGCAGAAGGGGGCGGAGAACCAGATGGAAGAACGAGAGGAGGAACAGAAGGAACAACCTGAACCTGAACCTGAAGGAACAAGGACAAGGAAGCAGATGGTCCAAGAGTGGAGCTCAGAGAAGTACGTATGCCTGGAGAGATTTCTGGGGGAAACAACCTTCAGAGGACTGGAAAAAGCCAGAGGTCTGGAGATCCACAGCCAGGAACCCTGAAGCAGCACCTAGGGTCTGCTGCAGCTAAGGAAAAAAGGAGCCCAAATACCTCTTGGATGACGTCTGGAGAAAAGATCCTGAGGTCCAGAGATACCAACTGGAGGACAGGACACAGAAGCTCTATTGCATACTGGCCAGAATACCAGAAGAAGCAGCCTGATGCTTGCCTGGATTCAGGTATGAACTGTGAATGTTTCTCTAGCTTTGAGCAATGCAAACAGCAGGGAAACAGTTTCTCTCCATATAGAGGTCAGTTCATAAAACCCTCTGAGCCAGACAGTGAAAGTGAATCTATGCAATTTCAGGAGCAAGGTTTAATATCTGATGAAGAGAATGTTTATATGGACTGTTCTTTGAGTAGGTTGTTATTTTAGGAAAATCCTAAAAATAAGAGTAAACATCAAAAGGAAACATTCTAAATACTGGCTTCCCATAAAGTTTTGTTGGAAATAAAAAGCTTTTGGGAAAGTTTGCACGTGTGCTGAAAACAAGCTACTGATTGCAGCTAATTTTCACCTGTTGGTAGAGCAGAGCACAGCACAAGCCGTGCACACGTGGGATTTAAAAGTTCTTTTCTGTGTGGAGAAAGAGCTATGTTTTTGTAAAAAGAAGTTTTCCTTTTTGGTTTTGTTTCACCTCAGCACTGCTAAGGAGTTGATTAGCAGTGGCTGTAAGAAAGCCTTTCTGTTCCATAAAGGACTTTGATACTTATTTACATAAGCATTTTTCAGTTGCCTTGTTTATATTGCATAAACCCTGGAGAAGTTATCCTGGATGTGTTACCAAGTATATCTGTGTGTGGAATAATCGCCCCATAAATAAACTCTAATTTTCCCTTACACTCGACCAACTACAAGTTTCTTCATTTATGTAAAAGGCAAGCTTTGTGTAAATGGACTTCAATAACCACAATCCTTTGCAAGACAGTTAATTTACATACTTGCCAAGGTGATGGTACCTTCATAACAAGCACCCCCTTTTACAAGCATCATGGCCCTCTTTGAGACTCCTGAGTGTATATTTTCCCTGTGGGGTCCTTAGGGCTATCCCAACTTCCCTTTGCCCTAGGGGGTCCTTTTCCCACAGAAATCCCTTGGAATATCTCCTTTCTCCCTTCCCTGGGGACTCGGTGTCCTTGGGATTCAGCATTGAGAAAGTTCTGGGCGAGGCCTACGACCTCCATTATGGACATTGGCCCCTGCCTAGATACACATGCCCGTACTTCTCTGGGCAAAATACAGAGAAATTGTTCTAGCACTATCTTCCTTGTTATGGTAAGTCCAGAGTTCTTATCAGGTTCCAGCCACCTGGTGTCCAAATTAGTTAATCTGTGGGCCACGGCCCTAGGCCTTTCTCCTAGGTGAAATTTGGTGGCCCGAAACCGCTTTTGATAGTTCTCTGGGGATAGCCCCAACCAGTCCTGGATAGCCGCTTTCACCTCATAATAATTCACAGCTTGAGTATTGTCTAGGTTTGCCAACTGGCCGGTTTTCAGCCGGCCTGGCCGGTTTTTCCATGGCCAGGCCGGCTGCCGGCGCAGAGGTAAAACCGGCCATTGAAAAGCCGTTTTTTTGCTCTGGCCACAAGATCGGGAGCGGCCAGAGCAAAAAACCGGCTTTTCTCCCAACCCGTCCAAAAAAAAAAACCTTCCCCGGGGCGGCCCACACACCAGAGGGCTTCAGAGGGAGCCAGGGAAGCCCGCGCGAGGCCCCGGCTCCCTCTGTACAGCCGCCAGCGTGAAGAGCCTTTTCCTTCACGCTGGCGGCTGTTTCTGTAAAGCCGCGATTGGTGGGAAAGGTTAAAGGCAATGCCCTTTAACCTTTCCCAGCATTCGCGGCTTCGCAGAAACAGCCGCCAGCGTGAAGGAAAAGGCTCTTCACGCTGGCGGCTGTACAGAGGGAACCAGGGCCTCGCGCGGGCTTCCCCAGGTCCCTCTAAAGCCTCAGACAGCCGCGGTTTTGGGGGGGGGGGAGGCCAAGGACTGCATGGGCTGTGATGGGGGGAGGGGACCTGGACTGGAAAAGGGCTAGGGGGGGGGGACTTGGACTGGAAATGGGTTGTGATGGGGGGGGGGGGGAGAACCTGGACCGGAAAAGGGCTATGGGGGGGGGGGGACTTGGACTGGAAATAAATGGGCTTTGATGGGGGGGGGACCTGAAATGTAAAAGCGCAATGGGGGGGGTGGGGCCATGGAGTGGAAATGGGGTGTGATGGGGAGGGGGACCTGGACTGGAAAAGGGCTATGGGGGGGGGGGACATGGACTGGAAATGGGTTGTGATGTGGAGGGGGACCTGGACTGGAAAAGGGCTAGGGGGGGGGGGGGAACTTGGACTGGAAATGGGCTATGGTGGAGGGAGGGGGAACTTGGACTGGAAATAGGCTGTGATTAGGGGGGCTAGGACTGCAAATGCACTGTGATGGTGTGGGGGGGGGGCTAGGACTGCAAATGGGCTGTGATGGTGCGGGGGGACTCGGACTGCAAATGGGATGTGAGGGTGGGGGGCCCAGGACTGGAAATGGGCTGTGATGGGGGACTTGGACTGGAAATGGGCTGTGATTGGGGGGGGGGGGCGCTAGAACTGGAAATGTGAGGGCTAGCACTGGAAATGGGCTGCTGAAGAGCTGGAATAGGATTGGAAATGGCTGATGTGGGACATGGGAGAATGGGACTAGAAGGGAGTGGATGCTGGGTGGGTCTAGAACTATAAGGGAACTGATTTTGGGGGAGGACTAGAATAGATGGGGAATGAGAATGGAGGGAAAAAATATTTTGTGTGGAAGAAAAGTCTATGATGGGCTGGGTATTGGGAAAGTAAGAGGGGCTTGAAAATGGAAGGGTGAAATTTAAATGGATGATAAAGGAATAAGGAAAGAATTGGGGGAAAGAACAAAAGGGAAACAATCAGTATGTTAAAGCAAAAATAGAGAGAGAATGGAAAAGAGAAGGAAGGACAAATGGATAGCTCGCAGAAGACACAAAGAAATCAGAAGAAAGTGACTGGAGCAATTGCAACTGAAAAATAAAATGCCCAAACAGAAGGTAGAAAAATACTTTTTATTTTGAATTTATTAACTGGAATATGTCTGGTCTGTGAAGTGTGTATTGCTAACATCTTTGCGTTTTCTTTAGTGCAAGAGGAAATGACTTTATAGTTTTATTTCTCCAGTGTTGTACATTTCATGTTTGGATTTTGGGGTTCCCAGTTTAATTATTATCTGACCAAGGAAGTTAGCCTACACGTATCCTCGGTAATTTTTGTGGGTGGGGCTGGGGGCGGGGCAGGGATGGGACTAGGGGCGGAGAATGGGTGGAGCATGGCGAGCCACAGGTGTCGGGTTTTTCTCGGTGAAAAAGTTGGTAACCCTAGTATTGTCTAGGGACCAATAGGCTGCCTGATCTTCCCCCATAAGCAGCGATGCTAAATGCATGGCCCACTGGTCCAAGGATCAATCTGCTGCTGTAGCCACCATTTCAAATGTCAGAATGTATGCTTCGGGATCATCCCCAGGACCCATTTTTGCTAAGGTGAGGGTCCGGGTCCCCTCCAGTCCTCTGTTGCAACACATCCCTCAATTGGGTCCACCTTAGGTTTCACTGTCCTCGCTGAACTGATCATCCCGTCGGTGAATTTCTTAAGCTCCTGATTTTGTACCTCCAGTTGCTGGAAGCATGGCTGGTTAAGTTGTGCCTGTCTTTCCAGGATCTGGACAATTCTCCGATCCATTGCCTCATGCTGGAGTCGAGTCTGCTCCACCATCCAACGGCAGTTCCTCCGAAGCCATGGCGGTAAAGCAAACAGAGAGAAAACACAAGTGCAGGTCTTTAGGAGAGTACCCCCATACTGCCTTTACCCAGACTAACTGTCCTACACTGTGCCCTAGATACTCATACCTTCCTGGCAGACTGGTCTCAGCGTTATTAGTCCGTTGGCCTCACTGGAATGTGTCCCTCTTCTGGATCCTGCTTGTTCTTTCCTCACGGGATCAGCAGTTCCACTCTGGCAAGCTTTGGAGATCCCACTTCTGACACCATTTGTTGCTCCATCTCGGGTCCAGTCCGGTATCGTCCATCTTCAGGTCCAGCAGGCAGGCAAGCATCTGGTAGTCCTTTCAGGTCTCTCCGGTGATCCTTCTGGCTTAATCCACTCTCAAAGAAGAGCCCAGAAACCACCCCTTTATGGCCTCCCCTACTTATTTATTTTATTGTATTTAGCTAGGCTTATATACTGCTTTTCACCAGGTTAAGGCGATTTACAGGGAACAAAATGTTTTTACAATGAACATATGCTGTACAAGCAACAGAAAAACAGTATAGTGAAACAGTCAACAATTTGAACAAAATAAAATTAAGGCTTACATAGTATAAATAGTAAAATATTATATACAATCATTGCAACTTAACAGTATGCTCAAAAACTATTTACAATTGTGAGTCTGGTTTGATAGTGTCATGTTGAAGGGGATGTTAGGTGGAGGGACCAAAGTGTTCAGTGAATAGGTGGGTTTTCAAGTGCTTACGGAAGGAGGGGAGACTGGCAATATTTCTTAAGGTGTCAGATAGGGAGTTCCAAAGGGAAGGAGCGTAGAGTTTACAGTATGTTGAGTTTCTTGATTGTAGTATGTCTTTGTGGTCTGTTTGTAGAGGGTCTCTGTAACAGGGATTAAAGGCAGATTTCCTGATGGGAGTGAAGAGCTTTGTGAGTGAGGAGGATGCATTTATATTTGATTCTAATGGTAAGGGGTAGCCAGTGTAATTGTTCAGGATGGGGGTAATGTGGTCATATTTAGCAGCTCCTTGGATGATACAAGCAGCAGTGTGTAACACGGTTTGAAGAGAGAGAAGTGTGGATTGAGGCAGACCCTTGTAGATGTTGTTGCAGTAGTCTTCATGGGGGAGAGTGAGTGCTTGAAGTGCTGATCTAAAATCTGTTGGTTCTGTAGGGGTTAAGGACGGGTTTAAGGACTAATTTGGCTTACTTAATTTGGCTCACTTTGATAATGATGTTGAAAGTTATGATCCTATCCCAAAGAGCTGACTAACTTCTAAATGGCACAGAAGAACTGCATGTGGGCTGTGATTGACAACATGTATAATCCCTGCTGAAACATGTAGGATACCAGACTCTGGACAGGAGTGTGCAGAGAATGGACTTACAGAATGGAGCAGATGCCAGCCTAATATAAGGTTGATGAAAATGTTTGCAGAGCCTTGAAGATTCTAACTTGTGCTTGAAGCGAAAAGAAAATCACCCAAGCGAAACTACAGTGAAACAAAGAAGAAGATGCAGGGCGGGGACCGAGCAGCCCAGCAGGGAACGGCCTACAGCACATTTAGTTATATGATACTGAGTGAAGGGCCTCAAGACAGAAACAAAGACAGAAACCTGATAATGGGGAGGGGTCTCAGGGTAGAGCCTGCAAATATATGCAGAATGTTCTGGAACTATTTGCTGCAGAGGAGTATATAACAGAGGTAACGGCCGAGTGTGGGCGGGACAGCCTTCTCTTTCACTATTATTCAGAGCCAGAGAACTCTGTCCTCATCAGGCAGACTGTTTATAGCTTTGCTTGTAACTTTCTTACTATTTGTTTTTGCCCAAATAAATTATTTTATTATGGAATAAGCAGAGTGTCGCCTGATTGATTATTGTATCCACCCCAGGGGAGATTTGTCCGAGCACCCTGGCGGACAGTTCGAGGAGGGGACGGAGTCATTGTAGGGTCTTTGTTTTGAAATAGATTTTTCTGGCTGTCATTGCTACTTGGGTTTTGAAAGAGAGTTGCTGGTCGCTAATGACTCAGAGATATTTCAGCTCTGTTTTTACATTTATCTGGATATTGTTTAATGTTATAGTGGTTGGAGGTGTGAAGGAGGTATCCTTTGTAACGAACATAGCCTCAGTCTTTTTGAAGTTGATTAATAGGTTATTTGTTGAGAGCCAATGGGTAACTTCTGTGAAGCAGTCTTGAATTTGTGCGTAATCCAGTTGATTGGAGTGGAGTGGGCAGCAAAGCATAATATCGTCAGTGTATATGTGAAAGTGGATATTGTGCTTTTTGATAATAGAGCATAGGGGTTGTAGGTATAGGTTGAAGAGGGGTGCAGATAGTGTGGCACCTTGGGGTACTCCTTGTATTTGTTGGTAAGGTTTGGAGATGTTTGAGCCCATCTTTATTTGTTGTTGTCTGTCAGTGAGGTATGATTAGAACCCTTTAAGTACGATGTGTTGAATTCCAAATGTTGTAGTCTTTGAAGTAATATATTATGGTCAACTTTATTAAACACTGCAGAGATGTCCAGGAATATTAGGAGATAGGCATGTGTTCAGTGTTGAATGCTTTGGGTTAGGGTGTTTATGAGACAGGTCATTAGGGTTTCTACTCCATGCATCAGGCGGAAACCATGCTGTTGAAGATCAAGTATGTGGTTTTCCTCAATATGGTTTTGGAGCTGGAGCTGTATGGTTTTCTCAATGACTTTAGCAGGAATGAAAGGCTGGCAATGGGTAGGTATGATGCTGGGTCTAATGGACTGAGGTTTGGTTTCTTCAGGATAGGGAGGATGGAAGAGAACTTGAGATTGTTTGGCATTATTCCTTGTTGAAGTGCTTTGTTTGTTATCTTGGCTAGGATTGGGCTAAGTTTGGTTCTTGTTGCTTTAGAAACATAGAAATATGATGACAGAAAAAGACCACATGGCCTATCTAGTTCATCCTTCCATATCAACAACTACAACAGTCCCCTTTTGGCTGGGCATGGGTCAAGCGATGAGGTGGAGGTGTTTAGCTTAGTTTAGTATATGATCGATATTTTCGCTATTGTTTGAAATGTGAGCCAGAAATTATTGTTAGGAATAGCAGAAGTGTGGGGGGAGATGGTGTGGTTCAGGGAGGGTTGTAATTGTTTTTAGTGTGCAACTAATTGTTGATGGCTGATGGATTGTGGTTTGCGGGTGATTCTGTGAGGCATTTCACTAGGTCAAATGGATGACTTAGATGATTTATTGCAGGGAGGTCTATCTCTGGAGTTTCAATGTACGCTACGGTGAGTGATCCGGTGGTCCCAAAATCCACGTTTGGTAGGATCCCTTCCCATGCTGGACAAGTGCCCCCTTCTAGACTAGATAGGCCATGTGGTCTTTTTCTGTCGTCATATTTCTATGTTTCTATGTTTCTAAGTAGCTCTCACCGGGGTCTGTTGTAACAACACAAAATGTGAATGATATTCATATTAGATTAGGAATATGCAAATGACATCTTCCCAATGTCCTTCAGTTTAGACAAACATATACATCGAACATTACAATAAATTCCCCCCCCTTTAAGTCTCGGATTCAGCCGGGGTGCGTCCCAGGTGTGGAATTACCTGGATGCCCCCACCTCCCACATAGCTGCTTGTTGTTACTACCACCCCAAGTCTAGAAGGTTATCCAGTGGCTGAATGTCCATGGGTGTCTCTTCAGTGACTAGCTGTTCCTTATCGTCCCTCCAGTCTAGCCCCGAAACCTCTGGATTGTGCACCTCCTCCAGCAGCTTGGAGACTGAGCATGTCACCCTTTTGATGATACTGGGATCCTCAAGCAGCTGGCACCGCCCACCAGCCCCCAGTAAGCTCAGTCTCCAAACAGCTGGAGGAGGTGGTGAGCCAGGGCTGGACTCACTACAGGACAACTAAGGAGAGTTAGAGATACTCTGCGCCTCCCTCACCAGCAACACTGCAGGGCTCTTGGAGTAACGGAAAACCACAATCAAAGCAATGAGAAGGAAATCTATAAGACAGCAATAAAATACCACACACTTCTATATATATAGATATACCAAAGCTTTGGGAGAGAAACAAATAGAAACAAGTTCTCTTTGTTTACTCTAACTATTAGCTATGGTTTACTTTATTTATAAGGCTCTTTTGGATGATACAGCATAATTTCACTTTATTGTTCTACGTCAGGTATTACGTATTCATAACATCATAGGTCAATTTCTAATCAACATAGATCAGTATGAGGAGACATACATGTATTCCAAGACATAACTGTTGTCATGATGCGGGCACTAATAAAGTTGGTTTTAAGAAAAGAAATCCTGTTTTAGAAGAACTAGATGTGCAGTTACCTCCAGGCACAGCTAGAGGGAGCAGGAACAGACATACTGGACTTAATGAGCCTAAGCTCACTGATGACCTGCAGCTGAAAGGGAACCAGGAAGTCAGCAGTAACGGTTCACTTTATAAGCCAGAGCAGAATGCTTCTGGACAGCAGTGGCATAAGCAGAGAGAGCAGAGGAGGCAGTGGAATGAGCATATGAAGCAGCAGGAGCTGAGGAAGGAGGAGAAAGAGGAAGAAGGAACTGGAGCTGGACTAGAAGGAGAAACAGCAGAGGACCCTGGAGGCTATCAAAGATATAAGCCTGATTGCTGTGAAAGAAGCCAAGCTGGAAGCTGGAGGAGAAACAGACCTCACAAGGTGGGAAGCCAGAAAGCCCAAACTGAACCTGTTGTGCAAGGGGAGTTTGGTGGAAGTTGCTCCAAGGTGAGAGGGTCTGCCACGCCTAGTTCCTATACTCTACCTGTTTGTAACATAGAGAGAAGAAAGCTAAGAACCAGAGAGGGAGGTTCTGACAGAAGCTTATCTCTAAAGGATCATTGCCCAGTTTCACCTATTGAGAGGGAAAAGCAGTTTTATAAGCAACGGAAGTTTTTACTCAGTGAGCCACGGTATGAGGCATTGAAGATTAACTGTAATGATTGTACTGCTAAAAGTTATGCTAAAAGAAGTATTCCTCCTAAGAGAAACAAGAGTCAAGACTGGTTCACTAAACTACCGCCAGCCTTAAGAGTCCCTGGTTATGTGAAGCCAAACTCCCAAGTGGTAGATTACCATGCTGAAATAGACAGGGACAGTGGAAGCCCTTTGAATCAGTATAGGGGAGAGGAATTGATGGAAGTGGATTCTCCCAGCACTATTCCCTCACCTTTGCCTGAGGAAATGGAATGTGATTGGTGCACTGCCTATGCTCCAAAGTGTGTATGCTCCACAGAAGAATAAATGAAATATAATTTGATGTTTATTATACTGAATATTACTATGAAGAAAACCTGCTTTAAACTGTGAAGTAACAGTTAACTAGCCAGTGAATATTGGTACCTTTTAAAACAAAGGACTGTTTCTGTTATCTAAAATATCTCTTAGTTGAACCTTGCTTTAAACGGGGAATAAAAGCCTTTATAACCCTACACTTGGACTCTTTGTTCTTTAACAGCGCTACCTAGTGGCGTATAATCTTTGTGTCACCGGGAACCGAGTGACACTGTAGATATTAAATTTACTGCTGACTGCTTGATATCTGGTAATCCTGAGACTGAAAGACTGGAGGACAAGCTGCCCTTTTTCTTATTTCACATAGCTTACAGGACTTGTACCTCTTCACCTACTTAGTAAGCAAATATATGAAGTTTATTTCTAAGCAACGTTTTGAACAATTGTAACTCTTTCTCAGGTTTTATTAGACAGTCTGGTTATGTACACCACCCTGTACAGACAAGCTTACTTTCAGTCCCTCCTCTGATTCTGTAAAGAATCATTCCCAAAGTAAGGAAACTCAGACATTGCCATTAAAGTGGAATTAAAACTAGATTCTGGGTCAATCTGTAACATCATTGTAGGGGTCAGTGATTCCACTGATTTCTTACAGCAGGCTGATATTACACAGAGAATTAATACTCCTAGAATGAGAATCCCCAAAAAGCCAAGTAATGATGCTAATATGCCTTGCAAAGGCCTGGATAATGAATTCCAAAATGAAGAAACAGAATCAAATAGATCTGAAAAAGAACTTACATAACTATCACTTGAAACAAAAGTACGGTTTCTAACTTTATCTAATAAACCTTTTACTATTTTTCCATTATTATCAAGCATACTACAACAAAAACCAACTATTACTCCGCATACACCATTTTTCTTTGCTAGGAGATAGTCTAAAGCCATTCGGTTCTGGGCTGCATAAGCTGACACTTTGTTCACTGCACTTCAACCCACTCCACCCAACAGATCCAGAAGATCTACATCAGCAAACACCCTAATTATACCAAATGCTTCAACAAAATGCACACTAACAACATCCAACAGAGCATTCAGTCTTTATGCTCCCAAATGTTGGAATACACTGCCTCCAGAAATCCGATCAATCTCTGATCTCATGCAATTCAGGAAAGCACTCAAGCACCACTTATTTATACAATACTACCAAATCAATCCTAATACACCATAGACACACCCATCCTCTAGTCCTAATGCATATCCATAGATTTATCATAAGATATTCACAAAACTCATTGTTATATATGTAAATAATTTTGTGCATTTCTCCCTAAGTTATCCAAGTTTTTCTTCCCTGTTCTATGTAAAACTGTTATTGTTAATTATGGCTCCATGTAAACCGCGCTGATGCTAAAGAGTGCGGTATATAAGAAAAATAAATAAATAATAAATAAAAACCTTGCAATACGTGAATTGCCTCAGTGAGATCCAGGGCTGTAAGTTCAACAACTGCCTGTAGTCACATAATCTGGGTACCATATTCTCTGGTGGGTGCTATAGCTCCAAAGGTTGAAAGCCACATAGTACCTGTGAATGCACCTATTTGAGATTTAGTTAAAGGTTTTGTAGTGTCTACCAGTTGTTGAGCAGCCTCTATGGCCTTATCCTGAGGAGAAACATCCCTTTTTCTTCTAAAATAATTGTTCAGGGTTGATAATAAAGTAATGTTTTGGTAAGGTACAAATCGCCACAGGGTATCTAATTGGGCTATATAACAAGTACCTGACCAACCTCTGGGAAGCTCTGTATACGCAAACGCACCACACACAAAATAATCTCCTTCTAAAGCCACTAAGCCATCTTCCCAGATTGTCACATTCTGGGGACAAGATATATTCTGGATACAATTATTCAAAGCCCTCTGAGTCATGTCCATTTCTTTAAGCCCTCCAGACAAATTACGTTTCCAGGGATGATAATACCCTAGTAAAGGGAGACTCCAGTTAGGTATGTTTAGGTCTGAACTAGAGTCATTCAAAGGGTAGCCAGAACTATTATATTGTAGTAATTCATAATCATGCACCTGGTTCCCTTGAACTGACATTAATTGTACTACTGAAATATAAGAGTTTCCTACATGGGATTTCTTATACCAGATAGAAGAATTATGCAGCATTACTATTCTACAAATGTTCCATGGAGTATCCCCTACCTTTCTTCCCTTACCCTGAACCATAAAACATATTGGAGGATTTTGTAGAGGCATAGAACTAACTATTCTAGGTTCTGGGTTTGTATGAGACCATTGTACAGTAGTTAGATTAAAAGCTATGTCACGAAACTCTTCGAAGGTCTTAGGCCTAACCCTAAGTAGAAATTCATGTTGAGTAGCTGTCACAGATGGAAGACACACTGCACAATCTGATAAATTAAAATGTTTTGTCACTGAGTGTACTTGTGACTCGAAAATATTTGAATATTCCTCATAACATTCCCAAGGTTCTAACTGCAGCACTGCTTTGCTACCACTAATATGCCTCAGCACAACTAAGATTAGATATAAAAACATTCTTAGCAAAACTTTTAAATATCTAAAACTATAATTACTTAAAAAAAACCTAAATCAAAACTGAAAATATACCTACTCTTCTTAATACTCTCCTTTATATAATGAAGATATATACTATAGCTATAATTAGCCTCTAAGTCTCAATAAGTTTATGAAGTAGAGGTTAAGTACCTAAAGGTCATTACATATATATCAGGAAAATACTAATCTAAAACTGACCTCATCCCTCTAAGCAATACTATAAATGCCGAACAAAAGCATTTTGCATGAATAGTCCATTCAGAATTTACTTAATACAATAATCTTTTTCTGTGATGTCACCATTGTTCTCTCTGAAAGTACTTTAAATCATAAAAATCTTTTTCTGCAATATCACTGTTGTCCGAGGAGTCTGCATTGTATTTCTTGAATCATGGATGCGGAGAATCACCTTCCGGATCTCGTGAGGGAGCCTTCTTACACTGCATAAGATGTATCCAACGAGAATGTCCTTCCACTTTACAGGCTGAATACCCCACCAGAAGTACACGAAATGGACCTAGGCATTTCGGAGCCAGAAGCGTCTTTGGATGCAAATTCTTAATCAGGACCCAATCCCCTGGTTTCATGTCCAGATGTGATGATTCCGGAGGAGCATCTTGTTGAGGATTCACCTTCAATAAAGGGGAAACAGACAGGACTGAGTGCAAGCGTGCAAAATAAGTTAAGATATCGCTGCGTAACAACTGGGGGTCTGGGATAACTGCCAAGGCATGTGGAGAAGTAGCTGGACGTCCAGTAACTATTTCATATGGTGTCAGACCTCCTCGAGTGCGCTGGGGGGAGTTACGCACCGCCATAAGGGCAGAAGGAAGGGCTTCTGTCCAATCTGTAGCCCAATCCTGTGTCATAGTGTGCAAGAAACCTTTGAGAGTCCTATTTATTCGCTCCACTTGGCCAGAGCTTTGCGGATGATAGAGCAACAATTTTATGGCAACCCCAGTTGTCATACTGGTAGTGGGATAAGCCTCCACCCAACCAGAGAAAAGACAAGTGATCACCAACAAATACCGCCTCCCTCCTCTGGCACAGGGCAAATCAGTAAAATCAAGCTGCAAAATCAGAAATGGTCCAGAAAGTCTGGGAAGAGCAGCAGCAATCTTCAGAAGGGGCCCCACCCTGCCAGCCTGCAAACAATCCAAGCAAGCAGCATACACAGCCTGTGCCACAGAAATAAACTTTGGGTGATACTACAAAACCGCAAAGGCATGAGGCATGGCTGCAGCAGATAAGTGAAGTTTATGATGCAGGAACAGAGCAAGCGGAAACAAAAGAGAGTCAGGGCAAATGAGTAGGTGCTCCTTCTTCCAGTAGCCCTGAGTATCACAGCATGCACCCCATGAAGTCCATAGAGTTTTGGTTTCAAGGGAAGTGTCTCGATACTGCTGTAAAAGAGAGGACAAGGAGAACAAAGTCATGTTAGAAGGCTTTAAATACAGCAGCGTTGGTGACACTAATGCCTGAAGAGCAGCCTTCCGCGCTTCTTGGTCTGCAAAACGATTGCCCTTTGAAACTAAATCACCAGCAGAGGAATGTCCTTTACATTTTAAAACTGCAACTTGTGCTGGCAAGAGAACGGCTTGTAACAAACGGTAAATGTGTTTAGCATGTTTAATTGGTTTATTAGCAGAAGTTAAAAATCCTTGTTGCAACCAAATATTGCCAAAATCCCATAGAACACTCATTGCATAGGAGCTATCTGAATATATATTTGCTAGAAGATATCTAGAGAGTTCAAGAGCACGTGTCAATGCAAAACGTTCTGCTAACTGGGCACTAGAAAATGGCAGAGAAGCTAATTCAACCACGTCATCAATTGTGGTTACTGCATAGCCTACACGAAGTTTTCCCATTTCATCTCTGAAAGCCGAACCATCCACAAATAAGGTTACATCCGGGGCTGGTAGGGGTACAGGTGAGAGATCAGGTCTAGCACGGGAAGATGTCAAAATACTTTGAAAACAATCATGGGACCCATCCTCCTCCACCAGATCTGCCAAAGGAGCCAGGAGCGTAGATGGATTGCATATGGACATAGTACATATTTTTATATGAGACTGAGAAATTATCATTTCCAGAGTCAACAAACGTGTGGAAGACAAAGGCTGAGTTTTAGTTAAATGGAGCAACCTAGAAACGGATTGTGCCACATATACCTCAAGAGGGTGCTGTAACACTAAAAAATCAGTAATTTCAATTGCAAATGCCACCGATACTAAACTGCGCAAGCATGGAGGAAGTCCCAAAGTCACTGAATCAAACCGCTTTGAAAAATATCCTATCGACTTGCGACCAGTTGGAAATGCTTGTAAAAGCACACATGTGGCAGATATGGCTGAACTAGCCACATACAATTTGAATGTTAAAGAATAGTCTGGAAAAGACAAACACGGTGTAGTGCTTAGTGCAGTCTTTAAATTTACAAAAGCTTCCCACTGTGATAACGTAGGTACAATGAGACCCTGTGGACCCTCTTTCCCAATCAACGCATAAAGCGGAGCTGTAAGGTCTGAAAAATTAGCTATCCACTGTTTACAGAAAATCAATAATCCCAGGAATCTACGTAACAACACTGGTGTCGCTGGGAAAGACAATGATAGAATAGGTTCCAATCTGGCAGAAGTAATTTCACAACCAGCTGGAGTTAGAACAACACCCAGAAAAATAACATTTTGAGATACAAATTGCAGTTTAGACAAATTAACTTTCAGTCCTAATTTGACAATATGAGCTAATAAAGACAAAGAGTCTGATAGACAAATCTCAACTTGGTGAACACAAAAGCAAATCATCCACATATTGAATTAAAGAGGATTGGTCAAGCTTCACATCTAATAATGCAGTTCTTAGGGCCTGCGAGAAGTAAGCAGGACTGTCAGTGCAGCCCTGACACAGCGTAGTCCATGTATACTGCTGATTGTCAAAATGAAAAGCAAATAAAAATTGGTTTTCTTTGCTAATTCTCACTGAAAAATAAGCAGAACTCCAAATCTACAACAGAAAACCAAGTAGTCTCTGAAGGTACCTGTGTCCAGATATCATGCGGATTAGGTACCAAGGGAAAGATTGGCAAAATTACCTTGTTAACAGCTCGCAGATCTTGCACAAATCGATAAGTCTTGCCATCAGCTTTCAGTACAGGAAGAATTGGAGTATAACATGGCGACATAGTAGGATAGATGACACCTTGCATCTGTAAATCTTCCATTACCGGACGAATTCCATCTATAGCAGCTGCTGATAGTGGATACTGTTTGAGTCTAGGAAGTTGTACTCCAGGTTTTAAGATAATCTTCACAGGAGGAATCGAGAGGCATCCAACATTGGATCCTGGAACTGCCCACAGAGTAGATGGAAGTCTTCCGAGAGCAGGGTGAATAACTTTGACATCCGCAGGGGGCTGCACTTCAGAGAGAGAGTACAACTGAAAATGTAACTTTCCACTCATCCAGGATAAAGTTGCATGATGAGAAGCCAGGAAATCGCGACCCAAAAGATTCACTGGTAATGTGTCTCCTACCAGAAAGTTAGTAGGGTACACAGTCTCTCCAATCTGCAAAGGCAAAGCTTCAAGTTTACGATGAGGAATTATCTTACCTTCAATGCCGTCACAATGCACTGTTAGAGCTTGTGCTATCTGAGTATGATAAATTTCAGGCAAATCCTGTAGACGCAGCGCAGATGTAGTAGCTCCCGAATCAATGATGAATTTCACAGTAGAGCCTCCCAGTTTAGCTTCTAACTCACCCTGAGAAGTTACATTCAGATTCAATAATAGTCATGCATCCCAAGAATCACAATCTTCTGGGTTAGAAAAACATTGATATACAGGATTGAACTCAGCAGGTGGGGGAGGAAGGCACTCAGCTCTCTGGCCATCCAGATTCCGATTCTGTGGACATTCTCGCTGTAAATGGCCACACTCACCACATGTATAACAAGCACGCATTCCTCTGGCTTGTCCATGCCCTCGCTAAGAATTGCCTCGCTGAGAATTCACATAGCTTCCCCCGAACCTGCCTCTCCCCCGCCCCCTTCCCAGGGCTGGATGCATAGAAGCAATTTGTAAATTGAGCAGTTTAGTCTTCTTTACATCTAATCTGGTTTGTTGCTCCTGCAATTCCTTGAGATATTTCAACTCACCCTCCAATTGCATCAGCTGATCTAGCAGGCCAATCTATTATTGAAGTTTCCAAAATTTATTTTATTCTTGGAATCAAACCATTTACAAAAATATTAGTAAATCCTGAAGGTGTATCTTCTGTCTCGCCAGAATAATCCTTAAAAGCTAGCATACACCTAGTGTGAAAAGCTGCAACTTTTTCACCCCTTTCCTGTGTTAAAGAAGTGAGTTTTTGACCAGTCCTTCACAGGCTTACATACTGTTTTAAGAGATTCTAACAATTTTTCTCTACATAGAACAAAATTATCTCTTTGTGTCTGTTCTTGAAGATCTGTCACAGGGTCTGTCTGTGGCCATACCCAATTATCATCTCTAATTGGATGGGTTACCTTATGAAAATCAGCTGGATTAATGAAAACAGATCTGAGCAGATTATCTAGATCTGCCCAAGTAGGATTATAACTATTGTCACAGAGCAGACTCACTAGTGACCCCTATGGAGACAGATGATATAGCAGTTCAAGAAGATACTGATGTTTGGGGAGAGCACATGATAGAAAGTTGCCATGGGCAACGTAAGCAAGTGAGGTCACGAGCTAGGGAGACACACCCAGCCAGTAGAGAAGCCAGGAGATTCTCACCTGATTCTAATCAGCTGGGGGGGGGGGGGGGTGCAGCTAGGAAACACCTAGATAAGCACAGCTCACAAGCAGTTAGTAAGACTCATTTCTTGACCCAAGATAGGACTCAGGATAAGATCCAGAATAGGAACTGGAACCGGAAGGAGAATGGGAGACAGCCTAGGTCTCTGAATGAAAGCAGAAACAGAAGGAACTGGATGAATGGAGAGGACGAGAGAAGCCTGAACGGAGGTCTGAGTGAGTCCAATGAATGCTTGACTGAGAGGTACAGACAGCTTGACACAGAAAGTGAGAGTGAATATAACAGCCCAGATTGGAACAGAGCCAGAAGGAAAAAGGTACAAGCCGGGAAGTTTTATTCTTGCCCAAAAAGGGGAAGCACAGGGCTTGGCTGTAAGGGACAGTTTGTTGAAGTCCAGAAGCCATCCAAAGCCAGCTTAAGGGAAGCAGAGAAGCTTCATTATTGTTTATTTATTGTTTATTGTTTATTTCACATTTACTATACCGCCTCCCATAACATCGAGGCGGTTTACAAATTACCCTTATCATAAACAAGAGAAAGAGAAAGGCTTTTTACCTTCAGAAGTAAACCACTCTGAGAGATACGTGAGGCACAGAGTCTCAGAAGGGCTGCCGTTAGAAGCTCCAGCTGTTTCCAGGGTCCTAAGCAGAGCAGAGCCTAGAGCTAAAGCAATTCCTTCTAATAGGTGGGCAAGGGAATATTTTAACTTGCCTAACAGGTATCAGCAGAGGGGAGGCTCTTACCAACAAAACCTCAGTGAATGCAGTAACAGCAAGCAGTTTCCTCATAGTGAAAGAAAAGTACGTCACAGCCAAGACGGACTGTTTGCCAGGCTCCCACACGAGGAAGGTAAAGAGGTGTTAATTCCTGCTGAGGAACTTATGCAGTGTGAACCATCTGTAATAGAAGATAACATTGAACAAATGGACTGTAGCATTTCTCTGGCTGACAACGTAGTCTCATTGAGATAGAGAGGAATAAGAAGCCTGACAAGGTGAAGGGAAGGCCTTATTCCTGGTTGCTACAGGTCTGTGTTTGGAATACTTTTGTTTTGTTAAGAAGCTGAAAAGAAAGCTATTTTTGTTACAGTTTTCTTTCTGTTATGCCCAAGAAGGGTTATGTTTCTTTATTTTTGTACATATTGAGATATCCTATTGGGAAAGGGAAATAAAGCCCTATTTAACCTTACATTGGTTTTCCACGACTAATTTGTAACTGGCAGCAACTACAACTACCAGAAGGCCAGTTATACTGAGGCCCAGTGCAGTACCGTGTTCTACCTACAGGTGCACCGAGAGGGCTCACGACACTATTAATTATTTGAGACCACAAGGACACAAATCTACCTGAATTTTCCCTGTAATCAGGAAAGGTTTTAGCCAAATAAAAATACTTCTTTAGGACTCCAATTTGCAGGTACAGTCATTGCACCTGTAGGTCCTGTTGGATATACACAAAAAGGATATGCAGGTACTATATCTTCTTCTACAGGTTTTGCAGTTACAGAACATGGGTCATTATGTCGGCGTAAAACAGTCTGAAGAAAGCTTATATCACCTTATAATTGATCACATTTTTCCTTATAGGTCATAAAATGCTTATCCAGATCTTTCTCAATATTATCAATAAGTTTACTAGAAATTCCCAATTCCTTTGTAGCAGAAATATTATTCCTTACTATTCCCTTTAAGGTTTCTATCATATGTACAATACTTTCTATCTCACGGCTAAAAAGTGCACTCACTTCTCTAAGCTGAGAAACATTACAATTACTGAAATCTTCAAACTTTGCATCCCCCAATATCTTCTGTTTATTCCTTATCTCTTCTCTTAGTTCTGCTGCACGAGTGACCCTCCTCCTTCCAGAAGTTACATGACTCTCAGATGAAACAGGGGGAGACGATGGGGATGCACTTGGGACTATTCCAGCTCCAACTACCAATGCAGTCACATCTGCATCATATTCTGGAGAAAGAACTGCTGGGAATTTCCCTGCCTGTTCACTATCATTCTCCTGTGATTCACTCGCTTTACCAGCTCCAGCATTCTTTAACACAAACAAATCATTTTTCGTATCATGTGCCATTCGTTGCCACCAATCAAACACTAGCCCTTCACGGGCATCACATAATTTACGTTTAGTCTGCAAGGCACATTTCAGATAACGAAGTTTATCTATAGAAAAAGTTCCCTCCAAAGGGAAACTGTAGAAGCACTTTAGTCACTGCATGCCAGTGTACAATATAATTAGTAGCCATATCCCCATACTTCTCAAGCATACAATAAGAAGGGCTACCTTTCTGAACAGCTAAATCCTTAGCTTTGTCATGCCATTCACGCAACTGAGACAAGTCCCGTCTACCTAACAGATTACCCATTGCTGTCACCATATAATACTCACAAACACCTTCTGCCCTTGCCAGGAATGTAGAAATCTGTAAACCGGCACGGCACCAACTGAAAGATACTCTGCGCCTCCCTCACCAGCAACACTGCAGGGCTCTTGGAGTAACGGAAAACCACACTCAAAGCAATGAGAAGGAAATCTATAAGACAGCAATAAAATACCACACACTTCTATATATATAGATATACCAAAGCTTTGGGAGAGAAACAAATAGAAACAAGTTCTCTTTGTTTACTCTAACTATTAGCTATGGTTTACTTTATTTATAAGGCTCTTTTGGATGATACAGCATAATTTCACTTTATTGTTCTACGTCAGGTATTACGTATTCATAACATCATAGGTCAATTTCTAATCAACATAGGTCAGTATGAGGAGACATACATGTATTCCAAGACATAACTGTAGATATTAGGTTTACTGCTGACTGCTTGATATCTGGTAACCCTGAGACTGAAAGACTGGAGGACAAGCTGCCCTTTTTCTTATTTCACATAGCTTACAGGACTTGTACCTCTTCACCTACTTAGTAAGCAAATATATGAAGTTTATTTCTAAGCAACGTTTTGAACAATTGTAACTCTTTCTCAGGTTTTATTAGACAGTCTGGTTGTGTACACTACCCTGTACAGACAAGCTTACTTTCAGTTTGTGGGTTCAATTTAGTCTGTGTTGCTAGAGCAGAGTCCTGCTTTATTTAAAATGAAAAGGTAATAATTAAGGTGGTGAGAGAATCAGGATCACCAGGCTCCTTCCGTCCTCAGGTGGTGGGGACAGGCAGTGGAGTTTGCAAGTGTGTGCTGGGATGAGGCGGCTTCCGATCCCGTGAGTGGGTGAGGAGCCGCCGACAACGTCGCAGCCGCAAGCAGGCAGTTTCACTTTTTTTCCCTTCGGCGCCGAAGCCTTTTTTAGTAGGCTCAGCATGAGGGAAGAGCGGCACAAGGAGGATAAGAAGTTCAGGAGACCCGGGCATGAAGTAAGCCGGGGGAGACTCCTTTTGTGGCCGGAAATGCGCAGGAGCGAGCGACGGCAGGCAGTAACAGACCCAGCCACATGGTAGAGTTCAGGAAACGGCGCACGTGGGTGGCGTGGCCTGTTTCCCGCGCATGCAGGGCGCTTTTTTCGCCATTAGCAAGGGACATTCTCCCCCCCAGACAGGGAGTCTTAGTTTTTATTTTGGTTTTACTTAAACTGGGTTTACTTTGTTTTTCTCCCAGCTTTTCCAGGGCTTTGGAAGTCCTACTGGGGGTGAATGGGTGGTGGGGAACACCGCTATACCTGGAGCTAAGATGCAGGTCTCCTCCCAGGGGACATGCCTTCTAGGCCTCAGTGTCTGGTCTGCAGAACAAGGCAGGGAACAGTCTCCGATGAAGGAGTCTGTCGGAGATGCGCTCAGGAGACGGTTACAGTGGAGAAGGTGATTCAGGAAGGTTTGGAGGGACCTCCTTTCCCGGTTGGGGAGAGTCAGGAGGCAGGGGGGATGTTGGAGGTGCTGGAACCCAGGCCTTCTGCGTGCCAGAGTGGGGCAGGGCTTCCGGGAGGTTTTTCACCCGAGTTTGTTTTGTTGCTGCACAGGGCCTTTTGCCTGCGTCAACAGGGACAGCAAGACACCCCGCTCACTCGAGACATGGGGACTAAAAGGTCTTTGGCAGATGAGAGGCCTATGACTGAGGTGCGAGCGAAGAAGGCCCAGCTCTTGGAGGAGGGACAGATGCGCTCCTCAGGGTCGGAGGTACCGGATCTGGAGGATCTGGAGTCAGAGCTCAACCCTCAGGAGGAGTTGGAAGAGGGAGAGCTCCAGGAACAAGAAGACGAGTCACGAGTAGTCAGGGTGTTTCGTAGGGAGGAATTGGCAGCTGTCATTGGAGAGTCTTTGAAGGCACTGAATATGCCAGTTTGTCAGCCGGCAGAGGATCAAGCGCTGGAGGACCTGCTTCTTCAGGTGGTGCGGCAGCCACAGAAGGTCTTTCCGGTACACAGAGTGGTGAAGCAGATGATCCAGGAGGAGCGGAGTCAGCCTGAAGTGGGTCTTAGGGGGGTATGAGCCATGTCATGGCTGTACCCTTTGCCAGAGCAAGAGCATGAGTCACCTCAATCTCCCAATGTGGATGCCGCAGTGTCTGCAGTCATCAAGAAGACTACAATCCTGGTGGAAGGTAGCACAGCCCTCAAGGATGCCCAGGACAGAAAGGTAGACACCCTGCTAAAGCAGGCCTTTGATATCAATGCCCTGGCCTTGCAGGCCTCTATTTGCGGGGCATGGGTGGCAAAGGCATGTCTCCGCTGGTCTCAGTGGGTGCATCAGAGAGAGCCGGGAACGCACTCCCCTGAGGAGGCGGCAAAGTTGGAGTCGGGGGCTGCGTATCTAGTGGATTCCCATTATGACCTCATCAGGGGGCTCTCGAAGAGCATGGCCTCCTTGGTAGCGGCCCGTCGTCTGTGCCTAAGAAGCTGGGCGGCGGACGGGTCTTCCAAGGCCCGTCTGAGTAAGCTCCCTTTCAAAGGCAAGTTGCTCTTTGGGGAGGATTTGGAGAAGTTGGTTAAGGATTTGGGGGAGTCCAAGGGGGTTGCCTGCCTGAGGATAGGGAGAAGCAGACCCACACTGCCTCAACAGGGAAGGGGCAGATGGGAGACTTCAGACGTTTTCGACCCTCCAGGTTTGGGTCTTCTCAGAAAGGCAAGCCTGCCTTTTGTGGGCAGGGCTTTTGGGGCTTCTGTGGAGCAGGAAGGGGGTTTGGATCTCCTTCCTTCTCGGGGCCTAAGAAGGCACAATGAAATGAAGGGGGCTCAGGTGGAGTTGATTCTCGTGGGGGGCCGGCTACGGGAGTTCTACTCCACTTGGATCCAGATCACATTGGACCAGTGGGTTCTGGAGGTCATCCAAGAAGGCTATGCCCTTGAATGGGTGCACCCAATTGGCCACACCTTTGTGCAGTCCCCTTGCCGTGTGCCAGGTAAAGCGGCGGCGGTAAAGGAGACCCTAGTAAGGTTGTTACAGCTAAGGGCTTTGGTGCTGGTACCCAGAGACCAACTCGGGTGCGGTCGATACTCCATTTATTTCATGGTGCCCAAGAAGGAAGGCTCCTTTCGGCCGATTCTTGATCTCAAGGGCGTAAATTGCTGCTTCCTATTTTTGCATTTTCGCATGGAGTCTCTACGGTCCATCATAGTGGCGGTGTGGAGCGGGGAGTTCCTGACATCACTGGACCTGTCTGAGGTGTATCTGCACATTCCCATCAGGCCCGGGCACCAGCAGTTCCTCTGGTTCGCAGTGCCGATAGGACACTTTCAGTTTTGAGTGTTGCCCTTTGGCGGCACTCCATAGGGATTGGGTTCTGGTACACCCGTACCTGGATGATTGGCTAATCTGGGCAAAGTCCGGGAGCGAGAGCATGAGAGCCATGGCGAAAGTAGTGCGGTTTCTAGAAAGTTTGATGTGGGTGGTCAACATGGCCAAGAGCAGGTTGAATCCATCCCAAAAACTAGGGTATTTGGGAACATGCTTAGATACCAAGGAAGGAAAGGTCTTTCTGCCAGAGAAGCGGGCCCGAGAGTGGCGTTGGCTGCTACACAGTTCTTGCAAATGCCGCAACCCTCGGCGTGGCATTATCTGGGGACCATGGCAGCCACTCTCGAGTTGGTCCTGTGGACGAGGGCTCACATGCGACCTTTGCAGAGGGCTCCCCTGCATCGGTGGTCCCACCAGACTCACCCTCTCTCCCATCAGCTTCTGTGCCCAAGGCAGACGAAGGGGGCATTGCAGTGGTGGCAGACTTCTCAGTAAAGCAGAGTTTAATGACTTTGCTTGCAAGTAAAGGGTGAGATGCTTCAGTAAGCACTCACACCCAACCACTGTTTCACAGTTATTTTTATAGCAAATTTGGTAATTTAATAATTGTCAGGCTACGTATTATTTAGCCACATGGTCTCTCTTCCCAGAATGCAGACATACAGTAAGGAAGTCAGAAAACCATTACATATATCAGGCTACGTGTTATTAGCCACATATCCCTTTTCCCAGCATGCAGACATACAGTAAAAGTGAATCAGCTTTGTACCTCTACACCTGTGACAGGCTACATATTATTAGCCACGTAGTCTCTCTTCCCAGAATTCAGACATACAAAATTATATTACCTAATTCCACTACACAATCTCGACATCTTGATGATCACCGAGACATGGTTGTCCGCTTGCGACAACATCCTCTTGAATCAAATGCTACCCCCAGGATTCTCCATATTTACATGCCACAGGGCTACTCAGAAAGGAGGCGGGACACTCATCCTTGCTAAAGCCGACCTTCAATTCAAGTTGCGGAACGCCTCCAGCTCAACTCACCTTGACGTTCTCACCATATCAAGTGAACTATGCGCAATCAACCTCATATACCGGGCACCCACTCCATCACCAGACGACCTATCAACAATAATCGAGCTAGCATGCACCACCTCCACCACCTCCACCCCACATTCTCCAAATTGGTTAGTCGGCGACTTTAACCTCCCATCTCTCCAAGATAGCCACTCAGTAGCATTCCTTGAGGCCCTAGAGGATCTAGGTTACAAACAATGCGTTGACTCTGCCACCCACACTAAGGGAGGCAAACTAGATCTCATATTCGCACCTCTTCCTAACGCCTCATCATCCCAAGACCTCGCACTATCCATGTCACCAGTGCCTTGGTCCGACCACCATCTCCTTAGATTCCACATACCCATAAGCACTCCCAGTAACAATTGAACAACATCAAATACAAATAATGCCAAAACGCCAGCAGTCCGCTTCCGCCCACTCAACAAGAGCGAAGTCCTAGAGAACCTCCAACCTCTCATGACCAACACTTCCCTCAGCTTGGATGACCTCATATCTAAATGGGACGAAAACCTTAGAGCTGCGTCTTGTCCATCTTACGCCGAAAAGACCACAAAACGACGAGAACATGCACCCTGGTTCTCCATGGACCTACGAACATCTCTACACCATCTACGCAAACTCGAGAGACAGTGGCGCCGAACCCACTCCACTGAAGCACACACTGCATACAACTCATACCTGCTGATCCACCGTGCGAAGATAATGCAGAAAAGGAAACTCTATCACACAGATATATTAAAACGCTCCATCAACAAACCACATACCTTATTCAATATAGTAAAGTCCATAACAGGAGAGCCGGTCTCAGTCCACCTCCCAATGCCTCAACCACAGGACTATGCAGACTATTTACAATCGAAGATGGTCAAGACCAATAGAAACATAGACACTAACAATCCCTCCACATCATACAAAACATTTCAAGCAACCCCACTATGCAACTTCACCACAGTATCCAATAAAGAGGTTGTTGACATCATTGCCTCTGTTAACCCCAGCACAGCACCCAATGACCCCTGCCCAGCCAACTGGTTCAAAGAGCTCCGCCATGACATAAGCAACATCCTGGCCAAAATACTGAACCAATCCTTTACCACAGGATCATTCCCGCAGAGCCTTAAAAACACCTCCATCAAGCCCTTACTAAAAAACAGCAAACTAGACCCATCTAAAGTAGAATCCTTCAGGCCAATATCGAGCATCCCCCAGCTAGCCAAGATCATCGAAAAAGCCGCTCAACAACAAATCCAGCAACATATCGACACCGAAGCACCATTAGATCCAGCCCAACACGGATTCAGAGAAGCACATGGGGTAGACACTGTCCTCACAACCCTGCTCAACGATCTGATCACAGGAACCAACAGCATCCAACAAGGCTTTGTCCTTATTTTCCTAGACATCTCTGCTGCCTTTGACTCGGTAAGTCATGACATACTTCTACAACGCTTGAAGGAAAAGGGGATCCAAAATACAGCTCTAAAATGGTGCGAATCCTACCTATCCAATAGGTGGCAACAAGTCAGGTCTGGCCACTCATCCTCCAAACCATTTCTGCAAACACAAGGAGTTCCCCAAGGATCGTCCTTATCATCACTGATGTTCAACATCTATATGCAGCCGATATGTGACTTGATCCGATCCTTCAATGTAAAATGCCTTGCCTATGCTGATGACATCCTCCTCTACATGCCGTTTTTGATAGACCAACCAGTGCTCTCCCCAATAATTAACTGCTTCGAAGCAGTAGCCCATTGGCTACTATCACAAAACTTACGCATCAATCACGGCAAGACAGATGTCCTATTTGTCACAAGGAACCACAAATTCACACCTCCCTCATCACTACGTGTCAACGACGTAGAGCTGAAGTCTAAATCCACAATCCGCTACCTCGGTATCACCCTGGACCAGCACTTGAACATGACAGCGCATATAAAAAACACTACAAAGGCAATATACCATAAGATCAGAATGCTACGCCACCTCCGACACCTGCTGGACTTCATAGACTACCGAACAACCTTCCAGGCACTAGTCCTTCCACATGTCGATTTCGCGAACATCATCCTCCATGGCCTCCCACAATCAACCTTAAACCCACTCCGCTTAGCCTTGAACACAGCCGCAAGAGTTCTCTCCGGATCGTCAAGATCCGATCACATAACACCCATCATGAAGGATCTGCACTGGCTACCTCTACATGCCAGACTCCAATACAAATCATTGGTCCTCACCTTCAAAGCCCTAAATAACTGCCCCCCAACGCCAATCAGCAAACTAGTCCATGGCACCCTGGAAAATAGAAGCAGAAGGTCCACTGCACTGAACACATTAGCAGTGCCCAAGCTAATGACCACATGCACAAAGGCTACCTCCAACAGAGCCTTCTCCTTATTCGCCCCTTTAAACTGGAATGCACTCCCCCATGACATCCGTGGAATAAAAAGCCTCATCATGTTCAGAAAAGCCTTAAAATTCCACCTGTTCACAAAATGTTACCCAGGAACTTCAAGCGATAATAGCACAACCACCAACCAGCAAAACTCCGCCACACACCAGTCACCCCTGCACGTCAAGACCTCAGACAATAGGTAGCCCCCACTACCATTTTATATTAGAGTACTGTACATAGTTTGAGTATAATATGTATATAGTTTTCCCCGGTTTTTCTTCCATGTTCAATTCCCTGTTCTCTGTAAAACTCAATGTTGTTTGTATACATTGTAGTATCTTTGTTCGATGTACACCGCGCTGATTTTAATAGCGCGGTATAGAAGAATTGTTAAATAAATAAATAAAATACAGAATGGTGAATGAATAGAATACAAGCCTTATATTACATTGTAAAAATAACATATCACATTTGTTTATATCAAACCCCTCCCTCTTTCTTTTTAAAGTTACTTTTTACGTTTACTCCACAGTTCCATAAGAAGCCTCTAACTTAGATAACATTCTTCCTAACTCTCTCTCTTCCCTTTTATCGTCCATTATTAACATAGCATCATTTCCAGTGCACAAAGGTGCAATCATTTGTTTAGTGCTTACTGTTTCTATCAATCTTTGAATTAACCCTCCTATACACGGTATTATGCAACACCCCACTGTAATTAATACTCCAATTACAACAAGTACAGAAGTAAATATAGATACTACCACCCCTTTCCATTTCCCAAATATCTCACTGACATCTCCAATCCTCAGTCCCACTCGAATAACGAGCACCTCAACAATAATAGTAGTCAACTAGGCAAGTCCTCGCAACAGGCGTCCCCTACAATGTAAACACCAAACATTATCCTTTCTCAGTACACCTCATATAGTGTACCCTATTTCACCTCATATAGTGTACCCTTTTTCCAAGTTGCATTTCCTGTTTAATGTAATGACCAGACATATTTAAGTTGTTGGCTGTTTCAGTTCCATGTGAACCGCGCTGATGGCAAATAGTGCGGTATATAAGAAATGTAAATAAATAAATAAACCATGACCCCAACCATCCAGTGGGAGAGGTATCCGTACCGGAATTTTCTGTCAATTCCTCTGCCAAGGTAGTTAGTCCTCATAGGGCTTTAGTGATGGTACCATCAGGGGCCGTGTTACTGGGGATGAACGTACAACATTTCCCCCCCCCCAACATTATACACACGCCCCCTTTTTCAGCTGCCATCGTATCTAACATCATTTGGTTCTCCCAGGCCATTCTGCTAGTGACATCCAATTGTTCTGCGATCTCCTTTATTGCATCCCGGGTATAGCTGATAAACTGCTGTTGGTTATAATATATATAATTTATCCAATCTACATTTTTATTTATCATAATTACCCATAACAGGGATTTGAATCCAGCTGCAGTCTGGTTTTGTGCTTTATACTCATCCGGAACTCCCCGAGGGACTCCTATTGCATCTATATATATCTTGTCATCAAATGAGGCTTCCAGGGTATTCCTCCTTTCCCTTTGTATTTTCCCCTTGTCCTGTTCTGTGAATGCCAAGGTGAAAGGAACTGCCAATTGAACTATTGCACATGTTCCCGACCATAGGGTAGGCAAAGTTGGTCTCAACATCTGCCCTCCACAGTACCACCACAGGTCTGCCCTAGGGATTACCAGGTTGGAGTAGTTCTTCTCTTCTCCTTCCATCCCTGTCAGGTTTAGGCTTAGAACACAGGTGTTCAGTTCCCCCATTTCCCTCATGTAATTCTTCCCTCGCCTGGTGAGACAGGCGGAGTAATTTCCAAACACTGTTGAAAATGTGGGGGCAACTCTTACCTCCTTCAAGTCTGTAGGGGGAAAGAGCAAATTCAACGTCTTGCAACTTTCATTTCCCCAAGCCGTTTTTTTGCTGATACAGAGATATGAGGCATCTTACTCCATCGGGATCTGTATCCCACCTCAAGGGTAAGGGCACAACCTGTGCAATGGGCCTCCCAGAGGTACATGTGTAGCAATTGCTACGGTTGAGGCTTCCTACGGTATATTTAACCCATTCCACCCAGGCGTTCACATCCCCATAACCCGTTTCCACCTTTAGAGTGTCCCTCAAATCTTTCATCTCCACTATTTTGACTACATTAAGGTCCTTGTTGTTGTTGTTAAGTGCCGTCGAGTCGGAGTCGACTCATGGCGACCCTCTGGATAGCTATCCTAAATTGTGTTCGGTCTTCAGTCAGGCGGCTCATTGTTGACAGACTGGTACCCATAGCTGCTGCTATTGTATCGATCCATCTCATTGCTGGCCTTCCTCTTTTGCGTTGACCTTCTACCTTGCCAAGCATAATGTCTTTCTCTAATGATCTCTCTCTTCGCATGATGTGTCCAAAGTATGAAAGTCGAAGTCTTGTCATCTGAGCTTCTAAAGAAAGCTTAGGTTTGACCTCCTCTAGTACCGACTGGTTTGTTCTTCGGGCAGTCCATGGTATACACAGTATTCGCCGCCAGCACCATAATTCAAAAGGGTCCTTATTAGGTTCAAAAGATATGCTGGCTTTCTGATTCATGGTTGTTTGTTGGATGCTGGTGATGCTTTGGAAGAGGGTAGATGTGAGCAAGAGGTAAGGATGGAGTTCCATCTATGGATCATTTCATCAAGGCTCTGCACTGGTTGACTGAGTGCTGGGAGAGTGCTGCTGAGGAAGTCATCTCTATCCAAGGATTTGAAACAAGTTTTTGCTCCCGAAGAGGTTGAGTTTGCTTGGTTGTTTGAAGTTTGGGTATGCTGGTATGGGATTTGGAAGGAGATTACATTGTGGTCTGACCATGGAACTGGTGTGGAGGATAGGAAGATATTCTTGATCAATTCAGATTGAGGGTCAAAGATGAGGTCAAAGGCGTTTCCCTTGAGATGTGTTGGGGAGTTCACCAGTTGGGTATAACCAAGGTCTTTCATAGTATCGAGGAATGTATCAGAGTAGGTAGGCTGCAATGAGGCGAGGTTAAAATCCCCAATAAGCCAATTAGGTTTGCTTGGGCTTCCAAGGTTACAGGCGAGGTCAATAATGTTGGATAGATCTTCTGGAGGTGAAGAAGGAGCTCTGTAAATAAGATTTATGCTGATATATTTATTGGTGATAGATAATGTTTCCATGTGCAGGATACTCATTGAAGCTAGCGATTGGAGCTGGAGATTGCTTTTTGAGAGGATGAGGACTCCTCCTCCTTTCCGGTTGCTTCTATGACAAGCGTGCATCACATAGCCGTGGGGGATGAGTTGATTTATGATGACGGTATTCGTGTCTGATAGCCAGGTTTCTGTGACCATGAGGATATCAAGGTTCTTGGTGGTGATAAGATCTGCGATTGCTGGCCATTTTTTTCGGATTGAACGTGAGTTGATGAGAGCACAATTTAGGTTGTCTTGCAGAAGGATGTTTTTAGGCTCCAGACTAATGGAATTGTTAATGGAAATATATAGTAAATGTGAATGCCTAATATGATGTGCATGTGGTTGTGTGTGGTGTGAACTGCTACTGTTTCTCCTTCCCAGGCTATGCAGGATAGGGATATAGTTATGGGTGGTTGATAAGGCTGAGATATTCTGAATGGTGTCAGCTAGGAGATAAAAGCTGAAAATAGCAATTAAGGAGTTGGCCATTTAGGGTGCTAGGCTAGTGAACAATAGTATAACAATAATATATTGATTCAAATCACAGTGGTAAGCTATTAGAAGCAGTATATTGGTGGCTGATAGAGAAATCTAATGAAAACAGTATAGTGATATAGAAGCAGAATCTACTGACAATAGTATAGTAGTAGAAGAGCAGAGATAAGTTGCTGGCAACAGTACAATGGTAACTAGTACTAATAATAAGGCTACTGGCAACAGTATAGTAATTAAGTATCAGTATGGCTACTGGCAACAGTAAAGTAATAATAGTAAGGCTACTGATAACAGTATAGTAATTAGGTATCAGTCAGGCTACTGACAACAGTATAATAACAATAGTAATATGGCTACTGGCAACAGTACATTGGTGACTATTACTAGTAAGGCTACTGGCAATAGTGTAGTAACTAAGTAGCAATGATATGCGGTGGCTATAATTACGAGGTTATACTTGCGAAGCAGCAGGGGAGAACAATTGTCTGGTGAGAGATGTTGGTTCAGGTCCTTGTTGCGTGGTGTCTGTTTGCTGGTGTTGGGCTGTTCGTGGGAGTATGGCTATGAATGTGCCATTTGTGAGCGAGCTCAACCTCGGGGGAGCTCAAGCTGCTGGATGATTGAGAGATAGTTCTGGATTTTACCAGCCGTTGGACTGTGTGGGCCAACTGCTTGAGGGCCACGCCAAAGGGCCCTCTAGCGAGGCCCTCAGGCGCGGGCCCGCAAGGCGCAGGCGCGCCCAGTGGTGTTCTCTGGGACGTCCGGCGATGCGGCTCTGGTCAGCACGAGGCACAGTCCCTCCTGGGATCTGTGCAGGGCAGAAGAGGACGATCTCTGGTCCGGCGCTCTCCTTTATTTGTGCAGAACTGCCCCGATTGGGCAGCGGAGGTGATGGGATGTCCGGCGATGCGGCCCTGGTCAGCACGAGGCACAGTCCCTCCTGGGATCTGTGCAGGGCAGAAGAGGTATGTGCCAAACACACATGTAACCCAAACACTGCACAGAGCAGCAAGGAAAGACAGTGCATAAGTAATGGAAGGACGTAGATCAGAGCTGATGGACCAGACAAATCAGCCTCCAGCCCATGTGGCAGCTAGAAAAATGGAAAAACATATCGGGGGCAGCTGTAGCTATGCACAGAGCGATGGTAATGTACCATGCAATAATGACAGTGTGTGACAGAGGATGGGAAGATGTGTGCAGCAGAGGAGGTAGAAGTGGCAGGATAGGTGGAATGTCAGGATGACAGTGGAGTAGCAGTGCTATGCAGAGCACACATAGGAGAGGCAACCAGGGAGAGCTGCAATGCAGGAATGTGTAGGAGTGCAGGACGTGGGGTAGCAGCATGCACATGAGGGTAGGATGGCACACAGCTGGCAGACACACGTAGATGGACAGAAGGATAGTTCACATCTGTGATGAGGGTACAATGTGTTCACAGCACAGATCTGCACAGATATGACTGTCACAGGAATGAAAAGTAGTTCAGCAGGACAGGCATACAAATGAAAGAGAACAGAGAGGAATCAAACCTATGACCAGTAGCACAAATGGTATAGTGGACACTGCGCTTTATTAATAAAGAAACATCCCAACGCGTTTCGGCAACGCCTTCCTCAGGGGGCTGAGAACTGCAAACAAACATATTAAAATCAATAGACATATAAACTATTATAAAAAAAAATATATATATATGAAAAATATATATAAAAACATATTAATCATAAAACATGTTATGATTAAAGGTATAAACATGTAACCCATAAATAAGGATATAATAAAAATTACTTACATAAACATAAAATATTGGATATTAAGGAGAAACAAAGAAGGACAAACATAAATATTGCGGTAATGAATGAACAAAAACAGAATCAGTATAATAGTTGAACGTGCTAAAAAGTGCATATAAACATAACATTCTGTTAAATAATATGTACATAAGAGTCAAAGATAAATATTAATAATAATAAAAATGAAAATGAAATCAACCTTAATGGGAAACCCAGACCCCAAAAAACTACATGAACATATAGGATGTAGCACCACCCCATAAAAAAACATAAGAACATAAGATATGCCATACTGGGTCAGACCAAGGTCCATCAAGCCCAGTATCCTGTTTCCAACAGTGGCCAATCTAGGTCATACGTACCTAGCAGTTTTCCCAAAAGACACAGGTTCCGCAATGCTTGTACTGGATCAAGCATTGATATCCTGGGTCCCTTCTTAATAATGGTTTATGGACCTTTCCTCCAGGAACTTGTCCAAACCTTTTTTAAACCCAGCTACACTAACAGCCTTTACTACATCCTCCGGTAACAAATTCCAGAGTTTGATTACACGTTGAGTGAAAAAATATTTTCTTTTATTAGTCTTAAATAGTTTACCCTATAGCATCATTGCATGTCCCCTAGTCTTTCTATATTCTGTATTCCCTGTCTCCGCCATCGTAAAAACACCGGCGATTCTGAGCCCGGGGTGAATCTACTGTTCCCCTGTATCGGCAGCCAACTCGAAACCTCTGGCGGCTCTCCCCAAAGCCTATGTAGATGTTGCCATGTCCGTCGTGCTGGGTGGATCAGTTCCCCAGCCGCCACTCCGCCAGGCAGATGCCTACTTTCCATATGCAGCACCGCCAACAGGGTCTGCGGGGCCACAAAGGCCTCCTCTAGTGCTCTGGGGGTATACACCTCCGTGTTCCCTACCCAATCCCCGATATGCCGCGCTTGGCACGCCAAGGTGTATACCCGGAGGTCCGGAAGTCCTATCTCCCCGCGCTTCCATGTCCCCCTCAGTCTATGTAGCGGCATACGGGCTCGTGCCCCTCTCCAGAGAAACCTCCAAATCTCCCGATCCATATCATTTAAGTCTCATTTCAATAACCACACCGGGAGGGTCTGCAGCCAGTAAAGCACACGAGGCAAAATCACCATCCCCTGCCCAGTAGAGATAGGGGCAACGGGGTCCACGCCTGCAGCTGCAGCCGAGTCTTAGCCAGGACCCTCTCCCAGTTCTTCCTGTACAGCTCTCTCGGCTCTCTGGTCAGGAGTACCCCCAGATACTTAAAGGAGTCCCCTGCCCACCTAAGTGGGAAGCTTCTGCCCCACTGCCCTCTAAGCGTCCCCGCCACATCCAGGGCCTCCGACTTCTCCATATTGATACAAAGCCCGGCAAAACTACCAAAACTAGCAAATTCCTCCAATAGGCTAGGCAGCGACGTCCGGGGAGACTGCAAGTGTACTAGCAAGTCATCCGTGAATGCTGCCAGCTTAAACCCATGTCGCCCTATGTCAATACCTTGTTTTTCCTTCGATGCCTCTATCCGTCTTACCAAGGGGTCTAGAGACAGCACGAATAGCAGGGGCGAAAGCGGACAGCCCTGTCTCGTCCCTCTCTCCAGAATGAATCCATCTGACAGCACTCCGTTACAGAGGACTCCCGCTGTAGGCCCCGTATAAAGGAGCTCCACCATATTACAAAAGGGCTCCCCAAGACCGTACTGGGGCATCAAAAACTTAAGGTATGCCCAGTTCACTTGGTCGAACGCCTTTTCCGCGTCGAAGCTAACCAAAAGAGATTGCTGCTTCCTGCCTCGTACCCACTCCAGTGAAGCCACAATTTTACATAAGTTCTGCACCGCATACCGGCCCTTCACAAAACCCACCTGGGAATCATGCACCAGCTCCCCCAAGACAGTCGGTCCGCCAACACCTTGGCCAGTAATTTAACATCAAAGTCCAGCAACGAGATAGGCCGATAGGAAGCGACCTGCGCGTGATCCTTCCCTGCCTTAGGTATCAGTATGATGTATGCATGGTTCTTCCCCCACCGGAACCCCCCTTGTTCCACCCTCCTATGATACACTGCTACCAGGGTGGGGGCTAGCTTCTCGCCCAACAGTTTATAAAATTCCGCCCCAAACCCATCTGGCCCGGGCGCTTTGTAACAACTCGCCCTCTGAATAACCCGCTGGACCTCCTCCTCAGTTACTGGTGCGCCTAATTGTGCCCGCTGGTCTGCCATCAGTCTGGGCAACCCAAGAGGATTGTGGAACATTGCAAGAGGATCTTGATAAATTAGAAGACTGGGCATCAAAATGGCAGATGAAATTTAATGTGGACAAGTGCAAAGTTATGCACCTAGGGAAGAACAACCCAAACTATGGTTATCCAATGCAAGGTTATACATTACGAACCACCACCGAGGAAAAAGATTTAGGCATCATTGTGGATAACATGTTAAAACCCTCAGCCCAGTGTGCAGCGGCAGCCAAGAGAGCAAATAGAATGCTAGATATCATAAGGAAAGGAATGGAAAATAAAACAAAAGATATTATAATGCCTCTATACTATTCCATGGTGAGACTGCACCTTGAATATTGTGTGCAAATCTGGTCGCCGTATCTTAAAAAGGATATAGCGTTATTAGAAAGGGTTCAGAGAAGAGCCACCAAAATGGTAAAGGGGATGGAAGGATACTCCTATGAAGAAAGGCTAAAAAGGTTAGGGCTCTTTAACCTGGAAAAGAGACGGCTGAGGGGAGATATGATAGAAGTCTATAAATTAATGAATGGAGTGGAACGGGTAAACGTAGATCGATTGTTTACGTTATCAGAATATAGAAAGAGTAGGGGACATGCAATGAAGCTACAGGGTAAACTATTTAAGACTAATAAAAGAAAATATTTTTTCACTCAACATGTAATCAAACTCTGGAATTTGTTACTGGAGGATGTAGTAAAGGCTGTTAGTGTAGCGGGGTTTAAAAAAGGTTTTGACAACTTCCTGGAGGAATGGTCCATAAACGATTAAAGAGGGGACCCAGGATATCAATGCTTGACCCAGTACAAGCATTGCGGAACCTGTGTCTTTTGGGGAAACTGCTAGGTACGTATGACCTAGATTGGCCACTGTTGGAAACAGGATACAGGGCTTGATGGACCTTGGTCTGACCCAGTATGGCATATCTGATGTTCTTATGTTCTTATGAGTGATATTGCTGAAGAACTGAATGGAAAAGTCTGTCTTTTTGCAGATGACAGGAAAATTTGCAACAGAGTGGACTCCCTGGAGGGAGTGGATAACATGAGGAAAGATCTACAAAAGCTGGAAGAATGGTCTAATGCTTGGCAGTTAAGATTTAACGTGAAGAAGTGCAGTATCAAGCACTTGGGAAGCAGAAATCCAAGGGAATTGTATGTGATAGGGGTAGGGTTGCCAACTGGCCGGTTTTCAGCCGGCCTGGCTGGTTTTTCCATGGCCAGGCCAGCTGCTGGCGCAGATGTTAAACCGGCCCTTGAAAAGCCGGTTTTTTGCTCTGGCCGCAGGATCGGGAACGGCCAGAGCAACAGACCGTTTTTTCTTCCGACCCGCAGTTTAAAAAAAAACCCACCCAGGGCCGGCCCACACACCAGAGGGCTTCAGAGGGAGCCGGGGAAGCCCACGCGAGGCCCTGGCTCCCTCTGTACAGCTGCCAGCGTGAAGAGCCTTTTCCTTCACGCTGGCGGCTGTTTCTGTGAAGCAGCGATTGGTGGGAAAGGTTAAAGGCAATGCCCTTTAACCTTTCCCAAACCAAAAGAAAAAAACCCCCAATGTGTGAACAAATAAAGGAACTATCACAAAAAATTCACCATTAAATACCCCTAAAGTCACTTTTTAAATTCTTTTGTCGAAGCTGACTGTAGGAGAGGTGGTATGGATTCAACCACTCACACCAAGCAGTAAGCTGCCTTTTATTCAAAACAGGTTCTTCACCAATGAAAATGATATTTTAATATATAATTTTTTAACACTTATCTTATTTAAAACACTCCACCGGAGAGGTAAGTTGCTCAAGAAGAATTCCCTTTACACGACGCGCGCGTTTCGGGTATCAATCCCTGTATCAAGTGCTCAGATGTAAAAGCAAAAAATGGCAACATTGCTGAAAGACGCCGTCTTCTGCGGCCGCGGTAGAGGTAGTTACCTATAGGCTGGATAGCTGCAGTTTTAAAGAAGAACCAACCAATAGAAAAGGAAACACCCACTGCAAAGGGAATCCCTTATCTAATTGGTACAACAAAATGACGACACGTCCCACGAAAATAGTGCGTCAAATCACACTTAGCCAATCGATCTCTCGATTAAGGCCAGCCGGTTCTACTGAATTCAAAAGGAATATCCATCTCTGTTCCAACCATTGCAGATAATTCTCACGGTCTCCCCCTCTGGGGTTCTCCGGTACGTGATCTATTACGGTCCATCGGAGATCCTCAAAGACATGTTGAAAAGCAACACAGTGTTGTACTATCGGGGCTGTTTCAATCCGCTGACGTAACCGCGAGGCATGCTCTATTAATCATTTTTTAATAGGACGAATCGTTCTACCTATATATAACAACCGACATGGGCAGCATAATAGATAAACCACATATGTAGATGTACAAGATGTGTCCCAACGACGTTGATACACATGTGAAGTTACTGGATGAGACCAGGACGTACCAGTCCATGCTGTGGCACAGTATAAACAGGCATTACAGGGATTATGACCTGTCACAACAGAGCGATATTCTATGCGATCGGATCGCAAAGAAGTTTTCATTAGACGATCACCCAACGAGGGACCCCTAGAGAAGGCCACTCGCAAAGGTTGTTGAAAGCATGCATGAAGGCGCAAAATAGGCCAATGAGCTTGTAGAATTTTCATAACAGCAGAACTTCGATCAGTAAAGGGTAACACCCCGGTAATAGAAGGCTCCTGGGAAGATCTATTATTCGTATATTGCTGATCCAGCAGCCAATCACGATGGACATGTAAAGCTCGTTTGTATGCACATCGAACAATTAAATCTGGGTAGCCTCTAGCTGAAAGTCGGGAGCATAATTCCAGAGCATGTCGCCTATAATCAGCTTCAGTATCACAAATCCTACGAAGACGCAAAAATTGCCCAAAGGGCAAACCCCGATGCAGGGGGCCAGGATGGCAGCTTTGATAATGTAGAAGGCTATTCCTTTGAACAGATTTTCGATAAAGAGAAGATGACACCTTCCCATCAGCAATACCAAGTTGCATATCTAGAAATTCAATAGTAGTGGAGCTAATTTTCTCAGTAAACTTGATGTTATGCCGCAAAGAATTAAGGAATGTTACAAACTGATGTAAAGAAGGCAGATCAGATGTCCAAATGAAAAAAACATCATCCAAGAAACGTTTCCACGTCAAGACAGATAGATTTAGCTTATCAAGGTGGATGGATAACGTCCAAAGAACGGACTTTCTTGGTTAATGCACACCCGAAGATTCCAACAATATATTTAGTTCCGAAAATCCATAAATCCCTGACTTCTCCCCCTGGACGTCCTATTGTTTCCTGTAAGGGTTCGGTACTGGAGCCATTATCTATTTTTTGTGATGTTTTTTTTGAAACAGGAGGCATGTAAAGTATCATCATACATACGGGATTCAACACATTTTTTACAGGTCATTTCTTCTTTAACGATTCCAGGTGGCGCATTTTTGGTGACCTTAGATGTTGTATCGCTATATACGAATATTGATCAGAGGGCGGCATTAGAGCTTTTACATAGCTGTTTTACCATGGCCCCTTCTCGCATACCCCGGGATTTTCCACATCAACTAATTGATTTAGTTTTGACCAAGAATTATTTTTTGTCAGATAAGAAGTTCTATCAACAAAAAACTGGGATTGCTATGGGTGCTACAGTGGCGCCTTCCATTGCCACCTTGTATATGGCTGAGATGGAAAGCTCTTCCATTTTTACATCCATTGAATTTTTCAATGTCTTGACGTGGAAACGTTTCTTGGATGATGTTTTTTTCATTTGGACATCTGATCTGCCTTCTTTACATCAGTTTGTAACATTCCTTAATTCTTTGCGGCATAACATCTAGTTTACTGAGAAAATTAGCACCACTACTATTGAATTTCTAGATATGCAACTTGGTATTGCTGATGGGAAGGTGTCATCTTCTCTTTATCGAAAATCTGTTCAAAGGAATAGCCTTCTACATTATCAAAGCTGCCATCCTGGCCCCCTGCGTCGGGGTTTGCCCTTTGGGCAATTTTTGCGTCTTCGTAGGATTTGTGATACTGAAACTGATTATAGGCGACATGCTCTGGAATTATGCTCCCGACTTTCAGCTAGAGGCTACCCAGATTTCATTGTTCGACGTGCATACAAACGAGCTTTACATGTCCATCGTGATTGGCTGCTGGATCAGCAATATACGAATAATAGATCTTCCCAGGAGCCTTCTATTACCGGGGTGTTACCCTTTACTGATCGAAGTTCTGCTGTTATGAAAATTCTACAAGCTCATTGGCCTATTTTACGCCTTCATGCATGCTTTCAACAACCTTTGCGAGTGGCCTTCTCTAGGGGTCCATCGTTGGGTGATCGTCTAATGAAAACTTCTTTGTGATCCGATCGCATAGAATATCGCTCTGTTGTGACAGGTCATAATCCCTGTAATGCCTGTTTATACTGTGCCACAGCATGGACTGGTACGTCCTGGTCTCATCCAGTAACTTCACATGTGTATCAACATCATTGGGACACATCTTGTACATCTACATATGTGGTTTATCTATTATGCTGCCCATGTCGGTTGTTATATATAGGTAGAACGATTCGTCCTATTAAAAAACGATTAATAGAGCATGCCTCGCGGTTACGTCAGCGGATTGAAACAGCCCCGATAGTACAACACTGTATTGCTTTTCAACATGTCTTTGAGGATCTCCGATGGACCGTAATAGATCATGTACCGGAGAACCCCAGAGGGGGAGACTGTGAGAATTATCTGCAATGGTTGGAACAGAGATGGATATTCCTTTTGAATTCAGTAGAACCGGCTGGCCTTAATCGAGAGATCGATTGGCTAAGTGTGATTTGACGCACTATTTTCGTGGGACGTGTCGTCATTTTGTTGTACCAATTAGATATGGGATTCCCTTTGCAGTGGGTGTTTCCTTTTCTATTGGTTGGTTCTTCTTTAAAACTGCAGCTATCCAGCCTATAGGTAACTACCTCTACCGCGGCCGCAGAAGACGGCGTCTTTCAGCAATGTTGCCATTTTTTGCTTTTACATCTGAGCACTTGATACAGGGTTTGATACCCGAAACGCGCGCGTCGTGTAAAGGGAATTCTTCTTGAGCAACTTACCTCTCCGGTGGAGTGTTTTAAATAAGATAAGTGTTAAAAAATTATATATTAAAATATCATTTTCATTGGTGAAGAACCTGTTTTGAATAAAAGGCAGCTTACTGCTTGGTGTGAGTGGTTGAATCCATACCACCTCTCCTACAGTCAGCTTCGACAAAAGAATTAAAAAAGTGACTTTAGGGGTATTTAATGGTGAATTTTTTGTGATAGTTCCTTTAACCTTTCCCAGCATTCGCGGCTTCGCAGAAACAGCCACCAGTGTGAAGGAAAAGGATCTTCACGCTGGCGGCTGTACAGAGGGAGCCGGGGCCTCACGCGGCCGGCTCCCTCTAAAGCCCCTCAGACAGCCGCGGTGCTGGTCGGGGGGGGGGGGGGGGGGCCAAGGACTGCATGGGCTGTGATGGGGGGGGGCTAGGACTACAAATGGGTTGTGATGGGGGGGACCTGGACTGGAAAAGGGCTAGGGGGGGGGGGATTTGCACTGGAAATAGGTTGTGATGGGGGGGGGGGGACCGGGACTGGAAAAGGGCTATGGGGGTGGAACTTGGACTGGAAATGGGTTGTGATGGGGGGGGGGGAACCTGGACTGTAAACGGGTTATGGGGGGGGAACTTGGACTGGAAATGGGTTGTGATGGGGGGGGATGACCTGGACTGTAAACGGGTTATGGGGGGGGGGGACTTGGACTGGAAATAGGCTGTGATGGGGGGGACCTGGACTGTAAAAGGGCTATGGGGGGGGACTTGGACTGGAAATGGGTTGTGATGGGGGGGACCTGGACCAGAAAAGGGCTATGGGGGGGGGGACTTGGACTGGAAATAGGCTGTGATTATGGGGGCTAGGACTGCAAATGGGCTGTGATAGTGGGGGCGGGGGCTAGGCCTGCAAAGGGGCTGTGATTGTGGTGGGGGGGGACAAGGAAATCAAATGGGCAGTGATGGTGGGGGGGACTAGGACTGGAAATAGGTTGTGATGGGGGACTTGGTCTGGAAAAGGACTGTGATTGGGGGGGGGGGGAACAGGACGGGAAAAGGGCTAGGGGGGAGACTTGGACTGGAAATGGGCTGTGATGGGGGGGGACCTGGACTTTAAAAGGGCTATGGGGGGGGGGGCATGGACTGGAAATGGGTTGTGATGGGGGTGGAGGGGGTGGAGGGGACCTGGACTGGAAAAGGGCTATGGGGGGGGGGGACTTGGACTGGAAATGGGCTATGGTGGAGGGAGGGGGAACTTGGACTGGAAATAGGCTGTGATTAGGGGGGCTAGGACTGCAAATGGGCTGTGATGGTGGGGGGGGGGCTAGGACTGCAAATGGGATGTGATGGTGGGGGGGCCTAGGACTGGAAATAGGCTGTGATGGGGGACTTGGACTGGAAATGGGCTGTGATTGGTGGGGGCTAGGACTGGAAATGGCCTGTGATGTGAGGGCTAGCACTGGAAATGGGCTGATGAAGAGCTGGAATAGGACTGGAAATGGTCTGATGTGGGGGCTTGGGAGAATGGGACTAGAAGGGAATGGATGCTGTGTGGGTCTAGAACTATAAGGGAACTGATTTTGGGGGAGGACTAGAATGGATGGGGAATGAGAATAGAGAGGGGAAAAAATATTTTGTGTGGAAGAAAAGTCTATGATGGGCCGGGTATTGGGAGAGTAAGAGGGGCTTGAGAATGGAAGGGTGAAATTTAAACGGATGATAAAGGAATAAGGAAAGAATTGGGGGAAAGAGCAAAAGGGAAACAATCAGTATGTTAAAGCAGAAATAGAGAGAGAATGGAAAACATCTAAAAGAGAAGAAAGGACAAATGGATAACTCGCAGAAGACACGAAGAAACCAGAAGAAAGTGACTGGAGCAATTGCAACTGAAAAATAAAATGCCCAAACAGAAGGTAGAAAAATACTTTTTATTTTGAATTTATTAACTGGAATATGTCTGGTCTGGGAAGTGTGTATTGCTAACATCTTTGCGTTTTTGTTTAGTGCAAGAGGAAATTACTTTATAGTTTTATTTCTCCAGTGTTGTACATTTCATGTTTGGATTTTGGGGTTCCTAGTTTAATTATTATCTGACCAAGGAAGTTAGCCTACACGTATCCTCTGTAATTTTTGTGGGTGGGGCTGGGGGCGGGGCAGGGGTGGGACTAGGGGCGGAGAATGGGTGGAGCATGGCGAGCCACAGGTGTCGGGTTTTTCTCGGTGAAAAAGTTGGCAACCCTAGATAGGGGGCAAGAGATTGGTGTGTACGGACCAGGAGAAGGACCTCGGAGTGATTGTTTCTGAGGATTTCAAGGTGGCGAAACAGTACAACAAGGCGTTGGCAAAAGCCAGAAGAATGCTGGGTTGCATACAGAGAGGAATTACCAACAAAAAGGTAGAGGTACTAATGCCACTGTACAAGTCGCTGGTGAGGCCTCACTTAGAATATTGTGTTCGGTTTTGGAGAACATATTTTGCAAAGGATATAAAAAGACTGGAAATGGTTCAGAGGAAGGCGACCAAAATGATTTGGTGCCTGTGTCAGAAGACTTATGAGAAGAGATTTGAAGACCTCTGTATGTACATTCTGGTGGAGAGGAGGGACAGGTGAGATATGATTCAGAGCTTTAAATATTTAAAGAGTATTAATGAACAAACAAACCTCTTCCAAAGATGGGGAAGCTATAAAACTAGAGGGCTTAACATGAAGCTGCAAGGGGGTAAACTGAAAGGCAACTAAAACTTACAGGACTTTCGCAAACTACTTAAAACCCTACTCTTCTAGAGTACTACACCTCATGAACCTCCCCTCTGTCTTATCCCTCCATTATCCTTGACCCTCCCTCCCCCCACTCAGGTATGAATAAACCCTATATTTACTGCTCTTTTGTCAATATAGCATGTAAATAGTTCATACCCAGCTTCCACAATACTTCGCTATTAGTGCCCAGCTGTGATGTAAATAGTTGATTGTATTATAGTTGAAATGTTCTCTGTAACCAGAACTTTGGAATGTTGTTCAATGTAAACTACCCCTGATTGATGGAAGGGGCGGTATATAAGAAATGTTTAAATAAAATAAATAAATAAATGTCAGGAAATACTTTTTCACTGAAAGGGTGATGGATCCTTGGAATGCCCTCCCGATGGAAGTGGTGGAGGCAAATTCAGTGACAGAATTCAATATGGCATGGGACAGACATAGTGGATCCCTTTATAGCAACAGGATAAAATCAAAATAAACATATCTATCTGTTATATCTGAACAAATATGGGTGACCTACTTGGAGCGGTGGGTATACCCTTAAATAAAGGGATGGGGGGGGGGAGTGACCTGCACAGAGCGGCAGGTGCACCTACTTTTGCTGCCTTGCTGGGCAGACTAGATGGACCATACAGGTTTTTATCTGCCGTCATATACTATGCTACTATGTAATAACATTGTGAACTGTAGACAGAAGAATCCCAAGGTCTTTGGATATGGCCTTGTACCCCTTTGAAGCTTGCTGTTTGGTGATAATGGCTTTTCTGACACTCAGGCAGCTCTCTTGTCCTTATCATTATGAAAATGGAACAGGGAGTGAATGTGGCCAATTTAAATATTAGAGTCATCATTCATTAGTTGATTCAGATCATGTGAGCACTGGCAATTGATCACACATGTGCGTCTAATTTTACTGCAATGGGAATGTGGTTCTTCTGTTCAAAACTGATTTGAATTGTTTATGAAGAGTGCCAATAGTCATGTCCTGGCAGTGTCCCAGTTTTTATACCATTTCCTACTATTTCCTTTTTTAATTGGTACTGTTTTATTTGATTTTTTATGTATCAAATATGTGTGCATATATAGTCCAAAGGCATTTCACTGCCACTTTTATTTAGGAGATATTGAACATTAAGGGATTAAACTGCAAGGGTGCCAATAATGTTGACCACAACTGTATATAACACACCAAAAAAATCCCTTAAACAAAACTTTGGAAGTTAATGAAAATATCTTTTGAGAATATTCAAAAAGAACAAACTACCATGAGGAGAAAAAGACCTCAGTGTTACATTGTATCATGTCCCTCTATTGGCACCTGAAAAATCCCTTGCCACAGAGGACATGATATTCACACGAACATCATTGGTCAGAAAAAACTCCTCATGAAGTACTGTATCTCAGTTTTCACTGCAATTTTCTTTTCTTTTTTATCAGAAGATTAGTCAAAGCAGCCGCTCCTATAAGGACAAACATAATCCCAGGTTATGCTAAAGGAGAACCTTAACACAAGCACAAACATTAGCATCACTTACCTGTAGGTTTCTCTAATCATGCAATAGTCCACAAATCTTCAAGTAGAGCTTCCATTTTTCATACATGCTCAACAAAAATCCTTGTTTTGCTTCTTAGCTGCATCAGGGGATTTTATCATTTCAATTTTGCAGCATTGGTGACTGACATCACTCTAATAACTTTTAAAACTGAGCACACAACCTGAAACGGGAAGGGCTTCAACGAAGCCTAATAATTTTATTAGACAAAATGAATTCTTTACCTTCCTGAGTAATTTTGCAAATCTGGCATCTACCACACTTATAGTGGCCAACAGAACACACTTCCTGCTGCAATTATGTTACTGCAGGGCATAAGAAATCCCGCATCCCTAAGTCTCTTCTGGTAGAAGCATGACTGCACTTGAAGAACAGTCTGATGCTATTTTAAAATAGACAGTTATTGATCACATTCCTTATGACCCCCCGAGGAGGTGATCAAATCTCTCGTCTACAATGTGTGAACAATGATGGATATATATATGCTAAATACAGTCCAGCCTTAGGGATTGAATCGAGAGATCGATTGGTCTAGCTTGTTCTGATTCTGTCCATTGAAAATAGGGTTTCCCCGATGACGATGGGGATTTCCCTCTTTTCATTGGTGGTTCATGTGAGTGATTGAGCGGATCAGCCAATACTTTGAACTCTTGTCCTCATAAGATGGGTCGCTTTTAAAGGTGGTGTTTTCTGGCAGTTTGCAATGTTGAGAAGGCCGTAAGCACTTGATACAGGGATTGCATATCCCAAAACGTGCACGTCGTGCCGGTTGATTACATTCATTGCATCTTCATGTCTGCTTTTAAGCTAAGTATCTAACTTTTTGAATGATTTACGCAAGTTTGAACCTTAAATGAAAAAATTGGACATCGCCGTCTGGTGTGGATGATATTGAAGTTCTTTCCTCCCTCGGCGTTTTCTGGCAAAATTAATTTTCAAGGGCATCTTTGGGAAATATTTGGTGATTTCACTGGTTAGAATCATTTTGGTCACTGCTCTCTGGGATTTTGACTGTTTGGTTTTATAACAGAAGCAATTTATGTGGACAAAGATGAATATTGCAATACACAAGTAACGGTATCATCTTCAGTCACAATATTCGAGGGCTGCCCCAACAACCACTCACTGTCATTATTGTAAGTTCTCTTGTATGCCCTTGAAAGAACTTTTCAGGGTAGCCTCTCTCCTGAAACTTCCTCTTCAAACCAGCCTTTTGTGAGCGATACTCCACTATAGTAGAACAAATGCGTCAATATCACAAAAATTGGGAGCATGGGAGGCTATCTCATAAATGAGCAGGGTGAAAACTACTGTAGCTCAAAAAAGTATTTTGATCAGTTGGTTTAGAATATACTGTCGTTTCAATATTACTGGTCCCTTTACATACTTGAACATCCAAAAAAGTAACCACGAATTGATCAAATTTCATATTAAACTGAATAACTGGATCGCAATTATTTAAATAAATGACAAATTGCTGCAATTGATCTCTAGAACTGTCCCATAGCAGAAAAATATCATGAAAATATGGTCGACATAAGGGGAGCAATAAACCTACAACTCCTCAAAAAAAATTGCATATACAAATTAACTAATGAAGAAGTAAATGTAGCTCCTATGGTGGTTTCTGAGATCTGCAGGCAAAAGCCCTGCTGATATTGAAAATTCTTCTTAAGGGAAGCTCAGCTAAACTTATCAGAAAACCCATATGCACCTTATGTGGTCGCGGCCTCTTGTTCCAGACTTCTTGCACGACTTTTAAAGCTTCATCTTAAGGAACAGAGGTGTACAAAGAATTCACATCCAAAGGGACCAACCAATGTATCTTATCGATACTAGACACTGTATCCAGTATTTGCAAAAAATGAGTAGTGTCTTTAACATAGGAAGTCATATGTGGAACATCATATTTAATAAACAAATCCAGATATTTACCAACAAATTCCAGCAGCGAATCATTACTAGAGAGAATAGGTCTCCCGGTGGGCAATAAAGTGTCTCTTATGGATCTTAGGTAAAATATACAGTGCCGGCATCTTAGGATGGATCAGATTCAAAAATTCCCTCTCCTTACTAGTCAAGAAACCTGAGTCATAGGCCATATCCATAACAGACTCAACTTTCTTCTGTAATGCAGATATAGGATTGCCTGCCAACTTCACATAATGGTGCCTATTTGACAGTTGCCATCGGATCTCCACATCATATTTATTCAAATCCATGATGACAGTTGCCTCTCCTTTATCTGCCCATTTAATTACTAAGGAGGCATCTTGTTGTAATTCCCATAGGGCCAGTCACTCTTCTTCAGATAAGCTCTTAGATGAGAACTGCTCCTGCTTTTCCAATAATTCAATATAGCACAGTTACTTACCTGTAACAGGTGATCTCTGGGAACAGCAGGAATTAGTCCTCACATATGGGTACGTCGGAACCGACGGAGCCTGAGCGGGAAAGCTCCCCAGCTTCCCAGAAACGAAGCTTTTGGGGCCTGCCACAGCGCATGCGTGCTGCCTTCCCGCCTTCCTGACCAACTCTCTTCAGTTCGAGTTTAAAGCTGAGACAATAGAGAGAGGAAAGGAAAGAGAGAGAGAGAGAGAGAGACAACTCCTAGGGGAGGTGGGTGGGTTGTGAGGACTAATTCCTGCTGTTCCCAGAGATCACCTGTTACAGGTAAGTAACTGTGCTATCTCCAGGAACAAGCAGGAATGAGTCCTCACATATGGGGACTCCCTAGCTAAGATGCCGGGGAGATCCCCCCCTCAAGGGTTCCTCATCTTCCTATGGATCTCAGGCATCCATTCAGGGAAGGTGGGCAGGAGTTGTTTAAGAATGGAACAGGTGTCTGAGGACAGCCTGACCAAACAAGGCATCCCGGCGGGAGTCCTTGTCCAAGCAGTAATGGGCTGTGAAGGTATGAACCGAGGCCCAGGTGGCTGCTCGACAGATCTGATCAATGGATACAGAATGAAGATGAGCCATAGATGTAGCCATGGCTCTGACATTGTGAGCTGTGACATGGCCTTCCAGAGAAAGGTTCTTACTCTGGTAAGCAAAAGAAATACACTGAGCAATCCAATTGGACAGTGTTCTTTTTGAGACTGGAAGTCCTAAATGAGAAGGATCAAAAGCAACAAAAAGTTGAGAAGACTTTCAATGTTGCTGTGTCCTGTGGAGGTAAAAGGCAAGAGCTCTTTTACAGTCTAGAGTATGAAGGTTCCGCTCTGCATTTGATGCATGAGGAACTGGAAAAAAGACAGGTAAATATACCTCTTGATTAAGATGAAAAGGTGAGACCACTTTAGGCATAAAGTGGGGATTTGTCCTAAGGACTACCTTATCATGATGGAACCTTGTATAAGGTGGATTAGCCACTAAAGCCTGCAGTTCACTGATGCGGCGAGCAGAAGTGATTGCAATAAGGAAAATGACTTTCCAGGAAAGGAATTTTAAGGAGGTAGTGGCTAAGGGTTCAAAAGGTGGCTTCATAAGCTGACCAAGAACCACGTTTAAGTCCCATGCCACCGGAGGAGGCCGAATGGGAGGTTTAGTTAAAGTTAGACCTCTCATGAATCTTGCAATAAGAGGATGAGAGGAAACAGATTGTCCATTGATAGGCTGAAGAGATGCTGCAATAGCACTCAAATGGACCCTTACAGAATTGGTTTTAAGTCCTGCATTGGAAAGATGCAGGAGATATTCGAGTAAAGAATTCAAAGGTAGTGCTAGAACATAAGAACATAAGAACATAAGATATGCCATACTGGGTCAGACCAAGGTCCATCAAGCCCAGTATTCTGTTTCCAACAGTGGCCAATCTAGGTCATACGTACCTAGCAGTTTCCCCAAGGGACACAGGTTCCACAATGCTTGTATTGGTTCAAGCATTGATATCCTGGGTCCCTTCTTAATAATGGTTTATGGACCTTTCCTCCAGGAACTTGTCCAAACCTTTTTTAAACCCAGCTACACTAACAGCCTTTACTACATCCTCCGGTAACAAATTCCAGAGTTTGATTACACGTTGAGTGAAAAAATATTTTCTTTTATTAGTCTTAAATAGTTTACCCTGTAGCTTCATTGCATGTCCCCTAGTCTTTCTATATTCTGATAAGGTAAACAATCGATCTACGTTTACCCGTTCCACTCCGTTCATTAATTTATAGACTTCTATCATATCTCCCCTCAGCCGTCTCTTTTCCAGGTTAAAGAGCCCCAACCTTTTTAGCCTTTCTTCATAGGAGTAGCCTTCCATCCCCTTTACCATTTTGGTGGCTCTTCTCTGAACCTTTTCTAAAATTGCTATATCCTTTTTAAGATATGGCGACCAGAATTGCACACAATATTCAAGGTGCGGTCTCACCATGGAACGATATAGAGGCATTATAATATCTTTTGTTTTATTTTCCATTCCTTTCCTTATCATACCTAGCATTCTATTTGCTCTCTTGGCCGCCGCTGCACACTGGGCCGAGGGTTTTAACATGGTATCCACAAGGACGCCTAAATCTTTTTCTTGGGTGGTGGTTCCTAATGTGGAACCTTGCATCGTGTAACCATAGTTTGGGTTGTTCTTCCCTAGGTGCATAACCTTGCACTTCTCCACATTAAATTTCATCTGCCATTTTGATGCCCAGTCTTCCAATTTATCAAGATCCTCTTGCAATTTTCCACAATCCTCCTGGGTTTTAACAACTTTAAATAGTTTTGTGTCATCAGCAAATTTGATAACCTCACTCGTTATTCCACTTTCCAGGTCATTTATGAATATGTCAAAAAGCAGCGGACCCAGCACAGATCCCTGGGGTACACCACTATTCACCTTTCTCCATTGGGAAAATTGGCCATTTAGCCCTACCCTCTGCTTTCTATCTTTTAACCAGTTCCTGATCCACAGTAGTACACTGCCTCCTATCCCATGACTCTTTAGTTTTGCCAAAAGTCTCTCATGAGGGACCTTGTCAAAGGCTTTCTGAAAGTCCAGATACACAATATCAACCGACTCACCTTTGTCCACCTGTTTATTCACTCCTTCAAAAAAACATAACAGATTAGTAAGACAAGATCTTCCTTGTCTAAAGCCATGTTGGCTGTCTCCCATTAGGTCATGACTATCTATATGCTGAGTAATTTTATTCTTTATGATGGTTTCTACCATTTTTCCCAGTACTGATGTCAGGCTCACCGGTCTGTAGTTTCCCGGATCACCCCTCGAACCCTTTTTAAAAATTGGTGTTACATTGGCGATCCTCCAATCCTCAGGTATTAGAGATGATTTTAATGATAGTTCACAGATTACTGATAGTAGGTCTGCAATCTCAAATTTCAGTTCTTTCAACACCCTTGGATGTATACCATCCGGCCCAGGTGATTTGCTACTCTTCAGTTTATCTAATAGTTGTAAGACATCTTCCCGATGTATCGATATTTCCTTCAATTCTTCCACACCTTTAAATACCACTTCAGTCGTGGGTAACATCCCTACATCTTCCTCAGTAAAGACCGAAGCAAAGAATTCATTCAGTCTCTCCGCTATCGCCTTGTCGCCTCTTAGTGCTCCTTTAACCCCTTTATCATCTAATGGACCAACTGACTCTCTCACGGGTTTTTTGCTACGAATGTACTTGAAAAGGTCTTTATTTCGCGTTTTTGCTTCCGCAGCAAGCTTCTTCTCAAATTCTCTCTTTGCCTGCCTTATCAATGCCTTGCATTTGACTTGCCAGTGCTTGTGCTGTTTCCAGGTTTCATCATTTGGCTCTTTTTTCCATTTCTTGAAAGATGCTTTTTTGGCAACAACAGCCTCTCTGACCTCAGCTTTAAACCATGCTGGCAATTTTTTGGACTTCCTTCCACTTTTCTTAAAGCGTGGAATACAGCTGGTCTGGGCTTCCAAGATAGTATTTTTCAACAACACCCAAGCTTGATGTACGTCTTTAACCTTTGCAACTGCTCCTTTTAGTTGTTTCTTAACTGTTTTCCTCATTCTATCATAGTCTCCCTTTCGAAAGTTAAAGGGTAGTACTGTGGATTTCCTTACTATCCCTCCTCCACTAATTAAATCAAAGGCGATCATGCTATGATCACTATTGCCAAGTGGCCCTAACACCCTTATCTCTTGCACTACATCTGGTGTTCCACTAAGGACTAGGTCTAATATTGCTTCCCCTCTGGTCGGTTCATGAACCAGCTGCTCCAAGAAGCAGTCATTTATTTCATCTAGGAACTTTATCTCCCTAGCATGTCCTGTTGTGACACTGACCCAGTCGATGCCGGGGTAATTGAAATCACCCATTATTATTACTGCACTGTAACTTTTGCTAGCTTCCTTGATTTCTTTGAGCATTTCATCATCCATTTGTTCATTCTGGCCAGGCGGACGATAGTACACCCCCACTGCCATCGCCTTCCCCTTTTTACATGGAATTTCAATCCATAGAGATTCTACAGCAAATTTTGTTTCTTGCAAAACTTTAATCCTTTCTGACTCAATGCCCTCTCTAACATAGAGCGCAACCCCTCCACCAATTTGATCAGCTCTATCATTTCGATATAGTTTGTACCCAGGTATCACAGTGTCCCACTGGTTGTCCTCCTTCCACCATGTCTCTGATATTCCAATCATATCTAACCTCTCGTTTAGTGCTATATATTCTAACTCTCCCATCTTGTTTTGTAGACTTCTAGCATTTGCATACAAGCATTTTAGAGACTGTATTTTATTCATATTAATTTGGCTATTGGTAGACATGGGTAATTTGGGATCTTTAAGTTCTGTCTGCTCCATACTCGAGGGCATTTGGGCTACTTTACTCTTTTTTGGAACCTCTCTGCTTTTTGTAGTATCCTTCAAGGATACATTCTTCCGAACCATGCGCTCTTGGGCGACTGTCGGCTTTCCCCTATTATCTAGTTTAAAAGCTGCTCTATCTCCTTTTTAAAGGTTAATGCCAGCAGCCTGGTTCCATCCCGGTTAAGGTGAAGCCCATCCCTTCGGAAGAGCCCCTCCTTTCCCCAGAATGTTCCCCAGTTCCTAACAAATCCGAACCCCTCATCTCTGCACCATTGTCTCATCCACGCATTGAGACTCCGGAGCTCTGCCTGCCTATTGGGTCCTGCGCGTGGAACGGGAAGCATTTCGGAGAACGCTACCCTGGAAGTTTCTGGATTTCAACTTCCTACCTAAAAGCCTAAATTTAGCTTCCAGAACCTCCCTACCACATTTTCCTATGTCATTGGTACCAACATGTACCAAGACAGCAGACTCCTCCCCAGCACTATCTAAGACCTTATCTAGGTGGCGTGTGAGGTCCGCTACCTTCGCACCAGGCAGGCATGTTACCAGGCGATCCTCACGTCCACCAGCCACCCAGCTATCTACATGCCTAATGATCGAATCACCAACTATAACTGCTGTCCTAACCCTTCCCGCATGGGCACTTGGCCCTGGAGAAACCTCCTCGGTGCGAGAGGGGTTTACATCACCTGGAGGACAGGTCCTAGTTACAGGATCACTTCCTGCCACACCAGGGTGATGCTCTCCTGTCACGTGACCTCTCTCCTCCATGGCAACAGGGATGCTGCCAGACTGGAGGTGGGACTTCAGGACTATATCCCTGTAGGTCTCGTCTATGTACCTCTCTGTCTGTCTTATGTTTTCCAAGTCTGCTACTCTAGCCTCTAGAGAACGGACTCGTTCCCTGAGAGCAGAGAGCTCCTTGCACCTAGTGCACACGTAAGACCTCTCACCAGCTGGGAGAAAATCATACATGTGACACTCAATGCAAAAGACTGGAAAGCCCACATCCCGCTGCTGGACTGCTGTCTGCATCTTAGTTTTAAGTTTGTGTTTAGATCTTTAAGTTCTATATGTACTAAAGGGTGCAATGGATATTTATACCACTAAAACTGTACCTAAGAAGTTTAATATACCTTGTTCACCTGAAGCTTAATTAATCTCAGGTCCTTGGTGTATGACTGATTTGGGTAATGAGCTTCACCTGAGAGCACCTCCTGTCTTTTAAGTTGTGCAAGTACCTATAAAGCTGTGATTTTCCCAGGGGAGGGTGGGTGTGGGGAGGGAGGGAGGGATATAACACTTATTAAAAAAGGGCTGCTACACAGTACCTTGTCCTGTGCTGCTGAGGAAAACTATATTCTGATTTGATTTAAATTATAGCTCTTTGCTGCTACTAGGCTCTAACCTATTATGAAATTTAAACTACAAGCTCTCTGCTGGATTCTAAATTTAACCAGAAAGCTCTCTTCTGTGTTTTAATTTGAAACTAAAAGTACTTTGCTGATGCTAGGCCCTGAGTGACTATGAAATTTAAACTACAGCTGTCTACTGGGTATGAAAGGTAACCAGAAAGTTCTCTTCTGTGTTTTTAAATTGAATCTTAAACTGTTGCTACTAGGCCCTGACTGATTTAACAAAAAAAATAGTGGGTTCACAGATTAATTAGCTTTAAAAGAAAAAAAAATTCCTTTCAGAAAAATTCCCAGAAGTATATACTCACAATTTCAGATTTCTCTCCAGAAGTAACAGCCCCTCTTTCCAGTCCTCCTTTAAGACCTTTGTCAGCACACCAAATTGAAAATCTTTTCCATTTAAAAGCATAAGAACGCCTGGTGGAAGGTTTCCTAGATGCATGGAGGACATCCTTCACCTGTTGAGAAAGATTCAAGTCTTGAAGGTCTAGGCCTTCAGTAACCAAGCTCTGAGGTGAAGGGACTTGGGGTTTGGGTGCCACAAAGTCCCCTCCTCTTGAGACAGAAGGTCTGGAGCAGCTCCCACATCCAGGGAGGGTGCCTGGGAGAGATGCAGAAGTAGAGGGTACCACACTTGGCGTGGCCAGCGTGGAGCTATGAGGATCATAGATCCTTGATCCCTTTGAAGTTTGAATAGAGTCTTGGGAATCCTGGGTGGAAAGGCGTATAGGAAGGCCTGACCCCAATGAAGGAGGAAGGCATCCTTGGCCTGAGCTCCCTGACACGGAATCCTGGAACAGAACCAGGGAAGTTTGGCATTGTACGGACTTGCAAAGAGGTCTATTTCCGGGGTTCCCCATTCCTGAAAGATTCTGAGTACCTGATCCATGTGCAGGGACCATTCGTGTGGAAGCAGAACTCGACTGAGTCTGTCTGCCCAAGAGTTTTGGATTCCTGGGAGGTACACTGCCAGGAGATGGATCCGATGCTCTCTGGCGAAGGCCCACAGTTTTAGAGCTTCATTGCAAAGCGACAGAGAGCCAGTCCCTCCTTGTTTGTTTATGTAGAACATGGCTACTTGATTGTCGGTATGAACAAGAACTGTCATGTTGATGAGGAGGGTATGAAAGACCTTGAGAGCAAGGAAAATTGCTCGCAGCTCCAAAAGGTTGATATGAAGGGTGGTCTCCTGTGGAGACCAAGTGCCCTGAGTGGAGAGGTCTTGGAGATGAGCTCCCCAACCTGCTTGGGAGGCATCTGTAGTGAGAGTTGCTTGGGGTAACAAAGGTTGGAAGGGGGCCCCCAACAACAGATTTTGAGTGGATATCCACCATTGGAGAGACCAAAAAAGACGTTTTGAGGTTGCTATTTGGTCTGAGAGAGCTCCTGAGGCTTGTGTCCACTGGGTGGACAGAGTCCATTGAGCTGCTCTCATATGTAGGCGTGCATAAGGCACCACATGAATTGTGGATGCCATGTGGCCTAGTAGTTGTAGCATCTCCCTGGCTGTCAAGTGGCTTTTGGACTGAATTTGAGAGGCCAAGTGCACTAGACGGTGGCAACGGGCTTGTGGAAGATAGGCCCTTGCAGTGGTGGTATCTAGCCAGGCCCCTATGAATTCTAGGGACTGAGTAGGGGTGAGTTGAGACTTTGGCAGATTGATGACAAGTCCCAGATACTGCAGTATGCGTCTGGTGTGGTCCAGGGAAGTTTGAGCCTCGGACTGAGATGGAGCTCGGATGAGCCAGTCGTCCAGGTATGGGAAGACAAAGATTCCCTGAGTGCGTAGAAATGCAGCTACTATTGCCATGCATTTGGTAAATACCCTTGGAGCAGAGGCTAGACCGAAGGGAAGGACTCTGTATTGGAAATGTTTTCCCTGGAACAGAAACCGTAGGAATTTTCTGTGGGATGGATGGATGAGTATATGTGTGTACGCATCCTTGAGATCTAGAGAACAAAGCCAGTCCTGACTCTGTAGGTATGGAAGGAGAGTGCCTAGAGAAATCATCTTGAGTTTCTCCTTGTATAGGAATTTGTTCAATTCTCTGAGATCCAGAATGGGTCTGTACCCCCCTGTTTTCTTGGTAATGAGAAAATAAGGGGAGTAGAAACCTGACCCTTGTTGAGGAAGAGGAACCTCTTCTATTGCCTTTTGGGCGAGAAGAGTGGTCACCTCCTGGCCCAACAGGTACAGGAGAGAAGGGGGAGAATTGAATTGTCTCACCATGAAATGGGGAGGAAGGCTGGAGAAATGTAGTTTGTAGCCCTCTTTGATGATAGAGAGGGTCCATGGTTCTGATGTGATTTGTTCCCATCTGGGAGCAAAATGAGCTAACCTTCCTGGAATGGTGAGAGGTTCTGGTTGTTGCAGAGCCAGAAAGGTTAAGTTCTCTAGAATCAAGTCAAAAACCCTGAGGGGGTTGGGACTGCTGGATTGTAGCAGCCCCTGTAGACTTTGTTCTGGCCTGTTTAGTTTGCTGACGCTTAGGAGCAAAGCGAACTTGGGAAGATTGCTGGCCAGTATTTGTGGAAAATCTGGTCTTTTTATAGAAAGTTTTCTTAAAAGGTTTTTTCTTGGCATGGGGTAGAGGTAGACTTAGAAAGTCTATCTAAAGCAGCATTCTCTGCATCCATTTGAGTGGCTTTGATTTGCCACTCTTTGCCAAACAGATTTTCACCTGTACAGGGCAGATTGCCCAAGCCTTCTTGTACCCAGGGTTCCAAATCAGAGGCCTGGAGCCAAGCCAGTCTGCGAGCAGCTATGGCAATGCCAGAGGCTCTGATTGCCCCCTCAAAAGAGTCAAAGGCTGCTCTGTTGGAGAACTTTGAAACATCTTGAGTGTGCTTTAGCAAAAGAAGGAACTCCTCTTGCTTATCCTCTGGGATAAAGGGGAGAAACTGACGTATCTTTAATGCAATTTCTTTCAAAAACATGCCCATATAGAGGCTGTATGAATTGATTCTGGCAATAAGCATGCTAGCTTGGAAGATTTTTCTCCCAAAAGCATTGAGAGTCCTACATTCTCTTCCTGGAGGGGTAGAAGAGTGTCTTTTGGTACTCTTTATCTTTTTCATAGCAGACTTCACCACAATAGAGTGGTGAGGAAGCTGAGTCTTTTGAAAACCAGGAGAAGGAGGAACCCGATACATGGTGTCCAAACGTCGAGAATGTGGAGATAGGGTGAGAGGAGCCTCCCACAAGTCCATCATGTGTTCTTGAAGAATTTCATGTATGGGTAAGGTGGCTGCCTCTTTGGGAACCTTAGAGTATCCTAAAATATCTAATTTTTTTGCTCTAGGTTCCTTTTCAGAGGATACAGATATGGAGAGTCCTTTAGCTACTTCAATGATGAAGTCTTGAAAGGACAAATCCTCTGGAGGAGACATTCTCCTTTTTGGAGAAGAGGGCTCCTCAGGAAGAGTAAAAGAGACGTCAGCAGAATCATCTGATGTATCAGAATCTTCAGAGGATTCAAAGTATCGCCTATTTGCTTCCAGAGATCGATACGCGTACCGACCGGTATCGACATCGGGCGTACCGGGAATCGGAGCGGTATCGAAGAAAGCTCCGGAACCGGAGACCGGAACCGGCATGCTACTGGAAGTAGATGCCCTGGGTACCGGTATCGGTTGCGGTACCGGAATCGGAGTCGGAACCGATTGTCGCGGTACCGATGGCGGTGCAGCATTAATGAAAGCCAGTAAGGCCTGCTGCATGGATTGTACCGTAGTACCCATTGTCGCCACAACTGCCTGGAAGTCGGTACCGGTGTTAGCCGGTACCCCAGAGCAGTCTAACAGGAGATCGGTCGAGGCCGTGCCATCGATGTCTACCTGTAACCCCATAGGAGGAGCTTTGGAAGCCGGAGCTTCCCGCCGGGGTTGTTTGGCTGGGGCAGGGTCCTCAGGGTCAAATGCAAGGGCCTCTCGCTGCTTAGAGGGAGATTTGCCTTTTGAGGACTTGCCTGAAGAATGTTTGGTTACCTGAGATCCATCAGGAGAAGAAGACCTGGAGGATGTTGATGCTGGAGTATCGGTAGAAAACAGCATATGAAACTTAGCTGCTCTGTTCTGTAAGCCCCTTTTGGACATCAGAGAGCAGGATAGACAATCCGGAATGGAATGGTCAGGCCCCAAACATTTAAGACACCACTCATGGGTATCTGTAACTGAAATAGTACCGGTACACTTAGTGCATTTTTTAAAACCAGAAGCTGGTTTTTCCATGAGGGAGACCTGAGAAGGCCTAGAAGCCTCACAGAAAAAATACACCAAGTGAAGAAAAAGTAATTATTATTATTATTTTTTTTTAAATAAACGAAAAAACGACCGGCGGTACCGGTCCGGAATCGGGGAAGGCAGACACGCGGTCAAAGAAACAAATTAAAATAACAATTTCTTCAGCGGTGACAGGAACACGACCTGCTGGCTCCGTGGAAAAAGAAGAACTGAAGAGAGTTGGTCAGGAAGGCGGGAAGGCAGCGCGCATGCGCTGTGGGAGGCCCCAAAAGCTTCCTTTCTGGGAAGCTGGGGAGCTTTCCCGCGCAGGCTCCGTAGGTTCCGACGTACCCATATGTGAGGACTCATTCCTGCTTGTTCCTGGAGATCAAGCAAAATCATATTTTTAGAATTTAGCAATGCAGAATCTAATGGTCCAGAAAGGATCCACACTGATTTCTTTCTCACTACTGAACAATCCAGATAAGTTCTTTATTATAAAAAAACACATATTTTTTCTGGCAGCCTCTCAGTTGCCATAGAGGAGAGAGGCCACATGAAAGGAGAGCCCTCTCGCACTGAGGAGGTTTCTCCGGGGCCATGTACCCATGAGGGAAGGGTTAGGACAGCTGTTATAGTTGGTGCTTCGATCATTAGTCTGCTGTCTTGGTATATGTTGGCACTAATGACATAGGAAAGCGTGGTAGGGAGGTTCTGGAGGCCAAATTTAGGCTTATAGGTAGGAAGTTGAAATCCAGAACTTCCAGGGTATGTAGGGTATATTAGTAGCACAAAAATAAGTTAGATTCTGTTGTTGTCCAGGGGAAATAGCTACTATTACCCAGCCCAAAGTTCGGTGAGTTATTCTGGCAATGAGCCACGAAAGAAGTCTGGTCTGCAGATATATATTAGACTTTATTATGGGCAACCAGGTAGAAAAATATACACACACACATATAGCTAATTAGAAACATGAGGTAGAAATTTGTTATAGCACAGATGTACACTTGGAGAACATAATAAATCACTGATTAGTAACCAGACGTCACTGATTCGCTCTGCACTGAGGAAAAGTAAGAAATATATTGCTAACCCCTTGCCCACCAGGAGGAGGAGAGATAAATCAGTACCTTAGTTCCGTCGGGCTCTCAGGAACAGTGCAGTCCAAGGAGGCAGCTCCTAGCTAATGCGGGCTCTAGCCTCGTCAGGCGAGCCGCAGTAAGTCCGAACCGGAGGTATCTGTGAAAGGCTTATCTCAGACCTGTGGAGGACGGCCTAGCCCACACTTAGTGGCCGTCTTGCGGAAGGGTCAGGTCGCAGGAATCAGGTACGCAGTGCACAGCAGAGAGGAACCGGTGCAGAAGTCTGTATGAACAGGTGGAAAAAGCCCCCCAACTCTCTCTACTAAAGTTCCAGTGCAGATTGCATTATTCTGTGTAAGAATCCTCCGTCATAGGTCCGATGATTGGTTGGCACCAGGCAGTCTGAGGTGTTCTCAGCGAATCAGGAGGTAGATGATGAGCAGCTTCTTGCAAACAAAGGAGCCATGGTAAGAAATCAGACAGAAGCAACAGTATGTAACTTCTGGGCATGTACAAGTGTCCAAGGCCAGCCACGGACAATAGCTTCTGTATGTATGCTTAGAAACGCTGCGCCAGCAGTTGCTTGGAGGTCGTTTGTAGCTGAACACTGCAAAAGTGAAGTGAAGAATCCATCTTGTCTGTGCAGGTTGGTTCAGGCCTGAGTTGCTGAGCAGGCCGGAGATTTGCATGTAGAATTGCAGGGGTACAAGCCCTACATCTCCCCCCCCCCTTGTAAGATGGAGGATGCTACAAGGGAATACACTCCATCGTACAAAGCCTAACTAGCAGTACTACCGTGCAGGTCAGAACCAAATGACAAATGGTTGACTAATGCATGAGAAGTGGATAATACGTCAAGCACAATATGCATGAAAGCAATACTGCATGAGGAATAATACAGTGAATACACTCAAGCAATAAAAGAAGTCAAAATAAAATGACATAGATACAGTCCCGTCAAATCAAGTATCCAAACCAAAAATGCATATCAGGAATGCAATATAATGAGTTAGTGTAACACCAAGGTGAACACTCAAAAGTAATGAGAAGCAATGTGTAACTGTGTTAGTAAAATAAACACATGCTAGCTATGAAAAAAAACACAACTCAATCAAGAGCAATGGATAACTTTCAAAGAAAATGGTGACACTTATTCAAAAGTGTGACGTTCCAGCAAATCCTGCAGACACATGGCAGGCAGCAGAGGTGCAGGATGCACAGAGCGACGAAGAGCACGAATCTGTCTCTGTTGATACAAGGAGATAAGAAACTGGAGCACCAACAGAAAGAAGACCAGGCACAATGACATGTGACATAAAATCAGTTTGTAAAATGTCCACATCACGTGAATCAAAGTTATAGTCAGCAATGGCAAGGTTGTCCTGGTCAATAGACAGTTCAACTGTGTGAGAGTCCTTATAGTCCAAAAGATAGGTCAAGGCTGCAGTGAAGTCAATCTCGTGACCTCGAAACACATCCAATATCTGGAGCTCTGTCGAAACAGGGTCAGCATCAGCCAAACATTGTTGACAACAGCAACTTTCGTCTCTGAAAAGTCATCGTACTTGGTCATGGTAACTGTACATTGTTCTATCACATTTTCAGCAGACAACCCACAAAGAGCTGTAGAAGTGTCCTTCAGGAAAGGTTTACCAGGACACAACCAATGAATGTCTTTAGAGCGTTGGCACATGCCAAGATTAGGTACTGTTGTATATTAGTGGTGCGTGCAACAGACGAATCAAAATGTGTCTGTAAAACATGTCGGGGATCTAGGGACACAAAAACTTTCTGTGTGACAGTCTGGGACTGTGTAATCAGGAAACCAGGCGCATCCTGTAGCACGACACCAGAAAGAGGGCCAGGTTCAATCAATCTGGCAACCTCGGATCCCGCTAACATCAAAATCAGGAACAGGACCTTCAAAGTCCGGGACTCCATCTGGAAAAGAAAACAAACAGGCTATCCCGCCTCAAGGTTAGCATCACTCACTTCAGCAAGAGGTTCTTCAGGAAGGAGCTTACTGGGATGACACGGTCTAAGCTGATTAATGTGGACCCATTTAAGGGAGCCTTCCCTCTCAGTACTGGACTTCATCCGAATTTGATAAGCAACAGGGGAGGCTTTCCTGATCGTGTAGCCAGTCTAGTCCCGGACTTCAGGGTTGTCCATCTCATACAGCAGCTTGGAGACTGAGAAACACCTCCTTTTCTGATGTCACCGGTATATCCACCTGGGAGCCTCCTCCTGCCATCAGTTCTTCAGTCTCCAAGCAGCTGGATGGATGGGTGAGCCTGGAAGTCCGGGCTCACTGGAGAAACAGTTAGGAGTTAGGTGTTGAAGTTGTAGTCAGAGAGTAGCATTAAAGTTTTCAGCAGAGCCCTTCTGCATTTTTGGAGAGGACTGTGCCTTTAAGCTTGCAGAGCCATCCTCACATCTTCCCCTCCGTCCTCTGCCCCTAACTAGGTCGGGTCCTCTGTTAGTGGGTCAGGGTGACTTGCGAGAGGCAGCTCCGGTTCTCTGGTTCAGATCAGTAGAAACCGGGGCTGCACGGGATTTTGCCGGCGTTTAAAGAAGTTTTTGCCTGTGACGCGCCGAGCATTTTCCCTGCGGGCCCCCTGTGTTGGCGATCCTCTGCCAGCCTGCATCACCCCCGTCTGGGCCCTCTACCTCCTTTTATTCAGCCGGAGAGAGGGATTGTCAGCAGACCTGGCAAGTGGCTTTTGCCCTTTCTTCTCGGGTCGCCAGCAAAGGTAAGGGGGCCGGTATTACGCGGTGCTTGCTTCAAGGAGGTTTTTGGCGCGCTCAGGCTGTTTTTCGGCCTCGGCCTCGGCCTCGTGCCGGCGGCGCGCACAGAGCAGCGTCGGAGAGCGTTTCTTCTGGCAGGATCGGTTTCTTGCCGCGACCCCCGGGGTGCTACGTTTTATTTTGTAGTTTATTTTGTAGTTTATTTTATGATTTCTTTCAACGTTTATTTTTAAGTTTATTTTTAAGTTTCTTTTTAAGTTTATTTTACAGACTGCCCCTCTTTGGTTTCGGCCTGTCCTTTTCCTTTGGCTGTTTCCTTTGGCGCCCGTTCTGGGGGTGAAGGTTTTTTGCCATGCCTTCCAAACAGCAATGCATGGTTTGTGGGGCCAAGAAGTGCACGGACTCGGGTTTGTGCCATTCCTGTGTCAGGGATGCCTCAGGGCTGCAACCGCAGGAAGTCCAGCCTGAGTGTCAGAGTCCTGAGACTGGGACTTTGGCAGAGCTGGGACACGAGGTTCCCGTAGAGGAGCCGGTGGCAGGACCCTCCTCACGGCCAGACACTCTCCCCTCTCCAGGTCCCGGGTCTTTGGGGCTAAATTCCATTTTTTCAAAGGAATTTGTTAGTTTGCTCCAGCAAGTTTTTCTTCGGGACAGTCCGCCTGCTATTGTCCCCACTAGTCTGCTGTCAGGCAAGCGACGGGCTGCGCCTTTCCAGGAAGATCAGACTCCTCCAGAGCCGAAGAGGGCCCGGGAGGAGGTGGATCCCGGGGACCGGTCGGTGGTCTCGGAGGGGCCGCGTTCGGAGGAGGAGGACCTGTCGTTGGAGGATGAATTGGAAGAGGGGGAGCTGTCTGAAAAGGAAGATCAGGCTAGAGTGGTCCGGGTGTTCCGGAGGGAGGAGCTGCCGGCACTCTTGGTGGAGACGCTGAAGGTGCTGAATATGCCGGTGCCTGACTCAGCGGCAGACGCTTCTCTCGAGGACCCCTTGCTACAGGTATTTAGGAAGGAGCAGAGGGCTTTCCCAGTACACCGGGTGTTTCATGAGATGATTCAAGAGGAGTGGAGCCTTCCCGAAGCTCCTCTGAAGGGAGCTAGGGTGATGTCCCGGCTGTATCCCTTGACTGACCAGGACAGGGAGGTGTTCAAGTCGCCCAAGGTGGACGCTGCGGTCTCGGCAGTTACGAAAAAGACCACCATTCCCGTAGAGGGGAGTGCAGCCCTCAAGGACGGTCAGGATAGGAAATTGGATAGCTTATTGCGGCAGGTGTTTGATGTGAATGCTCTTTCCCTACAAGCTGCCATCTGCGGGGCTTGGGTGGCTAGGGCATGTCTGCGCTGGTCTCAGCGGCTGCTCGGTGCCGCAGTCGAGCGGTCGGAAGACGCGGCCCGGTTGGAATCGGGAGCGGCCTATTTGGCGGACATCCACTACGATCTTATGCGTGGACTCTCCAAGAGCATGGCGTCGGCAGTCGCAGCACGCCGTTACCTCTGGTTGCGTAATTGGGCGGCCGACTCCTCCTCCAAGGCTAGACTTAGTAAGCTTCCTTTCAAGGGTCGCCTCTTGTTTGGGGAAGATCTTGAAAAGTTAGTTAAGGAGTTGGGAGAGTCCAAAGGGGGTAGGTTACCCGAGGACAAACCTAAACCACCTCGAGCGCCCGCTACGGGTAGGGGGCAACTACGAGATTTTCGATGTTATCGATTCCAGAGGTTTCCCACAGGACAGAGGGGACGTTTTCCCTCTAGGAATCAAGGGTTTCGGGGGTTTCGAGGAGCAGGGCGGGGGTTTGGCCCCTCCTCGGCCTCGGGCCTTAGCAATCGGAAGCCACAATGAGATCAGGGGGACCCAGGCGCCCCTTCCCGCCGTAGGGGGGCGTTTGCAGGATTTTTATTCTGCCTGGGTCCAAATTACATCAGATCAGTGGGTGCTAGAGGTCATTCGCGAGGGCTATGCACTGGAGCTGCTTCGTCCGGTGCGCGACGCCTTCGTCCTGTCTCCCGGCAGGTCCGAGGCAAAATCACGGGCTCTGCGGGAGACAGTGCAAAGGCTGTTAGATCTCAAGGCCATAGTACCTGTGCCCCCAAACGAGTGCGGTTCCGGTCGATACTCCATATACTTCGTAGTGCCGAAGAAGGATGGAGGGGTTCGGCCTATCCTAGATCTCAAGAGAGTAAATCGGTGTCTGCGGGTGTCGTCCTTCCACATGGAGACTCTGCGATCGGTGATAGTAGCGGTGCAAAAGGGAGAGTTCCTCACGTCCCTCGACCTATCCGAGGCTTACTTGCACATTCCCATAAGGAGGGATCATCACCAGTTTCTCAGGTTTGCGGTTCCTTTCGGCCATTTTCAGTTTCGAGCGCTGCCCTTCGGGCTGGCGACTGTGCCGCGAGTTTTCACGAAGGTGATGGTGGTTGTGGCGGCAGCTTTGCGGAAGGAAGGTATACTCGTCCATCCTTATCTGGACGACTGGCTAATTCGAGCAAAGTCGAGGTCAGAGAGCAAGTTAGCGACAGCCAGGGTGGTGTCCTTTCTGGAAAGTCTCGGTTGGATAATCAACCCGGCGAAGAGTCGGATGGTGCCCACTCAGTGTTTGGAGTACCTCGGAGCGCGCTTCGATACCGTCAAGGGGAAAGTCTTCCTGACGGAGCGGCGGGCTCGGGGTCTGCGTCTCCTCTTGCGGAGTTTTTTGCGCAACGACAGGCCGTCGGCCTGGCACTACCTTCAACCTTTGGGCACCATGGCGGCGGCGATAGAGACGGTGCCCTGGGTGAGGGCGCATATGAGGCCCTTGCAAAGGGCGTTGCTCCGCCGTTGGTCTCATCAGAACGATCCCTTGTCTCGGAGGCTACCCTGTTCCGAGGAAACACGTCGAGCGCTGAGGTGGTGGTTGATTCCGCGCTCCCTGCTGAACGGAAAAGGACTGGAGACGCCGGAGTAGATTCCTGTGATGACAGACGCCAGCCTACTGGGCTGGGGAGCCCATTGTCAGGGGATCTTTGCGCAGGGGGCGTGGTCGGATCAAGAGCGAGCGTGGCCGATCAATCGTTTGGAGTTGCGGGCGATCGCCTTGGCACTAAAGGAGTTTCGCAGCCTTCTGGGAGGAAAGGCGGTCCGAGTGTTTTCCGACAATGCGACGGCAGTGGCCTATGTCAACAAGCAAGGAGGCACCACGAGCGCCGCGCTCGAATACGAGGCCGAGACGCTATGCGAGTGGGCCGAAGCGAATCTGCTGGACCTCTTGGCAGCACACGTGGCAGGAGTGGACAACGTGGAAGCCGATTTTCTCAGCAGGGTGAAGGTGGACCCGGGCGAATGGGTTTTGCACCCGCAGGTGTTCGAGATGCTGGTGCGCCGCTGGGGCAGTCCGGTCTTAGACCTCGTGGCAACGTTCAACTCGGCGAAGGTATGTCGGTTCTTCAGCAGGCGCAGAGAATGAATGTCCGAGGGCCTGGATGCCCTCATTCAACCCTGGCCAGCGGATCAACTTCTATACGTTTTCCCGCCATGGACGTTGATCGGCCGAGTGGTTCAAAGGATAGAGCGCTACAGGGGACAGGTGATTCTGATTGTGCCGGACTGGCCTCGATGTCCTTGGTACGGAGATCTCATGCGTCTACTGGTGGCAAAGCCCTGGCGTCTTCCCATACGGGCGGATCTGTTGTCGCAGGGTCCGCTACTGATGCCCCACGTGGCTCGGTTCTCGCTTACGGCTTGGCTCTTGAAAGGGCTCGGTTGAAGGCCCGTGGATAATCCGGACCGGTGATTTCCACCTTATTGAAGGCGCGCAGGGGATCTACGTCCCTGGCCTATGTTCGCGTCTGGAGGATTTTCGAAAGCTGGTGTGCAGAGCGACATTGTGAGCCATTGAGATCTACCATCCCTCAGATCCTGCAGTTTTTGCAGGATGGGTTTGACAAGGGATTGGCGGCCGGGTCCTTACGCGTACAGGTCGCGGCCCTAGCGTGTTATAGGGGTAAGATTGGAGGTCAGACACTCGGGGGTCAGGCGGATGTCAAATGTTTCTTGCGTGCTGTGTCGCTGCTGCGGCCCCCTTTTCGTCGGATCGTCCCTAGCTGGAATCTTCCGTTTGTGTTGGACGCGTTGGCACAAGAACCTTTTGAACCCCTATCGCGAGCTTCCCTTAAGGATGTCACCCTGAAGGTTGTCTTTCTGGTCGCGATCTGCTCGGCCCGCCGAGTTTCGGAGTTGCAGGCGCTATCTTGTCGGGAGCCCTATCTCCAGTTTCGTTCGACGAAGGTGGTTTTGCGGCCGGTACCGGCGTTTCTTCCAAAGGTCCTTTCGGTGTTTCATTTGAATCAGGAGATTTCTTTGCCAGTCTTCCGAGGAGCCTCCGGTGGCCCGGCGGAGAGGAACTTGCATCTTCTCGATGTCCGTTGGGCGTTAAAAAGGTACCTCCTGCGGACGGCCGACTTTCGCAAATCCGATAGACGTTTTGTGCTTTTTGCGGGACCGAGAAAGGGGGAAGCGGCGTCGAAGGCCTCTATTTCTTGGTGGCTAAGGGAAGCTATTGCGTCAGCGTACATTTCCGGAGGTAAGTCGGTGCCAGAGGGGCTTAGGGCTCACTCCACTAGAGCGCAGGCGGCTTCCTGGGCGGAGTTCCGGCTCGTGCCTCCCGTGGATATCTGCGAGGCGGCGACGTGGTCGTCTTTGAATTCCTTTGTCAAGCACTATCGGTTGGATGTTCAGGCCTCGGAGGACACCTCCTTTGGGTCAGCGGTTGTGCAAGCTGGCTTGCTGGGTCCCTCCCGTGGTTAGGTTCCTTCACTGGTCTGGTACTAACCCTGAAGTCCGGGACTAGACTGGCTACACGATCAGGAAGAGGAAATTAGACTTACCTGCTAATTGTAGTTCCTGGAGTGGAGACAGTCTAGTCCCGTATCCCTCCCTAGTAGAGTTTCTGCTGCGGCTGGAAGGGCGGCATTCCAGCTGATTACAGGTAAGAGATGGTTTTTATTGCAGGGGATGGAAACCCTTATGGCTGGGGTGCCCCGATACCGTAAAAAAAAAAAAAAAAAATTAAAGTCGCAGAAAGCCCTGGTTTTCCCCTTCGTTCGGACGGACTTAGCTGGGGGGATGGCTCTGTAGGCAGAAAGTATAAGTCCGTGATTGTTTAATATGCTTTTTAGCGTTATGTTCTTATTTGTTGCTCCGGTGAGTCTGCTTTGTCAATAGGGAACTGATGGCAGGAGGAGGCTCCCAGGTGGATATACCGTTGACATCAGAAAAGGAGGAGTTTCTCAGTCTCCAAGCTGCTGTATGAGATGGACAACCCTGAAGTCCGGGACTAGACTGTCTCCACTCCAGGAACTACAATTAGCAGGTAAGTCTAATTTCCTCTTATCCACAATAGGAAATGGACCGTTCCAGCTAGGTAGAAATTTACAGTCTTTGACCTTATTCTTACCAAAATTGTAGTAGAATACCTTATCGCCAATCTGGTATTCTTTAGAGGTAGTCCTCAAATCATAGTAGGCCTTCCTACCCCTAGCAGCAGTGTCCAAATTCTTTTGGGCAAAGGCAAAGGCACTTTGCAAGTGTTGTCTTAAATGGGCAACATATTCATGAGCAGTTGTAGCAGCAGCGAGATTCACATCATTAGTCCTGTAAAGAAGATGAAGGGGTAAAACCATGTCCCTACCTGTCATCTCAAAAGGGGACACACCAGTAGCACGATGATGCGTGGCTCTGATAGCCATCAGGACCAAGGGCAGTTTGATGTCCCAGTCCTTCCCAGAGGAAGAAACATACTTTTTCAAGATACTGATGATAGTTTTGTTTGCTCTCTCCAGTTGTCCAGAGGATTGTGGACGATAAGCAATGTGGACTTTGGCCTTCACACCTAGTACCTTCCACAGATGCTTAATGACTAGTCCCGTGAAGTGGGAACCCTGGTCGGATTCCACTCGCATGGGGAGGCCCCACCTGCTGAAAACATGGTTTAACAACAAGGTGGCCGTGGTCTCGGCGGTACAGTTGGGTGCTGGGATGCACTCGACCCACTTAGTAAATAAGCAGGTAACTGTCAACATATATTTGTTGCCTCGAGAGGATCGGGGCACGGGGCCGATCCAATCAATCTGGAGATCAGACCAAGGCATGGTCAGACCTCTGTTTCTCAGAGGAGCTCTATGAGAAGGAGCCGCAGGTTGAAATCTGCAACAGGTCAGACAACGTTTAGTATACAATTGTACATCTTGGTACATGTGGGGCCAGTAGGCCACTTGTTTCAACGTTTCATAGGTTATTCGGTCACCTCTATGACCGGCACAAGGTTCATCATGAGCGTGCTGTAACATAACTCCTCGGAAGGCCCGAGGTACCACCCATTGCACAATACCATGCTTACTCGTCCGTATCAATAGATCTTTCTGGAGATGGAACATGTCCTTGGAGATGTAGAGGATCCTCAGTTCCTCATCGTCCTGACAATCCTCCAGAGTTAATGGGTGTTCCTGGAGGTTCTGCAGAAAAAGATAGAAACATCCAAGAGTAGGATCTTGTTTCTGGGCTTGCACGAGGTCGAGATCTGTGCTCTCGCCACACCATTGAACCACAGGGGGCATGGTGGATAATTGAGCTTGTCGCCGGGTAACCGCCGTCACAATTCGAAGCCCATTAGTCTCGGGGGCCTCCAACTGCCAGAGGTCTCCAGAGACAGCACCCTCCTTGGCAAGCTGATCAGCTAGATCATTTCCAATCTTGTCAGGATTATCAACACGGGAATGACCTTTCACTTTCTTCCAGTAGATGGTCATGTCATTTTCATGAGCTACCTTGTCCAAGGCCAGAATCAATCCAGCATGTGTGACAGGTTTCCCTTTGGAATTCAGCATATTGTTAGATTTCCAAATGGGTAAGTGGGAAACAAAATTCTGTCGGACGTAGTCTGAATCAGTACAGATGGTTAGGGTGTGAACCCCTCCCTGAGCAGCAGACTGGAGAGCTGCCAGGGCTGCAGCTAGCTCTGCATACTGATTAGTCTTGGTACCCAGACGGTACTTGAAGGGTTCACAAGGGTAGTTCTGGTTCCAAACTACACCTATACCTGCTACCAGTTCATGGTCAGGCTCTCGACGGTAAGCACAACCGTCCACATACACCTTGGGGTAGCCTTTACAGAGGATCTCATCATAAGGACAATGACGAGAAGGCTCAGGCGTACATGACTCCATTTTGGTGTCTAAATTACCCACTAAAGGTGCTCTGGCAGTGCAATCGTGCAATTCAGCCAGGCCCTGTGCGGCAGCATCCTTGCGGTTTTGAGCATACCTTACTTCTAGGGGCCAGCCCTGAAGTGCTAAGGTCCAGGAGACAATGTGACTGTTTGACACTTGTCCCGATTTAATCCGATCACTGCCTAGGAACTTGATGGGTTGGTGATGAGTCTCAACAACCAGCCTCTCACCTTGGATATAACTGCGGAAATATTGGAGGGCCCAGACTGTGGACAACAAGGATTTCTCACAGTCAGAGTATTTCCTCTGCACTTCCGTTAAAGCTTTGCTGGCATAGGCAATAACTTTCCTATCTGTGTCATGCATCTGGTACAGAACAGCACTCATAGAGTGATCAGTGAAACCTAGTTCCACGAAGAATTCTCTGCCACTCTCTGGATAGGCAAGACAGGGAGCTCGACTCAAAGCTGCCTTCAGCTCTTCTAGAGCTGCCTCTTGGTCGGGATTCCATACCCAAGGTTCATCTCTTTTGAGGAGTTTGACCAGGGGTCGGGAAATCTCCGCATATTGATCCACAAATTGGCGGGAATAATTGCAAATGCCCAAGAATGAGCGCAGCTCACTCACGTTGGTCGGACATTTGAGTTGTTGCAAGGCCGCAATTCTCTTCCTTTGAGACCGCAGTCCCTCAGCAGAAACTTCGTAACCCAAATAATTGAGGGATTTCCGGCACCATTGGCCCTTTGACAAGGACAGCTTTGCTCCCGCAGCTTTCAGTTGCTGGAAAACATGCTCTATTTCTTGCAAATGGTCAGTGAAACTGGCGCTCTTCACCAGAATGTCGTCTACATAGACGAGGGTGCCTCTAGTCTCAGCATCAGGCAAAGCCTTATGCAGGAAAATATTGAAGTCTGCTGGGGCATTCAAATAACCAAACGGTGTCCGATTCCAAGTATATTGTCGCCTACCGAAGGTAAAAGCCAGCTTATGCTGATCTTCTGGATGGACAGGTATAGTCCAAAATCCTGAGGCCAGATCCAGGCTTGTAAAGTACCTTGCACCCTTGATGGTGGCTAAGTTCTGTTCCAGATGTGCCATAGGCCATCTGGATAGAGGTACCTTTTTATTAAGCTGGCGATAGTCCAAAGCTAAGCGCCAGCTAGAATCCTTCTTGATGACAGGCCACAGTGGGGCATTGTAAGTACTGTTGCATTGACGTATAATTCCCTTTTGTTCCAGGGAATTAATGATTTCCTGAACGGATTCATAGGAGGCCAATGGGATTTTATACTGCCTCACAAAGACGGGTTTACTGTTGGGATCCGTAGGAATACGGGTGACATGTAGGTCGGTGAGACCACAGTCATAGGTGTCAGTGGCAAACAGGTCCTTGTGACGGTACAGCAGTTCTTTTAATCGGGCCTTTTCTGACTCATCAGTGCAGGCGTCTGCTTCAGCAAGTTTTCCCGCAACCATTTCATCAAATCCCAGAACAGGTTTGTTTGAGGGTATTTCAACCTTCTCCTCAATCTCATCTTGGAGAGAGGAGACCTGGATGGCTTGGACAGCATGGGGCTCCCCCCCTGGTGGGTGAGGGAACTAACAGCCTCATCGAGTTTACTTGACAAAATCAGATGGTCAGACTCGAGGTCTACCTGTGAGGTCACAGCACTATGTGGCCAGACAAACTGTAAGGTGAGGAGGCATCGGGGTGAGGATCGTACACACGCAGGGGTCCCCCCCCTTCACAGATGTTCCAGGAAACAGGGGCTTCCCCAATAATCTGGAGACCCAATTCCACACTTGGGAACGATTCTCCCACTAGGAATCCCAGGGGTTCGCCTTTCACAAGGGGAATGCGATCTGGGTTTGGATTGGTGAGCAATAAGTGTAAGGAGGGAGCTGTGGCCTCCATGCAGGGTATGGGACCCATGGCTAGGCCCAGCTCCTCAAAACGGGCATTTGGACTGAAGAAGACCAAGTTGTCTGAGACCACATGTCCTCGGGTCACCTGTATCGGCAGGGGACAATCCTGTACCCTCCCAGGTATGTGGGTGTCTTCTGCACTGACCACTTCACAGACTTGAGGAATAGTCTGACCAGCCCGTAGGGATGGGCGGGCACCAGAGAAATCTACCAGATCTCCTTCCATCCTACTCCAGAGGATTTTTTTCACGAAATCCACAAGTTCCCAGTCGAACAAGGCAATCTGAGCCTAAGGAGAGGGGCACCTCAAGTCCTCTGATGATGGAGAAGGTGTGCCGAAAACCTTTGACCCCAACTTGCAAGGGGAGATTGCAGTAGCCCATTAATGTCTTGAGCCCTTCCCCAGGCACTTGGAACGAAGTCTTCGCTCCCATTACCCAATCAAGGGTAAGCTGTTGTTTGAGCCGATAGAAAAGAGTCTCACTGATGAGGGAGTGGTCACAGTGGGGTAATAGGTAGGCCCTTTCCTTTTGGGACATGCCCACCTGCACATATATAAAGGGACATTTCTCGGCCGAGAATATGTCCGTCAGTCTCCTAGGGTGATCTAGGCAGGGATGGGATGGAGGAGGGGTTTGCACCTCACAACCTTCCACAGGTTCCTTCAGGAATATCTGCAGGCAGTCAGTATCAAGGACAATGTTAGCTACTGAACCCACTGCAATGGCAACCACGTCGCTGATGCCCTGATCCTCATCTCCAGCCCTTTCATACTGGAGCTGAAGGATTTGGGGATCAGCTGACCTCTGGAAATTAATCCTGATGGACTTGTTTGTGCGTTCCACCGAACATGGACCACTGACTCTGCTGTCATGTTTTACCCTAGCATAAGGTATGGGATGTGTGACCTGTGTCCAGATCACTTCCTGGACGTAGTCCAGAATGGGGCGTAACCATTTCAGGAGCTCATTGCCAATCAAGAATTCTTCCCCAGGGCACTTAGTAATGATGACAGGATGTTTCACCTGTAATTTTCCAATTTGGAGGTTAAGCCAGACCTGCCCCATAGACTCTATGGGCTGATTCCCATAAGCTGCGAGTGACAAATCACTGGGTGTGACGTGTAGGGTCCTCTGACTCCCCAAGGAAGCAGTGAGTCTATCAAAGAGACTCGAGGTAATCAGGGTAGCCTCAGAGGCGGAATCTATCAGGCCCTCACAGAGAAATGCCTGCTGAATTGTAACAGGAACAGTGTACCTCTGTCCTTTTTGTCTTGAGTTTACCCAGAAAGTACTTGTGCTTCCTGATGGTATCAAAGGCTGGACCCCCGCTGTCCATTGCGGGACTGTCACTCTGTGTCCCTGGGGTCGCATCTCTAGCTGGCTGCACTTGTGCAATAGTGACCTGTGGGACAGAAACAAAGTCGGTTAGTCATTCAGTCGCATTAGAAGGAGAAGAGGAGTCATCCAGTTCCTCCTCTGGCTTCTGAGGCTTTGCTCATGGCTTAGGTGGCGCACTACTAGCAGAAGTCTCCTGTGAGGAGCTGAATGCAATGGTAGCCTTCATCATATCTGTCAACTCGCTTATTCTCTTCTCCAGCTCCTGGAATTTGTCAAAACCGGGCTCTCTCTTCCAGTTCCGGTTCTGCGGAGTGAAACGCTGATTCCCAGAGCTCTGCTTAGACCCAGATGACTGGTTGTTCTGGGGTGGCCTGGGAGGATTCTGTGGAGCAGAAGGAGAAGAGTTATTTTCTAACGAAAGGGTAGATTTTACAGCACTAACACACTGTTTTGGCTCTCTGGCTTTGCTTGGAGCCCGGACTGTGCTGCCAGTATTGGTTGCTCTCATGGTAGGAACAGCTTCCCAAATCCACTCAGCATGTTCTATCACACGTGACAGGGGTTCGTGACGCTTGTCAGACATATAAAGCTTAATAGATGGAAGGAGCAACTGACAGAAAAGATTACGAAACTCCTGATGGTGTTCTATTGTTTCCCAAGAAGGGTCACTCTGGAAGAAGGTCTGCCTAAGTCTGTAAGCAAACTCTCGGGGTGTTTCATTTTCCCTATGAGTCATACTAAATGCTGCCTGCTTTGCAGCGATATCATCGGGGTATGGCCCATAATGTTTCTTTAGTGCCTGTTCAAAGATGACAATGTCCTTCTTTTCATCGTCTGCCATGGCCCGAATAAATTGCTGACAAGGTACATCAAAGGACCATGGAAGATACAGAACCATGTCCTCCCCCTGGTAATGTTCAGTGCCCGAAAGGCATCTTTGACTGCAGCTAAATGTTCATTTATGGTGGCATGACCAGTTTTTTCAAAAGGTGTGACCATGCTCTGCAAGGTCTTGATAATTTGTAATTGTGCGACAGAAGCACCTTCATTTATTTGATTTCCTTGCAGGACACGGGAGCATAGAGGATTTTGCTTGCCTTCAGCTCCCTCTGGTGGTTGCTGCTGGTACAGTCTTCCATCACTAGGGGGACGTCCCACCCCCCTCCACCGCTCCCTGTATGGGGAGGGGTCGAGAGTAGGGTGTTTCACTCTGCCCTGTTTCTCTCCTGTGCTCATGCGCTGATGGGAGAGAACTGACTTTGTTCTGGAAAAGCTGCCTTTCTACACTGGGCAGGGTTTCCAGTGGCAAACTGCCGTCATCTACCCTCTGGTAATTCGAGAAGCCTAGAGGGATCAAATTATCCCTGTACTCTGTCTCATTACCCTGAGAGGTGGACACACATGCCAATTCAAAACAGTCAGCTCTTAATTGCTGGATTTCGAGGTTAACTCTCTGTATTTCTTGCCCACATTCCTGACGTGCAACAACTAGCTCCCTTTGCAGATCGACTGTATGCCGTCTCGCTGCACTTAGAGCAGCCTCTGCAGACTCGAGCTCAGCTATCGGAGCGCTCTCCCAGTGCTCATAAAGAACAGCATCCGCTTGTAATCTCCTTGTCTGGGCGGCTAGTTCAGTTCTACAAACTGTCAGAAATTGCAATTCCGTTTGATCCAGAGCATTCCGCTTCCTGAGAGCGGAAACCTGATCCACCCAGCCCTCTGTGTGAATCATCGTTACAAACACAGGAATAGCTGCTAGAATTACACTGACTCAGTAAGACGCAACTCATTCAGAGATCCTGTAATGTGGGTTCCAAACCCGTCTCAACAGACAATTCTCTAGCCACAAACCTCAGCATAAACAGCTGCTTTGACCACAATAAACAGCACAGAAATATTATACAAATTCTGAGAGACGTGGCACATTCAGAAATACTCATCCCTTGGACGAGACCACCATTATTATGTAGGGTATATTAGTAGCACAAAAATAAGTTAGACTCTGTTGTTGTCCAGGGGAAATAGCTACTATTACCAAGCCCAAAGTTCGGTGAGTTATTCTGGCAATGAGCCACGAAAGAAGTCTGGTCTGCAGATATATATTAGACTTTATTATGGGCAACCAGGTAGAAAAATATACACACACACATATAGCTAATTAAAAACATGAGGTAGAAATTTGTTATAGTACAGGTGTACACTTGGACAACGTAATAAATCACTGATTAGTAACCAGACGTCACTGATTCGCTCTGCACTGAGGAAAAGTAAGAAATATATTGCTAACCCCTTGCCCATCAGGAGGAGGAGAGATAAGTCAGTACCTTAGTTCCGTCGGGCTCTCAGGAACAATGCAGTCCAAGGAGGCAGCTCCTAGCTAATGCGGGCTCTAGCCTCGTCAGGCGAGCCGCAGTAAGTCCGAACCGGAGGTATCTGTGAAAGTCTTATCTCAGACCTGTGGAGGACGGCCTAGCCCACACTTAGTGGCCATCTTGCAGAAGGGTCAGGTCGCAGGAATCAGGTACACAGTGCACAGCAGAGAGGAACCGGTGCAGAAGTCTGTATGAACAGGTGGAAAAAGCCCCCCAACTCTCTCTACTAAAGTTCCAGTGCAGATTGCATTATTCTGTGTAAGAATCCTCCGCATAGGTTGTGATAAGGAAGCTTATCATAGTTCAGGAAGGAGCTATAATAGAGGTGAAGTGACTCTGAACAAGCAACCTCTCTGTTCTGGTAGAAATAATAAAACAGAATGTTTCCATAAAAGACTACCAGTCCCAGAATGCACCAGGTTTCCAACAGCCATTAGAAGAGCTGAAGTGGGGAAACGTGTGTTCAGTCAGGAGGGCTATGAGGTAATCCCCAAGCACTCATCTCCAAGGGCAGGGCTTGATTCAGCACAGCTGCGCTGTGCTAGGGTGGAGCATTCATCTAAGCAGGATAAAAGAAAAGCTTATTCTACAGAGAATCATGTTCATCTTCTTGATCATCAGAAGCATCATCTTGATCAGAAGCATCAAAAGCACCTGGATCATCCTGACCATCATCATCAGCAGAAGCCAGAGCTGACGGACAGAGAGAGCAAGAAACTCTTTGGAAGAAAGAAGAGAAAAGCATTTGGAAGGTCTAAAGGAGTCCATAGCAGTACGTATACTGGGAGGCATTCCAGAGGCAAGCATACACCATTGGACTGGGGAAAGCCAGAGGAGTGGGGTTGCAGAGCCAGGAATCCCCGGACGGCACCTGTGAGGGAGACGGCTGCACTTGGAAGGGACCCTATGGCCAGTGCAAGAAGGTATGTGAAGAGAGATCCAGTGTCCAGGGATCTTGATTGGAAGGCTGGACATAAGAACTGGACTACATACTGGCCAGGATATTTAGAGAGGAACTCTAACAGCAATGGAAGCTCAGGTATGAACACTGATCTATGCCCTAGCTTTTCACTGGGAAGACAGCAGGGAAACAAGTATTGTCCTGAGAGTGCTCTATTGAGAAATTCCTCTGTGCCAATCCATGATATGGAACCTATGATCGTTGAAGAAGGGGGAGATGTTGAATACATGGATTGCTCTCTGTCTAAACTTCTGTGGTAATATGCTGTCACAAAATACAACAACCATCACAAAGAAATGTAAACTTGTTCTTTAATCTACTCAGAAAAGCTTCTGAGTAGGATTTGAGCCACGTAATAGAAAGTAAACCAGCCAAGAGGGTTTCAGTTGGTAATTGTTAGCAATTGAGCCTTGCCTAATTGCCAGTGAGCTCTGAAGGGACACTTCTGAGTGTGTGTGAAGATACAAGAGGTTATCCCTGAAAAAGAACAGTTTTTTTTCTTACTTTGTGGGGTTTTGTTTGTTCTTTGAAGCACTGCTAAAAAGATATTAGCAGGTGCCTACAGAAAAGACCTGTCTGTTCCCATCCAGTTCTTTATGCTTTGATTTGATTGCTTAACAAGTTCAGCTGTTGTTTTTCCTTATTTGTTTTTCTAAGTATAATACTGAAAGCAAGTATTCCTTTTTATGTGCTACCAAGTATGTCTGTGTTGGGAGAAATAACCCCATAAATAAAATATCTTCTTTGCTTTACCCTTGAGCAAGCACAACTAATTTATTGTGAACGGCTGAGTCTGGTATGAATGGACTACATTTCCCACAATCCTTTGCAAGTCATATTAATATTTGCCTTTGCCAAGACTGTGGACATTCTCACCCAGCGCTCCCGTTTACAAGGTCCGATGATTGGTTGGCACCAGGCAGTCTGAGGTGTTCTCAGCGAATCAGGAGGTAGATGATGAGCAGCTTCTTACAAACAAAGGAGCCATGGTAAGAAATCAGACAGAAGCAACAGTATGTAACTTCTGAGCATGTACAAGTGTCCAAGGCCAGCCACGGACAATAGCTTCTGTATGTATGCTTAGAAACGCTGCGCCAGCAGTTGCTTGGAGGTCGTTTGTAGCTGAACACAGCAAAAGTGAAGTGAAGAATCCATCTTGTCTGTGCAGGTTGGTTCAGGCCTGAGTTGCTGAGCAGGCCGGAGATTTGCATGTAGAATTGCAGGGGTACCAGCCCTACAGGTAGCATTCTATGAAATGCTTCCTGTTCCACGTACAGGACCCAAAAGAAAGGTAGAGCTCTGGAGTCTCAATGCGTGGATGAGACGATGGTGCAAAGAAGACGGTTTGGGATTTGTTAGGAACTGGGCAACATTCTGTGGAAGGGAGAGGATCTTCCGAAGGATGGGCTCCACCTTAACCGAGATGGAACCAGGCTGCTGGCATTAACCTTAAAAAAGGAGAAAGAGCAGCTTTTAAACTAGATAGTAGGGGAAAGCCGACAGTGGCCCAGGAATGCATAGTTCAGAGGGATGTATCCTTGAAGGATACTAGCAAAACAGTGAAGTTAGGCACCCTGACAGAGAGGTTCCAGCAAAGATAAAAGTAACCTGGATGCCATTCAGTACAGAGCTGAAAGATTCCAAATTATACCTATCAACTGATGACCAGATTAAAATGAATAAAATACAACCTCTAAAATGCCTTCATGCAAATGCTAGAAGTCTAAAAAATAAGGAGACACTGTGATACCTGGGTGCAAACTATATTGCAATGATAGAGTAGATCAAATTGGTGGAGTGGTTGCGCTCTATGTTAGAGAGAGCATTGAGTCACATAGGATTAAAGTTTTGCAGGAAACAATATACAATGTAGAATCTCTATGTATAGAAGTTACATGTAAACAGTGGAAGGTGACCGCATTGGGGGTGTACTACTGACCACCTGGCTAGAATGCACAGATAAATGATGAAGTGCAAAAAGAAATCAGGGAAGCTAACAAAAGTTACAACACAGTAATAATGGGTGATTTCAATTACCCCATTATCGACTGGATCAGTATCACAGCAGGACATGCTAGTGAGATAAAGTTTCTAGATGAAATAAATGACTGCTTCTTAAAGCAGCTGGTTGATGAACTGACAAGAGGGGAAGCTATTTTGGACCTAGTCCTTAGTAGGACACAGAATCTGGTGCAAGAGATAAGGATTTTGGGGCCACTTGGCAATAGTGATCATAGTATTTGTTTAAAAAATGGAAAAAAGATGGCAAGGAAATCCACAGTACTACTTTTTAACTTTCAAAAGGGAGTATGATAAAATGAGGAAAATAGTTAAGGAAAAACTAATAGGAGCACCTGCAAAGGTTAAAGATTTACATTAAGCACAGGTTTTGTTTAAAAATACTATCTTGGAAGCTCAGGCCAGCTGTTTTCTACACATTAAGAAAAGTGGAAGTCCAAAAAATTGCTAGCATGGTTTAAAAGCGAGGCTAGAGATGCTGTTGTCAAAAAAACATCCTGCAGAAAATGGAAAAAAGAGCCTAATGACGAACACCAGAAATCACATAAACGTTAACAAGTTAGATGCAAGGCATTGATAAGGTAGGCAAAGAGAGAATTTGAAAAGAAACTTGCCATGGAAGCAAAGACGCATAATAAAACTTTTTTCAAGTACATTTGTAACAAAAAACGAAGATAGTCGGACCATTGGACGATAGAGGGGTAAAAAAGGGGCGCTAAGGGAGAAACTGAATGAATTTTTTGCTTTGGTCTTTACTGAAGAAGATATAGAGAAGTTGCCCATGCCTGAAATTGTATATAAAGGTGATGTAGCGGAAGACTTGAAAGAAATATCAATAAACTGGGAGGATGTATTACAACTGTTTGATAAACTGAAGAGTCGTAAATCACCTGGACCGGATGGTATATATCCACAGGTGTTGAAAGAACTCAAATATGAGATAGCAGACTTACTATTAGTAATTTGTGAACTATCATTAAAATCATCTGTAGTACTTGAGGATTGGAGAGTGGTCAATGTAGCTTCAATGTTTACAAAGGGTTCCAGGGATGATCCGGGAAATTACAATTTGGTGAGCCTGACATCTACTGGGCAAAATGCTAGAAACCATTATAAAGAATAAAATTACTGAGCATTTATTAATTTATTTATTAGTATTTATATACCACCACTTCCAGAGATCAATGGCGGTTTACAGAGAACAAAACAGGAACTTGTCAGACGGCTGCCTGGGTGAAAATCTTCACAGTCTTGGCAAGTGCATATATCTATATGATTTGCAAGGTATTGTGGGCAATGTAGTTCATTCACACCAGACACAGCTGCTGACAATAATTTAGTTGTGCTCTTGGGTAAAGCCAATAAGATTTTTATTTATGGGGTTATTTCTCCCAACACAGATATGCTTGGTAGCACATAAATTAGGTTACTTGCTTTCAGTGTTAACTTGGAAAAACAAAGTCAAAATCAGGAAAACAACAAATGAAAAGCCACAAAGAAAGAAACAAACTGTTCTTTTCAGGTTAACTTCTGATTACTTCCCACATAGATACAGAAGTGATTCTCTCCTAGCTCACAAGCAATTAGGTAAGGCTTAATTGCTAGCAGTTACCAGCTGAAACCCCTTAGCTGGCTTGCCTTCCACTGTGTGGGTCAAATCCTGCTTCAGGAGCTTTTCTGAGTAGATTAAAGAACAAATTTGTATTTCTTTGTGATGGTTGCTGTACTTTATAACAGAAAGTTACCAACGGAGTTTAGATAGAGAGCAGTCCATATAAACAGGATCATCATCTGCTATTATTCCCCCTTGTTCAACAAGCATGGGTTCAATATCATGGATTGGCACAGATGAATCTCTCAATGGAGCATTTTCAGGAGAATACTTGTTTCCCTGCTGTCTTTCAAGGTTATAGCTAGGGCATAGATCAGTGTTCATACCTGAGCTTCCATTGCTGCTAGAGTTCCTCTCTATATAGCCTGGCCAGTATGTAGTCCAGTTCTTATGTCCAGCCTTCCAATCCCTATCCCTGGACACTGGATCTCTCTTCACATACCTTCTGGCACAGGTCTTAGGGTCCCTTCCACGTGCAGCCGTCTCCCTCACAGGTAGCCTCTGGTGATTCCTAGCTCTGCAGCACCATTCCTCTGGCTTTCCCCAGTCCAATGGTGTATGCTGGCCCTTGGAATACCTCCCAGTATACGTACTGCTTTGGACTCTTCTAGACCTCTCAAAGGCTTTTCTCTTCCTTCTTCCAAAGGGTCTCTTTCCCTCTCTGTCCGTCCGGTTTGGCTTCTGCTTCTGATGATCCTTCAGATGAAACTGATGATCCTTCTCTGAATATCCAAGGTGATCATTAAGATGATCATCTGTAGAATAAACTCTACTCTTATTCTGCCTAGATGAGTGCTCCCCCCTAATACAGCGCAGCTGTGCTGAATCAGGCCCTGCCCTTTGAGATGAGTGCTTAGGGATTACCTCATAGCCCTCCTGATTGAACACACGTTTCCCCACTTCAGCTCCTCTAATGGCTGCTGGAAACCTGGTGCTTTCTGGTACTGGTAGTCTTTTATGGGAAAATTCTGTTTTCTTATTTCTACCAGAACTGACAGGTTGCTTGTTCAGAGTCACTTCACCTTTCCTATAGCTCCTTCCTGAGCTATGATAAGCTTCCTTATCACAAACTTTACATTATAACATTTTACTGGGCAGACTAGATGGACCATCTGCCGTCATATACTATGTTACTATGTTACTATATAACATCGGAAAAACGTATTTACAAGGCAAATGTGATAAACAAGTAACATAATTATGTACAAGAAACAGATGTTATATTGAATACGTAATGGCACGTGGGAGGGAGATTGGGGGGTAGAGGTTGTTGAGGGGCATGGAGTGCTTGAGGTTGATGGTTGCTGGTGGAGAAGCCATAGTATATTCCACAAATAGGTGTGTTTTGAGCTCTTTCCGGAATGAATGGAGGTCTTTGATGGCTCTTAGGTTGTCTGGTAATGCATTTCAAATGAACATGTAGATAACTATTTATTTATTTATTTAAATTCTCTTATATACCGCACTATTCAGCATCAGCGCGGTTCACATAGAACAAAAAAAAAATCTCAGTACAGTCAACATGCATGAGTTTACAGATAACAAGGGAAGGAACTTGGATAACATGGGTAACTATCTACAATCTATTTACAAGGAAAACATTACTGCATAGTGTGATGCAGCGGGCCCTCTGCTGGAGAGAAAAAAAGTTTTAAACTCTGAAAGAAAAAGAAATTGCCTGCAATTTCCAGAGAACTTACCTAGAAGGGAGCAGGAGAGCTAAGACAGAGACCACAGAACCACGCCCTAGTGGGCAGGACTCTTATGCCAAAAGCTCACATTTAAGAGCAGGCAAGCCAGAGTTTGGAGAGAAGCCAGAGTTTGGAGACAAGCAAGAGTCTGGAGACCAGCAAGAGTCAAGAGGCAAGCGAGAGTCAAGGGACTTGCCTGCAAGGAGCTCAGCTGCCAAAGCCTCATCAGCTGAGAGGAAAAGGACAGGCTGGGAGAGGAGAACCAGTCCTGAGAGAGAGAGGACAGGCCGAGAAGGCCGAAGCCAAGCCAGACCGGGCCCAGAAGCCCACAAGAGAACAGGCCTTAAGGGCCAGAGAAGGAAAGACTGGGAAAGCAGGAGGTATATTCCAGAGAGCACCGATACTGAAGGCAGCAGTCACGGTACGCCTCCAGCCTCACCCCAGAGAATCAAACACAAAGCAAAAGGTAAAACTTTTAACCTTTGTCATTGCATACCTGAACTTAAGCTAAGAGAAGAATCCTGGGAAGGAGATTCTCTATATAGAAGACAAGAGCAGAAGCAAAAGTTAAAGGATAGCTTGTGCAACAAAAGGACTGTTAGAGGAAAACATAGAGATAATGTTTTTTAAAACCTCTTGAGCAAGCAATACCTTTCTGGTATGCCACTAAGCTGAATCGTGGGCCTAAACAGACTGCTAAGCCGTGGGAAACAGTAAGACTAAATCCCATGAAGGACACTTGCCCTGATACCTCAGAGCAGTCAGAGGAGGCCATGCAAGTGGAATCTGTGTATGAAGACAGTGATAGTCCCATGGAATGCACATACTGTGCTAGAAGCGAAATAGAGGCCTTCCAGAGTCATTGAGCGAAGGAAGCCTTTTTGCTGTTACATATTTGAATACTGTGAAGTTAACAGTGTTTAGTTATTTTATTTCTCACCTTTAAAAATCTGCTGTAAAGACTTATTTTGCCACGTACCGGAGTGTATATCCTTTGTTTTTGAACCCTTAGTGCTTAAAGGGGAAAATAAAGCCTGTTTTTTTTCCCACCACTTTCGTGCAAGTCTGAATCTCTTCAGGAGTTGGTAACGAGGCTGACACAAGGCTCTGACCCACGACCCTCGCACCTGGCCAACCCTGATTAACAACATCTTAGTGACCCCCCCCGGCTCCAGCCCTCCGGTGGAACTACTACACCGCCACCAGGGGGGTGCTGTGCGGCCAGGGGCGCGGCGTCACAAGTGGCGTAGTTGGCAGGATATACGCCAACGCAACGGACGTGCCAAGTTAACCCACAGCAGTAAAATTGGAAAGGCGAATTTTTTTTTTCTGAGGAAAAAAAAAAAAAGGACGTGGAAAATCCGGAACGGAACCGACAAATTCGCTGGATTGGACTCACGAAAACCTGGAACGGAGTTGCTGGAAAGTGCGGATCGGATTCGAAGGAAAGTCCGGTGAGCTGACCATCCTGAGACCGTCCGGGAGAAGCAGCAAGGCCGTGGACAGCAGCGTACCTTCCTTTAAGCTGACTCAACACTTAAACCAGGTAATAAGTAATTAAACCTGTTTGTGTTGGATACTGGGGAAGTATGCTGAATAGAGGTTAAGCGAGGTTAAGTGAAAAAAAAAAAAAAAGTAGCATTTTTTTTTTTTGAGGGAAATGCCGCACTTGGGTTTCCTTTCTCTTCTGTTTATTGTGTTTCAGGGATCATGGAACCCAAGGAGCTATGTGCTTGGATGGCACAACAGTTTAACAAACAAGCGGAGTTGGCGCAGTTAAGCCAAACGCAGGCACTACAAGCAATGCAGAAGCAGCAGCAGCCGGTCATAGAGACCATGGATAAGTGGCTTGCACAGCAGCAAGAAGCATTGGCAAGGAGCAAAGCTGAGAGTCAGGCAACAGCTGGACCCTTGAACATGGACCATGGACAATGGGCATGTAATGACTTGGTGATGGGAAAATTGTGTGCAAACGATGATATAGATGATTTCCTAGATACCTTTGCTCGAATAGCTACTTCGGCTAAATGGCCGAGCGAACAGTGGGCAATTCGCCTAGCTGCGTCCCTTACGGGCGAGGCGCTAGCCGCCTATAGGGCAATGCCTCCAAGCTTAGCAGGTTCATATGAGGATGTAGTGTTAGCTATAAGAGATCGTCTAGGCCTCTCATCTTTTTCATATAACAAAATGTTTAGGGCTACTTGTTTAAGAGATAATGAAACACCTAAGGCCCTAGGTCATCGTGTTCGTAGTTTAGCTCAGAAATGGCTACAGCCTGAGAGGAGAGATATAGACACCCTAATGGATGTTATAATCCTTGAACAGTATATGGCTGCTCTGCCCAATCGAGTGCAGAACTTTTTAATACTGCAAAACTGCTGCACTACGTCTGATGCTATAACCCTCACTGAAAGGTATTTAGAAGCTGAAAAAGTTGCCCAACCTAGGGTGAGCTCCAAGATAGCGATAGGAGCTGAGGTAAAAAAGCTGGAGAACCCTTCTCGTCCTCCATTTGCTGGTGGGAAAAGTGTGAAACCCCAGGCAAGGGGGAATGTAAAAGAATGTTTTAAATGTGGTAAGAGAGGACACCTCCAGTATGAATGTTTTTCACGAACTGCTTTGGTGGGAGAATCCCCAGTGCAATACGTGAAGGGTTGGTCCTGGATGTAAAGATACAGGGCATAAAGGTGAAAGCATTGTTGGATACTGGAGCCGATCAGACCATGGTCTCTAAAAAATTATGGTCGCTGATCCAAGCTCAGGGTCTACCGGTTCCAGAATCTCCAATAGGACAAGTAAAAATTAAATGTGTGCATGGTGCAACCACTAGATATCCTGTGTACAGATTACAGGTAAAATACGTGGGCATTGTAAGGGAAATGCCAATTGCCGTGGTACCTAGGCTACTGAAGGAACTGGTTCTGGGCCGTGACTGGCCACAGTTTAAGAGGATCCTAAAGAAAGGTTTATTGCCAGTGGCAAAAGCAGATTCCACCTGCATCCAGCCAAAACCTGATGAATGCTCATCCCTACGACAGAGTCAGACCCGCCAAGATGGTCCTTTGGTGAAGGCTCTAGTCTCTACAAGGTCGCATACGCAAGATGGTGAGCAGCCTTCCTGCTCCAAGGATATTTCCCTAGGTGAGCTCCCTTCCCATGACGGACTAATAGGGGACTCCTCAAGCCGGGAAAGGAAGCCGAAGGCAGAGCGAAGAAGAGAGAGGCAACACCGCTCTAAAGCAAGAGCGGAGCTGGAAGCAGGAAAAGGGATGCCATGGATTCCGGCCGAGGTGATGGAAAGGTTCCCATCATTTAAAATGGAACAGAGAGCGGATTCAGCGCTCACTCATGCCTTTGAGCAGGCTAAAGAGAAAAGAGAGACATACCCAAGATTTCTCCTAGAGGAGGAGATCCTCTATCGTGAAAGTAAGGACCTGCGAACTGGTCTAATAAGGAAACAACTGGTGGTCCCGAGTAATTTTAAGGCTTCAGTTTTACGTCTGGCGCATGACCACCCCGTTGGGGGTCATAAGGGTGCGCAGGGCACCCTGGATCAGATTTTGACTAGATTTTACTGGCCAGGGGTGTTCCGAGAGACGACACGTTTCTGTGAGTCTTGTGCCTCATGCCAAAGAGTCACGACGCAGAAACCAACTGGAGTGCCATTAGTTTCGATGCCTATAATCACAGACCCCGTCCGTAGACTTGCTGTGGACCTGGTAGGACCCCTCATCAAGACGCCACGGGGGTTTCAATATATACTAGTGATTATTGATCAAGCCACCAGATTCCCTTGGGCCGTTCCCTTGAGGAATATTTCGGCCAAATCTGTGGCCATCGAATTGATAAAACTATTCTGCGAAGTGGGATTCCCACAAGAAGTGTTGACAGATCAAGGAAGCAATTTCCGGTCGAAATACTTGAACCAAGTATGGGACGCTTTTGGCATCCGCCACGTGCAGACAGCCGCTTACCACCCACAGTGCAACGGCCTGGTAGAGCGGTTAAACCAGAGCTTAAAGCAGATGCTCAGGCGTGCTCTGGATGGACAGATGAGTGAATGGGACATGATGCTACCTTTCGTGCTTTACGCCTGCAGAGAGAGAAAGCAGACCTCATTAGGGACGTCCCCGTACGAACTTATGTACGGCGGAACACCCAGAGGCATTCTCGATGTGCTTAGAGAGCAGTGGTCTGAGCCGAAGGAGGTCGAAATGGGAATACCCTTATTCCTACAGAACTTGAGGACCCAACTCGAGCGAACTTCCAGGTTCGCCACTGAGGAACTGGAGAAAAGCCAGAGGAAACAAAAATTCTACTATGACAGGCGAGTGAAGCCCAGACATTTAAAAAACGGAGACAAGGTGATGGTGTTAGTCCCTGGAGCCCCCCCAAGTTTGAGTCTCGCTGGAAAGGGCCCTCTACGGTCATCCGCCCGGTAGGGGCCACTTCATACGTCGTTCGAGAGACGAGCGGACGAGAGCAGGTGTATCATGCTAACCTTCTCCAACCGTGGTATGAGCGCGCTGCGTTTCTAACTTCTACAAAGACTTCATATCACTGTGGTAAAAGACCGCTGATCAGAGCAGAATCCAGTATTACATGCTGTGGAGAAGAGGCTGTCCCAGCATGTAATATTTTGAGAAGGGGGATATGTGATGCAGCGGGCCCTCTGCTGGAGAGAAAAAAAGTTTTAAACTCTGAAAGAAAAAGAAATTGCCTGCAATTTCCAGAGAACTTACCTAGAGGGAGCAGGAGAGCTAAGACAGAGACCACAGAACCACGCCCTAGTGGGCAGGACTCTTATGCCAAAAGCTCACATTTAAGAGCAGGCAAGCCAGAGTTTGGAGAGAAGCCAGAGTTTGGAGACAAGCAAGAGTCTGGAGACCAGCAAGAGTCAAGAGGCAAGCGAGAGTCAAGGGACTTGCCTGCAAGGAGCTCAGCTGCCAAAGCCTCATCAGATTAGAGGAAAAAGGACAGGCTGGGAGAGGAGAACCAGTCCTGAGAGAGAGAGGACAGGCCGAGAAGGCCGAAGCCAAGCCAGACCGGGCCCAGAAGCCCACAAGAGAACAGGCCTTAAGGGCCAGAGAAGGAAAGACTGGGAAAGCAGGAGGTATATTCCAGAGAGCACCGATACTGAAGGCAGCAGTCACGGTACGCCTCCAGCCTCACCCCAGAGAATCAAACACAAAGCAAAAGGTAAAACTTTTAACCTTTGTCATTGCATACCTGAACTTAAGCTAAGAGAAGAATCCTGGGAAGGAGATTCTCTATATAGAAGACAAGAGCAGAAGCAAAAGTTAAAGGATAGCTTGTGCAACAAAAGGACTGTTAGAGGAAAACATAGAGATAATGTTTTTAAACCTCTTGAGCAAGCAATACCTTTCTGGTATGCCACTAAGCTGAATCGTGGGCCTAGACAGACTGCTAAGCCGTGGGAAACAGTAAGACTAAATCCCATGAAGGACACTTGCCCTGATACCTCAGAGCAGTCAGAGGAGGCCATGCAAGTGGAATCTGTGTATGAAGACAGTGATAGTCCCATGGAATGCACATACTGTGCTAGAAGCGAAATAGAGGCCTTCCAGAGTCATTGAGCGAAGGAAGCCTTTTTGCTGTTACATATTTGAATACTGTGAAGTTAACAGTGTTTGGTTATTTTATTTCTCACCTTTAAAAATCTGCTGTAAAGACTTATTTTGCCACGTACCGGAGTGTATATCCTTTGTTTTTGAACCCTTAGTGCTTAAAGGGGAAAATAAAGCCTGTTTTTTTTCCACCACTTTCGTGCAAGTCTGAATCTCTTCAGGAGTTGGTAACGAGGCTGACACAAGGCTCTGACCCACGACCCTCGCACCTGGCCAACCCTGATTAACAACATCTTAGTGACCCCCCCCGGCTCAAGCCCTCCGGTGGAACTACTACGCCGCCACCAGGGGGTGCTGTGCGGCCGGGGGTGCGGCGTCACAATAGGTATCAGTTACATGGTTTAAAGGAAGAAAATCAGCATGGATTTAGCCAAGGAAAGTCTTGTTTTACTAATCTGTTATATTTTTTGAAGGTGTGAATAAACAGATAGACAAAGGTGAGCCGGTTGATATAGTATATCTGGATTTTTAGAAAGCCTTTGACATGAGAGTCTCTTGGCAAAATTAAAATGTCATGGGACAGGAGGCAGTGTACTATTGTGGGTCAAGAACTGGTTAAAACATAGAAAGCAGAGAATAGGGTTAAATAGCCAATTTCCTCAATGGAGAAAGGTGAATAGTGGAGTACTCCGGGATCTGTGCTGGACCCACTGCTTTTTAACATATTCATAAATGACCTGGAAATAGGAATAATGAGTGAGATGATCAAATTTGCAGATAACACAAAATTATTCAAAGTTATTAAAATGCAAAAAGATTGTGAAAAATTGCAAGAGGACCTTGAAAGAGTGGTGGATCAGTGGAATAGTCTTCCCAGTGGAGATGGTAGAGATGGGGACAGTATCTGAATTCCAAGAAGCATGGGACAAACACAGAGGATCTCTAAAGGAAAAAAGGGGACTGTTGTAGTGCTTGATATGGAAGGACAGACTAGATAGACCATGTGGTCTTTTTCTGTCGTCATGTTTCTATGAAAAATTGGAAGATTGGACGCCCAAATGTCAGAATAAATTTAATGTGGACAAGTGCAAAGTTATGCACCTAAGAAAGAACAACTCAAACTATATTTACATGATGCAAGGTACCACCTTAGAAACCACCACCCAGGAAAAAGTTTAGGCATCATCGTGGATAATACGTTGAAACCCACTGCCCAGTGTGCAGCGGCGGCCAAGAAAGCAAATAGAATGCTAGGAATCATAAGGAAAGGGATGGAGAATAAAACAAATGATATTATAATGCCTTTGTATTGTTTCATGGTGTGACCACACCTTGAATATTGTGTGCAGTTCTGGTCACCATATCTTAAAAAGGATGTAGACGAACTAAGGAACAAAGAAGAGCGACAAAAATGGTAAAGGGAATGGAAGGATACCCCATGAGGAGAGGTTTAAAAGGCTGGGGCTCTTCAACTTGGAAAAAGAGAAGGCTGAGGTGGGATATAATAGAGGTCTATAAATTAATGAATGGAGTGGAATGGGTAAACGTAGATTGGTTGTTTACACCACAAAAAGTAGAAAGATTAGAGGATACACAATGAAGCTACATTGCAAACCATTTAAATATTTTTTTACTCAATACATAATCAAACTCTGGAATCCGTTACCGGAGGATGTAGTTAAAGCTGTTAATGTAGCTGGATTTAAAAAAGGTTTGGACAAGTTCCTAGAGGAAAGGTCCATAAACCATTATTAAAGAGGACCTGGGAAATCCAATGCTTGTCCCAATACAAGCATTGTGGAACCTGTGTGCCTCTTTGGGAACCTGCCAGATACTTGTGGCTTGGATTGGCCACTGTTGGAAACAGGATAGTGGACTTGATAGACCTTGGTCTTACCCAGTGAGGCATTTTTATGTTTGTATGTAGGTTATCTGTATTCTGGCACTGAAGATCCAATTTCAGTTTTGCCTACAGCAGCCAGGCACTTTCAAAATTTTAACTAGTGGTGGGGGGAGGGCTGAATATTGGGCCCTTAGTTTGCATTCCAACTCTTTGGTGCCTATTAAGGGGACTAGTTACTAAAGTGGCCAATGTTAACATGCATTATTAGGAATTAGGTCCCATTGAATAACATGCAACCTGAGCTAAAATAATGCATGTTACAGTGAATTAATGTTTTAATGTTAGCACACCTTAGTTACTAGCACTGTAAGTTATTATTATTTTTTTTTTTAATCTTTGTTTATTTAACCAACAGCAACATAACATCCAATACAGTACAGAACAGTAAGCCACCGGGGAGTGGTATCTTATCTCCTCCGAGGCCGAGACAAGAGAGTTATGTCGCCGTAGCAAACACAGTAAGAGAAGGAACAAGAAAACGGAATGCAGTCATGGTTAAACATTTTTCCCCTTTTTTGAAAATCCTAACAGCCCCCCCCTCCCCATCCCCCCCCCCCGAACCCCTATCCCCCCTTCCCCGTCATCGCACCCCGAGCTCCACGACACTGCAGCAACCCCCCTCTCAGCACAGTCCTGGGCACCCTCCGCACCCCATAGTCCATGTCTTAACATCCTACATTTACTATTTCGCTCCGGCAGCGGGAGCCCAAAGTCTGAATATAGGGTTCCCAGATCAGCAGAAAAGTAGACCATCTCTTCACTGAACCTCTAGCCCTCCAGCGCTCCGCCAGCAGCAGCTGGTGAAAATTATTGCGCCACTCCGTGAACGTGGGTGGGTCTCGGTCTCTCCATCTATGTAAGATCGGACCCTTCCCCACCAAACATGCTTTACGCACTAATAAGCGCTCCCATCTCCCGGAGGGTAAAGTCGGATGCATTTGATCCAGGATAACTAGACCTCCGGTCCAGGGAAATCTTTGCTGTAATATTCTCATAAGATAGCGGTGAATTTGGGACCAATACGGAAGGATGCGCCTGCACTGCCACCACATGTGAGATAGGGTGGCCAAGAGCGTAGAACACCTGGGGCAAGACCCATCCTGTGTAATGCAACTCCGCAACGCACGTCTCGGGGAGAAATACACACGAGTTAAGGCTTTATATTGGATTTCCCTCCAACGCGCTCCTTCCACCAGTTCCACTATCTGCCCCACCGCCATACAAATCGTACCTGGTGGAATTTCCCGTCCCAACTCTCCACCCCAGGCTGCCTCGGCCCTCCCATAGTCCGGCACCACCCCAAAGCACTCCAGCTTAGCTTTCAGCCCAGCTATCGTCAGGGGTGTTTCCCCCCCCAATTCCAAAAATTCAATAATCTGCCTCGACCGGTCTTCCCCTAATTCGTCCCGGGGTAAGGTAGCCACATAGTGTGAGAGCTGAAGGTATGCAAAGTAATGAGTGCTGGGTAGCTGGTACTCCTCGCGTAATTCCAGAAACGGCTTGCACTTACCCGTAAGATCTACCGCGTGCCCTATATAGTATAGTCCCTACCGATACCAGAACCGAAAAACTCTCGAATCCGAACCAGGCAGAAAATGCACATTGCCTCGTATGGGTAACCAACTAGAGACCTGCCAATTGCGTTGCCAAAAGCTGTTTAATTGTCTCCACGTACGCCGCAGCGCATTTAGCAGCGTATTTCGCGTAAGTCGTGTTGGCAAATGTAGACTCTCGACATGTAAGGCCCCTACGAGGGAGAAAGGAGCCACCAGCGCCGCCTCCAAATCTCGGGATGTGTAGACATCGGTTCCCCGAGGTAGTCTCCAATATGCCGCACCTGACAGGCCAAGGCATAAAGTCGCAAATCGGGGAGCCCCAAGCCACCCCTACGCCACCTACCAATCATACGAGAGATCGGAATCCGCGCTCGGGCCCCCTTCCACAGGAACCCTTGTATCTCCCGTTCCATTTTAAGTAAATCCCTTCGGAGTAACCAGACCGGCAAGGTTTGAAGCCAATAAAGTATACGTGGTAAAACCACCATTTTAACTGCAGCAATTCTCCCCAAGAGAGCCAGGGGGAGCGGGTTCCAGGCTCGCAATTGACGCCGCATCCCAGACAAGACTCGCTCAAAGTTCGTATAGTATAAATCTTGTGGTAACCGTGTTAAAATGATACCGAGATATTTAAACCCATGCTCGGCCCATTTCAAGGGAAATACCGCCCCCCATCTGTCCCGCAGCCTCCCCGAAATATCTAAAGCCTCCGACTTATCGGCATTTATCCGAAGGCCAGCGAAACTACCAAACCTCTGGAACTCTGCCAGCAATCGCGGCAATGATTCTCGCGGCGCCAAAAGATGTACAAGCATGTCGTCGGCGAAGGCCGACACCTTGAATCCCTGTTTGCCTATCTCAATCCCACAAATCTGTCGGTCCGTTTCTATACTGCGTATAAGAGGATCGAGGGACAAAACAAACAATAAGGGGGACAGCGGACAGCCCTGCCTAGTGCCCCGATATAATGGGAAGGGGTCTGATAATACCCCATTACACAATACCCTGGCCGTGGGGGTGTCATATAAACTCTTCACCATAGCACAAAAAGCCTGTCCGAAACCATACATCGGCAACAAGTGGTCCAGATAGGTCCAGTCAACCCTATCGAACGCTTTTTCAGCGTCAAAACTCACCAAGAGGGATTGCAATTGGTGGCTATGCACCCACTCTAAGGAAGTTAAAATTCGACGGATATTACGAACCGCATACCGACCACGCACAAAACCCACCTGAGATTCATGCACTACATCACCCAGTACTCCCGCCAGCCGTTCGGCCAAGATTTTTGCCAACAGCTTTGCGTCAAAGTTCAGCAAAGATATCGGTCGATAAGAGGCCGCCTGCAACGGGTCTTTAGCTGGCTTGGGTATCAACGTGATATAGGCCTGATTATCTCCCCACCGCCTACCACCCCCTTCTATGCGCTGCTGGTAGGTATCCACCAACAGAGGACCCACCCCATCGGACAGGAGTTTGTAAAACTCAGCCCCATAGCCATCGGGGCCCGGTGTCTTACAGCAACTGGCATGGGCAATTACAGACTGGACCTCCTTTAAGGTAATTGGTTGTCCCAGTTGTACCCGTTGCATCTCCGTTACCTGGGGGAGCTGCAACCCTTGAAGGTAAGCCTCCATAGTAGAGGGGTTCGTCTCATCGGCCGTATAGAGTGTTTGGAAAAATTTTTTGAAGAGTGCACTAATCGCCGTTCGGTTTTGGTGAAGTTTCCCATGTTCATCCCGAAGAGCCGCTACCCCCTTCCCTCCCCTCGGACCCCGCAAACAGCGTCCTAGTAGCTTCCCCGGTCTGTCCCCAAAGCAGTATAATCGATATTTATAATATAATAGAGATTTCTTGGCACGCTGATGTAGCAATTCATTAAGGGCTACCTGAAGCTCCCAGAGCCGTTTTCTATTCGACACTGTGGGTGAGTGACCACTGAGCACCCGCGCGTGGGAAACTTGTCGCTCCAACCGAACAATCTGCTCCGCCAACAATCTGCGTTTCCGAGCGGCAAATCCAATAATGTCACCCCTCAAGACCACCTTGGCGGTTTCCCAAACCAACTCAGGGTCCTCCCGGTGTGTCTGATGATTTAGCTCAAAATCACGCCAGCGTTGACCCAAAAAGTGCCGGAAATGATTGTCTTTATATAACTCAATGGGGAACCGCCATATACGAGAAACTCCAGCATCACCCCCCCAGTGGATCTCAACCCAAACCATGGCATGATCAGAAAGCTCCAGAGGACCTATCTGCGCCTCCTCCACCTGTGCAAAGGCATTTGCCGAAATTAAAACATAATCGATTCTCGCGCTGGTCCCGTGTGCCCTCGAGATGTGGGTAAAGTCTTTTTCAGATGGATGTAAGACTCTCCACGGATCTATCAAACCCAAACGCTTCCGAAAGCGTTGTAACATTTGGGAGCCGAGCATTCTATCCCTCGTCCCCTTGCCACTGGAGGTATCCAAACGCACTTCGAGCACCCCATTGAGGTCCCCCCCCCAGTAGTAACGGTACCTCTGGCAATTGTTCCACCTTAGCCGCAAGACGATCAAAAAACTCCCGGTCTAACTTATTGGGACCATACACATTCCCTAGTATTATCTCACGATCTTCCAGCACGCCCCACAATAACAAGAATCGTCCGTCGGGGTCGGCCACCTGTCGGTTTAGCGAGAAACGCACCCTCCGATGAATTAAAATGGCTACCCCTCCCTTCTTCCCCCGTGCAGGCGCACCCCACACCTGGCCTACCCAGTCCCGGCCTAATTTAGCATGTTCTTCAGCTGTTTGGTGGGTTTCCTGAAGTATCGCAATATCACAGCGTTGTCTGGCCAGCGCCTTCAATACTTTATATCGCTTTATCGGGCTACCCAAACCGCAGACATTCCAAGTTATGACCCTCAAAGGATCACTGTATGTGTATGGCTCAACTGCCCGCAAAGCGTGTATAGGGAGACCCTCCCAGCCTGGAGCCCCCCACCATCCTGACCTGAGAAGAGAGTGCCAAGTCTATGCAAAGAGCTCGGAGTGCGAAGACCCCTCCCCCCACCTCCCCTGAGTCTCCCTACCCCCCCCTGACTAACCCCACTCCTAACTCTCCCTACCTCTATCCTAACCCTCTCGTAAACTTACCCACTAAAACCCCCCCTTATACCCTGTCAACCTATTCCACCTATCTACAGGACTCCCCGCACCTACCCCCACCCAAGGAGCCCTCCAGAGACCCCTCTGAGCGTGTCCCCTAACCCCACCCTTAAAGTAGATCATAGTGCCACCATCCAGTTTACACAGCCCTTTACCATGGAGGACTAGACTCTCCCCCTCCCACTAGCTAAACATCAGCTCCAAAAAAAAAACAGGCCTGGGACTCTGTGCTCCCTCCTCATACGGAAATCCAGCATGACCCCCCCTTCCTCTAAACCCACCCTCTAGCATACCCTAGCACCCATTGTCCCCCCCACCCCCCACCATGGCAGCCAGTCCTAGGCTACTCTACCCGAAGATCCAAGAAGGGGGCACCCAGTGGGAGTGGAAGGGAGAGAGATCGCCTCCCCGAACGCATTAGACCATCTCAGCTGGTCCACCGTTCGGGCCCCGCCAAGCACACTGCACCAACCCCAAGGCCCGAGGCCTCTGCCGATCGGGTTCCTGTCAACCGCCAAAGTGGCAGTAGCCCCCGCATCGCAGGCATTCCCCTACCGCCCCCACTGCAACCCAGGGCCTGGCCACCGCGGCCTCCTCCGGAAAACCTGCCGTCTCCTCAACATGAGGCGTCGGCAGTTTTCTATAAAGGAAGCAAGAAGAAAGAAAAAGAAAGAAATAAAAAACCATAATGGCCGGGGGGGCACCGACACCTACAAATTAGTACTCGAGCGGCGTGAGAAGGCCCCCTCCCCCAAATGAGCCCCATCATAAAGAACAGAAACACAGCAAATAAACAGGTCAAACTTTCCCAGCGCATAATGGTGAAGAGAGACACAGTAACTTAAAAACTTTGCTACTCCTTCTTAATTAAGGCCTTTGACGTCCCTGGGGAAGACAAATAGACACAAAGTTACTGAAGGCCTGCAGCTCCATATCAAGCCGCAACAGTAGCATGTTGTTACCTCTATGGTTACAATTAAGTTCCCCGCTCTATGTGGAAAAAAGAGAGTTCTTTGTCTATTGAGTTCAAGCAGCCTCTGAGGGTTTCATCTGGAGGTGGGCGACACTGCTTTCTTTTGGGTGTGGATCTGCCGGACATAATCCTCTGCCGCAGCGGCCGACTCGAAAACACGGTGGGCCCCATTGCAGAGCACATGGAGTCTGGCGGGATACTGCACTGAGAACCGGATACCTGCCTCGATAAGTTTTCCACAGAGGGGTGCGTATTCCCGCCGTTTTCTACTCAGCGCCATTGAGTAATCCTGCGCCACACAGATCTTGGTATTATTGTACAATACCTCTCCCTTCTGCCGGGCTGCTTTCAGGATCCGTTCCTTTTGTGGGAAGTGGAGGAACTTGGCTAGAACGATGCGGGGGCGAGGGTCACGTGTTTGTTTGGCGCCCACCCGGTGCACCCGTTCAATGTATAGAGTGTCGCCAAGTTCTTCATCACCCAAAATATGTTGGACCAGGGCTCCTAGATACCCTCGCAGGTCCTTGTCAAGGACCGTCTCCGCAATCCCTAGGAAGCGTAGGTTGTTTCTTCGCGACCTGTTTTCCAGGTCGTCAATCTTTGCCTCCTGCATGGCCATCTGGGACTTTAGGCCAGCCACTTCCTCAGCCAGTGCCTCCGTCTTCTCCTCCACTTGGCCCACTCGTTCCTCGGCTTCATGCATCCGATTGCCCAACTGGTCTATTGAGGAGCGCAGACCGTCCATTTTACTGTGGAGGGCATCAAACTGCGGCAGTAAGGCTGTCGCAACCGCCAATGACATTTCCTCGAACGTGGTAGGAGATTTGGGGGAGGCTGGCAACGATGCCGAGTCCGCCATCTTACTAGAGCCGGCTGCTCGTTCCCGGTCCCTTCTCAGCGATTTTACTGCCGTCGCCATGCAGTCTAATCGCCCAAACCGCACTAGGATATTCTCCAGGCACTCCGGAACAGCAGAGCCAACTTCGACAAAGAACTGTAAGTTTTCACGGTATTAAATTGCCGGCTTAGGGTGAGGGCATAGGGACACGCTCAAGATGCGACCCCTACCCTGTCCGCATCACGTGGTCTCCCTGTAAGTTATTTTTATGTATAGTAAATTGTTTTCACAGGCATTAGATCATTTTAGCACATGATACATTGTTTTAGCATGAAGACGTATAATCACTGTGAACCTGAGAGAAAGTGTGTTCCTGAGGGTAGGTCAAGTTGGCATGCTATAAAACTTACTCGTGCACTTACAGAATAGCAACTGTCTAAACAACATACATATAAGTGCCCATAAAACCTTTATGCATGTTACTAGCACATAGGGTTCTCCAGGACCAAGCAGGAAGTCAGTCCTCACATATGGGTGTCATCGGCGCCGATGAAGCCCCAGCGGAGCATTTCCCCAGCTTTCTATGAAAGCCTTTGGGAATGCAGGCACGCATGCGTGGTTCCCTTCCCACCTAAAGGTGCCATCTTACCTTAGTCTCTTTTTTTCCGTGAAGCCCACCGGACGTGTGTTCTGTTCTCCTGGTTAAAATTAGATTTTTTCAGCGATTTTCGCTATTTTTTCTCCCGGTTTGACGCCGGTTCCCCTCCCGCCGGGTTCGGTACACCGGTATCGAGCCCGATTCTTCTTTTTCGGTTTTTGCCCTTCGTGGCTGGCGTTCGCGCCCTTTTTTCCATTTTTCGCTGGAAGGCCGGTCCTATGACCTCGCGGGGACTCTTTTTTCCCCGATGGCTTCCAGCGGTTTTAAAAAGTGTGATCGGTGTAAGAAACTGATGTCTCTCACCGACACACACGACTGCTGCCTTCAGTGCCTCGGCCCTGACCACGACCCTAAGTCGTGCAGGCCATGTGGAAAGATGTCTTCCAAGGCACTCCGAAGTCGCTAGCAGCAAAAAGAAAGGCTTTTCTCATACTCAGCCTCCGGCCGGGCCCGGACCTCGTCTGAGGCCTCGACATCTCGGGATTCTGATCCCGAGCGCCGTCGAAGCTCCTCGGACAGGGGATCCCCCGACCGGGAACGCAAGAGGAAGAAGCAGCTCACGAGGGCGTCATCGGAGGAGGTCCCTGGCTCCTCGAGGGCCAGGTCTAAGACCCCCGACCGTCGCCCCGGGCCCGTGGAACTCGAGAAGCCTGCAAAGGTTCCTCGCATGGAGCCGGAGTCTGCTGGACACATAAGCCCCATAGTCCTCGAGGACTCTCCTCCCAGGCAGCCGACATCGGGCCCAGCGGCGCCGGGGCCCGAGTCGGTGGCTGCTGCGTCTCCCGAGCTGAGTCTCAGGATGACAGCCTTGGAGAGCAGATTGTCTGCCTTCATGGAGCAGCAGCGGGCACTGATGGCCAGCCTGTCTGGTGCATCTGCCCCGACCACCGGGACATCGACTTCAAAGTCGACCCCGGAGACCGAGCCGATACTCGAGTCCATCGTGGCTCGGAGTCGACCTCTGTCGCGGTCTCCCTCGACCTCCCATTCGGGACCGAGGGCATCGGGGTGGGTGCTCCAGGGCCCTGCAGGGTCGGACCCTGACTCCTCCTCGGACGAGTCAGCTTGGGAGATGGAGGACGAGGAGTCTCCTGATACCTTCAAGACTTGGTGCGTCCCTTTGGACTCACCGCAGTCTGAGCCCCGGAGTAGGTCCCCCCGGAAGATACTCGGTTCTCAGAGTTCGTCCGGGATATGGCCGCTGCCTTGGCTATTCCGGTGGACCCCGAGGAGGAGCCTCGAGCTGAAGAGCTTGAGGCCCTACAGTATGACTCTCCTCCGAAGGAGGCTTTTACTGTTCCGGTTCCTCCGATGCTGGAACGGCTCCTCTTCCGTATGTGGGAGGCACCGACCTCAGCGCCGGTTCTCAGCAAGCGAGTCGATTCGATCTATCGACTCCAGAAGAGCCATGGGTTTCAAAAGGCACAGCTACCACACCATTCTATGGTTGTGGAATCAGCCATGCATCGTCTGAAGAGTCAGAAGATGCACGCCGCGGTGCATCCTGGCAGGGAGGCCCGGAACCTCGATGGCGTCGGTAGAAAGTGCTTCCAGGGCTCGATGCTTGCTTGCCGTGTTCAGTCCTACCAGCTGTACATGGGCATGTACTTGCGGGATCTGGCCAAGGAATTGGCCGGGTTCTCTGCTGGTCTCTCCGGGGAACCCTTGCAGAGATTTAAGTCCTTGTCCTCGGGGATTCAGGACTGCTCGAAGTTCATGTCCTGCGCCTCCTACAATGGCTTCGGCCCAAGTTGCGGCAGCCAGCATCGCGGCTCGACGCCAGGCATGGCTGCAGTCATAGGACCTCGAGCCATGGGTTCAGGACAAGTTGGTCGATGTCCCTTGCCGAGGTGAAAACCTTTTTGGCAAGCCCATGACCGAGAAGGTCGCTCAGCTCGAAACTGAGCACCTCACACGGACAAGGCTGTCGAGGAAGACCTCTGCCCCTTCTCATAAAAAGAAGGGCTCGAGTAAAAAGCCCTTTTACCCGAGGAAGGGCACTGCCTACAAACAGTACCCGCAATATCAGGCTGCCCAAGCTGCCCCCCAGGGTCAGCAAGCCAAGGGCCAGGGTAATGGGCCCCGTAGGCAGAGGACCCCCAAGCCTCAGGCCCCTGCTACCACTCAGCAGGGTGGTTGTTTTTGACTCCTTGAGCGTAGCCTCTCCTCCACTGCTCTCCCAACCCTGCACAGGAGGTCGCCTCTCCCTCTTTGCCCACTAGTGGCCCCTTATCACCAGGGACAGTTGGGTGCTGGAGATCGTCCACAAGGGCTATGCCCTCCATTTTCACCAATTGCCTCCACCATATTTTCCAGGGGAGCCTCCAAGGCCTCCCCTGTACACAGACCTTCTTCTACAAGAGCTTCATGGTCTGTTGGTGGACAGGGCGGTGGAGCCTGTGCCTCCCCACTTACAAGGTCACGGTTTCTACTCCAGGTATTTCCTGGTGCCCAAAAGAACCAGTGGCCTTTGACCCATTCTGGACCTCAGGAACCTCAACAAGTTCCTAGTGAAGGAGAAGTTCAAGATGCTTACTCTTGGGACTCTTCTGCCCTACCTCCAGCAGGGAGATTGGCTATGCTCCTTAGATCTAAAGGATGCGTACACTCACATCCTCATTCATCCAGACCACAGAAAGTACCTCAGGTTCATTGTGGGAAGAAACCATTATCAGTACAGAGTGCTGCCTTTCGGCCTCACCTCCACCCCCAGAGTCTTTACAAAGTGCCTAGCAGTGGTGGCGGCCTACCTGAGAAATCAGAGAATCTTTGTCTTCCCCTATCTAGACGACTGGCTCATCAGGGGTCAGATGTGCCAAGAGGCCAAACAAGCCACCCTCAGGACTCTTGCTCTTCTACAAAGCCTGGGGTTTGTCATCAACTTCGCAAAGTCCACTTTGCTCCCCTCCCAGAACTTAGAGTTCATAGGAGCAAGGCTGGACTCTCTGCTGGCAAAGGCTTTCTTGCCAGCAGACAGGGCCCAAAGGTTGATGGCCTTGGCAACTCAGTTTCTCAGCAGGTCCCTGGTCTCTGCCAGACTCTGCCTGAGGCTTCTAGGCCACATGGCTTTGACAGTACATGTGACCCCCAATGCCAGGCTCCATATGAGGCCTGCACAGTGGTGCCTTCGGGCTCAGTGGTCACAGGCCACAGGCAGCCTCAGAGACAGGATAAGGGTGTCCAGACCATTTCTGCACTCCCTCAACTGGTGGCTGCACCCACCCAGTCTACTGAAGGGGGTGACTTTTCAGATTCCACAGTACACAGAAGTGATGACCACAGATGCCTCCCTGCAAGGCTGGGGAGCTCATTGTCTGGGCAAGTGCACCCAGGGCCTCTGGTCTCTCTGGGAAGCTGCACAGCAGATCAATCTCCTCAAACTCAGAGCTATTCGATTAGCACTCAAAGCTTTCACTCTTACCCTGGCTCACCAGTCTGTCCTGATTCAGACAGACAACCAAGTTGCCATGTTTTATGTGAACAAACAGGGTGGAACTGTGTCCAGGATCCTTTGTCAGGAGGCTCAGGACCTTTGTTCTTTTGCCCTCAAGCGCAACATGCTCCTCAGGGCTGTGTACCTTCCTGGCTAGGACAACTACCTGGCAGACAGATTAAGCAGAATACTGCAGCCCCACGAGTGGCAGCTGCATCCTTTAGTAGTTCAGAAGATCTTCCTGAAATGGGGTCTCCCTTTGATAGATCTCTTTGCCAGCTCAACGAACAAGCAACTGCCAAAGTTCTGCTCCAGGCAACCGCATCCTCTGCGGATAGCAGCGGATGCTTTTCTGATATCCTGGTCTCAGGGCCTCCTCTATGCGTTTCCTCCCACTCCCTTGGTGGCCCGAACTCTCCAAGATTCTTCAGGACAAGGCCTCAGTCCTGCTGGTGGCTCCCAGGTGGCTGAGACAGCCTTGGTTTCCTCTTCTGCTTCAACTGGCCGTGGATCCTCTGCTACCTCTGGGGTTGCAACCCGACCTTCTCTCACAGGAGTAGGGTTCCCTTCTGCACCCCAATCTCAAAGCTCTCAATTTGATGGCCTGGAGGCTGCAAGGGTAGCTTTGGCTCCCTGGGGCCTGCCTCAGGATGTTGAGGAGGTTGTCCTAGCCTCTAGGAAGCAGTCCACTAGGAAAACCTATGCTCTCAAATGGAAAAGGTTTTCTGTGTGGTGTCAGCTACGTACAGAAGATCCTTTCTCCTGTACTGTGCCAGTAGTCCTTCAGTACTTACTGCACTTGTCAAATCAAGGTCTTAAATCCAATTCTGTTCAGGTCCACCTCTCAGCTCTAGCAGCTCACCACTCTCTGGTGGAGGGACATTCTCTGTCTGGTCACCCCTTGGTGTCCTGCTTTCTTAGGGGCTTGCTTTTGCTCAAGCCTCCCATCCGTCCTCCTGCCCCTGAGTGGGAGCTGAATGTGGTCTTGCAGCAACTGACTCGCCCACCTTTTGAGCCGATGGCTACTTGTCCACTACGCTTCCTCTCCTGAAAGACACTCTTCCTGATAGCCCTTACCTCGGCTAGGTGAGTAAGTGAGCTTCAGGCCCTGGTCTGTGATAGGCCTTACACCAGGATTTATAGGAACAGGGTAGTCCTTAGGACTCATCCAAAGTTCCTCCCTAAGGTTGTCTCCTCTTTCCACCTCAACCAGGAGGTGGTTCTTCCAACATTCTTCCCTAGGCCTCATGCGAGCCAGGCTGAAGCAGTCCTGCATACCCTGGACTGTAGGAGGGCCTTATCCTTCTACTTTGACTGTATGCAGGGGCATAGAAGGGCTACCCAGCTCTTCGTCTGCTTTGACCCCAATAAGTTGGGGTTGGCTGTGTCCAAGCGTACCTTGTCCATCTGGGTAGCTGACTGTATCACCTGGGCTTATAAAGCAGCTGACCTTCCTTTGCAGGGTAGGGTCACGGCCCATCGTGTCAGGGCAATGGCTGCCTCAGTGGCTCATCTCCGCTCTGTGCCCTTGGTAGACATCTGCAGGGCTGCTACTTGGTCTTCAAGCCAGACTTTTGCGGCCCATTACTGCCTGGAGAGGGAGTCCCATAGGGACAGTGCTTTTGGCCAAGCAGTACTCCGGAATCTCTTTGAGGTTTAGGCAACTCCTGCCCTCTTTTGGGCTACCGGTGGAGGTTGTGTTCTTGAAAAGCCTTTCTTTGCTGCTGGGACTAGAGGGAGTTCTCTTGTTCAGCCTGGGTTCCTCGGTAGCCCAGAGCTTGGGAGTCACCCATATGTGAGGACTGACTTCCTGCTTGGTCCTGGAGAAAAAGTAGTTACTCACCTGTAACAGGTGTTCTCCAGGAACAGCAGGAATCAGTCCTCACAACCCCCCCTTCTCCCCTTGGAGTTGCAGTTGTACATAGTTTATTTTTCATTTTTGTGTGCTGTTCTTAGCTATGTCATTTGATTGAGGTAAGATGGCACCTTTAGGCGGGAAGGGAACCGCGCATGCGTGCCTGCATTCCCAAAGGCTTTCATAGAAAGCTGGGGAAATGCTCCGCTGGGGCTTCATCGGCGCCGGTGACACCCATATGTGAGGACTGATTCCTGCTGCTCCTGGAGAAAACCTGTTACAGGTGAGTAACTACTCTATATGTTTAGTAAACTGGGCTAACGGTTAACCCGGGCTATTTGCAACTAGGTCCCATTGAATAATATGGGAACTAGTGGCAGATAGCCCAGGTTAACCGTTAGCCCGGTTTAGTAAACATACCCCATAGCTTTCCATGTGCCCATTATAGAATTACCTCTGCAGGTAGAGAGCATGGTCAACTGCCCCTCAGTACAGCTGCATGCAATAAATGCATTTTTACTCTGTCATTTTTGATCAGCCTTTACACCAGTATAAGCGCTATAAACTAGTTTGATGGTTTCTTGTTTTAGGAAATATGAATTGCTTCTAACTTCTGGTGACCACTACTGGTAGTGCAATGTCAGCAGTGACCACTAAAGGTTGCTTTACTGTTTCATTTTGAAATGAGAGGGAAGTAGCAATACCATTTGTTCTGTTTTGTGTTATTTTCAATTTGAAATGACACAAAAACAACACAATTATTTTGTTCATTTCATTTTCGTGCATGCTGAAATAATTTAGCAAGTGTTACAATGATTTTAGCATGTACATGTGTAGTCAGGGTGAGCTTGGGAGATGGTACATCCCCAGAGGGTATGAGAAGTTTGGGGTACTGATTCTATGCATCTAAATGCCTTTTTCCTTGCCATCTTTGAAGTGCCTCTCCATGAACCCTTAGGAGCCACTGTAGCCCCTTTTCTATCACTATATTGCAGAACAAGCTCCCTCATCCTGAACTAAACCTTATGCTACTAAACACAGTGGTTATATTGTTTCTGATCTTTAATTTATGTACCTTTGGCCTAACTAGTATTCTGAAATCAGCATGCTGCTTTCTAGCAGTGTTTGCATGTGTGCTGACATTCTTACAGCTTACTCTCTGGAAATCCCCATCAGTTGGCATCATTTTCTATGTGCCTGAAATACATTTTCTGGGGGTGGGAGCTGAGAGCTTGGATATCCAAAGTATTCTTGGCCCCTCTTGCACTCCTCGTTCAGCAGCATAGCATTTCGGCCCACTATTATGCAGACGACATCATCCTCCTTCACCATACGGACCCCTCTGCCCCAGATCTCGCCCCCCTCAACTCTTGCCTAGCTTCAGTGTCCTCCTGGTTTTCCTCTAATCTATTGCATATAAATCTTTCCAAGTCATTTGCCATTTGGTTTACCTCTGGTGCCCCAATTCCCCCTCTCGCCCCCACCTTGTCTTGTGCCCCACTGCCGGTAGTGTCATCCTTACGCTACCTAGGAGTCACTCTGGACTCCGCTCTTTCATTTAAAGATCATATCTCCTCTGTTGTACAGCGGTCCTTTTACACCTTACATCAGCTCCCTTTATATCGGTCCCCTCCCTGTCTACTCTGTTATTGTCCCTGGTCGTTTCCGGCCTGGACTACTGCAATGTCGTTCTCGCCGGTCTCCCTCAAACTCAATTGCGAAGACTACAACTCGTTCATCATACAGCTGCACGCCTTCTCACTCACGCTTCCCGCTTTGATCATATTACCCCCATCTTGATTCACCTACACTGGCTTCCCGTTGTTTACCACATACAGTTCAAAATCCCTATCTATGTCCACAAGACTATCCACACCGGTGTTCCCCTCTACCTTGCCAATTTAATACGTCTCCACTCCTCTTATCGTTCCCTCAGATCAGTTCACCTGAACCGCATGTCCCTTCCTTCCCCCTCACAGGCTCATCTGGTGTCCACCCGCTCCTCAGCATTTTTCTTTCTAGGCCCGAAACTCTGGAACTCGCTTCCCGTCGCCCTCCGCCTAGAACCTTCTTATAAAACTTTTAAGGCTAGATTAAAGACCGCTTTCAACCTTCCCCCCCCCCACCTGCTCCCCTCTCCCCCCCACCCCGCTGATCCTGACTGTATTCACCTCTGTTTCATCCTTCTGTTGTATTATCTGTTGCCTGCTCTATCTCCTCTTCCTATCCTGCTCTTTAAATTTTTGGCGTTCCTTTCTGTTTCAGCAGCCTGTATATTTTACCATTGTACACCGCTCTGATGCCACCGGTAAACAGCGGTATATTAAATTTGCAAATAAAGATAAAGATTCATCAGGTTTCAATATAATTTCTATTTTAATTTCAGATTTGTTATACAGCAGCAGAAAGCTGAATCTTTTAGAACTTCTGAAATGCACTGAGTTTTGAGGACTGCAGTAGAACAGTGGACAGAGTGAATGATAGCTGTCTCAAAGATAGTGCAAAGGGAATGGTCAGAGCTGAGTATTACAGAGAATAAAGTGGGAGCAAACACTAATACTGTTACTCTGAGCAGATATGGGTCCCATGTAATAACAGTGTACTAAAAATCTGTGCTACCATTTTAACTCACTTTTTACTTTACTATTGTTTTAGTATACAGATGTTCATGTACTGCAGATGTTCATTTATTAATAGCAAAGAGGTTGGTACTCAAATCTGCAGCTGCTGCACTGGAGAAATGTTGGAGGGTGTAGTGAGTTGGGAGAATTAAGGGGTGTGCTGGCCCATTGTGGTACATTTGAGGGTTGTTGGTGGGTTTAGGAGAATTAGTGGGGTGCATCAAGTGGGTTGGGGACATTTGAAGGCATTACGGGTTGTGTCAGTGGGTTAAAGGTTTCAGTGGGGTAGGGATAGTTGAATGGGAATAGATTAGTGGGTGCAAACTATACTGTGTCTCAAGCTTACTAAGTGTGGGTGTTCTGGACTCAAGCTTCCTGGATAAAACATAACACACACAATAACACTCATAAATACAAACAAGGTCATTATGTTCTCCTTTTTAACTCTGCCCCCCCCCCCAGTTGAAAGCTCTCCAATGGCAGATGGACAATAGACCACAGAAAGAGAGCTAAGAGAAGACAGGAAAGCAGAAGCCTCAGATTGGGACCAGCATGATCAGAGAATAAAATGGTCACACTACAAAGGTAGAAAAAATAATTGTATTTAATTTTAGTGATTGGACTTTGTGCTATTTTTATATTTTACCTAATAAGCCCAAAACTCAGTGAAAATTGTAGGAACCAGAAAATAACTTAATCTTTTTGTCGGAATGGCCAGCTAAGTAGAAAGGGGAAAACACCTTCTACCGCCGTGGCCCGTCCTTTTTAATCATATTATAACTTTAAAAACAGCTCTTCAAAAACTGGCTGGTACTTAGTTTTAACAGCATAGGCTATATACAGCAGGTCCGATTTTTCTCCGACGTGTCACGTTTCGGGGGTGTTTCCATAAACCCCCTGCTTCAGGTCAAACCGCTGTTAGCAGAAGCATAAGCCTTAGGTAAGGCCAAAACAACTGGTTTTTATAACCATGGCGCTGTCATTAAAACGAGCGCGTCCTTCAGGTGTGGTGTAAAGAGGAAACCAATCAGATCAGAAAGAAGAGACCACCAATCAGGTAACCACTCTCCGTCTGAAAAGTCAAAAAATGGTGTGCCAATCCAATTGCTGGTTCAATCCTTCAGGCTGAACAGAATGTAAACGGAAAATCCATTTTTGCTCTAAATTTTGCAAAGATTGAACTCTGTCCCCTCCCCTCGGATTTGGGGGTACATAATCCAAGATCCGCCAGCAAAGATCTTCAAACCGATGTGAATTGTCCAGACAATGTTGAACTAGGGGTGCAGTAAGTTGTTGTGTGTGTAGACGAGAGGCATGTTCACCCAAACGCAGTTTACAGGATCTTGAAGTTCTGCCCACATACGGCAATTGACAGGGACAGATAATTAAATAAACTACATGATCAGTATTACAGTTCGTATGCCATCGAGTGTAATAATTTTTATTTGTGCGGCTATCCAACCATGTCAAGCTAGGTATTGGGTCAAGCATTGATATCCTGGGTCCCTTTTTAATAATGGTTTATGGACCTTTCCTTCAGGAAGTTGTCCAAACCTTTTTTAAACCCATCTACACTAACAACCTTTACTACATCCTCCGGTAACAAATTCCAGAGTTTGATTACACATTGAGTGCAAAAATATTTTCTCTTATTAGTCTTAAATAGTTTACCCTGTAGCTTCATTGCATGTCCCCTAGTCTTTCTATATTCTGATAACGTAAACAATTGATCTACATTTAGCTGTTGCACTCTGTTCATTAATTTATAGACTTCTATCAAATCTCCCCTCAGCCGTCTCTTTTCCAGATTAAAGAGCCCTAACCTTTTTAGCCTTTCTACATAGGGGTATCCTTCCATCCCCTTTACCATTTTGGTGGCTCTTCTCTGAACCTTTTCTAATAAAGCTATATCCTTTTTAAGACACGGCGACCAGAATTGCACACAATATTCAAGGTGCGGTCGCACCATGGAACGCTACAGAGGCATTATAATATCCTTTGTTTTATTTTCCATCCCTTTCCTTATGATACGTAGCATTTTATTTGCTCTCTTGGCCGCCGCTGCACACTGGACGGAGGGTTTTAACATGTTATCCACAATGATGCCTAAATCTTTTTCCTGGGTGGTGGTTCCCAATGTGGAACCTTGCATTGTGTAGCCATAGTTGTTCTTCCCTAGGTGCATAACTTTGCACTTGTCCACATTAAATTTCATCTGCCATTTTGAAGCCCAGTCTTCCAATTTATCAAGATCCTCTTGCAATTTTCCACAATCCTCATGGGTTTTAACAACTTTAAATAGTTTTGTGTCATCTGCAAATTTGATAACCTCACTCGTTATTCCCTTTTCCAGGTCATTTATGAATATGTCTAAAAGCAGCAGACCCAGCACAGATCCCTGGAGTACACCACTATTCACCTTTCTCCATTGGGAAAATTGTCCATTTAGCCCTATCCTCTGCTTTCTATCTTTCAACCAGTTCCTGATCCACAATAGTACACTGCCTCCTATCCCATGACTCTAGTTTTGCCAAAAGGAGTGGAGGAGTGGCCTAGTGGTTGGGGCAAGGTACTTCAGGCCAGAAGGTCAGGGGTTCAAATCCCACTAGAGGACAGCAACCTTGGGCCAGAAGGACTGGGGTTTCTAGTCCCACAGGTGCTCCTTGTGGTCTTGGGCAAGCCACTTAACCCTCCATAGCCCATGTTCCCTGTAAAATAGTTATCTCCAAGTTCAATGCCCTGTTCAATGTAATTTCAGTTTGTTCAATGTAAACCGCACTGATGCAGAATAGCACGGTATATAAGAGAATGTAAATAAATAAATAAATAAATAATAAAAGTCTCTGATGAGGGACCTTGTCAAAGGGTTTCTAAAAGTCCAAATATACTATATCAACTGACTCACCTTTGTCTACCTGTTTATTCACTCCTTCAAAAAAACATAACAGATTAGTAAGACAAGATCTTCCTTGTCTAAAGCCATGTTGGCTGTCTCCCATTAAGCCATGACTATCTACATGTTCAGCAATTTTGTTCTTTATGATGGTTTCTACCATTTTTCCCGGTGCTGACATCAGTCTCACTAGTCTGTAGTTTCCCGGATCACTCCTGGAACTCTTTTTAAAAATTGGCATTACGTTCGCCATCTTCCAATCTTCAGGTATTACAGATGATTTTAATGATAGTTCACAGATTACTAATAGCAGGTCTGCTATCTCATATTTCAGTTATTTCAACACCCTTGGATGTATATCATCCGGTCCATGTGATTTGCTACTCTTCAGTTTATCAAATAATTGTAATACATCTTCCCGATGTATAGATATTTCCTTCAATTCTTCCGCACCTTTAAATACCACTTCAGTCATGGGTATCATGGGTTTTTATTAGTTCACCATATGCCTGGTACTGGAGAATAGTAGTTGTTGTTGTTGTTGCGGTTAGTGAGTTGATCAGAATCAGATTTTTTTTATTTTAAATATTGAGTTCTGTATGTGAATGTCCTGTTTCTGTTCTGCACCTACTGTGGATGTAAAATATATGTTGAAAAAAAAAAGCAAGAACCATAATGCAGTTTATAACAAAATAAAAATGAGTTATAATTTAGGGGTATGTTTACTAAGCAGTCGACAGTCGGCGTTAGTGTGCAGGATGCCATATAAGGTAGTGGATGTTCCTGTCTTAAGCTAGCATTTAGGGTTATCGTGCGATAAGGTAAGTTTTCATGCGATAGAGGGAGCCGTGGCACGTTAATGCACATTAGCCTTAATTAGGTGCGCTGACCTACAAATACAGCAACAGAGGTGTAGCACAATGGTTAATACATTGACTGATGAAACAGGGGTCATGAGTTTGATCCCCCAGTGGGCCTGATGAGTTAGGCTGTCTGAGGCAGTATCCTTTACTTTAAATCAGTTTGTGTGGTGACCTGCAGTCCTTCTGTAGCCTGCAGGGGTTTGTTAGTAGCTGTAGCTCACTGGTAACTTCACTGTCTGTGGAGCCAGAGGTCATGGGCTTGATCCCACAGTGGGGTTATTTGATAGGGCAGTCTGAGGCATTTTCTTTTTTAATTTAAATTAGCGCTGCCAGCAAACACACCCTCACAGTGCCGTAACCTAAGGTGCCGCATAAGGCGCCCTATAAGGCACTCCAGAGGGCACATTATAAAGTGCACTGTCCGCCAAGGCAGCTTATAATGTTCCTTATAGGGTACCTTATAGGGCGCTTTATAGGGCGCCTTATAGAGCGCTTTAGAGGGCGCCTTATGAGGCACCTTAAGGCTACAGCACTGTGAGGGTGGTTTTGCTACATGATATATTTCATGCCTGAAATATGCCATGCTGTAGGTCCCCATCAGTGCTAGTGTGTGTGATTAGGTAGTTCCTGCAGACACCCCTAGGATACATCTGTGTCCATCTCTATTTCTCAATCATGTCTAGCCCTTATGGGCTATGTTGCATCCAGAATAGTGCATATCCTGTGTTGGTGCCATGGTCACATGATGTAGGTGAAGGGGGGGTGTTTGGACCCATAGGTGGATTATGTACCACCACCCAACCCACTCTCTGTGGCTCAGGGTGTGAAACAGGATCTCCCACCAACAGATCCACATTCTACCTCCCTGCAATGGTGACAGCAGAGGGGACCAGCGGACCAGCAACCCCAATCCTGCTGGGGAACAGACACCCTACACGGCAGTCAATGCAGATCTGCACACAAACATAACGCAAGGCAGACAGACAGTAGGCCTGGAAATGCTCAGCTGCCCCCCACCACTATCTGACATTCCCCAGCAGCAAGCCTCCAGCCGCTGCACCCTGCAAGGTGTTCCAGCCAGACACATACTAACTGTAGACCATCTGCTAGCTAGTCCATAGTGCATGTTCCTGGAAGAACTGCATGTACTCAGAACTGGGATGTCAGCGCACACACACCAAGCAGATAAGTCAGTGAGTGGGCCCCAAAAGGAAACCCATAAATATCACATGAGAGAAATACTGTATAGCACTATTGGGGAACCTAACCATGCCGTGGTCACTGCTCAGTCAGGGTGCGAGTGACCTCCCAGCAGGACATGCTGTGGCCACCCTGTCCGTGCAGGTGATTGTCGGGCACTACAATGTCCGAGCCATTGCCCTATGCCCTGTGCAGATGCATCCTGGCCAGGCCACCCTGTCCGGGCTATACCCATGGTACCTTGCTCCTCACTATGCACATTGGCAGGCTTACACTGGCAACAGTGTGGGCTGAGGAATGTTGGCAGACACCACACACTGGATAGACAAACACACGCTCCCACACCTATGCCAGCATTGTGCAAATATAGAGGTTCTTGGCAGCCCTGGCCACCGCATCAGTCCTGGGCACAGTGCAGGCATGGCTATGGTACGCAATACTGTTGGGGTCACTCCCCAGGGTGGTAAACCCTGTCAGACACCAGACCTGAAGCACACTCCACAGACATCAGAAAGGTTGCTATGATGCAGCTCAATCAGCAAATTGTGCTTAACTTAGGAATTGCTATCTGCCAGTAATCATAGCAACCTTTTGATAGGTTTGTACTGTATTCCCAGGTTTAGGGTGGCATTGCTAAGTGCTAGTATTGGGAGATGCACGCAGGGCCCAACATCCTGCCTCTCCAGGGGGCTTTGGATAATGGAGCCTGTGGGTGAGGGTGTGTCTGCCCCTGTTGGCTGCTGCTCTAGGGCAGAGGTTCCCAACTCCAGTCCTGGTGGGCCAAACACTGTTCGGGTTTTCATGCTGTCCCTAATGAATATGCATAAGATACATCTGCATACCATGGGGGCGGTGCATAGACATGCAGCACAGCTGTGTTTATTAGAGGCAGCATAGAACCTGAATGGTGTTTGGCCCTCCAGGACTGCATTTGGGAGACTCTGCTCTAGGTAATGCACATGTTTATGGTGTCTGTGCTCTGTAGGGTAAAATGTAGGCGTATTGGGCATGTTTCTGTTATCTGCAATAAAGGTTCTGTCTGTATTACCACGTTTTAGTAGTGGGTAAAATATGGCGACTGGGTTGGCAGGAACCACAGCTGGGACTTGAACCTGTGACCTTCTGCTCCTGAACACACTGGCTGTGTTCACTGCACCACACTGTGGCCACAGAGACAATGCATTCCCTGGAGATACCATGACTGTTTGTCAGACAGAGCCTGTCTGTTGCAGTGCATTGCACCCACCTAAACAGGGCTAGGCCATGGTCTGCTCTGGGCAGCTGCCACTGCCCCCTCCACCACCAGTACCCCTCTGCCACCATGCTGACATGCCCTTCTGCTGGTGGTGCGCAGTCGCAGGCCATCCAGTGTGTGGGTAGGTGGCTGCCTATGGTGCGGGTTCTGGGGTAGGGGTGCCGGCATAGGTGTCCACGCTTCCCCCCAGCACCGCCTACCAATGTTCCATGCCATTGGGGGTACCTACTGAGTACTATCACCTGTGACACTGTAGGAAGCACACTCGTGCCCATGTTGGGCCCTCAGCAGTTGCTGTCTGGCTGCTCTACTGTTTCAGCATTCCTATGGGCCACCTAGGCATCACCCTAGTCCGTACTGTGGCCAAGCTGCACCACAGCATGTGCTGCCTGCAGCTCTCTGTGTCCCCTTTTCCAGCATCTGTCCAGTTGCCCGTTCCGACGTGCCCACCCTGCTGTTGCGGAACATGTGCACGCCATAGGAACATAAGAACATAAGATATGCCATACTGGGTCATACCAAGGTCCATCAAGCCCAGTATCCTGTTTCCAACAGTGGCCAATCTAGGTCATACGTACCTAGCAGTTTCCCCAATAGACACAGGTTCTGCAATGCTTGTACTAGGTCAAGCATTGATATCCTGGGTCCCTTCTTAATAATTGTTTATGGACCTTTCCTCCAGGAAATTGTCCAAACCTTTTTTAAACCCAGCTACACAAACAGCCTTTACTACATCCTCCGGTAACAAATTCCAGAGTTTGATTACACGTTGAGTGAAAAAATATTTTCTTTTATTAGTCTTAAATAGTTTACCCTGTAGCTTCATTGCATGTCCCCTAGTCTTCCTATATTCTGATAACGTATCCTTTCTCATTACACTTCCTATGTATATAGTTTACCCTGTTCTCCAAGTTCCATTTCCTGTTAAATGTAATGACCAGACATATGTAAGTTGTCGGATGTTTCTGATCTATGTAAAACCGCGCTGATGGCAAATAGTGCGGTATATAAGAAATGTTAATAATGCCACCCACCCACTCCCTGGACCTTGAGGGTTAAGAGAGGGGCTGGCCTTGAATGCCCTTGAGGGTAAATGTTGTAGTTGTGTTGGTGCTCAAGTGATAAGGCAAGGCAAAGAATATTTCTTTTTTTATGAGGTTTATTTCCCGCTTACGCAGTTCAAATGCAGCAGACGTGAATGAAATAATATGGTACAAAACAAGATTGAGAAACTGAACTTAAACAAGGCTTTTTCACTGCTTGACTGAATGTCCATTACTGATCACATTCACCTGTCATGTGATCTCCTTTTCATTAAGTTAACAGAAAGCTCTGATACCAGCACTGCTCCTGAATTTCACAGAATATGCTTCCACTTATTCACTTCAAATAAGCTCTTTTATCACAGCAAACAGTGAGGTAACTTTGCTATTTTCTTACATCCAACACTGGCATGCAAATCAGTTAAATGTCCTTTGGAATCATACAAGTAGAGCAATCCATCGGGACTTCCTGTTCTGTAGATGGCAAAGAAATTAAAGGCATTTCTTCTTGCCAGCTGATCAATGACTTTGCTACGTTCTGAGTAGAAACTGCTCTGCTTTTAAGGACCTCTCTGAATTCACTGAGAAGTAATTCAGCCTGTGTATTTTCTGAGCTAGGCTGAGCAAATCCTCCTTCAGGAAAATGCTTGTTTATATTACTTATCTCTAGGCAATTATCAGTGCTTTTACTTGGACAACATTTCAGCGTGCAAGCATTTCCCTTCCCCCACCTATCTCCACATGGCAGTGCAGGGTAAAACGCTCCAGCTGTGTTTAGAGAGTCTCTCAGAGTGTTAAAAGGAAAACAGTCAGGCTTTTCTTGACTTAACCAGTTAGTATCAAACTTTCTGCCTTTATCCTGTCTTTAACAATTAAAATTCACTCTTTCTGGCTTTCCACTGTTAAGTTTGCTAGCTATGCCACACCCACCAGATACCTTGTGCTTGGGCTTCTTCCAGGGTAAATCCTTATCCCTTTGCCTCCTATTCCAAGGTTCTTCTGGGTCCTTTAAACTCCTGAGCTGCAGCCTTGGGTCTCTCAGTGCCTTAGAATTCTTTTGCTTCCAGAAATCTTTCTTTGCCCCTGAGTCTCCCAGCTCCTGTCTGCTCCTTCTTGGATCACAGCTGCTTAGTGGTTCTCTCTCTCTCGGTTCCTGTTCCTGGTCATCTGACCTATCCTCGTCCAGGTGCTTGTGTCCTTGGTTCCTCTCCTGGTGGTCCTCCCGATGCTTGCCTAACTGTTTCTGGGTTTTTAACAAGCTAGCTGAGTGCTGCACTGCCCTCCTCCTGCTTGGGCGTGCCCAATCAGGGACTTGGCTTTTCACCTGCCTTGAAGTGAGGAGTGGTTCCTGATTAGCTCTGCATTTTTTCCTTTCATCAGAGAAAATCCTGCATTCCCCTGCAGTACCGGCTCTCTCCACCGGATCACTATCAATTTCTCTTGCTTCATAAGAGCCTGCTACATCACAATAAATAAATAAAAAATAAATAACGTAAACAGTCGATCTACATTTACCCATTCCACTCCGTTCATTAATTTATAGACTTCTATCATATCTCCCCTCAGCCGTCTCTTTTCCAGGTTAAAGAGCCCTATCCTTTTTAGCCTTTCTTCATAAGAGTATCCTTCCATCCCCTTTACCATTTTGGTGGCTCTTCTCTGAACCTTTTCTAATAACGCTATATCCTTTTTAAGATACGGTGACCAGAATTGCACGCAATATTCAAGGTGCGGTCTCACCATGGAACGGTATAGAGGCATTACAATATCTTTTGTTTTATTTTCCATTCCTTTCCTTATGATACCTAGCATTCTATTTGCTCTCTTGGCTGCCGCTGCACACTGGGCCGAGGGTTTTAACATGTTATCCACAATGATGCCTAAATCTTTTTCCTGGGTGGTGGTGGTTCCTAATGTGGAACCTTGCATCGTGTAACCATAGTTTGGGTTGTTCTTCCCTAGGTGCATATCTTTGCACTTGTCCACATTAAATTTCATCTGCCATTTTGATGCCCAGTCTTCCAATTTATCAAGATCCTTTTGCAATTTTCCACAATCCTCTTGGGTTTTAACAACTTTAAATAGTTTTGTGTCATCTGCAAATTTGATAACCTCACTCCTGTCCAATTGAGAGGAAAACCCTGCTCAGCGCAATTTCACAGTGGACTCATTCACCTTGTATGGGGATGGAGCATAGACCCTTCCAAAATTCATATCTTTTTTTTTTGGAGCTTTCTTGAGAGTATTTTTTGATGTTTCCCATTGATATCACTATAGCCCAGCTTGGTTATGTTTTTTTTTACATTTTCTTATGTTGATTTCCACTGTTTATTTGCCCTTTTGTTCCGCGCACATGTATCACACTTATCACTTTTGTCGATTTCCCTGGTTTTGCTGTACATTGCTGACGGAAATGGTTTCTTTTCCCATTAAATCAGCTCTAATGCCAGGGTTTCACTGGCGTTAGTTTTCAGCCTCGGATTTCACAGCGTTAGTGTGCAGGGAGCTTCTCCCCTCCATCTCTCTGCCCATTGACCCTCTCTCTCCTCCCCTGGGGAGCCTTCCTCCGCCCTCCGGGAGCCTTTCTCCACCTTCAGCACTCGTTTGTGCCGCTGCGCGCGTTAACGCATGATAAGGCGCTTTATCGCCTGGTAAAGCACCATTATCGCGCAATAAGGCGCCTTATCGCGCGATAACGTGGCAGAGCACACATTAAGACGGTTTAGTAAACATACCCCTTAGTTTTATAAACTGTGCTGTTGGTTCTTGCTGTCTTTTAGTTCCTTGGTGTGCAAACAGGACCATACCTAGTCCTATGCAAGCAGTGCAGCCGCACAGGGCGCAAAGGCTTGGGGAGCGCATTTCAGCTGTCTACTGTTGCCCTGCCGCTGCTGGCAGGACAATAGCAGGCAGCCAAAATACACCCCCAAGCCTTTTTGCAGCACTTTAAGCAGGTCTGGTCCCTCCCTCCTCTGACGCGATGTCAGAGCAGGGAGGGACAGATCTGCTTAAAGTGCCGGCGCCTTTCAGATCGGGCGCATGCCCCCCTCCTCCTCCCCAAACCACCATTCAGCGCTGCCTGCTCTTTCCCTGTTGCTGGTGCCGCCGTGTATGCTCTTCCACAACCGAGGTGACTACACGAGCATGGGGGCACCTGAGGAGGAGGATGTGGCAGGGCCCAAGGATGTAGAGGAGCCAGAGCCCACAATGTCCGGGGGCAGCACCAGCGATGGGGGACCGCACACATGGGACCCACGTGATGGCCGAGGTAGAGGACACACCCCCGGACATCACTGCCTCAGTGGGGGCCACAGGCAACCACACACAGGCTCAAGAGGTTCGGAGTTTGAGGGGAACCACCACCCCATGCAGGCGCCAGGGACATCAGCCACCCCTCCTACAAGCATGGCTACAATCCTTGCGGAGCTGCGGGCCCACAGTGCCTCAGCATGGCATGATGCCGAAGGTGGGTAACAGCATACACCACAATCCCCATGGGGTTTGTCATAACATCCACAAGGAGATTGCATGTTGCCCACATAGCAGAGTGTTCTTATGTTGGGGGGGTTGTTCTGTGCCTTGTGTGTTTCAACCTCCTGTAGCATGGCTTGTCAGGTGTCAGCATGTGTGAGGGGCTCAGACACACGTGCACTGTGCATGGCCATATACCCAAAGTAAGCACACAGAGGAAACCAACGATCCCAGGTCACCCAGACACCCTACTTGACAGACACCTCTCCATGGATATTGTTAGGCAGCATAGTTTGTCAACATAATCTGCACTGTGTGCCAGCATTATAGAAATGAGGGCCCCCCAGATATATGTATGTGTGCCATGACCCCTCATGTCATCTGACCTATCTCAGACGACCAGTGTGCAGATCAAGCATTGACAGATTAAACTGGGACACTGTGCCATGTGCGAGATCTGTGATTCTCATGACCCCTCATCCAGACCCCTTCCAGACATGGGGATGGCTCATGGGAGACACAGATCTAAACATGGTCATGCGTTGCTAGTTGTGGCATGCATGATTGTTCTGCAGACTGATCTGGTGGGATATGCCTGACATGTGCATGTGTGACATTTGGGTTTGAAAGAGATATCTCACATATCACCTTGTTTCCCACCCACAGGCACTTGTCAGGCTCTGTTGGCCATAAACCAGGGACTCCAACAGCTGCAGACAACAGATGACATGATAGCAGGGGTGCTCCTCCACATTGCAGATGCCCAGGAGGTCATGGCAGCACGCTTAAAGCAGCCAGCACCATCACCAGAGGCTGCACCGGCAGCCCTGCAACAGAGGGGTGGGCTGGGCCGTGGTCGCCATGGCCAGCCATGGAGAATGTGAGCATGAAGAATAAAACATCTTAAATATTACATCCTATGTGTTTGATTCCAATGTGTGGCACCGTGGCCCCATACATACCCTGCACCTCCTGTTGTCTCCCTGCCCACATGTGCCTTACCCATGCTCCTCAGGGGTGGGGTGTCTGTACTGCCACCTATCAGTGCCCATAGGTCATACCATGCCCTGTGTGCCATGGACTGTGGCAGGTTGCCATCCCACTGCCTATGTGTGTAGGTATACCCGTCCTCTCCCGTTGCCCAAGAAGATGTCCACGGTGGTACATGTCTGGTGTAGGGATCTGCCACCCTCTCCCACCCCATACACTCTCCATCATTGGACACACATGTGTGACCATTCTCCCTGCCTACACCAGGGCCTACGTGGTTGTCTTCCCCATAGGCTTGCATGCGGCACAGGCAGACAAAGGTAGCTTGCTTCGGTCAGCTGATCATCCTTCACTAGCGCTTGTAGTCCCCCACTGCTCATCCTTGTGACATGCATTGACCTATGTCACCCTCAACAGCTATCCCCCTGAGCAGCTCCTGGGTACAGCATTCTATCTTACCCTCCATGCCACAAATCTGCTGCTAGCCATTTCCCCTATTGGCACATAAGCATGGTGCATCAGATATGGTTCCCACACATTGCACACAGCATGCATGTGACCAAAGACTTTAGGACATGCTCCACATTGGCACATCACAGGGACAACATGGGACTCAGACGCCTACGCACATGGGCAGCCCCCCACAACTGCACGTGGAGATGGTCCATGTATGATACCCATGTCTACCATGCATACACATGCTGATCTACACACATGTCCCATGCTTATGTCCACAGTCTGTCTGTAAGGGAGACACATGACCATTGTGATGTAGTATCAAAACTGTATTCACAACTTATTTACAAAGGGTATAGCAACATTGGAACATAAGAACATAAGATATGCCATACTGGGTCAAACCAAAGTCTATCAAACCCAGTGTCCTGTTTCCAACAGTGGACAATCTAGGTCATATGTACTGTGGTGATGAGAGTGAGCAGGAGAAAATGGAAATAGAAGAAAAAGACACATGTACCTTTAAAACTACTGACAGCTCAGCTCTACACAGAGGTAGGAAAGCTGCTATGAAAAAAAGCCAAGCCACGCCCTGGCGCTAATGAGGAGGCAGGCTTAGCTGCTGATTATGAGCACACGTGCTCAGAGGAAGCTCTGATAGGAAGGAAACAGATTTTTAAACCCGTTTTCAAACAGAAGAAGGGAGTTCACAGCTCTAGTTTGAGTTCAGCTTGGAGGGACAGGAATGCAAGTTCCAGGAGTTCATCTGGCTCAAAGAGTTCCTGCCGTGAGAGAGAAGGTGCCAGTTTGAGTCCAGGTCCTAGGAGCTCATGGATACCTGAGAGATGTGAGTGTGCTGATTTCCAGCTGCTGAAAGCTAAGAGCAGAGAAGGAAACACTCCACGTCTGGGAAAGGTTCCTAAACCAAAAGCCAGCCAACGTTCTGTGAGAAAGGCTGCAAACCTGTGGGAACAGGTACCTTTATCCTGTATTCAGAATCCTAATCTGAAAACTTCAACTGACAAAAGGTGGGTGGATTTGTTTCACTGGGGAAAGAACCAGGACCCAACCGTTAGCAGGGAAGTTAATTTGAACTCAGTAAAAGCTTTGAAACAAGCATTTCAGGGAGGCGAAGCTTACTCTCCTTATGTAAATGGTTATGACCAAAAGGAGAAACTATGGAATGAATTTTGGGAATTCTTACAAGCCAAAAAGCCTGAAGAAAGTGCTGAGCCCAGGAGTAGAGAGAAACCAGCCGCAGTACCGGAGCCCATGCAGATAGAATTACCTGAGTTACAATCTTCCCCAGAAGATTGCCAGATGGATTGCTCTCTTTGTCTTAGGGAAGCATAAGTTCCTGTGTGCAAGGCTAAGGAAGTTTTTGTAGAAGAAAGAAGGTATTTCTGCTAGAAAGAGCTCATAAGGCTGTGTTATGTTTATTGTCATGAAGACAGCTGCTTGTGTTTGAAGAGACTTGTGCTGCATTTACTTCAAGTACAATTACCTTTTGTTTACTCTTCTGTTACTGGAGAAGTTATCCATTTTTGTGTTCATGTACAAAACTTTAATGCGTGTGGAAATCCACAATAATAAAAATAATCTTGTTTGCCTCATCCTCCGGTTGCACAACTACAGTTTGTCTTTTTGAATACAATTTTCTCAACTACAAGTCCCAGAGTGCATTGCTGGTGGCAAAGTGAAAATACAGTTCATTTAAGGACAGACAAGGCAGCCCATAGCTGTAAGCCTCTGGCCCAGGCTTGGATACCACAGTACCCAGCTGTTGTGGGCGTTGTTGTCCCTCCATCCCCTTTACCCATGTTGGGTCGCAGAAGACAGGACAGCACAGGGCACGTGTGTGGGCGCCACAGGGGCCATCACACGCTCCTGGGACGCCCATCAGTGGATGGCTGTCGAGATGCAGCGTGCCTACCCACCACACGCTGCATCTCGGCAGCCATCCACTCACTGGAACCTGCCAGCCACCGGATGGTGTGGTCCTGGGCCCGCATGCGTTGCACCACACCGTCCATTGCCATGAAATACACAGTCAATTAAAAACAACAGCACAAGCCAGCACACCCAACTCAGGCCCCGTACTCACCCCTATCCAAAGTTAGCAAGGCAAACAGCCAGTGGATTGTGTATTTCATGTTGGTTATATGTTTTGTTGGACATTTGCTTTTCCCCTGATGAAGCAAGGATGCTTGTGAAACGCTTTTGAGCTCTGAGTTGAGGCGTTGGGGAATGGGAAGCAGGATGGCCACCCTTTGAGGCGCAAAGCATGGTTTTGAAAGTTAAGTGCTGTCTCATTGATTGTGTTTGGGTGGCTTGTCGGGATCTGCACGGAAGGAGTGGAGGAGTGGCCTAGTGGTTGGGGCAAGGTATGTCAGGCTGGAAAGTTGGGGGTTCAAATCCCACTAGAGGACAGCAACCTTGGGCCTGAAGGACTGGGGTTTCTAGTCCCACAGGTGCTCCTTGTGGTCTTGGGCAAGCCACTTAACCCTCCATAGCCCATGTTCCCTGTAAAATAGTTATCTCCAAGTTATAATGCCCTGTTCAATGTAATTTCAGTTTGTTCAATGTAAACCGCACTGATGCAGAATAGCACGGTATATAAGAGAATGTAAATAAATAAAATAATAAAGGTCATTGATGTTATAAGGGCTTGTGCATTATGACAGTTTAGTCTGCTGTATGCATGTTGTAAGCCCGTGGTTACTGAGACCTTTTGTGCAGTATTGTGTGTTTAACAGCATATAATGAACATTGATATATATACTTGAATGTTGAAAGATGAATATTGAAAGATTTGGACCAGTACGTTTTGTTTTGTGGAGTGGGCATTGTGAAGTTTTGTACCCTTACACCAGCATCTATAATGTTCCTCTGCAATCAGTTACAGGGCTCCTGGGGAGTGGCCAGATGTGTGACCAGAAACTGTGTACACATCAATGATATATGGATTTGTTTCAGACCTTCGTAATCAGGTCTCATGGCTCCTGGGGGTGGGATGGTTTACAGCACATCCACAGCTGCACCTACCATACAATCAGGATCCATAACAGACATGTGTAATGAGGTCTGGGCCTCCGGGGAATAGGGCAAATGTGTGTCCAAACCCGGCATCATCTAGATGCCATACCCACCTTTGCAATCAGGTCTCAGGCCTCCTGAGGGTAGGGTGTCTTAGCACACATCATCAGCGACATACACCATATCACCAGGGTGATTGAAAGGACACTTTCAGCAGGTCTCAGGACTCCTGGGGGTAAGGTGAATGATAAAAATCAACAGCAGCATAAACCTTACCACCAGGGTGACTGACAGCCCACTTTGGGCATGTCTCAGGCCTCCTGGGGGTAGGGTGGATTATAACACAGCAACAGCAGCAAAAACCATGCCACCAGGGTGACTGACAGACCATTTGGAGCACGTCTCAGGACTGCTAGGGGTAGGGCAGATGTGTGACCCTACAACTGCAGAACCTACCATATCAGCATGATGTTTACAAAACCTCTTTAGGCAGATCTATGGGCTCCTTGTGTTACAGTGTATTTTAACACATCAACAGCAGCAGCTGCCATAACACCAGGATGACATCTGGAACTCTGTGATCAGGTCCTTAGCCTCCTGGGGATAGGGCAAACCACTCTGCTGTGATACATAGACGGTATATCACGTGGGTTTAACTAATAAACATAAATGAGATAGACTACCTACACACAGCAGCATGCACAGCTACAATCAACACTGGATATGTATATGGATATACTGACCTGTTCCCATACACTTACCTCACGAGGGTAGTCTGCAATACGATTATAGCGCCTTGTGACGTGGTCCCAGGCCCTCCGGACTTGCCCCAGGTCCTGCCGCTTCGAGGATCCTGGAAATAGTTTATGCTGTCTCATGCAGATGAGCCTTGCAAGGTGGCAAAGGTCCCTTCATGTGAAGGCTGGCTTCCTTGACCGAGTAGCCATTTTCAGCAATGCCTTGCTCATGCACGCACGCACATGCACGCTTCATTGAAGCAGGTTAGCAACTTGCCCGTGCCTCTGCCACAGCTGTACCACCCGGCAGGAAATGGTGGCGCAAACAATATATATAAAGATCTATGCTGCAGACACACATTGCAGTGATGCGTCTGACCTTTTTAAACACGATTTGTTTATTATGCATTTCTCTTGTTGTTGGCACACTTGGGTCTCAAACCCATTACCACTGGCATTGTATTAACTGGTGTGCTATGCCTTTTCACATAGCAATGGCTGGCTAAACAGTTACACCAGGGGGTATGTTTACTAAAAAGTCTTAATGTCCACCCAGCGATAATGTGCAGGATGCCATAAAAAGAGTGGGCGTTCCGGTCTAAACGTAGCAATCGCGCAATAAAGTGCACCGCGCACATTGTCACACGATAGAGGGAGCCGTGCCATGTTAATGCACGTTAGTCTTAAGTAGGTGCGCTGACCTGCAAACACAACAGCATAGGTGTAGCACAATGGTTAATACATTGAATGATGGTACGGGGTCCAATGTTCCCTCTAATTTTCTGTAGGCTGTGTGCGCATAAACTATCAGCTGTGCAGCTTTTGAAGGAAGGTTAAATTTTTGTGCGCCACATAACGACACTCGGAGTTATATCCTTTAAAATTTGACTACACGTCAGAATACAGTATCTACACCACATTGATTGCACTAGAAAATATTGTAGAACTTGTGAAAACCGTAAATACACAACAACTTTTAAATTTAAAGACGTCTGTGTTTTCTATCAGAATCAGAACCGTAGTTTTTGTGCGCTCTGTTGTAAAGTATGTGCGCTCACTCGGCGAGGTGTGTGCGCGCACACACGTGCACAGCTTAGAGGGAACAGTGACGGGGTCATGAGTTTGATACCCCAGTGGGCTTAATGAATAAGGCTGTCTGAGGCATTACCCTTTACTTTTACTCAGTGCTGTCTGAGGCACTTTCTTTTTTAATTTGAGTGGCCTAGTGGTTGGGGCAAGGTACTTCAGGCCATAAGATATGCCATACTGGGTCAGACCAAGGTCCATCAAGCCCATTATTCTGTTTCCAACCATGGCCAATCTAGGTCATATGTACCTAGCAGTTTCCCCAAGAGACACAAGTTCCACAATGCTTGTACTGGGTCAAGCATTGATATCTTCGGTCACTTCTTAATAATGGTTTATGGACCTTTCCTCCAGGAACTTGTCCAAACCTTTTTTAAACCCAGCTACACTAACAGCCTTTACTACATCCTCCGGTAACAACTTCCAGAGTTTGATTACACGTTGAGTGAAAAAATATTTTCTTTTATTAGTCTTAAATAGTTTACCCTGTAGCTTCATTGCATGTCCCCTAGTCTTTCTATATTCTGATAACGTAAACAATTGATCTACGTTTACCCGTTCCACTCCATTCATTAATTTATAGACTTCTATCATATCTCCCCTCAGCCGTCTCTTTTCCAGGTTAAAGAGCCCTAACCTTTTTAGCCTTTCTTCATAGGAGTATCCTTCCATCCCCTTTACCATTTTGGTGGCTCTTCTCTGAACCTTTTCTAAAATCGCTATATCCTTTTTAAGATACGGCGACCAGAATTGCACACAATATTCAAGGTGCGGTCTCACCATGGAACGATACAGAGGCATTATAATATCTTTTGTTTTATTTTCCATTCCTCTCCTTATCATACCTAGCATTCTATTTGCTCTCTTGGCCGCCGCTGCACATTGGGCTGAGGGTTTTAACATGGTATCCACAATGACGCCTAAATCTTTTTCCTGGGTGGTGGTTCCTAATGTGGAACCTTGCATCGTGTAACCATAGTTTGGGTTTTTCTTCCCTAGGTGCATAACCTTGCACTTGTCCACATTAAATTTCATCTGCCATTTTGGTGCCCAGTCTTCCAATTTATCAAGATCCTCTTGCAATTTTTCACAATCCTCTTGGGTTTTAACAACTTTAAATAGTTTTGTGTCATCTGCAAATTTGATAACCTCACTCGTTATTCCACTTTCCAGGTCATTTATGAATATGTCAAAAAGCAGCGGACCCAGCACAGATCCCTGGGGTACACCACTATTCACCTTTCTCCATTGGGAAATTTGGCCATTTAGCCCTACCCTCTGCTTTCTATCTTTTAACCAGTTCCTGATCCACAATAGTACACTGCCTCCTATCCCATGACTCTTTAGTTTTGCCAAAAGTCTCTGATGAGGGACCTTGTCAAAGGCTTTCTGAAAGTCCAGATACACAATATCAACCGACTCACCTTTGTCCACCTGTTTATTCACTCCTTCTTCAAAAAAACATAACAGATTAGTAAGACAAGATCTTCTTTGTCTAAAGCCATGTTGGCTGTCTCCCATTAGGTCGTGACTATCTACATGCTGAGTAATTTTATTCTTTATGATGGTTTCTACCATTTTTCCCGGTACTGACGTCAGGCTCACCGGTCTGTAGTTTCCCGGATCACCCCTGGAACCCTTTTTAAAAATTGGTGTTACATTGGCGATCCTCCAATCTTCAGGTATTAGAGATGATTTTAATGATAGTTCACAGATTACTGATAGCAGGTCTGCAATCTCATATTTCAGTTCTTTCAACACCCTTGGATGTATACCATCCGGCCAAGGTTTTTTGCTACTCTTCAGTTTATCTAATTGTTGTAAGACATCTTCCCGATGTATTGATATTTCCTTCAATTCTTCCGCACCTTTAAATACCACTTCAGTCATGGGTAACATCCCTACATCTTCCTCAGTAAAGACCGAAGCAAAGAATTCATTCAGTCTCTCCGCTATCGCCTTGTCGCCTCTTAGTGCTCCTTTAACCCCTTTATCATCTAATGGACCAACTGACTCTCTCACAGGTTTTTTGCTATGAATGTACTTGAAAAGGTCTTTATTTCGCGTTTTTGCTTCCGCAGCAAGCTTCTTCTCAAATTCTCTCTTTGCCTGCCTTATCAATGCCTTGCATTTGACTTGCCAGTGCTTGTGCTGTTTCCAGGTTTCATCGTTTGGCTCTTTTCCATTTCCTGAAAGATGCAACAACAGCCACTCTGACCTCACCTTTAAACCATGCTGGAAGTTTTTTGGACTTCCTTCCACTTTTCTTAAAGCGTGGAATACAGCTGGTCTGGGCTTCCAAGATTAGTATTTTTCAACAACACCCAAGCTTGATGTACGTCTTTTAACCTTTGCAACTGCTCCTTTTAGTTTTTTCTTAACTGTTTTCCTCATTTTATCATAGTCTCCCTTTCGAAAGTTAAAAGGTAGTACTGTGGATTTCCTTACTATCCCTCCTCCACTAATTAAATCAAAGGCGATCATGCTATGATCACTATTGCCAAGTGGCCCCAACACCCTTATCTCAATGCACTAGATCTGGTGTTCCACTAAGGACTAGGTCTAATATGGCTTCCCCTCTGGTTGGTTCATGAACCAGCTGCTCCAAGAATCAGTCATTTATTTCATCTAGGAACTTTATCTCCCTAGCATGTCCTGACGTGACACTGACCCAGTCGATACCAGGGTAATTGAAATCACCCATTATTATTACTGCGCTGTAACTTTTGTTAGCTTCCTTGATTTCTTTGAGCATTTCATCATCCATTTGGTCATTCTGGCCAGGCGCTCGATAGTACACCCCCACTGCCATTGCCTTCCCCCTTTTATATGGAATTTCAATCCATATAGATTCCACAGCAGATTTTGTTTCCTTCAAAACTTTCATCCTTTGAGTCAATGCCCTCTCTAACATAGAGCACAACCCCTCCACCAATTTGATCAGCTCTATTATTACGATATAGTTTGTACCCAGGTATCAGTGTCCCACTGGTTGTCCTCCTTCCACCATGTCTCTGATAATCCAATCATATCTAACCTTTCATTTAGTGCTATATATTCTAACTCTCCCATCTTATTCTTTAGACTTCTAGCATTTGCATAGAAGCATTTTAGAGAATGTATTTTATTCATGTTAATAGGGCTATTGTTAGACATGGGTAAATTGGGATCTTTAAGCTCTGTCTGCTCCATACTTGAGGGCATTTGGGTTACTTTACTCTTTTGTGGAACCTCTCTGCTTTTGGTAGTATCCTTCAAGGATACATTCTTCCGAACCATCCGCTCTTGGGCGACTGTCGGCTTTCCCCTAATATCTAGTTTAAAAGCTGCTCTATCTCCTTTTTAAAGGTTAATGCCAGCAGCCTGGTTCCATCCCGGTTAAGGTGAAGCCCATCCCTTCGGAAGAGCCCCTCCTTTCCCCAGAATGTTCCCCAGTTCCTAACAAATCCAAAACCCTCATCTCTGCACCATTGTCTCATCCACGCATTGAGACTCCGGAGCTCTGCCTGCCTTTTGGGTCCTGCGCGTGGAACAGGAAGCATTTCGGAGAATGCTACCCTGGACGTTCTGGATTATAACTTCCTACCTAAAAGCCTAAATTTTGCCTCCAGAACCTCCCTACCACATTTTCCTATGTCATTGGTACCGACATGTACCAAGACAGCAGACTCCTCCCCAGTACTATCTAAGACCTTATCTAGGTGGCGTGTGAGGTCCGCTACCTTCGCACCAGGCAGGCATGTTACCAGGCGATCCTCATGTCCACCAGCCACCCAGCTATCTACATGCCTAATGATCGAATCACCAACTATAACGGCTGTCCTAACCCTTCCCTCATGGGCACATGGCCCTGGAGAAACTTCCTCGGTGCGAGAGGGTTTTACATCACCTGGAGGACAGGTCCTAGTTACAGGATCACTTCCTGCCACACCAGGATGATGCTCTCCTGTCACGTGACCTCTCTTCTCCATGGCAACAGGGGTGCTGCCAGACTGGAGGTGGGACTTCAGGACTATATCCCTGTAGGTCTCGTCTATGAACCTCTCTGTCTGTCTTATGTTTTTCAAGTCTGCTACTTTAGCCTCTAGAGAACGGACTTGTTCCCTGAGAGCAAAGAGCTCCTTGCACCTAGTGCACACGTAAGACCTCTCACCAACTGGGAGAAAATCATACATGTGACACTCAATGCAAAAGACTGGAAAGCCCCCATCCCGCTGCTGGACTGCTGTCTGCCTCTTAGTTTAAGTTTGTGTCTAGATCTTTAAGTTCTTACTTACTAGAGGTTGCTATGGGTATTTATACCAATATAACTGTACCTAACACGTTTAATATACCTTGTTCACCTGAAGCTTAATTAATCTCAGGTCCTTAGTGTATGACTGAGTTGGGTAATGAGCTTCACCTGAAAGCACCTCCTGTCTTTTAAGATGTGTAAGTACCTATAAAGCTACGATTATCCCAGGGAAGTGAGGGAAATAACACTTATTAAAAGAGGGCTGCTACACAGTACCCTGTCTTGTGCTGCTGAGGTAAGCTAAATTCTGATTTGATTTAAATTATAGCTCTTAGCTGCTGCTAGGCTCTAACTTCTTATGAAATTTAAACTACAAGCTCTCTGCTGGATTCTAAATTTAACCAGAAAGCTCTCTTCTGTGTGTTAAATTTAAACTAAAAGTACTTTGCTGTTACTTGGCCCTGAGTGACTATTAAATTTAAACTACAAGCTCTCTGCTGGGTATGAAATGTAACCAGAAAGCTCTCCTCTGTGTTTTAAATTCAAACTTTAATTGCTGCTACTAGGCCCTAACTGATCCAACAAAAAACAGTGGGTTCACAGATTAAGTAGCTTTAATACAAAGAATTCTTTTTAGAAAATTACCAGAAGTATATACTGACAGTTGCAGATTTCTCTCCAGAAGTAACAGTCCCCCTTTCTAGTCCTTCAAGACCGCAATTCTGAGACCTTGTTGCCACTGATTAAGTTCCTTGTTTTTCATTGAGAGGAGCAAGAAATCTGCTTAAGTCAAGAAACTAACACAGCATACTTTCTAGATTGAATGGGGAGTATTGCATTTATTTGATATACTATCGTTCTCATGATAAGAGACCATTATTCGTTTGTATACTGGTGTTAATGTCAATTACCGGTTGGGAAACCTGGGGCAGTATTTGATTTAGGAAGTTGTCTTTATCAAATTTTTTAAACATGGTAGGGCTTTTCATAGTATGTTGGGTTGTTGGTTTGTTGTAATGTGGAAGATTGAATCTTATTAGGAAATGGTCAGACCATGGAACGGGAGTTGCTTGGGGTTGGATGTAATTTTCGTTGTGAATTAGTGATTTTTGAATGAAAATTAGGTCAAGCATGTTCCCCTTTTTATGTGTTGGGACGTCAATGATTTATTTATTTATTTAACCAGTTTTGTATACCACCTTATCCTTCAATCAAAGTGGTTGACAAGACAACAAAGGATTACATATTGAGAGTATGGGAAAACAAAAACGATACATTACAATATAAATACAAAACAAAACAGTATGTTATAATACTATATCATAGTGAAATTAAATATACATAATGATTAATTTAAGTTATTTCACCAAATGATTCTATAAATAAGTAAGTCTTTAAAGATTTGCGAAAGTCCTTAAGGTCTTCCTGAGTTCTTAAGTCTTCAGGAATAGAATTCCATAACTCTGGTACCATAAAGGAAAACGCTCTTTTAGAAGTCATTTGTTTTGATTTGTTGAAGTTCAAAGGAGTATTAAGTTTATTGATATTTTGAGATCGTCTTGGTCTTATGCTCTTGTCTTTTGAAATAATAGATTGTAGAATTTCCGCTGAGGATTGGTGAACATTTTTGAAAATAGTCATTAGGTTTTTATATTTAGCCCTTGCAATAACCGGAAGGAAATGTAACTGTTTGAGGACAGGATTTATGTGTTCAGATTTTGTAGAGCCAGTTATAATACACACAGTGGTGTTCTGAACTAATTAGAGAGGATGGATAGAGTGTTTAGGAAGACCTTGAAGATGTTTCCAAAATCAAGTAGAGGTGTCATGACTGCCTGACATACTGTGCGAAAGTGATTTGTATTTAGTATTGGTTTTAGTCGTCTTATAATCTTTAAACGATGGTATGCTTTTGACGCAATTTTGTTTATATGAGATTTTAAATTTAAATATTTATCTAATGTTACACCTAAATATCTTACTTCATCTTTAATTTTTATTTCTCTATTTAATAAATTAATTTCAATTGGTAGTTTTAAGGACTGGCATTTAGATATGAACATTGCTTCTGTTTTGTCAGAATTTATTTTTAAGTTGTTGTTATTAAGCCAATCATTCATATCAGCCAAAGTTATTAATTTTTGTTGTATCAAAGATATTTTGGTCAATTATAGTATAAACCATAATGTCATCAGCGTATACATGATAATTAATTTCATGAAGATTAATAATTTGGCATATGGGTTGAATATAAATATTAAAGAGAATAGATCATAAAGTTGAACCTTGAGGTATGCCTTGTCCAATTGAAAAATGAGAGGATTTTTTGTCACCATATTTTACTAACTGTGTACGATTAGTTAGATAAGAGGCAAACCATTTTAATGTATTGTTACATAAGCCAATATCTTGTAGATGTTGTAACATTATTGTGTGAGACACAGTATCAAAAGCTGCTGAGACATCGATGAAGATTAACAGAAATAACTTATTTTTTCAAGGCCTGTTATAAGATTATCAAAGAGAGAAATAAGTAGAGTTTCCACATTGTGATTAGGTTTAAATCCATGCTGATGTATATCCAAAGGGGCATACGAGTCAATGTGATCTTGCAGCTGATTTTGCACTACTTTTTCTATAATTTTTGAGATAAATGGTAAACTCGAAATAGGATTTGCTCTAGGTCCAGTTCAGACATGGTTTGGTTTAATTGAGGGAAGGTTTAAATCTCCTAGGATTACTAGCTGTTTATTTGTTTTGTACGAGCAGGCTGTATCTAGGATGTAGGGAAGAGAATTTGTATCAGTGGATGGTGGTCTATATATTAAACCAATGGTAAGTGTTGGTGTTTCTAAGGTAAGCACATCCATTCCATCAATATTGTTAGAGGAAATAATAGTGGCTTTGTGGGTATTCTTTATAATTGCGAGGATGCCACCACCTCGCTTTGCAGCCCTTGGACAGTGAAATACTTTGTAGTCATCAACCTTCAATTTAATTTAGGAGTATGCTATCATGGTCTGTGAGCAATGTTTCTGTTATAAAAAATATGTCAGGTTTATTGCTAGTAAGGATATCAGATATAATTGGTGTTTTATTTCTGATAGATCTCGTATTTATAAGGATGCATTGGAGGTCTTTAGGTATGGGTCTAGATTGCTGTTTTTTCTGTTGGAGGTGATTCAAAGGAGTGATGTATATGAGTTAGTTTCTATCTATATGGCTGTAGTGTGGTTTGTAGTTAGTTGTAGTATAGTCGAGGTTAGAAGTTTTGTAATGTTGTTTGATTGGGATGTTATGTGTTACAAATGAGTCCATATGGATCATGTGTATGATTTTTTTCATTTGAAGTGGCATGTTATTGATGATGTGGCTCCTTGAGAGTGAGAGGGTGTAATCATGATTTGGAAATTAATAAAACAAGCATGGATCTTTCATTTGAATATGTTACAACCCTCTGGTCTTCATGCAGAAATACATTGGTTGTCTCTCATTTAATTAGGAATGCTGTGTTGTATATCCCGTGTGCTAATTTTTTGAGAACAGCTACTTGGCTTTAATTGATTTGTGGATATAAATGTGCTCCACTTTGGTGCTCACATCATCAGACACATGGAAGCTATGCTGCGGAAGTGAAAACTTCTGTTGGATCATGCAAGTCAATGAGCCAGCTCGATGTTCCTATCTTTGCAAAGATTTGATGGCAGTAGGTATAGATGAGTATTGAGTGCCCTGAAGCAGAATGTTGAGATTTTGCTGTCGTTTGAACACAATGCTGTGTCAGCATTATTATATATTCAGTAACTGTAACTGTTTTTTAAGTTTATCCACAGTATTTTTGCTTCATTCACTTTATTCACAATTTCTATTTTGTTGTATATTATTTAGAGCAATCAATATGAATGTCTGATTGACATAAATCTAGTTAGACAAAAAAACACGTTTTTTACAGGGTTTCTCTCTTTTTATTGAATATTGCATTTCACTGTCTGGGACTTTTTTTGATTGATAGTACTTATTTAGCTCATGCCTTTTTGCATATTGCATTAAAAACTTATGATACATCCCTATGTTCATCCTGAATTTGGACTGGATCAACAGCTAATCCAAGTTGTCTAGCATTGTAAAAGGCTTCCAGATCTTCTCATACTCCTCTCTCCATCCTCTAACAAAGAGTTCACATTCCATAATCTGCTACACTTTTTTCTTCAATCTACCAGAGAGTGGGTTTGGACTTTTCTACTTGGCTGCTATTTGCAGTCTTGCTACAACAACAAAAAGATAGATCTTTTTTATTCAGAAAAAAAATAGACTTTTAATCCACATAACAACTCAGCAACATCTAAGAATAACTCCTTGGTATAGACAACTCAGTGATCACATGCACATTGTCTCAGACACTTTCCCAGAAAGTCTTAATTTTGCTGCAGTCCCACCATATATGCTTAAAAGTGCCCATCTCCCCACACAACTTTCAACATTTATCTGTTCCCTCTTTAGCAATCTCATATATACTGTTTGTGCAGGAGTTAGATATACTTGAAATAACATCTCATACCGAGTATCTTAATGAGAGGTACAAAATACAACCTTCCTCATGTTATCCCAAATCTCCTCCCATTGCTCCCCAGTCCAAAGCTGCAATCCATTTCTTTTTGTAATCAGCCTCAAGCTTCTCTCTCCTTCAATCAATATTTTATTCATTTTTGCAAACAATCGCTTTGCAGACTTATTCTTAGAAAAAAGTGTTTTGATTGTACATGAGCTTCCTCAAAAATATTTTGCTGTTGGAGTGTAGAAAAGTCTGTACCTGGGTCAGAGTAGGAGGGAGTCTGAAACCTTTTTAGAATCTCTCCCCTTCCATTGCATCGGTACCAGTAACAAGCCTGTTTGAACTTTATGAATTAGCACAGGGCTCTATCAATTTAAACTTCTAGTAAAAAATATACTCCCCAACCCTCATACCTTTCTGTGATTCCCAAACCCCATCACTCAGTCTCTCCTGGCAATGCATCCATCACCTTTATTCTGTTTCTTATACTTTACTCAGCTTGCCATTTCCTGTCTTTCATCTCCTCGGGTCCTTTATCCCATCCCCTTCACAGACTGCAATATCACTTTCCTCTGTCATTCCTTCCTCAACTCCCTGTTTACATTTCCTCTCAACCTCTTTCCAACTCCTTCACACTATCTTTCCACTTCCTCTTCCCCTCCTTCCAGATACTCATTCTCTTTCTCTCAGGCAGCCTTAACCCATCTTTATCCTTCTTCATCCTCCCTGACAAACTTCTCCATTCTCCCTCTCCTACCAAAAGCACATCCCTTCTTCTCTTTCTCATATTCTCGTAGATAATCTTCCCTACATTTCACCCCTTCCCCCTCATCCCCCTCCCTTCACACCACTTTCACCTCCTGATACATTTTCTTCCCGATCAAGTTTCTTCAGTTGACCCAGTGGTTAGCACTGGCATATGCATGCCCTCTTCACCTCTGGAAACTCAGTACTTACGTGCAAGTTCCTTCCTGCCATAGGGCCATTTTCGTGCTATGAATTGCAGCTTGTATTAGAGACTGGCCCCATGAGAAAACGTGCTCATAGAGAGCATGTAGCTAATCAAGGGACTGGTCATGCTTACTGGAAATTATCTTTAAAATTAGTGAAGGCCATATTCGCTGTAAGATAGCTATGACTGGATAACAGAGCACAGAAGAGCGGCAGCACAGGGACGGGGAGGGGCTGGCTTGAGCTGGGAGGGGTTATGGCTCATACTTGTAAGGGAGAAACAGTTTGAGAAGTTACGTGATCAGTAGCTAGACGGAGGCAGCTGGAAAGTTGGCATGCTAAATTGATCCCTAAGCAACTTGAACTAGATTGTAGTTTACATAGTTTCAAATAGGATTACTGGAAAACAGCTATGTGGATTACATATTTTCCCTCTCTCCGAAATATGAAGGGTCTTACTGTCACAAACGTGCTTCTGGCTGCAGGTAAGGAGAAGCAGGGCACAGCTCTTCCTTTTTTATGGACAGAATACAGATCTTTGTAGACTAAAAATAATAGTTTAGACTTTCAGTTAGTAATACAACCTTTTATTTTCTGGGCTATTACGTACTTTTAATGTGACGGTTCTCTCTGCTGCAGAGATCAGTTTAAGTACTGATTTCTGCATCAGAAAACAGAAAGACTTCTGAGATCGCACTGAATGGTTCCAACACCTTTTTTACTTTTGAAATGGATGAGCCTCGTTCTACCAAACTTTGTGCGTAGGTAACTCTCTGAGGAGACATTCTATTTTTTCCACTTTTCAGAGTTTGTGATTGAACAGAGAGGGAGATGTAGAGTAAGACTGTCACTTTTCAAAAAGATACATTCAAATTGAACTGCAGTTGTGTAGAATGCTGCACTTTCTACTTCTTTTTCTTTTTTTTTGTCATTTGGGTAGTTTCTTTCATTTTTGTGAGTGGAGCAACAATCAAACTTCAGAATGAAGCATTTTCCAAAGACAGCAGCGCCTTCCCTGTTCACAACAACCCACAAAGAAATGCAGAGCACAACTATGCCGTACAGCAAAGTGTTTCCTCCAGGGAAGGCTTGATTCCAGGAGGTAGGTCTCTTGTTTTCACCTGCAGACGCTGTTTTTGGTGGAGGCAGTTGGCTACTTAGATATCCTCCGATCCATAAATTTCAAAGTTTAGAAGAACTATGACTCTTGTTTGTCTTTTCTGAGCAGAGTAGGCAGAGGATTTAGAATTTTGCACTGCGATTTATTTTCTAGAGACCTATTTAATTGTGAAACTATGTATCTACTGATCGTTTGCTAAAAATAGACTATAACTGTAGTTTCATTCTATGGTGAAAATATTATCATGAATAAATTATAGAGCATTTTATTTTTTAAAAAGATGAACCTCAACATTATTTGGTCATATTACATTTTGATTTACATTTTTTTCATTAAAAATATTCTAGTTCCTTTAGCTTTATAAATAACGTTGGAAGTAGTGAGTCTTCTGTCAGTGAATGATACATAATTCCTTATCTCAGATTTGGTTGCATTTTCTAAAAGTAAGACTCTTGCTATTAGATTAAAAAATGTGTTGACACCATATAAATCAAGTACATAAATATGAGCATGCCATATGGAAAGACTTGTGACAATGTAACTTTAGTGGCTGGTCTCCCAAGATGATCATTGGTTGTATCTTTGCACTGACTAGGAGCATAACACAAAAGAAAGGGATCTTAATATTCTTGTCCTTTTACAGTAGCTTTCTCCTATAAGCCACAAGCTGTGATAAGTTCAAAGAAAGAGGAAACTGGAAGAAGAAAAAACAAGAAAGGCAAGGGAAAAGGAAGGAAGAGAGACCCTTGTAAGAAAAAGTACAAGGATTTTTGCTTTCATGGAGAATGTAGATACATAAAAGTGCTGAAAAGGCCTTCTTGTATGTAAGTTGTAATCTTTTTTTCTTTTATTTAAAAATGGAATGTGGTTTATAGCCTGAGATAAGATGATTTTCAATTGTACTAATATTGAATTTTGTAGAAATGGACTTTGTATTCTTAGACCAGTAAGAAATATGAAGGGGTCTGACTTTATAACATTGTTCAAGGGGTTGTGCTGCAGCACTGTATGTGAGATCATGGATCATATTGCAGTCTTAGCCTGTGGAATGTTTGCAGAGTATTACATTTGGAACAAGCCCAATTTTTTTCTTTCTAACCAATAACCAATGAAAGTGCAACGCTTACTAGCTCACAAAGTCTGTTAGCAAAACAAAATGAAATATGTTGGACCCTATTGGCCTTATTGAGAGGTCTATTCACTAAAATGCATTAAACATTTTTTAATGCATGATTTTACACGTTTTAGTTCCCTCTCCCCCTGAGAATGGGATTTACTAAAGGGGGTTAAGCTTGTGGTGAATACCATGTTTACAGTAATTTACTTTTTTGACCCAAGAGGTTTCTTTATATTACTAGTGCTGGTATCGTCCATTTCCTGTGGCTGGGATGCTCGTGTACAGTGACTGCAAGTATATATTTCCTAGAACATTTTTCACATTTTGTTAAGCCGATGCATCAGACTTGCATGCATTACTTGCATGCATTAAAAAAGATGATTTTCTCCCATTCATCAGCCCCCTGTACTCCACACCTTTCAGGAGAAAAATGTTTTATTGGGGCACAAAGCACATATCTCTCCCCTCCCCCCAAAAAAGAAAACAAAACAAAACTAAAATGCAACTTGAATAAGTTTCCAATCCCTTGAGTTAATACTTAGTGGAAGCACATTTGGCAGCAATTACAGTCTGTTGGATAGATCACAGCTAGATTTGTCAATATTGGACCACTCATTCTTACAACGCTGTTCAAGCTCTGTCAAATTCATTTTGGGGAGTGTTGTTGAAGGACAGCATTTTTATATCTAAAAAGAGTTTTTGATTGGATTGAGGTCGGGTTTTTGATTGGATTCTGACTGGGCCATTCAGAAACATTTACCTTTTTTGTTCCTTAACCATTCCATTCTAGCTTTGGGGACAGTTTCTTCCAATGGATAAGTTTTGTGCATAGCATGACAGTAATGAACCTCATTTCTAAATTTACTGCAAGTGTTCAGCATAGAACTTGCATCATGCCAAAGGCAGCCTCCTTCTGGAGATCATAAGATGTAACATGTATTGGTAATTTATCGAGGTGCACTTGTAAATTGCTCTTGGACAAGCCTGTGGCACTCAATATGATGAGAAGTATCTGCCACATTTCCTTGATCTCTGACTGCATTTCTTGGTACTTGAGGATCTTCTCCCTCTCACACAATTCACAGAATAATTGCTTGTAAATGACATCTCTATTATGAATGCTGTTCTGGTATTTTACTTCTTTACCACAATGCCCGATTTCCTTGCATCCAGATGTTAAATGATCAGAATGGGAGTATCCCAGATGATCATAACTTCTTTTGTTCTGTGTTAATCTCCTAGGATCTTGATCCCAGTGCTTTTCTGATAGTGATATTATAGTGTTTACAGAGCTTGCAATGAATGAGAGATCTGACACTTTATTTTGCCTTTCTGTATAGACATTTTCTGCTATCAGAACTTTGAAGTCGGCTACAAGATGAGTAACCATTTATAGCTCTTTCTTATGGGAAAATGATAGCCATTTTAGAATGGTTATTGCAAGGTTTCTAAATTATGTGCAAAAAGGCAAGGTTCTATGGGCAGCAAAGCAAAATGAGAATGTATTTTACCAGAGAGTGCATATACTGATTTTCCAGGACTACTCCAAGAAGTGGCAGGAGTTTTCACTGGTGTGCCAATGATTGTTTGCAGCTGCTGTTCTTGTTAAGTGCCGTTGAGTCGGTGTTGATTCATGGTGACCCTCTGGATATTTGTCCTAAACTGTGTTTGGTCTTCAGTCAGGTGGCTCATTGTTGCCAGAGTGGCACCCATAGCTGCTGTTATTGTATTGATCCATATAATTGTTGGCCTTCCTATTTTGCTTTGACCTTCTACCTTGCCAAGCATGATGTCTTTCTCTAATGATCTCTCTCTTTGCATGATGTGTCCAAAGTCTTGTCATCTGAGCTTCTAAAGAAAGCTTAGATTTGATCTCTAGTACTGACTGATTTGTTCTTTGGGCAGTCCATGGTATACACAGCATTTGTGTTTTTTTTTTTTTTTAGTGCCATCAAGTCAGTGTTGACTCATAGCAACCCAACTACCTCTGGGTTTTCTTAGCAATGTATCACCAGAAGCAGATTACCAGCCTTTTCTTATGGGGCAATGGAGGGTAAAGTGACTTGCCCAAGATCACAATGAGTGCCAGTGGGAATTGAACCCTTGATCTTCTGGGTACTAGGCAGTTGTTCTAACCACTAGGCTACTCCTCCACTCTGCTAGGCTACTCTTCCACAGTATTTGTTACTAGCACCATAATTCAAAGGCATCAATTTTCTTCCTGTCTATCTTTTTTGCTGTCCAACTTTCGCATCCATATGACGTGATTGAAAATACCATGGCTTGAACAAGTCAAATCTTTGTATGGAGAGAGACATCTCTGCTCTTGAGAATCTAGTCTAGGTCCTTCATAGCCATTCTGCCAAGAGTAATGTGTTGTCTGATTTCTTGACTGCTTGTTGCTTCTTTATTGATAGTTGATCCAAGTAAGTTAAAGTTGTCCACTATTTTAATTTCTTCTCCATCGATGATGAGCTTATTGATTTTGCCAGTTGTAAAGATCTTTGTCTTCTTTACATTAAGGTGCAGGCCCATTTTAAGACTATGTTCCTTGATCTTGAGAAGCAAATGTTTCAGATTGTCTTCACTTTCAGCCAGTAATGTGGTATCATCAACATATGTTTACACTTAAGGTGAGATTTACCCTGCAATACCCTGCTAGATTCAAATTAATTCACAATGGAGTAAATAAAACCTTCACTGAAGTGAAAGTTGTTACTCAGTTTGTCAACATGTTACTCCTGACAGTGAGATCCCTGAGCAAAGACTGATCTAGGGATAGATTCCTTTGTGATATGATAAAGTTCTTGTGGAAATAACGTGTTGGCTCTGGATAGATGTTTGGCCCTGAGACTGTGTAAGTTTATAGTTACATCAGCATACTTATTGTTTTGGCTCTGTGTAAGGAATGAAACAGGCAGCACCTTTAATGGTCCTTGTAAAGGTGTCTGATGCCACCCAAGCTTAGGAGTGCTGTGCTGGAGGTATGCAAGTGAATGAATGGTGGGCTATTATTAGTGCACCACTTGAATGGTTTCATTTGGACCCTAACTTGCACTTCACAAGGAATTGGTGCTGATGAAGTGCCGCAGTAGGTGATGGTGGATAGGAGTAAAAAGGTGAACCTACCAGTAGAGCTGTACCAAGGGCTGTGCGAGTGGTGCAGCAGCATAAGGCCCATATACAGAAAGGGCACTAATATCATCACTGGGCTTCCAGAAACTCAAAAAGAGTGAGTTATTGCACATTATTGGAGAAGAGGGTGGGGCACCAGATCCATTAGTCTCACAAGGCATAAATGCACAAGAGGACAGCCTCTTTCGATTGAAAGCCAACTCTGAAACAAAGGGACATAGGATGAGGCAGGACTGTACCAAGCTAGAAATGCACCCTAGAAACATAGAAACATGACAGCAGCAAAAAACCACATGGCCTATCTAGTCTGCCTTTCCATATCAACTACTATAGTCCCCTTTTTCCCTTTAGAGATTTTCTGTGTTTGTCCCATGCTTTCTTGAATTCAGATACTGTTCTCGTCTCTACTGCTACCATTGGGAGACTATTCCACACATCTATTACTCTTTTCATAATGCAATATCTTGGTATATGACTCCTGAGTCATCCCCTTTCGTCCTCATCCTATGTTACCTTCTTGCAGAGCCTGCTTTCAATTGAAAGAGGCTCTCGTGCATTTATGCCATTTTTTTTTAGTGCTGTCTCTGGGTTTTCTTAGCAATGTATCACTGGAAGTAAATTGCCAGGCCTTTTCTTCTGAGGCAATGGAGGTTTAAGTGACTTGCCCAAGGTCACAAGGTGTGCCAGTAGGAATCAAACCTCCTGTCTAGTATGCATGGCTTACTCTCCACTGTCCTATCTACATTGTAACTTCCTTTCGTTTTCTCGGCCGTTGGCCATTCTTGTGACTTCTGATAATTGTACACCGCTCTGTTTTTATGCAATGATGAGCAGTATATCAAATCTAATAAACATAAACTAGGCAGTTGCTCTAACCACTAGGCTTCTCCTCCACTATTTATGCCATGGAGGCATTTAAACATCTTTATCATGTCTTCTCTATTCTGTCTTTCCTCTAATGCAGAGGTTCCCAACTCCAGTACTGGAGGGCCAAACACCATTCAGGTTTTCAGGCTGTCCATAATGAATATACATGAGATACATTTGAATACAAAAATATTTGTTAAGCAATTCCGCTTTATCCTCATCAACTTCTACATATTCCTCCCCTTCACCCTTGAGTCTTGCAATACCACTTTTACACTGTCTCCTCTCACTAGCATACCTGAAAAATGTCTTGTCTCCCCATTTTACTGCATTGGCCATTTTTTCTCCTATTTGTATCTTTGCTTTCCTGACTACTTTCCTAGCTTCTCTATGTTTTTCCAAATATTCATGCTTGTCTTCCTCTTTCTGTGATCTCTTGTATTTTATGAAGGCTACCTTGTTTCTCTTCACCTGTTCAGTTACTTCTTTTGAGAACCATAGTGGTCTTTTCCTTTTACATTTATCTACTTTCCTAATAAAAAGGTAAGTTGCCCTTAAAATATCCCTTTTCAGTTTTGCCCATTGCTTTTCTATATCCTCCAGCTGTTCCTTCCCACTTAGACTCTTTGAGGTATTGTGCCATCTTGGCAAAGTTAGTTTTCCTAGATCTAGGACACTTGCTTTTGAAAGGACTTTAACCACACCATATGGTGATCACTGAATGAGAAATGATCTCCCACTATAACATCAGAAACACTTTCCCCATTGGTAAGCACCAAATCCAGTATGGCCCCTTTACATGTGGGTTCTGTTACCAGTTGCAAGAATAGTTCTCCCTGTAGAGAATCCAGGATCGTCTAATTTCTAGATGACACTGCAGCAGGAATATGCCATCCGGCATATTGAAATCACCTACCATATTGTGAATGTCTTCAATTAAATCTCTGTCCACTTCTGCCTGTGAGGGAGATCTGTATATCACACCAATGCAAATGGATTCCCCATTCCCTCTTTCTAGTTTAACCCACAGTGCCTCCTCCTTCTCTTGTAAGCTCTGTAATTTTGTAGCTTTAATATTATGTTTTTTTAACATATAGAGCCACTCCTCCTCACTTTCTTCCTACCCTGTCCTTCCTGAATAAAATATAGCCCATTATAACTACATCCTAGTCATGATTGTCCCATGAACCATGTTTCCATAACTGCCACTAAATTCAAATCAGCCTTTTCCATTAAAACTTCAACATCTGGGTTCTTATTTCCCATACTATGGGATTTAATGCACACTGCTTTCCAGATGTTGCTCTGGGGAGGTGTATGGTGGGGGTGGTGACTGAGAGAGAACTGTGGTGGGATATGCTCAGGGCAGAGGATATGAAAAAATAATTTTGGTGTATATGTGGTATATGCCGGGGGGAAGGGAGCAGGTGGTTGTTAAGAGAGCTTTGGTTGTGAGTATGCTGGGGTGAGTAGATACAAATCCTTACGGTTATGCAAAATGTATGCAAATGAGGTTCCTCACTGAGTCTCTGCATATGGCCCTGCATCCCTTTTGGACTTCCCCCTGGATGCCAGAACTCTATCTCTTTGGTCTTGCACATGGAACATTTCTGAGAATGCTATCCTGGAGTTCCTGGATTTCAGCTCTTTGCCTAAAAGCCTAAATTTGGCTTCCAGAACCTTTCTTCCACATATTTCTATGTCATTACAAACATGTAGCAGGACAACTGGCTCCTCCCCAGCACTCTCTACAATCCTATCTAGGTTATGTGTGATGCCCACCACTTTCATGCCCCGCATGCATGTGACCAGACAATCATCATGTTCACCAGCCACCCAGCTTTCTACATACCTAATGATCAAATCATTAACTAAGTTGGCCATCCTATTACCTTGCTCCTTGGCAGAGGCCCCTGGATACACATCCTTGGTGCAAGAGGATATTGCATTCCTTGGAGGGCAGGTCCTAGCTACAGAATTACTTAAGAATGTCATATTGGGTCAGACCAAAGGTCCATCAAGCCCAGTATTCTGTTTCCAAAACTGGCCAATCCAGGTCACAAGAACCCATCAGGTTCCCAAAAAGTAGACAGATTCCATGCTGCTTATCTCAGGGGTAAGGGGCAGATTTCTCCAGTCCAATTTAATAATGATGTAGGGACTTTTCCTCCAGGAACTTTTCAAATGTCTTTAAACCCAGCTACACTAACAGTTTTTACTACATCTTCCGGCAACAAATTCCAGAGTTTGATTACACGCTGAGTGAAAAATTAGTTTCTCAGATTAGTCTTAAATGTGTTACATTGTAATTTCATTGCATGTCCCCTACTCTTTCTGTTTGAAGGGTAAACAACAGATCTACTTCCTGCCAGGCACCACAAAGCCTGCCAGACTGGAGATGGGACTTCTCTATCATGTCTCTGAAAGTCTCTTCTGTCTGTCTCAGCTCCTCCAAATCTGCTACTCTTGCCTTCAGAGATTGGACTCATTCTCTGAGAACAAGGAGCTCTTTGCACAGAGGGCAGACACATGACCTCCCACCAAATTGAAGATAATCATACATTTGGCACTCAATGCAAAAGACTGCATCTTGCTGCCCCCATCTCGCTGCTGTACTGCTGTCTGCATCTTTGAACCCTGAATGGTTCCGTTTTTTTAGGGTTGCTAAGGGAGCAGGAATACCTAGACTAAAGGAACAACTTGAGGATATATTGGTATATTATCTGCTAATATTATGCATTTTCTTCTCACTGAATTAATAAGCTATTACGGATTAATCATTTGCTGATTAAATATCCTGTGCTAACCAATTTCACTCTTAATTGGGAAAACTGACTATAAATAAGGGGATGTGCCGGGGGTGGGTGGAAAAGATTAACTATTTGTTTGTTTTGTTTTAAAATTTCTAAAAGATCTAACTATTAAATAGGGCAAATTAAATCTAAACTTTTAAGCAAGCCAATAACTACTTCATACTTTTGAAGAATTTAAGAGAAAGAATTTTCTAAGTAAGTCCACAAGTAAAGTTGCCATTTTTTTTGTAGGCAAAGCTGGGTCACTTGTTATCCAAAAGCAGGGGATGAGGTTCCCCTTAGTTCCAAGACAGAGCAAACGAGAGTTGGGGAAGGAAAGAGGAGTCATTATCCTCCACCTTATCCTGTTATGACAGCAATATCATCACTTCTAAGAAGACAAATCGAAGGAGAAATAGAAATGGCTATGCATATCCTCCTCCTCCTCCTATTATCATTTAACATTTGTTAAATGCTACAAGGCATACGCAGCGCTGTATACAACATATAAGAGAAAGTCCCTGCTCACAGGAGCTCACAATCTATCAGGACAGACGCATATAACTAACAAGGGACTAAGGTAGAACAAAGGGGAAGGGGAAATGATGATGACACACAAGGATGGTCATCAGGAAAATAGGTGTATCTAAAAGCAGTCTTGAAGAGGTGGGTTTTTAGTCTGGATTTGAAGAGAGCTAGGGATGGAACTTGATGTACCAGCTCATTTAGTCTGTTCCAGGTATAGCGCCGTGAGTTGGCAGCCGAAGAAGTTTGGCGGCAGTGCAAAATATAAAGATAATGGGCCTCATATTTAACATGATTAACCCAGTTAGTGGACCAGCTAACTATGTTAAGTGCCGGCGAATATCTGTGGGTGCCAGTGCTAGGCACTCTGATGCTAACCAGTCAGCATCTGGGTGTTATGGGGGCAGCACCAAGGAAGAACCAGGCAGCTGCCTAATTATCCCTAAACGGCGAAAGTTAGGCACAGTAAAGACTGTGCTAACTTTGGCTGCTGAAGCTTACTGGACAGTGGCTGAATATCGCCACTGCTCAGTTAGCTTCTTTGTTTATGTTTATATTTATTAAAACTTGATATAACACCCTTTGGGGAGGCATCAGAGTGGTTTACGATAAAATAACATAAAAAATACAATATTAGAAAGGAAAAAAATGAATTCCAATAAAATAATAGGAAAGTTGATAGAGCATGCAGACATGGGGTGTGAGGATTAAAAGCGGTGAGTAAACAAGAGGGAAGGAAGGACATATAGGAGAGGGAGTGGAAAGGGTAGAAGTAAGGGTGATTAGAGTGGGGGATCAAAGGCTTTATGGAAAAGGTGGGTCTTGAGCTGGGCTTTGAATTTCCCAAATGAGGGTTCTAATCATAGGCTGACCTGGATATTCAATGCCGGTGGTCCAACATGTATATTCCAGAAACTGACATGTTCTAATCATTAAATTGAACATAAAATTATATTTTCTACTTTTGCAGGCTAGTCATTTTATTTTTTAATCATATTGCTCCCAATCTCTGGTTTCTGCTTTCTTCTGTCTGTCTTCTCTTAATATGTACTATTCCCATGGTCTCCTGTCCATTTGCTGTTTCTTTTCTCTCCAATTCTTCCTCCTACATCAGTCTCTGACAGTGATTTTTCACTTTCAGCTTCTTTTCATTTATTTTGCTGTTTCTCTCTCCACTCAGTCTCCTTTTTTTACTGCATCCAGCTTTCCATCTCTCTGACCCAAGCCCACCCATTCCTCATCTCTATCTTGCCTTCCCCCAACTCTCACTCTCATTTTCTCTGTCTCCCCCATGTCCTGTATCCAGTATCCCCACTCTCATCTTGTCCCTCTATTCTGTATTCAGCATGCCTTCTTATCTTCCCTATACTTCTGGGGATTTTCTGAAGGGAATTCTTTCTATTAAAGCTATTTAATCTGTGAACCCACTATTTTTTGTTCAATCAGTCAGGGCCTAGTAGCAGCAGTTTAAGTTTAAATTTAAAACACAGAAGAGAACTTTCTGCTTACATTTCATACCCAGCAGAGAGCTTGTAGTTTTAATTTAATAGTCACTCAGGGCCTAGTATCAGCAAAGTACTTTTAGTTTAAATTTAAAACACAGAAGAGAGCTTTCTGGTTAACTTTGGAACCCAGCAGAGAGCTGTAGTTTAAATTTAATAGTCACTCAGGGCCTAGCATCAGCAAAGTACTTTTAGTTTAAATTTAAAAAACAGAAGAGAGCTTTCTGGTTAAATTTAGAACCCAGCAGAGAGCTTGTAGTTTAAATTTCATAATAAGTTAGAGCCTAGCAGCAGCAGCAAAGAGTTATAATTTAAATCAAATAAGAATATAGCTTACCTCAGCAGCACAGGACAGGGTACTGTGTAGCAGCCCACTTTTAATAAGTGTTATTTCCCTCCCTCCCTCCCCATACCCACCCACCCCTGGGATAATCGTAGCTTTTAGGTACTTACACATCTTAAAAGACAGGAGGTGCTCTCCGGTGAAGCTCATTATCCAAATCAGTCATACACTAAGGACCTCAGATTAATTAAGCTTCAGGTGAACAAGGTATATTAAACATATTAGGTACAGTTTTATTGGTATAAATATCCATAGCAACCCTTAGTAAGTAAAGAACTTAGATCTAAGCAAAAACTTAACACTAAGATGCAGACAGCAGTCCAGCAGCGAGATGGGGGCTTTCCAGTCTTTTGCACTGAGTGTCACATGTATGATTTTCTCCCAGTTGGTGAGAGGTCTTACGTGTGCACTAGGTGCAAGGAGCTCTTTGCTCTCAGGGAACGAGTCCGTTCTCTAGAGGCTAGAGTAGCAGACTTGGAAAACATAAGAAAGACAGAGAGGTACATAGACGAGACCTACAGGGATATAGTCCTGAAGTCCCACCTCCAGTCTGGCAGCATCCCTGTTGCCATGGAGGAGAGAGATCACGTCACAGGAGAGCATCACCCTGGTGTGGCAGGAAGTGATCCTGTAACTAGGACCTGTCCTCCAGGTGATGTAAAACCCTCTGACACCGAGGAAGTTTCTCCAGGGCCATGTGCCCATGAGGGAAGGGTTAGGACAGCCGTTATAGTTGGTGAGTCGATCATTAGGCATGTAGATAGCTGGGTGGCTGGTGGACGTGAGGATCGGCTGGTAACATGCCTGCCTGGTGCGAAAGTAGCAGACCTCACGCGCCACCTAGATAAGGTCTTAGATAGTGCTGGGGAGGAGTCTGCTGTCTTGATACATGTCGGTACCAATGACATAGGAAAATGTGGTAGGGAGGTTCTGGAGGCTAAATTTAGGCTTTTAGGTAGGAAGTTGAAATCCAGAACTTCCAGGGTAGCGTTCTCTGAAATGCTTCCCGTTCCACGTGCAGGACCCAAAAGGCAGGCAGAGCTCCAGAGTCTCAATGTATGGATGAGACAATGGTGCAGAGATGAGGGGTTTGGATTTATTAGGAACTGGGGTACATTCTGGGGAAAGGAGGGGCTCTTCCGAAGGGATGGGCTTCACCTTAACTGGGATGGAACCAGGCTGCTGGCATTAACCTTTAAAAAGGAGATAGAGCAGCTTTTAAACTAGATAATAGGGGAAAGCCGACAGTTGCCCAAGAATGTATCCTTGAAGGATACTACCAAAAGCAGAGAGGTTCCAAAAAAAAGTAAAGTACCCCAAATGCCCTCGAGTATGGAGCAGACAGAGCTTAAAGATCCCAAATTACCCATGTCTACCAACAGCCAAACTAATATGAATAAAAAACAGTCTCTAAAATGCTTGTATGCAAAAGCTAGAAGTCTAAAAAATAAGATGGAAGAGTTAGAATATGTAGCACTAAATGAGAGGTTAGATATGATTGGAATATCAGAGACATGGTGGAAGGAGGACAACCAGTGGGACACTGTGATACCTGGGTACAAACTATATCGTAATGATAGAGCTGATCAAATTGGTGGAGGGGTTGTGCTCTTTGTTAGAGAGGGCATTGAGTCAGAAAGGATTAAAGTTTTGCAGGAAACGAAATTTGATGTAGAATCTCTATGGATTGAAATTCCATGTAAAAAGGGGAAGGCAATGGCAGTGGGGGTGTACTATCGACCGCCTGGCCAGAATGAACAAATGGATGATGAAATGCTTAAAGACATCAAGGAAGCTAACAAAAGTTACAGCTCGGTAATAATAATGGGTGATTTCAATTACTCCGGTATCGACTGGGTCAGTGTCACGGCAGGACATGCTAGGGAGATAAAGTTCCTAGATGACATAAATGACTGCTTCTTGGAGCAGCTGGTTCATGAACTAACCAGAGGGGAAGCCATATTAGACCTAGTCCTTAGTGGAACACGAGATCTAGTGCAAGAGATAAGGGTGTTGGGGCCACTTGGCAATAGTGATCATAGCATGATCGCCTTTGATTTAATTAGTGGAGGAGGGACAGTAAGGAAATCCACAGTACTACCTTTTAACTTTCGAAAGGGAGACTATGATAAAATGAGGAAAATAGTTAAGAAAAAACTAAAAGGAGTAGTTGCAAAGGTTAAAGACTTACATCAAGCTTGGGTGTTGTTGAAAAATTCTATCTTGGAAGCCCAGACCAGCTGTATTGCACGCTTTAAGAAAAGTGGAAGGAAGTCCAAAAAACTGCCAGCATGGTTTAAAGGTGAGGTCAGAGAGGCTGTTGCCATAAAAGCATCTTTCAGGAAATGGAAAAAAGAGCCAAACGACGAAACCTGGAAAAAGCACAAGCACTGGCAGGTCAAATGCAGGGCATTGATAAAGAAGGCAAAGGGAGAATTTCAGAAGAAGCTTGCTGCGGAAGCAAAAATGCAGAATAAAGATTTTTTCAAGTACATTCGTAGCAAAAAACCTGTGAGAGAGTCGGTTGGACCATTAGATGATAGAGGAGTTAAAGGGGCACTAAGAGGTGACAAGGAGATAGCGGAGAGACTGAATGAATTCTTTGATTCGGTCTTTACTGAGGAAGATGTAGGGATGTTACCCATGACTGAAGTGGTATTTAAAGGTGCGGAAGAATTGAAGGAAATATTGATACATCGCGAAGATGTATTACAACTATTAGATAAACTGAAGAGTAGCAAATCACCTGGGCCGGATGGTATACATCCAAGGGTGTTGAAAGAACTGAAATATGAGATTGCAGACCTGCTATTAGTAATCTGTGAACTATCATTAAAATCATCTCTAATACCTGAAGATTGGAGGATCGCCAATGTAACACCAATTTCTAAAATGGGTTCCAGACCGGTGAGCCTCACGTCAGTACCGGGAAAAATGGTAGAAACCATCATAAAGAATAAAATTACTCAGCATGTAGATAGTCATGGCCTAATGGGAGACAGCCAACATGGCTTTAGACAAGGAAGATCTTGTCTTACTAATCTGTTATGTTTTTTTGAAAGTGTGAATAAACAGGTGGACAAAGGTGAGTCGGTTGATATAGTGTATCTGGACTTTCAGAAAGCCTTTGACAAGGTCCCTCATCAGAGACCTTTGGCAAAACTCAAGAGTCATGGGATAGGAGGCAGTGTACTACTGTGGATCAAGAACTGGTTAAAGGATAGAAAGCAGAGGGTTGGGCTAAATGGCCAATTTTCCCAATGGAGAAAGGTGAATAGTGGTGTACCCCAGGGATCTGTGCTGGGTCCGCTGCTTTTTGACATATTCATAAATGACCTGGAAAGTGGAATAACGAGTGAGATTATCAAATTTGCAGATGACACAAAACTATTTAAAGTTGTTAAAACCCAAGAGGATTGTGGAAAATTGCAAGAGGATCTTGATAAATTGGAAGACTGGGCTTCAAAATGGCAGATGAAATTTAATGTGGACAAGTGCAAAGTTATGCACCTAGGGAAGAACAACCCAAACTATGGTTACACAATGCAAGGTTCTACATTAGGAACCACCACCCAGGAAAAAGATTTAGGCGTCATTGTGGATAACATGTTAAAACCCTCGGCCGAGTGTGCAGCGGCAGCCAAGAGAGCAAATAGAATGCTAGGTATCATAAGGAAAGGAATGGAAAATAAAACAAAAGATATTATCATGCCTCTATACCGTTCCATGGTGAGACCGCACCTTGAATATTGTCTGCAATTCTGGTCGCCGTATCTTAAAAAGGATATAGCGTTATTAGAAAAGGTTCAGAGAAGAGCCACCAAAATGGTTAAGGGGATGGAAGGATACTCCTATGAAGAAAGGCTAAAAAGGTTAGGGCTCTTTAACCTGGAAAAGAGACGGCTGAGGGGAGATATGATAGAAGTCTATAAATTAATGAACGGAATGGAACGGGTAAACATAGATCGATTGTTTACGTTATCAGAATATAGAAAGAGTAGGGGACATGCAATGAAGCTACAGGGTAAACTATTTAAGACTAATAAAAGAAAATATTTTTTCACTCAACGTGTAATCAAACTCTGGAATTTGTTACCTAAGGATGTAGTAAAGGCTGTTAGTGTAGCTGGGTTTAAAAAAGGTTTGGACAAGTTCCTGGAGGAAAGGTCTATAAACCATTATTAAGAAGGGACCCAGGATATCAATGCTTGACCCAGTACAAGCATTGCGGAACCTGTGTCTTTTGGGGAAACAGCTAGGTACGTACGACCTAGATTGGCCACTGTTGGAAACAGGATACTGGGCTTGATGGACCTTGGTCTGACCCAGTATGGCATATCTTATGTTCTTATGTTTTTATGTACCTTACACCATAGTCCAGAATCCTCCCTTCCTGCCCCTGCTCACTGTGTCCAACATCGCTCCCCTTTTCGTTTCTTCTCCTTGCTCCATTTCCCTTTCTTTTCCCTTCCCACTTATAATTTAGCATCTTCCCTTCTCTATTCCCCCCCAAAGTCCAGCATCTCACCTTCTCTTCTCAACTCCCCAGGGATACAGCATCTTCCCTTCCCTACTTTCTATGTTCAGCATAACTCCTCACGTCTCAGGTATTCCAGCGTTTCCCCTTCCCTTCCCCCAGATGTCCAGCATCTAGGGCCATACCAAGATATAAATGCACCCTGTGCGACTGGCAAACCTGGTGTGCCCCCCCCTCCGACATCACATACTTGTCATTTGCCTCATCCCCTCATGACCAGAATCTCCCCCCTTTACCCCGCACCTCTTCATCTCCAGCTGGCTCCCCCCCACATGCTGCCTGCCTGGCCTACTCTTGTCCCATGCCCGCTTTTCCTGTTCCCTTGGTGGCGGCGCTGGTGGCAGTGGTGGCAGCAGCGGAGCGGACCTCCAATTTAAAAAAAACCCACGTGGGTCTTTGTGACTCCACGCTTGCACGACTGGTCTGATCCCTTCCTCCTCTGACATATGCTCAGACCAGCCATGCAAGCGCAGAGTCGGAAAGAGGTCCACCCCGCTGCTGCCACCACCTCTGCCACTGCCAAGAAAACAGGAAAAGCGGCAGTGGGACAAAGGCAGGCAGCATGGGGGGGGGGGGCCGAGGCTGGAGGACGGCCCTAAATGTGCCCTTATTTTTGCACCCTGTATGGCTGCACCGCTCACATAGGGCTAGGTAAGGCACTGCCAGCATCAGTCCTTTTCTTTCCAACCCCAGGGAATCCTAGCATTACTGCTTACTCTGTAATCTTCTTCGAGTTCACTATACACCAAGAATCCTTTGAATTGATATACTAGTTTTTGTATTTTAATGTTAATGGGTTACTTGTATTGCTTATTGTTCCTTGTAATGTTATCTTGTTTCATGTAATGTTATGTTACTGTTATCTGTAAACTGTGTTTATCTTTGGAAATGCAGTACATAAACTTTTCAAAGACATAAATAAAAATAATCTCTATGTTCATCTACTCTGTTCTCACCCCTCTCTTCTGTACATAAGTTACTGTTAAATGTAACCCAAAATATGAACATATTAAATGTACATGACTTAGGGGTGTATTTACTAAGCAGTCTTAACGTGCGCCCAGCGATAGTGTGCAGGCTGCCATAAAAGGAGTGGGCATTTCAGTCTTAACATAGCAAAACGGGATTCCTTATCGCTTCTCCGGGCCAGTCCAGGGAAAGGTAGGGTTGTCAATCCCCTATAGCAACTGAGGACTGAAGACTTCAAGTTTTCTTGAGAGGTGAAGCCACTCCCCCTGAGGGAAATCCAGTAGTCTTTCAGTCCTCAGCAGCTACAGAGGATCGAATCTCTATTTCTCCCTCATATCTTTACACCTACCAGTTAATTTTTACTTTCTTATTTCTTTTTGAGAACATATCTATTAGCTCTGGCAGAGCTGAGTTCTTCTATAGTCCTGAGCATATTTGTAGTACACTGGTCCTTTAAAGAAATTAGAGACGTCGAGTGACTCATTCTGTTCCGGTGTGAGGTAGAGCCTGCCTCTTTCACCGGCTCCGTCTCTAACGGCACTGTGATTCTGGGAGCCCCAGTTATTCCTTTGCCGGGACCTCTGTCAGTTTCGGGTGCTTCCCGCTAGCAGCGGCACTGCTTCAATACGCGGCGATTGCTTCTCTGGTTTCTGGTGAGTCTTTTGTTTATTTTTGACAGAAACCGCGGGTTGACCGCTCCGGGCTAATTTTTCAGCTCCGTTGCTGTTTTAGCGGCGTTTTTATCTTTTTCGCGGTACATTTCTTTTTGTTTGGAATGGCAGAGAAGCCACTGACTAGGTCAGAGGAGCCGTCTGGGCCCGCCGAAAAAGCGGGAAAGGCGGCCATTTTCTCAGCTGCAGTCACTTCGCCGGCAGAGCAGCCCCGACCGCATAAAAGAAAGACAAAGTCTTCTAAAGATGCCGTTTCCACGGATAAGCCTGCGCGTTCTTTTTCTGAAGCTCAGGACAGCATGTCATCATTTTTTTCTCAAGAATTTATTTTAGCAATGCACAGAGCCTTTTTGCTTAAATCCTCACAGCTGGATCAGCCAACAGGGCTGACAAGTCCTGTACCAATTCCAATTCATTTTCAATCGGAAGATCCAGGTGAGGGGTCTTCTCAGTCTAAGGACATCATTAAAGATCCTTTAGATCCCTTTCTTCTCCATCTGCTGAGCTCCTGGGTCAGGGGGACGCAGAAGTTCTGGCTGATGCAGGCTTAGATCTGGAATCAGAAGATTTGGAGGAAGGTGAGATCCCTCCTGGAGATGATCCCAATATTTTCAGAGTATTCCGTAAAGAGGAGCTGCCGGCGCTCATTTCTCAATCCTTATCAGCGCTGCACCTTCTTCTGCCGTCTGAGTCTCAGGAACCTTTGGAAGATCCATTGTTGCAGGGGTTTAAAACTCAGCAACGGTGTTTCCCTATGCATCGGGTCATTCGTCAAATGATTGATTCTGAATGGGAGTGTCCGGAAGCTACCCTTCGAGGTAGTCGGGCCTTAACTCGTCTGTACCCTCTTCCACAGGAGGTAAAGGACTTGTTGCGCATGCCAAAGGTAGATGCCATTGTGGCTGCAGTAACTAAAAAGACTACCATCCCTGTAGAAGGAGCGGCGGCGCTTAAGGACCTCCAGGATAGAAAATTGGAAGTTCTGCTCAAACAGGCGTTTGATTCTAGCGCTTTGGCACTGCAAGCTGCAGTTTGTGGAGCTTATGTTTCTCGAGCGTCCATTCGCTGGTTGCAAGGTAACTCTGTAGGAGAGTCCACTTCTGAAGTTTTAGAAACTGCAAAGTTGGAATCAGCCGCTGCTTATATGGCTGATGCCTTTTACGATTTACTGCGGATTGCGGCTAAGACCATGGCCTCACTGGTGGCTGCCAGACGCTTTCTCTGGTTGCGTAACTGGTCTACAGATGTTTCCTCGAAGGGCAATTTACTGAGACGCACCTATCAGGGGAAATTGCTCTTCGGGGAGCATTGGACAAAATTGTGAAGGATTTAGGCGACTCCAAAGGCGGTCGTTTGCCTGAGGATAGACCTAAGCCGGTGAGAAGTACTGCTAGTGTTAGAAGTGCCGGTCGAGACGCTCGTAGATTTCGCGGAGCACGTTTTGCCCCCTATTCTAGGGGACGTTCCAGCTTTCGGGGTCAGTCCTTTCGAGGTGCCAGAGGTTTTGGCAGATCCTACTTCAATGCTTCCCAACCTTCAGTTAAAAAGCCGCAATGAAGGTCTGCTGGTCCAGGCGTTGATTCCTGTAGGAGGCCGACTGCAGAATTTTCTCTCAGCCTGGACCAAAATCACTTCAGACAAATGGGTGTTGGAGATAATTCAAAAGGGATATGCTCTAGACTTCGCATGCCCCTTGTTGCCTGCCTTTGTCATGTCTCCCTGCACGCCCGGTCCAAAGATGCAAGCTATTTCGGAAACGCTCTTTCGTCTCTTACAGCTACGAGCGATAGTTCCCGTGCCTCTCGACCAATACGGCTGCGGTCGATACTCGATCTATTTTGTTGTTCCCAAAAAAGAAGGTTCTTTTCGTCCTGTGCTAGATCTCAAAGGAGTAAACCGTACTTTGCGGGTGCCGCACTTTCGCATGGAAACGTTGCAGACCGTGATTCGGGCGGTAAGGCCGGGGGAGTTTCTCTCGTCCATAGATCTCACAGAGGCCTATCTTCATATTCCCATCAGGCCGTCTCATCAGCGGTTTTTACGTTTTGCTCTTCCGATGGGGCATTTCCAGTTTCGGGCGTTGCCGTTCGGTCTCGCTACGGCGCCGCGGACATTCACAAAACTGATGGTAGTGGTTGCAGCGGCACTTCGCAAGGAAGGTATCCGAGTTCATCCTTATCTCGACGATTGGTTAATCAGGGCCGATTCTCGTTTGGCTTCAGTAGCGGCAACCGCGCTCGAGTGGTGCAGCTTCTCGAGCAGCTCAGTTGGGTGATCAATCACACCAAAAGTCACTTACAACCGTTACAACAGCTAACGTATCTCGGAGCCTTCTTCGACACGGACCGTGGTGCGGTCTTTTTACCCGAAGTACGGGTGGAGAAACTATTGCATCAAGTACAAGCCTTTCTCCGCCTGTCAGCTCCGTCGGCGTGGACGTATCTGCAACTATTGGGTTCCATGGCGGCGGCTCTGGATCTAGTCCTGTGGGCCAAAGCTCACATGCGACCCTTGCAGCAGGCGTTGCTTTCCCGCTGGTCACCGCAACTTCACCCTCTCTCGCAGCGCCTACCCTGTCCCGACCTCGTTCGTCACAGTCTCGAATGGTGGTTAGTTCCGGAGCATCTCTTGGCCGGTATCCCCTTACAGGAGCCCTCCTGGATGTTGGTCACTACAGATACCAGTCTCTCGGGCTGGGGGGCTCATTGTCAGGCGCACATCGCTCAAGGTTCTTGGTCCCCGGAGGAGAGCTCGTGGTCCATCAACCGCCTAGAGCTTCGGGCAGCGCGTCTCGCCCTGTTGCACTTTGCAGACTTGCTCAAGGGGACTGCGGTCAAGATTTTCTCCGACAATGCAGTAACAGTCGCTTATATCAATCGCCATGGGGGAACCAAGTCTCTTGCCCTCCTTTCCGAGTGTCAGGAATTGATGGTTTGGGCGGAAGCCAATCTACTGGCCTTATCAGCAGCGCATGTAGCAGGCAAAGAAAACGTGCAGGCCGATTATTTAAGCCGCCATGCACTCGATCCCGGGGAATGGGAATTGAACGCAGCAGTTTATCACGAGCTGACCTTCCGTTGGGGGCAGCCGGTGATGGATCATATGGCAACGTTCAGCAATGCCAAGAGCAGCCGTTTTTTCAGCAGGCGCAGGGAGCACATGTCGGAAGGTCTCGATGCTCTCGTTCAGCCGTGGCCACCGGACGCTCTCTTGTACGTGTTTCCACCTTGGCCGATGTTGAGTCGTGTTCTCCAGCGGGTAGCGCAACACCGGGGAGTAGTAATTCTCATAGCACCGGATTGGCCTCGTCGTCCTTGGTATGCCGATCTCGTGCGGCTTCTAATAGCTCCACCTTGGCCCCTTCCGGTTCGCATGAATCTGTTGCATCAGGGTCCAATTCTCATGCCACGAGTGGATCGCTTCTTACTTGCGGCATGGCTCTTGAGAGGGCTCGCTTAAAACGCAAAGGATATGCGAGTTCCGTGGTGACTACCTTACTTCAGTCTAAAAGGCCAGGGACTTCGCTAGCTTATGTGCGGGTGTGGCGTATTTTCGAAACCTGGTGTGGACAGCACAATGTTTCTCCTATGTCGTCTACCTTACCTCAGCTACTCCTTTTTCTCCAGCATGGGTTGGATAAAGGGTTAGCTCTTAGTACTCTTAAGGTTCATTTAGCCGCTCTTGCTTGTTTTAGGGGGTCGGTGCAACATCGCCGTCTTTCGGCGCATCCGGATGTGCAACGTTTTTTCCGTGCAGCAAAAATTCTCCATCCTCCCGTGCGCCCAGTCGTGCCTCCCTGGGATTTGAATATAGTGTTGGAGGCTTTGACCCAGTCCTCCCTAGCGTCCCTATGCTCTCGGGATCTCCGAGAGTGTTCTTGGAAAACGGCGTTTTTGGTGGCCTTATGTTCCGCACGCCGAATATCGGACTTACAAGCTTTGTCTTGTCGGGAGCCTTATCTTCAATTTCTTCCGGAACGAGTTTTGCTAAGAACGGTACCTTCCTTTTTACCTAAGGTGCTGTCGGTTTTTCATGTGAATCAATCGGTTGCTTTACCCGTGTTTTCGGACAACTCCGGTTCTCCCATAGACCGTGCTCTCAAACGTTTAGATCTTGGCAGAGTCTTAAAGACGTACCTTCGGGTTTCGCAGCCCTTTCGTAAGACGGACAAGCTTTTTGTTCAGTTTGCAGGGCCTCGTAAAGGTCAAGCAGCTTCCAAATCCACTATAGCCCGTTGGGTTCGCTGTGCTATTGTAGCGGCTTATCATGCCCAAGGAGTCTCTCCTCCGGTTGGTTTAAGGGCTCATTCCACTCGAGCTTTAGCAACTTCCTGGGCGGAGTTTGCCTTTGTTCCACCGGTCGATATATGCAGAGCAGCGACGTGGTCTTCATTACATACTTTTACAAAGCATTACCGGTTGGATGTGCAAGCCAGAGACGATGCGAAAGTGGAGGCTTCGGCTCTTATCGCAGGTCTGGCAGGTCCCTCCCGTGTTTAGGTACTGCTTTGGTACTGCCCTACCTTTCCCTGGACTGGCCCGGAGAAGCGATAAGGAAGAAGAAATTAGGTCTTACCTGCTAATTGTCTTTCCTTGAGCTTTCTCCGGGCCAGTCCAGGGTCCCACCTCTTTCGATTTTTTAGCATACTTTTTGGTAACCATCCGCATTTACCATGTTTGCGTATTTGTCCGGGAGGAGGGATAAGTGGGGCTTCCACATTTCATTCAGTGCAAATCATTGTTATGGTAAAATTAATTTACGTAAAAAAAAAAAAAAAAACAACTCGATGGGAGCATGTTTCTTGGCTTCCCGGTTTTCAGGGACTATAGAACTTTATCAGTTTGTACAGGGTTAATCTAATGTTTTCAGTTCTTTCTCTTAGTTGCTTTGTCAGTAGGGGACTGCTGGATTTCCCTCAGGGGGAGTGGCTTCACCTCTCAAGAAAACTTGAAGTCTTCAGTCCTCAGTTGCTATAGGGGATTGACAACCCTACCTTTCCCTGGACTGGCCCGGAGAAAGCTCAAGGAAAGACAATTAGCAGGTAAGACCTAATTTCTTCTTATCGCACGATAACATACAAACACAGAAACAGAGGTGTAGCACAATGGTTAATACACTGATGGTACAGGGTTCATGAGTTTGATCCCCCAGTATGCATAAGGCTGGCTGAGGCATTAGCTTTTGCGTGTACATATTGCTTTTTGAGGCATTTTATTGTTATTTTAATTAGTGCCACCAGCAAACACCCTCACGTGCCGTAACCTAAGGTGCCGCATAAGGCACCCTATAAGGCACTCCATAGGGCACATTATAAAGTGCACTGTCTGCCAAGGCACCCTATAATGTCCCCTATAGGGCACCCTATAAGACGCCCTTTGAGGCACCTTATGGTTACAGTACTCTGAGGGTGTTTTTGTTGGCAGCACTAATGTACATTAGAAACTGACAATGCTTAGGACAGCCCTATCAAATAACCCCACCATGGATTTGAACCCATGACCTCAGGCTCCACAGGCAGCAAAGCAACCAGTGGGCTACTGCTCTATAGCTCTTAGCAAACCCCTGGCTGGCTACAGAAGGACTTCAGGTCACCACACAACCACTCTGCTGTTGTTACCAGGGTCTGGTCAAACCACCCGTACCCATGATGCAATGCACATGCAAATCAGCAGTCTACAGATTATCACAGGATGGGGTATGCACCCCACAGCACCTCAGCCTGGTCGGGGGAACTGACCGAGTGCACCCCCACAGCACCTCAGTCTGGTAGGGGGGTGCCGACGGTATGTGTTAGTAGCACAGAGTAGCTACAGAACGTCACATTGTGTGGGTATTGTGCTCACCCTGAGGGTGAGGTGGGGCGGCCGGCACCAGGTCCATAGCACCTTCCATGGCTGAAAGAGGCCATGTTGCAGGTACCCATCAGTGTCAGTGTGATAGGTAGTTCCTGTGGACCCACCTAGGATACATTAGTGTCCATCTGTAGTTGTCAATCAGATCTAGCCCTTATGGGCCATGATGCACCCAGAATAGTGCATATTCTGTGTTGGTACCATGGCAATATGATGTACATGAAGGGGGGGGGTGTTTGGACCCATAGGTGGATTATGCACCACCACCCAACCCACTCTCTGTGGCTCAGAGTGGGAGACAGGATTCCACCACCAGCAGATCCACATTCTACCACCCTGCAATGGTGGCAGTAGAGGGGGGGCCATCAACCCAAGTCTTGCTGGGGAGCAGACACGCTACAGGGCAGCCAATGCAGAGCTGTACACATCCCTCAGGCAATGGCAGAAAGACAGTAGGCCTGGAAATGCTCAGCTGCCCCCACCACCATCTGACATTCTCCAGTAGCAGGCACAGTGAGTCACCAGCCACTGCACCCTGCAAGGTGTTCTAGCCATACACATATAACTGCAGACAGTCTTCTAGTTAGTCCACAGTGCATGATCCTGGAGGAGATGTGAGCACACCCACCAAACAGCTAGGTCAGTGATTAGGCCCCCAGAGAAAAGAACCTACATATTTCACTTGAGAAAAACACAATATAGCACTATGGGGGAGCCTAGCCATGCCATGGTCACTGCTCAGTCAGGGTGAGAGTGACCTCCCAACAGGACATGCTGTGGCCACCCTGTCAGTGCAGGTTGTGGCCAGGGACTACAATGTCCAAGCCATTACCCTATGCCCTGTGCTGATGCATCCAGGCCAGGACACCCTGTCCAGGCTATTCCCACGTTACCTTGCTCTTCATTATGCACATTTGCAGGCCAGTACTGGCAACAGTGCTAGCAGTGTGGGCTGAGGAGGGTGTTGGCAGCCACCACACACTGGATAGAGAGACACACACTCCCCACACCTATGCCAGCATTGTTCAACTATACAGGTGTTTGGCAGCCCCGGCCACCGCACCAGTCCTGGGCACAGTGCAGGTATGGCTATGGTACGCAATACTGTTGGAGTCACTCCCCAGGGTGGTAAACACTGTCAGACACAGGACCTGTAGCACACTCCACAGACATCAGAAAGGTTGCTATGATGCAGCTCAATCAGCAAATTGTGCGTTTAACTTAGGAATTGCTATCTGCCAGTGATCATAGCAACCTTTTGATAGATGTGTACCGTATTCCCAGGTTTAGGATGGCATTGCTAAGGTATGCAAGTGCTAGTATTGGGAGATGCACACAGGGCCCAAACTCTTGCTTCTCCAGGTGGCTTTGGATAATGGAGCCTGTGGGTGCGGGTGTGTCTGCCCCTGTTGGCCACTGCTCTAAGGCAGAGGTTCCCAACTCCCGTCCTGGTGGGCAGGACACTGTTCAGGTTTTCATGCTGGCCCTAATGACTATGCATGAGATACAGCTGCATACCATAGGGGCGGTGCATAGAAAGGCAGCACAGACATATTTATTGGAGACAGCATGGAACCTGAATGGTGTTTGGCCCTCCAGGACTGCTTTTGGGAGACTCTGCTCTAGGTAATGCGCATGTTTATGGTGATTGTGCTCTAGGGTGACATGTAGGCGTTTTGGGCATGTTAAAGTTATCTGCAATAAGGGTTCTGTGTTTATTACCACATTTTAGTGTTGGGTAAAATATGGGTGCTGGGTTGGCAGGAACCACAGCTGGGACTTGAACCTGTGACCTTTGCCTCCTGAACACACTGGTTGTGTGTACTGCAACACCGTGTTGCCACTGAAACAGTGCTTTCCCTGGGAATACCATGACTGTTTGCCAGACAGGGCCTGTCTGTTGCAGTGCATAGCACCCACTTACACAGGGCTAGGCCATGGTCTGCTGTGGGCAGCTGCCACTGCCCCCTCCACCAACAGTACCCCTCCGCCACCATGCTGACATGCCCTTCTGCTGGTGGTGCTGGTGGTTTGCGGTCTCAGGCCATCCAGTGTGCATGTAGGCAGCTGCCTATGGTGCGGGTTCTGGGGTAGGGGTGCCTGCATAGGCGTCAGCACTTCCCCCCCCCCAACACTACCTGCCAATGTTCTGTGCCCTTGGGGGTACCTGCTGGGTACTATCCCCTGTGACACTGTGGGAAACACACTCGTGCCCATGTTGGGCCCTCGTCAGTTGCTGTCTGGCTGCTCTACCGTTTCAGCATTCCTATGTGCCACCTAGGCATCTCCCTGCACCGCACTGTGCCCCATCTGCACCACAGCATGTTCCACCTGCAGCCCTCTGTATCCCATTTTCCATCATCTGGACAGTTGCCCTTTCTGACATGCCCACCCTGCTGTTGCAGCACATGTGCACGCCATAGGAGACTTGTCCAATATGAGGGGGAAACCCTGCTTAGCGCTATTTCATAGTGTGATCATTCACCTTGTTGAGGGACAGAGCATGTACCCTTCCAGATTGATATCCTGCTTTTGGAGCTTTCTCAGCGGTGTTCTGTTATGTTTCCCATTCATATCACTATTGGCCAGCTTGGTTAATAACAGTTCCGTCTTTGGATAAAATATATGGACATGGTTTGCAGGAACCACAGCTGGGGCTTGAACCTGTGACCTTCTGACTATGTACACACTGGCTGTGTATACTGCACCACACTGTTGCCACTGGGAGAGTTTATTCACTGGGGATGCCATGACTGGCATTAGTTTTCAGCCTCAGATTTCACAGCGTTAGTGTGTGGGGAGCCTCTCCCCTCCCACTCTCTGCCCATTGACCCTCTCTCTCCGCCCCTGCGGAGCCTTCCTCCGCCCTCCGGGAGCCTATCTCCACCCTCAGCGCTCATTTGCACCGCTGTGCGCGTTATCGCGCGCTAAGGTACCTTTTCGCCCGATAAAGCACCATTATTGCGTGATAAGGTACCTTATCACGCGATAACGTGGAAGAGCGCACGTTAAGACTGCTTAGTAAACATACCCCTTAGTGTTAAATATAACCAATATACCCTTTTTACATGTACAGCGCTTTGACCTGGTGAAAAGTGGTATAAAAAAGCACTTAAATAAATATAGTATATGATGGCAGATAAAGACCAGCATGGTCCATCTAGTTTGCCCAGCAAGAATAGGTACACCTGCCGCTCCGTGCATGTCACCCTGTAATAGCGAAGGGCCCGCAACCCCAATAATACCCGGAGTCAATGGACGAGGATTCAACTCCCTTTTATTGTATATACAGTCTCAGCACTAGCATACAAAATGTCTGAGCCCCGAGCTCAGACAAATGACAGTTTATATACCTTTCTTCTCCAGTCTAATACAGGCAAAACTTCTCATTGGTCCTGGTCTTAGTAGACATAACACTAAACATAATACTACTGCTAAAGTATACAGTATATTTCGCTACTCTTGCAAGGTCAGTTAGCTTGCAAAGATAGTGGAAGGCATATCAGAAGCATTCTCATCAAAAGCAAAACAAAGCAAGGCCAAACAAAGCAAGGCTAAGATGTATCTCTAGCCCTGGCTCAAAATACTAAACAATCTTCATAGTGCTAGACAAAATATTCTTACACTGTTCAGCTTCTCTGCTATATTTTCATCCTAATTACGAGGTCAGTGCACATCTAGCAAAGATACAGTGGCGCGGTATTCTACTGAAACAGACATCTGGCTTACCTAAACAATAAACAGTAAAAGTTTTAATTCTCTTATCTCCAGGAGATCAGAACATATTATCAAACCAGAATAGAACGGTATTTCTTTCTAACAGCTAACAGCATTCTGTAATTTTCCAAAATCAGCAATAACATTTTAAAGCAGGAGAAAAAGGGCTTCAGACCTAGCTCTGCTACATGCTAGGCCATCGCCTATCACATTCCCTCCTTTTGATTATTCACACCCGCCAGTGAGGAAGGGTGAGAATCTAATCACACAAATAGCAAAAATACTTCAGACCATAGTAGAGGGATCACTGTGTGGTATATGGTAATAATCCCATGAGGCTAATATATGTGCCGCTGCCTTGCGGTCAATAATACTATCGATAATAGAGTTCAGCATGCGCAAGCATAAGGGCAGGAAACAGGGGATACATATGCAAATAGCCACAATCAAGAATACAAGTATAATGAGGGTTTTCAGGCCGCCCAGGCTTGAAAACCAAGAACCAAACCAGCCATCTAGTTGCAAGCCATGCCATGTTTGGACTGGGACATACGTTTGCTTTCTCATGTGGTTGGCTATGTCTTCGACAACCTGTCCTTCATTATCTATTTGTAAGCAGCAGTTTGTTAAATTCAATTTGCCACAAACTCCTCCTTCAGCTGCAAGCAGGTAATCTAAAGCTAAGCGGTTCTGGTAAATGGCTGTACGCATCTGTGTGGCTTGTTTAGCTAACAAGGTTAGTGCTTTACTAGTTTCATTGGTTATAATTTCAACAACAGCTTGCAAACGTATAATACGATCTAACATATATATAGGGGTGCGGTAGCCCCAAGAACCATCTTGCGCCCAGGTAGCAGGTCCATAATAAGAAACAATGCGCTCTGGTGGCCATTCTTCAGAGGATGCATCCCATTTGTCCCATTGGCCAATTCTCAGAGCTTCTCGTCTCTGTCGACTCTTATATACAGGGAACCCCAATTGTTCTCCATGGGAAAGGGGCAAAAGAAAGAAAGATGGCCATATTGTTCCAAGAACACACGCTCCTCCCCATGTGGCAGGGAGTTTAGCATATGCTCGGGTGCCACAAATCCAATATAGTCCAGGTGGAGCTTGCCAAGTGCTGTGTGTAGCCAGATCAGTCCATATCCTGGCCAAATAAGGAAAGACAATCAGAGGATTAGAAGGTTCTGGAGTATTGGCACCTGACCACCAAGAAGTCATTCCCGTAGTGGCATTATAATGTTTCTGGTTCAAACAGACCAATTGTCCTACCAATGCAGTCAATTGTGGTCCTGCTCGTACAAAACACAGTCTACCCAATATGGAGTGGGCTAGGACCCATTCATTGGTAGTATTGTGCACATCAGTCTGGTTATATGGCACAGAATAGTTCAGTTCTTGTGCTTCCCAAGGCCACTGGTCTCCCATTTGAGTTCCTCCACAGAAGAGACAGTCCGAGACATGGAGGCTGGATGCCACAGCTCCAGCCAGTTCAATGAATAAATTCTGCGAAGTGTGGGTAACAACAAATTCTGCTTTCATGGCCTCATGGAAGGTATGATGTATGCGATATGGTGAGGAAACATGAGTCTTTACATTCAACTGGATGAATATGATCGTTCCAGGGTCAGCTCCACCTCCTGCTACGCGCAGGCCGAATCGAAATCCTTGCTTCCACTGGCTGGGATCGAAGATTTGAAGTCGTAGAGGATTGCAAGCACGTTTCTTGCACTGTTCAGGTTTCAGTAAAGGTAATCTTTCTAGCAGCGCTTTGCGATTGTCTCCAGTCTGTCCTGTAGGGCTACCAGACCAGGTAGCATAGTACACACAATCCCATTTCGGACAGAAGTAATCTGCTTCTGTTGATTTGCTGTAGGTTGTTGGGGAATGCATCCCAGTACATACTCCCCAGTTGTACGTACCTTCAGGACACATATATTTCTCATCATAGTAGTAGGCTTGTTCCCATGATCCGCACCTGTAATAATTATTTCTGTTAATCAAATCACAAGCATCAAAATACAGATATGCAGGTTGATTGGGATCAGAAAGTTGATTCGTAGCGTTGATAAGGGTTCCATCTTCATCATTCCATCTCAATTCTAAGACGGAGTAAGATGGATTCTGTCGTGGTGTAAAACAAGTACGAGTCTTTCCCTTAGTGCAAACATTCAGTTCGGTACCATTATAAATACACCGGCTAACTATGCCAGTGCAAGTATAGTAAGAGTGGTAAAGTAGAGTCTGGGTGACTTGCATTCCAGTTCGGGTGGTGGTTATACAGGCTGCACAAGGGGGCAAGGCAAGAGTGGTTCTTAAAAGTCCTAGGGCTACCGCAAGAAGGAAATAGCAGCAATTGGTAATCATCATGATTATAGTCTCTGATGATTACTAAGGTAGATGATGGTTGATTGAAGTAGATAAGAATTAATAGGGTCTGGAATGTAGTTAATGCAGAACTGAAGAACGTCTCTGTGATGTTCAGAAACAAGTTGGCAACGTTCTCTACGATGATGGATCTCTTCTCCGCAGTGTGATTCGCAACGGTGATGCAGGATTAGCGATCGAAGTCCAGGGGCGACTCTCAGGAACTGTTGCTGGTTTCACTCGACTGTGGTGGATCCAGGAGTCGATCTCTGCCACTTTCACTGATGTTGGGGTTGATAGCAAAACGATATATGGGCCTTTCCAATGAGGCGCCAACGGTGTCTTCTTCCACTCTTTTACCCACACCGAGGCTCCAGGCTTAAAAGGGTGCAATGGCTCTGTTAGATTGATAGGCAACTGGTCCTGCACCCAGGTATGAAGACCCTGCAAAACAGAACTTAAAGCCAACAATTCTTGCCTAGTAATTTGTGCTCCAATTTGATTCATATCTCCCCTTATCCCCTGAATTATAGGCGGGGGCCTCCCATACAGGATCTCAAATGGGGATACCCCTAATGGCGTGATGGGTGCTGACCGTATTCGGAGAAGGGCAATGGGGAGAGCTTGGGGCCACTTCAGGTGGGCTTCCTGACAGAGTTTGGATATCTGTGACTTCAGGGTCCGGTTCATTCTCTCTACTTTCCCCGAACTCTGGGGCCTATATGCTGTGTGTAACTTCCATTGTATCTGCAGGGCATGGGCTAGCTGCTGGGTTACTTGTGACACAAAGGAGGGCCCATTGTCAGACCCCATGGTCAGTGGTATTCCGAATCTGGGGATGATCTCATGAAGTAAGGCCTTAGCGACTTCTCTGGCCTTCTCATTTCTGGTGGGAAAAGCTTCCACCCATCTAGAAAAGGTACAGACTAGGACTAACAAGTAGCGATATCCATTTGCTCGTGGCATTTCTGCAAAGTCTATTTGGATATTTCCCATGGGGGTAACTCCCACTGACTGAATTCTTGGGGGTAGGACAGGACCCTGGTGGGCATTGTTTTTGGCACAGGTCACACAGCTTCGGGCTACTGAGGTGGTTAAAGGTCCTAACAATGAGATATAGAAATATGGCTTCAGAGCTTCTGCCATCTTAGTTTTTCCATAGTGTGTGTCCTGATGAAAAGCTTGGACAAAAGCAGGGCCTAATGCTTCAGGAATTACAGTCATACCAGGGGTTGAGCTCCCTTCAGGCAGTGGCAACACAATCCACCCAGTGTCTGATAATTGCCCCCCCTCCTTTTGACAGTAATGGTCCATCTCCACTTTGGTATATCTGGGGGTCCATGCACTAAGAGGTACTGGAAATATGGCTGCTTGTATTGCGGCATTTGGGGTGGTAATTTGTCCTGCAATGGCTGCTTCTTGGGCTGAGGCATCAGCAAATCTGTTTCCTCAGGACACTTCTCCATCTCCAGTCTGATGGCCTCGGCAATGTATTACAGCAACGTGTTTAGGGGCTCAAACTGCTTCCAACAAAGTCAATATTTCTGGGCCATACTTGACAGACTTGCCTCCTGAGGTGATCAATCCACGTTCTTTATACAGGGCCCCATGGGCATGTAGTGTTGTAAAAACATATTTAGAGTCTGTATACACATTCAGACTGATTCCGGCTCCGATTCTGAGTGCACGTGTGAGGGCTATCAATTCAGCCTTCGGCGCTGAGGTTCCTGGGGCTAGAGCTGATGATTCTACTACCATGTCCAGAGTCACTACTGCATATCGCTGCAGCAGAGGTGTGCTTAGAATCGGGGAGAGCTAAGAAAATCAGCTGTTTGCCTATTATTGTGCGTCACGTAGGGGAAACCTGCTGCCAATCACTGATCACTTCAACGGCTCTAAAATCGCTGCAGCAGAGGTGTGCTTAGAATCGGGGAGAGCTAAGAAAATCAGCTGTTTGCCTATTATTGTGCTCCACGTAGGGGAAACCTGCTGCCAATCACTGATCACTTCAACGGCTCTAAAATCGCTGCAGCAGAGGTGTGCTTAGAATCGGGGAGAGCTAAGAAAATCAGCTGTTTGCCTATTATTGTGCTCCACGTAGGGGAAACCTGCTGCCAATCACTGATCACTTCAACGGCTCTAAAATCGCTGCAGCAGAGGTGTGCTTAGAATCGGGGAGAGCTAAGAAAATCAGCTGTTTGCCTATTATTGTGCTCCACATAGGGGAAACCTGCTGCCAATCACTGATCACTTCAACGGCTCTAAAATCGCTGCAGCAGAGGCGCGCCCGTGCTTTGCGGGCCCGCGCCTAAGGGCCACCTTTGGCGTGGCCCTTAGGCGTGACACTTAGGCTAAAGAAGGATTCAACACGGAAAAATCCCTACTTCATAGCAGCAAACAATACTTCATCAACTATAAGAGCAAGCATCTAAACGCACGTATTAGTTTCAATATTGCCCTCTATTGTCTGGAAGCTGTTATCTGATATATTGTTCTGTTTATGCCACTACTATTTTTAGTTAAAATAGTTTCCTACTACTTCTCATCAGATTGGTATTTATTTTGTGTATTTTAGAGCATGAATATAATTTTCAACACTAATTCTTCTTTCTGCACTCTACCAATGAAGGTATTTTATTAGTTACTAAAGGTCAAACCACACTATCCTTCGGTGGTTAAAGATAAGGACAACAATCTTCGACTATGGCAGTGCCTTCCTACCACCCCAAATTTCTATTCAACAACCTACTCTACCCCCAGAAATTAGTAACTTTACACTTACACCCTCTATTCATATGGTTACCAACAATCATCTCAACGTATCGCATGCTTCACTATCCCACGCTGAACGTACACACTAAAGCCAGAAACAATGACAATAACATTAAACAGCATAATCATTTAAATCCAGAGGTACACCCTAAAATGCCCTATAACTTAAACACCACATCCATAGAACTTATGAACACCAGATCTGTAAGAAACAAGATCAATATCATCAGAGACCACATTGAGGATCAACATCCTGACATCTTATGCATTGCAGAATCCTGGCTCAACCCCACTGACCACGTTCTCCTCAACCAACTGGTCCCCCCCTCATACTCCGCCTTTAACAACCCTCGCACTCACAAAAGAGGAGGTGGAGTGCTAATCATCGCAAAAGACTCACTAAAGCTTCAAACTATTACTGCTAACAGCTCTGACCATTGCAGCTCTATTGTAGTGGGAAATAAGCATTTAGCCATTTGCCTAATTTACAGAGCCCCCCACGCTCCAGCGGAAGAACTAACCTCCATTCTTGAAACCGTCTGTGCAATCAACACGAACCACAAACCGCTAATCCTACTAGGTGACTTTAACCTCAGCTCTGCCTCAAATAATGACAAGTTAACCTTCCTACAAGCAATGGACTCTTTACAATACACCCAGCTTATAAGCACTCCCACGCATAGATACGGATCCACGCCAGATCTCATTTTCACACCAAAACACATCATGGACAGGGGCTTCGTCTCCTCACCTGTAATCACTCCGGTTCCTTGGTCTGACCACCACAGAATCAAAATAGAATTCTTAAACAAAATGGATAAGCTTAAAAATACACAATCTTCTTTATTTAGGTTAAGAAGATTCAAAGCTTTCAAAAAAGAACAGTTCCTAAAAGAAACACTACCTTACCTTAATTTAAACGAACTCGATCTGAACAAGCAAGTTAACAATTGGTACAATACCATCAACACAGCAGCGAAAACTAACTTAGTCAGAAATCCGAATAACAAAAGACTTCACGCACCATGGTACTCCAATAGCATACGCCACGCTAAAAGAGAATTAAGAAAGCTAGAACGCCATTGGAGACGTTCCAAATCGCCCATCTCACAGAACTCATATTCTACACAGCAAATTAAATACAACAATCTTATCAACGAAGCAAAACGAGAATATCACACTAACACAATCATGAGATCTTTCAACAAACCCAGAGAACTATTCGAGATAGTAAAAAAACTTACCAATGAACCCAGCCCTAACACAGACATACAAGTCAACCCTCAAATATATGCAAATTTTCTTCAGGAGAAAATAGGCCTTACACCGCCTCAAAAACTCACAGGAACCATTATTCTTACCATACCCATCACAAGTTGGGATAGGTTCCACATTCCTTCAACCAAGCAAATTTCAGACATCATCTCTTCTCTCAACACAAGTACCGCACCCACCGATCCTTGCCCAGTCCCATGGATCAAAGCAACCAAGCAAAACTTCATCAATTTCCTACACAACCTTGTTACCAACTCCTTAACTCAAGGAATAATGCCAGAACAACTAAAATTAGCCACAATAAGGCCTATCCCCAAGAAAACTAACCTAGGGAAGAGCAATCCAGCAGCATACAGGCCAATCTCCAGCATACCTCTCCTAGCTAAAATCATCGAAAAAACAGTCCAACTACAACTCCAGGACCACATTGACGAACATGCCCCGCTCGACATTCACCAACATGGCTTCCGCCCTAACCATGGAGTCGAAACCTTACTGCTCTATCTGTTCAATGACATCATCCACACCATAGACAATTACAATCAAGGAACATTATTGATTTTTATAGACATATCAGCGGCCTTCGACACAGTGGACCACAGTATCCTACTAACCAGACTCCAGAGCATTGGCATTACCGGCACTGTCCTTAGTTGGTTTAAATCTTACTTAACTGATAGGCAGTTCAAGGTAAAAATTAACATCACCTCTCTACCCACTAAGATTAAACAAGGTGTTCCCCAAGGTTCTGCGCTTTCGTCTCTTCTATTTAACATATTTATCCAGCCAATCTGCAACATCATGGTTGCCCATCAAATAGATTATACTATTTATGCTGATGACATAATGATTTACACGCTAACAAAATAACTATGGTCACTCTATTTTTATGAGCCTATATAGCTAATAATCTAAAGAGAATAATAAGTTACAGCTCAATCAACTAACCTTGAGTTCTATCTAGTATTCTAATGCATTCAACGGCTAGAGGTTTCTAAATGCAATCATTTTTTAAAATTATGGTTAGAGTAATCTTTATGCAATGAAAATTAGGGTCATTGATGTGAAAAAAGGCTAGCTCAATCCAGCAAGTCTGGCTGATTAAAAGCCTTAATATAAGCTGAGACCCGGTTGCATTTAGAAACCTCTAGCCGTTGAATGCATTAGAATACTAGATAGAGCTCAAGGTTAGTTGATTGAGCTGTAACTTATTATTCTCTTTAGATTATAATGATTTACACGACAATCAACCTTAACAGCCCCGATTATAACAAGATTACGAACTGCCTCGACAACATGTCTGCCTGGCTTACGCTCAATAACCTGGCCATGAACCATAACAAGACAGAGGCTCTCATCATTACTCGAAACACTGACTTCAGCCCCCCACCTTTTATTAATTTTAAAAATACAACAATACCTTTAAAGGACGAAGTAAGATACCTTGGAGTAACCCTTGACAAGCGACTCAACCTTCAATCTCACGTCAGAAAAACTGTTAGAAGCGCTTACTACAGAATGAAAATAATTAGACGCCTGAAGCCCCTTCTCTCCCAACAACATTTCCGCTCAGTCTGTCAGGCTCTAATAACTCCAATTCTTGACTTCTGTAACCCTATTTACAACGGAATCCCGAAACACTCACTCAAGCCACTTCAGATGGCTCAGAACACAGCTGCCAGAATAATCGCCGGCTCTTCAACTCAAGCACACATCACCCCAATCCTTAAAGAACTCCACTGGCTCCCAATAAGCCTCCGTATCAGATACAAGTTGATCATCAATATATTCAAAATCAGACATAAGACTTCAGCAATCAGTCTCCAAGCCCTCTTATTCCCCAACACCAGCAAAAGACCTAGAAGGAAAACCACAGCTGACACCCTCAGCACCCCAAGTAGCTACACTAAAGTCTGTAAACTCACCTCACAAAGAGCTCTTTCCTTATCAGCCCCTCTAATATGGAATTCTCTCCCCCCTGACCTACGATCAATTGAGGAACTGAAGGAATTCCGAAAACAACTAAAGTTTGTTCTTTTCATTGAGCACTACGGCTATGACACCTAACTAACTCATATTAATTGTAACCTCTCTATATTGTGTTTTTTGTAATAGTTCACCATGTTATGTATCCCATCTTTCATTTCCCTTACTTATGTTTAGCCTTTGTATGTCTTTGTAACCGCTTTGATTTAAGGAAAAGGCGGTATAAAAAACCTGTTAAATAAATTAAATAAATATCCAGCACATCGCTGTCCTTCAATTATGAGGCTACTCCCATCCACAAAGAAAGTTCTGTCTGGGTGGCTCAAGGGAATATCAGTCAAATCTGGGCGACTCGAATATACAGTGTCCATTACTTCTAAACAATCATGGTCAGGTGGGCCTGGCCCAATTGGTAATAGGGTAGCTGGGTTCAGCGTTTGGCTAACACTCAATTGCAAGTTAGGATTCTCACATAGCATACTTTGATACTTCAGCATTCGGGCGTTGGTGAGCCAATGGTTTCCTTTGTGCTCCAGCAGGGTTAAAACAGAGTGCGGTACAGTAACTTGAAGGTTTTGTCCTAAGGTGAGCTTATCTGCTTCGCTCACTAAGAGGGCTGTGGCTGCTACAGCTCTCAGGCAAGGTGGCCAGCCTTTGGCAACAGGATCCAATTGTTTCGACAGGTAGGCCACAGGTCGCTGCCAAGACCCAAGAGGCTGGGTCAAGACTCCCAATGCGTTTCCACTTGATTCATGGACATACAGATGAAATGGTTTCTGCACATCCGGCAGGCCCAAGGCTGGGGATGACATCAATGCTGTTTTCAATGATTTGAATGCTTTATCTTGTTCTGGGCCCCACTCCAGGGGTGATCGTTTGTTCCATTCCCTGTGTGACTTGGTACAAGGGTTTTGCCATGAGCGCAAAATTTGGTATCCATATGCAGCAATAGCCTGCAGCTCCCAAGAAAGCTCGCACCTGTTTTCTAGTAGTGGGGGTTGGAATGCGGCATACTGCTTCTTTTCGCTCAAGTCCTAATTTCCGGGTTCCTTTGGACAGGTGGAACCCTAAATATTTCACTTCTGTCTGGCATAGCTGCGCCTTGGCTCTTGAGACTTTGTATCCAGCTTCATTCAAAAGGTGCAAAAGGTCACTTGTAGCTTGTATACAATCAGATTTGTTGTTGGTGGCTATGAGCAAATCATCTACATATTGGAGCAAAATTCTTTTTCCCGGAGTTACAGAGTAGCTTGACAGATCTTGACTGAGGGCTGCACTGAAGATAGTGGGTGAGTTCTTGAATCCTTGTGGTAATCAAGTCCAAGTGAGTTGCCCTCGTCGTCCTGTGGTAGGGTTTTCCCATTCAAATGCAAACAAAAGCTGACTGGCCTCTACCAGGCGTATACAGAAAAAGGCATCTTTTAAGTCCAAAACTGTAAAGTGAGTGGCTTCTGCTGGAATCAGTCCCAGGAGGGTGTAAGGATTTGGTACTACTGGGTGTATGGTTTCATCTGCACTGTTCACTCGACGTAGATCCTGCACTGGGCGGTAGTCACCTGTCCCAGGCTTCTTGATTGGGAGAAGGGGGGTGTTCCAGGGTGATTGGCATTCTCTAAGAAGTCCATACTGCAATAATTTCTTCAGGTGGCGATGAATGCCTTCAATTGCTGGTCTCGGGAGGGGATACTGATGCACATGCACTGGTTCTGCTCCCGGTTTCAAGGTAACAAGTACAGGAGCTATATTCTTCGCTAGGCCAGGTGGATTATTCTCTGCCCATACTCCAGGTGGGGCTGCAATGCTGGTAAGTATACAGGAACTTGCTGTTTTGGTTGCAGGTAAATAGAACCGCCATTCTTCTTCTCGGGGGACAGTTAACACCATCAGGCCAGCAGTCTTTGAGTTTATAGTCATTTCCATTTTTCCCCCTTCAACAAAAGAAATCTGTGCTTGTAGCTTTGCAAGCATGTCTCGGCCTAGAAGGAGAACTGGGCATTCAGGCATGTACAGGAACTGGTGTGTTATCTGCTGCCCCCCTAGTTCACAGGCGCGGTTCTGCAGGAAAGGTCTTGTGGTTCTAGTTCCAGTAGCTCCCACAATTGTAACAGATCGAGAGGACACAGGGGCCACAGGCTTGGCTACTACTGAATGTTCAGCCCCCGTGTCTACCATAAAGTCCATATGCTGGTCTCCAATCTTTAATTTGACCATAGGCTCCTGGAGACCCAAGAAGAACTTGGAGCCCGGTCTGGCCTAGTCCTCATCATCCATGAAATAGCCCTCGGCGACTATTCCTTCCATGGCAGTCTCATTCTGCTGGGTCTGTTGAAACTGTGCGCGCTGCATCCCCCCTCGCTGCTGGAATTGCCCCCCTGCTCTCCTGGTGCTCCCACGTCCCCTCCAGGGGGTGGAGCCACGTTTCGGGCACGTATCCTTTCAATGTCCTTCCTCTTTACAATAAGCGCACTGATTTGCGCCTAAGGGGGGCCGAACGCTCCCTCGGCCCTTTCCTCGTCCTCTGGCTCTTCGGTTAGGATATCCTCCTCCGCGTCCTTCCACTAGTGCTGCAGCGAGCAGATCTACTTTTCTCCTCATCCTTCGGTCACTTTCCCTTTTGCATTCTTCATCACGGTTCACATATACCTTTTGCGCGACTTCCATTAGCTGTGCTGAATTCATGCCTGCAAATCCTTCTAATTTCTGAAGTTTTCGCTTTATATCTCCCTGGGACTGACTCACAAAAGCAGTATTTACCATGCGTAAATTCTCTTCAGCTGCTGGGTCATATGGAGTGTAACGTCTATAGGCTTCAGATAATCGTTCATAGAAAGCAGCCGGACTCTCAACTGGGCACTGAAGAACTTCTGCTACTTTCCCAATATTCATAGCTTTCTGACCTCCCTTCCGCAGGCCCTGTAGTAAAGCCTGGCGAAACCGGGTGAGGGCTTTTTCTCCTGCATCGCTATTTGGGTCCCACTTGGGATCTTTGTTCGGAAAATCTGCAGCTGCTGCCTGCTGGAGATCTAGATTCTGGTCTCTCCCAACTACAGGGTTCTCCTCCAACCATTTAGTGGCTGCCCGCACTATCCGTGCCCGCTCCTCCGTAGTAAAGAGGGTAGCCAAGAGCTGGCGACAATCAGACCAGGTGGGCTGATGGGTTTGCATAATATTAGACATTAACTCTGTCAAATCATGGGGCTTGTCAGTATAGGAGGCATAATGGGTTTTCCAATTTAATAAATCTGTTGTGGAAAAAGGCACATAAACTATTTATTTATTTAGTAAGCACTTGTATACCGCTGCTTCCTACGATCAGCAGCGGTTTACTACAGAATCATAATGTATCGTACAATACAGTGAGATTTTATAGATTTACATTTCGATTAGGCAGTGATTTACATAACACAGGAGAATCAATTGGATACAATATATATTTGAGTGGGGCACACAGATTTACATAACACAGGAGAATCAGTTGGATACACTATACATTTGATTGGGGCACACAGATCTGGGTATACATTTGATTGCAATAGTGTGGGAGGGGCCCAAAATATACAATTTATACATGATTACCTGCCAGTATTCCAAATGCCGCCGAGGCAGGCAAAAGTCACCTGGTTGAGGTAGAGTATCGCACTTAGGTCAGGTTGTAGTGGGTCTGAAATAAATGGGTTTTATGTTTCCTTCTAAATTCACTCAAGTTGTTTGTGAGTCTCAACTCATGTGGGAGCTGGTTCCAGTGGATTGGTGCTGTATATGTGAATGCCCTATTGCTTGTTTCTGCTTTGACAGTTCTTATGCTGGTCGTAACACATAGAGCGTTGAGATTCATGGTTCTTCTGTTTCTGTTGTGTGGTTGAATAGCGATTAGGTTATTGAGGTAGGATGGTGCGATGTTATGGATGAGTTTAAACATTGTTATGAGAAGCTTGAAGATGATGCGAGTGGCCACCGGGAGCCAATGTAGTTCCATTAGTACTGGGGTTATGTGGTCTGTGACTTTCTTTTCCATGATGACTCTTGCAGCAACATTTTGAGCCATTTGCAAGATGCTTAGGGTGTTCTTCGGAAGCCCTTGCAGAATGGCGTTGCAGTAGTCCAGGTGGGGAATAATGAGAGCTTGCGCAACAGTCCTAAAGTCAGATTTTTCGAGGATATTGCGAAGCGGTTGCAGAACTTTCAGTTTGTAAAAAATGGCTCGGTTAATTGTTCGGAGGTGTTTATCCATCCTCAGGTTGCAGTCCAGCAGGACTCCTAGATATTTTATTACAGGTTTTGTTTGATATATGTTTTTGTTAAGGGTGACTGTGGTGGGTGGAATGAAGTTAGTTTTCTTGGAGATAAACATGACCTCTGTTTTCTTGTGGTTTATCGACATGTTGTTTTGTTGGAGCCATGATTGGAGCATGTCAAGGCATTTTTCTAGTGGAGTGAAGTCTGGTTGTGTTATGTCAAGTTGTGTATATAGCATCACATCGTCGGCATAGATGTAATTGATGTTGCACTTCCGAAAGATCTCGCAGACCGGCTTTATATACAAATTGAATAAGAGAGATGATAAGGCAGACCCTTGAGGAATCCCCTGGGTTTGGGGGAAGGCCTCAGCTTTATCATTGTTGAACTGAACTTGTTGCATCCTATTGGCTATATATGATGCAAACCATTTTAGTGGGGCCCCTGCTATACCTATGGAGGCAAGACGGTTTAAGAGGGTGTTGTGGTGAACTGTATCAAATGCAGCTGAAATGTCGATGAATATAAGTATGAACATAGCTATTTTGTTTTCGAGACCCCTGAGGAGATTGTCAAGGAGTGCCAGTAGTAGTGTTTCAACTCCGTGATGCTGACGAAACCCATATTGATGCTTATCCAAGGCTTTTCTATCGTCTATGTGATCTTGAAGTTGTTGCTGAACCGCTTTTTCAATTGTTTTAGCTAGGAATGATTTGCTTGAGATAGGGCGATATGATGCAGGGTCACTGTTGTTGAGAGATTTGTTCTTTAAGATGGGTCTTATAAGTGATCTCTTGAGATGGGTTGGCATGATACCTTGTTGGAGTGACTGGTTAACAATGTAAGCGATAGGTTTTGCGATTTCCTTCTTAGTTGCTTTTATCCAAGCGGCTGGGTATGGGTCGAGAGGGGAGGTAGTGGTGTTTAAATTAGTTATGATGTTTATGACCTGTTGCTCACCTAATTGCTGGAAGGTGTTCCATTCTGCTGCAGAGTCTGCTTGAGAGACAGTGTTGGTTTCTTGAGGGGTGAGGACTAATGATATGTTTTGATCGATGATTGTGGGTAGCTGCGGGTGTAGTTTCTTGGCGTAGTGGTCAGCAAGTGTCTGGGCCTTTATTTCGTCTGCATAGACAGTGTTCTGTGGGGTTTTGGTGAGTGACTTGACAAGCTCAAAAAGCTCTCTGGGTCTATTAAGAGCTTTATTGAGTAGGTTAGTGTGGTGACTCTTTTTTGCGAGGTTGACCTCATTCTTGTATTTCATGAGGAGTGTTAGGTATATTTGCTTGTCTTCCTCGGTTTGCGTTTTCCTCCATTTCCTTTCCAATTTGCGTAGCTCTCTTTTCATTCTGCATAGAGTAGGAGAGTACCATGGTTCGGTTCTTGTTCTTGCTGCTGTGTTTGTGGCTTTCCAGGTTGGTCTTGTTGCTGCTTCGATCCCTGAGTTCCATAAGACTACCAGCTTATCTAGGTCCGTGATGGTATACTTAAAGTGTGCAGATATAGAAGTTACCAATGCTTCACTATCGAATTTTTGGAATTTCCTCTGTTGATGAGTTTTTGGGTCGGCTTGAGACTTTTCCCTTATGGATGGTAAGTGGATTTCAAATTCAATTTGGAAGTGGTCAGACCACGGGACCTGGGTTACTCGAGGTTCGGGTTTTTGTATTTCATGTTTTTGGATGTTGTGTGATATGAACACCATATCTAAGGTGTTACCTTTGTTATGGGTGGGTTCCTGCATGATTTGGATGTATCCGAGCTGGTTCATGGCTTTGGCCACCGTCTTGTCACACTGTTTCGCCACCTTGAGATCCTCAGAAAATCTGTCACATTGCTCCTCGATTCTCACCACCACCAAAAAGTTGTCTAATAGACAACATTTTGGTGGTGGTGAGAAGCGAGGAGGAATGTGACAAAGTCTGTCTACCCTTTTGATGTCTTGGACATCTGTACCTTGCCCACTCACAATCTTAAATGACAGAGGTGTAAGGCAGGGGTCTCCCAATCCAGTACTGGAGGGCCACAAACCAGTCAGGTTGGAAGGATCTCTCTAATGCATATATATCTCATACATATTCATTAGGGCTATCCCAAAAACCTGCCAGGATTGCAGCCCTACAGGACAGGTTTGGGGACCCCTGATGTAACCATGGCACCAACACAGGATATGCACTATTCTGGGTGCATCATAGCCCATAAGAGCTAGATATGACTGAGAAATACAAAAGGACACAGATGTAACCTAGGTGTGTCTGCAGGAACTACCTATCACAAACAGTAGCACTGATGGGGACCTGCAGCATGGCGTATTTCAGCCGTGAATGGTGCTGTGGACCTGGTGCTGGGCGCCCCACCTCACCCTCAGGGTGAGCACAGTACCTGCACAATGTGACAGTCTGTGGCTACTCTGTGCCAGTACCACACACGGTCAGTTCCCCCTACCAGGCCGAGGTGCTGTGGGGGTGCATACCCCATCTTGTGCCCATCTGTCGACTGCTGATTTGCATGTGCAGTGCATCATGGGTACGGGTGGGTTAACCCTATCCTGGTAACCACAGCAGACAGTTTGTGTGGTGACGTGCAGTCCTTCTGCAGCCAGCCAGGGCTTTGTTAGTAGCTGTAGCCCACTGGTTACTTCACTGCCTGTAAAGCCAGAGGTCATGGGTTCAAAGCCATGGTGGGGTTATTTGATAGGGCTGTCTGAGGCATTGTCTATTTTTAATGTACATTAGTGCTGCCAGCAAAAACACCCTCATAGTACTGTACCCTTAAGGTGCCCTATCAAGCGCCTTATAAGGTGTCCTATAGGGGACATTATAGGGTGCCTTGGCGGACAATGCACTTTACAATGTGCCCTATGGAGTGCGTTATGGGGTGCCTTATGCGGCACCTTAGGTTATGCCATCATGAGGGTGTGTTTGCTGGCAGCACTAATTAAAATAAAAGTAAAATGCCTCAAAAAGCACTACTTAAACATAAAGGGTGATGCCTCAACCAGCCTTATGCATTAGGCACACTGGGGGATTGAACTCATGACCCCTGTACCATCAGTCAGCATAGTAACCATTGTGCTACACCTCTGCTTCTATGTTTGCATGTCTGCGCGCCTACTTAAGTTTATCGCACGTTAACGTGCTTAGCGGCGTTTCGCCCAATAATGTGCGCAGCATCGCGCGATAATCCCATTTTGCTATGTTAAGACCGAAACGCCCACTCCTTTTATGGCATCCTGCACACTATTGCCGGGCACACGTTAAGACTGCTTAGTAAACATACCCCTAATTCTTAACTGCCAAGCATTAGACCATTCTTCCAGCTTTTGTAGATATTTCCTCATGTTATCCACTCCCGCAGGGGAGTCCATTCTGTTGCAAATTTTTGTGTCATCTGCAAAATGAAAGACTTTTCCATTCAGTCCTTCAGCAATATCACTCACAAATACATTGAACAGTACCGGTCCCAGGACCGATCCCTGGGGCACACCACTAATCACCTTCCTTTCATCCGAGTGAGTTCCGTTTACCATTACCTTCTGTTGTCTGTCAGTCAACCAATTTTTGATCCAGTTCACCATCTTGAGACCCATCCACAGGCTGTTGAGTTTATTGGTAAGCCTCCTGTGAGGAATAGTATCAAAGGCTTTGCTGAAATCTACGTAGATCACATCCATCAAATGCCCTTGATCTAGTTCTCTGGTCATCCAGTCAAAGAACTCAATCAGATTTGTTTGGCATAATCATCCTTTGGTAAAACCATGTTGCCTCGGATCATGCAACCTATTGGTTTCGAGAAAGTCCACTATTCTCTCTTTTCAGGAGCACCTCCATTACTTTTCCTGCCACTGAGGCTTAGTGGTCTGTAGATTGTCTCTTCTTCCCTGTTAAAAACAAGGGGGAGCAGCTACTCTTGCAGGAAACACAGGAAGGTAACAAAGGGCAAGAGTCGTAGGTGGGTGAAAACAAAAATGTATTATCCCCTACGCGTTTTGGCCGTAGCCTTCCTCAGGGGGCACACAGACGTGTATGATCGGCGAAGTCTGCAAATCGTAAAATGTGTTCACCAAGGGCAAATATGGGCCTTCTAATATGTGTTTGTATCATCTGCAAAACACTATTCGAGTTTCAAAAGCTCGTTCCTTTTGAAACTCGAATAGTGTTTTGCAGATGATACAAACACATATTAGAAGGCCCATATTTGCCCTTGGTGAACACATTTTACAATTTGCAGACTTCGCCGATCATACACGTCTGTGTGCCCCCTGAGGAAGGCTACGGCCGAAACGCGTAGGGGATAATAAATTTTTGTTTTCACCCACCTACGACTCTTGCCCTTTGTTACCTTTCTCTTCTTCCCTGTTGCCACTTTTGTGAAGAGTTACCACATCAGCCCTTCTCCAGTCCTGTGGAACTTCCCTATCTCCACAAATCTATTAAAAACATCCTTTAAAGGCCCTGCAGTAATCTCTCTGAGGTCTTTCAGTACCCTGGGATGTATCCCACCTGGTCCCATGGCCTTGTCCACTTTCAGTTTTGCAAGCAGCTCAAATACATCATCTTCTGTGAATGGTGTAGTATCTATTCCATTCCCATTTATATATTTGTCAGACATAGGTGGTCCTTCTCCAGGATTTTCTGTAGTAAAAACAGTACAGAAGTATTTGTTTAGCATTTTTGCTTTTTCAATGTCACTTTCCACGAATCCGTTCTCGGCACTTTTGAGTCTTGCGATTCCACCTCTCATCTTCCTCTTCTACTGAATATACCTGAAAAAGGTTTTGTCTCCACACTTCAGATCTTTAGCCATATTTTCTTCTGCCTTTGATTTTGCTATCCTTATTTCTCTTTTAGTCTCTTTTAGCTTTATCCTGTATTCTGTTCTGTGTTCCTCTGTTTGTGAACTTCTGAATTTTGTGAAAGTTGTTCTTTTGTCTTAAATTGTGTAGCTTTTTCTTTGGAGAACCAAATATAGTAACATAGTAACATAGTAAATGTCGGCAGATAAAGACCAGCATGGTCCATCTAGTCTGTCCAGCAAGATGGCAAGAGTAGGTGCATCTGTCGCTCTGTGCAGGCCACCCCTCCCCATGTCTTTGTTTAGGGGTAAACCCACCACTCCAGGTAGGACACACCTATTTGTTGAGACGTTATATATTTGTTGAGACGTTATATGGTTCAGAGGTTAGATGGTACCGTTTATTTTGTTTTTATCCTATTGCTGTAAAGGGATCCACTGTGTTTGTCCCATGCATTTTTGAATTCCGTCACCGTGTTTGCCCCACCACTTCCATCGGGAGGGCATTCCAAGCATCCACCACCCTTTCAGTGAAAAAATATTTCCTGACATTGCCCTTCAATTTACCACCTTGCAGCATCATGTTATGCCCTCTAGTTTTACAGTTTCCCCGTCTTTGGAAGAGGTTTGTTTGTTCATCATTTCTCTTTAAGTATTTAAAGGCCTGAATCATATCTCCCCTGTCCCTCCTCTCCTCCATAGTGTACATATTTAGGTCTTCAAGTCTCTTCTCATAATGGTTTATGGACCTTTCCTCCAGGAACTTGTCCAAACCTTTTTTAAACCCAGCTACACTAACAGCCTTTACTACATCCTCCGGTAACAAATTCCAGAGTTTGATTACACATTGAGTGAAAAAATATTTTCTTTTATTAGTCTTAAATAGTTTACCCTGTAGCTTCATTGCATATCCCCTAGTCTTTCTATATTCTGATAACGTAAACAATCGATCTACGTTTACCCGTTCCACTCCGTTCATTAATTTATAGACTTCTATCATATCTCCCCTCAGCCTTCTCTTTTCCAGGTTAAAGAACCCTAACCTTTTTAGCCTTTCTTCATAGGAGTATCCTTCCATCCCCTTTACCATTTTGGTGGCTCTTCTCTGAACCTTTTCTAAAATCGCTATATCCTTTTTAAGATACGGTGACCAGAATTGCACACAATATTCAAGGTGTGGTCTCACCATAGAACGATATGGAGGCATTATAATATCTTTTGTTTTATTTTCCATTCCTTTCCTTATGATACCTAACATTCTATTTGCTCTCTTGGCCGCTGCTGCACACTGGGCCGAGGGTTTTAACATGGTATCCACAATGAAGCCTAAATCTTTTTCCTGGGTGGTGGTTCCTAATGTGGAACCTTGCATCGTGTAACCATAGTTTGGGTTGTTCTTCCCTAGGTGCATAGCTTTGCACTTGTCCACATTAAATTTCATCTGCCATTTTGATGCCCAGTCTTCCAATTTATCAAGATCATCTTGCAATTTTCCACAATCCTCTTGGGTTTTAACAACTTTAAATAGTTTTGTGTCATCTGCAAATTTGATAATCTCACTCGTTATTCCACTTTCCAGGTCATTTATGAATATGTCAAAAAGCAGCGGACCCAGCACAGATCCCTGGGGTACACCACTATTCACCTTTCTCCATTGGGAAAATTGGCCATTTAGCCCAACCCTCTGCTTTCTATCCTTTAACCAGTTCTTGATCCACAGTAGTACACTGCCTCCTATCCCATGACTCTTGAGTTTTGCCAAAAGTCTCTGATGAGGGACCATGTCAAAGGCTTTCTGAAAGTCCAGATACACTATATCAATCGACTCACCTTTGTCCACCTGTTTATTCACACTTTCAAAAAAACATAACAGATTAGTAAGACAAGATCTTCCTTGTCTAAAGCCATGTTGGCTGTCTCCCATTAGGCCATGACTATCTACATGCTGAGTAATTTTATTCTTTATGATGGTTTCTACCATTTTTCCCGGTACTGACGTGAGGCTCACCGGTCTGTAGTTTCCCAGATCACTCCTGGAACCCTTTTTATTTTATTTTTTTTTTATTAGAGTTTTAACAAACATAACAAATGAAGTCAATACAATTCAAGACAATCAGAAACAAATACATAAGAAATATCAACATAATTAGTAACACGAATATGATTAAGTCCACATCACTGGGACCCAGATGTGAAAGAGTGAAAAGAAACAAAGAAAAAGAAAACCAAGGTTAACAAACCCACAATATAGAGGCATATACTACTTACTTACTCATCCCGACTAACCTCAATAGAGCCCTGCCTCTCCAAAACAAAATTCTCCAGATGAGCAACATCAGAAAAAATATAAACTGCACCCTCATAATTTACAACACACTTGCAGGGAAATCAGAGAAAGAAAGTAGCACCCAACTTAAGGACCCGAGGCTTTAACGCAAGAAAAAGCCTCCTCCTAAGTTGGGTGCTGCGTGAGACATCCGGAAATATGTTTATCTTATGACCACAAAAGGCAGTCGACTTGCATCTGAAAAAGGCCTTAAGAATACGCTGCTTACATTCAATTGATGTCAAAGTCACTGCCAATGTGGCATGCAAATTAATTACGTCGGAGGAATCCTCCAAAAAAATCGGTTAAATTAGTAAGGGAAGGCTCAATTACGTCCAACCCGCCCTCGACCGGGTTGATACGCTTAGAGCTAGTGGAAATATAAAATAACTGAGACACCTCGACAGAATCTGAAAAAAGCAATACTTCTTTAAAATATTTATCAAGGAGAATTTTTGGTGAAAGGAGAAAGGTATATGGAAAATTAAGGAAACGTAAATTAGCAGCACGCAAGGTGTTTTCAAGTGCCTCCACCTTGCTGTGCAAAATCAAAGCATCTTTCATCCCAGCTATATTTGCTGAATGCATAGAGGGGAGTTGCTGCTCAAGCTTAACACAAGCAGCATCTACCACAGAAATTTTCCTGTCCAATTGCTGAAGGGATGTAACAGTTTGAGAGGAAAAATCACACAATGAACTTAAAGTTGAGGACACTTTAGCATCAATAGACTGCAAGACTTGCCACAGATCCTTCAGGGTTATCTCCGATCCTACAGAGGAAACCGGTGGGCACAAAGCGCCCCCGGGACCAGAGAAAGTAACAGGTTTAGGCAACTGAACCGTCGCCTGAGCGGCGGCTCTAGCTGACTCAGGGGACTTCTCCGACCCTACCAAAGACAAACAAGCAGCAGGACAAGGAGGAGGGGTCCTCCCACTAGGACTAAGGGAGGCACCCTCGGGAGGAGATGCGCAACTGGGCGTGGGACCAGATGTTTATCTAAGGGACCGACAACCGGAACACTGGTAGTCGATCCCTCCTCACCACGCCCAGGTTTGGCTTTCCGTTTACCCATAAGTATAAAACGAATAACACCAAGCAATATAAAACACAAAACTCACTGTTCGCCGCTGTGACGCCGAAGGGGCGCCAAAGGGGCGTGTCCTGCCCCTTTGGACACGCCCCTTCAGATCACGCTCCGCGGTCATCTAAACAGCCCACAATTATACCGACAGGGTCCTTTCAAGTTGAAGATGTCCCCACTATGCCTGCCCGAAATCGGGAAAAATGGCAAGTGTTCAAGCAAGGTACACAGCTCCCACAGTCTCAGGGCCCTCTACAAGCCCCTCACGCCTCCAGGAATCACTCCGGGTCCACGGAGAGTAGCTGGAACAGAGTTTTTATTCGCTGCAGGGTCCTTGCAAGTTGAAGATGTCCCCACTATGCCTGCCCAAAATCGGGAAAAACGGCAAGTGCTCAAGCAAGGTACACAGCTCCCACAGTCTCAGGGCCCTCTACAAGCCCCTCACACCTCCAGGAATCACTCCGGGTCCACGGAGAGTAGCTGGAACAGAGTTTTTATTCGCTGCAGGGTCCTTGCAAGTTGAAGATGTCCCCACTATGCCTGCCCGAAATCGGGAAAAACGGCAAGTGCTCAAGCAAGGTATACAGCTCCCACAGTCTCAGGGCCCTCTACAAGCCCCTCACGCCTCCAGGAATCACTCTGGGTCCACGGAGAGTAGCTGGAACAGAGTTTTTATTCGCTGCAGGGTCCTTGCAAGTTGAAGATGTCCCCACTATGCCTGCCCGAAATCATGAAAAATGGCAAGTGCTCAAGCAAGGTACACAGCTCCCACAGTCTCAGGGCCCTCTACAAGCCCCTCATGTCTCCAGGAATCACTCCAGGTCCCCCTGGAACCCTTTTTAAAAATTGGTGTTACATTGGCGATCCACCAATCTTCAGGTATTAGAGATGATTGTAATGATAGTTCACAGATTACTAATAGCAGGTCTGCAATCTCATATTTCAGTTCTTTCAACACCCTTGGATGTATACCATCCGGCCCAGGTGATTTGCTACTCTTCAGTTTATCTAATAGCTGTAATACATCTTCCCGATGTATCAATATTTCCTTCAATTCTTCCGCACCTTGTGATGTAGCAGACTCTTATGAGGCAATGGAAACTGATAGTGATCCGGTGGAGAGAGCCGGTACTGCAGGGGAATGCAGGATTTTCTCTGATGAAAGGAAAAAATGCAGGGCTAATCAGGAACCACTCCTCACTTCAAGGCAGGTGAAAAGCCAAGTCCCTGATTGGGCACGCCCAAGCAGGAGGCGGGCAGTGCAGCACTCAGCCAGCTTGTTAAAAACCCAGAAACAGTTAGGCAAGCATCGTGATAAGCAAGGAGTTTGGGAAGAAGGACACAAGCACCTGGACGAGGATAGGTCAGATGACCAGGAACAGGAACCCAGAGAGAGAGAACCACTAAGCAGCTGTGATCCAAGAAGGAGCAGACAGGAGCTGGGAGACTCAGGGGCAGAGAAAGATTTCTGGAAGCAGAAGAATTCTAAGGCACTGAGAGACCCAAGGCTGCAGCTCAGGAGTTTAAAGGACCCAGAAGAACCTTGGATTAGGAGGCAAAAGGATAAGGAATTACCCTGGAAGAAGCCCAAGCACAAGGTATCTGGTGGGTGTGGCACGGCTAGCAAACTTAACAGTGGAAAGCCAGAAAGAGTGAATTTTAATTGTGAAAGACAGGATAAAGGCAGAAAGTTTGATAATAACTGGTTAAGCCAAGAAAAGCCTGACTGTTTTCCTTTTAACACTCTGAGAGAATCTCTAAGCACAGCTGAAGCGTTTTACTCTGCACTGCTATGTGGAGATAGGTGGGGGAAGGGAAATGCTTGCACGCTGAAATGTTGTCCAAGTAAAAGCACTGATAATTGCCTAGAGATAAGAAATATAAACAAGCATTTACCTGAAGGAGGATTTGCTCAGCCTAGCTCAGAAAATACACAGGCTGAATTACTTCTCAGTGAATTCAGAGAGTTCCTTAAAAGCAAAGCAGTTTCTACTCAGAACGTAGCAAAGCCATTGATCAGCTGGCAAGAAGAAATGCCTTTAATTTCTTTGCCATCTACGGAACAGGAAGTCCCGATGGATTGCTCTACTTGTATGATTCCAAAGGACATTTAAGGGATTTGCTTGCCAGTGTTTGTAAGAAAATAGCAAAGTTACCTCACTGTTTGCTGTGATAAAAGAGCTTCTGTGAAGAAAATAAGTGGAAGCATATTCTGTGCAATTCAGGAGCAGTGCTGGTATCAGAGTTTTCTGTTACCTTAATGAAAAGGAGATCACATGACAGGTGAATGTGATCAGTAATGGACATTCAGTCAAGCAGTGAAAAAAGCCTTGTTTAAGTTCAGTTTCTCCATCTTGTTTTGTACCACATTATTTCATTAACGTCTGCTGCATTTGAACTGCGTAAGCGGGAAATAAACCTCATAAAAAAGAAATATTCTTTGCCTTACCTTATCACTTGAGCACCAACACAACTACAGCATTAACCCTCAAGGGCATTCAAGGCCAGCCCCTCCCTTAACCCTCAAGGTCCAGGGAGTGGGTGGGTGGCAACCTTTAGATACCACTTCAGTCATGGGTAATATCCGTACATCTTCCTCAGTAAAGACCGAAGCAAAGAATTCATTCAATCTCTCTGCTATCGTCTTGTCACCTCTTAGTGCCCCTTTAACCCCTCTATCATCTAATGGACCAACTGACTCTCTCACAGGTTTTTTGCTACGAATGTACTTGAAAAAGTCTTTATTTTACGCTTTTGCTTCCGCAGCAAGCTTCTTATCAAATTCTCCCTTTGCCTGCCTTATCAATGCCTTGCATTTGACTTGCCAGTGCTTGTGCTGTTTCCAGGTTTCGTCGTTTGGCTCTTTTTTCCATTTCCTGAAAGATGCTTTTTTGGCAACAACAGCCTCTCTGACCTCACCTTTAAACCATGCTGTCAGTTTTTTGGACTTCCTTCCTCTTTTCTTAAAGCGTGGAATACAGCTGGTCTGGGCTTCCAAGATAGCATTTTTCAACAACACCCAAGCTTGATGTAAGTCTTTAACCTTTGCAACTGCTCCTTTTAGTTTTTTCTTAACTATTTTCCTCATTTTATCATAGTCTCCCTTTCAAAAGTTAAAAGGTAGTACTGTGGATTTCCTTACTATCCCCTCCTCCACTAATTAAATCAAAGGCGATCATACTATGATTACTATTGCCAAGTGGCCCCAACACCCTTATCTCTTGCACTAGATCTGGTGTTCCACTAAGGACTAGGTCTAATATGGCTTCCCCTCTGGTCGGTTCATGAACCAGCTGCTCCAAGAAGCAGTCATTTATTTCATCTAGGAACTTTATCTCCCGAGCATGTCCTGCCGTGACACCGACCCAGTCGATACCGGGGTAATTGAAATCACCCATTATTATTACTGTGCTGTAACTTTTGTTAGCTTCCTTGATTTCTTTGAGCATTTCATCATCCATTTGTTCATTCTGGCCAGGCGGTCGATAGTACACCCCCATTGCCATCGCCTTCCACTTTTTACATAGAATTTCAATCCATAGAGATTCTACAGCAAATTTTGTTTCCTGCAAAACTTTAATCCTTTCTGACTCAATGCCCTCTCTAACATAGAGTGCATCCCCTCCACCAATTTGATCAGCTCTATCAATACGATATAGTTTATACCCAGGTATCGCAGTGTCCCACTGGTTGTCCTCCTTCCACCATGTCTCTGGTATTCCAATTATATCTAACCTTTCATTTAGTGCTATATATTCTAACTCTTCCATCTTATTTTTTAGACTTCTAGCATTTGCATACAAGCATTTTAGAGACTGTATTTTATTCATATTAATTTGGCTGTTGGTAGACATGGGTAATTTGGGATCTTTGAGCTCTGTCTGCTCCATACTCGAGGGCATTTGGGCTACTTTACTCTTTTTTGGAACCTCTCTGCTTTTGGTAGTATCCTTCAAGGATACATTCTTCCGAACCATCCGCTCTTGGGTGACTGTCGGCTTTCCCCTATTATCTAGTTTAAATGCTGCTCTATCTCCTTTTTAAAGGTTAATGCCAGCAGCCTGGTTCCATCCCGGTTAAGGTGAAGCCCATCCCTTCGGAAGAGCCCCTCCTTTCCCCAGAATGTTCCTCAGTTCCTAAGAAATCCAAACACCTCATCTCTGCACCATTGTCTCATCCACGCATTGAGACTCCGGAGCTCTGCCTGCCTTTTGGGTCCTGCGCATGGAATGGGAAGCATTTCGGAGAACGCTACCCTGGAAGTTCTGGATTTCAACTTCCTACCAAAAAGCCTAAATTTAGCCTCCAGAACCTCCCTACCACATTTTCCTATGTCATTGGTACCGACTGTAGGAATGGACAGATAAAGGGATACCAGAATCCCCAATATGTAATTGAAGATGGATGAATTTTTGATACAAAATGTGTTTAGAAGTTTGGCTTTTCACCTACTTCGTCTTAAATAGAATAGGATGTCATGATCATGAGTTCTGTGTAACCGTCTTTAAAATAGATGGAACAGTGTTAACGCAAGCATAAAGAACATAGGCTATGAACTGTGCAACCATAGTTCATTGTACAGTCACTGCTGACAAAACATAATTTTTGCAACTTTTGCAATTATAAATTTCATCTAATACACTGTAATCAGATCTTACTCTGTAAAAAGAACGCCCACCACCTTCCTCAGCTCTCCCCAGTCGGGGGATTGAGCCTCCAGAGGCGGGAGCCGCACAGGAGCCATCTCTGCCCAATCGGGGCACGTGACCAGCCTTTAAAAGTTCACGCCGGCAGGCGTGCCCGCGCCTGGCGGGCCCACGCCTGAGGGCCCTTTGGCGTGGCCCTTAGGCGAGGACCTCTAAAGGTACCCTGCCTACATCTGTCAGCACCTACCAACTACCTGATTCTGATTCCTTGAACAAGAACTAGAAACGATCTCCAATTTCCAAGGAAGATCTACATAATCATAAAGCTTGAGCTCCCTCGAGGTCGAGCTCGCTCCCATCTTCCTCCAGATACCCCGCTGATACAGCAAGTATACCACAGCTAAATGAACAGTCTTTACTTGAAACTGCCAATCACACCTAGTCATACTGTTGTGCATAGCCATTACTCTTTCTAACCTGTACTGTACTTTTGTGACTACCTGTTATTAATTATTGCCTCCACCCATCCTTATGTACCATCTCCAACAGCTAAAAATGTGTATATACTATTGTTAGTAGCTTTAATTACCCCTATCAATCCTTCACGTACTGCGGCCAGCAGCCTACCATATTCAGCCACTTCTGTTAGAATCTAGTTCTGTCCACTTATCTGGCTAGCCTATATCTATCTTTCTCACACTAAGTTTTGCTGCCTGTAGCTACCGATCTAAATTACTGTTGCCAGTATTCACCAAATTTTTCTCCCTACCTATCTTATCAATACTGCTACAAGCAACCAACGTTCAATGTAAACTGTTGTCAGTATCCACTCAGTTGATCTAATCTCATACAGACTGTACCGACCCTAGCAACTAATTGTTTAAAACTTAGCTGATTACCATAGCCAACTCTGTTGACAGTAATCAATGACCTTCAATTACTGTTGTCAGTAACCAAAGACTTTCAATTACTGTTCTCAGTATCCACCTAACTAGAAACCTGTAATTACAAAGCGTATACTGTTGTCAGTAAATCGAAACCTGAAACCACAAAGTGTATACTGTTGTCAGTAGATAAGGATCCACACATACTGCAGCCAGCAACAATTGCATACTGTGAACTACATTGGTTCTGTAAATTACACTGCGCTGTGAACCATACTACAAACCAGATTAGTACACCTGAAACACGTACAACCCATCCCTACCACATACTAGCCCCCTAGCACAGACCACCAAGAAACCATCTCTTCATAATAAAACATAATGGCCTACCTAAAAATAAAAACACTGCCAACCACTCTCCTACTAATAGCCCTCCTACTGCAACTAATCTACACATATAAACCCAACAACCCCCCTTGTAATAGCATCCCTATCATCCATAACCCCAACTGCAACCTATCACGCTCCCCATTACACTATCACTCATTCAACCTGCCACCAAACAACAGCAACCACAGACATCCTCCTAGAGTAATCCACATAAACTGTAAAGACCTCAACAACAAAAAATCCTCCCCCAACACAGACACCAAACTAAAACTGATCTTAATAAACATTCGTTCTATACGGAACAAAATACCAATAGTAAATGACATAATAAGGGACGAACAACCTGACATCTTTTTCATTACTGAAACATGGTTAACACCTACAGACACAATACTATTAAACCAGCTCCACATATCACAATATGATATATTCAACTGCCACCGTGATACAAAAAGAGGAGGTGGCACACTCATTCTCACTAAAAAAGACTTACAATACACCCTAACGAACTCAAACAATGTCGAAGGCATGGACATAATAAACATTGAAAACAGAACACTAGCATTCTCCCTAATATATAGACCCCCATCAGCTGATCAGAAAAACCTCTCCCCTATCCTTGAACTCGCATGCACAGCATCCCAGAGAAAACCCTCATAATCTTAGGTAACCTTAACCTCCCATCCCTGAACCAATCCCAAAGAGACAACTTCATTGACTCAATGTCACACATGGGATTTAACCAGATAGTCCTCGCCCCCACACATAATAAAGGAAACTCGCTAGACCTCATTTTCCTCCCTACCCCCTTCAACCTACATCAACTCTACTCTCCCCCAAAAACTACGGAAGTGCCATGGTCTGACCACCACCTGATAACATTTCACCTACTAGCACAAACACCACTACAGCCTGCAAACACAACACCACACCACTCACGTTTCCCCCGCTTTGACAATGACACATTCCTTGATAAGGTACTACCCAAACTCACTACAAGTCTTACTGATATAGACCAAACTATAGAGAACTGGAACCAAACAATCCACGATGCATCAACCCCTACTCAAACGATGCAAAAGAAAAAGAAGGAATCACAAAAATGGTTTACTAAAGACATCGCCCTGCTAAAAAAGCAACTACGTAAACAAGAAAAAATCTGGAGAAAAACAAAATCACACGATAACAAAACTAAATATAAACATACTTAATAGATACAAGGATGCAATCAACAACTCAAAAAGAGAATACTACTCCAAATTAATAAATCTTGCTATCAACCGGCCTAGAGAACTCTTCTCAATTGTAAAAACACTAGCAAAAACACAAAACCCAGAAACAAATCAAGACACAATAAGCGTACGAACCTTAGCATCACATTTTGCTGAAAAACTAAAGGCAAAACCATACTCCCCAACCACCACAATATCTAAACATGACATTAATTATGAATGGACAACCTTTCACAAGGTTGAACAAAAACACATCCTTAATATCATAACAATGATCAACATCACAACCTCTCCGATTGACCCATGCCCGGTGTCATGGATCAAGCATACTAAGGACTTTCTTGCAGAAAACATCCAATACATAGTAAACCAATCACTCTCTCAAGGAACTATGCCGAATGCCCTAAAGCTCTCCTCGATCTGTCCCATAATAAAAAACAATAACTCGATCCAAAAAACCCCAACTCTTACAGGCCAATAGCAAGCATACCACTAATCGCCAAAATAATAGAAAAAACCATACAACTCCAATTACAAGATTACATTGATGAACATAAACTCCTCGATGCACATCAATTTGGCTTCCGCCCCTTCCATGGAGTTGAAACTCTCCTAATTGCACTGACAGACCTACTCATCAGAGGTACTAATGACAATAACAAAGGTTTCCTTCTCCTCTTCATAGATCTCTCTGCCGCATTTGACAGCATCAACCATAATACACTCATTAACAGACTAGAAAATCTAAAAATAGGAGGTACAGTCCTTGAATGGTTCAAATCATATATCACACACAGATTAATACGGATACAATTAGGTACAGAAATATCAGAAACTTTCCCACAAGGTCAGGGTATCCCCCAAGGATCAGCTCTCTCTGCCCTCCTCTTCAATTTGTACCTCCAGCCCATCACAAATATATTCAAGAAGCATAAAATCAACCATTTCATATACGCAGATGATATCATGCTTGCCATCCTCATTAACCCTAACAACCCCAAATATGATAGCCTTCTCCAATGCATGAACGAGACTACCACATGGCTTGAAGACAATCACTTAAGCATTAACCTCAAAAAAACGGAAGCAATGTTCATAACGAGGAAAACAGACACTGACTGCAACTACCCTACTACAATCACAATAAGTAACACACCTATACCTGTCAAAAAGGAGGTAAAATACCTTGGAATAATTATAGACCACTCACTCACCATGATCCCACACATAAAACATACAGTAAAAACCATATTTTATAAACTCAAGACAATACAACATCTGAGACCCCTACTTAACACAGATGACTTTAGATCAGTAGTCAACACCCTCATCACCCCTCATTTCGACTATTGTAATAGTCTCCTAAACGGACTTCCATTAAAGAGCATATACCTTCTCCAAAGAGCCCAAAACATATGCGCCAAGATGATCACAAAAGCTAAACTAACAGATCATGTGACCCCAATTCTGTTAGACCTACACTGGCTCCCTATAAACAGCCGAATAAAATATAAAATCCTCCTAACTACTTTCAAAATCATTAATAAAATCTCTCCCTCACAACTATCTACTCTAATACACCTCCCAGCAGAAACTAGAACGCGCAGACGGAATGAAATCCATTCCCTCAACATAAAAACAAATTTCAGAAAAACTAAAGCGACAACAAGCGATAGAGCTTTCTCCTTTGCTGCCCCCACCCTCTGGAATGAAATACCATTAACACTACGCATGATAAAAGACCTTCATCAATTCAAAAAGGAACTAAAAACATACCTCTTTACAAAACACTTTGAGATCCCACATCAACAAAAAACCTCTCCAAAACAATCACAGAAACACATCCACAGTACCCAAGACAGAACAAACGACTAACTCAATAAACCTTACATATCTCACACAACATGCAAAACATTTCACACAACATGCAAAAGATCTACTCAAACTGTCGGCTATATCACTATTGTAAATAACCACTGGTAATCAACTATGTTGTGCTCCATGTTATTATAACCTGTACATAGTTTGATAAGCACTGTTCTAGTTAACGATCAAAAAAAATATGTTCTTTGTAATTACACTTGTATATAGTTAAAAAACATAATGTTCCTTGTAAATGTATACAGATGTATACAAATGTTCTGTTCACTGTTTTAATGTAAACCGTCCCTGATCTCTGGAAGGGGCGGTATAGAAGAAACCGTTAAATAAATAAATAAATAATAAATGACTGTTACTTCCTCTTTTTCTCTAATAAAAGGAGCTTTTTAGGAGGAGGAATTTGAATTCAATAAGCGTGGAATTATGCATGTTCATAGACGCGTTTATTGTCTTCACTCTGAGCTCAAAGAAAGTAACACTTGTGTGTGTGATTGTGTTCTGTATTACTCTCTGCCTGTCTCTCACTGCTTGATGGACCAGAGACCTAAAGAGCCGTGGTATTGTGGTCAGATCATGGAGTTTTCTTCAGTTGGTGCCGTACTCGGATCTCTGTGTTCCTTCAGCAGTTGGAAACAGCAGACAAGTCTCAAGGACGCAGGCGGTGGTTGCTGTGAAGTATACTAAACAATTGACAGATATCTGTGTGTATATTGTGATTATAATGTAAAGCCGGTAAGGGTAATTAGAGATCTCAGTTAGATAAGTGGAGCGAGAAGGCTCGTGATATAGGGCAGAGAAAGGAAGCCCTAATTATGAAATGAGGCGCAAGTTTGGTGAAGCGCCCTTATGTTAACATTCGATGACTGCCAGTAACCACAGTTTGCCGTTCCCCCTTGGAACATTTCAGTGGGACAAGTTGAGTTGATTACAGTATGAAATATGATTAGATTTAAGCAAATTTCATACCAGTCATGAATGTGCCGTGTATGGTTTAAGGCTGAAAAAGTGTAGCAAGCCACTGACTTTGTGTTTAAACATCACCAAGACAGCAGACTCCTCCCCAGCACTATCTAAGACCTTATCTAGGTGGCGCGTGAGGTCCGCTACCTTCGCACCAGGCAGGCATGTTACCAGCCGATCCTCACGTCCACCAGCCACCAAGCAATCTACATGCCTAATGATCGAATCACCAACTATAACGGCTTCCCTCATGGGCACATGGCCCTGGAGAAACTTCCTTGGTGCGAGAGGGTTTTACATCACCTGGAGGACAGGTCCTAGTTACAGGATCACTTCCTGCCATACCAGAGTGGTGCTCTCCTGTCACGTGACCTCTCTCCTCCATGGCAACAGGGATTCTGCCAGACTGGAGGTGGGACTTCAGGACTATATCCCTGTAGGTCTCGTCTATGTACCTCTCTGTCTTTCTTATGTTTTCCAAGTCTGCTACTCTAGCCTCTAGAGAATGGACTCGTTCCCTGAGAGCAAAGAGCTCCTTGCGCTAGTGCACATGTAAGACCTCTCACCAACTGGGAGGAAATCATACATGTGACACTCAATGCAAAAGACTGGAAAGCCCCCATCTCGCTGCTGGACTGCTGTCTGCATCTTAGTTTTAAGTTTTGTTTAGATCTTTAAGTTCTTTACTTACTAAGGGTTGCTATGGATATTTATGCTAATAAAACTGAACCTAATATGTTTAATATACCTTGTTCACCTGAAGGTTAATTAATCTGAGGTCCTTAGTGTATGACTGATTTGCGTAACGAGCTTCACCTGAAAGCACCTCCTGTCTTTTAAGATGTGTAAGTACCTATAAAGCTACGATTATCCCAGGGTGGGTGTTGGGGAGGGAGGGAGGGAAATAACACTTATTAATAGAGGGCTGCTACACAGTACCCTGTCTTGTGCTGCTGAGGTAAGCTATATTCTGATTTGATTTAAATTATAGCTCTTTGCTGCTGCTAGGTTCTAACTTATTATGAAATTTAAACTACAAGCTCTCTGCTGGGTTCTAAATTTAACCAGAAAGCTATCTTCTGTGTTTTAAATTGAAACTAAAAGTACTTTGCTGATGCTAGGCCCTGAGTGACTATTAAATTTAAACTACAAGCTCTCTGCTGGGTTCCAAATTGAACCAGAAAGCTCTCTTCTGTGTTTTAAATTTAAACTAAAAGTACTTTGCTGATGCTAGGCCCTGAGTGACTATTAAATTTAAACTACAAGCTCTCTGCTGGGTATGAAATGTAACCAGAAAGTTCTCTTCTGTGTTTTAAATTTAAACTTAAACTGCTGCTACTAGGCCCTGACTGATTTAACAAAAAATAGTGGGTTCACAGATTAATTAGCTTTAATACAAAGAATTCCTTTCAGAAAATTCCCAGAAGTATATACTCACAATTGCAGATCTCTCTCCAGAAGTAACAGTCCCCTTTTCTAGTGTGTGTGGGTTAATAGTGTGGTTGTTTCCAATGTTGTTATGTTTTTGCTGGGAGTGACCTCCTGAATTTGTTTTTCTCCATTTGTCACCTTCTTTCCTTAGTTTAAATGCCTGTCCACATACTGCCTGAAATTTTCACTTAGGATCCTTTTCCCTGTGACAGAAAGATGTAATCCATCAGCACAATATAGTCTCTTGTTGATGCATCTGTTTCCCCAGTCGCCTATATACGTATCTAAATCCTTCTTATTTGCACCAGGCTTGGAGCCATGTATTAAAGTTTCTGCCCCCTTACTTTCTGCCCCCTTACCAAAAACAGGTAGAACTTCTGAGAAAGCTATAGTGTTAACAATGGGTTTGAGTTTCTCTCCCAGAATCTGGAAGTCCCTTTGAAATGTAGAGGCACTGTTTCCAGCTAGATCATTTGTACCCAAGTGGATGATAACATCAATTTTGGAGTGCTCACCTTCTGCACTAACTATGCCAACATTTTTGTTTGTATTCCTGCTGGCTGAAGAGCCTGGGAGGCATTTGACCATCTTCTCTTCTTTGAACTGTGTTCCCAAGTTGGTGCCTCTGATGATGGAATCTCCAAGTAGTAGTAGTTTCCTGTTTTGTAGTTTTTTCTTCATGTTTAGTGCATTAGTAGATTTGGCATTGAGCCTTTCATTTAAGGGCACTTCAGTTTCCATGGATTGGGCACCTTCATTATCCAAGGCAGAGAAGTCATTATGCAGGGATATCTCTTGATGTAAAGGGTGTCTCCATGTTACAGGTCGCAACCTACCAGAGCCCACTGTGATCCATATGTTCCTGAGCTGTTTGATTCTTTGTGAGAACAATGGTGAATTTGTTTCAATTTGTACGCATGAGGAGGTGTGTTTAATTGCAGCTAATTCTTCTCTTAGTAGAATCAATTTTTTATGCATAGCAGATAACTTGAGACATATAGGGCAAACTCTTAGGCTCCAAATGATTCTTCTTAGAATGAAGGCACCACAGCTATTGCATTGAATACACGGCATGCTATAAAGCAATTCTAGGACAAGGAGAAAAGATGGGTGTTACACCTAATTGGAGGACAGATGTCAATCTATATGATGACTAGGCAATGAACCCCATGGTGGGTGGGGTGAGGGGAGGGGTGGGGTGGGTGTAAATCTAAGTGTCCCTGGCCAGTAGACTTTATGTGAACTGAGGGCACACTCAGAGGTCTGATTTATAAAGGCTATGCAACTAATGTAGGCAAGCTAAAGTTTCCTAATCTTATAACCAAAATTTTGGTTGTTTGCCACTAGACTGTAGAGGGAAGAGTGGCTAGTGGTTGGGACAAGTTACCTCAGGCTGTCAGACCAGGGGTTTGAATCCCCCTAGAGGACAGCAACCTTGGGCCAGAAGGACTGTGGTTTCTAGACCTTCAGGTGCTTCTTGTGGCCTTGGACAAACCACTTAACCCTCCATTGCCTCAGCAAAAACAAATAGATTCTGAGACCTTCAGGAACAAGGGAAATATATATACAGTATGTGAATGTGAAGAGAGAGATCATTGGAGAAAGCATAATGCTTGGCAAGGTAGAAGGTCACCGTAAAAAAGAGGAAGGCCAGCAATGAGATGAATCAATACAATAACTGCAGCTATGAATACCACTCTATCAACAATAGAAACATAGAAACATAGAAATATGACGACAGAAAAAGACCACATGGCCTATCTAGTCTGTCCTTCCATAACAACTACAACAGTCCAGTTTTTGCCTTTAGAGATCCTCTGTGTTGGTCCCATGCTTTCTTGAATTCAGTTACTGTCCTCATCTCTACCACCTCCACTGGGAGACTATTCCACGGATCCACTACTCTTTCCGTAAAGAAATATTTCCGCATATCACTCCTGAATCTATCTCCCTTCACCCTCATCCCATGTCCCCTCGTAGCAGAACTTGCTTTCAATTGAAAGAGGCTCTCTCCCTGAACATTTATGCCACGGAGGTATTTAAACATCTCAATCATATCACCTCTATCCCGCCTTTCCTCTAAGGTGTACATATTAAGATCCTTAAGTCTGTCCTCATATGCTTTATAATGAAGCCCATTAATCATTTTGGTAGCAACCCTCTGCACCGACTCCATCCTGTTCACATCCTTTTGAAGGTGCGGTCTCCAGAATTGCACACCATACTCCAAATGAGGTCGCACCAAAGACTTATACAGAGGCATTATCACCTCCTTTTTTCTGCTAGCCATTCCTCTCCGTATGCACCCAAGCATCCTTCTAGCTTTTGCTGTCGCCTTTTCCACCTGTTTAGCTACTTTAAGATCATCAGACACAACCACGCCTAGGTCCCGCTCTTCTTTAGTGGACAAAAGTACTTCACCTCCTATACTGTATTGCTCCCTTGGATTGCTGCAGCCCAAATGCATGACCTTACATTTTTTAACATTAAATCCCAGCTGCCAAATTCTAGACCATTCTTCAAGCTTAGCTAGATCCCTCCTCATGTTATCTACCCCTTCCTGGGTGTCTACTCTATTGCAGATTTTGATATCATCCGCAAAGAGGCAAACCTTACCCGACAGCCCTTCCGCTATATCACTAACAAAGATGTTAAAAAGAATTGGACCAAGGACAGATCCCTGGGGCACACCACTGGTAACATCCTTCTCCTCAGAGTGAGCTCCATTTACTTGTACTCTTTGTCGCCTCCCACCCAACCAATTTCTAACCCAAGCAGTAACTTTAGGGTCCATCCCTAGGGTGCTCAGTTTGTTTATAAGTCGCCTGTGAGGAACAGTGTCAAAGGCTTTACGGAAATCCAAATACACCACATCCACAATGAGCTGCTTGGCTGAAGTCCGAGCAAAGTTTAGGTCAACTATCCAGAGGGTCGCCAGGAATCGACACTGACTCATTGGCACCTAACAACAACACCTGAATGTACACCGCTTTGACTTGTAGAAAAGCGTTTTTTAATCCTAGTTAAATGAAATAAAAATAAAATGACTGTGAACAGATAGAAATGTGATAGAGACAGAAAGATAGGAGGAGCAAGGGTTTGGGTTTTTTTGTGTTTGTCCCCCTCTCTTGGTGCCTAAGTAGTATTATAAGAAAATAAAACAGGTAAGCAATATACAAGGAAAATTTATATCAAAAATCAACAAATAGTAAAGTTAGAAATTTTAGCTTTTTAGAGTCTCTTGAAGCTGTGATGGCAACTCCTGGATCAGATCGCTTCTCAGGCAAGATAAATAAATAAAATAACAATCCCCGAAAATTAGGGATGTCTAGTGTGTTCACTTACCTGCAGAGGCTTCTTCTGCTATCTGTATTTGCTGCAAGTAAACATTTTTGATTTAATTTGCCCTAGTCAGTAGTTAGACCATAGGTTTTCAACCCAATCCTCGGGAAACCCTAGGCCAGTCAGGTTTTCAGGATTCCCACAATGATTATGCATAAGATAGATTTGCATACAATGAAGGCAGAACATGCAAATCTTTCTCATGCATATTCAGTCCTAGGGTTCCCAGAGGACTGGGTTGAAAACCCCTGTGTTAGACCTTTAAGAGTTTTTAAACCAAAACAGACAAGTAGTTGTTAGTAGTTTTATTCTTCATGCTTTTCCTTATAATTCCTAGTATTCTACTAGCTTTCTTGGTCACCACTACACACTGAGCAGAACATTTCAATGCATTATCTACAATGACACCTAGATCCTTTTCCTAGGTCATGACTCCTAACGTGGAACCTTGCATTGTGTAGTTATAGTTTGGGTTGTTCTTCCCTAAGTACATAACTTTGAACTTGTCCACATTAAATTTCATCTGCCATTTGGATACACGGTTTCTCAAAGTCCTGTTGCAATTTTTCAGAATCCTCATCTAATTTATTAACTTTTTATTATTCCCCCAGCAGTCAGAAGGAGTCTCTTCCGCGATTGTGGCTGCCTTCCCCTCCAGCCCGTGAGGGATCTGATCTTCCGTGGGCAGATAGGAGGAGTCTGCCACAATAGCAGGGCAGAACAGGAGGGAAAGAATGCAGGGGCTTGGGGCAGAGTCAAGGTGGAGCTTGGCCCCACCAATCAAAGAGGCGTTCCATGGCCCCTGGGCCACTGAACAGTGCCAACAGAAGGCAGTGGTCCTCCTCCATCCACCATCCACCATCCAACATTCCCACTGACCCTTTAAACTATATCTGTGTGCTGGAGAGGTGCTATGTGTGTGCGTGTGTGTGTGCTGCTGAGGGTGGGGTGCCTGCATATTTGGGATGAGAGAAGGTGCATCTTTTGCACATATACATTGTACTTTTTACTTCCCATACATTCATCTCTTTACCCTCCAGCTCCTTGCACTCTTCCCTCCCCCCACACTTCAACCACTCTCCTGCTGTCCCTCTTCCATCCCCCAACTCTGTTTCCCTTTCCAGACTCTCTTACCTTCTCCTACCCCCTTGTACTCATCCCCTGCTCTCCATTCTTTATTTATCCTACTGCCCCTTTAAATTTGTTAGGCTGTTTCTACAGCAAACAGGAATGCCTGTCTTTTATTTTGTGCAGGGGAAATTCACTGGGTAGAAAGTTATCAGGGCAACAATCTGTGGTAGATATTGGAGGGGGGGGGGGATGGGGAAGGCCTGACTTTTTGCTGTTTCCTGTATAGATGGATGACTTTCCTTTCCTATTTCACTCTTTACTTTTCACCTATTCAAATCCCTCCAAGGAGGGATTCACCCTCACATTACAAATTTGTTGTGCATGTGCACTGGAGTAAGCTGTTGAGGGTGTATGCAATGTGGGTGGGGGACAGAGCAAGCTTGGGTGTCTGCCACAGGAGTGGGGAAAAACATTGAGGTGGGTAGGAGTGTGTGCCTGGGGGTGGGGGAAGAATGAAAGGTGAGGGGGGGGGGGGGAAAGTGATAGAGAAGCAGAAGTATATATGACAAATGCCCTTCATATTTTATTGTTTTTATTGTCTTATTTCTTTAATGATAATATTATTTCTTATGGGCTAACTATGAGCCACTTAGGGATAGCAGACAAGTGGCATACAAATAATTTTTTTCTTTACATGCCAAAGTGAACTGTAAAGAGGAGAAAATGACTTTCTCTGAGATAACACAAGGATGCCTAGCAATATATAAAGGATTGACAGGTGCATAAACATTCCCAAAGGCTATAATTCCATGTTCAATTCACACTCATGCATTACACAGGTACACTAAAAATTTTTTTTTTTAAACTGCCTCTGTTTCGATTGATTTTTATGTTTTTTGGTGCGCTGAATCCAAATCTGGTAACCAATTTGCTCCATCACGTACAGATGTTTTGCTACACTGGGTTAGCAGTTTGATGTGAACGTTTCAGATTGAGTGCGATCGAGATAAAAGTTTCTTGGATGAATTCTTTATACTAATTGTTTAGTAGTTATTCAAATAAGAATAAAGAAAATTGTAACAAGGCAGCACATAAGAATAGAGTAATGTCAACAAAACACACTGTGATGGTAGCAAAATTGTCTGCACTTAAAACATGTGCACAAACATTGAGCATATAAGAGCGAGGTTAGACACAAAGCAAAGCAAAGAAATGTGCAAAAAATGTTGTATAGGTATGTATGTAAGAATAGAAAACGCAAACCGCACCATTGCAATACATGAAGACAAACACCCGATGGTGTGAAAATAAAATTCTAATAAATGAGATCCGACACTGTGGTAATAACTAGCAAATTTTTATTTCAAAGTTTAGTAAAAACACGATATTTGTCAACACAGTTTAGATTTTAAAGTCATTCTTGGGTCAATCAATCTCCTGGTGGGCCTGTTTCTTCTTCCCCCGAATGCTTCTCTTGGTGCGCTGCTTGGCGTATTTTTCATCTGGGGTTTCCCGCAGCAGCAACCAGCAGAAATCAGCCATCATAGTGGTGTTCCATCTTCCTTGGTACCTTTTCTCTGCGTCCTTGATGTCCTTGTGAAACCTTTCACCTTGTTCTTCACTGTATGCCCCCAAGTTTTCGGGAAAGTAGTTCACATGGGAGTGCAAGAAATGGACTTTCAGGCTCATGTTACAGCCTTGTTCTTTGAAGGCATTGAGCATCCTGGCAACAATATCCTTATAGTTCTCATCCCGCCTGTTCCCCAAGAATTTGAGAACAACATCCTTGAAGGAATCCCAGGCTTCTTTTTCCTTCTCAGACATCGTTTCAGCGAATACTCCATCTGAAATGAGTTTCCTTATCAGGGCCAACAAACACTCCTTCCTTTAGCTTTGCTTCAGAAAGTCGGGGGAACTTTGAGCAAAGGTACCGAAAGCACTCACCATCTTTTGGAAGGGACTTGATGAATTGCTTAATGAGACCCAACTTAATGTGGAGAGGTGGTAATAGAATTTTATCTCATGAAGAACATTTTTCTCACCGGGTCTCAAATACTCCCGAATTGGCCAGTCTTTTCTCCCCCAGTGTAGGTCGCGGGCCCGGCTATCCCACAAGCAAAGGAAGCAGGGATATTTGGTGAAACCGGATTGCTGCCCTAATAGCATGGATAGAATTTTAAAGTCTCCACAAATCATCCACTTATGCTCATCATAACGAATCTTCTGAAGAATCAGGGCCAAATTCTCGTATTTTTCTTGGAGAATAACAGAGAGAGCAATAGGAACTGAAGCGAATGTGTTGCCATTATGAAGAAGAACACCTTTTATGCTGTCTTTTGACGAATCAATGAACAGCCGCCATTCAGCAGGATCATACTTGAGTTTAAACTTTTCGATCACTCCGTATATATCGTTGCAAAATACCAAATCTTCCTCTTTGCTGAAATACTTCAAAAATTGCGTCTCGCGGTTGCGGTACCAATAAAAAGTTGTTCCTGGTGACAATAGATTTTTCTGTTTAAGCCGAGAACCTAGCAGTTGGGCAGCATCTTTTGGGAGTCCTAAATCCCGGACTAAATCATTCAATTCAGCTTGAGAGAAAAGTTCAGGTTTCGGATCTGGTTCAGTTTCAAACTCGGAAGTACTGGACTCATCGGGAAAAGCCATCTGATGAGTCTCATCATAATCAGAACTGTCCACACAAATATGATCCAAAGATTTTGGTGGTTCAGGCACAGGTACTTCGTTGCTATGAGGCATAGGCCTAATTGCTGAGGGAAGGTTGGGGTAACTTATTACGTTCTTATTTTTTAAGTTGTATCCCTTCACAATGCAAGAGCAAAAATAGCAGTCACTGCTGTGGTCTCTTTGTTCACGCCACATCATAGGTATTCCGAAACGAAATGCTTGTTTTTTACCTTTCATCCATAAGCGTAGATCTTCCTCACATGTCTTGCACACTTTGTGAGGAGCCGACGGTTTGTCTTGATCGCCTAACTTCAAACCGAAATAGGCGAAATATACTTTTTTAATAAATGCAGAAATGTTCCTCTTCCGCTTTTTCACGGTATATTCCCCACAAATAAAACAAAAACTGTCCGGAGAGTTGACGCAACCTCTGGCTCTGTGAGCCATCACAAATACACAGCACTGCAAACTACAACTGTAGTGAACCACTTCGGAATAAAGCTGGATTACGACTGAGCAAACAAAAGGTAATAATGAACTTGCAAGAAACTGAAATTTGACAGGAACGTTCATGTCGCAACCACCGTGTTTGAGCGAGCGAACGAGGCGAGGCGAACAGGAAAGAACATGCGCCAGCGCGAGTACTGGATTTAGACCCCCGCCTCCCAATTGTCCTGTTAATGTATAAAATGAATACAAAACACTCTAAAATATCGTGAGGGAGTGTTTCTAGTTAGTTAACCATTACAACCTCTATTTTGGGCCAAGAAAATAAATTGCAGTCGGCTAAAAAGAAATTATGTGAACATTCCTTATATGGGTAAGAAATCTAATTTTGCAAGAAAACGTGATGTGATGGAACATTTTGGCTATTTTTCCTGGATTCAGCACCCCAAAATCTATAGGAATCAGTTGCAAAACTGGAGGCAGTTTTTTGGTAGTGTACCTGTGTTATCAATAACATTTTGTTTCTTGCTCTGTGGAACTCGATGTTGCTGTATATTCATAAGAAGATAAGAAATGCCATACTGGGTCAGACTAAGGTTCATCAAGCCCAGCATCCTATTTCCAGTCAATCCAGGTCACAAGTACCTGGCAGGTTCCCAAAAAGACATAGAAACATAGAAACATGATGGCAGAAAAAGACTACATGGCCTATCTAGTCTGCCCTTCCATATCAACCACTACAACAGTCCCCTTTTTTCTTTAAGAGATCCTCTGTGTTTGTCCCATGCTTTTTTGAATTCAGATACTGTCCTCATCTCTACCACCTCCACTGGGAGACTATTCCACGCATCTACCACTCTTTCTGTACAGAAATATTTCCTCATATTACTCCTGAGTCTATCCCCTTGCACCCTCATCCTATGTCCCCTCATAGCACAGCTTGCTTTTAATCGAAAGAAGCTCTCCTCCTGTGCATTTATGCCATGGAGGTATTTAAATATCTCAGTCATAACATTTCTATCCCTCCTTTCCTCTAAAGTACACATATTAAGATCCTTAAGTCTGTCCTCATCTGCTTTATAACGAAGATTACTAACCATTTTAGTAGCCACCGTCTGCACCGATTCCAACCTGTTTATTTCCTTTTGAAGATGCAATCTCCAGAATTGCACACAATACTCCAAATGAGGTCACACCAAAGACCTCCTTTCTTCTATGGCCATTCCTCTTCCTATGCACCCAGGCATTCTTCTATCTTTCGCCGTTGCCTTTTCTACCTGTTTAGCTACTTTAAGATTATCAGAAACAATCATGCCATGTCCCACTCTTCTTTTGTGGACAGAAGTACTTCACTCCCTAGATTGCTGCAGCCCAAATGCATGATCTTGCATTTTTTAACATTAAATCTCAACTGCCACATTCTAGACCATTCTTCAAGCTGATCTAGATCCCTCTTCATGTTATCTACACCTTCCTGGGTATCTCTATTGCAGATTTTGGTAGCATCTGCAAAGAGACAAACCTTACCCGACAGCCCTTCCACAATATCACTAACAAAGATGTTAAAAAGAATCAGGCCAAGGACCGATCCCTGGGGCACACCACTGGTAACCTCTTTCTCCTCAGAGTGAACTCCATTTACCTGTACCCTTTTTTGCCTTCCCCTCAACCAATTTCTAACCCAATCAGTAACTTTAGGGTCCATCTCTAGGGTGCTCAGTTTGTTTATAAATCGCCTGTTTGGAATGGTGTCAAAGGTTTTACTAAAATCTAGGGTTCTCCTTTGGTCCAATTCCCTGGTCACTCAGTCAAAGAAATCAATCAGATTTGTTTGACAAGACTTGCCTCTGGTGAATCCATGCTGCCTCGGATCCTGTAATCTGCTGGACTCCAGAAACCTCACTATTTTCTCCCTCAGCAGCAGGTCCAACTTCCTGGTCTCCGTGTCAGTCAGATTTGTCTGACAAGACCTGCCTCTGGTGAATCTATGCTGTTTCGGATCCTGCAATCCATTGGACTCTAGAAACCTCACTAATTTCTCTTTCTGCAGCGCTTCCAATAATTTACTCGAGGTTAAACTAACCAGCCTGTAGTTTTCAACCACATACTTACATCCGCTTTTGTGTAAAGGGAGCACATGTGCATCTCTCCAGCTCTCTGGCACCACTCTCGACTCCAATGAAGCATTGAAAAGCAGTCAGTGGAGCTGCTAAAATGTCCCCAAGTTCCCAAGGTATTCTTGGGTGTATTCCATCTGGTCCCATTGCTTTGTCTACTTTGTTTAGCAAGTTCCTCATGAACAGAGTCTTCTGAAAATTATTCAAGATGGCCCTCGTTTCTGTTCCTATTTGTGGGTGTTTTCTGAGGTCCTACTCCTGGTTCTTCATCTGTGAACACAGAACAGAAATATTTATTAAGCAATTCTGCTTTATCCTCATCAGCTTCTATATATTCCTCCCCTTCACCCTTCAGTCTGACAATGCCACTTTTGCCCTTCCTCTTCTCACTAACATAAAATCTCCTAGGTGTGAATCAAACACTAGTCTCTTGGTTTCCAAGCCAATGCTCTAACCATCAGGCTACTCTTTTATTCCATTCAGCTAAAGAGAATCTGTGGGGACTGAACTGGGGTCTGGTGTGTCAAAAGACAGTGCTCTAACTATTATGCTAAACCGTTTTGCTGCCATTGGTTAAAGGCGTAATATAAAATAATAAAATAAGTCATAAACCATGTTGTTGTTGTTAAGTGCCATCGAGCCAGTGTTGACTCATGGCGACCCTCTGGATAGCTATCCTGAACTGTGTTCGGTCTTCAGTCAGGTGGATCATTGTTGATAGAGTGGCATCTATAGCTGATATTATTGTATCGATCTATCTCATTGCTGGCCTTTGTCTTTTGGTTATCCTTCAACCTTGCCAAGCATGATGTCTTTCGATAATGACATCTCACTTCGCATGATGTGTCCAAAGTATGAAAGTCAAAGTGTGGTCAACTGAACTTCTAAAGAAAGCTTTGGTTTCATCTCCTCATATCCAGGTGTAGGTGATACATTAAATACCTTTATGGAAATGGGTAACAAACTATATCTTAATGATAGAGCTGATCAAATTAGTGGAGGGGTTGCGCTCTATGTTAGAGGAGGCATCAAGTCAGAAAGGATTAAAGTTTTGCGGGAAACAAAATTTGCTGTAGAATCTCTATGGATTGAAATTCCATGTAAAAAGGGGAAGGTGATGGCAGTGCGGGTGTACTATCGACCACCTGGCCAGAATGAACAAATGGATGATGAAATGCTCAAAGAAATCAAAGAAGCTAACAAAAATTAAAGCACAGTAATAATAATGGGTGATTTCAATTACCCCGGTATCGACTGGGTCAGTGTCAAGGCAGGACATGCACAGGAGATAAAGTTCCTAGATGAAATAAATGACTGCTTCTTGGAGCATCTGGTTCATGAACCGACCAGAGGGGAAGCCATATTAGACCTAGTCCTTAGTGGAACACCAGAACTAGTGAAAAGAGATAAGGTTGTTGGGACCACTTGGCAATAGTGATCATAGCATGATTGCCTTTGATTTAATTAGTGGAGGAGGGATAGTAAGGAAATCCACAGCACTACCTTATAACTGTCGAAAGGGAGACTATGATAAAATGAGGAAAATAGTTAAGAAAAAACTAAAAGGAGCAGTTGCAAAGGTTAAAGACTTACATCAAGCTTGGGTGTTGTTGAAAAATACTATCTTGGAAGCCCAGACCAGCTGTATTTCACGCTTTAAGAAAAGTGGAAGGAAGTCCAAAAAACTGCCAGCATGGTTTAAAGGTGAGGTCAGAGAGGCTGTTGTTGCCAAAAAAGCATCTTTCAGGAAATGGAAAAAAAGAGCCAAACGACGAAACCTGGAAACAGCACAAGCACTGGCAAGTCAAATGCAAGACATTGATAAGGCAGGCAAAGGGAGAATTTGAGAAGAAGCTTGCTGCAGAAGCAAAAACACGAAAAAAAAAGACTTTTTCAAGTACATTCTTAGCAAAAAACCTGTGAGAGAGTCAGTTGGTCCATTAGATGATAGAGGAGTTAAAGGAGCACTAAGAGGTGACATGGCGATAGCGGAGAGACTGAATGAATTCTTTGCTTCGGTCTTTACTGAGGAAGATGTAGGGATGTTACCCATGACTGAAGTGGTATTTAAAGGTGCGGAAGAATTGAAGGAAATATCGATACATCGGGAAGATGTATTACAACTATTAGATAAACTGAAGAGTAGCAAATCAGCTGGGCTGGATGGTATACATCCAAGGGTGTTGAAAGAACTGAAATATGAGATTGCAGACCTGCTATTAGTAATCTGTGAACTATCATTAAAATCATCTCTAATACCTGAAGATTGGAGGATTGCCAATGTAACACCAATTTTTAAAAAGGGTTCCAGTGGTGATCCAGGAAACTACAGACCGGTGAGCCTGATGTCAGTACCGGGAAAAATGGCAGAAACCATCATAAAAAATAAAATTACTCAGCATATAGATAGTCATGGCCTAATGGGAGACAGCCAACATGGCTTTAGACAAGGAAGATCTTGTCTTACTAATCTGTTATGTTTTTTTGAAGGTGTGAATAAACAGGTGGACAAAGGTGTGTCGGTTGATATAGTGTATCTGGACTTTCAGAAAGCCTTTGACAAGGTCCCTCATCAGAGACTTTTGGCAAAACTAAAGAGTCATGGGATAGGAGGCAGTGTACTACTGTGGATCAGGAACTGGTTAAACGATAGAAAGAAGAGGGTAGGGCTAAATGGCCAATTTTCCCAATGGAGAAAGGTGAATAGTGGTGTACCCCAGGGATCTGTGCTGGGTCTGCTGCTTTTTGACATATTTATAAATGACCTGGAAAGTGGAATAATGAGTGAGGTTATCAGATTTGCAGATGACACAAAACTATTTAAAGTTGTTAAAACCCAAGAGTACTGTGGAAAATTGCAAGAGGATCTTGATAAATTGGAAGACTGGGCATCAAAATGGCAGATGAAATTTAATGTGGACAAGTGCAAAGTTATGCACCTAGGGAAGAACAACCCAAATTATGGTTATATGATGCAAGGTTCCACATTAGGAACCACCACCCAGGAAAAAGATTTAGGAGTCATTGTAGATAACATGTTAAAATCCTTCGCCCAGTGTGCAGCGGCAGCCAAGAGAGCAAATGGAATGCTAGGTATCATAAGGGAAGGAATGGAAAATAAAACAAAGATTATTATAATGCCTCTGTATCGTTCCATGGTGCGACCACACCTTGAATATTGTGTGCAATTCTGGTCGCCGTATCTTAAAAAGGATATTGCGTTATTAGAAAAGGTTCAGAGAAGAGCCACCTAAATGGTAAAGGGGATGGAAGGATACTCCTAATAAAGAAAGGCTAAAAAGGTTAGGGCTCTTTAACCTGGAAAAGAGACGGCTGAGGGGAGATATGATAGAAGTCTATAAATTAATGAATGGAGTGGAACGGGTAAACGTAGATCAATTGTTTACGTTATCAGAATATAGAAAGACTAAGGGACATGCAATGAGCTAAAGGGTAAACTATTTAAGACTAATAAAAGAAAATATTTTTTCACTCAACGTGTAATCAAACTCTGGAATTTGTTACCGGAGGATGTAGTAAAGGCTGTTAGTGTAGCTGGGTTTAAAAAAGGTTTGGACAAGTTCCTGGAGGAAAGGTCCATAAACCATTATTATGAAGGGACACTGTTCTTCACAGGTGAATTATAAACAAACTGAGCACCCTAGGGATGGACCCTAAAGTTACTACTTGGGTTAGAAATTGGTTGGGTGGGAGGCGACAAAGAGTACAGGTAAATGGAGGTCACTCTAAGGAGAAGGATGTTACCAGTGGTGTGCCCCAGGGATCTGTCCTTGGTCCGATTCTTTTTAATATCTTTGTTAGTGATAGAGTGGAAGGGCTGTCGGGTAAGGTTTGCCTCTTTGTGGATGATACCAAAATCTGCAATAGAGTAGACACCCAGGAAGGTATAGATAACATGAGGAGGGATCTAGCTATGCTTGAAGAATGGTCTAGAATTTGGCAGCTGGGATTTGTTAATAAATGTAAGGTCATGCATTTGGGCTGCAGCAATCCAAGGGAGCAATATAGTATAGTGGGTGAAGTACTTTTGTCCACTAAAGAAAAGCGGGACCTAGGCGTGGTTGTGTCTGATGATCTTAAAGTATCTCAACAGGTAGAAAAGGCGACGGCAATAGCTGGAAGGATGCTTGGGTGCATACGTAGAGGAATGGCTTGCAGAAAAAAGGAGGTGATAATGCCTCTTTATAAGTCTTTGGTGCGACCTCATTTGTAGTATAGTGTGCAATTCTGGAGACCGCACTTTCAAAAGAATGTGAACAGGATAGAGTTGGTGCAGAGGGTGGCTACTAAAATGGTTAGTGGTCTTCATTATAAAGCATATGAGGACAGACTTAAGGATCTTAATATGTACACCTTAGAGGAAAGGCGAGATGGAGGTGATATGATTGAGATGTTTAAATACCTCCCTGCATAAATGTTCAGAGAGAGAGCCTCTTTCAATTGAAAGCAAGTTCTGCTATGAGGGGACATGGGATGAGGGTGAAGGGAGATAGATTCAGGAGTGATATGCGGAAATATTTCTTTACGGAAAGGGTAGTGGATCCATGGAATAGATTCCTAGTGGAGGTGGTAGACAGTAAATGAATTCAAAAAAGCATGGGACAGACACAGAGGATCTTTAAAGGTAAAAAGGAGACTGTTGTAGTTGTTTATATGGAAGGACAGACTAGATAGGCCATGTAGTCTTTTTCTGTCGTCATATTTCTATGTTTCTATATTTCTAATACTGACTGGTTTATTCTTTGGACAGTCCATGGCATACACAGTATTCTTTGTACGCACTATAATTCAAAGGCCTCAATTTTCTTCCTGTCTGTCTTTTTTATTGTCTAATTCTTGCATACATAAGATGTTACTGAAAACACCATAGCTTGGTTAAGTCAAATCTTTATATGGAGAGAGACATCCCTGTTCTTGGGAATCTTTTCTAGGTCCTTCATGGCTATTCTGCCAAGAGCAATGCCTCATCGGATTTCTTGACCTATTGTTATTTCTTTATTGATTATTGATCCAAGCAGATTAAAGTTGTCCACTAATTCTTCTCCATCAATGATGAACTTACTGATTTTGCCAGTTGTCAGGATTTTTGTCTTTTTTACTTTAGGTACAGGTCCATTTTAAGTCTATGTTCCTTGATCTTGAGAAGCCAATGTTTCAGATCGTCTTCACTTTCAACCAGTATTATGGTGTCATTAGTATAGCGAAGGTTGTTGAGTCTTCCAGCAATCTTCACACCTTGGCTGTCTGCATACAGTCCTGCTTCTCTGATGATTTGTTCTGCATATAAATTAAACAGGTGGAAAGTATGCAGCCTTGTTGTACTTGCCTTTGCTGATATTAAACAATTCTATTTCTCCTTATTCAGTTGCTTCTTGATCAATGTAAAGGTTGTGCAAATGAACTATCAGGTGTTCTGGTATACCTATGCTTCTTAATGTGGCCCAGAGTTTCTCATGGTTTACATAGTCAAAACTGTGACTACAGTTTGACTACAGCAAGGATATCCTTTTGGTATTCTTTTGTCTTTTCAAGGATCCATCCCACATCCACGATGATGTCTCTCATTCCTCGCCCTTTCCAGAACCCTGCTTGCACTTCACACAGTTCTCATTCCAGGTATGGTTGTAGTTTCTGCTGGACGATCTGAAGTAGAATCTTGCTGGCATGTAGGATCAGAGCGATTGTGCGATTATTTGCACAATCAGTCAGATCACTTTTCTTCAGTATTGATATAAAAACAGATCTTTTTCAGTCAGTTGGCTATGTTGTTGTCTTCCAAATTTCGTGGCCGAGCCTTCTAAGTATGGCAACAGCCACATCTGATTGCTGTACTACTTCATTGGGAATGCCATCAATACCCAGTGCTTTATTCTTTGATAATGCTTTCATTGCTGCTTCGACTTCTTCTTTCATCACCGATGGTTCCTTATCATAAAGTACAGATTGAAACGGCTGTTGCTACACTTGATATTTATGGTATAATGACTCTGTATATTCTTTCCACTTTTTCTTGATCTTCTCAGCATCATTCAACATGGATCCTTGAGCATCTTGTAGCATTCCAATTTGGGGCTGGAATTTTCTCTTTAACTCTCATAGCTTTAGGAAAGTCGATCTTGTTCTTCCTCTAATAGGTTCTGATTAAATTTCCTTGAGTGCCTCATTATATTACTTCTCCTTGTCTCATCTTGTTGCACGCTGGAATTCTCTGTTGAGTCCTGTGATTGCCTCTCTTTCTCCTCTGGCTTTAGCTTCTCTTTATTTCTCAGCAGTTTTCAGAGTTTCTTCGATTATCCATTTTGGCCGATTGCTTTTTCACTTTTTGTAGAGACTTCTTACTTTTTTTGAGCGAAACTTTCTTGATGTCATCTCATACTCTTCTGGTGCTTTGCCATTTGTATTCAAAGCAGCAAATCAATTTTGAAGGCAGTCTTTTAAATTCCAGTGATATATTCTCAAGGTGATATTTTGCTATATTCATGAGTTTCTTGTTCTTTTTCAGCTTTAGCTTGAGCTAATACCACAGTTGGCTCCAAATTTTTTCATTGTTGATATTATTGAGTTTTTCCAACCTTGACTTCCACAGATGTGGCCAATTAGATTTTTGACAAACCAAAGAAGTGAGCATTAAACCAAAAACTTTATTGACCTGCCCAATGCAGGTAAACACCAAAGGGAACAAAAGCCCAACACGGCTGTGTTTCGGCGTGGCCTTCTTCAGGGGCTAAAATCTGAGGTAGGCGTTATGAGTGCATCTCATGCCTTTCATCAGAAGATGTAACATGAACTTATAAAAAACAGGAACTGATGTGCCTGCTGAAAATACGTTTCGAGCATTGCAGAAAACGTGTGTCTTTTCAGCAGTCATATCAGTTCCTGTTTTTTGGTTTGATAGACGCTTCTTTGTTTGGTTTGTTGAGTGACTTGCGAGTACTTGTGCCTCTTGTCTGTGTACCAGTTAGATTTTTGTACAGTCCATTGGGTGAAGTCCATGTGTTGCTGGAAGAAAGTGTTTGAGATCTCAAACACCTTCTTCATGAACCATAAACCCTTCTAAATATACTTCCTTATCCATATTGCTATGAGTGGAAAATAGGTGCTGCCACTGACTCCAACTTGGTGCCTTTTTTTTTTAAAGATTATCACCGAGAGAAGCATTGAAATATAGAATACGACAGCAAATAGACTATAAAGCCAATAGGATCTGCCCATCCTCACATCCTTCTCACCTTTACTTCTCTTCCCCTCCTTCAGATATCTTTTGTGCTTATTCCATGTCTTCTTGAATTCTGATATTGTTTTTATTTCCATCACCTTCATTGGGAAGCTGTTGCATCCATCCATTAATGAACGGAGTGGAACGGGTAAACGTAGATCGATTGTTTACCTTATCAGAATATAGAAAGACTAGGGGACATGCAATGAAGCTACAGGGTAAACTATTTAAGACTAATAAAAGAAAATATTTTTTCACCCAACGTATAATCAAACTCTGGAATTTGTTACCGGAGGATGTACAATAGTGATCATAGCATGATCGCCTTTGATTTAATTAGTGGAGGAGGGATAGTAAGGAAATACACAGTACTACCTTTTAACTTTCGAAAGGGAGACTATGATAAAATGAGGAAAACAGTTAAGAAAAAATTAAAAGGAGCAGTTGCAAAGGTTAAAGACGTACATCAAGCTTGGGTGTTGTTGAAAAATACTATCTTGGAAGCCCAGACCAGCTCTATTCCACGCTTTAAGAAAAGTGGAAGGAAGTCCAAAAAACTGCCAGCATGGTTTAAAGGTGAGTTCAGAGAGGCTGTTGTTGCCAAAAAAGCATCTTTCAGGAAATGGAAAAAAGAGCCAAATGACGAAACCTGGAAACAGCACAAGCACTGGCAAGTCAAATGCAAGGCATTGATAAGGCAGGCAAAGAGAGAATTTGAGAAGAAGCTTGCTGCGGAAGCAAAAATGCAAAATAAAGACCTTTTCAAGTACATTCGTAGCAAAAAACCTGTGAGAGAGTCAGTTGGTCCATTAGATGATAAAGGGGTTAAAGGAGCACTAAGAGGCGACAAGGCGATAGCGGAGAGACTGAATGAATTCTTTGCTTCGTTCTTTACTGAGGAAAATGTAAAGGTGCGGAAGAATTGAAGGAAATATCGATACATCGGGAAGATGTCTTACAACTATAAGATAAACTGAAGAGTAGCAAATCACCTGGGCTGGATGGTATACATCCAAGGGTGTTGAAAGAACTGAAATATGAGATTGCAGACCTGCTATCAGTAATCTGTGAACTATCATTAAAATCATCTCTAATACCTGAAGATTGGAGGATCGCCAATGTAACACCAATTTTTAAAAAGGGTTCCAGGAGTGATCCGGGAAACTACAGACCGGTGAGCCTGACGTCAGTACCGGGAAAAATGGTAGAAACCATCATAAAGAATAAAATTACTCAGCATGTAGATAGTCACGAGCTAATGGGAGACAGCCAACATGGCTTTAGACAAGGAAGATCTTGTCTTACTAATCTGTTATGTTTTTTTGAAGGAGTGAATAAACAGGTGGACAAAGGTGAGTCGGTTGATATAGTGTATCTGGACTTTCAGAAAGCCTTTGACAAGGTCCCTCATCAGAGACTTTTGGCAAAACTAAAGAGTCATGGGATAGGAGGCAGTGTACTATTGTGGATCAGGAACTGGTTAAAAGATAGAAAGCAGAGGGTAGGGCTAAATGGCCAATTTTCACAATGGAGAAAGGTGAATAGTGGTGTACCCCAGGGATCTGTGCTGGGTCCGCTGCTTTTTGACATATTCATAAATGACCTGGAAAGTGTAATAACGAGTGAGGTTATCAAATTTGCAGATGACACAAAACTATTTAAAGTTGTTAAAACCGAAGAGGATTGTGAAACATTGCAAGAGGATCTTGATAAATTGGAAGACTGGGCATCAAAATGGCAGATGAAATGTAATGTGGACAAGTGCAAGGTTATGCACCTAGGGAAGAACAACCAAAACTATGGCTACACGATGCAAGGTTCCACATTAGGAACCACCACCCAGGAAAAAGATTTAGGCGTGATTGTGGATACCATGTTAAAACCCTTGGCCCAGTGTGCAGCGGCGGCCAAGAGAGCAAATAGAATGCTAGGTATGATAAGGAAAGGAATGGAAAATAAAACAAAAGATATTATAATGCCTCTATATCGTTCCATGGTGAGACCGCACCTTGAATATTGTGTGGAATTCTGGTCGCCGTATCTTAAAAAGGATATAACTATTTTAGAAAAGGTACAGAGAAGAGCCACCAAAATGGTAAAGGGGATGGAAGGATACTCCTATGAAGAAAGGCTAAAAAGGTTAGGGCTCTTTAACCTGGAAAAGAGACGGCTGAGGGGAGATATGATAGAAGTCTATAAATTCATGAACGGAGTGGAACGGGTAAACGTAGATCGATTGTTTGCCTTATCAGAATATAGAAAGACTAGGGGACATGTAATGAAGCTACAGGGTAAACTATTTAAGACTAATAAAAGAAAATATTTTTTCACTCAACATGTAATCAAACTCTGGAATTTGTTACCGGAGGATGTAGTAATGGCTGTTAGTGTAGCTGGGTTTAAAAAAGGTTTGGACAAGTTCCTGGAGGAAAGGTCCATAAACCATTATTAAGAAGGGACCCAGGATATCAATGCTTGAACCAATACAAGCATTGTGGAACCTGTGTCCCTTGGGGAAACTGCTAGGTACATATGACCTAGATTGGCCACTGTTGGAAACAGAATACTGGGCTTGATGGACCTTGGTCTGACCCAGTATGGCATATCTTATGTTCTTATGTTCATCACCCTTTCCTCAGATTACTTCTGAGTCATCCTTCTTTGATACTCTGCCCATGAATATTTTATTTAGCATTTCCTTTCTACTGAAAGAGGTCTGCCCCTGTGCATTTGTCCCTTGGAAGCATTTGAATGTCTCCATCATATCTCTTTTTCCCCTTCTTCCCTCCAGAATATACATGTTTAGATCTTTAGGTCTGTTCACATATATTTTATGGTATAGACCATTGATCATTTTAGTAGCTGCCCTCTGGATTGACTCCATCCAGTTTATATCTTTTTTTGAAATGCAGTTTCCAGAATTGTGCACAGTATTCTAAATGAGGTCTTACTAGAAATCGTTTTAAAGATATTATGACCTTGGTTTTCTTTCTCTTCCTATGTACCCCAGCATCCTACTAGCTTTTGTTGTTGCCATATAAAAGGCTGTTTGATCATTTGAAGATCAGATACAATCAACCCTAGAAACTGTTCTATGTACATTAGAATTTCTTTCCCTGTGTGTGTGTACTTTAAAGAATTAAATCGTAACTGCCAAACTCTAGACCATTCCTCAAAGCTTTGCTGCATCAATCCTCATGCTTTCTACAAGTCCCAGATTGTTTTGTTTGTTTATTTGTTTATTTATTTATTTGCAGAATTTTATATACCGCCACTGGCATTTTCATCACTGTGGTTTATAATATCCAACTGTTTAAATACAGAGACAATTACATTCAAATTAAGACAGAACAAGCAAAGCTGTGAAACAACAGGGAGGGAATGGAATAGCACATAATTTCAATAAAGAAGAACTTAATTTTATTGCATGATACAATCAGGAAAATAGAGGTGAAATAGCTGAGAGAAAAGGAAAAAGTTGAGAAAAAAACCAGATTTTTAAATGGCCTTGAATTTTTATATGATGATTTGGAATAAAGTTCAGTGGATATTGTGGTGGCGAAGCAGGGTTAAACCCTGGAGAAAGTAGGAGAAACCAGTCTTTTTCCCCTGAAGCAAAGAGCAGTTCAGGAAGGGAAAGGGTTAAACCTCCATCAAATGTGAAAAACTCTATGCACCGAAAGCTAGAGAGGGAGCCACACCTCAGCTCCATGGTGACCAAGGGAGCTGATGTGGGAAGCAGAGGGGCGGAGTCAAAGCCCATAGGACAGCCCCAAACACTTAAGCAGGAAGAAACAGTTAGACTCGCTCTACTGTACGGAAGAAGTTTCTGGGGAAAAGAAAAAGGAAAAAAAAAACAAAAACCACACACACATACCTCTGGAGAGCTGATCCAGTTCTGCAAAGAAAACCCGGAGTGGAGTAACGGTGGAGGCGGACCGGACCGGATGTTCCCGTGGGTGTTGCTGTGCTGTTAAGCGAGACTCACCATTTGTAGCAGGTAACCCGTAGATGAGAGGCGGTTAACCTGGATTCTGCTACAAGGGGGTGGGGGTGTTGCAGAGCCGGATAGAGAGCAGAGAGAGAGGGCGGTTGTGTGTGAGCCACACTTGGTTTTGTTTTCTGTTTTTGTTTCAGCTAACAACGATGGAGAAGGCAGAGCTGTTAAGTTGGATGGCGGATAGATTCCGGCAGCAACAAGAAATAGCGGCCCAGACGCAAGAAAGAACTGCGGAGATGCTGAAGGCCCAACAAAAACCTCTGTTGGATCTGCTAGGAGCTTGGATTGGCGAGCAGAAACAGACTGCAGACGCACTGAGGACTGTGTCAGGTTCTCTAGGAACCATATCTGGACTGGGAGCCCTAGGGAGAGGGGTATTGTCTTTGGGTCAGTTGACCAAAGACGATGATGTTGACGACTATCTGGAGGTATTTGAGCGTATCGCTCTCATAAGTGGTTGGCCAAAAGATCAATGGGCCATTAGATTAGCTACATCCCTCACGGGAGAGGCTCTCGCGGCCTACCGAGCTATGCCCAATGATCTCGCCGCCAACTATGAGGAAGTGAAAAAGGCCATAAGAGACTGGATGGGTTTAACCCCAGTGGTCTATCGCCGCCTTTTGCGGGGGTGCAAATTGAAGCCAGGCGAAAAACCACAGGCCTTATGCCACCGAATTAAGACACTGGTATGCAAGTGGTTAACTCCAGAGGGCAAAAGTATTGATACCATTCTTGATAACATTGTTTTGGAACAATTTGTAGAGGCTGTACCAGGCGAATTACAATCTTTCCTGATTCTTCAGGACTGCAGAAACACAAGAGATGCCATCTCATTGGCCGAGCGTTTCCTAGAAGCTGGAGCAGTCGGCCAAAGAAAGGTGGGTGTTTCAGGTCAAGCAGTCCGGGGAATTTCAGAAAAAAAAGACAAGGCAATGTTAGGTGAATTTGCACAAAAAAAACCCTTAGGAAGAACTGGTTGGGAGCAGCGAAAATGTTTTTCTTGTGGAGAAGAGGTCACATAAAGAGGGATTGCAGAGCCAAAGTAGCGCTAGTGACCACCCAATCCAAGGAGGCTGGGGAGGGATTTTTACTAGCTGTAGAGGTCGAAAATATCCTTGCCGAAGCCCTCTTAGACTCCGGGGCTGACCAATCAATGGTTTCTGAAAAGCTGTGGAGGGATATTGAAGCCCAGGGTGAAGGTTCTTTAAACCACTCTGAGGGAAAAATAAAAATAAGATGTGTGCACAGGCTGCCTCGTCTTATCCCCTGCACACAGTCACAGTGAAAGGCCTAGGGTTAAAGAAGAAAATTCCTGTGGCAGTAGTACCCAAACTCCCGCGTTCCCTGGTTTTAGGAAAGGATTGGCCTCAGTTTAGGAGAGGCCTAGTTAAAGGGTTGACGTCCACTATAACTGAAACAGGAACCTTAAAGCCAGCGGAAGCGGGAAAGGGACCCCTAGGAGGTGAAACAAAAAGGGAAAACGGGGGACTTCCTCTCATAGGGAAAAACCTAGGTTAAAGACAATGCCCGCCCCTCTGTTTGAAACACGACGGGAGAGTCCAGGTAGGGAAACAACCCCAAACCATGACCCTGCCAGTAAGGCAAAATTTATATTAAAATGTTGTCGTCTCACCCCGGAGGCTCGAATTCCCAAGCGGGCATCAGAACAAGCGGCAGGGTTTGACCTCTATAGCGCGGAAGATACTATTATCCCGCGGCAAGGGAGAGCACTGGTAGAAACGGGCATACAGCTGGAGATACCGCCCGGATGCTATGGCCGGATTGCTCCGCGTTCCGGTCTAGCAGTAAAAGATTCTATTGATGTAGGCGCAGGAGTTGTAGACCCTGATTTACGAGGAGCCATAAAAGTCTTATTATTGAATTTTTCTATAAAAGACTTTAGGGTAATCACTGGTGACAGAATAGCACAGCTCATTCTTGAGAGGGTTGGGTTTCCCCCCATAGAAGAAGTTACAGAGCTGAGCACTACGATAAGGGGGTCGTGTGGATTTGGATCCACGGGACAGGCAGTAATGACAGGTTTGGCAGCCACCAGTGAGGAGGAAAGGGCGGATGTGGACCTTGGTCCTCAGTTGGCTGATTGCAAGACCAAGCCACTTCCCAGGGTAGGGGAGGAGCTTTCTTGGCATCAGCAGCAAGCCCTGCTAAAAATGTTAGGAAAATTTCTGGACGTTTTAACCCCTATGCCCGGAAAGACTAGGCTTGTGGCCCACGAAATAGTAACCCCTCAAGGGGAAGTCGTCCGGCAAAGGCCATATAGATTACCAGAAGCAAAGCGAAAGGAGGTAATCCGACAGGTGCGGGAAATGTTAGATATGGGCATAATCGGAGTCAGTGAGCCCGTGGAATAGCCCAATAGTGATGGTCCCGAAGCTGGACGGAACGATACAATTCTGTATCGACTTCCGTAAGGTTAACGCGATTTCTAGGTTCGATACTTATCCCCTGCCTAGGATTAAAGAATTGCTGGACCAACCAGGGCGAACCACATATCTCACCACGTTAGATATGACCAAGGGGTATTGGCAGATTCCCCTCACTAGGGAATCTCACCAGAAAACAGCTTTCAGTACCCCCATAGGCCTATATCAATTTCGCCGCATGCCCTTTGGGTTGTATGGTGCCGCAGCCACGTGCCAAAGGCTAATAGATATTGTCCTACGCCCCCATCGCCACTATGCCATGGCCTATATGGACGATGTAATCGTCCATAGTAACAGTTGGGACCGCCACCTAGCCCATGTAAGTGCAGTACTAGAGGCTATGAGAAAGGCGGGTATCACCTTCAACCCAGCCAAATGTCTGTTTGGGGGGAGGGAGGTGAAATATTTGGGACACATAGTGGGACGGGGGTGGTGAAACCCCTATTGGATAAAGTAAAAAGTGTGAGGGACTTTCCGAAACTCTTAACCAAAAAGCAGGTCCGTAGCCTTTTAGGTTTGATAGGGTATTATAGAAGATTTATGCCCCATTTCACAACAGAAAGTGCACCCCTCACCGACATGCTAAAAAAGAATGCGCCCAACCAGATTCAATGGTCCCCGATGGCAGAGCATGCCTTTAGACAGTTAAAGGAACGGTTATGTTCGGCACCAGTCTTAAGAGGTGTGGACTTTAATAAAACTTTCATACTTCAGACGGATGCGTCGGAGGTGGGGCTAGGTGCTATCCTAGCCCAAAAACAGGAAGGGGTAGAGCACCTGCTGATGTTCTTAAATAGGAAGCTAGTGCCCGCAGAGCAAAAATACTCTACGGTCGAGAGGGAATGCCTCGTCATCCGTTGGGCAGTAGAGGCCCTTAGGTTTTATTTAACTGGCCGTAGGTTCCTTTTAGTGACGGACCATGCACCATTGAAATGGTTGAGCAGTATGAAAGATCATAACCCACGCCTCACTAGATGGTATATGGCCCTGCAGGCATATGAGTTCCGGGTTGAGCACAGGGCGGGTAAATTGCATATGAACGTGGATGCCCTTTCACGGATTCCGTGCTGTGCTGACAATAGTCTGCCAGCCCGGAATATCTTAAGGGGGGGGGGGGTTATGTGGTGGCGAAGCAGGGTTAAACCCTGGAGAAAGTAGGAGAAACCAGTCTTTTTCCCCTGAAGCAAAGAGCAGTTCAGGAAGGGAAAGGGTTAAACCTCCAACAAATGTGAAAAACTCTATGCACCGAAAGCTAGAGAGGGAGCCACACCTCAGCTCCATGGTGACCAAGGGAGCTGACGTGGGAAGCAGAGGGGCGGAGTCAAAGCCCATAGGACAACCCCAAACACTTAAGCAGGAAGAAACAGTTAGTGAGAGAGACGTGGAGAGAGACAGAAAAAACCACGGGAGGAGCAGCAAAGAGAAGTGGGAGAGAAGAAGAAATAATCCTCGGGAGGAAAGTCTGGAAAGCTTGTCCAGAAGTCAGAGGAGTTCTTCTCATGAGTCTTCTGTAGAAGCTGTCCTGGAAGGTGGGAGAATAGGCGGAAGCAAAGGCCCTATTGGAAAGCTGCATAAGGATTCTTATTGCAGGCAGCGTGTCTGTAGCTCCAGTTCTGAGAGAAGCCCAGCTGATAGAAAGCAATTCGCTGACCAGAAGCTTGGGAGACAGGAGTCCGAGCCAGACCCTGCTGGGAAGCATGGTACAAGAGTCCAGGTGAAGCAGTCTGGGGACAAGTGGTTGCCTTTAGCACTACCAGAGAAGTCAAGGAGTGCTAGGAAAAAGGTGAGCCCTTTTGAAACCTTTAAATCTGTGTTAAAGGAGAGTGGTCTCCTTGGTTCTTCCCCTATACCTCAGTTTAATGAAGAGCAATGGAAGCCTACTGTTGAGAACCCTGAGAATAGGCAGGTTGTATCAGACTCGGAGGAAGAGGCTATGCAAATTGAAGAAGCCCCTTTAGAGAGCGAATGTTCTGATATGGAGACAGACTGTGCTTATTGCCAAAGGGAGTAAAAGCTGCTAACATTCTATGCTGATGTTATAAGTGCTGGAAGAAGCCTGAAACTTGGCTTGAGGGATTAACACTGGGAAAGGCAGTAAGATGCTAGAAGTGTGAAGCCTAGCCAGTTTGGCAACTTCGAATGAAGAGAATGCTATTGTTTTACTGATTGTTATACAAATGCAACAGTTGGTCTAATGAAGAGAAAGAGCTGTTGCTGATTTTGATTGGATGCCTCAACTAACCCAAGGATAAGTAAAGTGAATTTGCAACTGGAAGAAGGATTTGGGAAAGTTGTTTGAAGCAAGCGTGCATGGATGTATAACACATGGACTTTGCTGTATCAGTTGACTTTATTTCTGTATGGAGAAGAATCCTTTATTCTTTATGTTCAGTAGGGGTAGTAGAAAAATACCTGTGCAACAATAAATCTTATTGTTACCCTTAAATCCTTGGCTGTTTTCGTCTTGACCACAACTACATGGAACATAAGACCCGCAGCACTTATAGGGATACACAAATGTGGTCCGTCCTCTTCTACTAGGCATCCGCCTATACAAAGGAGAGGGCGTGACAATATAGAACTCCATAAATGAGGAGCTTGAAAGCTGAAGGCTATTGCTCTATAGTTCTCTAAACGTAACACATGTCTATTTGGAACAACTAAGTAATTCTCATTTGCATACTGAAATGTACGAGCGGGATAGTAAGGGATAAGAAGTGAATGCAAATAAACAGGTAGTCCCTTACAGAATGCACAGTGCGCCAATAAAAGTATCTTAAATTTGATATAATAAGAAATTGGAAGCCAGTATTGTTCATAGAGAAGTGGAGTAGCATGGTCATAACAGGATCCACTATAGAAGAGTTTAATTGCGGTATTCTGATTTGTCTGCAGATGCGTCAGTTGAAATTGAGGAACATCAGATAGTAAAGAGTTGCAACATTCTAACTTATTTATGAAAAAGTTATGAAGAACCTTTTTGTTGTTGCTAAGTGTCCTCGAGTTGATGTTGACTCCTGGTAATCCTATAGATAGATGTCCATGCTGCAACTATCCCCTGGGGTTTCTGGGCAAAGTGCAACCCCAAGTAGATTGCCAGGCCTTTCTTTCTGCAGAAGGTCTACAGTATCTGGTATTCTAAGGTGTTCTTCCATCCATGTACTAACTAGGCCTGACCCTGCTTAGCTTCAGAGATCTTGAAAGACTCCCAAGAGGGTTGCTACTGTTGGGAAAGAATCTGCACTTGTAAGTATTTACCTGCTGATAAATTCTCTAAATCTTGGGGTAAAGGGAATTCTTTGGATTAAAGCTAATAAAATCTGTGTATTTTAAAATTCAGTATTTTATTATGTCAGTTAGGGCATAGTTTTACAAGCCAGCCTTCAGTTAAACTGAAGCCAGTTAGGGTATAGCTTAACAGAGAGCGTAGAATAGGGTAAATATTCTTTGAGTATACAGAGATAAATTGTTTTCTAGAGAGTTTTCAAAAAGGCCTTTCCGCGCGAGACAGGAAATGTCCACTTTACTCTCAACACCGGCAGCTCAACTATAACAGAGCCACGGGAAAGAAGAGAAATGCTTTTCCTTCCAGCGGCTCTGCAAAGTTGAGCCAGGGCACCACAAAGGCTCTTCCGGGGCAGCGGGAAGGGGGGGCGCGGGGCTGCTGATTCTGCTGCTGCTGCAAAGCAGCAGCAGCAGCAGCTTGTCCTGCAGTTTTTTTTTTTTGGGGGGGGGGGTGGTTGTTTTAAATTCTGAAGGCCGAGTGAGGCTGTCTTTTTGGGGGCATTTTTTGCCACCTCCAAAAAGTTGCCATCTGAGGCCACCGCCTCACTCGGCCTCATTGTAGAGCCACCCCTTCTCATAACTGATCAAAAGATTGACATCGTGTGCATTACGGAAATCTGGTTCTCAGTAACAGCCAACATTTTAGTAAACCTGTTAAACCCCACCTCTCACAAAATACATCTGCACTAGATCCGACAGTAGAGGGGGTGGTGTCTGCATTCTAACTAGCAAGGACCTACAATTTACAACAGTAAAATCATTATCCTCACAGAATCTGGACATCCTCATAATTAAGAACAAACACCTCACATTTTTTCTGGCATACAGGGTCCCATCATCCATGTCTGAAGAATTATCCAATATACTTAACGCAGTATGCACACACTCCAGCAAGCAGACCTATTTCATCCTGGTTAGCAACTTTAACCTCTCATCAGTACCTAAAAAGAAAGCCAATGCTTTCACAAAGCTATGGACAATCTTCAACTCACCCAAATAATCAACAACCCCACTCACAATAAAAGTGGCATCCTGGGCCTAATCTTCATCCCGATCCTTCTCGCATGGGACTCTGAACAATCACCACCAGCAATTGTGCTAATTATTTGGTCTGATCATAGTCTGATACACTTCATAATACCTCACCCGAAATGCAACCTTCCTCGAAACATCAACCCAACCTCCGGCAGATTTCTACCATCTGACAACCAAACATTTGTCCAGAACATTATGCGAAACCTAACTACTAACTTAACTGAAAATCATATCAAAACCCTTATATACAAATGGAACTCAACAGTGGCCCAAGCTCCCATGCAAGCTAATAAAAATAGCCACCAACATATTACATCATGGTTCTCAAAACACTCTGAAGGATCTTAAATGCAAACTGCACCACATCGAATGAAAATGGAAGACATCTAAAGACGACGATCTCCATACAACTTACCTAAGGGAACTGTGAAACTACGGTGCCATCATCCTCAAAGTGAAACAGAAATATCACACTTACATGATCAAATGTGCCATCAATAACTCAAGAGAGCTATTCGACAGTCAAAACACTCTCAAAGGACCCTACCCCCACCTATGAAAACAATGCCCTCAACCCACAAAGAATTTGCACTCCACTTACAAGCCAAACAGAATGCACATAACCAAAACAAGCTTAGCATACTCTTCCATAACCACAGGACCAATTCCGCCACACCATGGCCCACCTTTGACAACATCAACCACAAACAGCTTGACAGCATAAACACGACTCCATGATATTATACTCCAGGACACTACCTTCAATGATTTCATTCTTATCTATCCGATCGCAAGCAACAAATTAAAATAGGAGCCCGTACTTCCCTCCCCATCTGCCTACATCAAGGAGTCCCCCAAGGCTCCACACTCTCAGCTATGCTTTTCAACATATACATACAACCACTCTTTTTAACATCTTTGTTAGTGATACTGCGGAAGGGCTGTTGGGTAAGGTTTGCTTCTTTGCAGATGATACCAAAATCTGCAATAGAGTAGACACCTAGGAAAGAGTAGATAACATGAGGAGGGATCTAGCTAAGCTAGAAGAATGGTCTAGAATTTGGCAGCTGAGATTTAATGTTAAAAAATGCAAGGTCATGCATTTGGGCTGCAGCAATTCAAGAGGGCGATACGGGGGTGAAAAGTACTTCTGTCCACAAATGAATGGGACTTGGGCATGATTGTGTCTTATGATCTTAATGTAGCTAAACAGGTAGAAAAGGCAACGGTGAAAGCTAGAAGGATGCTTGGGTGCATAGGGAGAGGAATGGCCAGTAGAAGAAAGGAGGTGTTAGTGCCTCTGTATAGGTCTTTGGTGCGACCTCATTTGGAGTATTGTGTGCAATTCTGGAGACTGCACCTTCAAAAGGATATAAACAGGTTGGAGTCAGTACAGAGAGTGGCTACTAAAATGGTTAGTGGTCTTTGTTATAAAGCATATGAGGACACACTTAAGGATCTTAATATGTATACTTAAGAGGAAAAGCGGGATAGAGGTGATATGATTGAAACATTTAAATACCTCCATGGCATAAACGCACAGGAGGAGAGCCTCTTTAGATTGAAAGCAAGCTTTGCTACGAGGGGACATAGGATGAGGTTGAAAGAGGATAGATTCAGGAGTGATATGCGGAAATATTTCTTTACAGAAAGAGTGGTAGATGCGTGGAATAGTCTCCCAGTGGAGGTGGTAGAGATGACGACAGCATCTAAACTAAAAAAAAGCATGGACAAACACAGAGGATCTCTAAAGCGAAAAAGGGGACTGTTATAGTTTTTGATATGGAAAGGCAGACTAGATAGGCCATGTGGTCTTTTTCTGCCGTCATGTTTCTATGTTTCTATGACATTATCTGAAGCTATAAGATCAAATTCCAAATATATGTGGCCGACATAATGTTATACATCCCATTCTCCACTCCCATATCCGACTATTCCTTACTTTCCAAATGCTTCTCGACAATCACCCAATGGCTAAAAAATCAAAACCTCATCATCAATTATAACAAAACAAATGTCCTTCATATAATAAGAGGATCCACTCTTCAAACCTACAGCAACCATCACAATAGATATATAGATCTCACTGTCAAAACAGAAGTCAGATATCTTAGAGTTACACTTGATCGGTGCTTAAATCTACAAGCTCAAATAAAGCAAACAACTAAATCCATCTACTACCAACTTAAACTACTAAGGAATCTCCAACTCTTCCTAAACCCTTCTGATTTCTGCACAGTCTGCAAGGCGATCATCACCCTGTTATTAGACTACTCCAACTCAATCTACCAGGGCCTGCCCAAGCACACCTTATATCCTTTACAACTTGCTCAGAATACCACAGCAAGAGTTGTACATGGAGCCTCATGTAAGACATATATCACCCTCAGACATCTCCACTGGCTACCTATCACATCCAGAATTAAGTTCAAGGCCATCATTAACATATACAAGATACTGAACAACCAGTCTGCAGAGAACCTCCAGAAATTAATAAGAAGATCCACTAACAGCAGGCCCAGAAGACTTAACAACCTCCTTGACCTACCTTGATAAGCTCTCCAAAAGCCAATGAACAAATAGCAGGACTTTTTTTTCTACTATGCCCCCACTCTATGGAATGCCTTAGCACCACAGCTAAGAACCATTGAAATTCTGGGAGAATTTCAGAAGAGACTGAAGACCCTTCTATTCTCCAAGAACAAGCAGGAAGTCACTCCTCACATATGGATGACGTCGGTGCCAACGGAGCCCACACAGAAGCATCCCCCCAGCTTTCAAAGAAAGTTTTTGGGAGATGCACCATGCATGCATGGTCCCCTTCCTGCTCAAGGGTGCCATCTTGCCTCAGTCTTCTTTTTTCCACGGAGCCCTTCGGACCTTGTCCAGTTTCCCCCAGAAAAAGCGTGATTTTTGTTAAGTTTTGTCCGGTTTCCCACCCCCGAGCCATCTTTCCTTGGCATCGCTCCTCGGGTTTGTTCATTCATTTTTCTCTTTTTTCATCGAGGTGTCCCTCAACCGGTATTTGCGCCTTTTTGCAGCTGAAAGCCTCGGACCCCTGCTGTGCGGCAGGGACCCCTTTTTTCCGATGGCCTCCAGTGGCTTCAAGAAGTGCGATGGTGTGGCAGAATGATGTCTCTCACTGACCCGCACGACTGCTGCCTCTGGTGCCTCAGAACGAAGCATAATGACTCAGACTGCAAACTCTGAAGAACCATGACCTCCAAAGCCCTAAAGAGCCGTCATCAGCACCAGGAAAATATTTTTCAGAAGTCTGATTCCGCACTGGAAGCTCCAGAGACACCGCGCTCCAGGGCTCCCTCCGATACCTTGATGCCCCACTAAGCCCGAGCCTCTTCGGAGTCCTGCGGCCATGGTTCCTCCAAGCAGAAATCCCCATAGGTGGAGCCCAAGAAGAAGAAACCTTTGAAGACTGCCTTGGAGGATGGGTCTGGGAAAAAGGGAAAATCCCACCCCAGGCCCTGCAGTCCCAGGCGTGAGTCCGAGTGGAAGAGTTCTTCCAAGCTGCCCCACAAGTAGTTGTCGGCACCTGCCGACTGGCCTCGGGCCTCCGAGGCTATCCTCATTGAGGACTCTCCCTTGACAGGACCAACGCCAGGCTCGAAGTCCTTGGTGCCTGCGTCAAAGGCTGCAGAGCCAACTGGTATTGAGACCATGATGGCGGCCTTGAAGAGTCGTATATCTGCCCTTGTGGCCAAGTAGCCGGCGTTTATGTCTAACTTGTATGGTTCATTCGCCCCAGTGACGAGATCCTCGACATCGAGGGCTTCCCCGGGATGTCAAGCTAATCCTCGAGTGCCACCGGTCTCGAGAGAGCCCCTGGCACCAGACGGGGTCCTAGTCCTGTTACTTGGGGCATCAATCCTCTCCAGTGAGTGCCCGTGGCTCAAATCGCAGATCCTCCAGAGGTCACGGACCGCCTGGAGTGGACTTTGACCGAGGCAACCGTGCAGCATCAGACTCATACTCAGACTTCGAGTCGGAATGGGAGACCGACGATGAAGAGTCCCCGGACGTGCCCTCAGATCCATCTCTCCTGATGCCCTGACGCCGTTCCCCCCCTGAGGATGTTGCCTTCCTCGATTTTGGGCAAGACATGGCCAAAGCTCTCACTATCAAGACCAAGGCCGAGGAGGACCCACACACTGAGGAAATGGAGATACTCCAATACAAGGCACCCCCTAAGGAGGCCCTTAGGGTACCGGTGCCCTTGATCCTCAACCGCCTACTCCTCCGGATGTGGGAAACACTGGCGTCGGTATCAATTGTCAGTAGGCATCTTGAAGCCATGTACTGGGTACACCAAAGCCATGGGTTCCAAAAGACCCAACTTCCCCACAACTCGATGGTTGTGGAGTTGGCCATGTGCTGGCTCAAAAGCCAAAAACTAATTTGCTGGTGCTACCCAGCAGGGAGGTCCGAACTCTTGATTCCCTCGGCTGGAAGGCCTTCCAGGGCTCGAGTTTTGAAGGACTAGAAAAGGGGACTGTTACTTCTGGAGAGAGATCTGCAATTGTGAGTATATACTTATGGGAATTTTCTGAAAGGAATTCTTTGTATTAAAGCTAATTAATCTGTGAACCCACTATTTTTTGTTAAATCAGTCAGGGCCTAGTAGCAGCAGTTTAAGTTTAAATTTAAAACACAGAAGAGAACTTTCTGGTTACATTTCATACCCAGTAAAGAGCTTGTAGTTTAAATTTAATAGTCACTCAGGGCCTAGCATCAGCAAAGTACTTTTAGTTTAAATTTACATAGAAACATAGAAACATGATGACAGAAAAAGACCACATGGCCTATCTAGTCTGTCCTTCCATAACAACAACTACAACAGTCCACTTTTTACTTTTAGAGATCCACTGTGTTGGTCCCATGCTTTTTTTAATTCAGTTACTGTCCTCATCTCTACCACCTCCACTGGGAGACTATTCCATGGATCCACTACTCTTTCCGTAAAGAAATATTTCCGCATATTGTGATACAGCGGACCCTCTTCTGGGGAGAAAAATAGTTTTGAAGTCTGAAAGAAAAAGAAATTGCCTGCAATTTCCTGAGGATTCACCTAGAGGGAGCAGGAGAGTTAGGACAGAGACCACAGAACCACGCCCTAGTGGGCAGGACTCATGTTCCAAAAGCTCACATTTAAGAGGAAGCAAGCAAGAGTCAGGAGGAAGCTTATCGGCTAGGAGCTTACCTGCAAGAAGCTCAGCTGCTAAAACCTCGTCTGCGTGGAGAGCTACTACTCAGGGAGCTGTGGAAAGATCACCCTCACCAGTTGGGAGAGACCAAGCGAATGCGTGTTCCAGAGAAGGACCAAAGAGATGCTATGAAGGTACTAGCTCAAGAGTGGGATCTAGGCCGCAAGCAAGCCTGAGTAAAAGGACAGGCTGGGAAAGGAGAACCAGTCCTGTAAGAGAGAGGACAGGCCGAAAAGGCCGAAGCCAAGCCTGACCGGGCCCTGAAGCCCACAAGAGAACAGGCCTCAAAGGCCAGAGGAGGAAAGACTGGGAGAGCAGGAGGAATATACCTGAGAGCACTGATACTGAAGGCAGCAGCCAAGGTAGGCCTCCAGCCTCACCCCAGAGAACCAAATGGAAACCTAAAGGTAAAGCTTTTAACCTTTGTTATTGTGTGCCTGAAGTCAAGCTAAGAGAAGAATCCTGGGAAGGTGGTTCACCTTATCTAAAACAAGAGCCAAAGCAAAAGTTAAAAGATAGTTTGAGCAAGAAAAGAACTTTTAGAGGAAAACATTATAGAGAGAATGTTTTTAAACCCCTAGAGCAAGAAATGCCATTTTGGTATTCCACCACGCTGAACCGTGGGCCCAAACAAACTGCCAAGCCTTGGGAAGCAGTGAGACGAACTCACATGAAGGACACTTACCTTGATCCCTCAGAGCAGTCAGAGGAGGCCATGCAGGTGGAATCTGTACAGGAGGACATTGATAGTCCTATGGAATGTATATACTGTGCTGGAAGTGATATAGAAGCGTTCCAGAGCTCATTGAGTGAATGAAGTAATTTGCTATTGGATGTTTTTGACACTGTGAAGTTAACAGTTTTTGGTTATTCCATCTCTTACTTTCAAAATCTGCTGTAAAGACTTGTTTTGCTGCGTACCGGAGTGTTTATCCTATGTTATGAACCCTTAGTGCTAAAAGGGGAAAATAAAGCCTTTTTCTTTTCCCTCCACTTTTGTGCAAGACTGTAGTCTCTTTGGGAGTTGGCAACGAGGCTGGCACAAGGCTCTGGCCCTTGACCCTCGCACCTGGCCAACCCTGATCACAAACATCTTGGTGACCCCCGGTCCCAGCCCTTCGGTGGAACCACTACGCAGCCACCAGGGGGTGCTGTGCGACCGGGGCGCGTCACAATATCACTCCTGAATCTATCTCCCTTCACCCTCATCCCATGTCCCCTCGTAGCAGAACTTGCTTTCAATTGAAAGAGGCTCTCTCCCTGAACATTTATGCCACGGAGGTATTTAAACATCTCAATCATATCACCTCTATCCCGCCTTTCCTCTAAGGTGTACATATTAAGATCCTTAAGTCTGCCCTCATATGCTTTATAATGAAGCCCATTAATCATTTTAGTAGCAACCCTCTGCACCGACTCCATCCTGTTCACATCCTTTTGAAGGTGCGGTCTCCAGAATTGCACACCATACTCCAAATGAGGTCGCACCAAAGACTTATACAGAGGCATTATCACCTCCTTTTTTCTGCTAGCCATTCCTCTCCGTATGCACCCAAGCATCCTTCTAGCTTTTGCCGTCGCCTTTTCTACCTGTTTAGCTACTTTAAGATCATCAGACACAACCACGCCTAGGTCCCGCTGTTCTTTAGTGGACAAAAGTACTTCACCTCCTATACTGTATTGCTCCCTTGGAATGCTGCAGCCCAAATGCATGACCTTACATTTTTTAACATTAAATCTCAGCTGCCAAATTCTAGACCATTCTTCAAGCTTAGCTAGATCCCTCCTCATGTTATCTACCCCTTCCTGGGTGTCTACTCTATTGCAGATTTTGGTATCATCCGCAAAGAGGCAAACCTTACCCGACAGCCCTAACGCTATATCACTAACAAAGATGTTAAAAAGAATCGGACCAAGGACAGATCCCTGGGGCACACCACTGGTAACATCCTTCTCCTCAGAGTGAGCTCCATTTACTTGTACTCTTTGTCGCCTCCCACCCAACCAATTTCTAACCCAAGCAGTAACTTTAGGGTCCATCCCTAGGGTGCTCAGTTTGTTTATAAGTCGCCTGTGAGGAACAGTGTCAAAGGTTTTACGGAAATCTAAATACACCAGATCTAGAGCTCTCCCTCGGTCCAACTCCCTGGTCACCCAGTCAAAGAAATCAATCACATTTGTCTGACAAGACCTGCCTCTGGTGAATCCATGCTGCCTCGGATCCTGTAATCCGCTGGACTCCAGAAACCTCACTATTTTCTCTTTCAGCAGCGTTTCCAATAATTTACTCACCACCGAAGTTAAACGAACTGGCCTGTAGTTTTCAACCACATCCTTACTTCCGCTTTTGTGTAAAGGCACCACATGAGCCTCTCTCCAGTCCTTTGGCACCACTCCCGACTCCAATGAACCATTGCAAAGGTTAGTCAGTGGAGTTGCTAGAACGTCCCCAAGTTCCCTCAGTATTCTAGGGTGTATCCCATCCGGTCCCATCGCTTTGTCTACTTTAAGTTGAGCTAGTTTCTCACGAACACAGTCTTCTGAAAATAGTTCAAGATGTCCCTCACTTCTGTTCTTATTTGTGGGTGTTTTCTGAGGTCCTGCTCCTGGTTCTTCATCTGTGAACACAGAACAAAAATATTTGTTAAGCAATTCCGCTTTATCCTTATCAGCTTCTATATATTCCCCCCCTGCACCCTTGAGTCTGACAATACCACTTTTGCCCTTCCTCTTCTCACTAATATATCTGAAAAATGTCTTATCCCCCCATTTTATTGCATTGGCTATTTCCTCCTCCTTTTGAATCTTTGCCTTCTTGACTACTTTGCTAGCTTCTCTAAGTTTTTCCAAATACAGATGCCTGTCTTCCTCTCTCTGTGATCTCTTGTATTTCATGAAGGCCTCCCTCTTTTTCTTCACTTGTTCAGCTACTTCCTTCGAAAACCATAGCGGTCTCCTGTTCCTTTTGCCTTTATTTACCATTTTAACAAAAAGGTTGGTTGCCCTTAAAATACCCCCTTTCAGTTTTGCCCACTGTTTTTCTACATCCCCCAGCTCTTCCCATCCCACTAATGACTCCCTGAGGTATTGGCCCATCTTCGCAAAGTTAGTCTTCCTAAAGTCTAAGATCCTCACCTTGGAATGGATTCTAACAGCCCTAGTCCTAATACTGAACCACACCATCTGGTGATCACTGGATGCAAAATGATCTCCCACTACAACATCAGAAACACTTTCACCATTGGTAAGCACCAAGTCCAGTATGGCCCCTTCACGTGTGGGGTCTGTTACCAATTGCCTGAATAGTTCTCCCTGTAGAGAATCCAGGATCTCCTTACTTCTAGATGATACTGCAGCAGGAATGTGCCATTCAACATCTGGCATATTGAAATCTCCTATCAGTAGCACTTCCCCTTTCCTAGCAATGCTGCGTATGTCTTCAATTAACTCTCTGTCCACCTCTTCGTCTTGTGAGGGAGGTCTGTATATCACTCCAATGCAAATAGATTTCTCTTTCCCTCTTTCTAGTTTAACCCACAATGCCTCCTCTCTCCCTTTTAAGCTCTGTAATTCCAAAGCTTTAATAGTAGTTTTTACATATAGTGCCACTCCTCCTCCTCCCCTTCTTCCTACCCTGTCCTTTCTGAATAAAGTATAGCCAGGTATAGTTACATCCCAGTCATGGTTTTCTGTGAACCACGTTTCTGTAACTGCCACTAAATCCAAGTCAGCCACTTCAACTTCAAGGATTTTATTTCCCATGCTACGGGCATTAATACACACTGCTTTCCATATGTTACCCCTGTTACCCATTTCCATAAAGGTATTTAATGTATCACCTACCTGGGGGCTTTCACCTACCTGGGGGCTTTCTTCACCCATCCCGAACGAATCTAGTTTAAAGCCCTCTTCAGTAGATTAGCCAGTCGACTACCAAAGATGCGTTGACCTCTCTTGGACAGATGGATGCCATCTCTGCTTTGCAACCCTTGGAACATTATCCCATGGTCTAGGAAACCAAAACGCTCTCGATGACACCATCCACGCAGCCATGCATTCATCTCCAGGATGCGAACCTCCCTGCCTTGGCCTTTACCCTCAACAGGGAGGATTGAAGAGAACACCACCTGTGCACCTAACTGCTTCACCCTCTGTCCCAGAGCGATGAAGTCACTTTTGATACGTTTCGAGGTATACCTGACAGTATCATTTGTTCCAACATGGATTAGCAACATTGGGTAATAGTCAGTGGGCTTGATGAGTCTCGGCAAACTCTCCGTAACATCTTGGATTTTGGCACCAGGCAGACAGCATACCTCTCTGGACATCAAGTCTGGTCGGCAGATGGATGCCTCAGTACCCCTCAGAAGAGAGTCTCCAACCACCACTACTCTTCGTTTCCTTCTGGTCACTGATTCCGCAACTTTGGGGTACTTGAACTCTGGTTCTTCCCTTTCCAGGGATGCTTTCTCCTCATCCACTTCCAGGGCTGCATAATGGTTCTTCAATTCAAGGGCTGGAGAAGTTGGATTGGTGATTTTGCAGGCCCATCTTCTCCTGTGCTGGAGAGCCTGGTTGCTGCAAGAAGCATCTCATCAATGTACTTCTCACTGTCTTGAATGCTCCTCAGCCTTGCCACCTCCTCTGAGTTCCTCCACCTGTTTCCTCAGAGCTTCAGCATGCAGGCACCCTACACATGGGACCGGTCCTTCAACCGGCATTAGGACCTCTGTCTGGACCGAGGCAGAAGCTGTAACCGGGGCAACAGCTTTAGCAATACGATTTTTCCCAGCCATTGTTCTTTTCATGGAGCTTATGTATCTATTAGAGCAAAAGAGAGAGATCTACCAAGTACCAGCCGGTTTCGCAGCTGTCCTTTCAGAGAAAAAGCAGTCAAAACTCTTTAATTATATACAAATGTGCTGGTCCAAATCACTGTGATCTGTTAAAGGGGGAGGTGCCCTATAAAGCAAGACTGCTCACTAAGGGTGGGTGGGAGTCGGGGTGGGTAGGGAGGGAACTAACACCTGATTAGGTGTTAGGAGTTTCTAAACCTGAGGAGGTTACTGGAGTCAGCAACCTACTGTGCTCAATAAAGTTCCCCTAAAACAGCAAAAATGAAAGTAACCTTGCTTTAAAAAACAGAAGAGAGCTTTCTGGTTAAATATGGAACCCAGTAGAGAGCTTGTAGTTTAAATTTAATAGTCACTCAGGGCCTAGCATCAGCAAAGTACTTTTAGTTTAAATTTAAAACACAGAAGAGCACTTTCTGCTTAAATTTAGAACCCAGCAGAGAGCTTGTAGTTTAAATTCCATAATAAGCTAGAGCCTAGCAATAACAAAGAGCTATAATTTAAATCAAATCAGAATATAGCTTACCTCAGCAGCACAAGACAGGGTACTGTGTAGCAGCCCTTTTTTAATAAGTGTTATTTCCCTCCCTGCCTCCCTCCCCAACACCCACCCACCCCTGGGATAATCATAGCTTTATGGGTACTTACACATCTTAAAAGACAGGAGGTGCTCTCAGGTGAAGCTCCTTACCCAAATCAGTCATACACTAAGGACCTGAGATTAATTAAGCTTCAGGTGAACAAGGTATATGAAACGATTAGGTACAGTTTTATTAGTATAAATATCCATAGCAACCCTTAGTAAGTAAAGAACTTAAAGATCTAAACACAAACTTAAAACTAAGATGCAGACAGCAGTCCAGCAGCAAGATGGAGGCTTTCCAGTCTTTTGCATTGAGTGCCACATGTATGATTTTCTCCCAGTTGGTGAGAGGTCTTACGTGTGTACTAGGTGCAAGGAGCTCTTTGCTCTCAGGGAATGAGTCCGTTCCCTAGAGGCTAGATTAGCAGACTTGGAAAACATACAGACAGAGAGGTAACATAATAGGAACGTAAGATATGCCATGCTGAGTCAGACCAAGGTCCATCAAGCCCAGTATCCTGTTTCCAACAGTGGCCAATCTAGGTCATACGTACCTAGCAGTTTTATAGACGAGACCTACAGGGATATAAGAACATAAGAACATAAGATATGCCATACTCGGTCAGACCAAGGTCCATCAAGCCCAGTATTCTGTTTCCAACAATGGCCAATCTAGGTCATATGTACCTAGCAGTTTCCCCAAGGGACACAGGTTCCGCAATGCTTGTATTGGTTCAAGCATTGATATCCTGGGTCCCTTCTTATTAATGGTTTATGGACCTTTCCTCCAGGAACTTGTCCAAACCTTTTTTAAACCCAGCTACACTAACAGCCTTTACTACATCCTCCGGTAACAAATTCCAGAGTTTCATTACACGTTGAGTGAAAAAATATTTTCTTTTATTAGTCTTAAATAGTTTACCCTGTAGCTTCATTGCATGTCCCCTAGTCTTTCTATATTCTGATAAGGTAAACAATCAATCTACGTTTACCCGTTCCACTCCGTTCATTAATTTATAGACTTCTATCATATCTCCCCTCAGCCGTCTCTTTTCCAGGTTAAAGAGCCCTAACCTTTTTAGCCTTTCTTCATAGGAGTATCCTTCCATCCCCTTTACCATTTTGGTGGCTCTTCTCTGAACCTTTTCTAAAATCGCTATATCCTTTTTAAGATACGGCGATATAGTCCTGACGTCCCACCTCCAGTCTGGCAGCATCCCTGTTGCCATGGAGGAGAGAGGTCACGTGACAGGAGAGCATCACCCTGGTGTGGCAGGAAGTGATCCTGTAACTAGGACCTGTGATCCAGGTGATTTAAAACACTCTCGCACCAAGGAAGTTTCTCCAGGGCCATGTGCCCATGAGGGAAGGGTTAGGACAGCCGTTATAGTTGGTGATTCGATCACTAGGCATGTAGATAGTTTGGTGGCTGGTGGACGTGAGGATCGCCTGTTAACATGCCTGCCTGGTGCAAAGGTAGCGGACCTCACATGCCACCTAGATAAGGTCTTAGATAGTGCTGGAGAGGGGTCTGCTGTCTTGGTACATGTCAGTACCAATGACATATGAAAATATGGTAGGGAGGTTCTGGAGGCTAAATTTAGGCTTTTAGGTAGAAAGTTGAAATCCAGAACTTCCAGGGTAGCGTTCTCCGAAATGCTTCCCGTTGCACACGCAGGACCCAAAAGGCAGGCAGAGCTCCGGAGTCTCAATGCGTGGATGAGACAATGGTGCAGAGATGAGGGTTTTGGATTTGTTAGGAACTGGGGAACATTCTGGGGAAAGGAGGGGCTCTTCCTAAGGGATGGGCTCCACCTTAACCGGGATGGAACCAGGCTGCTGGCATTAACCTTTAAAAAGGAGATAGAGCAGCTTTTAAATTAGATAATAGGGGAAAGCTGACAGTCACCCAAGAGCGGATGGTTCAGAAGAATGTATCCTTGAAGGATACTACCAAAAGCAGAGAGGTTCCACAAAAGAGTAAAGTAGCCCAAATGCCCTCGAATATGGAGGACATAGAGCTTAAAGATCCCAAATTACCCATGTCTACCAATAGCCAAATTAATATGAATAAAATACAGTCTCTAAAATGCTTTGAGGCAAATGCTAGAAGTCTAAAAAATAAGATGGTTGAGTTAGAATATATAGCACTAAATGAGAGGTTAGATATGATTGGAATATCAGAGACATGGTGGAAGGAGGACAACCAGTGGGACACTGTGATACCTGGGTACAAATTATATTGTAATGATAGAGCTGATCAAATTGGTAGAGGGGTTGCGCTGTATGTTAGAGAGGGCATTGAGTCAGAAAGGATTAAAGCTTTGCAGACAACAAAAATTTGCTGTAGAATCTCTATGGATTGAAATTCAAATTCAAATTAAAAAGGGGAAAGCGATGGCAGTGGGGGTGTACTATCGACCGCCTGGCTAGAATGAACAAATAGATGATGAAATGCTCAAAGAAATCAAGGAAGCTAACAAAAGTTACAGCGCAGTAATAATAATTGGTGATTTCAATTACCCCGGTATCGACTAGGTCAGTGTCACGGCAGGACATGCTAGGGATATAAAGTTCCTAGATGAAATAAATGACTGCTTCTTGGAGCAGCTGGTTCATGAACCAAGTATAGGGGAAGCCATATTAGACCTAGTCCTTAGTGGAACACCAGATCTAGTGCAAGAGATAAGGGTGTTGGGGCCACTTGGCAACAGTGATCATAGCATGATCGCCTTTGATTTAATTAGTGGAGGAGGGATAGTAAGGAAATCCACAGTACTACCTTTTAACTTTCGAAAGGGAGACTATGATAAAATGAGGAAAATAGTTAAGAAAAAACTAAAAGGAGCAGTTGCAAAGGTTAAAGACTTACATTAAGCTTGGGTGTTATTGAAAAATACTATCGTAGAAGCCCAGACCAGCTGTATTCCACGCTTTAAGAAAAGTGGAAGGAAGTCCAAAAAGCTGCCAGCATGGTTTAAAGGTGAGTCAGAGAGGCTGTTGTTGCCAAAATAACATATTTCAAGAAATGGAAAAAAAAGCCAAACGACGAAACCTGGAAACAGCACAAGCACTGGCAAGTCAAATGCAAGGCATTGATAAGGCAGGCAAAGGGAGAATTTGAGAAGAAGCTTGTTGAGGAAGCAAATACGCGAAATAAAGACTTTTTCAAGTACATTCGTAGCAAAAAACCTTTGAGAGAGTCAGTTGGTCCATTAGATGATAGAGGGGTTAAAGGAGCACTAAAAGGCGACAAGGCGATAGTGGAGAGACTGAATGAATCCTTTGCTTCGGTCTTTACTGAGGAAGATGTAGAGATGTTACCCATGACTGAAGTGGTATTTAAAGGTGAGGAAGAATTGAAGGAAATATCGATACATCGGGAAGATGTATTACAACTATTAGATAAATTGAAGAGTAGCAAATCACCTGGGCTAGATGGTATACATCCAAGGGTGTTGAAAGAACTGAAATATGAGATTGCAGACCTGCTATTAGTAATCTGGAAACTATCATTAAAATCATCTCTAATACCTGAAGATTGGAGGATCGCCAATGTAACACCAATTTTTAAAAAGAGTTCCAGGGGTGATCCGAGAAACTACAGACCGGTGAGCCTGATGTCAGTACCGGGAAAAATGGTAGAAACCATCATAAAGAATAAAATTGCTCAGCATGTAGATAGTCATAGCCTAATGGGAGACAGCCAACATGGCTTTAGACAAGAAAGATCTGGTCTTACTAATCTGTTATGTTTTTTTGAAGGTGTGAATAAACAGGTAGACAAAGGTGAGTCGGTTGATATAGTGTATCTGGACTTTCAGAAAGCATTTGACAAGGTCCCTCATCAGAGACTTTTGTCAAAACTAAAGAGTCATGGTATAGGAGGCAGTGTACTACTGTGGATCAGGAACTATTTAAAAGATAGAAAGCAGAGGGTAGGGCTAAATGGCCAATTTTCCCAATGGAGAAAGGTGAATAGTGGTGTACCTCAGGGATCTGTGCTGGGTCCGCTGCTTTTTGACATGTTCATAAATGACCTGGAAAGTGGAATAACGAGTGAGGTTATCAAATTTGCAGATGACACAAAACTATTTAAAGTTGTTAAAACCCAAGAGGATTGTGGAAAATTGCAAGAGGATCTTGATAAATTGGAAGACTGGGCATCAAAATGGCAGATGAAATTTAATGTGGACAAGTGCAAAGTTATGCATCTAGGGAAGAACAACCCAAACTATGGTTACACGATGCAAGGTTCCACATTAGGAACCACCACCCAGGAAAAAGATTTAGGAGTCATTGTGGATAACATGGATCTATCTTTAACTCTCTACTTTCTTCTGTCCTCTGTCTCTCTTTCTTTCTCTCCTAAGTAATTGTAACTTTCTGTTTCTGACTTTGATGTTTTTATTAATATTGTTAACCGCCCCGATGTAACGGGGGGCGGTATATCAAATGTTTTATAAACAATAAACAATAAAACCCTCTGCCCAGTGTGCAGCGGCGGCCAAAAGAGCAAATAGAATGCTAGGTATCATAAGGAAAGGAACGAAAAATAAAACAAAAGATATTATAATGCCTCTATATCATTCCATGGTGAGATCGCACCTTGAATATTGTGTGCAATGTTGGTCGCCGTATCTTAAAAAGGATATAGCGTTATTGGAAAAGGTTCAGAGAAGAGCCACCAAAATGGTAAATGGGATGGAAGGATATTCCTATGAAGAAAGGATAAAAAGGTTAGGGCTCTTTAACCTGGAAAAGAGACGGCTGAGGGGAGATATGATAGAAGTCTATAAATTAATGGAGTGGAACGGGTAAACGTAGAGCGATTGTTTACGTTATCAGAATATAGAAAGACTAGGGGACATGCAATGAAGCTACAAGGTAAACTATTTAAGACTAATAAAAGAAAATATTTTTTCACTGAACGTGTAATCAAACTCTTAAATTTGTTACTGGAGGATGTAGTAAAGGCTGTTAGTGTAGGTGGGTTTAAAAAAGGTTTGGACAAGTTCCTGGAGGAAAGGTCCATAAACCATTATTAAGAAGGGACCGAGGATATCAATGCTTGACCCAGTACATGCATTGTGGAACCTGTGTCTTTTGGGGAAACTGCTAGGTATGTATGACCTAGATTGGCCACTTTTGGAAAAAGGATACTGTGCTTGATTGACCTTGGTGTGACCCAGTATGGCATATCTTATGTTCTTATGCTAACTTGCCCCATCCAGTCCTATCAACTCTATATTGGCATGTACCTGAAGGAACTGTCGAAGGAGCTTGGGGAATTTTCGTCAGGCCTCAATGAGGAACCCCTACAAAGGTTTAAGACTCTGACCTCGGCGGTAAAAGATTGCTCGACGTTATTGTCCCGATCAGCCTACATTTGCTTCAAAGTCTTCGGTCAGGGTGGCCACCACAGGCATCGGGACATGATGCCAAACATGGCTGCAGTCATCTGACCTGGAGCAATGGGTGCAGGACAAACTGATTGATGTCCCCTGCATAGGAGAGAATCTATTCAGGAAGCCCAAGGCAGAGAAGACTGCCGAGATAGAAATTGAGTTCCTGACGAGAACCAGGCTCTTGAAGAAGACCTCGGTACAGCCCTGGAAGAAAGCCTCGAGGAAGAAGGGGGGCTTTGACGGGACACCGCATTTCCAGGCCTTCTCAGCCCCTCAACAGGGCAATCAACAGAAAGGCCCAAGCCCAGCCTGGGGGGAGCTTTTGACTGCTTGGTCGCGACCTCCTCCCCCCCAGAGGGTCCTCTGCATTCCATAGGGGGGCATCAGCCATGTTTGCCCACAGGTGGACAGCCATCACCACCGATACCTGAGAGTTACAAATGGTCAGGGAGGGCTACTTCCTCCACCTGCAGGGGGCACCACCCTCATACTTCCCAGTAGAGCCCACCAGATCTCCTTCACCAGACCCTGCTTCTCACTGAGCTAGCAGGCCTAATCCAGGACAAGGCAGTAGAGCCAGTGCCGAAACATATTTGGGGCACAGACTTCTACTCCAGATATTTCCTCATCCCCAAGAGGACAGGAGTCCTCAGGCCCATCCTGGAATTGCGAGAAATCAACAGGTTTCTGGTCAGGGAGAAATTCAAGATGCTCTCCCTTGGGATACTGTTGCCATTCCTCCAGTAGGAGACTGGCTATGCTTCTTAGACCTAAAGGATGCCTATATGCACATTCTAATCCATCCCAACCACAGAAAATACCTCCAGTTCATGGTGGAGGGACAGCACTACCAATACAGGGTGCTGCCCTTTAGTCTGGCCTCATCACCAAGGGTCTTCACAAAGTGCCTCGCGGTGGATGCAGCCCACCTCTGGCTTCAAGAGGCCTTCATCTTCCCTTATCTGGATGATTGGTTCATAAAGGGGGACACAGCTACAGAGGCACAATGTGTCACCGGATGCAACATACGCGCCCTGCAACATCTGGGGTTCATTATAAACTACCCCAAGTCACACCTCACTGGCCCAGCGCCTGGAGTTCATAGGGGCAAAACTAGATACAATCCAGGCGAAAGCCTTCCTCCCTCAGGAGTGGTCAGAACACCGATGCTGGATGCTACCTGCCCGGCTCTTACTCCGCTTGTTGGGACACATGGGCTCCACAGTCCATATGACACCCATATGCCCGCCTGCACATGAGGGCAGCCCAGTGGTGCCTCTGCTCTCAGTGGACACAAGCCACAGGCAGGCTCAGGGACAGAGTGAAGGTGACTCGTCAGCTGGCAGACTCCCTCAGATGGTGGCAGAGTCTGTGTTACCTTCAGGCCAGGATGCCTTTCCAGGCACCCACCCTCCAGAACGTCCTCACCACAGATGCCTCTCTGCTGGGCTGGGGAGAGCACTGCGAGGGCCTCCAATTGCAAGGCGGCCGGTCCAAGGAGGAATCCCGTTCTGGGTGATATTCTTGGCTCTCTGAGCCTTCTGCCTCCAGCTGCAACACCACCTAGTGCTGATCCATTCCGACAACCAGGTCGCAATGTTCTACATGAACAAACAAGGGGGAACAGAGTTGTACCTCCTTTGCCAGAAGGTGGTATCCCTCTGCACCTATGCGGCACTCAGGGGGATGCTCCTATGAGCAGTTTGCCTCCCGAGCCAGGACAGTGCCCTGGCAGACAAACTGAGCAGAGTCCTCCAGCCGCACGAGCGATGCCTGGATCCAGTAGTAGCCTCCTGGCTGATTCGTCTCTGGGGCATCCCTTTGATGGACCTATTTGCCAGTCCAGACAACATGCAGTTGCCCCGATTATGCTCTCGCCAGCTGCACCCGTCCCGGGTTGCAGCAGATGTGTTCCTCATCTCGTGGACGGAAGGCCTTCTGTATGCCTTCCCACTGACACCGCTGGTCACCAAGGCCCAGCACGACAGAGCATTAATAATGCTGATATCCCTTTGGTTGCCCAGGCAGCCCTGGTTCCCACTGCTCATCTCCCTATCAGCGGCGTCGCCAATTCCCCTGGGCTGAGCCCCAGGGCTATTTTCACAGGAGCAGGGCTCTCTCCTATACCCTAACCTAGGGTCCCTGTCACTCATGGCTTGGCTGCTGAAAGGGTAGTGTTAGCTCTCTTCAACCTCCCATGGGACGTGGAAGAGGTCCTTCTGGTCTCTCCTAAGGCCTCCACAAGAAGGGCGTACACCTTCAAGTGGCACCAATTCTCAGTGTGGTGTGTAGAAAGAAGGGCAAGCCCATTCTCTTGCTCAGTACAAGTGATACTCTAGTACCTGCTCCACCTGTCGCAGGTGGGAGTAAAGTCCAATTTGGTCAGAGTACATATGAACGCCATCGAAGCACATCACCATCCCATTGAGGGAAAGTCCCTCTCGGCGCAGTCCCTTGTGTCTCGACTCCTGCGGTTCCTCTTGTTATCCAAACCCCCTGCCTTCCCTCCTGGGGCGGAGTGGATCTCAGTGTGGTGCTCTCGCAGCTCACTAAGCCTCCGTTTGAGTCTCTGACTACCTGCCACCTGTGCTACCTTTCCTGGAAGGTCGCTTTCCTGGTAGGAAAAACATCAGCTCACAGAGTCAGCGAGCTCCAAGCTCTGAGGGCAGAACTGCCCTACACGAGGCTCTACAGGAACAGAGTGGTGCTCCGCACACACTCCAAGTTTCTGCCAAAAGTGGTGTTCCCTGTTCCACCTCAACCAGGAGGTGTTGCTCCCTCTTTTAGAACATATAAGAACATAAGATATGCCATACTGGGTCAGACCAAGGTCCATCAAGCCCAGTATCCTGTTTCCAACAGTGGCCAATCTAGGTCATACATACCTAGCAGTTTCCCCAAAAGACACAGGTTCTGCAATGCTTGTATTAGGTCAAGCATTGATATCCTGGGCCCCTTCTTAATAATGGTTTATGGACCTTTCCTCCAGGAACTTGCCCAAACCTTTTTTAAACCCAGCTACACTAACAGCCTTTACTACATCCTCCAGTAACAAATTCCAGAGTTTGATTACACATTGAGTGAAAAAATATTTTCTTTTATTAGTCTTAAATAGTTTACCCTGTAGCTTCATTGCATGTCCCCTAGTCTTTCTATATTCTGATAACGTAAACAGTCAATCTACGTTTACCCGTTCCACTCCATTCATTAATTTATAGACTTCTATCATATCTCCCCTCAGCCGTCTCTTTTCCAGGTTAAAGAGCCCTAACCTTTTTGGTGGGTCTTCTCTGAACCTTTTCTAATAACACTATATCCTTTTTAAGATACGGCGAGCAGAATTGCACACAATATTCAAGGTGTGGTCTCACCATGGAACGGTATAGAGGCATTATAATATCTTTTGTTTTATTTTCCATTCCTTTCCTTATGATACCTAGCATTCTATTTGCTCTCTTGGCTGCCGCTGCACACTGGGCCGAGGGTATTAACATGTTATCCACAATGACACCTAAATCATTTTCCTGAGTGGTGGTTCCTAATGTGGAACCTTGCATCGTGTAACCATAGTTTGGGTTGTTCTTCCCTAGGTGCATAACTTTGCACTTGTCCACATTAAATTTCATCTGCCATTTTGATGCCCAGTCTTCCAATTTATCAAGATCCTCTTGCAATTTTCCACAATCCTCTTGGGTTTTAACAACTTTAAATTGTTTTGTGTCATCTGCAAATTTGATAACCTCACTCGTTATTCCACTTTCCAGGTCATTTATGAATATGTCAAAAAGCAGCGGACCCAGCACAGATCCCTGGGGTACACCACTATTCACCTTTCTCCATTGGGAAAATTGGCCTTTTAGCCCAACCCTCTGCTTTCTATCTTTTAACCAGTTCCTGATCCACAATAGTACACTACCTCCTATCCCATGACTCTTTAGTTTTGCCAAAAGTCTCTGATGAGGGACCTTGTCAAAGGCTTTCTGAAAGTCCACATACACTATATCAACCGACTCACCTTTGTCCACCTGTTTATTCACACTTTCAAAAAAACATAACAGATTAGTAAGACAAGATCTTCTTTGTCTAAAGCCATGTTGGCAGCCTCCCATTAAGTCATGACTAGCTACATGCTGAGTAATTTTATTCTTTATGATGGTTTCTACCATTTTTCCGGTACTGATGTGAGGCTAACCGGTCTGTAGTTGCCCGGATCACCCCTCGAACCCTTTTTAAAAATTGGTGTTACATTGGCGATCCACCAATCTTCAGGTATTAGAGATGATTTTAATGATAGTTCACAGATTACTAATAGCAGGTCTGCAATCTCATATTTCAGTTCTTTCAACACCCTTGGATGTATACCATCTAGCCCAGGTGATTTGCTACTCTTCAATTTATCTAATAGTTGTAATACATCTTCCCGATGTATCGATATTTCCTTCAATTCTTCCTCACCTTTAAATACCACTTCAGTCATAGGTAACATCTCTACATCTTCCTCACTAAAGACCGAAGCAAAGGATTCATTCAGTCTCTCCGCTATCGCCTTGTCGCCTCTTAGTGCCCCTTTAACTCCTCTATCATCTAATGGTCCAACTGACTCTCTCACAGGTTTTTTGCTACGAATGTGCTTGAAAAAATCTTTATTTCGCGTTTTTGCTTCTGCAGCAAGCTTCTTCTCAAATTCTCCCTTTGCCTTCTTTAGCAATGCCTTGCATTTGACCTGCCAGTGCTTGTGCTGTTTCCAGGTTTCATCGTTTGGCTCTTTTTTCCATTTCCTGAAAGATGCTTTTTTGGCAACAACAGCTTCTCTGACCTCATCTTTAAACCATGCTGGCAGCTTTTTGGACTTCCTTCCACTTTTCTTAAAGCGTGGAATACAGCTGGTCTGGGCTTCCAAGATAGTATTTTTCAACAACACCCAAGCTTGATGTAAGTCTTTAAACTTTGCAACTGCTCCTTTTAGTTTTTTCTTAACTCTTTTCCTCATTTTATCATAGTCTCCCTTTCGAAAGTTAAAAGGTAGTACTGTGGATTTCCTTACGATCCCTCCTCCACTAATTAAATCAAATGCTATAATCACTATTGCCAAGCGGCCCCAACACTCTTATCTCTCGCACCAGATCTGGTGTTCCGCTAAGGACTAGGTCTAATATGGCTTCCCCTCTGGTCAGTTCATGAACCAGCTGCTCCAGGAAGCAGTCATTTATTTCATCTAGGAACTGTGGGAGGAGTGGCCTAGTGGTTAGGACAAGATACTTCGGGCCGGAGGGCCAAGTCCCACCTGGGGACAGCAATCTCAGGCTGGAGGGACTGGGATTTCTAGTCCTATAGGCACTCCTTGTGGTCTTGGGCAAGCCACTTAACCCTCCATTGCCCATGTTCCCTGTAAGTATTAGCGTATGTGTGTCATATCCCCTCATGTTAAATGTATCTCCCAATTGACCGCTTTGACACGGTAAAAAGCGGCATATAAATACAGCTAAATAAAAAAATAAAATAAAATAAATAAATTTATCTCCCTAGCATGTCCTGCCGTGACACTGACCCAGTTGATACCGGGGTAATTGAAATCACTCATTATTATTACTGTGCTGTAACTTTTGTTAGCTTCCTTGATTTCTTTGAGCATTTCATCATCCATTTGTTCATTCTGGCCAGGCGGTCGATAGTACACCCCCACTGCCATTGCCTTCCCCTTTTTAGATGGAATTTCAATCCATAGAGATTCTACAGCAAATTTTGTTTCCTGCAAAATTTTAATCCTTTCTGACTCAATGCCCTCTCTAACATAGAGCGCAACTCCTCCACCAATTTGATCAGCTCTATCATTACGATATAGTTTGTACATCTTTGTAAACCATTTAGACTTGTAGAAGGATGTTAAATAAATAAATACTGAATGAATGAATTCCAGTTTGATTGTGCGTTGAATGAAAAAATATTTTCTTCTATTAGTCTTAAATGAGCTACATTGTAGCTTCATTGTATATCCCCTAATCTTTCTGTAGTTTGAAGCAGTAAGTAACCAAGCTTTGTTTACCCGTTCTACTCCATTCATTATTTTATAGACCTCTATCATATCTCCCCTCAGCCATCTTTTTTCTAATTGAAGAGCCCTAACCTTTTAAGTATATAGTTACCCTGCCCTGTTCTAATTGTATCTAGTTACACTGCTTATCTACATTTTAAGTTACATTGTTATAGCTGTACTTTTGATAACTGTTATATTGTAAGTCCAGTGCAGATTTTCTGCACTGAACAGTTTTGTTCGATGTAAACCGCACTGATACTGAAGAGCGCGGTATATAAGAAAAATAAATAAATAAGCCTTTCCTCATAAAGGTATCCTTCCATCCCCTTTACCATTTTGATTGCTCTTCTCTGTACCTTTTCTAATTCCGTTTTATCCTTTTTAAGATATGGCGACCAGAACTGCACACAATATTCAAGGTGCGGTTGCACCATGGAACAATACAGAGGCATTATATTACCCTTAGTTTTATTCTCCATTCCTTTCCTCTTGATTCCTAGCATTCTGTTTTCTTTCTTGGCCGCTGCTGCACACCGTGTAGAAGGTTCCAAAGTATTATCCACGATGACGCCTAAATCCTTTTCTGGGTGGTGTTCCTAATGTGTAACCTTGCATCATGTAACCATAGTTTGGCTTGTTCTTTCCTAAGTGAATAACTGCACCTGTCCAAATTAAATTCCATCTGCCATTTGGATGTCCTGTCTTGCATTTTATCAAGGTCCTCTGCAATTTTTCACAATCCTCTTGTGTTTTAACAACTTTGAATAATTTTGTGTCATCTGCAAATTTGATCACTTCACTAGTTATTACCCTTTACAGGTCATTTCTGAATATGTTAAAAAGCAGTCCTAGCACAGATCCCTGGGGTTCTCCACTATTCACCTTTCTCCAATGAGAAAATTGGTCATCTAGCCCTACTCTCAGTTTTCTATCTTTTAACCAGTTCCTGATCCACAATAGTAGTGTTTCCTATCCCATGACTTTTTAATTTCGCGTAGAGTCTCTCACGAGGGACTTTGTCAAAGACTTTCTGAAAGTCGGGGTACACTATATCAACCATCTCATTTTAACTGTTTATTTACACTTTCAAAAAATATAACAGATTAGTAAGACAAGACTTTCATTGGTTAAATCCATGCTGGCTTTCTCTTATTAAACGATGACTATCTACATATTCACTAATTTTATTCTTTATAATATTTTCTACCATTTTGCTTGGGTACTGACATCAGGCTTACTGGTCTGTAGTTTCCTGGATCACACCTAGAACCCTTTTTAAAAACATTATGGCATTATATTGGCCATTCTCCAATCTTCAGGTACTATAGATGATATTAGTAATAGTTCACAGATTACTCATACTAGTTCTGCAGTCTCATATTTCAATTCTTTCTGCAACCTGGGATGTATGCCATCCGGTCCAGGTGATTTGCTACTCTTTAGTTTCTCAAATAGCTGTATTACATCTTCCTGATTTATCAAGATTTGTTTCAATTCCTATGAAACATCACCTTTAAATATCGGAGGAATATTCAAAGGCATATACATGGTTAGCAATTTTCTCTATGGAGAAAACTGAATAGTGGAGTACTGAGGGATCTGTGCTGGGCCTGCTGCTTTTTAACATATTCATAAATGACTTGGAAATGGGAATAATAAGTTAGATGATCACATTTGCGGATGACAAAAAACTATTCAAAGTTGTTAAGACATAAGAGGATTGTGAAAAATTGAGATCAGACTAAATGACCTGTGTATTTCCCATCCTCCTACTTAGTGTGGCCTTCTTTATGCATGTTTATGCTTCCTACAGCATTCTGTAGCTGAATTTAAGATGGCCATATTTCTAAAAAGGAACATGCAAGGCAAACTCCCTCATCAAACTGCAGAAGAACTGCTCAAGAAACTGAATACCATCAACCTAGGTTTGAATAAAGACAATTGTTTCTAGATTATGTGGATGAATGTCAGATGCCTATGAGGAGATCCAGAACAGCTAAAAATCTGCAACTGAGCGTATCCATTTCATGACCCCTTCAGATGTAGGACCGAGAGACTTTACATTTTGAGAAATTTAGAGGTGGCTCTATATTTTCATCAATTGAATATCACTAACAAAGATATAGTTATGAGACCTAGGTCAAAATGGATACCACCTGGAGCGATGGACCCCCATATAGGTACATTTAAAGATTTTGAGAGTCAGCATCAGAAAATATTTATTTTTTACTAACTTACCTCATAAGGGCATGTGTACCAAAGGATTTAGTAACCCCTCTTCTAAAGTCACTTCACTGGCTCCCTATTTGTTTCTGTGTCAGGTTCAAAATTCTACTGACCTCCAAATGCATTCATTCTGCGGCTGTTCACTATCTTTTCCTCTTATCTTACTCTGCACCCCTCCTTGGTAACACCAGTCCTCTGGGAGATCCCTTTTATCTATGCCCTTCTCTGCCACTGCCAACTCCAGACTTCATTCATTCCATTTTGCTGCTCCATATACCTGGAACAAACTACCTGAGTAAGTACATCAGGCTCCTTCTCTATCCCTATTCAAATCCAGGCTAAAAACTGCTTTTGGATCCTGATGCTCTTCACTCTCTTATTCACCACTTAGGTGTGTCTTACAATACTCTAGTCCCCAGTTTTGTGATATTTTTCATCTTGATTAGATTGTAAGCTCTGATGAGCAGTGACTGTGTCTTCTATATTGTGATAAGGAGAGTGCAGCCCAGCCAGGGAAAAGTGAAAAAAGGAAGAATTTTTCCTCTTTGCGGGGGATGGGCACACAGGATCACATAGTCCACAGCAGGAACCTGGAGAGAAACCTAGAGGGCAGACCTAGCTGGAAGTCACGCCCACACTCCAGGTCAGCCACAGACAGGAGTGGGAGGTACAGAAGGGCGGAGCCAGGAAGGGAGTTGCCCTGCTCAGTGTTTGAAAGGGAGCAAACAAACACTAGAGATAGAGGAGTTGGTTGGAGGCCTGGTTCAAGAGCTGATTCAGGAGTTGGTTGGAGGCCTGGTTCAAGAGCTGATTCAGGAGTTGGTTGGAGGGCTGGTTCAAGAGGTGGTTCAGAGTGCGGTTGGAAGCATGGTTGGAGAGCTGATTCAGGAGTTGGTTCAAGTGCTGGTTGGAAGCATGGTGAGAAGCATGATTGGAGATACAGTTCCAGTTGCAGTGGCAGTTGTTGTCGGAGTTGCAGTCCAGGCATAAGTGGGAGTGGCAGCTCAGGTTCCAGTCCTGGTTCCAGAAGGTACAGAGGGAACAGCCCTGTAGCCAAAAGGAGCAGCAGGAAAAGGAACCGCTATAAAGATAGCCAGAGAAGGTACAAAGGAAGCCACCATACTCAGCGCAGTAGCCACCAAGGATATAGGGGAGGTTCCAGGGAGAGAACCACCTACCCTAGCAAGAGAGTGGGAAAGTGTTACCACAGGTCTCTGCCCTACGCTGAGGCAGAGGGAGTCCTGACTGGACAAAGCTCTAACCAGGAGAATATTGTACAAGAAGCCCAAGGTAGGAGAAGGGAGGCAGCAAGGTCTTCTAAGTGTGTTTATTCTTCTGACTCTGATGAAACTGTTATACCTCAGATAACACAGCACAAAAAGAAATGTTGTACCAGGGAGGTTAAGCAAGAGCAACCCATAGGAGACCTGCCTAGAGCAGGGAAGGCAAGAAAGTGGGAGAGGTTGTTTAACCTGTTAAAAAGTCTAAAGCAGAAAGTTCCTGAGCGGTACCTAGCAGAACCCTGCTACAGCTCAGCGGAGAGTATGGACATTGAAGCCAAGGCGGCTGAGGTAAATTCAAATGTCTCAGAGATGGAATGCGATGCCTGCACTAAGGTAAATTAGTGTGAGCCAGAAACACTTGATATTTGAATTCACTGTTGTTTTGTTTTGGACATTTGTTACTGGAGAAGTATCCACTATTTTCTTTTGTCTGGAGAGTACATGTGTTTGGGAGAAATTGTATCCACTTATCTGCAATGAAGCTGAATAAATTCCTGTGCGCTTTATAAACCACTCGGCCTCATCATTCCTTACACAACTACAACCCTAGGAAATAGGTGATCACCTGTCCCTACTAGGCGGCCGCCTGGTAGGGGCATGAGCGTCACAATATATACAGTGCTACACATGCCTTGTAGCACTAAACAAATGATAAGTACTAGTACTATAGTAAGTAATGCAGAGCCCTTTTATTTCTATGGGGGCAGTGGAACGTAATGCATGTAAACATGCCCTATAGTGAGAGGAGTGCTCTAAAAGAGCTCCTTCACAACTCTGACCTAATGATTAAACCTGATAAAAAGGGAGGTTGGTACTAACTTAGAACAGGGAACAGTACTAACAAGATTCAGAAAACCAGTTGAATAAAATAGCCCATTATATGAAAGTTTCATCAGATCCCACTGGTCAGTTGATTATACAGATTTGTAAGCTTGTGGATGTGGCCCATAACCAAGACCTTTCTAAGAAAAAGGCACTTTTATGGACATTTCACATAGGCACACTGTTATGGAATGACCCTCAACATAAGTAAGAACTTATCTCAGCTTCTGATGCCATTCTAATAAATGCAATTGTTAGTCTTGGGACTGTCTATTGTAGGAATGCTGACTTGGTAACAATATTCATGACATCAGTGACTTTTAGAGAGATGCTCAAAAATTCCAGTGAAAGGTCATAAAATTGGCCTTGGCAAGAGTGAATAAATGCTGTATGGTACAAACTGTGGGCTTCTTTGTGTGTTTCAAGAATCTAAAGAAATATCCCACGCAAATAAAAAAAAAAGTGTGCTTGCCCAGAAGTGAATTTAATTGTTTTTACTAATGCAGATTTTGAGACAAATTTTTGCAGTAGAGAGAGTTCCTAGTTGTATGATAGGACTTACAGTCACCTTGCAAGCATGGTAAAATTTAGTATCTTACACACCCAGGAATAGATTATTGTTATAAAGCATATACAATCCAATATTTAAAATTGGCAGCATGGTTTTTATAAACACCAGGTGTGGAGTTTAAAAAAAACATGTATATTCAGTGGTGCTAGCAATATTCATGTGGCATCTGTATAGTTCATGGAGTGCAGGAATAGCCTAATGATTAGAACACTGACTTTGTAACCATTAGGCTACTCCTCCACTCCAGGGCTCGATTCCCACTGGCACTCCTTGAGGCCTTGGGAAAGTCATTTAACCCTCCATTGCCTCAGAAGAAAGACCTGGCAATCTACTTTCAATCACACTGCCAAGAAAACCCAGGAGGCTGCTGGGTCACCAAGAGTCAGCACTGACTCAAAGGTACACATTGCATTTTGCATCTCTATAGTTGAGTATTTTAATAAATAAAACTGTTGGCTGTACGGATAGAAACAGAATATCGCCATTATCTGTATAGCTAGAGAAAACATTCTCTGCATAGTGCTGGAGCATTTAGAGGGAATTTTTAGTGGCACTATCTTGATACTGCTGCTGAAAATTCATTGATAGGACCCTTACCCATCATATAAGTTCTTTTGAATATTAAGGCCATGTTCTTTTTTTTTTAAACTTAAATCTTTATTGAAACTTTTTCCAAATTCAACAACAGCATAAACCCACCAACAAAGTATATCTCCCACTCCCTTTTCCCCCAACCCCCCTATTTACACCATACAATTAGTTTCTCCAGGAACAAGCAGGAAGTCAGTCCTCGCACATATGGGTGACGTCGGCACCAACGGAGCCCTCGTGTGGAGCAAATCCCCAGCTTTCTACGAAAACTTTTGGGAATTGCATCACGCATGCACGGTCGCCTTCCCGCCCAAGGGTGTCATCTTGCTTAGTCTCCTTTTTTCTACGGAGCCCAACGGACGTTGTCCCATAGCCACCGTAAAAAAAGTTGATTAAAGTTAGAAATTAATTTTTCTTTCTTGCTGCTTCGACATTGGTTCCCCTTCCTGCTTTCGGCTCAGTACACCGGTATCGAGTCAGGTCTGATTTTTCGTTTTTTATCCTTCGTGACTAGTGTTCACGCTTTTTTTCTTTTTCACTGGCAGCCCGGGTCTTTGACCTCACAGGGGCCCTTTTTCCCCCGATGGCGGCCAGCGAGTTTAAAAAAATGTGATCGGTGTACAAAGTTAATGTCCCTCACCAATACACATGACTGCTGTCTCCGGTGCCTCGGGCCTGACTACGACTCGAAGGTCTGTGGCCCGTGTAGGAAAATGTCCTTGAAGGCCCGGAGAAGCCGCCAGCAGCAGCATGATAGGATTTTTGCTGAGTCTGTACCCTCCTGGGCCTGGACCTCGTCTGAGGCCTCAACGTCTCGGGAACTGTCTGAGCCCGAGCAGCGTCGGGTGTCCTCAGAGAGGGGGTCTCCCTCACGGGAACATCGGAGGAAGAAAAAATCCTCAAAGGTGGCGTCGTTGGATGGTTCAGAATGGCCTGGTTCCTCGCGGGACCGGTCGCAGAGCCCCGACCGCCGGCCCGGATCCTTGGAGTTGGAGCGTCCAGCAAAACTTCTTCAAAGGGACCCGGAGCAGCTGAGGCAGGTAACAACTGTCCTCGTTGAGGAATCTCCTCCGGGAGAACCGGCGTCGGGACCTGACCCGGGGGCTGCGGAGCCTTCTGAGCTCGGTCTCAGAATGGTGGCCCTGCAGAGCAGCATGTCTGCCTTCATGGAGCAACAGCGGGCGCTGATAGCCGGTTTCACCGGTCCTTCCGCCCTGACCACTGGGCACCTGACGTCCAAGTCGACCCCGGAGGCCGAGCCGATCCTCGAGACCATGCGTACTCAAGTCAGTCCTCAGCCAAGGTCTCCCTCGACCTCCCATTCGGGACTGAGGTCATCGATGCCGATTCCACTGGCATCGGTGAGGTTGAAGCCTAAGCCCTTGAGGCCGGAGCCACTTGATTCCTCTTTGGAGGCATCGGGCTGGGAGACTGAGAAAGAAGAGTCCCCTGACACCTGCCAGACCAGGGACGTCCCATCTGATTCCCTGGTGTCCGAACCTCGGAGAAGGTCCGCCCCCGGAGGACACTAGGTTCTTGGACTTCGTTAGGGATATGTCAAAGGCTTTGGCATTCACTACGGAGACCGAGGAGGAGCCTTGAGCTGAAGAGCTCGAGATCCTCCAGTATGACTTTCCCCCTTGGGAAGCCCTTACTGTACCAGTGCCTCCGATCCTGGAATGGCTGATGCTCCACATGTGGGAGACACCCGCATCAGGCCAGTGGTCAGCAGGTGGATCGACCTGATGTATTGAGTCCGCAAGAGTCCTGGGTTCCAAAAAGCACAACTGCCGCACAACTCCATGGCTGTGGAATCGGCCATGCGCCAGCTCAAGAGCCAGCAGACGCACTCCTTGGTGCCTCCTGGCAGGGAGGCCCGCAACTTGGATGCCCTCGGCAGAAAGTGCTACCAGGGTTCTATGTCGACATGTCGGATCCAGGCATACCAGCTGTACCTGAGAGATCTGGCGAAGGAGATCTCCGGGTTCTTGCCTGGTCTCTCCGAGGGACCTTTGCAGTGCTTCAAAACCCTGTCCACTGGAGTCCGTGAGTACTTGAAGTTCATGACTTGAGCGGCCTATGACGGGTTCGAGGCGTCGGCCCGGGTAGCTGCGGTGGGCATGGTGCACACCGCCAGGCATGGCTACAGTCGTCAGACCTTGAACAATGGGTTCAGGACAAGTTGGTGGATGTCCCATGCCATGGTGAGAACCTCTTCGGCAAACCCATGACTGAAAAGGCTGCTGAGCTTGAGTCCGTGTACATGACCAGGACACGGCTCTCGAAGAACATAAGAACATAAGATATGCCATACTGGGTCAGACCAAGGTACATCAAGCCCAGTATTCTGTTTCCAACAGTGGCCAATCTAGGTCATATGTACCTAGCAGTTTCCCCAAGAGACACAAGTTCCACAATGCTTGTACTGGGTCAAGCATTGATATCTTCGGTCACTTCTTAATAATGGTTTATGGACCTTTCCTCCAGGAACTTGTCCAAACCTTTTTTAAACCCAGCTACACTAACAGCCTTTACTACATCCTCCGGTAACAAATTCCAGAGTTTCATTACACGTTGAGTGAAAAAATATTTTCTTTTATTAGTCTTAAATAGTTTACCCTGTAGCTTCATTGCATGTCCCCTAGTCTTTCTATATTCTGATAACGTAAACAATCGATCTACGTTTACCCGTTCCACTCCGTTCATTAATTTATAGACTTCTATCATATCTCCCCTCAGCCGTCTCTTTTCCAGGTTAAAGAGCCCTAACCTTTTTAGCCTTTCTTCATAGGAGTATCCTTCCATCCCCTTTACCATTTTGGTGGCTCTTCTCTGAACCTTTTCTAAAATCGCTATATTTATTTTTTTATTTATTTTATTTATTTGGACAGCTTTTATATACCGCTGCTTCCAAGGATCAGCAGCGGTTTACATTATAACAAACAGAACTGGTGCATTGAACTTTAAGAACTAGGAACATTTTACATTATAACAAATCAAATATCAATACAATATATACAATACAATACATCCTTTTTAAAATACGGCGACCAGAATTGCACACAATATTCAAGGTGCGGTCTCACCATGGAACGATACAGAGGCATTATAATATCTTTTGTTTTATTTTCCATTCCTTTCCTTATCATACCAAGCATTCTATTTGCTCTCTTGGCCGCCGCTGCACACTGGGCCGAGGGGTTTAACATGGTATCCACAATGACGCCTAAATCTTTTTCCTGGGTGGTGGTTCCTAATGTGGAACCTTGCATCATGTAACCATAGTTTGGGTTGTTCTTCCCTAGTGGCATAACCTTGCACTTGTCCACATTAAATTTCATCTGCCATTTTGATGCCCAGTCTTCCAATTTATCAAGATCCTCTTGCAATGTTTCACAATCCTCTTGTGTTTTAACAACTTTAAATAGTTTTGTGTCATCTGCAAATTTGATAACCTCACTCGTTATTCCACTTTCCAGGTCATTTATGAATATGTCAAAAAGCAGCAGACCCAGCACAGATCCCTGGGGTACACCACTATTCACCTTTCTCCATTGGGAAAATTGGCCATTTAGCCCTACCCTCTGCTTTCTATCTTTTAACCTGATCCACAATAGTACACTGCCTCCTATCCCATGACTCTTTAGTCTCTGATGAGGGACCTTGTCAAAGGCTTTCTGAAAGTCCAGATACACAATATCAACCGACTCACCTTTGTCCACCTGTTTATTCACTCCTTCAAAAAAACATAACAGATTAGTAAGACAAGATCTTCCTTGTCTAAAGCCATGTTGGCTGTCTCCCATTAGGTCGTGACTATCTACATGCTGAGTAATTCTATTCTTTATGATGGTTTCTACCATTTTTCCCGGTACTGACATCAGGCTCACCGGTCTGTAGTTTCCCGGATCACCCCTGGAACCCTTTTTAAAAATTGGTGTTACATTGGCGATCCTCCAATCTTCAGGTATTAGAGATGATTTTAATGATAGTTCACAGATTACTGATAGCAGATCTGCAATCTCATATTTCAGTTCTTTCAGCACCCTTGGATGTATACCATCTGGCCCAGGTGATTTGCTACTCTTCAGTTTATCTAATAGTTGTAAGACATCTTCCCGATGTATCGATATTTCCTTCAATTCTTCCGCACCTTTAAATACCACTTCAGTCATGGGTAACATCCCTACATCTTCCTCAGTAAAAACCGAAGCAAAGAATTCATTCAGCCTCTCCGCTATCGCCTTGTCGCCTCTTAGTGCTCCTTTAACCCCTTTATCATCTAATGGACCAACTGACTCTCTCACAGGTTTTTTGCTACGAATGTACTTGAAAAGGTCTTTATTTCGCGTTTTTGCTTCCGCAGCAAGCTTCTTCTCAAATTCTCTCTTTGCCTGCCTTATCAATGCCTTGCATTTGACTTGCCAGTGCTTGTGCTGTTTCCAGGTTTCGTCGTTTGGCTCTTTTTTCCATTTCCTGAAAGATGCTTTTTTGGCAACAGCCTCTCTGACCTCACCTTTAAACCATGCTGGCAGTTTTTTGGACTTCCTTCCACTTTTCTTAAAGTGTGGAATACAGCTGTTCTGGGCTTCCAAGATAGTATTTTTCAACAACACCCAAGCTTGATGTACGTCTTTAACCTTTGCAACTGCTGCTTTTAGTTTTTTCTTAACTGTTTTCCTCATTTTATCATAGTCTCCCTTTCGAAAGTTAAAAGGTAGTACTGTGGATTTCCTTACTATCCCTCCTCCACTAATTAAATCAAAGGCGATCATACTATGATTACTATTGCCAAGTGGCCCCAACACCCTTATCTCTTGCACTAGATCTGGTGTTCCACTAAGGACTAGGTCTAATATGGCTTCCCCTCTGGTCGGTTCATGAACCAGCTGCTCCAAGAAGCAGTCATTTATTTCATCTAGGAACTTTATCTCCCTAGCATGTCCTGACGTGACACTGACCCAGTCGATACCGGGGTAATTGAAATCACCCATTATTATTACTGTGCCCCTTCTAAAAAGGCCCACGTAAGTAGAAAGCCTCCAAACCCCAGGCATCAGCCCCACCCCGGCCCAGCCTGGTAGTGGCTTTTGACTCTCAAGGGCATAGCCCCTCTCACCACAAGAGAAAGGCAATGCACAGGGGGAAGGCTTGCCCTGTATGCCCACAGGTGGCCGGCCATCACCACAGACACCTGGGTTCTTCAGATAGTCCAACAAGGCTATCTCCTTCACTTGACCCAGGTTCCTCCTCCTTATTTTCCAGGAGAGCCCCTCAGGTCTCTCCTTCACCGGGACCTTCTTCTGAAGGAGTTAGCAGGTCTTCTCGAGGACCAGGTGGTAGAACCGGTGCCCTACCACCTACAGGGCAAGGGCTTCTACTCCAGGTATTTTCAGATACCAAAAAAGACAGGAGGCCTAAGACCCATCCTCGACCTGCACAACTTAAACAAATTCCTGGTGAGGGAGAAGTTCAAGATCCTCTCCCTTGGAATATTGCTGCCTTACCTCCGCCAGGGAGACTGGCTATGCTCCTTAGACCTAAAGGATGTATATACACACATCCTAATTCATCCAGACCACAGGCAATATCTACGCTTTGTGGTAGGGGGAAACCACTATCAGTACAAAGTGATTCCCTTTGGACTGGCCTACGCCCCCAGGGTATTCACAGAGTGCCTGGTGGTGGTGGCCAAGCTGGTCTGGACTGGCTCACCTACCTGGATGACTAGCTCATCAGAGCCATGCCAGCCATGGAGGTCCAACAGGCCACATCTCGCACGATTCAAGTGCTTCAACATCTAGGGTTTGTAATCAATTACCCCAAGTCTACCCTAGTCTTTCTTTATCTTTATTTGATCGCTTGATATACCGCCCAAGCGTGTGCATCAGGGCGGTGTACAATAAAACAAACCAGTAGAGATGAAAGGAAAGGAACGCCAGTAATTAGACAGTAAAGAGAGATAAGATGAGAGCAGAGAACAGAAAGAGCTAGAGGAGAGGAGGGTAGGGTAGGGAAGAGGGGTGAGCAGACAAGAGGAGGCTAGACCGGGAGGACGGACATCAGAAGTCAGGGAGGTCAAATGCCTGCTGGAAAAGGTGGGTCTTGAGTGAATTCTTAAAGCGATGGTAAGACAGTTCTGTATGTAGGGTAGAAAGGAGGGAATTCCAAAGGGCAGGGGCCAGGAAGAAAAAGGCAGAGTGACGGGTTAACTCCAGATGGGCCAGGGAGGGGAGGTGAGGGGAAGGCTGCAGACGAATAGAATCCACGAGATATTGGGGGGTGCTGGTGTGAAGTGCTTTGTGGGTAAGAATGAGGAGTTTGTAGATGAAATGGAATTTGAGTGGGAGCCAGTGCAGACTGAGAAGAAGGGGGGTGACATGATCAGTAGGGGAAGAATGCATGAGCAGGCGTGCAGCTGTGTTCTGAACCAACTGCAACCGTCGGAGCTGATATTGAGGGAGGCTGGCCAGAACGGTGTTGCAGTAGTCCAGCCTGGAAATGACGAGGGAAAGAACCAGAGTGGTGAGAGAAGAGGAAGGAAGAAAGGAACGGACGGCACAAATTTGATGCAGGAAAAAGAAAGAACGATGAATGAGCATGGAAATGTGCTGGTGAAAAGAGAGAGAAGAATCAAGTGAAACCCCTGAGATAGCAGAGGGAAGAAACGAGGGGGACTGGGGTGGAAAGGAAAAGGGGGGAACAGGTAGGAGGGGGAGTATGAAAGGAGAACCAAAGGGCAGCAGACTTTGAAGGCTTGACGTGGAGAAAGCTACTGCTTAGCCAAGAGGCAACACGGGAAAGACGAGCATTGAGGGCAGAGAGATTGGGGATGTGGGAACTAGTATGGTGCACGAGAAGGATGTCATCTGCATAGAAGTAACCAGAGATACCGGACTGTTGAACAATGAGTGCAAGGGGGGCAAGAAAGAACAATGAGTGCAAGGGGGGCAAGAAAGATATTAAAGAGGAGGGGGGCAAGCATTGAACCCTGAGGTACCCCGCAGCGGAGAGCCAAGGTGGCCAAGCTGGTCTGGACTGAGAAGGTGTGGGAGGAGAGAAAGGAACAAAACCACGAGAGAACAGAACCATGGATCCCAAGATCAGTCAGACGGGTGAGAAGGGTGTGATGGTGGACAATGTCAAAAGCAGAGGACATATCGAGGGAAACCACAAGGGAAAGGTCACCGCGGTCGTGAGATTGGTGCACTTCGTTCAGAAGGGAGGTGAGGATAGTTTCTGTACTATGACCAGAATGAAAACTGGACTGTCGGGGGTGAAGGGAGAGAGTGGAGTCAAGATGAACGGAGAGTTGGGTGAAAACAAGTTTTTCAAGGATCTTAGAACGAAAAGGGAGGTTGGAGACAGGGCGCCAGTTAACAAGAACAGAGGGATCGAGGGAGGGCTTCTTGAGAAGTGGGCGAATGAGGGCGTGTTTCCAGGTTAGGGGAAAAACACCAGACAAAAGACTATTATTGAGGATGTGGAGTATGTAGGGAACTAGAGTTCATTGGAGCCAGACTAGATACCCTTCAAGCAAGGGCTTACCTGCCAGTAGACAGGGTGCAGAGACTCCTGGCCCTGGCATATCAAGTGAGTCACAGATCCCAAATATCAGCAAGACACTTCCTGCGCCTCCTTGGGCACATGGCCTCCACGGTATATGTGACACCGAATGCCCGCCTCCACATGCGAACAGCTCAGTGGTGCCTAAGGGACCAGTGGACACAGGCCACAGGCAGACTCCAAGACAGAGTCAAGGTGTCCAAAAGACTGGTGCACTCCTTGGCCTGGTGGCTTCAGCCACAACACTTGGAGGGGGGGGGGGGCCGGGGACTTTCCAGGCTCCTCAACACATGAGGATCCTGACTATGGATGCATCCTTGCTGGGCTGGGAAGCCCATTGCCAGGGACTTTGCACTCAAGGCGTGTGGTCTCCATACGAGAGCACACAGCAGATCAATTTCTTAGAAGTTTGTGCCATTCGCCTAGCTCTACGAGCCTTTTGCCAAACTTTGGCTCATCAACCTGTCCTAATACAAACAGACAATCAAGTGGCAATGTTCTATGTGAACAAGCAGGAGGCACGGGGTCCCGCATTCTGTGTCAGGAAACTCTGGACCTGTGCTCCTTTGCAGTCCGGCACTGCGTGCATCTGAAAGCAGTTTATCTGCCAGACCAGGAAAATTACTTAGCCGACAGGCTAAGCAGGATTCTCCAGCCCCACGAATGGCAGCTGGATATGAATATGGCCCAATGGCTCTTTCAGACCTGGGGACAGCTGACACTGGATTTGTTTGCGAGCCCACACAACTACCAGTTGTCCCGGTTTTGCTCCAGACAGCCACATCCAAATAGGGTGGCTGCTGATGCCTTTCTCATCTCATGGTCTGTGGGCCTCCTCTATGCGTTTCCTCCGACACCTCTGGTGGCCAAAACCCTATTCAAAATTCTCCAGGACAAGGCCTCGGTCATTCTGGTAGCCCCCAGATGGCCGAGGCAACCCTGGTTTCCACTTCTACTTCAACTAGCGGTGGAGGCCCCAATCCCTCTGGGATCCTATCCCAACCTCCTGTCTCAGGAGGGGGCCACTCTTCTGCACCCCAACCTCAGATCACTCAACCTGATGGCATGGCTGCTGAAAGGGTAGTATTCGCACCATTCCTCCTTCCCAAAAACATGGAAGAGGTTTTTCTGGCCTCCAGGAGGCGGTCAGCCAGATGGACCTATGCATTTAAGTGGCATAGGTTTGAGGTGTGGTGCAAAAAGCAGAAAGAAAATCCTTTCTCCTGTCAGATTGCAGTGGTACTGCAGTATCTTCTCCATCTTTCGGATTTGGGCCTTAAGTCCAACTCCGTCAGAGTTCACTTCAGTGCCTTGGCTGCACACCACTTCCCAGTGGAAGGAAAGCCTCTTTCTGCACATCCTTTGGTGTCCAGGTTCCTGAGAGGCCTATTTCTACTGAAGCCTCCGGTTCGCCCTCCGGCAACCGAGTGGGATTTGAATGTGGTCTTAGGGTAGCTTACTCATCTGCCTTTTGAGCCGATGGCAACCTGCCATCTACGCTACCTTACTTGGAAGGTAGTTTTCTTGGTGGCACTCAACGTCGGCTCGTTAAGTGAGTGAGCTTCAGGCCCTGGTGTCCGACAGACCTTATACAAGGTTCTATAGGAACCGGGTGGTGCTCTGCACACACCCCAAGTTCCTTCCGAAAGTGGTCTCTTCGTTCCACTTCAACCAGGAGGTAGTACTACCTACCTTCTTTCCCAGGCCACATTCCAGTCGGGCAGAGACAGTTCTGCATACCCTAGACTCTAAGAGGGCATTCAGCGTACGCAAGGCCATACAAGGTCTTCTCAGCTCTTCGTATCCTTCGACCCCAGTAAGCTGTGGATGGCCGTCTCCAAACGTATGCTGTTCACCTGGGAAGCGAACTGTATTGCCTGGGCATACAGGGCGGCCGATCTTCCGTTGCAGGGTCATGTTACAGCCCACTGGGTCAGGGCTATGGCGGCATTAATGGCTCATTTCCGCTCTGTTCCGCTGGCAGACATCTGCCGGGCCGCCACCTGGTCTTCGGGTCAGACTTTCACAACCCATTACTGCCTGGATAGGGAGTCCCAATGGGACAGTGCTTTTGGCCAGGCTGTACTCCTTTTTGAAGTCTAGGCAACTCCTACCCTCCGACCTTTTGGTGTCAGGTTACCGGAGTGTTACTCTCTCAGTTAGATTCCTATTGTGGCTGCTTGTGGCTCTCATAAAGGGAGCCTATTTTTCAGCTATGGGTTCTTGGTAGCCTATAGCTGGGGAGTCCCATATGTGAGGACTGACTTCCTGCTTGTTCCTGGAGAAAGCGTAGTTACTGACCTGTAACAAGTGTTCTCCAGGGGCAGCAGGAATCAGTCCTCACGACCCTCCCTCCTCCCCTTAGAGTTGCAGTCCTCTTATTATATATTTTGTTCTTTTGCCATCTTTTTAGCTATGTCATTTGACTGAACAAGACGACACCCTTGGGCGGAAAGGGGACTGCACATGTGCGATGCAATTCCCAAAAGCTTTCTTAGAAAGCTGGGGATTTGCTCCGCACGAGGGCTCCGTCGGCGCCAACGTCACCCATATGTGTGAGGACTGATTCCTGCTGTCCCTGTTACAGGTGAGTAACTATGCTATCTCTCTCGCCCCCTCGTCACCCCAGCATCTACCCCTCAGCCTCTACCTCTCTCTCCTACCCCTTAACCCACCTCCTCTCCCTTCCTCCGCTGCAGCCAGTTCCATACTCCATCCCATTGCACGCTAACCACATCAGCATGTCCCCTCTTGAGCATTGTCAGTCTATGCATCGAATATATGTTAGTGAATCCCTTAAGGAAGCCCACCACCCCTGGTAAAATAGGTCTATTCCAGTGTGCTGCAAACTCACAATACGCTGCCATGATGCAATGTTGTACCACCCCCTGCAGGCTTCCCTGCACCGTGTCGATGTGCTGATATAGCAGACAAATAGCTGGGTCACTCTGGATGGGAACCCCCATCATATCTTCCACTATAGACAACATTCTACCCCAGTAATGCTGCACTTCTCAACATTTCCATCACATATGGTACAAAGTTCCCCATTCCCTACATTGCCTTCAGCATGCACTTGATTTATTTATTTATTTATTTATTTAACAATCATTTATTACCCGCATCTTCCAGAGTTCAGTTGCGGTTTACAATAAAACAATCCACAAAGCAAGAGCTTAGTTTTACATCGAAGATTTTGTAACAATAAAGAGTAATGGTTAACAGCATGAACCAATGCATAACAGCACAAAACTGGCTTGTAAACTATGTACAATAAACTATATACAAATACAAGTTGTAGGTACTTTAGAATTGAATCATAGTGTTTTTAGGATAGTGTATTGTCTGTTAAGTTGTTAGAAATAGTATTACTCAGTCAGGATTTTTTAGCCTATCAGGATTTTTTAGCCTTTATCTGAGTGTATCAAGGGGTTATCTGTGTTGCCATAGTGCATGGTGAATAAATAGGTTTTTAGTTTTTTACGGAGTTCCATAATTTCGGTTATAGTTCGTAGGTCCTCCGGAAGGGAATTCAAAATAGATGGGGCTGCATGAGAAAAAGCTCTGTTGTTAATTTATTTGCTTTTATGAAATCATTAGGAGTGTTTAGTTTATTTGAGTATCCTTTTCTGTGCGTAATGTTTTGAGATTCCATGCTGATTAGTTTGCATAGTGGGATTGGAGCCATGTTATTTAAAGCTTTATATGTAGTTATTGTGGTTTTATATATTATCCTACTTTGAATTGGCAACCAGTGTAGTGAAGCTAATATTGGTGTTATGTGCTGGAATGAGTGTGCTTTCATTATAATTCTAGCTGCTGCATTTTGTGCTAATTGGATTCTTTTTATGTTTTGTTTCGTTATTCCTAAAAGAATTAGGTTGGCAAAATCAAAGTGTGGGGTTATTGTAGCCTGGATTATATTGATAAAGTCTATTTGGTGTACTAAAGGGCGTAATTGTTTAAGGATTTTGAGTTTAAAATATATTTTCTTAATGGTGTTTCTGATGTGAGTATTCATCGTCAGATGTGTATCCAGAATAACACCTAGGTATCTTATTTCGTTTTTTATTTTAATGTCATGATTTTGTAATGTTATGTGGGTTGGGGGATATATGATTGGTTTTTTGTTATAATTAGGACTTCTGTTTTTGAATGATTAATGTGGAGGTTTTGAGCTTTTAGCCATGTTGATGGTAGCACACCAGCTTTATGTAGCCTCTCGGGCATGAGGTACCAACATAGTAATACCTTATAGCCATTCTCAACCAAATTGACTGCTACTGACAATTTTGCAGTCCCCTGAATCAACCCCTCCCATTCTGCATCCCCCCAGACCACCCCCTTATCTGTTTCCCAATGCAGCATGTAGCTTAGTTTTTGCTCCCCTAGTAAATTTAAACCCTTGTATAACTTCAATGAGTGGAGGAGTAGCCTTGTGGTTAGAGCAACTGCCTAGTACCCAGAAGATCAAGGATTCAAGTCCCACTGGCACTCCTTGTGACTTTGGGCAAGTCACTTTACCTCCATTGCCTTGGAAGAAAAGGCTGGCAATCTACTTCCAGTGATACATTGCCAAGAAAACCCTGAGGTAGCTGGGTCACTATGAGTCAACACTGACTTGATGGCACTAAAAAAAACAAAAAAAAAACCCTGCAATAAAAGGTGTATCTTCCCCTTGGCTTCCATACAAATGACATCAAACCGTGTCATCTCCCTCAGCAGATCAACTTTAACTGCCGTCTGCACCAAGTGGCGCAACTGTACATAGCAATAGTGATCCCGTCCCTCCAAGTTATACAAGTCCCACAGCCCCTCAAAAGCCCAATTCTTCCCCTGACTGAACAATTGTGAAATCCAACTCAGTCCTTGGCCCTCCCATCTCCTCCACACTTGTAGTGTGTGGCATTCCCTCTCCTGAAAGCAGGCAGATAGCACCATCACCTGGGATACCTTCTTCCCTGCCAGGAGCTTCAGCTGATGTCAAAGCCACACCTCCTGTGTATGGCAAATATAGGGATTCCCCCTTTCAATGCCCCTCTCTGCAAGTCTTCTAACGCATACCAGGTCTTCTAACGAATGTCCTGTCGAGGATTACCCATTGTTTGTTTCTCCCCTAACCAAGAATATATCCTCTTTAATTGTACCGCTATATAGTAATGCCTCAGATCCAGGAGCCTCAGACCTGCTCCCCCTTTGCCCTTTGGAGAACCCTCCTGGCAATCTTAGGGGCCTGACCATTCCAGACAAAATGGTCAATCTTTCTTTGCACCATCTTCAACACTTGAGCTGGGACCTCTACCAGTCCTACCTGGAAGAGATAAAGAAACCAAGGGATCAGCATCATTTTTACTGCTACTATGCGACCAAGCCACGACAGATAGTTTTTTTCAGAGATGGGGATAAAGCTATCTACCTCCCCTATCAGCTGTTTGTAATTCAGCGGATAGAGATTACCAAGCAATCATCCCTTTTAAATCATCAAGTACCTAATCCCCTTGGAGGCTCACTGAAAGGGGAAAGTGCTCTGCAACCGCCCCTTTAGTTCTTCCAGAACAGTGAGGTTTAAAATCTCTGATTTACTCCAATTTTATTGGAAGCCCGATAATTGCCCAAACGGCCTAAGCTCCCACATAAGGAGAGGGATATATGCGGCCGTGTTACAGCCAAAATGATATCATCAGCAAAGAGCAAGATTTGATAATCGCAATCCCCCACTCTTATCCCTTGAATATCCGTACTCATGCAAATACGTGCTGCTAGAGTCTCTAGCATTATGACAAACAACAGGGGTGACAGTGGATACCCTTGATATGTGTCTCTCCCTATCAGGAAGAAAGCAGAATACCCGTCATTCACTTTGACACACACACACACACAGATTCCGGTATAACGCCCACACCCAGCTCAGAAAGTCCTCCCCAAAACCCATTTTCTCCAGCACTCGAAACATAAATCCCCAAGACACATGGTCAAACATTTTCTCCACATCATCCAAGATGCCTTGTGCACATACAAAACTCACTATGCCAACCTGATGTACTTCCATCCATGTTACACCCCAAACACAATATCCGATGCGCATTCATCAATGCCCGCTCAATCAGAAACAAACTCCCTACTATCAAGAGACCTGGTCTTATCTCATCAACTGGACATATGGATACAACTTCTTTCACTGTCCACGTTACACCCACAGAGGTGGAGGAGTAATGATCCTAGCAAAAGACTGCCTGAGATTCAGATACCACGCAATACAGAATACAAGTGAGCTTACTTTCAATTGAAAGAAGTTCTCATCCTGTGCATTTATGCCATGAAGATATTTAAACATTTCTGTCATATCTCCCCCTCTCCTGTCTTTCTGTCAAAGTATATCTATTGAGATCTTTAAGTCGGCACCCATATGACTTATGATGAAGCCCACTGACCATTTTGGTAGCCACCCTTTTCACCAATGCCATCTTGGAAAGTGTGGTCTCCAGAATTACACACAATACTCTAAATGAGGTCTCACCAAAGACTTATAGAGAGACACTATCACCTCCTTCCTGCTGGCTATTCCTCTTCCTGTGCATCCAAGCATCCTTCTGGCTTTCACCATTGCTTTTTTAAATCTGTTTAGCCACCTTAAGATCATCGGAAACAATCACTTCTGGAAATGGCTAACTTGGCAACTCTGGTATTCTGTGTAGAAACATCAAAACATAGAAATATGATAACAGAAAAAGACCACATGGCCTACAGTATCTAGTCTGTCCTTTCATATCAACAACTACAACAGTCCCCTTTTTTCTTTTAGAGATCCTCTGTGTTTGTCCCATGCTTTTTTTAATTCAGATACTGTCCTCATCTCTACCACGTCCACTGGGAGACTATTCCACTGATCCACCATAAAGAAATATTTCCGCATATCACTCCTGAATCTATCCCCCTTCACCTTCATCCCATGTCTCCTCTTAGCAGAACTTGCTTTCAATTGAAAGAGGCTCTCCCCCTGTACATTTATGCCATGGAGGTATTTAAACATCTCAATCATATCACTTCTATCCCGCCTTTCCTCTAAGATGTACATATTAAGATCCTTAAGTCTGTCCTCATATGCTTTATAACGAAGACCACTAACCATTTTAGTAGCCACCCTCTGTACCGACTCCATCCTGTTTATATCCTTTTGAAGGTGCGGTCTCCAGAATTGCACACTATACTCCAAATGAGGTCGCACCAAAGACTTATATAGAGGCACTATCACCTCTTTTCTGCTAGCCATTCCTCTCCGTATGCACCCAAGCATCCTTCTAGCTTTTGCCATCACCTTTTCTATCTGTTTAGCCACTTTAGGATCATCAGACACAACCACGCCTAGGTCCCGCTCTTCTTTAGTGGACAAAAGTACTTCACCCCCTGTACTATATTGCTCCCTTGGATTGCTGCAGCCCAAATGCATGACCTTGCATTTTTTAACATTAAATCCCAGCTTCCAAATTCTAGACCATTCTTCAAGCTTAGCTCGATCCCTCCTCATGTTATCTACACCTTCCTGGGTGTCTACTCTATTGCAGATTTTGCTATCATCCGCAAAGAGGCAAACCTTACCCGACAGCCCTTCCACTATAGCACTAACAAAGATGTTAAAAAGAATTGGACCAAGGACAGATCCATGGGGCACACCACTGGTAACATCCTTCTCCTCAGAGTGAGCTCCATTTACCTATACTCTTTGTTGCCACCCACCCAACCAATTTCTAACCCAAGCAGTAACTTTAGGGTCCATCCCTAGGGTGCTCAGTTTGTTTATAAGTTGCCTGTGAGGAACAGTGTCAAAGGCTTTACTGAAATCTAAATATACCACATCTAGGGCTCTCCCTCGGTCCAACTCCCTGGTCACCCAGTCAAAGAAATCAATCAGATTTGTCCGACAAGACCTGCCTCTGGTGAATCCACGCTGCCTCGGATCCTGTAATCCGCTGGACTCCAGAAACCTCACTATTTTCTCTTTCAGCAGTGTTTTCAATAATTTACTCACCACCGAAGTTAAACTAACCGGCCTGTAGTTTTCAACCACATCCTTACTTCCGCTTTTGTGAAAAAGCACCACATGAGCCTCTCTCCAGTCCTTTGGCACCACTCCCGACTCCAACGAGGCATTGAAAAGGTTAGTCAGTGGAGCTGCTAGAATGTCCCCAAGATCCCTCAGTATTCTAGGTTGTATCCCATCCGATCCCATCGCTTTCTCTACTTTAAGTTGAGCTAGTTTCTCAAGAACACAGTCTTCTGAAAATTGTTCAAGATGCCACTCGCTTCTGCTCCTGTTTGTGGGTGCTTTCTGAGGTCCTGCTCCTGGTTCTTCATCTGTGAACACGGAACAGAAATATTTGTTATGCAATTCCCCTTTATCCTCATCAGCTTCTACATATTCCTCCCCTTCACTCTTGAGTCTGACAATACCACTTTTGCCTTTCCTCTTCTCACTAACATATCTGAAAAATGTCTTATCCCCCCATTTTATTGCATTGGCTATTTCCTCCTCTTTTTGAATCTTTGCTTTCCTGACTACTTTGGTAGCTTCTCTAAATTTTTCCAAATATAGGTGCCTGTCTTCCTCTCTCTGTGATCCCTTGTATTTCATGAAGGCCTCCCTCTTTTTCTTCATCTTTTCACCTACTTCTTCCAAAAACCATAGTGGTCTCCTTTTCCTTTTACCTTTATTTACCATTTTAACAAAAAGGTTGGTTGCCCTTAAAATATCCCCTTTCAGTTTTGCCCACTGTTTTTCTACATCCCCCAGCTGTTCCCATAATGCTAACGACTCCCTGAGGTATTGGCTCGTCTTGGCAAAGTTAGTCTTCCTAAAGTCTAAGACCCTTACCTTTGAATGGATTCTAACAGCCCTATTCCTAATACTGAACCACACCATCTGGTGATCACTGGATGCAAAATGATCTCCCAATATAACATCAGAAAGAATTTCAGCATTTGTAAGAACCAAGTCCTTTACATGTGGGGTCTATTACCAATTGCCTGAATAGTTCTCCCTGTAGAGAATCCAGGATCTCTTTACTTCTAGATGATACTACAGCAGGAATGTGCCAATCAACAACAGACAGAACAGTTCCTCTCCCGGGCTGCCAATGATGGCTTAGAGTCGGCTGCTCAAGTTGTGGTGGCTGGCACTGGGGCCTGATGCTAGTCCTGGCTGCAATCCTCTGACCTCGAACAGTGAGTCCAGGACAAACTGCTCAATTTCCCCTGTACCTGTGAGAACCTCTTCGGCAAACCCATGGCCGACAAAGCTGCTGAGATCAAGGCTGACTTTGTGACCCGTCACAGGCTCTTCAAAAAGACCTCATCCCATCTCTGCAATAAACCATTGGGGAAAAGGACCCTTTTCCCAAGAAAAAAGGGTGCCTTTGCATAGGGTCATCAGTACCAGATCTACTCTGGCCATCAACAGTGTTCGTGTCCCGAGAGGCAGGAGCAGGGGGCTCAGAAGGCAAAAGCGCCTAAGCCCCAGAATCCAGCTTCCACCGAGCCTGGGGGGAGCTTTTGACTCCCAGGGCAGGGCAGGGCCTCCCCTCCCCCATAAAACCTTCACCAATCCACAGGGGATGCCTGGCACTCTTTGCCCACAGATTTTATTTATTTATTTATTTATTTGTAGCGCTTGATATACCGCATATACCGAAGTGTCAGGGCGGTGTACAATAATAATCATAGAGACTGCTAGAAAAACAAAGGAGGAAGAAGAACGCCATTGGTACTGTAAATAGGAAAGTAATAGTGAGGCAGTAGGAAGAGTATAGGAAAGGGACAGAGCTGGATGTAGAGGCAGAGCTGACTGTGGGTGGGATGGGAGGGTAAGGGGGGGAAAGGAAGGGTAACGCATAGCACTGCGATCATCATGTCAATGTTTCAGGAGCAGAGGAGGTCGAAGGCCTGGCAGTAAAGATGGGTTTTGAGTAGGGCTTTAAAGCGGGGAAATGAAAGTTCAGTACGGAGAGAGTGTGGGAGTGAATTCCACAGAGTGGGACTTAGAAAGAAAAACGCGGAGTGACGAGTGAGTTCGAGGTGTGCTTGAGATGGTGAGGGAAGAAAGAGACGGTAGCCATGGACAGAGCGAAGCAGACGAGGAGCGGGCTGGAGATAGATGAGGTCAGCCAGATACTGGGGGATACCAGTGTGGAGAGCCTTTTGCATGGTGATGAGGAACTTATAAACAAATCTGAATTTGATGGGGAGTCAATGGAGAGAGAGAAGACAGGGAGTGATGTGGGCGAAGGGGGAAGAATGAGTGACAAGACAGGTGGCTATATTTTGAACTAGTTGGAGATGTTGAAGCTGATAGTTAGGGAGACCGGCGAAAACTGAATTACAATAGTCCAAACGGGAAATCACAAGAGAGAGGACCAGGGTAGTGAGAGAGGGAACAGAGAGAAGTGGCCGAAGAGCCCGAATCCTCCAAAGGTGAAAGAAAAAGTTACACACGAGGGTGGAAATATGTTGGTGGAAAGACAGTGAGGAATCGAGGGTAGCACCAAGGTAATGGAGATGGGCCTCAATAACCTTGGATCTGTGGGTACTGCAGGTGGTCAGGGAGGGATACCTCCTCCACCTACAGCGAATTCCACCCAGGTTCTTTCCAGGAGAGCCAGTACGACCCCTTCTTCTTGCTCACAGAGCTCGCAGGCCTTCTCAGGGACAGCGCAGTAGAACCTGTATCCAGACACTTGTGGGGCAAAGGCTTGTCCCAAAGAAGACTGGGGACCTCTGGCCCATCCTAGACCCGTGAAACTTAAACAAGTTTCTGGTGAAGGAAAAGTTCATGCTCTCCCTTGGAACACTGCTGCCCTACCTCAACCAGGGAGATTGGCTTTGCTCCTTAGATCTAAAGGATGCTTACACACACATCCTGATCCACCCCTCCCACAGGCAGTACCTAAAGTTCATTGTAGGAGGATGGCACTACCAATACAGAGTACTACCCTTCAGCCTGGCCTCCTCACCGAGGGTTTTCACAAAATGCCTAGAAGTGGTTGCTGCCCATGTACGTCTGCTCACCTACCTGGATGACTGGCTTATCAGGGGCAGCATGGCTGCAGAGGACCACCAAGCCACAGGGCGGCAATTCTCCTGATACAGCATCTGGGGTTTATCATCAATTACCCCAAATCTCATTTCACTCCAGCCCAGAATCTAGAGTTCATAGGTGCTTAGTTGGACACCCTGCAGGCCAAGGCCATTCTGCCCGGGAAAGGGAAAACTACTTCAGGGAATTAGCAGCCAAGGTGCAGCACCTTCGCTCGGTGCCCACCCACCTCCTTCTCCACTTTCTGTGCCACATGGCCTCCACCTACATATGCGAACAGCCCAGTGGCGCCTCCGTGCTCAGTGTACGCAAGCCACAGGCAGACTGCGGGACAGAATCAGGATAACCTACCAGCTGACGGAGTCCCTCGACTGGTGGCAACTTCCCTGCCACCTCTGGGATAGGATGCTTTTCCAGGCGCCCCTGCGCCAGAGGGTCCTGAACACGGATGCCTCCCTTCTCAGGTGGGGGGCGCACTGCGAAGACCGTTGCACACAAGGCAGCTGGTCCCAGGTGGAATCCCTACTACAGATCAATCTTCTGGAGCTCAGGGAAATCTTCCTGGCCCTATGGACATTCCACCACCGCCTGCAACACCAGTCAGTACTGGTACAGGCGGACAACCAGGTTGCCATGTTCTACGTCAACAAGCAGGGGGGCACAGGGTCGTAATCCCTCTGCCAGGAGGCAGTGGCCTTCCTGTCCTTTGCGGCTCGCAACAACATGCTCCTGCGGGCAGTCCACCTCCCAGGCCAGGAAAACCTCCTGGTGGACAGCCTCAGCAGGGTGCTCCAGCTGCACAAATGGTGCCTGAACCCCAGGGTGGCCTCATGGCTCTTCTGCCTCTGGGGGGAAACCCTTGATGGACCTATTTGCCATCCTGGACAATGCACAGCTGCCCTGTTTCTGCTTGCAGCAGCCACACCTGGCAAGGGTAGCGGCGGACGCCTTCCTGATCCCATGGACAGAAGGCCTCCTTTCTGCCGACCCCTCTGGTCACCAGGACCTTCTCCAAGGTCCATTGCAAGGAGGCAGTACTGATACTAATGGCCCCCAGGTGGCCCAGACAACTGCGGTTCCTGCTGCTGCTCTCCCTGTTGGTGGTGCTCCCAATCACAAGGAGGGCTCCGTCCTGCACCCCAATCTGGGGTTTCTAATGTTAACAGCATAGTTACTAAAAGGGTAGGCTTTGCCCCTTTCAACCTCCCACGAGAGGTCGAGGAAGTCCTGTTGGCCTCCCGCAAGCCCTCCATGAGGTGAGCATATGCCTTTAAGTGGCGTTTATCGGTATAGTGTGCGGAGAGGCAGGAGAACCTGTTCTCTTGCCCGGTGCAACTGGTGCTCCAATACCTATTGCATCTATCACACACTGGACTGACTTCCAACTCAGTGAAGGGTGCACCTGAGTGTGATTGCTGCACACCACCACCCTATTCAAAGACAACCACTCTTGGGTCAGCCCCTGGTCTCTCGGTTCCTCCGGGGCCTCCTGCTGTTTAAGCCCCCTGTCTGTCCCCCCTGACTGTATTGATTTCACTTATGAGTGAGCTGGGCTCTCCCTGGACCACTGGATCACAGCACATCGCATGAGAACGATGGCCACATCTGTGGCGACCTGCACTCAGTGACGGTAACAGAAATCTGCAGAGCCGCCACATGGTCTTCAATCCATACGTTCACAGCTCACTACTGCCTGGAGAGTGATTCCCGTCGGGACATCGTCTTTGGCCAGATGGTAATCTGTAATTTGTTTGGGGTGTAGGCAACTCCTGCCCTCCAACCCTTTTGTGTTCAGGCTACCGGAGTGTTGGTGTTGTTGGATGTTAGGGTCTTGCAGAGTCTCTCAGCGGGGGACTCACTTTCTGCAACTCATGGCTACCTGACCCAGTCGCCGTTGGTGCTGTTGTGGTTTGGTCCTCGGCAACTGGAGCTAGGGAGTCCCATACGCAAGGACTAACTTCCTGCTTGTTTCTGGAGAAAGCGTAATTACTCACCTGTAACAGGTGTTCTCCAGGGACGGCAGGAATCAGTCCTCACAACCCTCCCTCCTCCCCTAGGGAGTTGCTTCCCTACCTTGTTTAATTTTACTACTGCCCTAGCTATGTCATCTGACAGAGCAAGATGGCACCCTTGGGTGGGAAGAGGAACACGTATGCGTGGTGGCATCTCCCAAAGGATTTCTTTGAAAGCTGGAGAGATGCTTCCACATGGGCTCCATCGGTGCCGATGTCACCCATATGTGAGGACTGAGTCCTGCTGTCCCTGGAGAACACCTGTTACAGGTGAGTAACTATACTTACTCTGTGGTGCCACAGTGGGGGTCAGTAGCCAGGTTCTCAGTGGGTAGCCTCTATCACCACATTGAAATGGGAAGAAGAACATAACATAAGATATGCCATACTGGGTCAGACCAAGGTCCATCAATCCCAGTATTCTGTTTCCAACAGTGGCCAATCTAGGTCATATGTACCTAGCAGTTTCCCCAAGAGACACAAGTTCCACAATGCTTGTACTGGGTCAAGCATTGATATCTTCAGTCACTTCTTAAAAATGGTTTATGGACCTTTCCTCCAGGAACTTGTCCAAACCTTTTTTAAACACAGCTACACTAACAGCCTTTACTACATCCTCCGGTAACAAATTCCAGAGTTTGATTACACGTTGAGTGAAAAAATATTTTCTTTTATTAGTCTTAAATAGTTTACCCTGTAGCTTTATTGCATGTCCCCTAGTCTTTCTATATTCTGATAAGGTAAACAATCGATCTACTCCGTTCATTAATTTATAGACTTCTATCATATCTCCCCTCAGCCGTCTCTTTTCCAGGTTAAAGAGCCCTAACCTTTTTAGCCTTTCTTCATAGGAGTATCCTTCCATCCCCTTTACCATTTTGGTGGCTCTTCTCTGTACTTTTTCTAAAATCGCTATATTCTTTTTAAGATACAGCGACCAGAATTGCATACAATATTCAAGGTGCGGTCTCACCATGGAACGATATAGAGGCATTATAATATCTTTTGTTTTATTTTCCATTCCTTTCCTTATCATACCTAGCATTCTATTTGCTCTCTTGGCCGCCGCTGCACACTGGGCCGAGGGTTTTAACATGGTATCCACAATGACGCCTAAATCTTTTTCCTGGGTGGTGGTTCCTAATGTGGAACCTTGCATCGTGTAACCATAGTTTGGGTTGTTCTTCCCTAGGTGCATAACCTTGCAGTTGTCCACGTTAAATTTCATCTGCCATTTTGATGCCCAGTCTTCCAATTTATCAAGATCCTCTTGCAATTTTTCACAATCCTCTTGGGTTTTAACAACTTTAAATAGTTTTGTGTCATCTGCAAATTTGATAACCTCACTCGTTATTCCACTTTCCAGGTCCTTTATGAATATGTCAAAAAGCAGCGGACCCAGCACAGATCCCTGGGGTACACCACTATTCTCCTTTCTCCATTGGGAAAATTGGCCATTTAGCCCTACCCTCTGCTTTCTATCTTTTAACCAGTTCCTGATCCACAATAGTACATTGCCTCCTATCCCATGACTCTTTAGTTTTGCCAAAAGTCTCTGATGAGGGACCTTGTCAAAGGCTTTCTGAAAGTCCAGATACACAATATCAACCGACTCACCTTTGTCCACCTGTTTATTCACTCCTTCAAAAAAACATAACAGATTAGTAAGACAAGATCTTCCTTGTCTAAAGCCATGTTGGCTGTCTCCCATTAGGTTGTGACTATCTACATGCTGAGTAATTTTATTCTTTATGATGGTTTCTACCATTTTTCCCGGTACTGACGTCAGGCTCACCGGTCTGTAGTTTCCCGGATTACCCCTGGAACCCTTTTTAAAAATTGGTGTTACATTGGCGATCCTCCAATCTTCAGGTATTAGAGATGATTTTAATGATAGTTCACAGATTACTGATAGCAGTTCTGCAATCTCATATTTCAGTTCTTTCAACACCCTTGGATGTAAACCATCCGGCCCAGGTGATTTGCTACTCTTCAGTTTATCTAATAGTTGTAAAACATCTTCCCGATGTATCAATATTTCCTTCAATTCTTCCGCACCTTTAAATACCACTTCAGTCATGGGTAACATCCCTACATCTTCCTCAGTAAAGACCTAAGCAAAGAATTCATTCAGTCTCTCCGTTATCGCCTTGTCGCCTCTTAGTGCTCCTTTAACCCCTTTATCATCTAATGGACCAACTGACTCTCTCACAGGTTTTTTGCTATGAATGTACTTGAAAAGGTCTTTATTTCACGTTTTTGCTTCCGCAGCAAGCTTCTTCTCAAATTCTCTCTTTGCCTGCCTTATCAATGCCTTGCATTTGACTTGCCAGTGCTTTTGCTGTTTCCAGGTTTCGTCGTTTGGCTCTTTTTTCCATTTCCTGAAAGATGCTTTTTTGGCAACAACAGCCTCTCTGACCTCACCTTTAAACCATGCTGGCAGTTTTTTGGACTTCCTTCCACTTTTCTTAAAGCATGGAATACAGCTGGTCTGGGCTTCCAAGATAGTATTTTTCAACAACACCCAAGCTTGATGTACGTCTTTAACCTTCGCAACTGCTCCTTTTCGTTTTTTCTTAACTGTTTTCCTCATTTTATCATAGTCTCCCTTTCGAAAGTTAAAAGGTAGTACTGTGGATTTCCTTACTATCCCTCCTCCACTAATTAAATCAAAGGTGATCATGCTATGATCACTATTGCCAAGTGGCCCCAACACCCTTATCTCTTGCACTAAATCTGGTGTTCCACTAATGACTAGGTCTAATATGGCTTCCCCTCTGGTCGGTTCATGAACCAGCTGATCCAAGAAGCAGTCATTTATTTCATCTAGGAACTTTATCTCCCTAGCATGTCCTGACGTGACACTCACCCAGTCGATACCGGGGTAATTGAAATCACCCATTATTATTACTGCGCTGTAACGTTTGTTAGCTTCCTTGATTTCTTTGAGCATTTCATCATCCATTTGGTCATTCTGGCCAGGTGCTCGATAGTACACCCCCACTGCCATCGCCTTCCGCCTTTTATATGGAATTTCAATCCATATAGATTCTACAGCAGATTTTGTTTTTCTGCAAAACTTTAATCCTTTCTGAGTCAATGCCCTCTCTAACATAGAGCGCAACCCCTCCACCAATTTGATCAGCTCTATCATTACGATATAGTTTGTACCCAGGTATCACAGTGTCCCACTGGTTGTCCTCCTTCCACCATGTCTCTGATATTCCAATCATATCTAACATTTCATTTAGTGCTATATATTCTAACTCTCCCATCTTATTCTTTAGACTTCTAGCATTTGCATACAAGCATTTTAGAGAATGTATTTTATTCATGTTAATTTGGCTATTGTTAGACATGGGTAAATTGGGATCTTTAAGCTCTGTCTGCTCCATACGTGAGGGCATTTGGGCTACTTTACTCTTTTGTGGAAGGGATACATGTTGGGTGTGGGACCTGGGTGCTTCATGTGGCTGGTGCACAGTGCAGGCCTAGCCTCTGTCTGCCAAGTGCTGCATCTTCCAGGGAACAGGGAGCCTCCGTGTATGTTTTTGTATGGGTTGGGAAGTAAGATGGAACATGACTTATCTAGCAGCCATACAACATTCATTTTGCCATTCTCACACTACCTATAGATTCCGGAGTGGATGAAGATATAGGCATCATGGCAGGAAACAGAAAATGCATTTGTTATATTACCCAGCACATTACATATACCTGCATGTTGAGGGAGTGAAATGTCTTTCTGTTCCAGTAGGTGGTTTCTGTCCCTCGTGGGGGCCGGAGAGCCACATGTGTGCAAGCAATCAACCCCAACACTCAGGGGCGGCTCTATAATGAGGCCGAGTGAGGTAGTGACCTCAAGCGGCAACTGTTTGGGGGTGGCAAAAAATTGCCCCCAAAAATCCCGCCTCACTCGGCCTTCAAAAAAACAACAAAAAAAAAACGAGGAGAGGAGCTGCTGCCGCCACGACAGCAGCAGAATGAAGTGCCTAGAGGCCACCCCGGCAGAAGCCTCCTCTCTCCCTCAACGCGGCTTTTCAGAGCCGTGAAGGGAGAGTTCTCCTTTCTCGCGGCTCTGTTAAGCCCGTCGGCACTGATGGGAAACAGGAAATAGGAAATGTGCCGGCAGGCTTAACAGAGCCGCGAGAAAGGGGAACTCTCCCTTCGCGGCTCTGAAAAGCCGCGCTGAGGGAGAGAGGAGGGCTCTGCTGGGGCGGCCGCGGGGCACTTCATTCTGCTGCTGCCCCTGGATTTTTTTTTAAAATTTCCCTTGGGGGAGGGTTAGGACTGGAAATGGGCTATGGGGGGGCTAGGACTGGAAATGGGCTGATGGGGGTTTAGGACTGGAGGTGGGCTGATGGGGGGGCTAGGACTGGAGATGGGCTCATAGGGGGTTAGAACTGGAAATGGACTGAGCAGGAGGGGGGACTAGGACTGGTAATGGGCTATTGGGTGGCTAGGACTGGAAATGGGCAGATGGGGGGTTAGAACTGGAAATGGGATGATCAGGAGGGGGCTAGAACTGGAAATGGGCTGATGGGGGGCTAGAACTGGAAATGGGCTGATGGGGGGGTAGAACTGGAAATGGGCTGATGGGGGGTTAAGAATGGAAATAGGCTGATCGGGAGGAGGGTTAGAACTGGAAATGGCTGATTAGGGGGGCTAGGACAGGAAATGAGCTGATTGGGGGGGCTAGGACTGGAAATGGACTTATTGGGGGGGTTAGGACTGGTAATGGGCAGATGGGGGGCTAGCGCTGGCAATGAGCTAGGACTGGTAATGGGCTGATTGAGGGGCTAAGATTAGAGAGGGCTGATAAGGGGGATAGGGCTGGGCTGGGACTGGAAATGGGCTAATAGGGGCAGGGAGGAGAGTGCTGCTGGCCCTGGAAGAAAACTAGGGGCTAGGGCTAGAAATTGGCTGATACGGGAGGATGGTAGAATAGGACCTGAAGGGAGCGGATAATGAGAGGGTCTGCCAGGGGAAGGAGGGGGCACAAAGGGAGCTGACACAGGGGAAGGAGGGTGCTGGAAAGGAGCTGACACCTAGGATGTACTGAAGGGGGACTGGAAGGGAGCTAGCACTTGGGGATGGGAATGGTAGGTAGTTGGGTAATTGGGAGGAGGGTGGAAGGGAGCAGACATACAAATGGCACTGGAAGGGGGGATGGACAGAGGGTAGGGTGACTGGAAGGGAGTTGACTGGGGGGTGGCACTGAGAGTGGACGTGAGCTGATATCTGGGATGGTATTTGGACTAGAAGGGGCTGGACATTGGGGAAGGAGGGGGACTGGAAGGGAATGGACATCAGTTGCAGCCGTGGGAATGCAAGGCGGTTGACATTGGAAGGACTGGAAAGGGGGCTGATACTGGGGAGGGTTACTAGAACTGGAAATGGGCTGATGGAAGGAAGGGAGCAATATAATATATGGGGTGAAGTACTTTTGTCCACTAAAGAAGAGTGGGACCTAGGCGTGGTGGTGTCTGATGATCTTAAAGTAGCTAAACAGGTAGAAAAGGCAATGGCAAAAGCTAGAAGGATGCTTGGGTGCATACGGAGTGGATGTGAGCTGATATCTGGGATGGTTTGGACTAGAAGGGGCTGGACATTGGGGAAGGAGGGGGATTGGAAGGGAATGGACATCAATTGCAGTCGTGGGAATGCAAGGCGGTTGACATTGGAAGGTACTGGGAGGGAAGAACTGGAAAGCTGGCTGATACTGGGGAGGGTTACTGGAACTGGAAATGGGCTGATGGAAGGAAGGGAGCAATATAATATATGGGGTGAAGTACTTTTGTCCACTAAAGAAGAGTGGAACCTAGGCGTGGTGGTGTCTGATGATCTTAAAGTAGCTAAACCGGTAGAAAAGGCGACAGCAAAAGCTAGAAGGATGCTTGGGTGCATACGGAGAGGAATGGCTAGCAGAAAAAAAGGTGATAGTGCCTCTGTATAAGTCTTTGGTGCGACCTCATTTGGAGTATAGTGTGCAATTCTGCAGACTGCACCTTCAAAAGGATATAAACAGCATAGAGTCAGTACAGAGGGTGGCTACGAAAATGGTTAATGGTCTTCATTATAAAGCATATGAGGACAGACTTAAGGATCTTAATATGTACACCTTAGAGGAAAGGCGGGATAGAGGTGATATGATTGAGATGTTTAAATACCTCCGTGACATAAATGTACAGGGGAAGAGCCTCTTTCGATTGAAAGCAAGTTCTCCTATGAGGGGACATGGGATGAGAGTGAATGGGGATAGATTCAGGCGTGATATGCGGAAATATTTCTTTACGGAAAGAGTGGTGGATCCGTGGAATAGTCTCCCAGTGGAGGTGGTAGAGATAAGAACGGTATCTGAATTCAAAAAAGCATGGGACAAACACAGAGTATCTCTAAAGGAAAAAAGGGGACTGTTGTAGTTGTTGATATGGAAGGAAAGACTAGAATAGGCCAAGTGGTCTTTTTCTGTCGTCATATTTCTATGTTTCTATTTTTAAAACAAAAGAAGAGATAAGAAATGGCAGATTGATCATAGACCACAGAAAGAGAGCCAAGAGAAGACAGGAAAGCAGAAGCATCAGATTGGGACCAGCATGATCAGAGAATAAAATGGTCAGAGAACAAATGTAGAAAAAATAATTTTATTTAATTTTAGTGATTGGACTTTGTGCTATTTTTATATTTTATACAGTATTGGGGAACTGCATCTCTTATTTATCTGATGTTGCACTGCATGTGAACTCTGGCTTATTGGAGTTTCAATTTAAATTTTGTCTACATATTTTTATTTTTTCTTTAGATTGTGGTTACTTATTCTGTACTTGGTGAGGGTCGATGTTGTGAGTGTGTGACTGAGGTCAGATGTTCTGTTAACATGGAGTTTGTACATAAAGATCTATACTGTACTGTAGTAATTTGACTTGTTCAGCTTTTCAAATAGGTGTATGGATGTTCCAGGGCCCACTGTAGTATTTACAGTGATGCTTTTTTTGGATGGGCTCCTTATGTGAGTTTTGGAAGTTTGTGCTCATATGGTATGGTATGGTAGGTTTGCTCTTTGTTGTAGGGTTTTGTATTAATTCTCAATATGCCTGGTACTGGAGAATAGTGATTTTTGTTGTTGTTGTTGCTAGTGAGATGATCAGAATCAGATTTTTTTTTAAATATTGAGTTCTGTGGGTGAATGTCCTGGTTCTGCTCTGCACCTACTGTGGATGCAAAATATATGTTGAAAAAGAAAAAGCAAGAACCATAACACAGTTTATAACAAAATAAAAATGAGTTATAATTTAGTTTTATAAACTGTGCTGTTGGTTCTTGCTGTCTTTTAGTTCCTTGCTGTGAAAACAGGACCATACCTAGCCCTGTGCAAGCGGTACAACCGCACAGGGCGGAAAGGCTTGAGGGGCGCATTTCGGCTGTCTGCTGTTGCCCTGCCGCCACTGGCAGGACAATAGCAGGCAGCCAAAATGCGCTCCCCAAGCCTTTTCGCAGCACTTTAAGCAGGTCTGGTCCCTCCCTCCTCCGACGCGATGTCAGAGTAGGGAGGGACAGATCTGCTTAAAGTGCCGGTGCCTTTCAGATCGGGCGCATGCCCCCCTCCTCCTCCCCATACCTCGGTCCAGCGCTGCCTGCTCTTTCCCTGCTGCCGGCGCTGCTGTGAAAAGAAACAGAGGGTGGCAGCAACAGGGAAAGAACAGGCAGCGCTGGACGGAGGTATGGGGGGAGAGGTGGGGCATGCACCCGAGTTGCAAGTCGCACAGGGTGCGATTGCTGCCCGATTTGGCCCTGTGTGCAAACATCTTGCATTTCCTCCATATAATCAAATCGGCTTTTTGGTTTGGTTCAATCTCTGATTCGTTTTCTGAAAAAGCCCTGCCCCCCCTAAGGTGGCGGGGGGGGGGGGGGGTGCCTTTTCATACTTCGCCTCAGGGAGCAGATTGCCTTGATCCGCCCCTGACAACACTAATGGGAATCCAGCCACCTCATGGAATGGTATCATGGTTTGTTGCTTCTGCTCCACAGTCTGTGAGAAGAAAAAAAACAGTTAAAATAAATAAGACTACATATTCAGCTGTTCAGATTAGGAAAGCCCTCAGCTGACTGGGTGGGACCTGCAGTGGCAGTCAAAACAGATTCAGAACTTCCAAGGGTTAGGAAGTCGAGGGCTGTGGTGATCTTGAGGTCGACAAGCATGAACAGGTGTGTGGTGAAATGGAGGAGTAGCTCCAGCTTCTGGCAGCGATGATAGATTGCTGCCTTACCTAAATAGAAACTAGTGAGGTACTGCTCATCTGTGATGTTTTGGGCCTGTGATATGGGTGCTTCCTGGTGGCCCTCTTGTTCTCTCAGTGGCCTTTATGCAGCAAGGCCTGTGCGAACAGTGCGTGAATTTCATCCATGTTTGCTCCCTCAAACTGCCAGTATGCAGTGGCTTGCACCACCAGTACTCAAAGCACAATATAGACACTTTCTCACACTCCTAGACACACTCACATCCCCAGACACACACAGACAAGCAGGACAGACTCACACAGAGATGCAGGGCATGATATTCAAAAGGCATTTACATGATTTACAGCCCAGTAAACTGTGTAAATGCCTTAAATGGGAAAATTTAATGGCACCTACACAGTTAGTGCCATTGAATATCCCTGTCTATGTCCCATACGTGCCCTGATGCTATCTGGTTAGCATTGGGGTGTGTTGGGGCATTCCGGAGTGGAGTGGAGGCAGGGAGGACCACTAACCAGGTAGCTGTGACATTGCACCGCTATCCGGTTAGCGATCCGTGGCTAAAACTAGAACAACTTTTGGCTCTTCTAGTTTTAGCTGCAGATGCTAACTGGGTAGCAGTGCAATATCGCTGCTACTCAGTTAGGCTCTGTGGCAGGTTTCCCTTAGCGTCAAAACTGGATATTCAATGCCATCACCACGGCATTGAATATCCAGGGTCAGGGGTGGGCAGGCAGGGTTATGCCCCACAGCGACGCATAGCCTGCCTAGTTGAATATCAGGTCCCAGAGTCTAGGGGTTTCAGCAAGGCACACAGTAGGCACAGGGCACCTGGGCAGAGGGAACGTTGATAGAGCATGGGTCAGGGTGGGGTACACAGGGTATGTGGAATTTGCAAGGGTGGGGGTGTGTGTCTTGGAGTTGGTGGTGAGGGGATCTGGGTGGGGGTTCTGTGGCAAAGTGCAATCAATGAATAAGTCCAGGAGTCGATTGACAGGGTCCAAGTCAGTTTATTGTGCACAAGGCCCAGTCAGTCAAAGCTTCAACAGGTACTGAGCAAAAGTTTATACAGAGACATAACCATTTATACCTCTTTTTCAGTTTGATACATGAGAATTTTGTATTGGTTCCAACTTGATACATGCAAACTTCTCATTGGTTATACATTCCCTTCATTTGTCCAATTAGAAATCCCTCCGGAGCCTAGCAACCGGCCCCCTCCTTTAGGATTGCTTGAACAATGGTACAGTTCTGAATCTCATTACTTCTCCAGGACCAAGCAGGAAGTCAGTCCTCACATATGGGTGACGTCGGCGCCGACGGAGCCCTCGCGGAGCAATTTTCCCCAGCTTTCAAAGAAAGCCTTTGGGAATTGCAGCGCGCATGCGCGGTCGCCTTCCCGCCCAAGGGTGCCATCTTAGCCAGTCTTCTTTTTTCCGCGGAGCCCTACAGACGTACCCGTCGTGTCCCCGCTAAAAAAGTTGATTTTCGTGAGTTTTTCTCTTTTTATCAATTCGGTTCGACACCGGTCGTTTTCCTGCCCGGACTCGCAACGCCGTTGCGAGTCCTTCTCTTATTTTTCGGTTTTTCTGATTTTTGGTCAGTTTCATTTTCGGTTTTTCGCTGGCAGCCCGGTCCTTTGACCTTGCAGGGGCCCTTTTTCCCCCGATGGCTGCCAGTGGTTTCAAGCGGTGTGGTCAGTGTGACAGAAATATGTCACTCACTGACACACACGATAATTGCCTCTGCTGCCTAGGCCCGGATCATGAAGAAATGATCTGTGGAGCCTGTGGCAAAATGTCCTCCAAAGCGTTGAGGAGTCGGCGGCACCAGCGGGATAGAATCTTCGCTGACCCCAGCCGTACCCGGACCTCGTCGGAGGCCTCGGCATCCAGAGGCTCCAGCTCTGACCATCGCCGAAGCTCCTCCGACAGGGGTTCTCCCTCCGGAGACCATCGACGGAAGACAAAACCCACGAGGGCGGCGTCGGTGGACGCTCCTGGCTCCGCGAGGGCCAGGTCGCATAGCCCCGATAGCCGTCCCGGGTCTTTGGAGAAGGAGCACCTCCCGAAGCGACCTCGCCTGGAGTCGGAGTTGCCTGCTTGGGTAAGTCCTGTAGTCCTTCTGGACTCGCCTCCGAGAGGTCCGACATCGGGCCCGACGCCGTCGGGTCCCGAGTCGGGGGCTGCTGGGTCACCTGAGGTCGGACTCAGGTTGACGGCCTTGGAGAGCAGACTATCTGCCTTCATGGACCAGCAGCGGGCACTGATCGCTAGCCTCGCTGGCGCCGCTGCCCCGACCGCCGGGACGTCGACGTCTAAGTCGACCCCGGAGACCGAGCCGATCCTCGAGTCCATGCGAACTCGAGTCGATCCTCGGTCGAGGTCACCCTCGGCCTCCCGTTCGGGACCGAGGTCGTCGCCGCCGACTCCCTCGGCGTCGGGGCGGCCGACGCCTCCGCCTGCCCGAGCCGACCCCACCGATTCCTCCTCGGAGTCGGCCTGGGAGTCTGAAGAGGAGGAGTCACCTGATTCATTTCGGACTCGGTGTGTCCCCTCGGACTCACCTGAGTCCGAACCTCGGAAACAGTCCCCTCCGGAGGATGCCCGGTTCTCGGACTTCGTCAGGGATATGGCCAAGGCTTTGGCCTTCCCTGCGGATCCCGAGGAGGAGCCTCGAGCCGAAGAGCTCGACGCCCTTCAGTACGACTCTCCCGCCCGGGAGCACTTTACTGTACCGGTTCCTCCCATGCTGGAACGACTACTCTTCTGCATGTGGGAGAGTCCGGCCTCGTCGCCGGTATTAAGCAAGCGGGTCGATTCCATCTATCAAGTCTGCAAGAGCCCTGGCTTCCAAAAAGCACAGCTGCCACACCATTCCATGGTAGTGGAATCAGCCATGCATAGGCTTAAGAGCCAAAAGATGCACTCCTCGGTGCCTCCTGGTAGGGAGGCCCGTAACCTGGATGGCCTTGGTAAGAAGTGTTTCCAGGGCTCTATGCTGGCTTGTCGTGTCCAGACCTACCAGCTTTACATGGGCATGTATCTCCGAGACCTGGCTAAAGAGATAGCCGGATTCTCCGCTGGTCTGTCCGAGGAACCTTTGCGGAGGTTCCTGGCCTTGACAACTGGTATTCGGGAATGCTCCAAATTCATGTCCCGAGCAGCCTATGATGGCTTTGAAGCATCGGCTCGAGTAGCCGCAGCTGGCATCGGTGCCCGCCGACAGGCTTGGCTTCAGTCGTCTGACCTTGAACCTTGGGTGCAGGACAAGTTGGTCGATGTCCCCTGCAGAGGTGAGAACCTCTTTGGCAAGCCCATGGCTGAAAAGGCTGCACAAATCGAGACGGAGACTCTCACCAGGACTAGGCTTTCTAGGAAGACCTCCGCCCCTTCCCAGAAAAAGAAGGGCTCGGGAAAGAAGTCCTTTTACCCGAGGAAGGCGGCTGCCTATAAACACTACCCTCAATATCAGGCCTCCGCAGCTCCCCAACAGGGCCAGCAGGCCAAGGGACGGGGTAATGGGTCCCGTAGGCAGCAAGCCCCCAAGCCTGCACCACCAGCCCCTGCTCAGCAGGGTGGGGGTTTTTGACTTCATCAGCATAGCCTCTCCCCCTCAGCTGGCTCCTCCCAGCACCGGAGGACGGCTGGTTCACTTCGCCCACAGGTGGTCCAACATCACCTCAGATGCCTGGGTGCTTCAAGTCGTAAGAGAAGGATATCTTCTCCACTTCCACCAGGTCCCTCCCTCTTATTTCCCGGGAGAACCTCCACGACTCCCTCTGCACAGGGACTTACTCCTTCAGGAGTTAGCAAGTCTTCTTCAGGAACAGGCTGTGGAACCGGTGCCCCACCACCTGAGAGGTCAAGGCTTTTATTCCAGGTATTTCCTAATACCAAAAAGGACAGGAGGCCTCAGACCCATCCTGGACTTGCGCAACCTCAACAAGTTCCTCGTGCGGGAAAAGTTCAAGATGCTTACCCTTGGAATCCTTCTGCCCTACCTCCAGCAGGGAGATTGGCTATGCTCCTTGGATCTAAAGGATGCCTACACGCACATCCTCATCCACCCAAGCCACCGCCAATACCTAAGGTTTGTGGTGGCAGGAAATCATTACCAGTACAGAGTACTGCCCTTTGGCCTATCCTCCGCACCGCGAGTCTTCACAAAATGTCTCGCGGTGGTGGCGGCCTATCTCCGGCTTCACGGCCTCTATGTCTTTCCGTACCTCGACGACTGGCTCATCAGAGCATCGTCCTCTCCGGAAGTCACCAGTGCCACACACCGCACGGTGACTCTTCTGCAGTACTTGGGCTTTGTCATAAACTTCGCAAAGTCCACTTTGCTCCCCTCACAGGATCTCGAGTTCATCGGCGCAAGACTGCACACTCCTCAGGCGCGAGCTTTCCTGCCTCTCGACAGGGCTCAACGGCTCGTGGACCTAGCCGGCCGTTTTCGCAGCCAGTCCCTGGTCTCCACCAGGCGCTTCCTGAGAGTACTCGGCCATATGGCTTCCACCGTCCACGTGACCCCCAATGCCCGCCTGAATATGCGGCCTGCTCAATGGTGCCTTCGCAAGCAGTGGCAACAAGCCACCGGCGGTCTAGCCGACTTAGTGCGCATCTCCGGGCCGCTGGCCTCTTCTCTACAGTGGTGGCTTCATCGGCCGAACCTGGTGCTCGGAATGCCTTTTCAGTCACCTCAGCCGGCTCAAGTGCTGACGACCGATACTTCCCTCCTGGGTTGGGGAACACATTGCCAAGGGGCATGTACTCAAGGTCTCTGGACCGCGTGGGAGTCTGCTCAGCAGATCAACTTCCTAGAGCTCAGAGCAATCCGTCTGGCGCTCAAGGCTTTCTCCCACATGACTTCTCACCAGTCCGTCCTTGTCCAGACGGACAATCAAGTTGCCATGTTCTACGTGAACAAACAGGGGGGCACGGGCTCCTTCCTTCTCTGTCGAGAAGCTCAGAAGCTCTGCTCTTGGGCCGTCAGTCACGGCATTCTTCTCAAGGCAGTTTATCTCCCGGGCCAAGAAAATTGCCTGGCGGACAAACTCAGCAGGATACTCCAGCCGCACGAGTGGCGTCTGGATCCCTTGGTAGTTCAGAAACTTTTTCTGAAGTGGGGACTCCCCACGATGGATCTTTTTGCCAGTCCTCTCAACCGGCAACTTCCTCGCTTCTGCTCTCGTCAGCCACATCCCCTTCGAGTAGCGGCAGATGCTTTTCTACTCTCATGGTCGGAGAGCCTTCTGTATGCTTTTCCTCCCATCCCGCTAGTCTCTCGAACTCTTTTCAAGGTTCTCCGAGACAAAGCTTCCATGATCCTGGTGGCTCCTCGCTGGCCCAGACAGCCGTGGTTTCCACTCCTGCTCCAGTTAGCGGTAGAGGATCCGTTCCCTCTGGGGTTTCAACCGGATCTCCTAACACAGGATCAGGGGTCCCTGCTACACCCCAACCTCAGATCTCTCAATCTAATGGCCTGGCTGCTGAAAGGGTAGTCCTTGCTCCCCTTCTCCTGCCGGCAGAGGTGGAGGAGGTCGTCCTGGCTTCTCGGAGACCTTCTACCCGCAAATGCTACGCCCTTAAATGGCGTCGCTTTTCCGTTTGGTGTGCCCAGCAGTCTCAGGATCCCTTCTCCTGCTCGGTGTCGGTGATCTTGCAGTACTTGCTCTACCTCTCTAATCTGGGACTTAAGTCCAACTCCGTCAAAGTTCACCTCAGTGCTCTTTCAGCACATCATGTGCCGGTGGACGGCAGACCTCTTTCCAGCGACCCTCTCGTAGCGAGGTTTCTCCGAGGTCTCCTCCTACTTAAACCACCTCTGCGCCCGCCAGCACCTGACTGGGATCTCAATGTGGTTTTACAGCAGATCACCTGTCCGCCTTTTGAACCGATGGCTACCTGTTCTCTGCGTTTTCTTTCGTGGAAAACCTTATTCCTGATAGCCCTCACTTCCGCTAGACGCGTAAGTGAATTGCAGGCCCTCGTGTCTGATCCTCCCTTCACTCGGTTCTACAAAAATAGGGTAGTCCTACGGACTCACCCAAAATTTCTTCCAAAAGTTGTCTCCCCTTTTCACATGAATCAGGAGGTGGTACTTCCAACCTTCTTTCCCAGGCCTCACTCCAGCCGAGCTGAACGGGTCCTGCATACCCTGGACTGTAGAAGGGCATTGAACTTCTACCTTGACCGTACGCGGGAGCACCGTAAAGCTGCTCAGCTTTTTGTGTCTTTTGACCCCAATAAATTGGGGCTCCCGGTCTCCAAGCGTACTCTGTCCATCTGGGTTGCTGACTGTATCGCTTGGGCTTATGGGGCAGCCGGACTCTCCTTAGAAAGTCGAGTCACGGCTCATTGTGTTCGGGCGAAGGCTACGTCAGTGGCTTACCTCCGCTCTGTTCCGCTGGCAGACATCTGCCGGGCCGCTACTTGGTCTTCGAGCCAGACTTTTGCGGTCCATTACTGTCTCGAGAGGGAGTCCCGCAGCGACAGTGCTTTCGGACAGGCAGTCCTCCGAAATCTCTTCGAGGTTTGAGCAACTCCTACCCTCCATCCCGGATGGGGGCTACCGGTGGGTAATAATTCAGTGAAGATTCCTTCCTTCTGTACTGCTGAGCTAGAGGGAGCTCATTTTTGTGCTTAGGGTCTCCGGTAGCCTTAAGCTTGGGAGTCCCATATGTGAGGACTGACTTCCTGCTTGGTCCTGGAGAAAGCGTAGTTACTCACCTGTAACAGGTGTTCTCCAGGAGCAGCAGGAATCAGTCCTCACAACCCTCCCTCCTCCCCGTGGAGTTGCAATCATCTGCTTCAGTTTTTTTTGCAAATTTTTATGCTGTCTTTTAGCTATGTCATCAGACTGGCTAAGATGGCACCCTTGGGCGGGAAGGCGACCGCGCATGCGCGCTGCAATTCCCAAAGGCTTTCTTTGAAAGCTGGGGAAAATTGCTCCGCGAGGGCTCCGTCGGCGCCGACGTCACCCATATGTGAGGACTGATTCCTGCTGCTCCTGGAGAACACCTGTTACAAGTGAGTAACTACGCTTTTTCTACTGCAAGGTTAACTTTGGCTTCTGGAATGCATATATTGTAACATTTCTGTTCCTTCACACACAAGAGAATAATAGAAGACTTATGAATTCATGAAAACTTCTTATTAAGCATTTTAAAACAGTTTTCTTATTTTCCACAGATTTTTGGTTCTTTTCTAGCTATAATGGGAGTTAGGATCCAGGCCTAACTTACAGGCCTTTCATAGTAGCAGGCTATGCTAGACCATAGCCTACCACATTCCCCCCTTTGATTATTCTCATCCACAAGTGAGAAAGGGTTAGAAGTAAATCACTCATTAGTCAATTAACACATTATACTGGTGTAATGGCATCATCATCGTGGGTATAGGGTGATATCGCCACATAGCTAATACTTTCGCAGCTGCCTTCCGCTCTCTAGTGTTATCAATTGATGATGTTATCATGCGTAAGCAAAGGGGTAGGAGACAAGGGAGCAATAAGCACATGGCTAATATGAATAGTACGATAAACATAAGGGATTTCAGACCACCAATCCAAGAAAACAATGAACCAAACCACCCATCCATCTTTAAACTGTGCCAAGTCTGGACAGGCACAAATGTCTGCTCTCTCATCTGGATGGCTAAATCTTCAACTACATGCCCATTATTATCAATCTGTAAACAACAATTACTTAGATTCAACTTCCCACATACCCCACCTTCAGCTGCTAACAAATAATCTAAAGCTAAACGATTTTGATAAATGGCTGTACGCATTTGTGTACTCTGCTTAGCTAAAAGAGTTAGTGCTTTACTGGTTTCATTAGTTATTATTTCAACAACAGCTTGTAAACGTATAATATGATTTATCATATAAACAGGAGTACGATATCCCCAAGTCCCATCCTGCTCCCAAGTGACAGGTCCATAGTATACGATGATTCTTTCTGGGGGCCATTCTTCACCATCCCATTTGTCCCATTGGCCTATTTTCAAGGCCTCCTTCAGCTGTCGACTTCTGTACACAGGATATCCCAGCTGTTCTCCCTGGGATGTTGGTAGAAGGAAAAAGGAAGGTCGTATAGTTCCCAATGCACATGTGCCTCCCCAATGGTGAGGAAGTCTGGCATATGCTCGGGTTCCGCAAATCCAGTCCAGTCCAGGTGGTGCTTGCCAAAAATTAGTAACATAGTAACATAGTAGTTGACGGCAGATAAAGACCAGCATGGTCCATCCAGTCTGTCCAGCAAGATGGCAAGAGTAGGTGCACCTGTCGCTCCGCGCAGGCCACCCCTCCCCATATCCTTGTTCAGGGGTAAACCCACCACTCCATGTAGGACACCTCTATTTGTTGAGACGTTATATGGTTCAGAAGTTAGATGGTACCGTTTATTTTGTTTTTATCCTATTTCTGTAAAGGGATCCTCTGTGTTTGTCCCATGCCTTTTTGAATTCCGTCACCATGTTCGCCCCTACCACTTCCATCGGGAGGGCATTCCAAGCATCCACCACCCTTTCAGTGAAAAAATATTTCCTGACATTGCCTTTCAATTTACCCCCTTGCAGTTTCATGTTATGCCCTCTAGTTTTACAGGTTCCCTGTCTTTGGAAGAGGTTTGTTTGTTCATCATTTCTCTTTAAGTATTTAAAGGTCTGAATCATATCTCCCCTGTCCCTCCTTTCCTCCACCGTGTACATATTTAGGTCTTCAAGTCTCTTCTCATAAGGCTTCTGACGCAGGCTCCAAATCATTTTGGTCGCCTTCGTCTGAACAGTCTCCAGTCTTTTTACATCCTTTGCAAGATATGGTCTCCAAAACTGAACACAGTATTCCAAGTGAGGCCTCACCAGTGACCTATACAGTGGCATAAGTACCTCTTCTTTTCTGCTGGTAATCCCTCTTTGTATGCAACCCAACATCCTCCTGGCTTTTGCCACCGCCTTGTCACACTGTTTTGCCACCTTGAGATCAGCAGAGATAATCACACCAAGGTCTTTCTCCTGAACTGTGCATACCAACCTTTCGCCCCCTATCGCGTACATTTCTCTTGGATTTCTGCTACCCAAGTGCATGACACTGCACTTTTTTGCATTAAATCGTAGTTGCCAAGAATTAGACCAGTCTTCCAGCTTTTGTAGATCTTTCTTCATGTTAACCACTCCCTCGGGGGAGTCCACTCTGTTGCAAATTTTTGTGTCGTCTGCAAAAAGACAGACTTTTCCATTCAGTCCTTCAGCAATATCACTCACAAATACATTGAACAGTGCCGGGCCCAGGACCGAACCCTGGGGCACCCCGCTAATCACCTTCCTCTCATCCGAGTGAGCTCCATGTACAATCACCTTCTGTCGTCTGTCAGTCAACCAATTTCTAATCCAGTTTACCATCTTGGGACCCATCCCTAAGCTACTGAGTTTGTTAACAAGCCTCCTATGAGGAACAGTATCAAAGGCTTTGCTGAAATCCAGGTAGATGACATCCATTGCATGCCCCTGATCTAGTTCCCTGGTCACGCAGTCAAAGAACTCGATCATATTTGTTTGGCAAGATCGTCCTTCGGTAAAACCATGTTGCCTCGGGTCTTACAACCTGTTGGTTTTCAGAAAGTTCACTATTCGCTCTTTCAGGAGTGCCTCCATTACTTTTCCCGCCACTGAGGTAAGGCTCACGGGCCTGTAGTTTGACACTTCTTCCCTGTCACCACTTTTGTGTAGAGGTACGACATCAGCCATTCTCCAGTCCTGAGGAACCTCTCCTGTTTCCAAGGATCTGTTGAAGAGATCCTTTAACGGTCCTGCAAGAACCTCTCTGAGCTCTTTCAGTATCCTGGGATGTATCCCATCCGGTCCCATGGCTTTGTCCACTTTCAGTTTAGCAAGTTGTTCTAACACCTCTTCTGTGAATGGTGTGGTTTCTACTTCATTCCTATTTTTATATTTGGGAGTCACAGCTGGTCCATCCCCAGGATCTTCTTTAGTAAACACAGAGCAGAAGTAATTGTTTAGCAATTTTGCTTTTTCAGTGTCACTTTCCACGAGTCCTTTCCCAGCACTTCTGAGTCCTGCAATTCCAACTCTGATCTTTTTCCTTTCCTGAATATACCTGAAGAAATTTTTGTTGCCACCCTTAACATCTTTAGCCATCTTTTCCTCTGCCTTTGATTTTGCTATCCTTATTACTCTTTTAGACTCTTTGAGTTGGATCCTGTATTCATTTCTGTGTTCTTCTGTCTGCAAGCTTTTGAATTTTGCAAAAGTTGTGTTTTTTGCCTTTATATGAGCAGCTACCTCTTTGGAAAACCAAATAGGTTTCCTTCTCCTCTTGCTTTTAATTACTTTTCTTACATATTTATCTGTTGCCCCTTTTATTGCCTCCTTTAGTTTAGCCCATTGCAATTCCACTTCCTTTATCTCTTCCCACCCCGTCATCTCCTCCTTTACGTACTCTGCCATTTTATTGAAGTCAGTGTATTTGAAGTTTAGGACTCTGAGCTTGCTATGATTGGCCTGTACCATGGCTTTTATTTCAAACCACACCGTGTGATGGTCGCTGTTGCTCACAGGGGCACTCACGCAGACATTCGACACACTATCACCGTTATATGCTGCTAAGTTAGTCCAGATACTGGCAAGTTTGGGGAACTGAACTAGAAGATTGGAAGGTTCAGTAGTGTTGACTCCTGACCACCAATATGTCTTCTTAGTGGTACTGTTGTGGAACTTCTGATTGAGACAGACCTGCTGCCCCACTTCCATATTAAACATTGGTCCATAGCGAGAGAAACATAAGTTACCCACAATGGAGTGGGCCAATACCCATTCACTTGTGGTATTGTGTATATTAGTCTGATTATATGGAACAGAATAGTTCAGTTCTTGTGCCTCCCAAGGCCATTCATCTCCCATTGTTGTTCCTCCACAAAACAAACAGTTTGAAACATGGAGACTAGATGCGACTGCTCCCGCTAATTCAAGAAATAAGTTCTGGGAGTCAGGAGGAATTTCAAACTCTGATTTCATGGCTTCATAGAAGGAGTGATGTATGCGATAGGGTGAGGATACATGGGTTTTGGTGTTTAATTGCAGATATAAGATAGTCCCAGGATCTACACCTCCTCCTGCAATACGCAATCCAAACTTGTATCCTTGCTTCCAGTGGCTGGGGTTGGTTATGAAGAGTTGTAGCGGATTACAGGCACCTTTCTGGCATTTCTTGGGTTCTGGTAGTCTGATCTTTGTTAGACTGCCTTTGCGATGATCTCCATCTCGTCCCGCCGGTGCATTCTTCCAGGTAGCAAAATATACACATTCCCATTTTGGGCAAAAGTAATCATGTCTCGATGAAGTGGTGTAGATGGTGGCTGCAGTACTCTTTCCTGTACACTTTCCCCATCCATAGGCTCCTTCTGGACACATGTATTTATCATCATGGTAGTATGCTCGCTCCCATGACCCACATCTGTGGTACACAAGGAGGAGCAGGGCCTCCTGCAGATAGTCCTTAATACTAAAAGGAGAACCCTTTTAGTATTAAAGACTCATCAGTTCATCCAACGTCTCCTGCTTCTTGTGTTTGTCCACATCTGTGATAAGCAGTTTTGTTGATTGCATCGCAAGCATCAAAGTTCAGGGTGGTAGGTTTTGTGGGGTTGGTGAGGGGGTTTTGTCACATTCAGGATGGCTTCATCTTCATCATTCCAGCGTATTTCAAATGTATAGTACGATGGGTTCTGTCGAGGGTTATAACAAGTCTTACTTTTCCCCTTTTGCAAATATTCAGTTCAGTGCCATTATAAACAGACCGGCTAACTGTACCAGTGCAAGTATAGTAGGAATGATAGAGCAAAGTCTGAGTAATCTTTTGTTCTGTTCGGGTGGTGGTTATGCAAGCTATACAAGGGGGTAGAGCAAAGGTCTTTTCCAGGATTCCCAGGATCACCACTCCCACAAGGCAATAGTGGAAGAACATTGTGATTACAGTCTCTGGAGGTTAACTGGAAAGTTGAGGATAATGAACTGTGCTGAATTTTCTTCTGTTTCTGTAATGATGGTCACTTTCGCGTGACGTAAGTGGACGCTGAAGATTCTTCTATAAAGCTGGCTGTCTCCTCAAGGTGAGTCACAATGGAGTCTCGGGATCATTCACTGATGTCCATTGGCCAGGATCAGGAGCAGCTGCCGGCTTCACTCGACTGTGGTGGATCCAGGGTTCGAATTCTGCAACTTTCTCTGCGGTGGGGGTTGATAGGAGGACGACGTAGGGTCCCTTCCAATGCGGCGCCAGCGGGGTCTTCCTCCACTCTTTCACCCACACGGACGTTCCTGGCTTGAAGGGATGCAGAGGCTCGGTCAGGTTGATGGGTAGTCGGTCTTGCACCCATGTTTGGAGTTTCTGCAAAACAGAACCTAAAGCTAATAGTTCTTGTCTAGTTATTTTAGATCCTATCTGTCTCATCTCTCCCTTTATTCCCTGCACTATGGGTGGAGGTTGCCCATACAAAATCTCAAAAGGGGAGACACCTAAGGATCTGGTGGGAGCTGAACGTATCCGAAGAAGGGCTATGGGTAGAACTTGGAGCCACTTCAGGTGTGTTTCTTGACAAAGCTTGGATAACTGTGTTTTCAGGGTTCTATTCATTCGTTCTACTTTCCATGAGCTCTGGGGTCTGTAAGCAGTGTGCAACTTCCATTTTATTTGCAAAGCTTGAGCTAACTGTTGAGTCACTTGGGATACAAATGATGGACCATTATCCAACCCTATAGTTGATGGTATTCCAAATCGGGGAATGATCTCATGGAGCAATACCCTAGTGACTTCTCGGGCTTTCTCAGTTCGGGTGGGGTAGGCTTCTACCCACCCTGAAAATGTGCAGACTAACACTAACATATAGTGATATCCATTTGCACGGGGCATTTCAGCAAAGTCTATCTGTATATCACTCATGGGGGTCACCCCTACTGACTGAACTCTTGGGGGTGGAACAGGACCTTGCTTGGCATTATTCTTAGCACATATCAGGCATTGCTGTGCCACTGAGGCGGTCAGGGATCCTAGCAATGAAATATAGAAATGGGGTCTCAGGACTTTCTTCATGGCTGTTTTTCCATAATGTGTGGCTTGATGAAAAGCTTGGACAAAGGCTGGCCCTAATGCTTCAGGGATGACAGTAGGACCTGGAGGTGGACTACCTTCTGGGGGTGGTAACACTATCCAACCTTGTTCTGTTAAGACTCCTCCCTCCTTTTCACAATAATAGTCTAACTCTTTTGTAGTATATCAGGGTGCCCAGGAACTAAGGGGCACAGGGAATAGGGCTGCCTGCATTACAGTATCTTGGGTCCTAACATGTCCTGTGGTGGCTGCCTTTCGGGCTGTGGCATCTGCAAATCTATTCCCTCGGGTGACTTCTCCTGCTCCTGTCTGATGACCTCGGCAGTGCATGACTGCCACTTGTTTTGGGGCCCATACAGCATCTAATAACATCAATATCTCGGGCCCATACCTAATGTCCTTACTCCCTGAGGTGATCAACCCTCGCTCTTTATACAAGGCTCCATGTGCATGCAAAGTAGTGAAGGTATATTTGGAATCTGTGTACACATTTATGCGGAGTCCTTCTCCTAATGTCAAGGCTCTGGTGAGGGCTATCAATTCAGCTTTCTGTGCAGAAGTTCCTGGGGTCAGGGCTGAGGACTCAACTACCAGATCAAGGGTCACCACTGCATATCCAGCACAACGATGTCCATTGATGACCAGACTGCTTCCATCTACAAAGAAAGTCCGTTCTGGGTCCTCTAGAGGGACATCGGTCAAATCAGGGCGACTTGAAAATACAGTGTCCATAGTTTCTAAGCAATTATGATCAGGTGGCCCAGGACCAATATCTCGGGCCCATACCTAATGTCCTTACCCCCTGAGGTGATCAACCCTCGCACTATATGTAAAAACTACTATTAAAGCTTTGGAATTACAGAGCTTAAAAGGGAGAGAGGATGCATTGTGGGTTAAACTAGAAAGAGGGAAAGAGAAATCTATTTGCATTAGTGTGATATAGAGACGTCCCTCACAAGAGGAAGAGGTGGACAGAGAGTTAATTGAAGACATACGCAGCATTGCTAGGAAAGGGGAAGTGCTACTGATAGGAGATTTCAATATGCCAGATGTTGATTGGCACATTCCTGCTGCAGTATCATCTAGATGTAAGGAGATCCTGGATTCTCTACAGGGAGAACTATTCAGGCAATTGGTAACAGACCCCACACGTGAAGGGGCCATACTGAACTTGGTGCTTACCAATGGTGAAAGTGTTTCTGATGTTGTAGTGGGAGATCATTTTGCATCCAGTGATCACCAGATGGTGTGGTTCAGTATTAGGACTAGGGCTGTTAGAATCCATTCCAAGGTGAGGATCTTAGACTTTAGGAAGACTAACTTTGCCAAGATGGACCAATACCTCAGGGAGTCGTTAGTGGGATGGGAACAGCTGGGGGATGTAGAAAAACAGTGGGCAAAAACTGAAAGGGGGTATTTTAAGGGCAACCAACCTGTTTGTTAAAATGGTAAATAAAGGCAAAAGGAACAGGAGACCGCTATGGTTTTCGAAGGAAGTAGCTGAAAAAGTGAAGAAAAAGAGGAAGACCTTCATGAAATACAAGAGATCACAGAGAGAGGAAGACAGGCATCTGTATTTGGAAAAACTTAGAGAAGCTAGCAAAGTAGCCAAGAAGGCAAAGATTCAAAAGGAGGAGGAAATAGCCAATGCAATAAAATGGGGGGATAAGACATTTTTCAGATATGTTAGTGAGAAGAGGAAGGGCAAAAGTAGTATTATCAGACTCAAGAGTGCAGGGGAGGAATATGTAGAAGCTGATAAGGATAAAGCGGAATTGCTTAACAAATATTTCTGTTCTGTGTTCACAGATGAAGAACCAGGAGCAGGATCTCATAAAACAACCACAAATAGGAACAGAAGCGAGGGACATCTTGAACAATTTTCAGAAGACTGTGTTCGTGAGAAACTAGCTCAACTTAAAGTAGACAAAGTGATGGGACCGGATGGGATACACCCTAGAATACTGAGGGAACTTGGGGACGTTCTAGCAACTCCACTGACTGACCTTTTCAATGCCTCGTTGGAGTCGGGAGTGGTGCCAAAGGACTGGAGAGAGGCTCATGTGGTGCCTTTACACAAAAGCGGAAGTAAGGATGTGGTTGAAAACTACAGGCCAGTTAGTTTAACTTCGGTGGTGAGTAAATTATTGGAAACGCTGCTGAAAGAGAAAATAGTGAGGTTTCTGGAGTCCAGCGGATTACAGGATCCGAGGCAGCATAGATTCACCAGAGGCAGGTCTTGGCAGACAAATCTGATTGATTTCTTTGACTGGGTGACCAGGGAGTTGGACCGAGGGAGAGCTCTAGATGTGGTGTATTTATATTTCATTAAAGCCTTTGACACTGTTCTTCACAGGCGACTTATAAACAAACTGAGCACCCTAGGGATGGACCCTAAAGTTACTGCTTGGGTTAGAAATTGGTTCGGTGGGAGGCAACAAAGAGTACAAGTAAATGGAGCTCACTCTGAGGAGAAGGATGTTACCAGTGGTGTACCCCAGGGATCTGTCCTTGGTCCGATTCTTTTTAACATCTTTGTTAGTGATATAGCGGAAGGGCTGTCGGGTAAGGTTTGCCTCTTTGCAGAATGATACCAAAATCTGCAATAGAGTAGACACCCAGGAAGGTGTAAATAACATGAGGAGGGATCTAGCTAAGCTTGAAGAATGGTCTAGAATTTGGCAGCTGGGATTTAATGTTAAAAAATGTAAGGTCATGCATTTGGGCTGCAACAATCCAAGGGAGCAATACAGTATAGGAGGTGAAGTACTTTTGTCCACTAAAGAAGAGCGGGACCTAGGCGTGGTTGTGTCTGATGATCTTAAAGTAGCTAAACAGGTAGAAAGGGCGACGGCAAAAGCTAGAAGGATGTTTGGGTGCATACGGAGAGGAATGGCTAGCAGAAAAAAGGAGGTGATAATGCCTCTGTATAAGTCTTTGGTGCGACCTCATTTGGAGTATGGTGTGCAATTCTGGAGACCGCACCTTCAAAAGGATGTGAACAGGATGGAGTCGGTGCAGAGGGTGGCTACTAAAATGATTAGTGGGCTTCATTATAAAGCATATGAGGACAGACTTAAGGATCTTAATATGTACACCTTAGAAGAAAGGCGGGATAGAGGTGATATGATTGAGATGTTTAAATACCTCCGTGGCATAAATGTTCAGGGAGAGAGCCTCTTTCAATTGAAAGCAAGTTCTGCTATGAGGGGACATGGGATGAGGGTGAAGGGAGATAGATTCAGGAGTGATATGCGGAAATATTTCTTTACAGAAAGAGTAGTGGATCCATGGAATAGTCTCCCAGTGGAGGTGGTAGAGATGAGGACAGTAACTGAATTCAAAAAAGCATGGGACCAACTCAGAGGATCTCTAAAGGTAAAAAGTGGACTGTTGTAGTTGTTGTTATGGAAGGACAGACTAGATAGGCCATGTGGTCTTTTTCTGTCATCATGTTTCTATGTTTCTATGTAATACTATGCCCCTGTAGGTCTCGTCTATATACCTCTATGTCTTCCTTATGTCCTCCAAGTCTGCTACTCTAGCATCCAGAGATCGGACTCGTTCCCGAGAGCAAAGAGCTCCTTCACCAAGTGCACATGTAAGACCCCTCACCAACTGGGAGAAAATCATACATGTGACATGCAGTGCAAAAGACAGGATAGCCCCATCTCGCTGCTGGACTATTGTCTGCATCTTCGTTGTAAGGTTTTGTTAAACTATTTAAGTTGTTTACCTACTTATGTTTGCTGGGGATACTTGTACTAATACATAGAAAGATAGGATAGCAGAAAGACCGTGTGGCCTATTTAGTCTGCCCTTCCATATCGACAACTACAATAGTCCTCTCTTTTCCTTTAGAAATCCTCTGTGTCTGTCCCATGCTTTTTTGAATTCAGATACTGTCCTCATCTCTACCAGCTCTACTGGGAGACTATTCCACGCATCTATCACTCTTTTCATAAAGAAATATTTCCACATATTATTCCTGAGTCTATCCCCTTTCACTGTCATCCTAAATCCCCTCATAGCAGAGTTTGCTTTCAATTGAAAGAGGCTCTCCTGTGCATAAATGCCACAGAGATATTTAAACATCTCTATCATATCTCCTCTATCTCGCCTTTCCTCTAAAGTAAATATATTAAGATTCTTAAGTCTGTTCTCATATGCTTTACAATGAAGACCACTAACCATTTCAGTAGCCATCCTCTGCACTGACTCCTATCTGTTTATATCCTTTTGAAGGTGCGGTCTCCAAAACTGCAGACAATACTCCAAATGAGGTAGCAACATAGACTTATACAGTGGCATTATCACCTCCTTTTTTCTGCTAGCCATTCCTCTCCCTATGCACCCAAACATCTTTCTAGCTTTTGCCGTCACCTTTTCTACCTGTTTAGCTACTTTAAGATCATCAGACACAATCACGCCCAGGCTCCACTCTTCTTTTGTGGCAGAAATACTTCCCCCACTACACTGTACTACTTCCTTGGATTTTTGCAGTCCAAATGCATGACCCTGGATTTTTTAACATTAAATCTCAGCTGCCAAAATTCTAGACCAAGCTTAGCTAGATACCTCCTCATGTTATCTCCTCCTTTCTGGGTATCTACTCTATTGCAGATTTTGGTATTATCTGCAAAGAAGCAAACCTTACCCAACAGCCCTTCCATAATATCAGTAACAAAGATGTTAAAAAGGATAGACCAAGGACAGGCTGCGGGACACCACTAGTAACCTCCCTCTCCTCAGAGTGAACTCCATTTATCTGTACCCTTTGTCGCCTCCCACTCAACCAATTTCTAACCCAAGCAGTTGTAGCAGCTGATAAGCATGCAATAAATAATACCAGGAGTCAGTTCAAAGATCCAAGCCAATTTATTGTGCACAGGCTCAGAGAGTCAAGCTTCAAAAAGGACTGAGCAATGGAGAACAGGAACGACTTCCTTATATACAAGTTTCACAGTTTGATACAGGCAAGCTTTCTATTGGTCCCAACGCCCCCTGCATCTATCCAATCGGGGACCCTCTCTGGGCCTAACACCCTGTTCCCCCTTCTCAGGCTATTCTAACAAAGGCTCAGTTTCTAGACATAAACACATCCCTACTACAAGGTCATTTCTAGGCTCAGAGAATGTGAGAATGCAAAACACTGGAACATATCTATCATCAGCATAAAAGAATTGAATAAGGATTAACACAAACTTATCAAAAGCAGTTTAGAGCGGTTTAAGGCAGATCCTCAGACCTTCACTGACTTTGATCTTTCTCAGCACTACTATTTCTAAGTGGGGGTGGGGACTCAGACCTAGCTTGCAGGCCTCTCATACATGTACAGGCTATTATATAGGCCATGGCCTACCACACAGTAACTTTAGAGTCCAACCCTAGGGAGCTCAGTTGTTTATAAGTCGCCTGTGTGGAACAGTGTCAAAGGCTTTACTGAAATCCAAGTACACCGCATCTAGGGCTTTCCCTCGGTCCAACTCCTGGTCACCCAGTCAAAGAAATCAATCAGATTTGTCTGAAAAGAACTGCCTCTGATGAAGCCATGCTGCCTCTGATCCTGTAATCCATTGGACTCCAGAAACCTCATTATTTTCTCTTTGAGTAAAGTTTCCAATAATTTACTCACCACAAAGGTTAGACTAAGTGGCCTGTAGTTTTCAACCATATCCTTAATTTTGCTTTTGTGGAAAGGGATTACATATGCCTCTCTTCAGTCCTCTGGCACCACTTCTGACTCCAAAGAGGCATTGAAAAGGTCAGTCAGTGGAGCTGCTAGAACATCTCCAAGTTCCTTCAGTATTCTCAGATGTATCCCATCCGGTCCCATCGCTTTGTCTACTTTTAGTTTAGCTAGTTCCTCCTGAACACAGGCTTCTGAAAATCATTCGAGATCCCCTATGCTTCTGTTCCTGTTTGTGGGTGCTTTCTGAGTTCCTGTTCCTGGTTCTTCATCTGTGAACACAGAACAGAAATATTTGTTAAACAATTCCGCTTTATCCTTATCAGCTTCTACATATTCCTCACCTTCACCCTTGAGTCTGACAGCACCACTTTTGCCCTTCCTCTTCTCACTAACATATCAGAAAAATGTCTTATCCCCCATTTTATTGCATTGGATATTCCTTCTTCTTTTTGTATCTTTGCTTTACTGACTACTTTGCTAGCTTCCCTAAGTTTTTCCAAATATAGATGCCTGTCTTCTGCTCACTGTGATCTCTTGTACTTCATGAAGGCCTCCCTCTTCTTCTTCACCATTTCAGCTACTTCTTTTGAGAACCATAGCGGCCTCCTTTGCCTTTTACCTTTATGTACCACTTCTGAACCATCTAACGTCTCAACAAATAGGGGTGTCCTACATGCAGTGGTGGGTTCACCCCTAAACAATGACATGGGGAAGGGTGGCCTGCACAGAGCAACAGGTGCACCTACTCTTGCCATCTTGCTGGGCAGACTAGATGGACCATGCTGGTCTTTATCTGCCGTCATTTACTATGTTACCTTTCTAACAAAAAGTTTGGTTGCTGTTAAAATATCCCCTTTGAGTTTTTCCCACTGGTTTTCTACATCCCCCAGCTGTTCCCATCCCACTAATGACTCCTTGAGGTGCCCATCTTGGCAAAGTTAGTTTTCCTAAAATCTAAGACCCTTGCTTTTGAATGGATTTTGTCAGCCCTAGTCCTAATGCTGAACCACATCATCTGGTGATCACTGGATGTGAGATGATCTCCCATTATAGCATCATAATCACTTTCACCATTGGTAAGCAGCAAGTCCAGTATGGCCCTTTCACGTGTCGGTTTTGTTTTATTTAACATTTCTTATATACCACCTTTCTGGTTTATCAAGGCGGTTTACATTTAACACAATGGAACTTAAGTTACATAGAACATTCATAGAAGATTGTAACAGATACAAGATAACGGGGTTATTTTAACTATCCCTATAATAGAAAAGGTGGGGAGTATGATATACTGGACTCAGGTAACTTCTGTTACCAGTTGCCTGAATAGCTCTCCCTGAAGAGAATCCAGGCTCCAGGATACATTCGCCTTAACCAGCATGTACATAGTTCTAAATAATAATATGCTAAGCTGTTAAATTTCATACCCAGCAGAGAGCTTGTAGTTTAAATTTAATAGTCACTCAGGGCCTAGTAACAGCAAAGTACTTTTAGTTTAAATTTAAAACACAGAAGAGAGCTTGCTGGTTAAATTTGGTTCTCCAGGACCAAGCAGGAAGTCAGTCCTCACATATGGGTGACGTCGGCGCCGACGGAGCCCTCGCGGAGCAATTTCCCCAGCTTTCAAAGAAAGCCTTTGGGAATTGCAGCGCGCATGCGCGGTCCCCTTCTCGCCCAAGGGCGCCATCTTGCTCAGTCTTCTTTTTTCCGCGGAGCCCTACAGACGCTGTTTGTGATCACCGCTGAAAAAGTTGATTTTCTCTCTTATTTTCTATTCTTTTTCGGTTCGACGCCGGATCTTTTTTCCCGCCCGGACCCGCTACGCCGGTATCGGGTCCGTTTCTTTATTTTTCGGTTTTTTGTCCTTCGTGACAAGCGTTCGCGCCATTTTTCATTTTTCACTGGCAGCTCTGTCTTTTGACCTCGCAGGGGCCCTTTTTCCCTCGATGGCTGCCAGCGGGTTTAAGAAGTGTGATCGCTGTAAGAAACTCATGTCTCTTACCGACACACACGACTGCTGCCTCCGCTGCCTCGGACCTGATCATGACCCGATGATCTGTGGTCCGTGTGGCAAGATGTCCTCAAAAGCGTTGAGGAGTCGGCAGCATCAACGAGAACGAATTTCTCTGACTCCGCGTCCGGCCAGGCCCGGACCTCGTCAGAGGCTTCGACGTCCCGGGACTCCGGTCCTGAGCATCGTCGGAGTTCCTCTGAGCGGGGGTCTCCTGCCCGGGAACATCATCGGAAGAAAAAACCCGCGAGGGCGGCGTCTGTGGACGCTCCTGGTTCCTCGAGGGCCAGGTCGCATAGCCCCGATAGCCGTCCCGGGTCCTCGGAGTCGGAGAGGCCTTCGAAACATCCTCGTCTCGAAATGGAGTCGCCTGGACACATGAGTACTGTGGTCCTCGTGGACTCACCTCCGAAGGAGCTGACGTCGGGCCCGATGCCGTCGGGGCCCGAGTCAGGGGCTGCTGGGTCTCCTGAGCTTGGTCTCAGGTTGACGGCCTTGGAGAGCAGTTTGGCTGCCTTCATGGACCAGCAGTGGGCATTGATCGCTGGCCTCGCCAATGCGTCTGCCCCAGCCACCGGGATGTCGACGTCCAAGTCGACCCCGGAGACTGAGCCGATCTGCGAGTCCATTCGAGCTCCAGTCGATCCTTGGTCGCGGTCTCCCTCGGCCTCCCGTTCGGGACTGAGGTCGTCGACGCCGACACCTTGGGCGTCGGGGCGGAGGGCGTCGGTGCCCGCCCGACCAGAGCCACTCGAATCCTCCTCCGAGGAGTCCGACTGGGAAACGGAGGATGAAGAGTCACCTGGTAGTTTTCAGACTCGGTGTGTCCCATCGGACTCGCCCGAGTCCGAACCTCGGAGACGGTCCCCCCCGGAGGATCTTTCTCAAGTGGGGACTCCCCACCATGGATCTGTTTGCCAGTCCTCTGAACCGGCAACTACCCAGATTCCGCTCTCGACAACCGCATCCTCTCAGAGTAGCGCCGGATGCTTTTCTGATTCCATGGTCCACAGGCCTCTTGTATGCCTTTCCTCCCATGCCGCTGGTGTCTCGAACACTCTTCAAAGTTCTCCGGGACAAAGCCTCGCTGATCCTAGTGGCTCCCCGGTGGCCGAGGCAACCTTGGTTCCCGCTTCTAATGCAGCTAGCGGTGGACACTCCTCTTCCTCTGGGGTTTCAACCCAATCTCCTGACACAGGACCACGGGTCTCTCCTACACCCCAACCTCCGGTCCCTTCATCTGATGGCCTGGCTGCTGAAAGGGTAGTCCTTGCTCCCCTCCTGTTGCCTCGGGAGGTGGAAGAGGTCGTCTTAGCCTCCAGGCGGCCCTCCACCCGGAAGTCCTACGCTCTTAAGTGGCGTCGCTTCTCTGTGTGGTGTGCTCAGCAGTCTTAGAATCCCTTCTCCTGCTTGGTGGCAGTGGTCTTGCAATATTTGCTTTACCTCTCCAATCTGGGCCTTAAGTCCAACTCTGTCAGAGTCCACCTCAGTGCTCTCTCTGCACATCACGCACCGGTGGATGGCAGGCCTCTTTCCAACCACCCTTTGGTGGCTCGTTTTCTCCGAGGCCTTCTTCTCCTTAAGCCTCCTTTGCGCCCACCAGCCCCTGAATGGGATCTGAATGTGGTCTTGCAGCGGATTACCTGTCCGCCCTTTGAACCTATGGCTACCTGCCCTCTTCGTTTTCTTTCTTGGAAAACCTTGTTCTTGGTAGCCCTTACCTCTGCTAGGCGTGTTAGTGAACTGCAGGCCCTATGTCTGATCCTCCTTACACTAGGTTCTACAGGAATAGGGTGGTCTTACGGACTCACCCTTCTTCCAAAAGTAGTTTCTCCTTTTCATCTCAACCAGGAGGTGGTTCTTCCGACCTTCTTTCCCAGGCCGCACTCCAGCCGGGCTGAAATGGTCCTGCATACCCTGGACTGTAGAAGGGCCTTGTCCTTCTACCTTGACCATACGCGGGAGCATAGGAGGGCTGTTCAGCTCTTCGTTTCTTTTGACCCCAATAACTTGGGGCTACCTGTCTCCAAGCGTACCTTGTCCATTTGGGTAGCTGACTGTATCGCCTGGGCTTATGGGGCAGCCGGCCTCTCGTTGGAGGGTCGAGTCATGGCTCATCGTGTTAGGGCGAAGGCTGCGTCAGTGGCTCACCTCTGCTCTGTTCCATTGGCAGACATCTGCCGGGCCGCTACTTGGTCTTCAAGCCAGACTTTTGCGGCCCATTACTGCCTGGAGAGGGAGTCCCGCAGGGACAGTACTTTCGGTCAGGCAGTCCTCCATAATCTCTTTGAGGTTTAGGCAACTCCTGCCCTCCGGCCCTGGTGTTGGGCTACCGGTCGGGGGCGTTTTCAGAGAAGATTCCTTCCTTCTATGCTGCTGAGCTAGAGGGAGCTCATTTTTGTGCTTGAGGTCTCCGGTAGCCTTAAGCTTGGGAGTCCCATATGTGAGGACTGACTTCCTGCTTGGTCCTGGAGAAAGAGTAGTTACTCACCTGTAACAGGTGTTCTCCAGGAGCAGCAGGAATCAGTCCTCACAACCCTCCCTCCTCCCCTTGGAGTTGCAGTCCTATTATTTCGTTTTTGCAAATTTTTTTGCTGTCTTTTAGCTATGTCATCAGACTGAGCAAGATGGCACCCTTGGGCGGGAAGGGGACCGCGCATGCGCGCTGCAATTCCCAAAGGCTTTCTTTGAAAGCTGGGGAAATTGCTCCGCGAGGGCTCCGTTGGCGCCGACGTCACCCATATGTGAGGACTGATTCCTGCTGCTCCTGGAGAACACCTGTTACAGGTGAGTAACTACTCTGCGCCTTCCCTCCGACCCTTTGTGTGTCCAAGTTACTGGAGAACTGTTTCCCTGGTCGAAACTTGGTCATGTCAGAGTCTTGGGGCCATTCTGCGCTCTCCGCTGGCATTCACGGTTCGATTTTTCGATTGTCCATGCTCTTTTTACAGATTTCTTTGGTAGCCTGTAGCTTGGGAGTCCTATATGTGAGGACTGACTTCCTGCTTGTTCCTGGAGAAAGCGTATTTAATCACCTGTAGCAGGTGTTCTCCGGGAACAGCAGGAATCAGTCCCTACAACCCTCCCTCCTCCCTGTGAAGTTGTTTTCTTTTTATGCTTCTTTAGCTATACTGAGGTAAGATGGCACCTTTAGGCAGGAAGGTGACCACACATGTGTGGTGGAACCCATAAAGACTTTCTATGAAAGCTGGGGAGTGGATACCACATAGGCTCCGTCGGTACCGATGTTATCGATATGTGAGGGCTGATTCCTGCTGTTTCTGGAGAACACCTGCTACAGGTGAGTAACTATGTTATTTTGATGATGGTCATTAAGGTTAAACAAGGATTGTCATATGACTGTCTTCACTTTTACAATAAACCTAATACTTGTCACCACAAAGTTACAAATACCTTTACAATCGACTCAAACAATAATGTAACTAAAAAGGCCTTATGACTGTAATAACCTCTACCTCAACACTACGGACTCCTGCAAAGGTGAGCCAATTGTGACATTAAATCCCTTCAATACATAAATTAATTTCCTAATTTTTTGCAAAAAATATATACTTTTTAATCATTCCTCTTAAATATTGCTTAAATAACATACATATTTTCCAAAATATTTCTTAAATGTTGCATATTACACAAATTACAATCCAATAAATTTTTAAAACATCCTACTGATAAAATATGGAGATTCAAGATGGCCACACCCTGAATTGCTTGCTCAAGCGCGTCTCAGTATGGGCAGAAAGAGGAAAGTTAAGCAGTGTCAGCATCCGCAGACTGGTCTGCAAGCCTCTTTTGTGTTTTCCTCGGGCTCTATTGAAGCTTATTTGCACAGAGAGCATCGACCAGTGATTGTACTGAAGGTGGTAAGCCCGGCTGTTGGATTGTTGGAGTGGTCGGACTCCCGGTCCTCTTTGGGCAGTGAGCTTACGCCTCCGGAGACACGGAAGCCCTCTAAGTTGGCTTGCCCAAGTGTTTCTACTGTGTGGACCAAGGTGGAGGAGCGCCTGTTGCTGGCATCTCTTGTTCCCTGCTGGGGCCATCCATTGTAGGAGGAGCAGAGGGTGAAGGAGCACTGCCGGATCAGCAGCTCGGTGCAATACCTAAGAGAGGGAATATGCCAGTGATGGCTTGTAGTGCCGGTTTCTGCCCAGAAGAGTTTGCAGCCCTCATGGAATCTCAAGACTTGGTGGATCAGGCAACCTTTTCCTTTAAACTTCAGCGTCCGGAATGTTTTACTTTGGAGTCTATTTGGTTGGCTATCAAGCGTTTGGGTGAAGCTATAACTCCTCAAATTCAGGCTTTACAGGAGAGGACTCAATCGATTAATGAGGCTTGTGCAAGGAACAGTGAGTCTGTAACAACTTTGCAATCTGTAACAACTGACTTAACATCTCGGCTAGAAGTGCTGAAAACACACTCTGAAGCTTTCATGAAGGATTCTAGCTTTCTGAAGTTATTTTTGGAGCATTTAGATAAGTTTAATCGTCTTGCTAATCTTAGATTAATTAACTTTCCTAAGTCTCCAAATGTTAAAGCTAAGGATATGTTTTAAAAATATGTTCATGAGGTCTTGAGGGTCTCTTTTGAATCATCTCCTCCATTAGTTAAGGCTTATTATTTGCCTTCAAGTTTGAAGACCCCCCTGCTGGAGCTGTGCTTCCTGGTTTTCAGGAAGCAGATGTATTAAATATTTCAGAAATATTGAATAGCTCTGATAGTGTAGATGCTGTTCCTGCTACCTGTTTGATAACATTGGCCCTGATATCTGACCGTGAATGGCTCTTTAGGATGTTCCATAGGAAACAAAATATTCCTTTTTTGGGTTGTACAATATGAATTTTCCTCGACCTGGTTAACGAAACTCAGCGGGGCAGGCAGGAATTCCTGATTCTGTGTCCACAAGTACTGCAGCTGGGTGGGGGATTTTTCTTGAAATATCCTTGTAAATGTCTTGTGACGTTCCAGGAGCAATATTTTTTATTTTCCCTCTCAGTTTCCTTTTTATATGCCCGTGAATCTCTAGGTGATGGGAGCACCGACTCTCCTACCCGGGTCATAGAGTGAGGCTGGTCATACCTGATTCAGCTTTCCTTTTAATGATGATATATTTCTGATTATACATCTTGGATCTCTTATTTGTGGTCTAGGGGATGGGTATCCTTTGTGAATATTTTCTCATGTTTTGCTCTGGCATTTTTCCTTAAATATGTTTTTGCTATGGTTACCCACATTTCATGATCAAATTGTTGTTGGCTTGTAATTTGTAAAATTTGCATAAATATAAAATTAAAAAAGAAAACAAAACATCCTACCAGCCTAACTCCAAAATATCAGCCATCCATATCAGCAATCAAATTCAATCATACCCATAAAATCTCTTACAACCGCAATCAAGTGGTACAAACAACCACCTAGCTTGTCCCATGAGCTTATTCCACCAAATCAATAAATGGTTTCCCATAAAGAGATCAAAATACTCTCAAATGCAGTGTATCACCAGGCATAGTTCCAGGCACAGGCACCAGGCACATCTGAGAACACCTTCCTTCTCATCGCGCAAGCACCAGAGTATTTTCTTCTTTCTTCTGTAATTATCTCCGCCACAGTTCAAAGTGGCTTCAATATATGACCTCCACAACATCGGATCCATCCGTCCCATATTCAACTGTACTCTGCATACAGATCCCAATTCAGTCCACTTAGCTAAACACTTACAGGTGTTGCACCAGATGAAATCATACAGCACCCCCCTGCTGCGACCAGCTTGATCTCACAACTTATTCAGTTCTGTTCTCACAACCTGATTGCACAAAATCTTTTTCAACTGTGCTGTGGATTCCATTGCTGTTATCACTCCTCCAACCATGGACCACAGTTTCTTCTACATGGCTTCTTCAGGGAATTTACAACAATGCAGTGGACAGTGTCAGACGGCTGCCTGGGTGAGAATGTTCACAGTCTTGGCAAGTGCATACAGTCATACCTCGGTTTTCGTTTGCCCCGGTTTTCGAGCGTTTCGGTTTTCGACGTCTTTTCTGACTGAGATGTTGTCTCGGTTATCGGATATCGCCTCGGTTTTCGTGCTGCCAGATCTGAAAACTATATACTGTACACTGTACAACTCCTGAAGAAGTGTCAACCTCGCGCTGGTCTGTTTACACTGCCCGCCCAGTCCCGGCAGCACTACCCCCCGGACTCACCGATCGCGTGTTGAGAAGCTGAGCAACATCCTCGAGCCAGAGTCAGAGTCAAGAGCCAAGGATTGCACAAAGAGGAAGGCCCCGATCTCTCCACCGCCTGCCTGTTCTCTGGAGCGCCCCCTCAGGCTCGGAGGTAGCAGGGTAGCTGTCAATGTAAGCAGGAGATGTTGCAGTGCCGTACAGTACAATATCTGTGTGTTTGCTGTCCTGTGGACGATCGGGCAGGTGAGAGAAGTGACAGGAGCTGGGTGTCTGGAACGGATTAATTGAATTTACATTATTTCCTATGGGAAATATTGCTTCGGTTTTCGTACGTTTCGGTTTTAGTCAGACTTCTTAGAACGGATCAATCATGAAAACCGAGGTTTGACTGTATATCAATATGATTTGCAAGGGATTGTGGGAAATGCAGTCCATTCACACCAGACACAGCTGCTCACAATAATTAGTTGTGCTTGAGTGTAAAGCCAATAAGATATTTATTTATGGGGTTATTTCTCCCAACACAGATATGCTTGGTAGCACATAAAACAGGATACTTGCTTTCAGTTTTAACTTGGAAAAACAAAATCAGGAAAACAACAGCTGAATTTGTCAGGCAATCAAATGAAAAGAATAAAGACCTGGTTGGTAACAAACTGGTCTTTTCTGTAGGCTTTAGTTAATATTTTCTTAGCAGTGTATCAAACAACAAACAAAATCCACAAAGAAGGGAAAAACTGTTCTTTTCAGGTTAACTTCTTATATCTTCCCACATAGATTCAGAAGTGATTCCCTCAGAGCTCACAAGCAATTAGGTAAGGCTCAATTGCTAGCAGTTATCCAGCTGAAACCCCTTAGCTGGCTTAATTTCTACTGCATGGCTCAAAATCCTACGCAGGAGCTTTTCTGAGTAGATTAAAGAACAAGTTTGTATTTCTTTGTGATGGTCGTTGTACTTTGTAACAGTAAATTACCAAAGGAGTTTAGACAGAGAGCAATCCATATATTCACAGCCTGTATCTAAGACTTTTCCCCCTTCCTCAACAATCATCGGTTCAATATCATAGATTGGCACAGAGGAATTTCTCAATGGAGCACTTTCAGGAGAATACTTGTTTCCCTGCTGTCTTTCAAGGTTATAGCTAGGGCATAGATCAGTGTTCATACCTGAGCTTCCATTGCTGTTAGAGTTCCTCTCTAAATAGCCTGGCCAGTATGTAGTCCAGTTCTTATGTCCAGCCTTCCAATCCAGATCCCTGGACACTGGATCTCTCTTCACATACCTTCTGGCACGGGTCCTAGGGTCCCTTCCACGTGCAGCCGTCTCCCTCACAGGTACCGTCTGGAGATTCCTAGCTGTGCAGCACCATTCCTCTGGTTTTCCCCAGTCCAATGGTGTATGCTGGCCTTTTGAATGTCTCCCAGTATACGTACTGCTCTGGACTCCTTTAGACCTCCCAAATGCTTTCCTCTTCTTTCTTCCAAAGGGTTTCTTGCCCTCTCTGTCCGTCCGCTCTGGCTTCTGCTTCTGATGAAAATGTCCAAGATGAGGATCTCCCAGATGAAACTGAGGATGAGGATAATTCTCTGTAGAATAAACTCTACCTTTATTCTGCTTTGATGAGTGCTCCACCCCAGCACAGCGCAGCTGTGCTGAATCAGGCCCTGCCCTTTGAGATGAGTGCTTGGGGATTACCTCATAGCCCTCTTGATTGAACACACATTTCCCCACTTCAGCTCCTCTAATGGCTGTTGGAAACCTGGTGCATTCTGGGACTGGTAGTCTTTTATGAGAAAATTCTGTTTTCTTATTTCTACCAGAACTGACAGGTTGCTTGTTCAGAGTCACTTCACCTTTTCTATAGCTCCTTCCTGAGCTATGATAAGCTTCCTTATCACAACAGTCAGACTGGAGAATAACGTAAAACACTAAATCACCCTTAAAAACTACAGAAACACCAACCTGTTGCAACTCGCTCCCACACCTCACAGTCCTTCAAGTTCAGTCCATAAAACGCCAACGCATACGCTATGCCACATGCCCTTTATATCTACAGAACCACTAAATAAAACCAACACCACTGTATTTGAGAATTTAACTCATGCGGAGCCATGGAATTCCACCTAAATATATATTGCTGCTAACGGCGACATAACAATGCCATGCTGGTTAATTTAGAAAATAAGCATTTACACTTGGTATTGATAATTTTAGAAAGGGCTGAATTTGCATTTGGATGTGCTTACTATATAGAAATTGCAAGAGTGTGTGTCAGGGATGTGGTTATAGAGTAGCCTGGGTGGGTCAGAAATCTACATGTATATTCCTCATTTCATATAGAGGTGAGATTTACAGCTGCTTCCTGGCACATTTTTTTTTTAAAAAAATGTTTGTTTTAGACAATTTTTGTACAGCTTTTGTACAGCCTAGGGTTTCGATGGCTGTCTGGTCAGGTAGAGCATTGGAAGGGGTGATGGCAGAATGGTTTTTGTCTCAAGTGGATGGTAATTTAGGTGGGATAATGGTAGAAGATGTAAATACCTTGTTGGATCGGTGGAATTTGACTTGATCTACTGTGGTTTGGAAGGTAGGCGAAGGTTGGGTATAGCGATGAATTACAGATTGAGAAGCAGGGACTCCTTAGAGTGGAGGGGTCAAAGGGATGCGCAGCATAAAATTTACTAGGAGTGGTTGGTGAATTGCTGTGCATCTCTTAGGGGGAGAGAGTACAGTTTCTTCTACAAGTCTTGCTGAGTACCTTCACATGGTGACCCCATTGTACAAACTCTATACTAAATTTCAGCAAGGTGACACTACAACTGAAGTATGGCAGGAAAGAAAAACACATACTAGCTATACATTGCCCAGGATAAAAAGTGCCCACCTGTAGCCTAAGCACTAGGGCTAATGATGGTAGTTGCGATAGTGCAGATAACATCCCTGCTACAGATAAAGGCCATGCTGGAACCACTGTGGCAGGAGAACAGCCACAGAAATTAATGAAGAAGATGAGGATTAACTACAGTTAAGTGGACTTCTGCAGATAGAGAAGAGATAAAAACCCATTTATTCCAACAGGCATTTGACCTCCCTCCTGGGCACCCTGTTTAGTCTTTCGTTTGTCTGTTTTCTGTTGACATACCGATTTGTTTGATTATTGTTTGGTTATTGTTGGTCTTCCGTTTGTCTGTCCTCTATTGACTTCTGATTTGTCTGATTATTGTCTTTGGATTTACTGTCTTGTCTCTGGTGGCCCCTTCGGCCCTTCTTTCTCTTTATTTTGATGGAGTTCCTTTCTTTTCTGAAGCTAGCATCTATATTCTATTGTAAACCGCCCTCATGTTTCGACAAGGGCGGTATATAAAGTGTTTAATAAAGATAAAGATAATATACTTCTACTTTTATGCTACAAACCCTATATTTAAATCAAGAGGGTATACAAAGAGAATCCTCCAAAAACTGGAAGAAAGAAGAATATTGCCACAAGAAAACTGCAAAAAGCAAAGAATGCAAATTTAAGATCTTTAATTTCATAGACCACAGTAAATCCAATCCAATGTGTGCCTTTGAGTCAGTCCTGACTCCTGGTGACCCAGAAGCTCCTGGGTTTTCTTGGCAGTGTCACTGGAAGTAGATTGCTAGGCCTTTCTTCTGAGGCAATGGAGGGTTAAGTGACTTGCCCAAGGCCACAAGGAGTGCTAGTGGGAATCGAACCCCAGTTGCTTGGTTATCAAAAGTCAGTGTTCTAACCACTAGGCTACTCCTCCACTCCAGATCACAGTAAAGTAGTATGCAAATGATAACATCTTGAATCAGCTAAGGGCTTCAATGGAAAAAGAAACAGAGAGGAGGATACCTAGGTGAGAATACCAGAAGAAAGGTATACACAGAAAAAGAAAGAGCAGTTTAGGGGGAGATGGCGCTTAAAGATCTGGAACTACTGGAGAGATGTTGGTGTAAATCACAATTTATTTATTTAACAAGATTTATATACCGTCTTTCTACAAGTCAAGACGGTTTACATATAACAATTGGCAGTGTGTTTCAACTGCTTACAAGGAACAGGTAACAGGTATACAATGAACATGAACGAAACTACAATGAATATGAAAGAGAACTAATTACAATAAGCAGAGATTAACTATTTACATAGGAATTTACAAGGAAAAACACTAGGCTATAAGATATGATTTGAGAGGCCAAATGTGGGGAGGAGAGTGTATAGGGGTTAGTTACTAAGTTGGAAGGGAGAAATGTTCAAGGAAGAGAGGTTTTTAATTTCTTCCTGAACTCAGAGTGGTTGGAACAGTTCCGCAGGTCGTGGGGAAGGGTATTCCATAAGGATGGGGCATAGAGTGAGAAAGCCCTGTTATTAGTAGTTTGCTTGCAATATCTTTTAGATGTAGGGATGGTGAGAAGATATTTAGTAATAGAGCGGCATGTTCTTGAGTTTGTGGAGGAGGAAAGGAGAGACGAGAGGCATGGAGCTGATTCATTGGTTATGATTTTATGAATAAGAGTTATCACCTTGAATTTAACTCTATATTGAACAGGGAGCCAGTGGAGATCGTAGAGAACTGGAGTAATGTGGGATCATCTGGGGTTGTTGGTTATAAGCTGTGCTAGGGTATTTTGGGCTAGTTGAAGTGGCTGTATAGTATTCTTGGGGAGGCCATGATAGATAAGGTTGCAGTAATCGAGAGAAGGGATTGTGAGGGCCTGACAGACAGTACGGAAAGAGTCAGGGTTTAAGAGAGGCTTGAGGTTCCTGAGGATACGTAGTTTAACATATATTGTAGTGGTGGTTTTCTTTATTTGTTCATTGAAGGAGAGGGACTGATCAAGGATAATGCCAAGATATTTCACTTGGTTTTTTATGGAGAGTGTGAGATCACCAATAGTGATGGTGGGAGGAGGACTGTATGCGAAATTAGAAAATACGCGATATTCCTTTGCAGCAACATGTACCTGGCCCTACTCACATAGCCGGCCACACATTGGATCTAATCCTCTCTCCTAACACTTTGCTACCAGTAATTTCCCTTCCTACCGTGCTCAGTGTCCCCTGGTCTGACCATTTCTGTATTTTCTTCTCTGTTTCTTCCCCCTCCTTGGCATCTACTGTTCTTACCCCACCCTCTTCTTCGGTCCCTTTTCGCCGCCATATCACCTCTGATACCCTCAAGGCTTTTCCCCCTGCTTCCTCTCTCTTCCCATCTGACTTTGCTGCACTCCCCCCTGATGAACAAGTTTCCCTCTGGAATTCTCTTCTTTCAGTTACCTTGGATGACCTAGCCCCACTTCGGCCGGTCTCGAATCGGCCTGGACCCTCTCGTTCCCCATGGTATACTCCTGCTCTGCGTCTCCAACGAGCCCAGCTCCGGCATTTGCAACGCCGGTGGACCCGTCACCCCTCCCCTGATTTACGCCTTCACTTTAAGCGACTTTCGTCTGAATATCGCCTGGCGATCCAATCCGCCAAACGTGATTTTCATGCGACCGAAATTACTACTGCTGCGAGCTCTTCCAAGCAACTCTTTGTCATTTTGCGTAGACTTTCCTCTGTAGGCCCCGATAAACGTCAGTTACCTACGGCCCCTAACCCTCAGTCTCTCGCCACCTTTTTTTCTGAGAAAATTCTCCATCTTCGTGCATCCTTCTTACATCCCTCCCCTCCACCGCCCCTGTCCCCATCCTGCTCTGTCCTGCCCCCCTCCCCACCTAACTTTGCCCTGGCCCATTCTTGGTCTTCCTTCCACCCCGTCACTTCTGCTGAAGTCCTACAGGCATTAACAAAATCCAACAAAACCACTTGCAAATTGGACCCAATTCCCTCCCATTGGTTATTTGAACCTTCATTACAGCTCATACCCATCATTACTGATATCATTAACTCTAGCCTTTCCACTGGTCATTTTCCCTCCTCTTGGAAATCAGCTATTGTTCGTCCTATTCTCAAGCAGCCTACTCTTGATCCTTCTGTTCTTTCTCACTGGCGCCCTGTCTCAAATCTTCCTTTCGTAGCCAAACTCCTAGAACGTCTTGTCTTTGACCAGCTAATTTCTCATGCTGAATCTACTAATACCCTTCACCCCCGCCAAGCCGGTTTTCGTCATGGACACAGCACGGAAATGGTTCTTCTTGCACTTCTCAACGACCTGCATGTTGCTCACGATCGTGGTGATGTTTCTCTTTTAGTTTCTCTCGACCTCTCTGCGGCTTTTGATCTAATTGACCACCGTACTTTACTTTCTCGTTTATTGGATGTGGGTCTGCAAGGCACAGTTTGGCAGTGGTTTTGCTCTTTCCTTACAAATCGCTCTTTTTCGGTTCTTTCTGGCGATCAGTCTTCTGCTTCTTTCCCCCTCACTTGTGGTGTACCACAGGGTTCTGTTCTGTCCCCACTCCTGTTTAATATCTTTCTAGCTCCTTTATCCTTAATAATTCAACAGTTTCCTGTATCATTCTATATGTATGCTGATGATATCATTCTATTGTTTCATACTTCTCCCCTCACTTTAGATATTACTCAACTGAATCTCTGTCTCTCTCGGATTTCTTCTTGGCTATCTCACAATTTTTTACATCTGAATCCGTCTAAGTCAACAGCTATGTGGGTCTCACTAACCGGTTCTTGTCCTTCTTTGGCTCCCTTGATTGATTCTGTCCCCCTCCCTCTTGTGTCATCTTTCCGCTATCTTGGTGTCATTCTTGACTCTACGCTTTCTTTTCATCAGCATCTTACTTCCCTTATACGTCGCTGTTTTGTCACCCTGCGACAGATCAGGGCTGTCCGTTCCCTTCTTCCCTTTTCTTCTTTAGTTACTCTTGTCCTGGCCCTAGTTATAAGTTGCCTGGACTACTGCAATGTCTTTCTTGCTAACCTCCCAAAATACCAACTCCTACGTCTCCAGCGCATTCAAAATGCTGCCGCCCGCCTCATCACATTTTCACACCGTTTTGACCATATCACTCCTATCCTCCTCCGTTTGCACTGGTTACCGCTCTGCTTTCGTTTTCATTATAAGTTCCTTATTCTGATTCACCGTGCTTTTTATACTAACACTCCTCTATATCTTGCAGATCGGATCTCTCTCCATACCCCCTACCGTCAGCTTCGCTCTCTTCATGCAAATCGTCTGTCTCTTCCTTCCCCGTCACATGCACACCTCGAGCAGACCCGTCATGCAGCTTTTTTCTTTTTAGGTCCAGTACTATGGAATGCATTACCCCCGTCTCTCCGTTTGGAACCCTCATACCTTCAATTTAAAACACTACTCAAAACCCATCTGTTTCAGCAAGCTTTTCATCTATCTCCCGATGGTCCTCCCTGATGTTTTTTTTGTTTTTGTATTTGCCCCTGGTTTGTTCGTATATGGTTTTGTTATATATTTTGTCTACCCTAGTCTGTTTTGTTTTCCCCGTTATGGGCCTTTTATTACCGTTTGTATTTTTTAAATTAATTTATGTTTTAAAATACTGGTTATGTTTTAAATTATTGGCCCTTTGTTTGGTTGTTTTAATTCTGTCTACTATTTGTCTATGCTTTTATACTTTCCTTTTCTGTTATACTTTGGCGTTCCTTTCTCTGTTTTTGCACTGCCAACCATTTATTGTACACCGCTTTATGTCTCGGCGAAAAGCGGTTTATCAAATTTTTAATAAAGATAAAGATAAAGATACCTGAAGAACCTCAGTTTTGGATGGATTGATTATGAGGTTGTGTTGGGAGAGCCAAGATTTAAGACTGGTTAGGCATTCATTTAGTTTAGAAAAGTTAGGATTTGAGAGGTTAAATGGGGTGAAGCACATCATGTCATCGGCATATAGCTGGTATTGAATGCCATGGTTTTGGAAAATCTTGCAGACAGGCTGAAGGAAAATATTGAAGAGAAGAGCAGAAAGACTGGATCCTTGAGGGACACCCTGTTTTAGGGTGAAAGGAAGGGAGGTATTGTTTCCAATACGAACTTGTTGGGTTCTATCCTGCAAATAAGAACGGAACCAGTTTAGAGTTATGCCTCTCAGTCCGATATCATAGAGTCTGTTTAGGAGTTGGTGGTGGGGAAGAGAGTCAAAGGCGGCAGATAAGTCAAGGAATATGAGGAGGCATCCTTGGGAAGGGTTCTGGGTGTAGAGGTATAATGAATCTAGAAGGGAGGTAAGGAGGGTTTCAACACCATGTTTTTTTTTGAAACCATGTTGGAATAAGTATCGCATTTGAAACAATGCGATACTGTTAAATGTCTCTGGCATCACCTCAGCAAAGAGACGGATTATATAGTATATCTGGATTTTCAGAAAGCCTTCGACAAGGTCCCTCATGAGAGAATCCTGGCAAAATTTAAAAGTCATGGGATAGGAGGCAGTGCACTATTGTGCATCAGGAAATGGTTAAAAGATAGAAAGCAGAGGGTAGGGCTAAATGGCCAATTTTCTCAATGGAGAAAGGTGAATAATGGAGTATCCCAGGGATCTGTGCTGGACCCGCTGCTTTTTAACATATTCACAAATGGGAATGGGAATAACGAGTTCAGTGATCAAATTTGCAGATGACAGAAAATTATTCAAAGTTGTTAAAACACAAGAGGATTGTGAAAAATTTCAAGACCTTGATAAATTGGAAGATTGAATGTTCAAATGGCAGATGAAATTTAATGTGGACAAGTGCAAAGTTATGCACCTAGGAAAGAATAACTCAAACTATGGTTATATGATGCAAGGTTCCACATTAGAAACCACCACCTAGGAAAAAGATTTAGGCGTGATCGTGGATAACACATTGAAACCCTCTGCCCAGTGTGTAGCAGTGGCCAAGAAAGCAAATAAAATGCTAGGAATAATATGGAAAGGAATGGAGAATAAATCCAACAATATTATAATGCCTCTGTATTGTTCCATGGGTCAACCGCACCTTGAATATTGTGTGCAATTCTGGTCACCGTATCTTAAAAAGAATATAGCAGAATTAGAAAAAGTACAGAGTACATCCCCCAAATGGTAAAGGGGATGGAAGAATACCCCTATGAGGAAAGGCTTAAAAGGTTAGGGCTCTTCAATTTGAAAAAGAAATGGCTGAGGCAAGATATGATAGAGGTCTATAAATGGAGTGGAATGGGTAAACGTAGATCGATTGTTTACCCTATGAAAAAGTAGAAAGACTAGGAGACACACAATGAAGCTACAATGTAACCCATTTAAGACTAATAAGAGAAAATATTTTTTTCACTCAACATATAATCAAACTCTGAAATTTGTTACCGGAGGATGTAGTAAAAGCTGTCAGTGTAGCTAGGTTTAAAAAAGGTTTGGACAAGTTCCTAGAGGAAAGGTCCATAAACCAATATTAAAGAGGACCCCAGAAATTCATTGCTTGGGACAAGCATTGTGGAACCTGTGTGCCTTTTTGGGAACTTTCCAGGTACTTGTGACCTGGATTGGCCACTGTTGCGAACAGGATACTGAGCTTGATGGACCTTGGTCTGACCCAGTATGGGATTTCTTATGAAATGTCAAAACTATCTTTAAAAAAATATAGAACAGATTAGTAAGACAAGACTTTCCTTGGCTAAATCCATTTTGTCTTTCTCCCATTAAATCATGACTATCTACATGTTCAGTAATTTTATTCTTTATAATGGTTACTGCCATTTTCCCAGTACTAATGTTAGGCTCACCAGTCTGTAGCTTCCTGGATCACTCCTGGAACCCTTTTTAAAAATTGGTGTTACATTGGCCATTCTCCAGTCTTCAGGTATTAGAGATGATTTTAATTATAGTTCACAGATTACAAATAGTATTTATTTATTTATTTAACATTTTTTATATACCTTTTCATTTAATCAAGGTGGTTTACAATATCTTTAACATTTACAAAGAACTTGTAAATTTAAATAATAACAGAACTTGTAATTTTAAACAATTAAATGTTAACGTTTACAAAGAACTTGGAAATTTAAACAATAACAGAGAACTTGCAATTTTAGGCAGTATCATCGTGACTTCAGTAACTTAAACAGTCTCTTGTAGCATCTACTCATTGCTAGTATAACTCGGCTTGTGGAGTGGTTAGTGTGATTGGGGATCTTCGTTGAATTGTTCAATGAATAGAGTGGTTTTGAGCAACGTCCTGAAATCTTTTAAGTCGGTTGTTGATCTTAGTTTTTCTGGGAGGACATTCCAAATAGCAGGGGCAGCAAGAGAGAAGGCTCACGTGGATGTTGGTTTATTGGTTCTTGTGAAGAGAGTGGGGGTTGGTATTGTGTTTTTGGTGCTGTTTCTGTCTGGTCTTTTGCTTTCTTTGGGTCCAATGAGCTCTTGTAGTATTCCTGCTGATATGTTGTTTTTAATTTTGAAGATGGTGAGTGCTGATTTATGGTAGGTCTGCAATCTCCTATTTCAGTTCTTTCAGCATACTGGGATGTGTACTTTCCAATCCAGGTGATGTGCTACTCTTTAGCTTATGTGGTGGCGCAGAGGAGAAAGAGCCTGGGAAAGAAGGGAGAAATAAGGCATTTTTCTCAGAGAAGAGAAACAAAACCAGAAGTTCAGGGGTTAAAACTCCTGGTTTAGAAAAAAACTCCTCACAGAATACTTGTTGTCAAGGGACACGCCCTAGCTCCCTAGTTACCAGCCCTGCTCACGAGGGACAGCTAGGGGAGGAGCTAGCAAGTAGGAAGGGGAAATACAGATAAACGCCAGGAATCTGGAGAGAGAGAGAGAGAGGGAACGGACAAAGAGCAGCAGAGAACTCGAGGAGTCCGGGAAGTGCAGGACGTGCTCAGAGTGCAGGTGTGAGGTACACTGCAAGGGAAAGCAGCCTTAGAGGAAGGTGCTTTGGGAGCCAGACTTCCAGTGAAGGAGAATCTTCTTCTGAGCGAGAGAGAAGAAGGAGGAGTTCCAGTTCTGAGTCCAATGCTGAGGTGAATGGGTCTGAGAGTCCTAGAAGGGAAAGAGGCTCTAGGAGCTCAGCAGAATTACCCAAGAGATGCTTGCAGAGAGTGAAGGAAGCTTCACCCAAAGCTCCGTGGAGAAAGACAAAACCAGCCAGAGGTTTTAAAGCTTATCCAGGGGAATTTCCAAGCCATGTGAGTAACCTGAAACATGCTCCAAAGGTTTATATGGAACCAGAGCAGTTAGCTGTAGAGCCGGCTAAATCCTTATTTCCTCAGACTAAAGTGAGCAGTGTTAAACCCTCTAACAAACTTGTGAAAGTTAAAGAATTACCTAAGAGTAAAGACATCTCTCAGAGGAGAGGAGAATCTGCTTTAAATAAGGTTTTACAAATCTTAAAAGGTTTAAAGCAAGACAATACTGAATTCATGAATAATGCTTCTCTAGCAAACTCAGATGTTGAGAGCATGGAATTTGAATCTTCTATGCCACAGGAACCTGACCCTGTTGAAGAAATGGAATGTTCTTTAGTTTTTAGAAAGTAGCTAAAAACTAGAGTGTGTCACGAAGTCAAAGCTAGCAGCCGTTTCAAAGACGCAGAGCTGAGAGGAATATGCTAATTAGGAGAGCTCTGATTCTCTAAGCTTAACCCCTTCTTTGAAAGACTGCTTGTACAAAGTATAGAGCCTGGCAGATAGCAGGTGAAGAAACCATTGTATGTGAGAAGAGAGAAAACAGTGTGCAGTGAAGTTTTACTTTGTGGGATTACTTGAAGCTGTACATGTTTTAAAAGGCACATTCTGGAGAAGAAGGTTTTTGCACCAAAGTTCTTTTGCTATGATTTTGGTATGAAGAAATACTTTGTTTAAGTTTGCTGATAAGCTGAATACCAAGCCTCTTACCTTGTTGTTTTTTCTCTGGAAGTTTCCATACCTTATGTTGATATTTGGAACTGTTTAAGAAGTTCCTCTGGCCTAAAGGAATGTTGTAAAGGAATAATAAAAATCCTGCGTGCCTATTTTCCCTCTTGGCTTAAGTTATTTCAACTACACAACTACAACTATAGGCATGTGTTAAAATAAATAAAGACTATCATCACTCCCAGCACCTAGGCAACCGCCTAGGGTAAAGGGGGTGGTGACACTTATCAAATAGTTGTAATATATCTTCCTAGTTTATGAGATTTGTTTCAATTCTTCTCATACATCGCCTTCAGTTACCATTTCAGATAACTTCCCTACATCTTCTTCAGTTCCTTCTCTATGGCCTTGACCTCCCTTGGTGCCCCTTTTACCCTTCTGTCATCTAATGGTCCAACTGATCCTCTCGGGTTTTTTTCTACGAATGTACCCTGAATGTTCTAGTTATAACAGATCTATGATTGTAAATAGTTCTTACTTTTAACTGTTTATTGTAAATAGTTCACCGGTTACATGATGTTCAATATATTATGTTTTGTTGCATTGTAAACCGCCCCTGTTCTCTGGTATAGAAAAGCATCCAAATAAATAAATAAAACGTTTTATTCTGCATTTTTGCTTCTAGGCAAGCTTCTTTTCAAATTCTCTCTTTGTCTGCCTTATCAATGCCTTGCATCTAACTTGCCATTTTCATCATTTAGTTCCTTTTTCCATTTCCCAAAAGATACTTTTTTGGCTACAACAGCATCTTTGACCTCACCTTTAAACCGTGCTAGCAATCGTTTGGCCTTCCTTCCACCTTTCTTAAAGCATGGAATACATCTGGTCTGGGCATCCAAGATAAGTAATTTTAAACCATGCCCATGCTTGATCTAAACCTTTAACCTTTGCAGCTGTTCCTTTTAGTTTTTAATTATTTTCCTAATTTTATCATAATCTCCCTTTTGAAAGTTAAAAGCTAGTGCTCTGGATTTCCTTGCTGTTCGCCCTCCATTTACTAAATCAAATGTGATCATGCTATGATCACTATTGCCAAGTGGCCCCGAAACCCTTATCTCTTGCACCAAATTCAACCCCTTCACTAAGTAACAAAGTGCTAAGAATGTAAACATCAAATGCTTAAGAATACACACCTTAAACTCATAATTGCTTACGAATATTGTAAATAAGTTTCAAAAAAGTTAAATACTAATCTTATGTATATCAGTGATTGTATTATATTTATCCTCACCTGTTACCTGTAATTGTTTAAAACATTATAATGTAATACAGTTGTTCCAAATGTAAACCGCTCTGATTACACGATAGGGCGGTATAAAAGACACACAAAAGATCCTGTGTTCCACTAAAGACTGTGTCTAAAATAACTTTCCCTCCTGTGGGATCCTAAACCAGCTGCTCCAAGAAGCAGTCATTTATTTCATCTAGAATCTTTATTTCCCTAGCATATCCTGCTGTGACATTGACCCAGTCGAAACAGGATAATTGAAATCACCCATTGTGTTGTAACTTTTGTTAGCTTCCCTGATTTCTTTCAGCATTTCATCATTCATCTGTTCATTCTGGCCAGGCAGTCGGTAGTACACCCCCACTGTAATTGCCTTCCCTTTTTTACATGAATTTCTATCCATACAGATTCTACAGTGTCTTTTGATTCCTGCAAAACCTTTATCCTGTTTGACTCAATGCCCTCTCTAACATAGAGTGCAACCCCTCCACCTATCATTGCAATATAGTTTGTACCCAGATAACGGTGTCCCATTGGTTGTCCTTCTTCCACCAGATCTCTGAGATGCCAATTATATCTGACTTTTCATTTAGTCCTATATATTCTAACTCTTCCTTCTTATTTTTTAGACTTCTAGTATTTGCATACACACATTTTAAAGTATGTTTTTTGTTCATATTAACAATTTGGGTATCTGTTGACAGGGGTATTTTAGAATCTAACTCTGCCTGCCCTATACTTAAAGGTACCTGGATTACTTTTACCTTTATAGGAAACTCTCTATCAGGATTCCCTAACTTTCCTCTTTTGCTAGTATCCTTCAAAGATACATCATTCTGAACCATGTGCTCTTGGGTGACTTTGACTTCCCCCATGATCTAGTTTAAAAGTTGCTCCTTTTTAAAGGTTAATGCCAGCAGTCTGGTTCCACCCCAATTAAGGTGAAGCCCATCCTTTTGGGAACCTCCCCCCCCCCCTTCCCCAGAATGTTGCTCACTTCCTAACAAATCCAAAACTCTCTTCCTTGCACCATTTTCTCATCCATGCATTGAGATTCTGGAGCTCTGCCTGCCTTTTGGATCCTGTGTGTGGTACAGGCAGCATTTCTGAGAATGCTACCCTGGAGTTCTGGATTTTAACTTCATACCTAAAAACCTAAATTTGGTTTCCATAACCTCCCTCCCACACTTACTATGTCATTGGTATCAACATGTACCAAGATGGCAGGCTCCTCCACAGCACTATCTAAAACCTTGTCTAGGTAGTTAGTGAAGTTCTTTTCCTTCACACCTGAGAGGCATGTTACTAGGCGATCCTCATGTCCACTAGCCACCCAGGTATCTACATGCCTAATGATTGAATCATGAACTATAACTGCCATCCTAAACCTTCCCTCATGGGCACATGGCCCTGGAGAATCATCATCGGTGCGAGAGAGTTTTACATCACTTGGAGGTCCTAGCTACAGGATCACAAGGTGATGCTCTCCTTTCACATTGTCTCTTTCCTCCATGGCAACAGAGAATCTGTCAGACTGGAGGTGGGACTTCAGTACTATATCCCTATAGGTCTCATCTATATACCTCTCTGTCTGCCTTAGCTCCTCCAAGTTTGCTACTCTAGCCTTCAGAGATCGGACTTGTTCCCTGAGAGCAAATAGCTCCTTGCACCTAGTGCACACATAAGATCTCTCACCAATTGGGAGAAAATCATATGTGTGACACTCAATGCAAAAAACTGGATAGGAAAGGGGAGATGCTGAATAACAGTGGCAGAGGTGGTAAAGCCTTAAGCTGCCCGGAGAAGTGGGTGGCGCATGACTGAAGGCTTTCCTAACCAGGGCTCTACAGATCAACGAACAGTAAGGATTTGAGGGTTTGTTTGTTTGTTTTTATTATATTACATTGCTAGCTCTCTGACTGGGAGCTCTTAAAAGGGTTTTTTGTATATTTTTTAAAGCAAGGTTACTTTCTTTTTGGTGCTTTAGGGGAATTTTCCTTGAGTACAGTAGGTTGCTGAACTCTAGTAACCTCCTCAGGTTTAGAAACTGCTAACACCTAATCAGGAGTTAGTGGGCCTGATTTCCTGAGTGCAGCTGAGGCCTGCATAAAAGGCTCCAGTGCCCTGCCCTGTTGAGGCTTTCCTAACCAGGGCTCTACAGATCAACAAACAGTAAGGATTTGAGGGTTTGTTTGTTTGTTTGTTTTTATTATATTACATTGCTAGCCTCTGACTGGGAGCTCTTAAAAAGGTTTTTTGTATATTTTTTAAAGCAAGGTTACTTTCTTTTTGGTGCTTTAGGGGAACTTTCCTAGTAACCTCCTCAGGTTTGGAAACTGCTAACACCTAATCAAGTGTTAGTTCCCTCCCTACCCACCCCGACTCCCACCCACCCCTAGTGAGCAGTCTTGCTTTATAGGGCACCTCCCCCTTTAACAAATCACAGAGAATTGGACCAGCACATTTTGAATATAATTAAAGAGATTTAACTGCTTTTTCTCTGAAAGGACAGCTGGGAAACCGGCTGGTACTTGGTAGATCTCTCTCTTTTGCTTTAACAGATACCTAAGCTCCACGAACAGAACAATGGCTGGGAAAAATCGTATTGCTAAAGCTGTTGCCCCCGTTACAGCTTCTGCCTTAGTCCAGACAGAGGTCCTAATGCCAGTTGAAGGACCAGTTCCTTGTGCAGGGTGCCTGCATGCTGAAGCTCTGAGGAAACAAGTGGAGGAACTCAGAGAGGAGGTGGCGAGGCTGAGGAGCATTCAAGACAGTGAGAAGTACATTGATGAGATGCTTCTTGCAGCAACCAAGCTCTCCAGCACAGGAGAAGATGGGTGCCAACAGAATGTCGATGGTTGGACACAAGTCACCAGGGCCTGCAAAATCACCAATCCAACTTCTCCAGCCCTTGAATTGAAGATCCATTATGCAGCCCTGGAAGTGGAGGAGGTGAAAGCATCCCTGGAAAGGGAAGAACCAGAGTTCAAGTACCCCAAAATTGCAGAATCAGTGACCACAAGGAAACGAAGGGTAGTGGTGGTTGGAGACTCTCTTCTGAGGGGTACTGAGGCGTCCATCTGCCGACCAGACTTGATGTCCAGAGAGGTATGCTGTCTGCCTGGTGCCAAAATCCAAGATGTTAGGGAGTGTTTGCCGAGACTCATCAAGCCCACTGACTATTACCCAATGTTACTAATCCATGTTGTAACAAATGATACTGCCAGGTATATCTCGCAACGTATCAAAAGTGACTTCATGGCTCTGGGACAGAGGGTGAAGCAGTTAGGTGCACAGGTGGTGTTCTCTTCAATCCTCCCTGTTGAGGGTAAAGGCCAAGGCAGAGAGGCTCGCATCCTGGAGATGAATGCATGGCTGCGTGGATGGTGTCATCGAGAGCGTTTTGGTTTCCTAGACCATGGGATGCTGCTCCAAGGGTTGCAGAGCAGAGATGGCATCCATCTGTCCAAGAAACGTCAACGCATCTTCGGTAGTAGACTGGCTAATCTACTGAAGAGGGCTTTAAACTAGATTCGTTGGGGATAGGTGAAGAAAGCCCCCAGGTAAGTGAAAGCCCCCAGGTAAGTGAAAGCCCCCAGGTAGGTAGGTATTTAATGTAACAGGGGTAACATATAGAAAGCAGTGTGTATAAATACCCGTAGCATGGGAAATAAGATCCCTGATTTTGAAGCTTTGGTGGGAGTGGCTGACTTGGATTTAGCGGCAGTTACAGAAACATGGTTCACAGAAAACCATGACTGGGATGTAACTATACCTGGCTATACTTTACTCAGAAAGGACAGGGTAGGAAGAAGGGGAGGAGGAGTGGCACTATATGTCAAAACTACTATTAAAGCTTTGGAATTACAGAGCTTAAAAGGGAGAGAGGAGGCATTGTGGGTTAAACTAGAAAGAGGGAAAGAGAAATCTATTTGCATTGGTGTGATATACAGACCTCCCTCACAAGAGGAAGAGGTGGACAGAGAGTTAATTGGAGACATGCACAGCATTGCTAGGAAAGGGGAAGTGCTACTGATAGGAGATTTCAATATGCCAGATGTTGATTGGCACATTCCTGCTGCAGTATCATCTAGAAGTAAGGAGATCCTGGATTTTCTACAGGGAGAACTATTCAGGCAATTGGTAACAGACCCCACACGTGAAGGGGCCATACTGGACTTGGTGCTTACCAATGGTGAAAGTGTTTCTGATGTTGTAGTGGGAGATCATTTTGCATCCAGTGATCACCAGATGGTGTGGATCAGTATTAGGACTAGGGCTGTTAGAATCCATTCCAAGGTGAGGATCTTAGACTTTAGGAAGACTAACTTTGCGAAGATGGGCCAATACCTCAGGGAGTCGTTAGTGGGATGGGAACAGCTGAGGGATGTAGAAAAACAGTGGGCAAAACTGAAGGGGGTATTTTAAGGGCAACCAACCTTTTTGTTAAAATGGTAAATAAAGGCAAAAGGAAAAGGAGACCGCTATGGTTTTCGAAGGAAGTAGCTGAAAAAGTGAAGAAAAAGAGGGAGGCCTTCATGAAATACAAGAGATCACAGAGAGAGGAAGACAGGCATCTGTATTTGGAAAAACTTAGAGAAGCTAGCAAAGTAGTCAAGAAGGCAAAGATTCAAAAGGAGGAGGAAATAGCCAATGCAATAAAATGGGGGGATAAGACATTTTTCAGATATATTAGTGAGAAGAGAAAGGGCAAAAGTGGTATTGTCAGACTCAAGGGTGCAGGGGGGGGGGGGAATATGTAGAAGCTGATAAGGATAAAGCAGAATTGCTTAACAAATATTTTTGTTCTGTGTTCACAGATGAAGAACCAGGAGCAGGACCTCAGAAAACACCCACAAATAGGAACAGAAGCGAGGGACATCTTGAACAATTTTCAGAAGACTATGTTCGTGAGAAACTAGCTCAACTTAAAGTAGACAAAGCGATGGGACCGGATGGGATACACCCTAGAATACTGAGGGAACTTGGGGAAGTTCTAGCAACTCCACTGACTGACCTTTTCAATGCCTCGTTGGAGTCGGGAGTGGTGCCAAAGGACTGGAGGGAGGTTCACGTTGTGCCTTTACACAAAAGCGGAAGTAAGGATGTGGTTAAAACTACAGGCCGGTTAGTTTAACTTCGGTGGTGAGTAAATTATTGGAAACGCTGCTGAAAGAGAAAATAGTGAGGTTTCTGGAGTCCAGTGGATTACAGGATCTGAGGTAGTATGGATTCACCAGAGGCAGGTCTTGTCAGACAAATCTGATTGATTTCTTTGACTGGGTGACCAGGGAGTTAGACCGAGGGAAAGCTCTAGATGTGGTGTATTTAGCCTTTGACACTGTTCCTCACAGGTGACTTATAAACAAACTGAGCACCCTAGGGATGGACCCTAAAGTTACTACTTGGGTTAGAAATTGGTTGGGTGGGAGGCGACAAAGAGTACAAGTAAATGGAGCTCACTCTGAGGAGAAGGATGTTACCAGTGGTGTGCCCCAGGGATCTGTCCTTGGTCCGATTCTTTTTAACATCTTTGTTAGTGATATAGCGGAAGGGCTGTCGGGTAAGGTTTGCCTCTTTGCAAATGATACCAAAATCTGCAATAGAGTAGACACCCAGGAAGGTGTAGATAACATGAGGAGGGATCTAGCTAAGCTTGAAGAATGGTCTAGAATTTGGCAGCTGGGATTTAATGTTAAAAAATGTAAGGTCATGCATTTGGGCTGCAGCAATCCAAGGGAGCAATACAGTATAGGAGGTGAAGTACTTTTGTCCACTAAAGAAGAGCGGGACCTAGGCGTGGTTGTGTTTGATGATCTTAAAGTAGCTAAACAGGTTGAAAAGGCGACGGCAAAAGCTAGAAGGATGCTTGGGTGCATACGGAGAGGAATGGCTAGCAGAAAAAAGGAGGTGGTAATGCCTCTGTATAAGTCTTTGGTGCGACCTCATTTGGAGTATAGTGTGCAATTCTGGAGACCACACCTTCGAAAGTATGTGAACAGGATGGAGTCGGTGAAGAGGGTGGCTACTAAAATGATTAGTGGGCTTCATTATAAAGCATATGAGGACAGACTTAAGGATCTTAATATGTACACCTTAGAGGAAAGGCGGGATAGAGGTGATATGATTGAGATGTTTAAATACGTCCGTGGCATAAATGTTCAGGGAGAGAGCCTCTTTCAATTGAAAGCAAGTTCTGCTATGAGGGGACATGGGATGAGGGTGAAGGGAGATAGATTCAGGAGTGATATGCGGAAATATTTCTTTACGGAAAGAGTAGTGGATCCATGAAATAGTCTCCCAGTGGAGGTGGTAGAGATGAGGACAGTAACTGAATTTAAAAAAGCATGGGACCAACACAGAGGATCTCTAAAGGTAAAAAGTGGACTGTTGTAGTTGTTGATATGGAAGGACAGACTAGATAGGCCATGTGGTCTTTTTCTGTCATCATGTTTCTATGAAGTTTTTCCTAGAGCAGCAGAACCCATAAGTATTCTGAGGAAGATACTGAGGAGGGTACAGAACAGGTTTTCACCATTTGTTTGGAATAAGAAACCACCTTGTATATCAAATAAAAGGTGAAATTAGACTTACCTGCTAATTATTGTTCCTTGAGGAACTCCAGTCGAGTCCCGTACCTCTGGGGTTTTGCTCCTCCTCCAGCAGCTTGGAGACTGAGAAACGTCATCTTTTTTGATGACAGTGGTATAAAACCACAGGAACTGCCTCCTCACTCCAGTAACCTATTGATAAAGCAGACTCACCGGAGCAATAATTAAGTAGTAAACACTACAAACAAACAGTAAACTAACTTAACTAATAACGCTTAAAGGAGAAACTATCTCTTCTTCTGTTCTCCCCCAATACTATACTAACTTTCTTAGAACTTCTTAGGTCCATCCTCCCCCCTTATGGAGAATATTGACCCCATCATAATCCCCATCTATATAACCTCCCCTTACGGACCATAAACCACACAGCTACACCTCCATCTTACCTGTGAAATATCTCTTGCTTCAGGCTATAGTCCAAAGAAAAAATCCAGGGAGGGATATGGGACTGGACAGGAGTTCCTCAAGGAACAACAATTAGCAGGTAAGTCTAATTTCACCTTCCTTATCGTCCCTCCAGTCCAGTCCTGAACCTCTGGGGATGTAACAGAGCAGTGAAACAAATCAACGGGAGGGACCTGCTAGACCAGCCTGAAGCACCGCTGATCCAAAACAGGTATCCGTTTCCGCCTGAACATTCAGACCGGTAATGCTTGACAAAAGAATTTAAAGATGACCAGGTAGCCACCTTACAAATTTCTACAGCTGGTACCAAACTGTACTCAGCCCATGATGCCACATGCGCCCTAGTTGAATGAGCTCTAAGCCCTTCTGGTACCGTTTTATCCTTCAAAACATACACTGATGCTATCGCCTCTTTAATCCACCTGGCAATAGAAGCTTTTGACGCTGCTTCTCCTTTTTTCGTTCCTCCAAACAGAACAAATAGTCTATCCGACCTGCGGAAACATGCCGTCCTTCGGATATACTTCTTCAATGCTCGACGAACATCTAACAGATGTAACTTCCCTGTGGAATTACTATGCCTACCTTCACCGAAAACTGGCAATGAAACTACCTGATTCACATGAAATGCTGACACTACTTTGGGCAAAAAGGACGGCACTGGCCTCAAGACGTCCGAAAAAAGCTAAAAACCTACCTATTCCAGGAACACTACAACATAACATAAATATAAACAGATAGAAATTACTCACCCACCACAAGCAGAAATAGATAGAAGCTACTCACCCAGCACAAGAACCAAACTCTATTCAACCTAAACGATATCTTCACACAGCACCCACAAGTACACTGCACAGAAAACACTACACCTATGAATCTCAACACAAAAACTAGAACTAAATACTTATATCTGTAACTAGCTCACAATATGTAACTTACAACTGTAAATAGTTCACGCTGTATAAATTGTGAATGCAGATATAGATATCTTGATTCTCGTTATATGTAACAAATGTTTGCTGTGTCATAAGTTAATGTTAACCGCTACTGATCGCTGGAAGAAGTGGTATACAAATGTAACCAAATAAATAAATAAAATAAAATACCACCTTCATATCATAAAAAGACAGAAAAGGTTTTCTACAAGACAAAGCCTGCAACTCTGAGATTCTCTGAGCTGAACAAATAGCCACCAGGAACACCACCTTGAGAGTAAGGTCCTTTTAATGACGCTCTAGATAACGGCTCAAAGGGCTCGTGCACCAATGCCTCCAATACTAAATGGAGATCCCATGTCGGAACCACCTGCCTACATGGTGGCCTCAACAGAGACACCGCCCTCAAAAAACGCTTAATATCTGGATGTCCACCCAGCACCTCCCCTTTTATCTTTCCTCTATAACAGGACAGCGCTGCCAACTGCACTCTTAGGATGCAGCAGCTAAGCCTTTCTCAAAACCATCCTGCAAGAATTCCAGAACCTGTGGTATCGAAGCTCTTAATGCTTCAAACTCCCTGTCTACACACCATGCTTCAAATACACGCCAGCTGTGAACATACGCCAACGAGGTAGATCTCCTCCGTGCCTTCAACAAGGTGGCAATCACCGCTGTGGAGTATCCATAAGAACATAAGATAGGTTTAGGTTTAGGTTTATTCATTTGATATAACCGCCTTTCTGGGGCAATCAAAGCGGTGTACAGGTAGTAAAATACATAAAAATTCATAAAATACATAAAATAGATAAATTATACAAAACATAAAAGCATAATACATAAAAACTTTGGCCATGGCCAGAAAGGAAAGGAAATGTACAATTTTGTAAAGGATAGAGACTAATATGCAGCAAGTACGGGACAGGATACAACAGGTGGGTAGGTACAGCAGGGACAGATTCATACAAAAGGGGAGGGGATATTGAATGCCAGTGAAAAGAGATGGGTTTTAAGGTTTTGTTTGAAAGTTGCGAATTGTGGTTCCAGGCGGAGGGAAGGGGGGAGAGAATTCCAGTGTGCGGGACCAGCAAAGTAGAATGCAGATAGACGTGTGAATTGGAGGTGGGCACGGGAAGGGGGGGGAGGGCGAGACGGTTGAGATGGAAAGAGCGGGGAGTGTAACGTGAGGAGTGGAAAGATAGAAGGTCAGACAGATAGGATGGGGTACCAGTGTGATAAACTTTGTGAAGTAAAGTTAGCAGTTTAAACTGGGAACGGAATGGGACCAGCAACCAATGAAGATGGAAAAGTAAGGGAGTGACATGATCTCAAAGGGCGGAAGAAGTGATAAGACGTGCAGCAGTATTTTGTATTCTTTGGAGCCAGATCACCTGGTTTTTGGGGAGACCAAGGAACAGTGCGTTAGAGAAGTCCACCCGTGACATGACTAAGGACAGTACTAGTGTGGTCAGAGCAGAAGGGGAGAGGAAAGGGCGGATTGAGCGGATTTGTCGGAGAAAAAAGAAGGAGGTTTTAGTAATATGGGAGATATGAGAGTGAAAGGAAAGATCCGAGTCAAAGTGAACGCCTAAAAACCGGAATGTAGAAACCAGTGGGACTGAGGAATTAGAGAAAGAAGGGGCTAGAGTGGGGGAGGGGGGGGGAGCACCATAAGTAAACCAGATAGCAAGAGTCTTTGTGAGGTTAAGATGGAGACAGTTGGTAGTGAGCCAGTCAGCAACAGAGGAAAGGCAGGAATTCAGAGAAGTGAGATCAGGGCAGGAAGAAGAAGTGTGGTGGAGTAAGAGAATATCATCCGCGTAGAAAAAAGCTGAGATACCTGACTGCTGGATAAGGAGTGCAAGGGGAGCGAGAAAAAGGTTAAAAAGAAGGGGGGCAAGAACGGAACCCTGCGGAACCCCACAAAGGATGTGCTGTGAATCAGAAGGGGGAAGAGCAGATGAAGAAGGAAGGACCGTGCAGGAGCGAGAGGAGAGGAAAGAGTGAAACCAGTGATAAACAGTGCTACAAAGTCCAGTGCTACAAAGTCCTGTACAAAGATATGCCATACTGGGTCAGACCAAGGTCCATCAAGCCCAGTATCCTGTTTCCAACAGTGGCCAATCCAGGTCATACGTACCTAGCAGTTTCCCCAAAAGACACAGGTTCCGCAATGCTTGTACTGGGTCAAGCATTGATATCCCGGGTCCCTTCTTAATAATGGTTTATGGACCTTTCCTCCAGGAACTTGTCCAAACCTTTTTAAACCCAGCTACACTAACAGCCTTTACTACATCCTCCGGCAACAAATTCCAGAGTTTGATTACACGTTGAGTGAAAAAATATTTTCTTTTATTAGTCTTAAATAGTTTACCCTGTAGCTTCATTGTATGTTCCCTAGTCTTTCTATATTCTGATAACGTAAACAATCGATCTACGTTTACCCATTCATAGAAACATAGAAACATGATGACAGAAAAAGACCACATGGCCTATCTAGTCTGTCCTTCCATATCAACAACTACAACAGTCCACTTTTTACCTTTAGAGATCCTCTGTGTTGGTCCCATGCTTTTTTGAATTCAGTTACTGTCCTCATCTCTACCACCTCCACTGGAAGACTATTCGATGGATCCACTACTCTTTCCGTAAAGGAATATTTCCGCATATCACTCCTGAATCTATCTCCTTTCACCCTCATCCCATGTCCCCTCATAGCAGAACTTGCTTTCAATTGAAAGAGGCTCTCTCCCTGAACATTTATGCCACGGACGTATTTAAACATCTCAATCATATCACCTCTATCCCGCCTTTCCTCTAAGGTGTACATATTAAGATCCTTAAGTCTGTCCTCATATGCTTTATAATGAAGCCCACTAATCATTTTAGTAGCCACCCTCTGCACCGACTCCATCTTGTTCACATCCTTTTGAAGGTGCGGTCTCCAGAATTGCACACTATACTCCAAATGAGGTCACACCAAAGACTTATACAGAGGCATTATCACCTCCTTTTTTCTGCTAGCCATTCCTCTCTGTATGCACCCAAGCATCCTTCTAGCTTTTGCCGTTGCCTTTTCTACCTGTTTAGCTACTTTAAGATCATCAGACACAACCACGCCTAGGTCCCGCTCTTCTTTAGTGGACAAAAGTACTTCACCTCCTATACTGTATTGCTCCCTTGGATTGCTGCAGCCCAAATGCACGACCTTACATTTTTTAACATTAAATCCCAGCTGCCAAATTCTAGACCATTCTTCAAGCTTAGCTAGATCCCTCCTCATGTTATCTACACCTTCCTGGATGTCTACTCTAATGCAGATTTTGGTATCATCTGCAAAGAGGCAAACCTTACCCGATAGCCCTTTATGTTTATTTTTATTCATTTGCTTGACCGCCCTTCAGTAGTAAACACAGCGGTTTACAATAACAAAAAATTTTCAAAACAGAGTGGCGTGAAGCCAGAAAATGAAAGGAAGGTTACAATATAATAGTAAAAGAAGAGAGACAAAAGCGGGTTGGATAAAGGGTAAGGAAGGAGGGTCAGGGCTGGGAAGAAGGGAGGTCGAAGGCTAGGGAAAAGAGATGAGTCTTGAGGGAACGTTTGAAAGTAGGGAAGTGGGGTTCGAGCCGGAGGGCAGGGGGGACGGAGTTTCATAATGAGGGGCCTATGAAGAAGAAAGCAGAGGAGCGTGTGGACTGCAGGTGTTCGCGAGAGGGGGAAGGCAATACGAGACGGTTGAGGTGGAAGGAGCGGGGAGTGTGGCGGGGGGTGTGGAAGTGGAGCAGATCAGCAAGATATTGGGGGGTAGAAGTGTGCAACGCCTTGTGAGCTAGGATGAGGAGTTTGAATTGTATGCGGAAGGGTATAGGGAGCCAGTGAAGACGAAAGAGAAGGGGGATGACGTGATCTCTGGAGGAAGAGTGGGAAATAAGCCGAGCTGCAGTATTTTGGATTCTCTGCAGCCGCGAGAGCTGCAGTTTGGAGATACTGGAGAGAACAGAATTGGAAAAGTCAAGGCGAGAAATAACAAGGGCTAGTAGCAAGGTAGCTAAGGCAGAGGGAGAGAGAATCGGACCAAGGACAGATCCCTGGGGCACATCACTAGTAACATCCTTCTCCTCAGAGTGAGCTCCATTTACTTGTACTCTTTGTCGCCTCCCACCCAACCAATTTCTAACCCAAGCAGTAACTTTAGGGTCCATCCCTAGGGTGCTCAGTTTGTTTATAAATCGCCTGTGAGGAACAGTGTCAAAGGCTTTACTGAAATCTAAATACACCACATCTAGAGCTCTCCCTCGGTCCAACTCCCTGGTCACCCAGTCAAAGAAATCAATCAGATTTGTCTGACAAGACCTGCCTCTGGTGAATCCATGCTGCCTTGGATCCTGTAATCCGCTGGACTCCAGAAACCTCACTATTTTCTCTTTCAGCAGTGTTTCCAATAATTTACTCACCACCGAAGTTAAACTAACCGACCTGTAGTTTTCAACCACATCCTTACTTCCGCTTTTGTGTAAAGGCACCACATGAGCCTCTCTCCAGTCCTTTGGCACCACTCCCAACTCCAACGAGGCATTGAAAAGGTCAGTCAGTGGAGTTGCTAGAACGTCCCCAAGTTCCCTCAGTATTCTGGGGTGTATCCCATCCGGTCCCATCGCTTTGTCTACCTTAAGTTGAGCTAGTTTCTCACGAACACAGTCTTCTGAAAATTGTTCAAGATGTCCCTCGCTTCTGTTCCTATTTGTGGGTGTTTTCTGAGGTCCTGCTCCTGGTTCTTCATCTGTGAACACAGAACAAAAATATTTGTTAAGCAATTCCGCTTTATCATTATCAGCTTCTACATATTCCCCCCCCTGCACCCTTGAGTCTGACAATACCACTTTTTGCCCTTCCTCTTCTCACTAATATTTCTGAAAAATGTCTTATCCCCCCATTTTATTGCATTGGCTATTTCCTCCTTCTTTTGAATCTTTGCCTTCTTGACTACTTTGCTAGCTTCTCTAAGTTTTTCATGAAGGCCTCCCTCTTTTTCTTCACTTTTTCAGCTACTTCCTTCGAAAACTATAGCGGTCTCCTTTTCCTTTTGCCTTTATTTACCATTTTAACAAAAAGGTTGGTTGCCTTTCCACTCCGTTCATTAATTTATAGACTTCTATCATATCTCCCCTCATCCTTTTCTTTTCCAGGTTAAAGAGCCCTAACCTTTTTAGCCTTTCTTCATAGTAGTATCCTTCCATCCCCTTTACCATTTTGGTGGCTCTTCTCTGAACCTTCTCTAATAACGCTATATCCTTTTTAAGATACGGCGACCAGAATTGCACACAATATTCAAGGTGCGGTCTCAACATGGAACGGTATAGAGGCATTATAATATCTTTTGTTTTATCTTCCATTCCTCTCCTTATGATACCTAGCATTCTATTTGCTCTCTTGGCCGCCGCTGCACACTGGGCCGAGGGTTTTAACATGTTATCCACGATGACGCCTAAATCTTTTTCCTGGGTGGTGGTTCCTCTCAAGAGCCAAGCTGTAAGCGAGAACCGATCCACCTGAGGCATGTGCAGTGGACCCTGAGATAACAGATCTCTCCGAAATGGAAGATGCCATGGCTTGTCTACCAAGAGCCTCATCAGATCCACATACCAAGGCCAACTTGGTCAATCCGACGCAATCAATATCACCTGTCCTCTGTGACGTTCGATGCTCTGCAACATTCGGCCTATTAACACCCAAGTTGGAAACACGTACAGGAGCTGCTCTTCTGGCCAGGCCTGTATGAGAGCATCCAGGCCTTCCGACATTCTCTCCCGTCTTCTGCTGAAGAAGCGATTGACCTTGGCCGACTGGAAAGTCACCATGAGATCCATTACTGGCGTCCCCCAGCGCCGCACCACCATCTCGAACACTTCCGGATGAAGGACCCACTCCACTGGGTCCACCTTTACTCGACTCAAGAAGTCGGCCTCCACATTGTCCACTCCTGCTACATGCAGTGCCAACAAAGCCACGAGATTTACCTCGGCCCAATCGAACAACTGCTCGGCCTCAGCCTCCAGTGCAACACTGCTTCTGCCCCCTTGATGGTTCATGTATGCTACTGCGGTCGCATTGTCGGAAAACACCCGAATGGCCCTTCCGTGGAGATAAGGTTGAAAAACTTGCAATGCCAGCGATACTGCCCGCAATTCCAGCCTGTTGATTGACTAGACCTTTTCTAGATCGGTCCACTGCCCTTGGGCGAACCTTCCTTGGAAGTGAGCTCCCTAGCCTAGGAGGCTGGTGTCTATCATTAGGGGTATCCAACAAGGTGCTTCCAATGGCATCCCCTTTTCCAGACACCCTGGACGCAACCACCTTTGAAAAGCCTGACGCTTCTCTATCGGACAGGGTAGTTTCCGAGACAGAAGGTAGTTTTGGTGTAACCACCGTCTGAGCAATGCTCTCTGTAACAGCCTCATGTGGGCTCTTGCCCATGGAACCAGCTCGAGAGTCGCCGCCATGGTCTCGAGTAACTGTAGATAATGCCACGCCGTGGGATTCGTTCTGTCCAGAAACTCGTGGACTAGCTTCCTCAAACCTTGCACTCATTGCTGTGGCAGAAAGATCCTTCCAATGCTTGTATTGAAGCGAACACCCAGGTATTCTAGGCTTTCCAATGGAATCAACTTGCTTTTTGACATATTGACTACCCAACCGAGACTCTGTAGGAATGCTACCACTTTGGCTGTAGCCGACTCGCTCTCGGCCCTGGACTTCACTCAGATCAACCAATCATCCAGATCCCTCAGACCCCAATCAACTCAGACCTCAATCAACCCCTCAGACCCCAATCAACTCAGACCCCAATCAACCAATCATCCAGATCCCTCAGACCTCTACGAGCCTTGCTGGAACCAGAAGACTTTAGGACAATTTACCAGGCGCTGATCATACCGCATTTTGATTACGCCAATGTGAATTTACATGGGCTCCCCCAGACCACTCTGAATCCACTGCAACTGGCTATGAACACTGCAGCTAGGATCCTATACAGAGCATCCAGGAATGACCATGTGATGCCCATACTGAAGCACCTCCACTGGCTTCCGATTCATAGCAGACTCAAATACAAAACTCTATTACTGACATTCAAAGCCATTCATGGGCTTTCATCCTCATCATTATCTAAATTAATTCAGACCACGCCCACTAACAGATCCAGAAGATCAGTAGCACTCAACACACTGACAGTCCCAAAGTCAATAACTCAATGTAACCAGTCAAAAGCAAGCAGAGCCTTCAAATTCTGTGCGCCCAGATGCTGGAATTCTCTGCCTCCCAACATCCATGCAATTCCCGACCTATTCCAGTTTAGGAAAGCCTTGAAGCACCATCTCTTCCTCCTGCACTATCAGATAGACAATGACATATCAGCCTCATCCACAGGCACAACACAAAACTCCCACAACTAGACAAAATGATGTGAATCCAACCATGTTGCAAGTTTGTAAATAGTTACCCTTGTTATCCAAGTTCTAAATACCTGTTCATTGTAAACACAAAGTACCCAAGGAAATGTGTAGTTCTATGTTTATTGTAAACCGCACTGATGTTGAATAGCGTGCTATAAAAGAGACTGGAAATAAATAAATAAATAAATAAATAAGGGTGCACTAGTACTCCGTCCTTTCACAATAATGCCCTGAAGATTGGAGGATGGCTAACATGGAGTGGAGGAGTGGAGGAATGGCTTAGTGGTTGGGGCAAGGTACTTCAGGCCAGAAGGTTGGGGGTTCAAATCCCACTAGAGGACAGCAACCTTGGGCCAGAAGGACTGGGGTTTCTAGTCCCACAGGTGCTCCTTGTGATCTTGGGCAAGCCACTTAACCCTCCATAGCCCATGTTCCCTGTAAAAAAAAAAATAGTTATCTCCAAGTTATAATGCCCTGTTTAATGTAATTTCAGTTTGTTCAATGTAAACCCACTGATGCAGAATAGTGCAGCATATAAGAGAATGTAAATAAATAAATAAAACAAAAATAACATAACACCAGTTTTTAAAAAGGGTTCCAGGGGTGATCCATGAAACTACAGACCGGTGAGCCTGACGTCAGTACCGGGAAAAATGGTAGAAACCATCATAAACAACAAAATTGCTGAACATGTAGATAGTCATGGCTTAATGGGAGACCGCCAACATGGCTTTAGACAAGGAAGATCTTGTCTTACTAATCTGTTATGTTTTTTTGAAGGTGTGAATAAACAGGTAGACAAAGGTGAGTCGGTTGATATAGTGTATTTGGACTTTCAGAAAGCCTTTGATAAGGTCCTCATGAGAGACTTTTGGCAAAACTAAAGAGTCATGGGATAGGAGGCAGTGTACTATTGTGGATCAGGAACTGGTTAAAAGATCGAAAGCAGAGGGAAGGGCTAAATGGCCAATTTTCCCAGTGGAGAAAGGTGAATAGTGGTGTACCCCAGGGATCTGTGCTAGGTCCGCTGCTTTTTGACATATTCATAAATGACCTGGAAAACGCAACAACGAGTGAGGTTATCAAATTTGCAGATGACACAAAACTATTTAAAGTTGTTAAAACCCAAGAGGATTGTGGAAAATTACAAGAGGATCTTGATAAATTGGAAGACTGGGCATCAAAATGGCAGATGAAATTTAATGCAGACAAGTGCAAAGTTATGCACCTAGGGAAGAACAACCCAAACTAGGGTTACATGTTGCAAGGTTCCACATTAGGAACCACCACCCAGGAAAAAGATTTAGGCGTCATTGTGGATAACATGTTAAAACCCTCCGTCCAGTGTGCAGTGGCAGCCAAGAGAGCAAATAGAATGCTAGGTGTCATAAGGAAAGGAATGGAAAATAAAACAAAGGATATTATAATGCCTCTGTATCGTTCCATGGTGCGACCGCACCTTAAATATTGTGTGCAATTCTGGTCGCCGAATCTTAAGGATATAGCATTATTAGAAAAGGTTCAGAGAAGAGCCACCAAAATGGTAAAGGGAAGGATACCCCTATGAAGAAAGGCTGAAAAGGTTAGGGCTCTTTAACCTGGAAAAGAGACGGCTGAGGGGAACATAACATAAGAACATAAGATATGCCATACTGGGTCAGACCAAGGTCCATCAAGCCCAGTATTCTGTTTCCAACAGTGGCCAATCTAGGTCATATGTACCTAGCAGCTTCCCCAAGAGACACAAGTTCCACAATGCTTGTAATGGGTCAAGCATTGATATCTTCAGTCACTTCTTAATAATGGTTTATGGACCTTTCCTCCAGGAACTTGTCCAAACCTTTTTTAAACCCAGCTACACTAACAGCCTTTACTACATCCTCCGGTAACAAATTCCAGAGTTTGATTACTGTGATAAGGAAGCTTATCATAGCTCAGGAAGGGGCTATAGAAAAGGTGAAGTGTCTCTGAACAAGCAACCTGTCAGTGCTGGTAGAAATGAGAAAACAGAATTTTCTCATAAAAGACTACCAGTCCCAGAATGCACCAGGTTTCCAACAGCCATGAGAGGAGCTGAAGTGGGGAAACGTGTGTTCAATCAGGAGGGTTATGAGGTAATCCCTAAGCACTCATCTCAAAGGGCAGGGCCTGATTCAGCACAGCTACGCTGTGTTAGGGAGGATCACTCATCTAAGCAGAATAAGAGTAGAGTTTATTCTACAGATGACCATCTTCATGATCACCTTGGATATCCAGAGAATTATCCTCAGTTTCATCTGAAGGATCATCAGAAGCAGAAGCCAAACCAGACAGACAGAGAGGCAAGGAAACCCTCTGGAAGAAAGAGGAGAAAAGCCTTTGAGAGGTCTAGAAGAGTCCAAAGCAGTACGTATACTGGGAGGTATTCCAAGGGCCAGCATACACCATTGGACTGGGGAAAGCCAGAGGAATGGTGCTGCAGAGCTAGGAATCACCAGAGGCTACCTGTGAGGGAGACGGCTGCACGTGGAAGGGACCCTAAGACCCGTGCCAGAAGGTATGTGAAGAGAGATCCAGTGTCCAGGGATCTGGATTGGAAGGCTGGACATAAGAACTGGACTACATACTGGCCAGGCTATATAGAGAGGAACTCTAGCAGCAATGGAAGCTCAGGTATGAACACTGATCTATGCCCTAGCTATACCTTGAAAGACAGCAGGGAAACAAGTATTCTCCTGAAAATGCTCCATTGAGAGATTCATCTGTGCCAATCCATGATATTGAACCCATGCTTGTTGAACAAGGGGGAATAATAGCAGATGAGGATCCTGTTTATATGGACTGCTCTCTATCTAAACTCCGTTGGTAACTTTCTGTTATAAAGTACAGCAACCATCACAAAGAAATACAAATTTGTTCTTTAATCTACTCAGAAAAGCTCCTGAAGCAGGATTTGACCCACACAGTACAAAGCAAGCCAGCTAAGGGGTTTCAACTGGTGACTGCTAGCAATTAAGCCTTACCTAATTGCTTGTGAGCTAGGAGAGAATCACTTCTGTATCAATGTGGGAAGTAATCAGAAGTTAACCTGAAAAGAACAGTTTGTTTCTTGCTTTGTGGCTTTTCATTTGTTGTTTTCCTGATTTTGACTTTGTTTTTCCAAGTTAACACTGAAAGCAAGTAACCTAATTTATGTGCTACCAAGCATATCTGTGTTGGGAGAAATAACCCCATAAATAAATATCTTATTGGCTTTACCCAAGAGCACAACTAAATTATTGTCAGCAGCTGTGTCTGGTGTGAATGAACTACATTGCCCACAATACCTTGCAAATCATATAGAAATATGCACTTGCCAAGAGTGTGAAGATTCTCACCCAGGCATTACACGTCGAGTGAAAAAATATTTTCTTTTATTAGTCTTAAATAGTTTACCCTGTAGCTTCATTGCATGTCCCCTAGTCTTTCTATATTCTGATAACGTAAACAATCAATCTAGGTTTACCCGTTCCACTCCGTTCATTAATTTATAGACTTCTATCATATCTCCCCTCAACCGTCTCTTTTCCAGGTTAAAGAGTCCTAACCTTTTTAGCCTTTCTTCATAGGAGTATCCTTCCATCCCCTTTACCATTTTGGTGGCTCTTCTCTGAACCTTTTCTAAAATCGCTATATCCTTTTTAAGATACGGCGACCAGAATTGCACACAATATTCAAGGTGCGGTCTCACCATGGAACGATATAGAGGCATTATAATATCTTTTGTTTTGTTTTCCATTCCTTTCCTTATAAGAACATAAGAACATAAGATATGCCATACTGGGTCAGACCAAGGTCCATCAAGCCCAGTATTCTGTTTCCAACAGTGGCCAATCTAGGTCATATGTACCTAGCAGTTTCCCCAAGAGACACAAGTTCCACAATGCTTGTACTGGGTCAAGCATTGATATCTTCGGTCTCTTCTTAATAATGGTTTATGGACCTTTCCTCCAGGAACTTGTCCAAACCTTTTTTAAACCCAGCTACACTAACAGCCTTTACTACATCCTCCGGTAACAAATTCCAGAGTTTGATTACACGTTGAGTGAAAAAATATTTTCTTTTATTAGTCTTAAATAGTTTACCCTGTAGCTTCATTGCATGTCCCCTAGTCTTTCTATATTCTGATAAGGTAAACAGTCGATCTACGTTTACCCGTTCCACTCCGTTCATTAATTTATAGACTTCTATCATATCTCCCCTCAGTCGTCTCTTTTCCAGGTTAAAGAGCCCTAACCTTTTTAGCCTTTCTTCATAGGAGTATCCTTCCATCCCCTTTACCATTTTGGTTGCTCTTCTCTGTACCTTTTCTAAAATCGCTATATCCTTTTTAAGATACGGCGACCAGAATTGCACACAATATTCAAGGTGTGGTCTCACCATGGAACGATATAGAGGCATTATGATATCTTTTGTTTTATTTTCCATTCCTTTCTATTTGCTCTCTTGGCCGCCGCTGCACACTGGGCCGAGGGTTTTAACATGGTATCCACAATGACGCCTAAATCTTTTTCCTGGGTGGTGGTTCCTAATGTGGAACCTTGCATCGTGTAACCATAGTTTGGGTTGTTCTTCCCTAGGTGCATAACCTTGCACTTGTCCACATTAAATTTCATCTGCCATTTTGATGCCCAGTCTTCCAATTTATCAAGATCCTCTTGCAATTTTTCACAATCCTCTTGTGTTTTAACAACTTTAAATAGTTTTGTGTCATCTGCAAATTTGATAACCTCACTCGTTATTCCACTTTCCAGGTCATTTATGAATATGTCAAAAAGCAGCGGTCCCAGCACAGATCCCTGGGGTACACCACTATTCACCTTTCTCCATTGGGAAAATTGGCCATTTAGCCCTACCCTCTGCTTTCTATCTTTTAACCAGTTCCTGATCCACAATAGTACACTGCCTCCTATCCCATGACTCTTTAGTTTTGCCAAAAGTCTCTGATGAGGGACCTTGTCAAAGACTTTCTGAAAGTCCAGATACACAATATCAACCGACTCACCTTTGTCCACCTGTTTATTCACTCCTTCAAAAAAACATAACAGATTAGTAAGACAAGATCTTCCTTGTCTAAAGCCATGTTGGCTGTCTCCCATTAGGTTGTGACTATCTACATGCTGAGTAATTTTATTCTTTATGATGGTTTCTACCATTTTTCCCGGTACTGATGTCAGGCTCACCGGTCTGTAGTTTCCCGGATCACCCCTGGAACCCTTTTTAAAAATTGGTGTTACATTGGCGATCCTCCAATCTTCAGGTATTAGAGATGATTTTAATGATAGTTCACAGATTACTGATAGCAGGTCTGCAATCTCATATTTCAGTTCTTTCAACACCCTTGGATGTATACCATCTGGCCCAGGTGATTTGCTACTCTTCAGTTTATCTAATAGTTGTAAGACATCTTCCCGATGTATCGATATTTCCTTCAATTCTTCCGCACCTTTAAATACCACTTCAGTCATGGTTAACATCCCTACATCTTCCTCAGTAAAGACCGAAGCAAAGAATTCATTCAGTCTCTCCGCTATCGCCTTGTCGCCTCTTAGTGCTCCTTTAACCCCTTTATCATCTAATTGACCAACTGACTCTCTCACAGGTTTTTTGCTACGAATGTACTTGAAAAGGTCTTTATTTCATGTTTTTGCTTCCGCAGCAAGCTTCTTCTCAAATTCTCTTTGCCTGCCTTATCAATGCCTTGCATTTGACTTGCCAGTGCTTGTGCTGTTTCCAGGTTTCGTCGTTTGGCTCTTTTTTCCATTTCCTTAAAGATGCTTTTTTGGCAACAACAGCCTCTCTGACCTCACCTTTAAACCATGCTGGCAGTTTTTTGGACTTCCTTCCACTTTTCTTAAAGCGTGGAATACAGCTGGTCTGGGCTTCCAAGATAGTATTTTTCAACAACACCCAAGCTTGATGTACATCTTTAACCTTCGCAACTGCTCCTTTTAGTTTTTTCTTAATTGTTTTCCTCATTTTATCATAGTGTCCCTTTCGAAAGTTAAAAGGTAGTACTGTGGATTTCCTTACTATCCCTCCTCCACTAATTAAATCAAAGGCGATCATGCTATGATCACTATTGCCAAGTGGCCCCAACACCCTTATCTCTTGCACTAGATCTGGTGTTCCACTAAGGACTAGGTCTAATATGGCTTCCCCTCTGGTCGGTTCATGAACCAGCTGCTCCAAGAAGCAGTCATTTATTTCATCTAGGAACTTTATCTCCCTAGCATGTCCTGACCTAGCATTCTATTTGCTCTCTTGGTCGTATCATTGCGTGCTTTAGGGGTTGCGGCATGTATCCTTGTTGGAGTGAATCTTTGATGATTTTTTGAATGTGATGAGAGAGCTGGCTTTTTGTGACTTTGATCCAAGACACTGGGCATGGGTCTGATGGTGAAGTTGTTGTGTTTAGTCCAGATATAATGTCTTCTACGTGCTATTTTGTTGGTATGTTGAAGCTCTCCCATATTTGATGTTTTATCGTGAGCTTGTTTGTTTGTGGTGAAGCAGGGTATGTTTGGTTGGTGTTTTTTGACTTCATGTAATCTGTATATTTTTGTGGGTCAAGATGGTGGGTGCTTTGTTGCGTGTCGTCCTTGGTGAGCTTTTGGACAATACTAAAGAGTTCTCTTGGTCTATTAGTAGATTTCATGATTAGGTTGGTATGGTGTTTTTTGTCTACGCTCATTTATTAGATTGTTATATTCCAGTTGTTTGTCTCTGTATTGTGTTAGGAGGTTGTGTGATTTGTCCCGTCTCCATTTTCTTTCCAGTCTTCTGAGTGTGCGTTTTGCAACTCTGATTTCGTGCGAGTACCATAGGGCGTTGGATCTCTTGCATGTTTGTGGTTCTTTGATGGCTGGGGCAGATGCTGCGTTGGATATTATTGTATTCTATTCTTCTATGTTAAGGTCCAGGGTGTCGTGTTCCTGTTGAAGTTGTGGGGTGATTTCATTTATGAATGAGTCTCTGTTAAATGTTTTGAACCGTCTAGTTATTCTTTCATCTTCTTTGCGTTGGGCAGGGTTATTCATGGTCATGGTGAATTCAATTACATGGTGGTCTGACCAAGGGACTGGCGTGTTTGTTGGTTTTGTGGTTTTATTCTGTTCCACTAGTTGTATTGTCATGAAAACCATGTCTGGGGTTGTACCATGTTGGTGTGTTGGAGCATTAATTGTCTGGCAGTATTTTAGTGACTCCATGGCATTTAGGAACGCTGCTGTTTCTCTGGTGAGTGCGGATGTTAGGTTGTAGTCTCCTAGTGCAATGAGGGATTTGTGTCTTCTGCTATGTGCCTTCCAGCACCCCGGTCACCAACAAGCTCTCCCGGCGCGGATCGAGCACCCGGGGAGCAGAAGAGCCGCCTCCAACTTCCACTGCCCAATCCGGGCAGGCAGCCTGAACATTTAAAGCAGACCGCCGAAAGCAGCGTGCTCTCTCTGCCTTCCAGCACCCCGGTCACCAACAAGCTCTCCCGGCGCGGATCGAGCACCCGGGGAGCAGAAGAGCCGCCTCCAACTTCCACTGCCCAATCCGGGCAGGCAGCCTGAACATTTAAAGCAGACCGCCGAAAGCAGCGTGCTCTCTCTGCCTTCCAGCACCCCGGTCACCAACAAGCTCTCCCGGCGCGGATCGAGCACCCGGGGAGCAGAAGAGCCGCCTCCAACTTCCACTGCCCAATCCGGGCAGGCAGCCTGAACATTTAAAGCAGACCGCCGAAAGCAGCGTGCTCTCTCTGCCTTCCAGCACCCCGGTCACCAACAAGCTCTCCCGGCGCGGATCGAGCACCCGGGGAGCAGAAGAGCCGCCTCCAACTTCCACTGCCCAATCCGGGCAGGCAGCCTGAACATTTAAAGCAGACCGCCGAAAGCAGCGTGCTCTCTCTGCCTTCCAGCACCCCGGTCACCAACAAGCTCTCCCGGCGCGGATCGAGCACCCGGGGAGCAGAAGAGCCGCCTCCAACTTCCACTGCCCAATCCGGGCAGGCAGCCTGAACATTTAAAGCAGACCGCCGAAAGCAGCGTGCTCTCTCTGCCTTCCAGCACCCCGGTCACCAACAAGCTCTCCCGGCGCGGATCGAGCACCCGGGGAGCAGAAGAGCCGCCTCCAACTTCCACTGCCCAATCCGGGCAGGCAGCCTGAACATTTAAAGCAGACCGCCGAAAGCAGCGTGCTCTCTCTGCCTTCCAGCACCCCGGTCACCAACAAGCTCTCCCGGCGCGGATCGAGCACCCGGGGAGCAGAAGAGCCGCCTCCAACTTCCACTGCCCAATCCGGGCAGGCAGCCTGAACATTTAAAGCAGACCGCCGAAAGCAGCGTGCTCTCTCTGCCTTCCAGCACCCCGGTCACCAACAAGCTCTCCCGGCGCGGATCGAGCACCCGGGGAGCAGAAGAGCCGCCTCCAACTTCCACTGCCCAATCCGGGCAGGCAGCCTGAACATTTAAAGCAGACCGCCTTCAGGCGGGCCCGCGCCTGGTGGGCCCGCGCCTGAGGGCCTCGCCAGAGGGCCCTTTGGCGTGGCCCTTAGGCGAGGCACCAAAATAGAGTCATCATCCGCCCGCTCAAACTGCAGCATTGTTGAGCAACTGATCAGCCATCCTCGACGGAACCTTTACAGCCTGCTTCTAGACGCTCCAAAAGCCCCCACCACCTCCTGCAGCTCTCCCCTTCCCGGGGATCGAGCCACCAGCGGCAGGAGGGGCCAACTGCTCACCCGGACCAGAGACAGCTGCCGATACCAAAAAAGGCAAGTCACCTGAGCTTTTAGGGGTATCATGTAGATGTTGTTTTGTTGTTAAACCCTACTAGCAACAATACTCCTGTACCATTCTCTCCATTGATAACGTTCTGCATACTCTGTACTGCTTTTTTATGCAATTATCCTACTGTATACTGTATACCAGCAATTAGAATCCTTATGTACTATCACCACTATTGCTATTACCACCTGCAGTCACAGTACTATTGCAATTAATCCTTCCTGAATTGCGAATACTGCACCACACTGCTCTGCTCTACTAACACCCAAGAGAATGTACAAAGTTCTGCTCTTATTCATAACCTTCCTTACCCTTGGTCTCCCGCACACATCAAAGGCATTCAACTATGATACATATCATATACCAATCCTACGCACATACGGAAGGAGATGGTCCGAATTCCCCCACCACACTACGGCAAAAAATAACTTTTCATCCCACTCCCATCTACTCAACATTCCTCTCCAAACCATCAAAGGGATACAAGAAGAGAAGCAACATCACCAACGCCTACTAAAATGTGCACTGATAAATGCCAGATCAGTACGATCTAAATGGCCCGCAGCCATTGACCTTATACCACAATATAATCTCGACATCTTGATGATCACAGAGACATGGCTATCCGACTGTGACAACGCACTACTGAATCAGATGCTACCACCAGGATTTGTGATATACACATCCCACAGATCCAGTCAGAAAGGAGGCGGAACCCTCATCCTCGCCAAAGCTGATCTACACTTCAAGATGTGCAACTCCTCAAGCTCAACTTACCTTGACTCCCTCACTATAGCTAATGAGCTCTGCACAATCAACCTTTTCTATCGTGCACCCTCCCCTTCTCCAGATGATCTTCCAACTATAATTGAGCAGGCATGTACCACATCCACCCCACGCTCACCAAGTTGGCTAATCGGTGATTTCAATCTCCCATCTCTTCAAGACAGCCACTCAGCAGCATTCCTTGACGCCCTGGAGGATCTAGGTTACAAACAGCTTGTTGATTCCCCCACCCACACTAAAGGTGGCAAACTAGACCTCATTTTCGCACCTCTCTCCAACGCCATAATACCCCTAACTCTTGCACTATCTGTAATACCAGTACCCTGGTCGGACCACAGTCTTCTCAGTTTCAATATACCCATTAATACATCTCACAAAAGCCGAAAGTCTTCTAATACATCTGGATCCCACACAACCCGCTTTAGACCACTCAACCAGAGCGTAGTCCTAGAGAATCTCAGACCTCTCATGGCCAACACAACTATGGACTTAGATGATCTCATATCGAAATGGGATGAAAACCTGAGAGCTGCCTCCTGTCCATCACTCACTGAAAAGAGAATTCGAAAACGTGAACATACTCCATGGTTCTCCACAGACCTTCGAACATCTCTCCACCATCTACGCAAACTTGAGCGACAGTGGCGACGAACTCACTCCCCTGAGGCGCTGGTAGCATACAGCTCATACCTATCTACCCACCGAGCAAAGATATCACAGAGCAGAAAAACTTACCACACAGCCTTAATAAAACGCTCCATCAACAAACCACATGCATTGTTCAGCATAGTAAAGTCCATAACAGGTGAACCGGTTTCAGCACAACCCCCTATGCCTCAGCCGCAGGACTACACAAACTACCTGCAATCAAAGATGATTAAGACCAACACAGACATAAATGTCAATAATGCTACCACTTCACCCAAGGCATCCCAGGCAACGCCACTACACAACTTCTCCAATGTATCAAATAGAGAGGTTGTGAACATTATTGCCTCAATCAATCCCAGCACAGCTCCTAATGACCCGTGTCCAGCCAGCTGGATCAAGGACATGCGACATGACCTCAGTCAAATATTGAGCAAAATACTGAACCAGTCCTTCTCAACAGGTTCCTTCCCGCAGAGTCTAAAACACACTTCCATCAAGCCCCTACTGAAAAATAATAGACTGGACCCATCCAAGGTTGATTCCTTCAGGCCTATCTCGAGCATCCCACAGCTTGCAAAAATCATTGAGAAGGCCGCCCAACAACAAATCCAACATCATATTGACACTGAAGCACCACTAGATCCATCTCAACATGGCTTCAGGGAAGCACATGGAGTCGACACAGTCCTTACAACCCTATTCAATGTTCTGGTAACAGGAATAAATAACATACAACAGGGTTTCGTCCTCATATTCCTGGACATCTCCGCCGCTTTCGACTCTGTGAGTCATAACATACTCCTACAACGCTTGAAAGATAAGGGGATTCAAAGCACAGCACTCGAGTGGTGTAAATCCTACTTATCTAACAGGTGGCAACAAGTAAAAACAGGCCATGAATCCTCAGAACCATTCCTGCAATCACAGGGAGTACCCCAAGGATCGTCCCTATCGGCACTAATGTTTAATATCTACATGCAACCGATATGTGACTTGATCAGATCCTTTAATGTACAATGTCTCGCTTACGCAGACGACATCCTCCTATATATGCCATTCTCAATTGAACACCCAGTATTCTCCCCAATAATCAACTGTTTTGAAGCTGTAGCCGAATGGTTGCTATCTCAAAACCTTCGGATTAACCACAACAAAACTGACGTTCTTTTTGTCACAAGGAACCGTAAGTTCATACCTCCTCCATCACTTCTCGTCAACAACATAGAGTTGAAATCAAAAGCCACCATCCGTTACCTCGGCATTACATTGGATCAGCACTTGGATATGACAACGCATGTCAAGAACATCACAAAAACTATATATTATAAGATTAAATCGCTACGTCACCTCCGCTCCCTACTTGATCCCACAGACTTCCGAACAACCTTCCAGGCATTAGTCCTCCCACACCTGGATTTTGCCAACATCATCCTTCATGGCCTCCCTCAATCAACTTTGAATCCGCTCCGCCTAGCCATGAATACAGCTGCCAGAGTCCTTTCCGGCTCTTCAAGATCTGACCATATAACACCCATCATGAAAGAACTGCATTGGTTGCCATTACATGCCAGAATCCAGTATAAGTCTTTAGTCCTTACTTTCAAGGCACTAAATAACTGCCCCCCTACGCCAATCAGCAAGCTCATCCACGTCACCCTGGAAAACAGAAAAAGGAGAACCACATCAATGAACACCTTAATAGTCCCGAAAATAATAACGAAGTGCTCTAAGGCCACCTCCAACAGGGCCTTCTCCTTATTTGCACCTCTAAACTGGAATGCGCTACCTCCCGAAATCCGTGCTATCAAAAACCTAATCCTATTCAGAAAGGCATTGAAATACCACCTGTTTACAAAACACTACCCAGAAGTCAACCTAGACATTAACAAAACTAGCTCCTCAATACAACCTGAAAAGGGCTAGTTGGTCAACTTTCTCTCTAGTCCTATTAGTGAACCACATCGCAACATCCAAACGAGTTTCATATTACTATATATAACATTAAGTTAATCTGTACATAGTTCCCCCGGTTGTCCTATTGTTGAAATTCCCTGTTCAATGTAAAACTCAATGTTACTTGTATGCATTGTAGTATGTTACTTGTATGCATTGTAGTATGTTCTTGTTCAATGTACACCGCACTGATTGTAATAGCGCGGTATAAAAGAATTGTTAAATAAATAAAATAAAATAAAATAAATCATTTCAATTACTGTGGATAGGTGTTCAGTTGTGGTTCCAGGTGGTCTGTATGTGAGGGAGATGGTTAGGTATTTGTTGGCTATAATGAGTGTGTTGGATTCGATCGTGTTAGTGGTGGCGATTGTTTTGAATCTGTATTCCTTTCTGGTAAGTATTAGTATTCCTCCTCCTCTCTTTTGTGCTCTGATGCAGTTAAATGCCGAGTATCCTGTTGGGGTTACTTGATTTAATATGACCTGGTCTGTGTCGTCTAGCCAGATCTCGGTGATGCATATTATATTAAGCTTCTTATCGTGGATTAGGTAAGATATAGTATTTGGCTTGTTCCTGATAGATCTGGCGTTTAGTAGAGCACACCTGATGTTTGTTGTTATGATTGGGTTTGTGTGTTTATTATTTGTGTGGTGAGAGGGTGTATTACGTGTGGCATTGTATGGTTTGTGGGCTGTATTCTTTGCTTGTTGGTGTTCTTTGGATATGTGTGATGCTGGTGTGCATCTGGTTGGGTGGTATGTAAGTTGATTAAGGGGATCTGTTCATTGAGTCTGATGCTATGTGTGCAGAGTGCAAACATGTGGAGGAATGTTAGGTAGGCCATGAAGAAGTGGTTAATGGAGTGCATTTTATGACTTGTATTTTATTGACCTGGGATAGGGTTTGTGGTTTACTGACCTGGGCTCGACTTGAGTTGTGTCCTATGGGTGTAGTTTTGCATTTGTAGTGGTATCTTTACTCTGTGTATTGTGTTACTTGTGGTTAGTTCGCAGACTAGCTATGAGGTGGTAGTTGAATTGATAGCATTAATAGGCTTATGCAACGTGAGTTGTTCTACAAGGCAAGCAATGCAACATTGGGTAGCAAGTTCTATGAAATTAATCTACAAGCAATGGACTGTCCCGGCTAGGTAGCAGCATTACCTTATACAATTTATTTATTTATTTATTTAGCGTACATTTGTATCCCGCTGCTTCCAGTGATCAGCAGCGGTTGTTACACATGGTGATGTTGGCTGTACTGGCCAGAATTATGGATGCATACAATGTGATTAGGGAAGGGAGGAAGAGCACAGCAAAAACATGGGGTTACAGTTTACAGTTGATTGCTGTTAATGGTTCACACGGTGTACTTATATACATATTTACAAGTGACTGATTGTTAGGACTTTACACAGGATCCTTATATACATATTTACATACCGCAGAGTGAAATTCACGAGGTTAAGTTGTAGTGTGATTGGAAGAGGTGGATTGTCCAGGCAAGGTAGCAGCATTAACTTATACAAGCAGTGGATTGTCCAGGCAAGGTAGCAGCATTAACTTATACAAGCAGAGGATAGTCCAGGCAAGGTAGCAGCATTATCTTATACAAGCAGAGGATTGTCCATGCAAGGCAAGGCAGCAAACTTAACATAGATGAGGGCTTGAGACCCAGATCTTTGGCCGCTATGTGGTCCGTGCCAGCAGTCTCTTTGAAGTTGTTTCCCCGCCTCCCACAGCCGCATTTGGGCTGGAGTCTCTGAGCGGGAGGGCTTGCCGGCCCCGCTCAGGTGCTCGACCCCGATTGGGGGAGCCTCGTGATGGCCGCGTGTGTGGTCCCTTCCCACCGGCGGCTTCTCTTTGAAGTTGTTTCCCTGCCTCCCACAGCCCTGATTGGGCTGGAGTCTCTGAGCAGGAGAGCTTGCCAGCCCCGCTCAGGTGCTCGACCCCGATCGGGGGAGCCTAGAGATGGCCATGTGTGTGGTCCATTCCCGCCGGCAGCGTCTCTTTGAAATTGTTTCCCCGCCTCCCACAGCCCCGATTGGGCTGGAGTCTCTGAGCAGGAGGGATTGCCGGCCCCGCTCAGGTGTTCGACCCCGATCGGGGGAGCCTAGTGATGGCTAATTAAGACTAATAAAAGAAAATATTTTTTCACTCGTGTAATCAAACTCTGGAATTTGTTACCGGAGGATGTAGTAAAGGCTGTTAGTGTAGCTGGGTTTAAAAAAAGGTTTGGACAAGTTCCTGGAGGAAAGGTCCATAAACCATTATTAAAAAGGGACCCAGGATATCAATGCTTGACCCAATACAAGCATTGTGGAACCTGTGTCTTTTGGGGAAACTGCTAGGTACATATGACCTAGATTGGCCACTGTTGTAAACAGGATACTGCGCTTGATGGACCTTGGTCTGACCCAGTATGTTCTTATGTACTACCACCATCATCTTGGTGAACATCCGTGGCACCGTAGCCAGTCCAAACGGTAACACCCGGAACTGAAAATGTCCCGTAGGAACTGGAAATCTGAGAAATTTCTGATGTTCCTGCCGAATTGGAATGTGCAGGTACGCTTCCAACAGATCCAGGGGCGTAAGGAACTTTCCTTTTCTTACTGCCACGATGACCGACCTCAGGGTCTCCATATGAAAATGAGATACGCAGAGACAGCGATTTACTCTTTTGAGATCCAAAATTGGTTGATAGGTCCCTTCCTTTTTCGGAACGACGAAGTATTGGAGTACTGACTGCAGCCACATTGGTCTGGAAGTACTAGTACCACTGCCTTGAGGGCCAGCAGTCTCTCTACAGTCTCCCTCACTGCTTCGCACTTGGAGCGCGCTTTGCACGGAGACTGTACGAAAGAATCGGTCACCGGCCATTGAAATTCCAAAGCATAACCTTCTCGAATGACCTCCAGTACCCACTGATCTGATGTAATTTGAACCCAGGCAGGGTAAAAATCCTGTAGTCGACCGCCTACGGGCACCTGTCCTATCTGGGTCCCCTTGACTTCATTGCGACTTTTTAAGATTCGATGAGGAAGAGGCAGAAAATCCTCTGCCCGCCCCTCGAAAGCCTCGAAACCCCTGGTTTCTATAGGGAAAATGTCTTCTTTGACCTTGGCTGAACCTCGGGGAACAGAAACGACGAAACTCCCTCTGCTGACCCTTGGATGTCGGAGTCGACCGTCCCTGCTTTTGTTTGTCCCCCGGAAGCCTTCCACCCTTGGACTCTCTTAGATCCTTTACCAGTTTATCTAAATCTTCACCAAAAAGGAGCTTTCCCCTGAAAGGAAACTTACTTAGCCTTGCTTTGGAAAATCCATCTGCTGCCCAATTGCACAGCCAAAGATACCGTTTTGCCGCTATTAATGAAGCCATACTCTTTGATAAACCTTGAATAAGGTCAAAATGAATTTCAGCCAGATAAGCCGCCCCTGACTCCAGTCTGGATGCTTCTCCGATCGTCTCCTCCACCTGCTCCCCTTAAATTCATTGAGACCAGCGAAGACAGGCTCTCGCAACCCATGCTCCACAAATAGATGCTTGTATGGACAGCGCATTCACATCAAAAACTTGTTTCAGCAAGGTGTCCAGCTTCCTGTCCTGGGCATCCTTGAGAGCAGCGCTACCTTCTACCAGAATGGTAGTCGTCTTGGTAACTGCTAAGACGGCTGCATCTACTCTCAGAGACTTAAACAATTCTCGATCCTGGTCTACCAGTGGCCATAACTGGATCCTTTAAGACCTGCCTCAGGCATGTCCCATTCTTCCTGAATCATTTCGCTAACTCTCTGTGTACTGGAAAAGCTCTCTGAGTCTTCCAAAAGCCTGCAACAATAGGTCTTCTAAGGTAGAATCCTCCGTCAGCCCCGCCAACGGCATATTAAGCGCCTTGAATGTCTCCGAAATGAGCGTCGGTAATTCGTCTCTCCGGAAAACGCAAACCACCCCAGCTTGGTCCTCCTGTTCCATGAGCTCTCCTTCCTCCAACTCGTTGTCTAGCTCCAAGTCGGGATCTCCATCTTCAGAGTGGAAACCCTCCAAGGCCACCGACTGCTCCGGTCACTCGTTCTCAATCCTGGACTTCTTTGCCACGATTCCTGTTGTCCTCACACTCAGAGGGGTCCCCAACCTCTTCTTCCCCAGTTCCCCTTCTGTGGAACCGGTTGTGAGCCTTCTCTGAGTGCCTCCGAAAGCTTGTTGGATAAGCGCAACGAAATCCGGAGAAAAGATTGCCGTCAGCCCCCCTGGCAAAGGAGTCTGAGAGGGGGGAGATCTGGAGTGGAAGAAGTCCCCGCCACGGGCTCCAGAGGTGGCAAAGCGGGGGAAACTGGTTCCGGCAGGACTACAGGTGCTCCTTTGTGGCACTCAACTCCAACCTCTAAGGCTTGTTCCATAGAGGCTGCTTCCTGAACGCACCCCCTACACACACCTGTGTCTGACACCGCTCCCCTTCTAGTACCGCAGACTAAGCACTGCAGTCTAGAAGGCATCCCATCTGAGCGGATATTCTCTGTTGCCAACCAGGGTCACCAACTGGAGCTTAGGCCCTGCCACCACCAGCAGCCCCTGACTGAAGCTGTGTTAGCCTTAGCCGAGTTATACTCTCGCGGCTCTTTTTTTTTTTTTTTTTTTTTAAATAATGTGGATCCTTCACTGAGGTACTCCCAGACCAATTATGTGGAAAAAATGTGAAAACAAAGCTCTCCCGCTGAAATAAGAGCCTCTACAGGCACCCAGACACTAATGGCATTTCCCGCACGGCTGACACGCGGCTTGGCCTGCTCTGCCCTACACTCACGGCTCCCCCCCGATAAATTCTCCGCTGCTCCTTCTGACCCGGTATCCCCTTACCTTTCTCCAATGAAGTCTCTCTCTGTGCCTTGGCTTTCTCTCTCTGTGCTCCATGCTCAAGAGGGGCGGCTTCAGCGTCGGGAGAGAGCCAGAGACAGCGGAGCTGCTGCCACGATCAGCCGGACACACCGTCGACGGCTTCCCAGTGCTGACATAGAAACATAGAAACATGACGACAGAAAAATACTACATGGCCTATCTAGTCTGTCCTTCCATATCAACAACTACAACAGTCCCCTTTTTTCCCTTAGAGATCCTCTGTGTTTGTCCCATGCTTTTTTGAATTCAGTTAGTGTCCTCATCTCTACCACCTCCACTGGGAGACTATTCCACGGATCCACCACTCTTTCCATAAAGAAATATTTCCGCAAATCACTCCTGAATCTAACCCCTTCACCCTCATCCCATGTCCCCTCATAGCAGAACTTGCTTTCAATTGAAAGAGGCTGCCCCCCTGAACATTTATGCCATGTAGGTATTTAAACATCTCAATTATATCACATCTATCCTGCCTTTCCTCTAAGATGTACATATTAAGATCCTTAAGTCTGTCCTCATATGCTTTATAATGAAGACCACTAACCATTTTAGTAGCCACCCTCTGCATTGACTCCATCCTGTTTTTGAAGGTGCGGTCTCCAGAATTGCACCAAATGAGGCTGCACCAAAGACTTATACAAAGGCACTATCACCTCTTTTTTCTGCTAGCCATTCCTCTCCGTATGCACCCAAGCATCCTTCTAGCTTTTGCTGTCACCTTTTCTACCTGTTTAGCTACTATAAGATCATCAGACACAACCATGCCTAGGTCCCGCTCTTCTTTAGTGGACAAAAGTACTTCACCCCCTATACTATATTGCTCCCTTGGAGTGCTGCAGCCCAAATGCATGACCTTACATTTTTTAACATTAAATCCCAGCTGACAGATTCTAGACCATTCTTCAAGCTTAGCTAGATCCCTCCTCATGTTTTCTACACCTTCCTGGGTGTAGAAAACATGAGGAGGGATCTAGCTAAGCTTGCACCCTTCTGTAAGCGCTGTTGTGCCTATGCCGCCGGTTCCTCACCCATTGATGTGGGATCGGGAACCGGAACCTTGCCCCTTCAGAAGCCTGTTTCCCCGTTGTGGAATAATAGCAAACTCAGCGGGGGAGGGGGGGGGAGGGGGAAGCACCTCAGCCCAGCTTGTCCTAAAGGCACAAACTGTCCTAAAAACAAACAATTTCAAACAGTCTTTAAATAACTTTCCAGGTAAACTACTCTAACTCTAACTCTCCTTAATTGTTCCTCAAGTGAGCCCAGACCTCCAGGCTCACCAACCCTCCAGCTGCTTGGAGATTGAGATAACTGGAGTGAGGAGGCGGTTCCTGTGGTTTTATACCAGTGTCATCAAAAATATGACGTTTTTCAGTCTCCAAGCTGCTGGAGGAGGAGCAAAACCCCAGAGATTCGGGAATGGACTGGAGGGACGATAAGGAACACCTTTTAGGAGTCAGAGAATGGGAGGGCTGGCAATGCCTAATAGTGAGAACTGTGGTCTTCATTATAAAGCATATGAGGACAGACTTAAGGATCTTAATATGTACACTTTAGAGGAAAGGCAGGATAGAGGTGATATGATTGAGACGTTTAAATACCTTCGTGGCATAAATGCACAGGAGGAGAGCCTCTTTTGATTGAAAGCAAGCTCTGCTATGAGGGGACATGAGATGAGGGTGAAAGGGGGTAGATTCAGGAGTGATATGCGGAAATCCTCCACCCAGTGTGCAGTGGGGGCCAAGAGAGCAAATAGAATGCTAGGTATCATAAGGAAAGGAATAGAAAATAAAACAAAGGATATTATTATGCCTCTTTATCATTCGATGGTGCGACCGCACCTTGAATATTGTGTGCAATTCTGGTCGCCGTATCTTAAAAAGAATATAGTGTTATTAGAAAAGGTACAGAGAAGAGCCCCCAAAATTGTAAAGGGGATGGAAGGATACTCCTATGAAGAGAGACTAAAAAGGTTAGGGCTCTTCAACCTGGACAGCTGAGGGGAGATATGATAGAGGTCTATAAGTTAATGAATGGAATGGAACGGGTAAACGTAGATTGATTGTTTACATCATCAGAATATAAAAAGACTAGGGGACATGCAATGAAGCTACAGGGTAACCTATTTAAGACTAATAAGAGAAAATATTTTTTCACTCAACGTGCAATCAAACTCTGGAATTTGTTACCGGAGGATGTAGTAAAAGCTGTTAGTGTAGCTGGGTTTAAAAAGGTTTGGACAAGTTCCTGGAGGAAAGGTCCATAAACCATTATTAAAAGGGACCCAGGATATCACTGCTTGACCCAATACAAGAATTGAGGAACCTGTGTCTTTTAGGGAGACTGCTAGGTACTTATGACCTAGACTGGCCACTGTTGGAAACAGGATACTGGGCTTGGTGGACGTTGGTCTGACCCAGTATGGCATATCTTATGTTCTTATGTTCTTAAATATTTCTTTACGGAAAGAGTGGTGGATCTGTGGAATGGTCTCCCAGTGGAGGTGGTAGAGATGAGGACAGTATCTGAATTCAAATAAGCATGGGACAAACACAGAGGATCTCTAAAGGAAAAAAAGGGACTGTTGTAGTGGTTGATATGGAAGGACAGACTAGATAAGTCATGTGGTCTTTTTCTGTCGTCATGTTTCTATGTTTCTTTTATTTAGCAGCCTAATTGAAACACAGATTAGAATGGAAGGTAAGATATCATAAGCCAGACATTCTGGTGGTCGTTCCCTTGAGGATCGATACTGTAGTTAACAAAAGAAAGGATCTAAAATTTGAAAATTTCCAAACTTTTTACCTAACATCTTTTGCAAATCTGAGTAAAAATAAAGCAATGGGGGTAAAATAGGAGGCAGTTGACTTTACTCACACCACTTAGATATATTCTAGGAAGGGCATATTCAAAAGGATTAATGAGGTTAGAAGATCTCCTAACTGTGTTAATCATGGTGAGTGGGATATTCAACAGTTCATAGCCGTTTTTTTGCCACTAAAGATCCCCTCTTAACTCTTCTGCACACCCCAATGCTAACCATGTAACACTGAGACATTCCAGAGGTGGTGCTTGAGTTAACTACACCAGAAAGGAATGGAAGACTGATCAGGCCTTTACACACAGTAAACATTTATTTCAAAAAGCCTGACTTGGCCAAGTTTCAGTGGTTAAGCCTTTATAGGGGTCTACAAAAATAGCAGCAAACAAATATAAAAATTAAGGTGATATCACAAATAAATAGAAAATAATTGATAAGAAAAAGAAGTAATAAAACATATGCAATGTATAAAAGAATAAAAAAAGAAAAATACCAGATTTCCAAAAAAATAATTAAAAAAATACTTTAAGGAAAATCGTGTGATAGTTCTTACAAAAAGAAATAATAACTATCACACTTAGATATCATCAAAGCATAAAGTAATGTAAAAAAAGAACCACAAAACATCTAGACACATTAAAATCATCACAAAATTAAGGAGAAAGCACCTGCTTATTATTAAGACATCTATTACATGTGTGCACATATAAGAAATAAAACACATTCAGAAATGAAAAAGATCCATATAAGGTTAGCAATGCAAATCAGCCAATTAAAAGAAAAGGGAATAAAAAGAATAACTATAAAAACAAAACAATTATATCTGGATAATGATAACAAACGTCCAAGGAGTAACATTCACAAACATTGGAGGATGTTTATTAAACGGTAGTAGCAGACTCCGTGTGATATCAGACCACAGCCCCATTGATTTCAATGGGGCCGCGGCTCTGATATTGCACGGAGTCTGCCACCACCATTTAGTAAACACCCCCCATTGACAGGAGATCGCTTAAAAGGAAATGGCGTCTCGTGAGGCATTTCTGTATCCAAGTTGTATTACCTGTTCAACTGTAAAGACAAAGTACCATCGGAAATGTGTAAATCATTGTTCATTGTAAACCGCACTGATGCTGAATAGCGCGGTATAGAAGAGACTTTAAATAAATAAATAAATAAATAATTTTCATACTCACTTAACTGCTCAGGAGGATGGTTAAAAAGCATGTAATAAATATATATTTTCAAAAAAACAACCTAGATGTTGCGGTATGGGCAGAAAAATAACTTCTCAATCTTTATTGTTCAGGAGGGTAGTTTTTCTTTAAAAAAGTATCTAGTCTGTATTTAAAAGGTATCAAGGGCTCAATAAATAACTTAAACATAACTACATTAAAAAAGGTGGGGGGATCCTAAAAATCGGAGGCTAAACATATTCAACAGCTGAGGGAGGATATGATAGAGGTCTATAAATTAATGAATGGAGTGGAATGCGTAAATGTAGATCGGTTGTTTACGCCATCAAAAAGTAAAAGATTAGAAGACATGCAATGAAGCTACAATGTAACCTATTTAAGACTAATATAAGAGAAAATATTTTTTCACTTAACACGTAATCAAATTCAGGAATTCGTTACCAGAGGATGTAATAAAAGCCGTTAGTGTAGGAGACCAGGTGATGTGTGAGAGGGAGCGGACGCATCTTTCTGTGGGGCTTTTACTCTTCCCCGGGCCAGGAACACTGATTGCCTGGCTAAAAACACCGGAAAAAAACCCTGCTGAGTGACTGATCCTCTTCTCTGGAAAAGGTGCAATGCCTCCGAGTGCTGAGATGCAATAAATGGCGACGAAACTGTCACGAAGGGAGAAAGACAAGGCGGGAATGGCTCAAACTAAAATGGCGGAGGTCCTCCCATTGCCAAGATCACCATCTCAAACCGCCCTAGTGGAAGATGTGATTGTGGCAGTGGTGAGTGTCTTGAACTCCCGCTATGAACGTTTAGATGGAAAGCTTGACTGTATGGCACAGACATTATTATCAGTGGGTGGATGGGTGTAAGAAGCAGAGTGCAGGATATCAATCACTGAAGAGACCACGGCTTCAGTGGATCGGGAGTTACAGTGCCTATGGCAGCAAATTACTCACCATAAATCTAAACTGGATGATTTGGAGAACAGAAGTAGGAGGAATAATCTCCGCTTTTTTGGTGTGCCGGAATCAATTAAGGATGGCGAGCTGTGGGGATATTTAGAGGCACTCCTGCCACAACATTTTCCCCTGGGTGACCAATGTGGCCCTTTGGTAATGGAGCGTGCACTTAGGGTCGGCCCCACCCGCCCATCTGACTGGCGACCATAGATTGTGTTGGCGCGTTCTCTTTTTTTTTTTTATTGATATTTTTACATTTTACAACTACAATATATCAAATTACAAAAAGAAAAACACCACTCAATAAACAGAACAGCCGTACCAGACTACCGCCCTCTCCCCGACACCTTGCAAGCTCACCCCAAGACCTTTTAACCACTATCATTAATACCAGCAAATAGGTCCAGAGCAGCCCATTTATTTCCTGACACTCTCCTCCCTCTAGCACTGGAAAATTTATCCTGCGCTTTCTCAAATTTGCTGTACAAGCACACTTGATTCCACCAGGTCTGCCAGTTTAAACTCGTTGGATCTTTCCAGTTATGTAGGATGAGCTTTATGGCTATCGCCAGCATAAAATTCAGGACAAAAAAGTGTTTCTTATGCAGCAGGGGAATTTCCGCAAGTGATCTTAACCCAACTAAGCTCCAATTCAGAGGGAGGGAGATGTTAAGCACATTTTGCATTCGTTTCCGTACTGGAACCCAAAATCCTTGAATGTTCGGGCATTCCAGGAACATATGTCTCAAGGTACCTAGTTCTCCCTGGCAGGTCCAACATTTTGGGGTCGAATCCTTACTCCACTTGGACAGTTTTACCGGGGTAATATATGCCCTGTGTGCGAAAAAAAACATAGACTGTGTAAGAGCTGCCGATCTGGAAACCCGAACTATTGAACTCCAAAAACAATTCCAGGCTTGTCGAGATGGAGTAACACCAGTCTCTTCTTCCCATATCTTCTGCAATCCCCCCAACGAGGCCACACCGCTGCTCCTGAAAAATGAGTACAGTCTAGATATTCCTCCCTTCTTGGCATTCACATCCTCCGCTAACAATTCCAGGATCCAAGTATCCGAATAATCACCAGGCTTTTTCTTTAGACTACCAACGCAATGCTTTAGCTGAAGCCATTGGAAGTAGCAATTTGATGTAATCCCAAAGTCCCTTTGCATTGCACTAAATGATTTCCAACTGTCCTCCTCGAACAGTTGCCCCACCGTCCAGACACCCCGTCTCTGCCACTCAGCCCAGGCAAAGGGAGACTTATTAATCTTTAACAAGGGGTTATACCATAAAGGCAGCTGGCGTGAGGGTTGTCTATCCTTGGGCAGAGCCAAGAGGAGGCACTGAAACGCTCTCTGAGTAGAGATAATGATGCGCCCAACCTTAGATGTTTCAGGGCACCTCATCCCCATCATCAAGTGCGTCAAGTAAGGCAAAGCTAGTCGATCCTCCAATTCCAGCCATATCGGCCTCTGTGCTGACACGGCTCCATCCGACCATAGAGTACCCTGTTTGAGAATAGCTGCCATGTGATACCACTGGAAATCTGGAAAGTGCACCCCCCCTCTGATTTGCTTGCTTTTAACTTCTTCAGGGCAATCCTCGGGGTTTTTCCATTCCATAAGAAGGACACCAGGATACGCTCCACCTCTGTATACACTGTTCCAGGGAACATCACAGGAATCATCCCCAGAATGTAATTTATTTTAGGCATCAGCGTCATCTTAATAGACTCCAATCTCCCCCACCATGACAAATGAAGAGGGGACCAGTGCAGAGTAAAGGACCGGGCTATCTATTTTATTCTTTCCATATTTACTTGTATTGTTTCATCCAGCGGTGCTCCAAATTGGACTCCCAGATATTTTATTGTCGAAGACTCCCATTGAAAGGAATATTGCTGCACCTCGGCTTTGCTTGCCCGCCGGTTCAAAGGGAAAGCCACTGATTTCGTCCAATTTACTTTATACCCGGAAAACCGGGAGTAATTGTCGATCAGCTGGAGCAAAAAGCTAATTGATGATGGATGTAGAAAAAACAAAAGATCATCAGCGTAGGCAGATAACTTAATATGGAGGTCCTCAATACTGATTCCATTGATCTCCGTTGTCTGTCGCACTAACAGCACTAACGGCTCCAAAGCCAGGTTGAATAGTAGAGGCAACAACGGACACACCTGCCGGGTGCCCCGGTGTAATGCAAAAGACCTGGACAGCACTTGATTGGCAAGAATCCGTGCCGAAGGGTTAGCGTACAGCACCTGGACCATGCGCACAAACTTGTCAGGAAAGCCGAACCACTCCAGCACTCGAAATAGGAAAGGCCATTCCAGCCTATTGAAGGCCTTTTCAGCATCCAATGATAGGCCAACTAGCGGAGAGTCTTCCCGCTCTGCAATTTCTAGCAGATTACAAAGTAACCGTGCGTTATCTGCTGTAGATCTTCCACTAACAAATCCACATTGGTCCGGATGAATGAGCAAATGAAGAACGTGACCCACTCGATTAGCCAGCAGAGAGGAATACACTTTATAGTCCGAGTTTAAAAGCGAGATAGGCCTGTAGCTACCCACCAACTTCGGGTCCTTTCCAGGTTTTTCCAGGACCACTATCGTGGCATCCACAAAGGCCCCAGAACGATTACCAAGATCGCTAAGTTGTTGATAATACAGCAGCAAGTGGGGAAGAAGGTCATTTGCAAACGTCTGGTAGAATTCCACTGGGATGCCATCTGGTCCCGCAGCTTTCCCAGACTTCATTGTTGACAGGGCTTCCATCACCTCCTCTCTCTCCAGGTCTCTATTTAAGAAAGCTTTCTGCTCCACGCCCAGACTAGGGTGTTCAATTTGATCCAGAAAACTTCCGATATCAGCCTCATTCCGTGGGGCTTCCGAGGTGTACAACTGCTCATAAAAGTTACAGAAGGCTTCAGCAATATCCCGGTTTTCCTTCCAGGGGCCACTACGGTCATCCTGTATGGCAATGATGTGGGACTTGCCATATCTGGGTCTCAGTCTGTTAGCGAGTAGCTTGCCGGCCCGGTTCATCTCCGTATAATAACTTGCTTGTTGATCAAAGTTGATCTGCTCAACTTCCTTATTTAGAATTGAGTTATATTCGAAGCGTAGCTTTTGTAAGTGGAAGGTTGCATGAGCATTCGGTTGCTTCTGCAAAATTCGTTCTCCAGCCCTTATCTGCTGGTCCAAGTCTTCAAGAATACTCTGGGCTGCCTATTATCGCTGGAGGGGACTTTAACATGCTCTTAGACCAAATAAGTGACCATAAGCCCTACAGAGTAACCAAGAAATCCAGAGCACTGGAGGTGTTGTTGTCAGTCATGGAAGATACCGGGTTGGTCGATATATGGCGACTACTTCACCCAACTGAAAGAGATTTCACTTTTTTTTCCCATCCGCATGATTCCCATTCTCAGATTGATTTTTTTCTGGTGTCCAGATCGATAGCTAAGGAGATTAGAAGCGCAGATATACTGAGTACCCATATCTCGGATCATGCTGCGATTGCTCTGGTGGTGGAGATGACGCAGGAAAGTGACAAGTCTTCGGGTTGGTTTTTCCCTAGAGCTCTCCTGGCGGAGGAATCCTTTAAAGTGTTTGTTCAACAAGCTATTAAGGATTTCTTTGACTTAAACGAGCCTGGAGATACGTCCATATGGGCTTGGTGGGAAGCGTTCAAGGCATCTATGAGGGCGAAGATTACCGGCTTTGTCATAGCGGCCAGGAAGAAGGCAAAATATGAGCTCGCAGCCTTGAACATAAGAACATAAGATATGCCATACTGGGTCAGACCAAGGTCCATCAAACCCAGTATTCTGTTTCCAACAGTGGCCAATCTAGGTCATATGTACTGTGATACAGTGGAGCCAAGTGAGCTTAGTGGGAGTGAAGAACTCACCTCAAACTTGGCTAGGCAGAAGGATTCAGCATGGCTAGGAAAGGCTGAGCAGCCGGTGCCGTCAGCACAGATAGAACAGAAAGGGTTTAAAATGAGGTTTCCTTTCCTGAGCAGTGACGCAGATAGAATTCAGGAACCTCATTACAAACACCTGTCCCCAGAAGCTGACGTAATGAGCAGAGAGGGGAGGTACAAAGGGCCCTGGTTAGAACCAGGAAGTCAGATTCGGATTCAGTCTCAGACAAGGAGTGAGACTCATGCAAAGAGCAGGAAGGAGAGCACGAGAAGAAGTCCAAGCAGTTACCTGAAAGAAAGCAAGCAGGACTCTGAGGAGGAGAGTGGCAGTCAGATGCAGGTGGAGTTCCAGCATCAGGCAGGCAAGTCTCCGAGGCAGAAAGAGTCCCAAAATCCCAGGAGACGTTACAACTCCAGGGGAAGCTTTGGAGGTCTGGGAGGACCAAAAGCTCTTAAGGGAAGCTCCAGGCAAGAGCAGTGGAGCAGTAGAGAAACGAATCTCTGGAGAGATAGTCCCCAAGAGGATTTCCCTTCAAGCAGGAAGTGGGACACTAACTCCGAGGGTTTACCCAAACCACGGAGAAACTTTCTACATGCCGGTAATGCTTTGCTGAGAGAAAGAAACCCCACAGCTGACTCCTGAAGCTCACAGAATTTAACAGGGTTAAAGCATTATGATGGGGAGAGAAGAGAAGCTTGGAGTTTTTTACAATCCATGTTTTGAGCAAAGTTTTAACATAGGAAGGTGTACAGACTTCCCTGTAAGAGAGCCAGGGGAGGCTGGCCATAAAGAGACTTATTATACAAGAGGTTTTTACAACCCTGATCTAGACAAGTGCCTGGGAGAAGAGAGAGTCTACCTTCCCCCAGCAAGTGAACCCAGCACATGCTATGAATGTGAGCCGGGCTGTAACAGTCACCATCCAGATGTAATACAGGGGGAAAGCAATAATATTTACCCTGATCCTGAACCGATGGACTGTACTTGTCTGATGAGATAACATCTTTATGCTGAACTGTCTTGTAAAAGGAACAAGAGAGAAGGAAAAGTATTCCAGCTGTTTTTGTTTAGTTTGTTTCATCGTTCTGTATATGTTTGCAAAGAAATGATATCCGCCAGGGAATGGGAATAAACCCTACTTTAATTTATCACTCTGACTGACTGACTCTGTATACAAAAGAGAAAGCAGATCAAGGCATTCACAACACCCTAAGCAGTCGCCTAGTGGACACGCGGAGTCTCCTACTACGAGGCCCGTGACAGTACCTAGCAGTTTCCCAAAGAGACACAAGTTCCACAATGCTTGTACTGGGTCAAGCATTGATATCTTCGGTCACTTCTTAATAATGGTTTATGGACCTTTCCTCCAGGAACTTGTCCAAACTTTTTTTAAACCCAGCTACACTAATGGCCTTTACTACATGCTCCGGTAACAAATTCCAGAGTTTGATAACACGTTGAGTGAAAAAATATTTTCTTTTATTAGTCTTAAATAGTTTACCCTGTAGCTTCATTGCATGTCCCCTAGTCTTTCTATATTCTGATAACGTAAACAATTGATCTACGTTTACCCGTTCCACTCCGTTCATTAATTTATAGACTTCTATCATATCTCCCCTCAGCCGTCTCTTTTCCAGGTTAAAGAGCCCTTACCTTTTTAGCCTTTCTTCATAGGAGTATCCTTCCATCCCCTTTACCATTTTGGTGGCTCTTCTCTGAACCTTTTCTAAAAGCACTATATCCTTTTTAAGATACGGCGACCAGAATTGCAGACAATATTCAAGGTGCGGTCTCACCATGGAACGATAGAGGCATTATAATATCTTTTGTTTTATTTTCCATTCCTTTCCTTATCATACCTAGCATTCTATTTGCTCTCTTGGCCGCCGCTGCACACTGGGCCGAGGGTTTTAACATGGTATCCACAATGACGCCTAAATCTTTTTCCTGGGTGGTGGTTCCTAATGTGGAACCTTGCATCGTGTAACCATAGTTTGGTTTGTTCTTCCCTAGGTGCATAACCTTGCACTTGTCCACATTAAATTTCATCTGCCATTTTGATGCCCAGTCTTCCAATTTATCAAGATCCTCTTGCAATTTTTCACAATCCTCTTGGGTTTTAACAACTTTAAATAGTTTTGTGTCATCTGCAAATTTGATAACCTCACTCGTTATTCCACTTTCCAGGTCATTTATGAATATGTCAAAAAGCAGCGGACCCAGCACAGATCCCTGGGGTACACCACTATTCACCTTTCTCCATTGGGAAAATTGGCCATTTAGCCCTACCCTCTGCTTTCTATCTTTTAACCAGTTCCTGATCCACAATAGTACACTGCCTCCTATCCCATGACTCTTTAGTTTTGCCAAAAGTCTCTGATGAGGGACCTTGTCAAAGGCTTTCTGAAAGTCCAGATACACAATGGAGTGGAGGAGTAGCCTAGTGGTTGGGGCAAGGTACTTCAGGCCGGAAGGTCGGGGGTTCAAATCGCACTAGAGGACAGCAACCTTGGGCCGGAAGGACTGGGGTTTCTAGTCCCACAGGTGCTCCTTGTGGTCTTGGGCAAGCCACTTAACCCTCCATAGCCCATGTTCCCTGTAAAATAGTTATCTCCAAGTTATAATGTCCTGTTCAATGTAATTTCAGTTTGTTCAATGTAAACCGCACTGATGCAGAATAGCGCAGTATATAAGAGAATGTAAATAAATAAAATAAATAAATATCAACCGACTCACCTTTGTCCACCTATTTATTCACTCCTTCAAAAAAACATAACAGATTAGTAAGACAAGATCTTCCTTGTCTAAAGCCATGTTGGCTGTCTCCCATTAGGTCGTGACTATCTACATGCTGAGTAATTTTATTCTTTATGATGGTTTCTACCATTTTTCCCGGTACTGACGTCAGGCTCACCGGTCTGTAGTTTCCCGGATCACCCCTGGAACCCTTTTTAAAATTGGTGTTACATTGGCGATCCTCCAATCTTCAGGTATTAGAGATGATTTTAATGATAGTTCACAGATTACTGATAGCAGTTCTGCAATCTCATATTTCAGTTCTTTCAACACCCTTGGATGTATACCATCCGGCCCAGGTGATTTGCTACTCTTCAGTTTATCTAATAGTTGTAAGACATCTTCCCGATGTATCGATATTTCCTTCAATTCTTCCGCACCTTTAAATACCACTTGAGTCATGGGTAACATCCCTACATCTTCCTCAGTAAAGACCGAAGCAAAGAATTCATTCAGTCTCTCCGCTATCGCCTTGTCGCCTCTTAGTGCTCCTTTAACCCCTTTATCATCTAATGGATCAACTGACTCTCTCACAGGTTTTTTTGCTACATATGTATTTGAAAAGGTCTTTATTTCGCGTTTTTGCTTCCGCAGCAAGCTTCTTCTCAAATTCTCTCTTTGGCTGCCTTATCAATGCCTTGCATTTGACTTGCCAGTGCTTGTGCTGTTTCCAGGTTTTGTCGTTTGGCTCTTTTTTTCCATTTCCTGAAAGATGCTTTTTTGGCAACAACCGCCTCTCTGACCTCACCTTTAAACCATGCTGGCAGTTTTTTGGACTTCCTTCCACTTTTCTTAAAGCGTGGAATACAGCTGGTCTGGGCTTCCAAGATAGTATTTTTCAACAACACCCAAGCTTGATGTACGTCTTTAACCTTTGCAACTGCTCCTTTTAGTTTTTTCTTAACTGTTTTCCTCATTTTATCATAGTCTCCCTTTCGAAAGTTAAAATGTAGTACTGTGGATTTCCTTACTATCCCTCCTCCATTAATTAAATCAAAGGCGATCATGCTATGATCACTATTGCCAAGTGGCCCCAACACCCTTATCTCTTGCACTAGATCTGGTGTTCCACTAAGGACTAGGGCTAATATGGCTTCCCCTCTGGTCGGTTCATGAACCAGCTGCTCCAAGAAGCAGTCATTTATTTCATCTAGGAACTTTATCTCCTTAGCATGTCCTGACGTGACACTGACCCAGTCGATACCGGGGTAATTGAAATCACCCATTATTATTACTGCGCTGTAACTTTTGTTAGCTTCCTTGATTTCTTTGAGCATTTCATCATCCATTTGTTCATTCTGGCCAGGCGGTCGATAGTACACCCCCACTGCCATTGCCTTCCCCCTTTTATATGGAATTTCAATCCATATAGATTCTACAGCAGATTTTGTTTCCTGCAAAACTTTAATCCTTTCTGAGTCAATGCCCTCTCTAACATAGAGCGCAACCCCTCCACCAATTTGATCAGCTCTATCATTACGATATAGTTTGTACCCAGGTATCACCACTGGTTGTCCTCCTTCCACCATGTCTCTGATATTCCAATCATATCTAACCTTTCATTTAGTGCTATATATTCTAACTCTCCCATCTTATTCTTTAGACTTTTAGTATTTGCATACAAGCATTTTAGAGAATGTATTTTATTCATGTTAATTTGGCTATTGTTAGACATGGGTAAATTGGGATCTTTAAGCTCTGTCTGCTCCATACTTGAGGGCATTTGGGCTACTTTACTCTTTTGTGGAACCTCTCTGCTTTTGGTAGTATCCTTCAAGGATACATTCTTCCGAACCATCCGCTCTTGGGCGACTGTCGGCTTTCCCCTAATATCTAGTTTAAAAGCTGCTCTATCTCCTTTTTAAAGGTTAATACCAGCAGCCTGGTTCCATCCCAGTTAAGGTGAAGCCCATCCCTTCGGAAGAGCCCCTCCTTTCCCCAGAATGTTCCCCAGTTCCTAAAAAATTCAAAACCCTCATCTCTGCACCATTGTCTCATCCACGCATTGAGACTCTGGAGCTCTGCCTGCCTTTTGGGTCCTGCGCGTGGAACAGGAAACATTTCGGAGAATGCTACCCTGGAAGTTCTGGATTTCAACTTCCTACCTAAAAGACTAAATTTTGCCTCCAGAACCTCCCTACCACATTTTCCTATGTCATTGGTACCGACATGTACCAAGACAGCAGACTCCTCCCCAGCACTATCTAAGACCTTATCTAGGTGGCGCATGAGGTCCGCTACCTTCGCACCCGGCAGGCATGTTACCAGGCGATCCTCACGTCCACCAGCCACCCAGCTATCTACATGCCTAATGATCGAATCACCAACTATAACGGCTGTTCTAACCCTTCCCTCATGGGCACATGGCCCTGGAGAAGCTTCCTCGGTGCGAGAGGGTTTTACATCACCTGGAGGACAGGTCCTAGTTACAGGATCACTTCCTGCCACACCAGGGTGATGCTCTCCTGTCACGTGACCTCTCTCCTCCATGGCAACAGGGGTACTGCCAGACTGGAGGTGGGACCTCAGGACTATATCCCTGTAGGTCTCGTCTATGTACCTCTCTGTCTGTCTTATGTTTTCCAAGTCTGCTACTTTAGCCTCTAGAGAACGGACTTGTTCCCTGAGAGCAAAGAGCTCCTTGCACCTAGTGCACACGTAAGACCTCTCACCAACTGGGAGAAAATCATACATGTGACACTCAATGCAAAAGACTGGAAAGACCCCATCCCGCTGCTGGACTGCTGTCTGCATCTTAGTTTTAAGTTTGTGTCTAGATCTTTAAGTTCTTACTTACTAGGGGTTGCTATGGGTATTTATACCAATAAAACTGTACCTAATACGTTTAATATACCTTGTTCACCTGAAGCTTAATTAATCTCAGGTCCTTAGTGTATGACTGATTTGGGTAATGAGCTTCACCTGAAAGCACCTCCTGTCTTTTAAGATGTGTAAGTACCTATAAAGCTATGATTATCCCAGGGGAGGGAGGGAAATAACACTTATTAAAAGAGGGCTGCTACACAGTACCCTGTCTTGTGCTGCTGAGGTAAGCTAAATTCTGATTTGATTTAAATTATAGATCTTAGCTGCTGCTAGGCTCTAACGTCTTATGAAATTTAAACTACAAGCTCTCTGCTGGATTCTAAATTTAACCATAAAGCTCTCTTCTGTGTTTTAAAACTAAAAGAAGAAATGGAAAACTAAGAGAAGAAATGGAGACACTCCCTAAGCTCTCATGACCAGTCCATTTACCTAGCCAACTTGAAGTCCCATCGTCAGCTAACCTGGGATAAGAGAAGAGAACACCATACAAAGCTACTTAGCCGTTCCCTCAACAAACCAAGAGATCTCTTCCAAATAGTAAAATCCCTAACTACTGAACCCCCCTCACCACAGCAGGAATATATACACCCACAAATATATGCTGATTACATCCAATCCAAGGCAATCAAGACCAATGAATCAACCATAAGTGTAACCAAGCAACCCTCCAACGCCCAATTCATACTCAATAATTTCTCATCTCCAACTCCAAAGTCTATTGAAGAAATTATTACATCCATCAACGCCACCACCGCTCCAAATGATCCTTGTCCAGCCTTCTGGATCAAATCACTGAAAACAGAACTTAGCCCATACATATCAGCATTAGCTGACCAATCCCTTAGATCCGGGATATTTCCATCAGCTCTCAAGCACACCTCCATCCGTCCACTACTGAAGAACAGCAAACTGGATCCGAAAAAGGAAGAATCCTATTGCCCAATCTCAAACATTCCTTTATTAGCTAAGATCCTAGAAAAAGTTGTACTCAGACAAATTCAACAACACATTGATTCCGAGGCCCCACTAGATCTAAACCAGCATGGCTTCAGGGAAGCCCACGGAGTTGAAACCCTTCTAACCTCTCTATTGAACACACTCATTAATACAACAGACAATATCAGAAATGGAGTCGCTATGATCTTCCTAGACATAGCAGCAGCTTTTGATTCTGTTGACCACAACCATCTACTCACCAGGCTCCATGAAAAAGGAATTCAAGGAACGGCACTGAATTGGTGCAGATCCTACCTAGAAGATCGCTGGCAACAAGTACGGACTGGTGATACCACATCGCAACCTTTTCATCAGAAGCAAGGAGTTCCACAAGGTTCCTCGCTTTCAGCCCTCCTATTTAACATATATATGCAACCTCTCTGCAACATCTCCCGCTCTTTCGGAGTATCATGTCTTATCTACGCAGATGACGTGCTCTTATTCACTCCAATCAATGTATTAAAACCTGACTACACTACACTAATCACCTGCTTCAACTCAATATCAGATTGGCTACTCTCCCAAAATCTCAGAATCAATTTTAAAAAAACCGAAGTCCTGATTATCACTAGGAACAAAGACTTCTCTCCTCCACCAACTCTAAGAACACGAGATGCTGAACTACCACTCAAAACCTCAATACGTTATCTGGGTGTTATACTTGACCAACGACTTGAATTTAAAGATCACATAAAAAATACTGTAAAAGCCATTTACTACAAAATCAGGACCCTTCGGCACCTCAGACCTATGCTTGAACCATCTGACTTCCGTACTACCTTCCAGGCATTAGTCACTCCTCACTTTGACTATGCAAATATCGTTCTTCATGGCCTACCCAAAAGCACTCTAAACCCGCTTCAATTGGCCATGAATACAGCGGCCAGAGTTCTTCATGGATCCCCAAAGAGCCAACATATTACTCCCATCCTATTTGACCTTCACTGGCTCCCACTAGCTTGCAGAATTTTATACAAAGCTCTCATCCTGACCTTCAAAGCATTCCACCATATCTCATCATCCTCCTTATCTGATCTCCTCCAACACACACAGAACACCAGATCTAGGCGTTCTGTAACAGAGAACATGCTAACAGTCCCAAATGACAGCAAAAAACTCACTCAAACAACCACATTAAGAGCTTTCTCTTCCTTCGCCCCTAGATGCTGGAACAAGCTACCACCTAGTCTTAGAGCACAAAAAGACCTGTCCCAGTTCAGAAAATCCATAAAAACGCATCTCTTCCTACAACACTTCTCTCAATATACTGACCCCCCTCTCACACAAACCATTGATCACGGCTAGCCAAATAAGCTCCCGAAATCATACTACTCGATCTAGACCAAGCCTCACAAATCCTACCTTTAGAACTTGAGCATTTAAGAACCTATTGTAAATAATTGAAATATATGTTAATTGTTAATCCCTGTTATCCATGTTTTTATTCCTTGTTCTCTGTAAACTTAACATTTGTTTTATGTTTAAGTACAAAATTTGTTAAAATGTAAACCGCGCTGATGTCAAGAGTGCGGTATATAAAAGCTGTTAAATAAATAAATAAATAAATAAATAAAAAGTACTTTTCTGATGCTAGGCCCTGAGTGACTATTAAATGTACACTACAAGCTCTCTGCTGGGTTCCAAATGTAACCAGAAAGCTCTCTTCTGTGTGTTAAATTTAAACTAAAAGTACTTTGCTGTTACTTGGCCCTGAGTGACTATTAAATTTAAACTACAAGCTCTCTGCTGGGTATGAAATGTAACCAGAAAGTTCTCCTCTGTGTTTTAAATTCAAACTTTAATTGCTGCTACTAGGCCCTAACTGATCCAACAAAAAACAGTGGGTTCACAGATTAAGTAGCTTTAATACAAAGAATTCTTTTTAGAAAATTACCAGAAGTATATACTCACAGTTGCAGATTTCTCTCCAGAAGTAACAGTCCCCCTTTCTAGTCCTTCATTATATTAGCTCACTCCCGAGAAATGCTCTAACCTCTGAGGGGATGTGTTGGCTATTGGAATTTTTTGATCTGGAAGAGGAAGATGCCAGGACTACTACTACTACTGCTATTTAACATTTATATAGCGCTACTCACACATTGCTGTACAGAAATATAAGCAAAAAGACAGTCCCTGCTCGCCAGAGCTTACAATCTAGTCAAGACAACACAGAACAAAAGACAGATCGGGAAAACAATTACGGTGACACGGAGCAATAGTTAATTCGGGATAAAGCAAAGTATGGGTCAAAACAAGTATGGCATTTACAAAAACCAAGTATGGACCTTATCTATCTCACAATACAGCCATAAAATGAAGGATTGGAGTTTGCTGCAGGAACTATCTGCTTTGGAATCTGCATGGGCTGGGGATCTGCGGGATCCCATGCCTACCAGAATGCTCATGGGAGCAATTCAGCACATACCCACCCTCCTCCAGCTGGCGCACCTGCGGGAGCTTCAGTTCCTCACCCTTAACTGGGCTCATTTTTCTCTTCTGCGTGGACTTCATAGTCATCTCTCAGAGCAGGGTGAATGCCCCTGCAGATCTGGTACATATGTGGTGGCGCTGCCCCATGATACAATCTTACTGGCATTGAATTCAACAATCCCTGGGAGAGCTGTTAGGCCAGAGAGTAAAGCTCACGGCAGAGTTGATTTTGTTTGATCTATTAAGCCCTAACATACCCGGCTCTTGGTTCAGAAAGTCTGTGTGGTCGGGAAGCAGACGATCCTCAAGCCCTGGAGGGAAGAAAATCCCCCATCATTTTGGGAGTGGCGGAGCTACATTCACCACCTGACGCTCATGGAATGTTTATCAGTACGAGGGGTCAGCTGCAAAAAGGAGGTCTTTTACTCTGTCTGGGGGGGCTATATTGACTCATTAGCAGCACATGCCCAAAATGAGATATTGATTTTTGGGTTAGAGGTGAAACGGGAGGCTGGGGAGACCCAAGCTTGAACGAAATGATTGGTCACAACATGGACTCGCAGAATGCATGTGATGGGAGATGACCAGAGATGCAGGTGTACGTAACAAGTGAGGACAATTGAGGAGAATGTCTCTCCAGGGGCGAGATAGTCATCCTAGGAATCCAGCTTGGGGGGGGGGGGGGAGGGAGGGAAGAGGGTAGGATAGATGTTTGGGGAAAATGTAATTCTCATCAGACATGTCTGTATTAAGATGTTTCGCTGTGATGTAACTACCTGGGCCGTGTAAGAGCAACCATGGCCCCAGTGGTATGTGTGCTTGCTTGATGCTGAATAAAAATACGAATTAAAAAAAAAAGCTGTTAGTGTAACTGGGTTTAAAAAAGCTTTGGACAAGTTCCTGGAGGAAAGGTCCATAAATCATTATTAATGAGGACTCGGGAAATCCATTGCTTACCCCGGGACAAGCACTATGGAACCTCTGTGCCTTTTTGGGAACCTGCCAGGTACTTGTGACCTGGATTGGCCACTATTGGAAACAGGATACTAGGCTTGAGTTCTTATTTTCTTATGTGCTCTCTTTAATACTTGGGGAAAAGCTTTAAAAAAAGTATCTATTGTGTCAATAAAAACATAAAAGGTTCATTAGTAAACTTGTGCATGAACACATATATTAAAAAAGCATTCCTTAAGACTAAGGTACCTTGCATCGTGTAACCATAGTTTGGGTTGTTCTTTTGTAGGTGCATAACTTTGCACTTATCTACATTAAATTTCATCTGCCATTTGGAAGACTGGATGTCCAAATGGCAGTTGAAATTTATCAAGGTCCTCTTGCAATTTTTCACAATCCTCTTGCATTTTAACAACTTTGAATAATTTTGTGTCATCTGCAAATTTGATTACCTCACTCATTACTCCTATTTCCAGGTCATTTATGACTATGTTAAAAAATAGTGGGCCCAGCACAGATCCCTGAGGTACTCCGCTGGTCATTTAGCCCTAATCTCTGCTTTTTATCTTTTAACCAGTTCCTGATCCACAATACTACACTACCTCCAATCTCATGACTTTTTTTTTTTTTAATAATTTTAATCACAAGACAAATCCAATACATATCATTGATCCCGCACATACCGTGAAACAGTTACATAGTTACACCCCATCTGAGAAACAGAACACCAATAATATGCATCTGTCATGTAATTATTTCAATTATTATTTCCCCCCCCCACGCTATCTACCCCCCCCCCCCCCCCCCCCGAAGGCCCAGCCAGAAGCACCTAGGATAGCAAAACCAAACAGCTCAATATACAATCAAGCCCTTACTGCAGCGCAATCCACTGAAGATATTTCCCCCATACCTGCATACATTTATGGGAGGTACCTCTCTTCAGTGCTGTTAATTTACTCATCAAATAGAGCTGTGCCAGTGATTCCTTAAATTCTGCCAACTGCGGGGCAGTTACCCGCTTCCATTTCTGCGCAATTAACACCTTAAGAGCCACACACCCCAAGTCCACAAATAGGCCCTCCGCCTTAGTCAAACTAGACGGGGGGACCCCCAGCATAGCCATCTCGGGGAGCATCCCCACCTCTTTACCCAGAATCTCCCCCAAGAGCCCAACCACTTCTAACCATATTTGTTGCACTACCTTACAACTCCACCAGATATGCAGAAAGGTGCCAAGTTCACCACACCCCCGCCAACAGGTAGCATCCACACTCCCATAGATCTTGTGTAATCGTACCGGGGTCATATACCATCTATACATGATTTTATAATTATTCTCAAGCAAATTGGTAGCTAAAATCCCCTTATACCTCCCCTGATGAATGAGTTCCCAGGTGGAGTCCTCCCACCTGATACCCAGATCGGTTTCCCACAGCATTTGATATCGTTCCCGTCCCGTATCTACCGCCATCAATTTATACAGCCCTGTCAGCACCTTCTGCCTTGGAGCGGACAGAAAAAACCTTTCCACCCGGGAGACCTCCACAGCCATAAAATCTGGTAAAATCCGCCGTTGTATATAATGGCGGAGTTGCAAATAGCCATACCGATCCGTATCATCTAACCGATATAGCGCCTTAAGAGCCTCAAATTCCTTAACTTTATCACCCTCTACCAACTCTCCCACCCTCCACAGCCCATGTTGCTCCCATTTATCAAATACCGTCCTCCCCAGGGCCGGAGGAAACTCGGGATTCCTCCGAATTGGCACTAACTGAAATATTCCATTCACCCCTAACCAAATCCGTTGCCACCTACGCCACACTTGCAAGGTACCTTGCACATAGGGATTCCCACCTTGGTACCCTTTGGACAGAAAGGTAGGTAACCACACATAATCACCTAACTCACCCTCCGCCATCTCCTCTGATTCCATCTGCACCCACTCTTTTTTCTCTTCCGCCCCCCAGTCCAGAACCGCAGACATTTGCGCCGCCTCCCAGTACTTCACTAAGTTCGGGACGGCCATACCCCTGTGTTCTCTCGCCTTCATCAATATCCTCCCCGCCACCCTATTATTCTTTCCCCCTGCAATAAACCGCATCATACATCACTGTATTTTCCCTAAATACGTCCTGGATACCCTTATAGGGAGATTGGAGAAGAGGTACAGCCATTTAGGCAGAATCATCATTTTTGCAGCTGAAATCCTCCCCATCCAGGATAACGCCTTCCCCTGCCACTCTTCCATCTCTTTCCTGACAGCCTTTTCCATCCGAATATAATTTTCCCGAAATAGATCCCCTTCCCTAGCGGTTAAGTAAATACCCAGATATCGGATACTGTGTTTAGCCCACCTAAACGGGAAAGCCTCTTTAATCTGCGTTTGCGTGTCCACTCCTGCAGAAATATTTAAGATCTCAGATTTAGTTGCATTAAGTTTGAAGCCTGAGTAGGAACCAAACTCCTTCAGTAAGTTATAAAGCACTGCCAAGGACTCCCTGGGATTAGTTAACATAAATAATAAATCATCGGCAAAAAGCGATATCTTACTTTCCAGCTTCTTCCACTTTATCCCCTGGACTTCCACACTCTCCCGCACCCGCTGAGCTAGAGGCTCCATATAGAGCACAAAGAGCAACGGGGAGAGTGGACATCCTTGTCTGGTCCCTCTATTCAGGGCAAAGGGCCGGGTATATTCCCCATTAACCTTGACTTGCGCCATCGGTTGCGCATAAATAGCTTTAATCCAGTTCAGGTAATTCCCCCCCAACCCCATTCGTTCTAACACCTTAAACAAAAAAGGCCAGGACACCGGGTCGAATGCTTTTTCAGCATCGATGGCTAAGGGGATCAATTGTTCCTCTCCCCTTACACATAGCATTTAACACTTTACGGAGGTTGTCCTTCGTTTGGCGCCCTGAAACAAAACCCGACTGGTTTTCATGCACCAGCCTGGGCATGTACGGAAGTAACCGATTAGCCAAAATTTTAGTAAATATTTTAAAATCCGTACCCAGTAAAGAGATGGGTCTATAAGAACCACATACAGTAGGGTCTTTCCCCTCCTTCAACAAGATGGTAATCCCCGCTGTCCTCATTGTTCCTGGAAGCTCCCCTCCCTCCTGAAAAGAATTAAATAACCTAGCCAGGGGTCCCTTCACTTCATCTCGAAATAGCTTATAGAATTTATTGGTATAACCATCTATCCCTGGCGCTTTATGCAAGGGGAGCTCTTTAATCACCTCCACAACTTCCTGTTCCTGTATAGGCCGTGACAGTTGTTCAGTCTCCCCACCCGCCAGCCTTTGAAGATTCATCTGCAAATACTGGTCCATCCTATCTCCACCCTCAGTGGCCTCAGCCGTATATAATTGTTTATAAAACTCCACAAAGCGTTGCTGAATGTCCCCCCGTTGTCGCAAGACGTTCCCCTGAGCATCCCTTATTTTGGTGATATAATTCCTGGCCCGATGCTGTCTTAAGCAATGTGCTAGCAACCGACTGGGTTTATTACCAAACTCAAAATATTGCTGTTTGAGCATGTCTTGCGCATGTTTGATCTCAGCGAGTTCTAATTCGTTTAATTCCCCCTTCACTTTCATCACCTCCTGCATACAGGTGGCCTCTCGCCCGTCACGCATGAGAAGCCCTTCAAGCTCCCTAATCTTATCTCGTAAACCTGCTTTCTGACTCTCTCTAGATTTCTTCATAAACGTACCGATGGAAATCAAAACTCCGCGAATCACTACTTTCAAACACTCCCACAGGGTAGCAATCCGACAGTCTGCCCTATCATTCATCTCCAGGTATTGAGTAATTTTAGTTTTAAGTGCCTGTACAGTTTCTGGATTATCCAGGAGAGCTTCATTGAGGGTCCATCCCCCATTTCCCTTCCCCCCCTTACCCAAGGTTAGGACTGCCCAGACAGGAGCATGATCCGTCCAAATTCTCTCACCCAGCTCACATTCTTTCACTCCCCCTATTAAGGACTTGGACACCCACAGCATATCAATCCTCGAGAAAGACTGATGCACAGGCGAATAAAACGTAAAACCTTTCTCCCTCCCTCTCAGTTCTCTCCACACATCCACCAATCCCAGATTTTTATTTATTTATTTATTTATTATTTATTTATTTATTTATTTATACTTTTCTTCTATACCGCTTTTTCCCAAGATCAAAGGCGGTTTACAAATAACATAATGAACAGTTTACAATTAACATAATGAACATTGTTTTACATAGAACATAGTGTTTTCTTTAAATTATGTACAATTAACTTTTTATGAACAATGACATTAACTTTTCATGAACAATAACATGGCGCATATAATTATACATATGCTGAACTATTTACATCAGTCAAATATTTACATTAGTCAATTATTAATCATGGTTTCGAAGGGTTGTTTTTCTTATGTGTGTTGAGGTTTGAGGCTTTTTGATCTGTGTTTAGGGAGGATTTTTATGTAGGTGTGGTGAGGAGGATGGAGGGGGTTCATTAAGGTTTATGAAGTGTTCTTTAAACAGATATGTTTTTAGTTCTTTCCGGAATGTCTGAAGATCCTTTATTTTGCGGAGGTTTAGTGGGAGTTTATTCCATATGGTGGGGGCTGCATATGAGAATGCTCTTGAGCTTGTGGTTTTTTTTTGTTTTTCGAATTGATTTTTTTATGTCTAGTGAGTGGGTTGCATTTTGTCTGCGGGTTCTATGTTCTTTTGGAGCATGTAGTAGAGTGGTTAGATGTGAAGGTGATATGTCGTTGATAAGTTTAAATGTGGTTAAGAGTATTTTGTATGATATTCTACTATTTATGGGAAGCCAGTGTAGTTCAGCGAGGATGGGAGTTATGTGGTCAGTGAGGCGGGCTTTTGCTGTTACTCGGGCACAGATGTTTTGAGCTCGTTGGAGTAAGTTAATATTTGTGAGAGGGAGGCCGATGAGTAGACTATTACAATAGTCAAAGTGAGGAGTGATGAGTGTGCTGATAACAGATCTGAAGTCATGTGTGTCTAGTATTGGTCGTAGGTGTTGAATGGTTTTGAGTTTATAGAATATGGTTTTCACGGTTTGTTTTATGTGAGGGATCATACTAAGTGTGTGGTCTATTATGATGCCTAGGTATTTTACTTCCTTTTTGATTGGGATTATTGTATCGTTAATTGTTATTGTTTCTGGGAGAGTAGTATCTAGTTTTCTTGTTACGAACATTGCTTCAGTTTTTTTTAGGTTGATGCTAAGGTTATTATTTTGTAGCCAGGTATTTGCTTCACTGATACAGTTTAGTAAGTTCTGGTAGTTGGGGTTATTTGTGTTTATTGGTTGAGTGAGCATGATGTCATCTGCGTATATATAGTGGTTGACTATGTTTTTTGAATATATTTGTGATGGGTTGGAGATATAGGTTGAAAAGGAGGGCTGATAGGGCCGAGCCCTGTGGGATACCTTGTCCTTGTATGAATGGCTCAGAGGTGTCTTGACCCAATTTAACGCGTATTGATCGGTTTGTGATGTATGATATAAACCATTGTAGAATTGTTCCTCCTATTCCTAGGCTTATGAGTCTGTTAATAAGTGTGTTGTGGTGGACATTGTCAAAGGCACCAGCTATATCAATGAATATGAGGATGTAACCTTGGTTGCATGTGTCAGTGCCCTTTATGAGGTCATCCATGAGTGTTATAAGTAGAGTTTCGACTCCATGTGAAGGGCGGAAGCCAAATTGATGTGAGTCAAGTGGTGCATGTGTGTCAATAAAATCTTGCAGTTGAAGCTGTATGATTTTTTCTATCACTTTGGCAATGAACGGTATGCTGGCTATGGGCCTGTAGGAGTTTGGGTCTGTAGGATTGAGTTTATTATTTTTTATTATAGGGCGTAAGGATGTGAGTTTTAGGGCATCTGGCATGATGCCTTTAGATAGTGATTGGTTTACTATATTTTGTATATGTATAGCTAATTCAGTTTTAGTGTTTTTTATCCATGACACCGGACAAGGATCTAGAGGGGAGGTAGTGGTGTTGATCAGTGATATGATCAGTGATTTTTACCCATGAACTTCATCATCCGTCTACTTTTTGCCCCTCCCACCCACCTCCCGGATGAGTTATCCAAACTAGAGTTGCTGGTGAAATTAAAATCCCCCCCCCCATAATAATAGGGCCCTCTGCAAATTGTGTCACCACCCCATTCAAGTGTTCATAAAATGCCCCTTGCTCCACATTCGGACCATAAATATTAACCAAAGTATACATTTGTTCTTGGACCTTCAATTTAACCATGATATACCTCCCCTCTTTATCCTGATGCACCGCACTTTCCGAACAGGGTACTTTCCCACTTACCAAGATACCCACCCCACCCTTTTTCTTTTCCACCCTATTCGAGGCGAACCACCTCCCGGGATACCTTCTGTGGGACACCCTCCATTCATCACATTTTTTCAGGTGTGTTTCCTGTATAAATATAATATCACCATTAAGACGAGTAAGCTCTTTAAACAGGCGCTGCCGCTTTATCAGGGAATTCAAACCCCTCACATTCATTGTCATTATCCTAAGTCTTTCCATTGAATAATGTTCTGCACTCCCCTTCCCAATATGCAAAATAGCGGGCACCCCCACCATCCCCCCTCCCTCCTTCCCCCTCCCCCCTCCCCCCCACCCCACCTCCCCCTCCACACCACTCCTCTGAGGCATGAAACCACCAGATCTGGAAGCACTATACCTTTCCCCTTACTCTTTCCCTTTACCAAAACAACATACTTATATACATATAGATGCTGAGCAGACTCTCAGTCATGGTTTTTTTTTTTTTTTTTTTTTTATTTCGATTATTGAGTTGCTCCATCTCCCAACTAGCCACCCATTCTTAAAACAAGTACCACCGTGTACAACAAATAACTTCAACTTGAGAATTAGACCACAATGTCACATCATCCAGTCTCTCATCCGTCCCCATCTGCTCCCCTGCCCTCCGCAGGTTTCTGCCGGCGCAGACGGCGGTCTCCCCGCTGAGCTCTTCTCCATTTGCTTTCTCCCACCGGTCGTCAGGGTCCCTTCGGAACTTTGGGGGGTTGAGCCTCCGGTATGTTGGTCCATCCATCTGCTGCCATCACCTTTATCGCCTCCGCCGCCGTTTTGACATACGAGGTGTGCCCCTCAATGCTGAATTGTAATCCAAACGGGAACAGCCACTTATACCTGACCGCTTTCTCCAGTAGCTTCTTAGTGATCATCGCCATCTCCCTCCTCTTTCTCATGGTAATGGAGGATAAATCCGCATACAATTCCACCTGATGATTATTCCATTTGAAATGCTGAATCTGCCTAGCAGCCTCCACCACAGCACTTTTTTTATGATATTCATGAAAACAAACAATTATGTCCCGAGCATATTGCTCTCTGCGGGGCCCAAGGGCTCTATGGGCCCGATCGATGTCCCAACACAGCCGCAAATCGTCTCGGCCTGCTTCCCGCATAATTTGTTTGCATACCTTTTCCACTAACTCCCCACAATCAGTGGTGCTCTCATCCTCTGGGATCCCCCGTATCCGAATATTCGCTCTCCGAGATCTATTTTCGAGGTCTTCTACCTTAGACCATAGATCCTCCGTCTCCAATTCCATCGAGTCCATGTGCTCCTGCACTTTTGCCAGGGCAGAATCCTGCACCTCCATTTTAGTTTCAATGTCCTCCACACGCTGCCCAATATCCCTCACCTCCACATTTAATTCCTCCATCCACGTCTGCACTTCGGTTTTAAAACCGGCCAAATCCTGCCGGAGCGTACCGAACCAGCCTCTCAGCTCTCCGCGCAATGTCTCCATATCTCCATTCAGGCTGTTCTCTCCGTGCTGCCCCTTTTCAGCCACCTCCACGCTAGCATTAGGCCCCGCGGCCATCTTGCCTTTCCCTCCGGTGGACCCCGCGGCTTTTCTGTATGCAAACGCCTTCAGATCAGCGGCACCTTTCTTCATCTCCCACGGTCCGTAACCACCAAGTGATTTACCACCACTTTCGCCTCCACAGTATATTGTAGTTTGGTAATTTGCTACCCGCTTCCACGGAGCTCCGCTTTCACACGTCTGCTCCGGGTGGTGACGTCATTTCCTCCCAATCTCATGAGGGACCTCATCAAAGGCTTTCTGAAAATCCAGATACACATTAGGGGTCATTCTAAAGCCTGGCCCACGTCCTGGAAACAGAGCTTTCTGTACATAGATTTGAGCTGTGCAGGGAGCTCTGTTTGTGGTGGGAGGGGCAGGCCGCAGGCAGAACGAGGGAGAGTTACGGGCAGCACCATGACCACGGACGTACAGGGCCGATTCTGAGGTCAGCCATGTATGTCCGGGGTCGGCCATTTGTATGGAACACTTATTCCATCTCCAATGTGGAATGTCCCCGTGGACGGCAGAAGATGGAGGACCCGGGCCCGGACAGGAAGGTGAGGGGGGTGCAGAAGGTTCTCGTTGCCTGACCCTGGCCACAGCAGGCCCAGTCGGAGGTCAGGAAAAGAAACATCTTGGGGCTGCTGGGGATGGTGGCTCCTTCATGGAGCCGCAGTGCCATGGCAATAGGAAGCCATGGCGCCGTGGCTCCATGCAGGAGCCTGGCTGGGCTAGCCTGGTAGTTGGCTGGACGTCTAACCCCTGCGGGATTAAAATTAGGTGCAGCCGGAGCATTCCAGATTCTGGGTGCCTGGACAGGCAGAGGACGCCCAGAACAGAATTGGCCTCCACATCAACTGGCTCATCTTTGTCTATCTGTTTATTCACACCTTAAAAATTTTACAGATTAGTAAGACCGCGCTGATGCTAAATAGTGCAATATATAAGAGCTTGTAATAAATAAATAAATAAATATAAATAAAGACAAGACTTTCCTTAGCTAAGTCTATATTGGCTTTCTCCCATTAACTCATGACTATCTACATGTTTAGTAATTTTATTCTTTATAATTGTTTTTACTATTTTGCCCGGTATTGACATCAAGCTCACCGGTCTGTAGTTTCCCGGATCGCCCCTGGAACTCTTTTTAAAAATTGGCATTACTTTGGCCATTCTCCTCAATGCTTGTTTTTTGTCTTCTTGCCATTTGTGTATGTCTCATGCCTTTTGGAATTCCATTACCATTTTTATTTTCATCACCTGCTCCAGAAGGGCATTCTAGGCATCTACCACCTTTTCCATGAAATATTTCTTTATTGCTCCTGAGGTTATCAACTAGCAACTTCATATAATGTCCCCTAGTTCTATAGCTTCCTCACCTTTGGACAATGTTTGTTTGTACATTAATACCTTTGAAGTTTTTAGGTATCATAGTAACATGGTAACATATTATATGACGGCAGATAAAGACCAGTATGGTCCATCTAAGTCTGCCCAGTAAGGTGACTAGAGTAGGTGTAACTGCTGCTCCGTGCAGGTCACCCCCTTCTATTTGTTGAAGTATAAAACTTAAGCTTATTTTGATTTTATCCTCTTGCTATAAACGGATCCACTATGTCTGTCCCAAGTCATTTTGAGTTCCGTCACTGTATTTGCCCCCACCACCCTTTCATGAGGGCATTCCAAGCATACGCCACCCTTTCAGTGAAAAAGTATTTCCTAACGTTGCTTTTAAATTTACCTCCTTGCATCTTCATTTTATGCCTTCTAGTTTTACAGCTTCCTTTTCTTTGAGAAAGGTTTGTTTGTTCATTAATACCCTTTAAGAATTTAAACATCTGTATCATATCTCCCCAGCCCCTCCTCTCCTCTAGGTTATACATATTTCGGTCTTCAAGTCTCTTCTCATACATCTTCTGGCACAGGCTCCAAATCATTTTGATCGCCTTCCTCTGAACCATTTTAAGTCTTTTTATATCCTTTGTGAGATATGGTTTCCAAAACTGAACATAATACTCCAAGTGAAGCTTCACTGACGATTTGTATAGGCACACTAATATCTCCTCTTTTCTGCTGGTTATTCCTCTCTATATACAACCCAGTATCCTTCTGGCTTTGACACATTGTTTTGCCATCTTGAAATCCTCATACACTATCATTTTGAGGTCCTTCTCCTGGTCTGTGCACACCAACCTCTTGCCAAAGTACATGGTCTGCCCATAGGCTGCTGCTGTGGGCTGATGCGCCAAGCCAAGCTGGAGGGAGGAGTGGTCTAGTGGTTAGGACAAGGTACTTCAGGCCGGAGGGCCTGGGGTTCAAGTCCCACCTGGGGACAGCAATCTCAGGCCGGAGGGACTGGGATTTCTAGTCCTGTAGGCACTCCTTGTGGTCTTGGGCAAGCCACTTAACCCTCCATTGCCCATGTTCCCTGTAAGTTTTAGTGTATGTGTCTCATATCCCCTCGTGTTAAATGTATCACCCAATTGACCGCTTTGACCTGGTAAAAAGCGGGATATAAATACAGCTAAATAAATAAATTCCCTCCACTGACCCTGCCGATGGAATTGGTGGCAGCAAAGCTTAGAAGGGGGGGGGGGGGGTGAAAGCATGGCTTTGAAGGAGGCAGCAGCATGAATCAGAAGTGGGGATGGCATGGCCGATGCATCTGCCTGGGGTGGCAGAAATCCTTGGGTTGGCACTGCTTTCATGTTATCCATCACTGCAATATATCATGCGGCAGTATCATCTAGAAGTAAGCAGATCCTGGACTCTCTACAGGGAGAACTATTCAGGTGATTAGTAACAGACCCCACATGTGAAGGGGCTGTACTGGACTTGGTGCTTACCAATGGTGAAAGTGTTTCTGATGTTATAGTAGATCATCATTTTGCATCCAGTGATCACCAGATAGTGTGGCTCAGTATTAGGACTAGGAATGATAGAATACATTCAAAAGTGAGGGTCTTAGACTTTAGGAAAACTAACTTTGCCAAGATTGGCCAATACCTCAGGGAGTCTTTAGCGGGATGGAAACAGCTGGGGGATGTAGAAAAACAGTGGGCAAAACTGAAAGGGGATATTTTAAGGGCAACCAACCTTTTTGTTAAAACGGTAAATAAAGGTAAAAGGAAAAGAAGACCGCTATGGTTTTCAAAAGAAGTAGCTGTAAAGGTGAAGAAAAATAGGGAGGCCTTCATGAAATACAAGAGTTCACAGAGAGAGGAAGACAGGCATCTATATTTGGAAAAACTTAGAGAAGACAGCAAGGTAGTCAGAAAAGCAAAGATTCAAAAAGATGAGGAAATAGCCAATGCAATAAAATGGGGGGGGGGGGGGGGGGATAAGAAATTTTTCAGCTATGTTAGTGAAAAGAGGAAGGGCAAAAGTGGTATTGTCAGACTCAAAGGTGAAGGGGAGGAATATGTAGAAGCTGATTAGGATAAAGCAGAATTGCTTAACAAATATTTCTGTTCTGTGTTCACAAATGAAGAACCAGGAACACCCACAAACAGGAACAGGGCATCTTGAAGAATTTTCAGAAGACTGTGTTCGTGAGAAACTAGCTAAATAAAGTAGACAAAGTGATGGGACCGGATGGGATACACTCTAGAATACTGAGGAAACTTGGGGACGTTCTAGCAGCTCCACTGATTGACCTTTTCAATGCCTCATTGGAGCTGGGAGTAGTGCCAAAAGTGGAAGTAAGGATGTGGTTGAAAACTACAGGATGGTTAGTTTAACTTCGGTGGTGAGTAAATTATTGGAAACGCTGCTGAAAGAGAAAATAGTGATGTTTCTATAGTCCAGCGGATTACAGGATCAGAGGCAGCATGGATTCACCAGAGGCAGGTCTTGTCGGCAAATCTGATTGATTTCTTTGACTGCGTGACCAGGGAGATGGACCGAGGGAGAGCCCTAGATGTGGTATATTTAGATTTCAGTAAAGCCTTTGATACTGTTCCTCACAGGTGACTTATAAACAAACTGAGCATCCTAGGGATGGACCCTAAAGTTACTGCTTGGGTTAGAAATTGGTTGAGTGGGAGGCGACAAAAGGTACAGGTAAATGGAGCTCACTCTGAGGAGAAGGAAGTTACCAGTGGTGTGCCCCAGGGATCTGTCCTTTGTCCGATTCTTTTTAACATCTTTGTTAGTGATATAGCAGAAGGGCTGTCAGGTAAGGTTTGCCTCTTTGCGGATGTACTTTTGTCCACTAAAGAAGAGCGGGACCTCGGTGTGGTTGTGTCTGATTATGCTAAGGTAGCTAAACAGGTAGAAAAGGCGACAGCAAAAGCTAGAAGAATGCATAGTGAGAGGAATGGCTATCAGAAAAAAGGAGGTGATAATGCTTCTGTGTAAGTCTTTGGTGCGACTTCATTTTGAGTATAGTGTGCAATTCTGGAGACCGCACCTTCAAAAGGATATAAACAGGTTGGAGTCAGTACAGAGTGGCTACTAAAATGGTTAGTGGGCTTCATTATAAAGCATATGAGGACAGACTTAAGGATCTTAATATGTACACCTTAGAGGAAAGGCGGAATAGAGGTGATATGATTGAGACGTTTAAATATCTCCATGGCATAAATGCACAGGGGGGAGAGCCTCTTTCAATTGAAAGCAAGTTCTTCTATGAGGGGAGATGGGATGAGGGTGAAAGGGGATAGATTCAGGAGTGATATGCGGAAATATTTCTTTATGGAAAGAGTGGTAGATCCGTGGAATAGTCTCCCAGTGGAGGTGGTAGAGATGAGGACAGTATCTGAATTCAAAAAAGTATGGGACAAACACAGAGGATCTCTAAAGGAAAAAAGATGACTGTTGTAGTTGTTGATATGGAAGGAGAGACTAGACAGGCCCTGTGTGGTCTTTTTCTGTCGCCATTTTTCTCTGTTTCTCTGTTTCTATGCTGAAAGCTACGCCAGCACATATACATGGGAAATATATTGTGATAAGGAAGCTTATCATAGCTCAGGAAGGAGCTATAGAAAAGGTGAAGTGTCTCTGAACAAGCAACCTGTCAGTTCTGGTAGAAATAAGAAAACAGAATTTTCCCATAAAAGACTACCAGTCCCAGAATGCACCAGGTTTCCAACAGCCATTAGAGGAGCTGAAGTGGGGAAACGTGTGTTCAATCAGGAGGGCTATGAGGTAATCCCTAAGCACTCATCTCAAAGGGCAGGGCCTGATTCAGCACAGCTGCGCTGTGTTAGGGAGGAGCACTCATCTAGGCAGAATAAAGGTAGAGTTTATTCTACAGAGAATCAGTATCTTGAGAATCAGCTTGAGCTTGATCATCTTCATCATCAGGAGGATCATCAGAAGCAGAAGCCAAACCGGACGGACAGAGAGGGAAAGAAACACTTTGGAAGAAAGAGGAGAAAAGCCTTTGAGAGGTCTAGATGAGTCCAGAGCAGTACGTATACTGGGAGGCATTCCAAGGGCCAGCATACACCATTGGACTGAGGAAAGCCAGAGGAATGGTGCTGCAGAGCTAGGAATCTCCAGACGATACCTGTGAGAGAGACGGCTGCACGTGGAAGGGACCCTAAGACCCGTGCCAGAAGGTATGTGAAGAGAGATCCAGTGTCCAGGGATCTGGATTGGAAGGCTGGACATAAGAACTGGACTACATACTGGCCAGGCTATATAGAGAGGAACTCTAACAGCAATGGAAGCTCAGGTATGAACACTGATCTATGCCCTAGCTATAACCTTGAAAGACAGCAGGGAAACAAGTATTCTCCTGAAAGTGCTCCATTGAGAGATTCATCTGTGCCAATCCATGATATTGAACTCATGCTTGTTGAAGAAGGGGGAATAATAGCAGATGAAGATTCTGTTTACATGGACTGCTCTCTGTCTAAACTCCTTTGGTAACTTTCTGTTACAAAGTACAGCAACCATCACAAAGAAATACAAACTTGTTCTTTAATCTACTCAGAAAAGCTCCTGAAGCAGGATTTGACCCACACAGTAGAAAGCAAGCCAGCTAAGGGGTTTCAGCTGGATAACTGCTAGCAATTGAGCCTTACCTAATTGCTTGTGAGCTAGGAGAGAATCACTTCTGAATCTATGTGGGAAGATATAAGAAGTTAACCTGAAAAGAACAGTTTTTTTTCTTTCTTTGTGGCTTTTCGTTTGTTGTTTGATATATGCTAAGAAAACATTAGCTAATGCCTGACAAGTTTGAATGTTGTTTTCCTGATTTTGATTTTGTTTTTCCAAGTTAAACACTGGAAGCAAGTAACCTGATTTATGTGCTACCAAGCATATCTGTGTTGGGAGAAATAACCCCATAAATAAATATCTTATTGGCTTTAACACTTGAGCACAACTAAATTATTGTCAGCAGCTGTGTCTGGTGTGAATGAACTACATTGCCCACAATCCCTTGCAAATCATATAGATATATGCACTTGCCAAGACTGTGAAGATTCTCACCCAGGCAGCCGTCTGACAATATTCAACATGTGCCCATGAGGGAAGGATTACAACAACTGTTACAGTTGGTGATTTGATCATTAGGCATGTATATAGCTGGGTAGCTGGTGGATGTGAGGATCGCCTGGTAACCTGCCTGCCTAGTGTGAAGGTAGCAGACCTCACGCAACACGCAGATACGTTTTTAGATAGTGGGGGGTAATAGCCTGCTGTCTTGGTGCATGTTGGTACCAATGACATAGAAAAATATGGGAGGGAGGTTTTGGAAGCTAAATTTAGACTTTTAGATAGAAAGTTGAAATCCAGTTCTTCCAGAGTAGCATTCTCAGAAATGCTTCTTGTTTCATGCATAGGACCCAAGAGGCAGGCAGAGCTCCAGAATCTCAGTGCCTGAATGAGATGAATGGTGTAAGAAAGAGGGTCTGGGATTTGTTAGGAACTGGGCAACATTTTGGGGAAGGGGAAGAGGACTTTTGTGAAAGGTCAAGCTCCACCTTAACCATGGTTGAACCAGGTTGCTATCATTAACCTTTAAAAAGAAGATAGAGCAGCTTTTAAACTGGGTAATGGAGGAAGCAGACATTCGCTCAGGAGCGCATAGTTCAGAATGATATATCTTTGAAAATATATCTTAGCAAAACAGGGAAGTTGGGGCATCCCAATAGAGAGGTTTCAATAAAGGTAAAAATAACCCAGGTGTCTTCAAGTAAAAAGCCGACAGAGTTGAAAGATTCCAAATTACCCCTGGTCATTTGATAGCCAAACTGTTAATATGAACAAAAACATTAGGCATGAAATGCCTGTATGCAAATTCTAGAAGTCTAAAAACTAAGATGGGAGAGTTAAAATGTATAGCATTGAATGAAAGATTAGATATATTGGCATCTCAGAGACCTGGTGGAAAAAGGATAACCAGTGGGACACGGTGATACCAGGCTACAAACTATATCACAATGATAGGGTAGATCACATTGATGGAGGTGTGGCGCTCTATGTTAGAAAGGGCAATGAGTCCAACAGGATAAAGGTTTTGCAGGAAAAAAAATATACTATAGAATCTTTATGGATAGAAATTCCATGTAAAAAGGTGAAGGGAATGGCAGTAGGGGTGTACTAGTGTCCGCCTGGCCAGAATGAACAAATGATGAAATGCTAAAACAAAATAAGGGAAGTTTGCAAAGTTTAAAACACAGCAATAATTGGGACTGTGTAAACCATGAGAAACTCTGGGTCACATTAAGAAGGATGGGTATACCAGAACACCTGATCGTTCTCTTGCACAACCTTTACATTGATCAAGAAGCAACAGTTCGAACAGAACAAGGAGAAACAGAATGATTTAAAATCAGCAAATGTGTACGACAGGGCTGTATACTTTCCTCCTACTTGTTTAATTTATATGCAGAACAAATCTTCAGAGAAGCAGGACTGTATGAAGACAACCAAAGTGTGAAGATTGGTGGAAGACTCATCAACAACCTTTGCTATGTCGATGACACCACAATACTGGTTAAAAGTGAAAACTATCTGAAACATTGATTTTCAAGATCAAGGAACATAGAAAGATGACAGCCGAAAAAGACCACATGGCCTATCTAGTCTGCCCTTCCATATCACCCACTGCAAGAGTCTCCCCTTTTTGCCTTTAGAGAGCTCTGTACTTGTCCCATAATTTTTCTAATTTTGATACTATCCTCATCTCTACCACCTCCACTCGGAGACTATTCCATGCATCTACCTCTCTTTCCGTAAAAGAAATATTTGCACATATTACTCCTGAGTCTATCCCCTTTCACCCTCATCCTATATTCCCTCATAGCAGAGCTTGCTTTCAATCAAAAGAGGCTCTCCTTCTGTGCATATATTCCACGGAGGTATTTAAACATCTCAATCATTCACCTCTGTCCCGCCTTTCTTCTAAAGTATACATATGAAGGTCCTTAAGTCTGCCTTCATATGCTTTATAACGAAGAACATTAACCATTTTAGGGCAGCATTTTTGAAGGCATTTACATGGGTAACTGCCCTAGTTAAATAGTTGAGCGGCGTGATTTTCTGTAGATTGGAGGGGAAGAAGGTGGCTTGCGGGAAGACCAGCGAGGAGTACGTTGCAGTAATCAAGGCGAGAGGAGATTAAGTGTGGCAGGTGCAGGCCTGTGACCCACGGTGTCTGACATAGGCAGGCCAGCATGGCTAGCTTGACCTGTAAATGAGGCCTGTGGAGAGGCATATAGGATTGCACATCCCCCAATATGCTGCTATTGTAAGAAAGAACTCAGTAGAAGTATTGAATTAGCTTAGATAAGCAGAACTGCAGAATTAAGAAATGGAAAAATACAGAAAAGACATGTTTAAAAGTTACTGATAAGAAAAAGTACATTTGCAGAGAAATAATGAGTGCTGACAGATGAGTTACAGAACCTTGCTCTTCTGCACGCACAAATGGGTCCCATAACCTTGAAAGTGTGAAAGTAACAAGTTGATGAACTGACCATTGTAATTGGGACTAGAAGGGGGGCAGGCAGGTGTCATGCCCACAGAAGCCCACAGAAGGAACATAATTGGAGAAACTTATCAGTACCGGGACCAATAGAAGGGCTACGGGAGGTACGGGAGAGTACCGGGACCAATGAAATGTTTTTCTATACCTAGAATGGAACAGAAGTCTATAAAAGTTGTTGGAATGCTTGAAAACTTTGCTCAGCCATTTTGAAATTGCCTTGCTTGAGACTTGTGCACAAATAAATGATTTGGACCTTCTGAACAGACTCCTGGTATCATTGGTTTGTCTGCGCTTTGCTGCTACATATTCCTTGGTGCGTTGGCCGGGAAGTTGTGGAATCAAAGTGTATATAGGGCAATATACCACGACTTTCCGCCTCTATAGGCTTGGTCCTGCCGGGATCGCGCCCTTCCGACGAGGGCCGCTCCCTGGCGCCACCGGTCCCTTGTATCGGAGGGAGCTGGTCGGACCTCGGCGGGTGCCGGGCCCAGTTGGAGCCAACGCCTCGAACCCGAGTGAGGGGAGTCCGAGGTCCAACTCATGCGCCTGCTTGGGAAGTTTGAGGACCGGATCCGGTGAGTATAGTTTTGATTTTGGGTCTAGACAGAAATAGAAAGAGCAGTACTGCCATTGGAATTTGGAATTTGTAATCTCGAGATATTGGGAATTGGTAAGAGAGCCTGATCAACTCTCAAGGAAGAGCCGAGTAGCCTGGCATGGGAATTCGCTAGGTGAAACCCTCATCCTTTTTGTAATTGGGAAAAGACTAGTCAGAACAGATAGAAACGAATGCATTCTGGGATACGTTGCTAGCATGATTGTGTGAACGAAGTGTGAATGAGAGGTCTGGCAGCACGGACCAAGTGAAGGCGGACCCCTGATTAGCGCATTTCCTGACCGGGGCGACCGCGTTCAGGTCGCGAAAAGGGGGAAGCGATTGTCGTCTTGTCTTGTTATTTGTATTCCCTATACGTTTCCAGGGCCGTGAGGACCCCTTACCCACGGTCCGCACTCCTTTTCCCTTCTGTCTGTTGTTGCGCGCACACATCGAAATGGGAGGGGCGGGGTCTACTAGAAACACTCCATTAGAATGTATGATCGCACATTTTAAAGAGGGATATTCAGGAGATTATGGTATTAAAATGACAGCGGCCCGTTTGCAGATTTTGTGTACTAGGGAGTGGCCCGATCTAGACCCCATCTGGCCCCGAGAGGGAACGTTCACTGTAGAGATTATTCAGTCAATACACCGTAGAGTGCGGGTAGCGCACCCAGATCAGTACCCCTATATAGATTCCTGGTTAAGTATTTGTGAGGATCCGCCCTCCTGGGCGCAGCGCTGTTATGAGGAACAGTGCAGAATAATGTTAGCTAAAACAGATTCTAGACAGAAAACGGAACAGCCTAGAATGAAAGAGCAGGATAAGAAAGCCACGAAGAAACCCCATCCTGGCAGATCCTGATTCCCCAGAAGTAGTCCTCAGGCAGCCCCGAACCCCAGGTCCAGTAAGGGTAGCCCGGCGTCGTCCTGCCCCAGAACCCCAGAGGCGGCGAGAGCCGAGGCGAGACCCAACCCCTGGCCCCCCTCCTCCTGGAGAAGAGAAAGAGGGAGAATTAGTGGAAGGAGAAGTGGAGGACGTAAAAAGTGAGTCAGAAGCGGAGATAGAAGGAGGAGAAGAAGGAAATTCCCCAGAAGAAGAGGAGGACAGTGTACAAATAATTGAGAAAGCCAGCGCTAGCACTAGCACGCCAGCGAAAGAAAAACCCAAAGCAAAACCAGTTGAGAAAAAGAAAGCGACTCCTGCAAAGGCAACGACAATAACCCTTAGATCCCAAACCCAAATGACGCCTGGGACAGCCAAACTGTTTCCCTTAAGGCAAGTCCCGGGAGTGCCCGTAAAGAATGATAATGATGAAGTGGTAGCGGGACCCCTAACTTATGTGTATATCCCTTTCTCTACAACTGATTTATTAAATTGGAGGTCGCATTATGCCTCCTATACTAGCAAGCCCCAGGAGCTGACAGAATTAGTAACTAGTATTATGGAAACTCACCAACCCACTTGGCCAGATTGCCATCAGCTCCTGACCACCCTATTCACTACAGAAGAACGAGCGAGAATTAGAAAAGCAGCTATTGAATGGATGGCAGAAAACCCTGCAGCTCCAGCGCAGGGGCAGAATATAATAGATCGTAGAGAAGCAGCTCAGAGAGAATTCCCGAATGAAGACCCCCAATGGGATCCGAATACAGATGAAGGATCCACAGCCCTAGCCCGTTTTCGCCAAGGCTTTTTACAAGGCCTGAAAAGGGGGGGCCAAAAAGCTATGAACCTTTCCAAAGTCGCAGGAGTTATCCAAGGAATAGATGAGAGCCCAGCAGATTATTATGAAAGATTAACTGAAGCCTACAGAATGTATACTCCCTATGATCCCGAGGCACCAGGAAGTTTATGCATGGTGAATTCTGCTTTTGTAAACCAGTCTCAACCAGATATTAGACGTAAATTACAGAAATTAGAAGGGTTTGCGGGCATGAATGCAACACAGTTATTGGAAGTCGCTCATAAAGTGTATGTGAATCGTGATACTGAAAGACAGAGAGAATGTGATAGAAAGATGAAGAAGAAAGCTGATTTTTTGGCTGCGGCCATAGTTGAAAAGAAAAGGGGAGGTGTCCCTAGTCGAAGGAGCAGAGGAAGAGGGCGGGGTCAAGGCGGAGGCCGGACCCAGAGACTAGGCGTGAATCAATGCGCCTATTGCAAAGAGGAAGGACATTGGAGAGATACGTGCCCGCAACTCGAAGACGCCCAGCAAGATGACAACAACGATCATCAGTGGCGAGAGGAAAGACGAGGCCGTCCCCGAGGCCGAGGAGGAGCCAATCGAGAACAATTCCAGAGAGAGAGGGGAGGAGGAGGAGCCATCCAAGCATTGGCCACACAAGCCCATGATGAGGATGACGTGGATTAGGACAGACCGGGCTCCAAGTTTGCTTTAGGTCTCCAGGAGCCTATGGTCGGAATACAAATAGGAGACCAAATTCTGAACTTTATGGTTGATACTGGAGCAGAACATTCAGTAATAGACAAAAAGAAGATAGCCCCATTCACTAAAAGAGCAGTCACCATTATAGGAGCAACTGGTGCCAAAGCCACAAAGTCTTTTCTTCAAAACCGGATATGCAGTCTAGGAGGACAGCAAGTAACTCATCAATTCCTTTACATGCCCGAATGTCCAGTACCACTACTGGGACGAGATATGCTAGCCAAGCTTCAAGCACAAATATCTTTCTCTGAACAAGGAGAAATGCAAATGACAGTAAATTCCCAAGCCAAACCAGCAGGAGTAATGCTGCTGACAGTTCCCCGAGAAGAAGAATGGAGATACTACATTGATGATTCGATTCAAGATACCTATTTTGAACAAACTTTAAAGAACATTCATGCACCACTTGAAGTATGGGCAGAAGGCAGTTCCCCAGGCCTAGCCAAGCATATAGCACCAGTGATTGTAACCCTCAAGCCTAGTGCTACCCCAGTGCACGTCAAACAGTACCCTCTCCCAAGAGCCGCAATTGAAGGCATTCATCGCCACCTACAGAGATTGCTCGAGTATGGCCTACTAAAAGTATGTCAATCCCCATGGAACACCCCACTTTTGCCAGTAAAGAAACCTGGGACAGATGATTATCGCCCAGTGCAAGATTTGAGAAGAGTAAATGATGCAGTTGAAACTATACATCCAGTTGTACCCAATCCTTACACTCTTCTAGGACTGATACCTGCTGAAGCTACCCATTTCACTGTACTAGATTTGAAAGATGCATTCTTTTGCATAAGATTAGCCCCTGTAAGCCAAATATTGTTTGCATTTGAATGGCAGGACCCCATCTCTGGAAGAGGGGGCCAACTTACCTGGACAAGATTACCCCAAGGATTCAAGAATTCACCTACCATCTTTAGTGCTGCACTAAATCAAGACCTTTCAAGCTATCCAGTAGCCCCGGGGAAGAGAGTACTTCTCCATCCAGTACGTGGATGATCTGTTGATAGCTGCCGTATCAGAAAGAGAATGTATATTAGCCACCAAAGATCTCTTGCAGTTACTAAATGAAGCTGGATACAAAGTTTCCAGAGCCAAAGCACAGCTATGTCAAAAAGAAGTGAAATACTTGGGTTTTCGTATTACCCAAGGAAGCAGAAGATTAGGCAGAGAAAGAAAAGAAGCAGTATGCAGAATTCCAACTCCAACAACCAGAAAGCAAGTCAGAGCCTTTCTGGGAGCAGCAGGATATTGCCGAATCTGGATACCTAACTTTGCCCAAATTGCCAAACCACTGTATGAAGCCACAAAAGGAGAAGAAAAGTCACCACTGGAGTGGGGATTTGAGCAGGATACAGCCTTCCAGAAGTTAAAAGAAGAATTGATGTCATCACCAGCACTTGGACTACCAGATGTCCACAAACCTTTCCACTTGTTTGTACATGAAACACAGGGAAATGCCCTAGGCATGTTGACTCAGAAATTAGGAAATTGGGAACGACCTGTAGCCTACCTATCGAAACAATTGGACCCTGTGGCCAAAGGATGGCCACCCTGCTTGAGAGCAGTTTGCAGCTACAGCGCTACTAGTGAGTGAGGCAGACAAACTCACACTAGGACAGAACATACGAGTCACTGTGCCACATGCAGTCCTTGCCCTTATGGAACAGAAAGCAAATTATTGGCTCACCAATTCCCGAATGTTGAAGTACCAGAGCATGTTATGTGAAAACCCACAGATACAACTCGAAGTGAGCCATGCCCTGAATCCAGCTACCTTGATACCCATCAGTGAAGAACTCCCAGAACATGACTGTATCGAAGTCATGGAAACTGTGTTCTCTAGTCGACCTGACCTAACAGATGTGCCCATAGACAATCCTGACCAGATCTATTATGTTGATGGGAGCAGTCTCATCCTTGATGGACGACGCTGTGCCGGATATGCAGTCGTCACTCAACACGAAGTAGTTGAATCATCAGCTCTAGCCTCAGGCACATCAGCCCAGAAAGCCGAATTGATAGCACTCACCAGAGCATTGTTGTTAGGAGAAAAACTTGTGCTAAATGTATATACAGATTCCAAATATGCCTTCACTACCTTGCATGCCCATGGAGCTCTCTATAAAGAAAGAGGACTCATCACATCCGGAGGAAAATCAGTCAAATATGGTCCCGAGATATTGATGTTACTTGATGCAGTCTGGGCCCCAACACGTGTAGCTGTCATGCATTGCAGAGGACATCAAGCAGGGAAAGGAGAAGTTGCTCGAGGAAATAGATTTGCAGATGCCTCAGCACGACAAGCAGCTATGACAGGACAAATTGCCCCACAAGCTATGCCAATGCAAGCAGCATTGTTTCCAGTACCTTTGAATCTATGGACCCCACGATATACCACCAAAGAATTAGATTACTATTGTGACAAAGAAAATGGAGTAGTGAAAGATGGATGGATTGAGCTGCCACCAGAAGAGGGCAGTCAACCTCCAGGAAGAATAGTAATTCCTGAACTATTAGGACCATCTTTTGTCAAAGCTTTTCACGAAGCTACCCACTATGGGAAGAGTGCTATGGAGAAAGCACTCAGACCACATGTCTACATCCCTCTGATGACAACCATATCAGCCTCAGTAGCACGACAATGTCAAACCTGTGCCAAGAATAATGCCAAGCAAGGCCTTATTACAGCACCCCGAGTTCAGTCAAGAGGTGTGACCCCCATGCACAACCTCCAAGTTGATTTCACCGAAATGCCAAAAGCCAATGGATACCATTACCTACTAGTATTAGTTTGTACTTTCTCTGGGTGGGTAGAAGCATTCCCAACCAGAACTGAGAAAGCCCGAGAAGTTACCAAAGCCTTAATGAGAGAGATTGTCCCCAGATTTGGAATCCCAGCAGTAATAGGGTCAGACAATGGACCCTCATTTGTCTCCCAAGTTACTCAGCAGTTAGCAAAAGCTTTGCAGATACAATGGAAACTCCACACTGCATACAGACCCCAGAGTTCAGGGAAAGTTTGAGCGAATGAATCGTACCTTGAAAGCCCAAATGTCCAAGCTTTGTCAGGAGACACACTTGAAATGGCCTCAAGTGCTCCCCATAGCTTTACTCAGAATACGCTCAGCCCCTGTAAAGTCAACAGGATTTTCCCCTTTTGAAGTTTTGTATGGTAAACCCCCACCAATAGTACAGGGAGTCAAAGGAAGTTTAGCCCAGATTGGTTCAGAAGTAACCAGGCAAGAACTCCTAGCTCTTAGTTTTGTTCTGCAGACTCTCCATACGTGGATCCAAGACCAGTTGCCTATCAACTTGACGGAACCCTTGCATCCCTACCAGCCTGGAACTTCGGTGTGGATCAAAGATTGGAAGAAGATACCGTTGGAACCCCATTGGAAGGGACCGTACACCGTCATCCTGTCTACCCCAACTGCAGTAAAGGTAGCCGAGATCGACGCCTGGATCCACCACAGCAGAGTCAAGCCCGCCGCCGATCCTGAACCAGAGCGGTGGACAGCAGAGCAGCACCCTGATGTACCCTTGCGAGTTACTCTGAGACGGCAACCAGCAGCGTAGACACTTCATCACAAGTGCTTTGCAGTAGCCAAGTCTTTCGAAGAGGATTGCTGTTTTCTATGCAGCAACAGTTTTGTTTCAACGAATCCAACTTGTGTGTGATTTGACACACTACTACTTTGAGACTGCATTGACTAAGCCAGACTTCACAAGCCAACTGAATTGCTAAGTTGGTTAATGTGTGCTGGACATCTTGAGGATCTTCAATCAACACTCAGCACCCGTTAAACTGCTTCATTAGCAAACGGGACGAAGAATAATAGACCGTCGTGATCAAGATCAGCAAGCTGAGGATTCAGAAGAACTCCAATCAACATCAACATGTATCTTTGCTTCTGCTTTGCCTTGGTTGCCTTCTTCGGAGGTTTTGAACAGACTTATGCTCTACCTCCATGCACTGCTTGCATTACTTCTACTAGAACTGGACTGAAAGTAACTCAGACTTTGCTTTACCATTCTTACTATACCTGCAAGGGCACAATAACTCGGTGTATTTATAACACCACTGAACTAATGTTTGCACTCATGGCAAAATCAAAGCATGCTATAATCCGCATCAGAATCCATCCTATTACACGTTGGAAATAAGATGGAAGGATGCAGATGGACCTATATTAGCTGCTACACCACCACTTAAGGACATTACTAAACCTGCTGTTTTGAATTTTGATGCATGTAATGCTATTAATAGAGATAGTCAGTCCACCTGTGGTACATGGGAGAAAGCGTATCGAAATGACCATAAGTATATGTGTCCAGAAGGTGCCACAAATTGGTGGAAGTGTACAGGTAAAACAGGATCAGGGTATAGTACTGCTACAGCCGCAGATTACTATTGCCCGTATTGGGAATGTGTTTTCTATGCTACCTGGAACACTGGTATAACTGATGAGAAAATAGATAAACGGATGGCTACTCTAACCAAGTCAACCACAAATGATAAATGTCAGAAAGATGCTTGCAACCCTTTGCATTTGCGTGTACATAATCCCCATGCATGGAAACAAGGATATAAGTTTGGTTTACGTATTGCTGGAGGAGGAACAGATCCAGGGACCATTGTGTATATTAGATTGAATACTCAAGCCCACAAGTCATCTAAATATCATATTCATAATACCTTTTATGAAGCTATGCATGTAAATAAGTTTGAGATCCCTCACCCTTCACAGAATTTGTTTCTAGAATTAGCCGGAGCAGTAGTCTCCAGTCTTAAGATCACAGATTGTTATTTCTGTGGCGGAACCCAAATGGGAGACCAATGGCCCTGGGAAGCCCAAGAATTGAATTATTCCATGATTTATAACCAGACTGAATTACACAAGACTACCAGTGAATGGGTGTTAGCGCACTCAATCGTTGGACGTCTTTGCTTTGCCAGAACTGGACCTCAGTTTACCCAAAAGGTAGGACAGCTGGTCTGTCTTAGCCAGAAATACTACAATGCCACAACCAAAAAGACAGCTTGGTGGTCAGGAATTAGACATCCTGAACCTCCTAACCCATTAGCTAGATTTCCTGAACTTGCAGGTCTATGGACTAACCTTGCCAAAGTCCAAGCCTGGCAAGCCCCACCTGGCCTATATTGGATCTGTGGAAACCGAGCATATGCGCAACTCCCGCCACAATGGGGAGGAGCATGTGTCTTAGGAACCATCAGACCTTCTTTCTTCCTGTTAAACACTGAACATGGAGAACAATTAGGATACCCTGTATACACTACCCACAAACACAAAGGAGCATCAAGACAGAAAAGAGAGGCCTTACAGATAGGCAAGTGGGAGAAGTGGCGAGGTGATGATTGGCCACCAGAAAGAATTATTGAGTATTATGGACCTGCCACTTGGAATGATGATGGTATGTATGGTTATCGTACCCCAATTTATATGATCAATCGTATTATTCGCTTACAAGCAGTAGTTGAAATAATAACCAATGAAACTAGTCATGCTCTCACGCTCTTAGCTAGACAAAGTACTCAGATGCGCACTGCCATATACCAGAATCGCTTAGCCCTTGATTATTTGCTAGCAGCTGAAGGAGGAGTATGTGGTAAACTGAATTTAACTAATTGCTGTTTAAAAATAGATGATAAAGGTCAAGTAGTTGAAGAAATTGCTAAAGATATGCAAAGACATGCTTATGTGCCAGTACAGACTTGGCACGCCTTGAAATTCCCTAATTGGTTTGCTAACCTTTTCTCTTGGCTGGGAGGATTTAAGACTTTCGTTATCTTAGTACTAATCCTTGTTGCTGTTGTCCTCTGCTTACCATGTTTAATCCCATGTTGTATGCGTTCCCTTCATAGTGCTATTGATAGTACAGTAGAGCGGAAGACCGCAACTAGAATAATGGCTTTATACAAAGCTAGCCCTAGTGGAACTAGTAAGAATCCTTTAATCAGGATGTGAATCTTCTAGAAAGTGATTTAATTCTCACACCTTATTAAGTAATAGGGTGAGATTAATCAAAGGGGGGAATGTGGCAGGTGCAGGCCTGTGACCCACGGTGTCTGACATAGGCAGGCCAGCATGGCTAGCTTGACCTGTAAATGAGGCCTGTGGAGAGGCATATAGGATTGCACATCCCCCAATATGCTGCTATTGTAAGAAAGAACTCAGTAGAAGTATTGAATTAGCTTAGATAAGCAGAACTGCAGAATTAAGAAATGGAAAAATACAGAAAAGACATGTTTAAAAGTTACTGATAAGAAAAAGTACATTTGCAGAGAAATAATGAGTGCTGACAGATGAGTTACAGAACCTTGCTCTTCTGCACGCACAAATGGGTCCCATAACCTTGAAAGTGTGAAAGTAACAAGTTGATGAACTGACCATTGTAATTGGGACTAGAAGGGGGGCAGGCAGGTGTCATGCCCACAGAAGCCCACAGAAGGAACATAATTGGAGAAACTTATCAGTACCGGGACCAATAGAAGGGCTACGGGAGGTACGGGAGAGTACCGGGACCAATGAAATGTTTTTCTATACCTAGAATGGAACAGAAGTCTATAAAAGTTGTTGGAATGCTTGAAAACTTTGCTCAGCCATTTTGAAATTGCCTTGCTTGAGACTTGTGCACAAATAAATGATTTGGACCTTCTGAACAGACTCCTGGTATCATTGGTTTGTCTGCGCTTTGCTGCTACATAAGGAGTGGATAAGCGTTTTGGTAGTGTGTTCAGAGAGGAAGGGGCGGATTTTGCTGATGTTGTAGAGAAAGAAGCGGCAGGTCTTAGCTACAAGCTGGATATGAGCAGAAAAGAAGAGAGAGGTGTCAAAGATAACCCCCAGATTGTGGGCCGAGGGAACAGGAAGGATAGTAGATCCATCCACATGGATTGAGAGAGGGGGAAGTGGGGGGGGGGGGGGGGAGGAGTTAGGTGGAAAGACAAGGAGTTCAGTCTTGGCCATGTTCAATTTTAATCGGCGATGAGACATCCAGGCAGCGATGTCCAAAAGACAGGCAGAGATCTTGGACTGGGTTGCCGGAGAAATATACTGTCTTGGAAGCCCAGACTTGATGTATTCCATGCTTTAAGAAAGGTGGAAGGAAGGCCAAATGACAGCCTGCATGGCTTAAAGGTGAAGTCAAAGAGGTTGTAATAGCTAAGAGAAAATCCTTTAGAAAATGGAAAAACGATCTAAATGACAGAAACAGGAAGTTAAATGCAAGGCATTGATAATGCAGGCAATGAGAGAATTTGAAAAGAACTTTCCATGAAAGCAAAAGCGCATAATAAAATCTTTTTCAAGTACATTTGTAGGAAAACATCTGTGAGAGAGTCATTAGATCATTAGATGACAGAGGGGTAAAAGGGGCAATAGCAGAGAGACTGAATTTTTTTGTCTCAATCTTTACTGAAAATGTAGGAAACATACTCATGCCTGAAATGATATTCAAAGGTGATGTATCAGAAGAATTGAAACAAAACTCGATAAATCGGGAAGATATAATATAGCTATTTGATAAACTAAAGAGCAACAAATCATCTGGATTGGATGGCATACATCCCAGGGTGCTGAAAGAACTGAAATATGACTGCAGACCTACGTTTAGTAATCTGTGAACTACCTTTAAAATCATCTGTAGTACCTGAGGATTGGAGAGTGGTAAATGTAATGCCAAAAAGGGTTCGAGGCATGATCCAGGAAACTACAGACGGGTGAGCTAGATGTCTTTACCAGGCAAACATGGATTTAGCCAAGGAAAGTCTTGTCTCACTAATCTGCCATATTGTGACAGATTGTGACTAAAATTGTGAATAAACAGGTAGATAAAGGTGAGCAAGTTGATATAATTTATCTGGATTTTCAGAAAGCCTTTGACAAAGTCCCTCATGAGAGACTTTTGGCGAAATTAAAAAGTCATGGGATAGGAGGCAGTGTAGTATTGTGGATTAGGAACTGGTTAAAAATAGAAAAAAGAGATTAGGGCTAAATGGACAAAAAGGTGAATAGTGGAGTACCCCAGGGACTTGTGCTGGGCCATCTGCTTTTTAACATTTTTATAAATGAACTGGAAATAGGAATAACGAGTGAGGTGATCAAATTTGCAGATGACACAAAATTATTCAAAGTTGTTAAAACACAAGAGGGATGCGCCAACATCACATACCAAGATGGCTGCCGCAGCTTGAGCTCTGCAGAGTCCAGAGAACAAAAGGGCAGCTCACCTCCACTGCAGTGCATAAAACAGCTGCTAAATGCAGCAAATTAGCCCCAGTACCCAGGAGTATGGTGACAACAAAGAAATATCCCAATTTGCAGGAGTTCGCATTTAAGAGCCTGGCAGCCCTGCAGGGGGTGAATGGCAATAAAATGGCTGCCATTTATTTATTTATTTAACAAGTTTTTTATACCGCCTTTTCCTTCAATCAAAGCGGTCACAAGAAATACAAGGTATAAACAAGGGAAACATAAACAGTATAGACATGACAACATATGGTAATGTAGGAAAAATAAAAAGTCTTAACAATATAGTTGATTATTTAAAAACTATATACAATAGATGATATCTTAGTCATTTGTTGATCCATAGTGCTCAATGAAAAGTAAAATTTTTAATTGCTTACGAAAGTCACTTAAAACATCAATTGCACGTAATCAGGAGGGAGAGAGTTCCAAATCAAAGGGGCAGCCAAAGAAATTGCTCGTTGTGATGTACATTTGCGTGATTTAGCGAAGTTTCTTGGGGTATTGAGGGTGTTTGAGGTGGATAATCTTCTAGGTCTGTTGCTGGTATCACGGGATAAGAGGGCATGGAGGCTGGTTGCAGAACTGTTGTGCTTCATTTTGAAGATGTTTATGATTAACTTATACTTTATGCGAAGGGTTATCGGGAGCCAGTGGAGATCTTTAAGGATGGGGGTAATGTGGTCATGATTTGTGGAACCGTTAATTATTCTGGCTGCTGTATTCTGTGCCATTTGAAGAGGTTTGAGAGCATGTTTTGACAGCCCATTGTAGATAGGGTTGCAAAAATCCAGAATGGGGGTAATAAGTGCCTGGCAGACTGTACGAAAGTGTTCATAAGAGATAAGAGGCTTGAGGCGTCTAATTATTTTCATTTGGTAATAAGCGCTTTTAACAGTTTTCTTTATGTGAGATCGTAGGTCTAGCTTCTTATCGAGGGTTACCCCGAGGTATCTTACCTCATCCTTAATTGGAATCTCAGTACTGTTGCATGTGATGTATGGTGGGGGATTAAAGTTGGTGTTTCTAGTGACAATAAGTGCTTCAGTCTTCTTCAAGTTTATTGCAAGGTTGTTATTTGACAGCCAAATGGAAATGCTGGTAATGCAATTTGAAATCTTGTTCTGCAGCGGGACACGTGCAGACCAAGGAGCAGGCTGAGCTGGATGGCACACAGCCACAGGTGAAGAGAGAGGTGAGAAGTGGCCTACAGATACAGACACTAGGGCTCCTGGAGGAGGTCCTGGAGTGGTTCCACAACTTAAAACAGGATTTTCAGTGCATTCAGTCTGATATGAACATTGTCAGAGAGGATCTGAAATCTGGGCTAGCTGAGCTGCAGTGGGAGATGAATGAGCTGGGGGGTCGGATGGAAGCCACTGAGAACTGGATAGAGGAGCAGGCAGCTGTTATAGCAAGCCTGAACCAGTGAATTGCGAACCTGGCCCACCAATGTGAGGAGATGCAGGATAAGCTGGAGGACTTGGAGAAATGCTCTCGCCAAAACAACCTGCGCTTCAGAGGTATCCCGGAAGGGACAGAGTTTATGGATTGTGAGTGGGTTGTGGTTCAAATTACAAAAGCGATCTTCCAAGTTACTAATGTGGCTTGGACTTGCGTATTGATTCGGTGCACCACGTACTTGGCCTGGTGGGGCCCAATAGGCTGCAAGATATTGTCACCTGCTACCATGACTATGGCGTGAAGGAGTTGGTGGCCAGCAGATTCTGAGGGATGGGGTTCTCCAGTGGTAGAGTTGCCGGGTTTAGTGTTTGCGGTCCTGACACAGGCTGCACTCCGTCATCAGAGGGAACTGCGGGATGTGCTCCAGAAGCTGCAGGTGGAGGTTGTGTGCTACAGCTGGGCTTTCCCCTTTGGATTAAATTTCATGCTGAAAGGACAGATACACCAAGTTCGAACCCGGGGAGAAACAGTAAAGATCCTAACAGAGGCCGGACTGACCGGTCTGACCCTGGAGGAAAAGCCAGGCAGAGAACAGTGCAAAGAACACCCTAGGTGGCAGTGGGTCATGCCGATGTCTGCAGCGTCAATCCGTGGAGGAAGGGATGTCACAAACTGGAAGCACTAATCCCACTTGACCTTTGAGACAAGCACTACTCTGGTGCAGTTTAGGGGGGAGCATTTTCCCATGCTTATTGTTAGTTGCTCTCTGATGTTCATACTGTGGGTGTGTGATGAGGGGTGGAGATTGGGGGGGGGAGCTGGGATGGTGGTGGTGTTAGGATTTAGGGGTTGGGGACAGGGTAGTGACCACTGGGAGTTCAGGGTGGGTGGGGCTTGGGGGTGAGCAAGGGAAGTTGGAGTGGCATAAGCCAGCCAGGTGGGTGAGGTTTAGTGGGTCTTCAGAGATGTCCAGGGAGGTGGAGGACAGGATGAGGGCTGATATGAAGTTTGCATTCTCAATGTAAAAGATCTAAACTCGTCTTTGAGGTGGCAGAAGCTATATAAGGAGATGCCGTGACAAGCGGTATCAGTATACAGTACTTTATACAGGAGACACACCTGCTCCCGGCGCACTAGTGACTGATCTCCTGTAGGAATTATGGGGTAAAGGTACTTGCTTCTAATAGGCTGCAGAAAAAAAAGGGGGATGGGGATTCTCTTCTCAAATGCTTTAAAGGTGGAGGTGGGGGAGGTGATCAAGGTTAAGTGGGGCAGGAATGTAGTGGTGAGGGTTAAAATTGGATAGGAATGGTTTGTGCTGGTCAATGTCTATGACCTTAATAGTCCATAAGGGGACTTCTATGGCTACTTGGGGGGCATAATCCCAAAGAGAGCTTGGGCATTTTGGTGATTTCAGTGTGGTCCGGGATGGGGAATGTGTCACCATGGGAGGTGGGCAGCACTGTTCCCTCTAAGCTGTGCGTGTGTGCGCGTGCACACACCTTGCCGAGCAAGCGCACATACTTTACAACAGAGCGCACAAAATTTACGGTTCTGATTCTGATAGAAAACAACACAGACGTCTTAAAATGTAAAAGTTGTGATTGTAATTACGAGAAATTTTCCGCTTCATTTAGTAATCGTCTATTTTCATTTAATTTAATTTAAATCAATGTGGTGTACATACTGTATTCTGACGTGTAGTCAAATTTTAAAGTATATAACTCTGAGTGTCGTTATGTGGCGCACAAAAATTTAACCTTCCTTCAAAAGCTGCACAGCTGATATTTTATGCGCACACAGCCTACAGAAAATTAGAGGGAACATTGGTGGGCAGGGGGGGAGAGGGCCCTTTTCTGTAAATTTATGCAGGAATTGGAGATGCTCGATGCCTGGCATGTGCTGCATTCCTCATCGTGGAGCTAGACCTTCTACTCAGCGGTACATGGGACGCAGTCTCAGGTAGATATGCTGTGGGTGGGGCAGGAGTGTGGTCCTCGGATCCATGTAGCAGACATAGACTCAATACTCCTCAACGGGGATGAGAGGGTGGTACAGGATGTGCAGCTAGCAATCCAGCACTATTTTATGGAAAATTTCGGGGGGTGAAGTTGGTATGGCCATGATATGGGATGACTTTAAAGCCACGATCCAGGGGGGTTCTGGTGAAGTGGGGTGTGCGGCTGAAGGGCAAAAAAGCAGAACGCAAGGCTAACCTCTGGACTGAGTTTTGCCAGCAGGAGGATAAGTGGTAGTGCACACACTTGGGGCGGCTGCGGCAGAGGGTGGAAGTGGCCAGAGTACAGCTGAATGACTTCCTGGTGGGCGAGATCAAACAATTATTACAGAAGGTCTGGCAGTCCCACTTTGAATTTCATAGCAAGGCAGGAAAGCTGCTAGCACATTGTTTCTGCAAGCAGAAGGCGTGGTTGCAAAAAGGGTGAGCTCCGGAACTCACAGGGTTGTCTCCTTACAGAGGAGAGAGAGCTGCAAGGAGCATTTAAACAGTACAATGAAGTATTATATGTGTCTGGCAAGGCCCCCTGGAGAGAACATAAACAGTTACTTGACCTCAGTGGCACTGCTAGTCTTGGATTCTGAGGAAGCCCATAGGCTGGATAGCACAATCTCAATGGAACAGGTAAGCCAGGTGATTAAGTCTCTCAAATTGGAAAGGCTCCAGGGCTGAATGGCTTCATGGCCACGTTTTATAGGAATTTTGAGAATGAGTTGCTGGAATACCTGGCAGGGGTTTTCAACATGGTTCTTGTAGGGGAATTGCTAGTGGACATCATGAGCTGGGCAGGGGTGTCATTGATTCCCAAAGAGGGTAAGAGCTTACAGCACTGTGCATCCTATAGGCCCATCTCCCTGCTCAATTGATGTGAAGATTTTTGTGAAGGTATTGTCAATGCGCCTGGAAGGGGTGATAGCCTGATTGATACATCCCGATCAGGCCAGTTTTATACCATAAAACCATCACTAAAGAGTACTGGGGAAATCCACTGCTTACCTCTGGGACAAGCAGCGTAGAATGTGTCTACCTTTGGGAACCCAATAGATACCTGAGACCTGGAATGCCCACTGTTGGAAACAGAATACTGAGCTTGATAGACCCCTGGGCCTAACCCAGTATGGCATACTTAGGTTCTTAACATAAGGGGATCCTATGCATGCTTCTCCTCTAATGTAGCATATATTATTCAGTGCAGAAGATGCAAAGTGTATCATACACTGATGGGATAGGTGAGATGTTAAAAGACAGGAATCAATTTGCATAGGCATACAATCCCATGCCACCTAGCAAACTAAGACAAGACCTCCAGGAGGTGTACTTTTTGGCCTAGAAGATTGCTTCAGTGACCTTAGGATCAGGATGTTTGAAAGGAAACGTTAAAAGAATTTAGGAATATTATTAAGACTTGGAAGTTAAAATGATCAGGCACCTTACAACTGTCAAGAAAGGATTAAACAAAAGTCTGGGCTTTGTAATGCATTATGAGCAATAAAATTCCACTGGCTGTCTAAGCACATCAACAAACCCCTCTTCCCCCCCATATTTTCTTTTATGACCTGGGGAACAGGAGGAGAGTGTTCAAGCTGCTGAAAGCTAATCAAGGAATGTAGTCAATTAGTCCAGCAGAAAGTATGTCATCATATATAGATTTTCTTATTTGTTAATCTTTATTTCTGGAAGATTAAGAATAGCTATTATATAGTATAAACTTTTTATTCATTTCTTGTAGCATCCTTAGATGAATTTCATCTGGTAATATACCTGATTACTGTTTACATAATCCATGTCTTTCTTTACTTTATTTTGGCTTATGTGAAACTCATGAAGTCAAACATATTTAGCATTTTTCCCATAGACACAAAGTTGAACCATCTCTTTAGTCCATTTGGCTGATTTGTTAGGGTAATTCCATGTTTTTGATAATGGCCTTTCCATTATAATTACAGAAGCAGAAATATTCAGAATGTTTTGTTTATTTCTGGAAATTTATTTTGTAGTCTCTTCACAAAGGGACTTACAGAATCTCTCATTAATTTGTTATTAATATATTTAAGGAAAGTTGTAATACTATATTTGCTGTCAGCATTATTCTCAAGTAGAAACTTGCTTTTATTTCTGCTTGTTTTTCTTGCTGCTGTTGGCAGATGCCAATTGGGTTACCACGGTGAAAGGTGCCATGGACTCGCTCTACCATTGGAGAACCCCTCATCTGATTATGATCACACGACAGCGCTGGCTGTTCTAGCAGTGGTGCTTTCATCTGCCTGTCTCATTATAATAGCTGTTTTGCTCCTGCTCAGGTAAATGCTTATTAATGTTATTTATTAATACATTTTCTAATCAAATGTGTTAATTTTATATATAGCACTATACATGCACAGCCTATCACTGTGCACAGAGACCACTAGATGTACGCATGGATGGATTTTTAAAGGTTTAAGCATCTAACTTTGGGGTTAATTGGCTAACTGGTTAGTAATGTGTCCCCTCTGCCCAGCTAAATTTAACTGGCTACAGAGCCTATTTACCAAAACACAATCATGTGCATTATGAATACCTAGACCCCACTGAGATTAATGGAACATAGTTTGGCAAATTGGTCTCTTGGTATACAAGGTGCATAAATTTAGCTGGTTAAAAGAAGAGCAGAGTCTGAAGTGTGGCTATGTGGGAGGATGGAATTTAGTTAGTTAACAGTGATTTTCAGGTTACGAGCAGCTAACTCGGAGCAGACTTATAGAAATCCAGTATCCAAGCAGATAAATTTTGTCCTTAGAGTTTTAAGAGAAATTTCAGCTGAAAATCTAGCTGATTAAGCTTAACTGAAAATCAGGCCAATGATAACCAAGTAAAACTATTTTCACCACTCTCCTGCTTAACAGTTCCTGCTGCTGTAATGATCTGCCAATGGGAAATCCACATAGCACTTCATACCTTTATTCATTTCATTAATCAAGCAAACGGAAAAAAATCTGCAATCCTGGGTTTCATAGTTATGTCATTTCCTCAGGCAATAGAACACACTTCCTGGTTAAAATGCTGCATTTCTCAATAACAAGGCTCCACTCCTACCATGTACTGTAGGAAGCGGTTCCTTTTCTGGTCTTTCTCATTCAGAGACAGCTGGGGCACAGGAAGCTGTGGAGTTATGTAATCATTAACAGCAACATCTAGAAGCTGAATATAGCACAAAGATGCAAGGCTCTGGCATCACGATAGTTTCTGCAATGACCAGACTAGGAACAGTAGAAGGCTTGTGTAAAGAAATGCACATTAGGAGAATCATTTTATAAACTAATGCCTATTCAATGTGCGTTTTCGCCATGGACTTGACTTTATAAAATAAAGCATTAACTACAAAAGTATGTGTGTATGTTAAGCTGCTGTGGCAAAGTGCAATCAATGAATAAGTCCAGGAGTCAATTGACAGGGTCCAAGCCAGTTTATTGTGCACAGGCCCAGTCAGTCAAGGCTTCAAAAGGAACCGAGCAAAGGTTTATACAGAGACATAACCATTTATACCTCTTTTTCAGTTTGATACATGAGAATTTTCTATTGGTTCCAACTCGATACATGCAAACTTCTCATTGGTTATACATTCCCTTCATTTGTCCAATTAGAAATCCCTCCGGAGCCTAGCAACCGGCCCCCTCCTTTAGGATTGCTTGAACCTGTCTACGGAAGCTCGAGAAACGCTGGCGCCGGTCTCGCTCCAGTGAAGACCATTCAGCTTACATCTGCCAGCTAACTAGCCATCGCAATGCTATCACAGAAAAGATGAAGCAATATCACACAGACACTCTTAAGCGTTCTTTAAACAAACCTCATGATTTGTTTAACTTAGTCAAGACTCTTTCTAAGGAACCAGCCCCTGAACATAAATGTGAAATCCATCCCCAGGAGTTTGCCATATACCTTCAATCTAAGATTTGCCAGACAAATAAAACTTCTACTGAATTTTCTTCCGCTAACCAAGAGTGCCTAACCTCCCTAATTTATTTTTCCACCCCTACCAAGAAACGCATCGAAGACTTGATCATGACCATGAATACCACTACTGCACAGACTGATCCTTGTCCAGCCTTCTGGATAAAGGAACTGCACAGCGAATTCAGCATAATAATAGCCAGGATAATGACCCTTTCCTTCACAACTGGATCTTTCCCCTCCGCATTAAAGCACACATCTATCAGACCGCTGCTTAAAAATAGCAAATTGGATCCTCAAAAGATTGACTCTTACAGACCCATTGCAAGTATACCGTTCCTCGCAAAGTTAATCGAAAAGGAGGTTCAACGGCAGTTACAAGACCATATCGACGCTGCTGCTCCACTCGACCCATGCCAGCATGGATTCAGGGAGTCACATGGAGTGGAAACTCTCCTTACCACCCTCTTCAACAATATTATTACTGTTGTAGATAACATCCGACAAGGGTGGAGGAGTGGCACTATATGTAAAAACTACTATTAAAGCTTTGGAATTACAGAGCTTAAAAGGGAGAGAGGAGGCATTGTGGGTTAAACTAGAAAGAGGGAAAGAGAAATCTATTTGCATTGGTGTGATATACAGACCTCCCTCACAAGAGGAAGAGGTGGACAGAGAGTTAATTGAAGACATACGCAGCATTGCTAGAAAAGGGGAAGTGCTACTGCTAGGAGATTTCAATATGCCAGATGTTGATTGGCACATTCCTGCTGCAGTATCATCTAGAAGTAAGGAGATCCTGGATTCTCTACAGGGAGAACTATTCAGGCAATTGGTAACAGACCCCACACGTGAAGGGGCCATACTGGACTTGGTGCTTACCAATGGTGAAAGTGTTTCTGATGTTGTAGTGGGAGATCATTTTGCATCCAGTGATCACCAGATGGTGTGGTTCAGTATTAGGACTAGGGCTGTTAGAATCCATTCAAAGGTGAAGATCTTAGACTTTAGGAAGACTAACTTTGCGAAGATGGGCCAATACCTCAGGGAGTCGTTAGTGGGATGGGAACAGCTGGGGGATGTAGAAAAACAGTGGGCAAAACTGAAAGGGGGGTATTTAAAGGCAACCAACCTTTTTGTTAAAATGGTAAATAAAGGCAAAAGGAACAGGAGACCACTATGGTTTTCGAAGGAAATAGCTGAAAAAGTGAAGAAAAAGAGGGAGGCCTTCATGAAATACAAGAGATCACAGAGAGAGGAAGACAGGCATCTGTATTTGGAAAAACTTAGAGAAGCTAGCAAAGTAGTCAAGAAGGCAAAGATTCAAAAGGAGGAGGAAATAGCCAATGCAATAAAATGGGGGGATAAGACATTTTTCAGATATATTAGTGAGAAGAGGAAGGGCAAAAGTGGTATTGTCAGACTCAAGGGTGCAGGGGGGGAATATGTAGAAGCTGATAAGGATAAAGCGGAATTGCTTAACAAATATTTTTGTTCTGTGTTCACAGATGAAGAACCAGGAGCAGGACCTCAGAAAACACCCACAAATAAGAACAGAAGCGAGGGACATCTTGAACAATTTTCAGAAGACTATGTTCGTGAGAAACTAGCTCAACTTAAAGTAGACAAAGCGATGGGACCGGATGGGATACACCCTAGAATACTGAGGGAACTTGGGGACGTTCTAGCAACTCCACTGACTGACCTTTTCAATGCCTCGTTGGAGTCGGGAGTGGTGCCAAAGGACTGGAGAGAGGCTCATGTGGTGCCTTTACACAAAAGCGGAAGTAAGGATGTGGTTGAAAACTACAGACAGGTTAGTTTAACTTCGGTGGTGAGTAAATTATTGGAAACGCTGCTGAAAGAGAAAATAGTGAGGTTTCTGGAGTCCGGCGGATTACAGGATCCGAGGCAGCATGGATTCACCAGAGGCAGGTCTTGTCAGACAAATCTGATTGATTTCTTTGACTGGCTGACCAGGGAGTTGGACCGAGGGAGAGCTCTAGATGTGGTGTATTTAGATTTCAGTAAAGCCTTTGACACTGTTCCTCATAGGCAACTTATAAACAAACTGAGCACCCTAGGGATGGACCCTAAAGTTACTGCTTGGGTTAGAAATTGGTTGGGTGGGAGGCGACAAAGAGTACAAGTAAATGGAGCTCACTCTGAGGAGAAGGATGTTACCAGTGGTGTGCCCCAGGGATCTGTCCTTGGTCCGATTCTTTTTAACATCTTTGTTAGTGATATAGCGGAAGGGCTGTTGGGTAAGGTTTGCCTCTTTGCGGATGATACCAAAATCTGCAATAGACTAGACACCCAGGAAGGTGTAGATAACATGAGGAGGGATCTAGCTAAGCTTGAAGAATGGTCTAGAATTTGGCAGCTGGGATTTAATGTTAAAAAATGTAAGGTCATGCATTTGGGCTGCAGCAATCCAAGGGAGCAATACAGTATAGGAGGTGAAGTACTTTTGTCCGCTAAAGAAGAGCGGGACCTAGGCGTGGTTGTGTCTGATGATCTTAAAGTAGCTAAACAGGTAGAAAAGGCGACGGCAAAAGCTAGAAGGATGCTTGGGTGCATACGGAGAGGAATGGCTAGCAGAAAAAAGGAGGTGATAATGCCTCTGTATAAGTCTTTGGTGCGACCTCATTTGGAGTATGGTGTGCAATTCTGGAGACCGCACCTTCAAAAGGATGTGAACAGGATGGAGTCGGTGCAGAGGGTTGCTACTAAAATGATTAATGGGCTTCATTATAAAGCATATGAGGACAGACTTAAGGATCTTAATATGTACACCTTAGAGGAAAGGCGGGATAGAGGTGATATGATTGAGATGTTTAAATACGTCCGTGGCATAAATGTTCAGGGAGAGAGCCTCTTTCAATTGAAAGCAAGTTCTGCTACGAGGGGACATGGGATGAGGGTGAAGGGAGATAGATTCAGGAGTGATATGCGGAAATATTTCTTTACGGAAAGAGTAGTGGATCCGTGGAATAGTCTCCCAGTGGAGGTGGTGGAGATGAGGACAGTAACTGAATTCAAAAAAGCATGGGACCAACACAGAGGATCTCTAAAGGTAAAAAGTGGACTGTTGTAGTTATGGAAGGACAGACTAGATGGGCCTTGTGGTCTTTTTCTGTCATCATGTTTCTATGTTTCTATGTTTTTAAGGGTGCGCACTCATTTTCCTAGACATTGCTGCAGCCTTCGACTCGGTAAGTCATGAGCTTCTCCTAATGCGACTAAAAGAGAAAGGCATCAGTGGAACAGCACTTGAATGGTGCAGAGCATATTTGTCTGGAAGATGGCAGCACGTTCGATCTGATGGAGCAACATCTGAACCATTTCATCAAAGCCAGGGAGTCCCACAAGGTTCTTCCCTCTCTGCCTTGATGTTTAACATATACATGCAACCAATTGGTAATATCATTCGGTCATTCAACGTTAGTTGCATGATTTACGCTGATGATGTCTTGCTCTATATGCCGTTCTCCATTGATAATTTTGACCTCTCCCCTCTAACCAGCTGCTTGTCATGAGGCGGGTGTCAATAAAGATGAGTGGTTGAAAAGAAATCCTGTTTCTCTTGAGGAACTAGGTGTGCAATCACCTCCAGGCACAGCTAGAGGGAGCAGGAACAGACATTCGGGAGTTAATGAGCCTAGGAACTCTGATGACTTGCACCTGGGAAGAAACCCGGAAGTCAGCTCAAGCACTTTGCTTTATAAGTCAGAGCAGAATGCTTCTAGAAGGGAAACAGAAGTAGAGAAGGCTGAGAGCCACCGGGAAACAGAAGTAGAGAAGGTTGAGAGCCACCGAGAAACAGAAGTAGAGAAGGCTGAGAGCCACCAAGAGAAAGAAGTAGAGAAGGAGGTGAAGGCTAAGAGCCAGCGAGAGAAGGCTGAGAGCCACAGAAGAAAGGAGCAAGAGAAAGCTGAGAGGCATCAGGAGAGGACTGAGAAGAATCTGACTGGAAACAGACTTCACAAGGTTGGGAGCCAGAAGGCCCAAACTGACCCTGCTGCAATAGGGAAGTTTGACAGAGCCAGCTCTAAGGTGAGAGTGTTTGCCACGCCCTGTTCTCACAGTCTGCCTGAATCCAGAACAGAGAGACAGAAGCTAAGAACCAGGGGGAAGGGTTCTGAGAAGAGCTTACAATCTCTAAAGGATTATTGCCAAGTTTTACCATGTCAGAGAGGAAAGCACTTTTATGATCGGCTGGAGTTTTTACCCAGAGAGAGAGGAGAATCCAGGCCAAGTTTTACTCAACTGCCTAGAAGCCCAGCTGTGTCCAAAGCAGGCAGGCAGAGGCTCAGCTACCAAGGGAGAGTGGCTGGAAGAGAAAACACGGTGCATTCCAACTCAGCTAAACCCAGGTATGAAACATTAACCAATGACTGTACCTGTTGTGCTCCTAAAGGCTTTGCTAGAACCTACGCTCCTTATGTAAGGGAAAAGAAACCAGATTGGTTCAGTAAAAATCCTGCAACATTGAGAACCCCTGGCTATAGGAAGTCAGACTCCAGAGTTTTAACTTACAAGGCTAGGTCAGACAGGGACAGTGAATGCTCCTCTACTGAGTATAGTGAAGGAGAGTCCATGGAGATTGATTATCCAAACGCTGTTCCCTCACCTATGCCAGAACTCATGGAATGTGATTGGTGCACGGCCTCAGCTCCAGAGTCTGTATGCTCCATGTAATGAAGAAGAGTGAATGAAATGTAATTGCTGTTTCGTGTATTGAATTCTACTTCTGAAAACCTGCCTTAACTGTGAAGCAACAGTTAAGCAGCCCATTGTAAATACTGGTACCTTTTGACACAAAGGACTTTCTGTTTCATGGATTATATCTTATGTTGAACCTTTGCATTAACCAGGGAATAAAAGCCTTTATTTCCCTCCACCTGGTCTCATTAATGAGTGCTCCTAGGTAGTGGAATCTGTAAAGCCACTTCTCTCAACTACGCGGAGTGGATTTACATTCCCTGGACTACCTAGCAAAATCTTTGCCTGGGCTCACCCCAACATGAGTAACGCGTAGACAGGGGCCGCCCGGCGACATGCTTCAATGCCATATCGGAATGGTTCCAGGCACAAAACCTAAGAATTCAAAATAAGAAGACCGAGGTGCTCTTCATTACGAGGAACCTTAATTTCAGCCCTCCTCAATCCTTGAAGGTGAACGACGCCGATCTTCAAGTAAAACCCACAATACGGTACCTGGGTGTTATACTAGATCAAAACCTTGACATGAAGGCACATATAGCTAACACTGTAAGAGCTATATATTACAAAATCCGCTCACTCAGACATCTTTGCTTGATCCAGGGGACTTCCGTACTATCTACCAGGCTCTGATCATACCTCATTTTGATTTCGCCAATGCCATTTTACAAGGTCTCCCCCAATCCACATTAAATCCTCTACAGCTCGCGATGAATAGCGCAGCGAAAGTTCTTCTTGGTGCATCACGGAGAGATCATGTGACGCCCCTTCTGATGCAGCTACACTGGCTACCTATACATGCCAGGACAGTCTTCAAGACTATATTACTGACCTTCAAAGCAGTCAATAGTCTCTCCTCATCCTCACTAACCGACCTCATCCCAACCATAACACCAAATAGATCAAGAAGATCCACATCCATAAATACGCTAATGATTCCGAAAGAATCAACAAGATGCACAGCAATGACAACAAACAGAGCTTTTAGACACTGTGCCCCAAGACTCTGGAACGCTTTACCAACTAACATCAGAGCAATCACTAACCAAGCCCAGTTTAGAAAGTCCCTCAAACATTACCTTTTCCTCAAATATTTCCCAGAGAACAATAATCTACAGCACCACTCAAATTCTCAGCTACACTAACACAGCTATTGAGCCAGGAGAACACAGTTTAGGTTTCCTGGATCATTTAACTACATGTTACTTATATGATGACTCTAATGTGTAAATAGTTTCTCCTATGTATTCCAAGTTTGCTACCCTGTTATTTGTAAATCTCCCTTGTTATCCAAGTTTTGATGTCCGGTTTATCCAAGTTTTGATGTCCGGTTAATTGTAAACTCAGACACATGTTACCCTGTCTGATTTTCTGTTCCATGTAAACCGCGCTGATACAGAATAGTGCGGTATATAAGAAATTGTAATAAATAAATAAATAAAATAAAAAAACAATGGTACAGTTCTGAATCTCGTTACTTTTCTACTGCAAGGTTAACTTTATTTATTTTATTTAATTGGATTTCTATACCGCCTTATCATACAATCAAAGCGGTCTTACAAACAAAGATATTAAGAGTATTAGTGAGAAAATGTAAAGAAATAAAAGTTAAAGTTATGGTATAATGTGTTAGAGTGAGTTGCATTATCTACATAGTGAGCTATACTATAATGTGAGCTATTATACAATATGTATATGATTTACATTCCAGACAATGCATATACTGAAACATTTTCTGTTCTTTCACACACAAGAGAATAATAGAAGACTTATGAATTCATGAAAACTTCTTATTAAGCATTTTAAAACAGTTTTCTTATTTTTCACAGATTTTTGGTTCTTTTCTAGCTATAATGGGAGTTAGGATCCAGGCCTAACTTACAGGCCTTTCATAGTAGCAGGCCATGCTAGGCCATAGCCTACCACACTCCCCCCTTTGATTATGCTCACCCGCAAGTGAGGAAGGGTGGGAATTAAATCACTCATTAGTTAATTAACACATTATACTGGTGTAATGGCATCATCATCGTGGGGTATAGGGTAATATTGCCACATAGCTAATACTTTCGCAGCTGCCTTCCGCTCTATAGTGTTATCAATTGATGATGTTACCATGCGTAAGCAAAGGGGTAGGAGACAAGGGAGCAATAAGCACATGGCTAATATGAATAGTACAATAAACATAAGGGATTTCAGACCTCCAATCCAAGAAAACAATGAACCAAACCACCCATCCATCTTTAAACTGTGCCAAGTCTGGACAGGCACAAATGTCTGCTCTCTCATCTGGGTGGCTAAATCTTCAACTACATGCCCATTATTATCAATCTGTAAACAACAATTACTTAGATTCAACTTCCCACATACCCCACCTTCAGCTGCTAACAAATAATCTAAAGCTAAACAATTTTGATAAATGGCTGTGCGCATTTGCGTACTTTGCTTTGCCAGAAGGGTTAGTGCTTTACTAGTTTCATTGGTTATTATTTCAACAACAGCTTGCAAACATTTTATTTGATTAATCATATAAACAGGAGTACGATATCCCCAAGTCCCATCCTGCTCCCAAGTAGTAGGTCCATAGTATGAGATGATTCTTTCTGGTGGCCATTCTTCAGATGACGCATCCCATTTGTCCCATTGGCCTATCTTCAAGGCCTCCTTCAGCTGTCGACTTCTGTACACAGGATATCCCAGCTGTTCTCCCTGGGATGTTGGCAGAAGGAAAAAGGAAGGTCGTATGGTTCCCAACACACATGTGCCTCCCCAGTGATGAGGAAGTCTGGCATATGCTCGGGTTCCGCAAATCCAGTACAGTCCAGGTGGTGCTTGCCAAGAATTATATGCTGCTAAGTTAGTCCAGATACTGGCAAGTTTGGGGACTTGAACTAGAGGATTGGAACGTTCAGTAGTGTTGACTCCTGACCACCAAGATGTCTTCTTAGTGGTACTGTTGTAGAACATCTGATTGAGACAGACCAGCTGCCCCACTTCCATATTAAACATTGGTCCATAACGAGAAAAACATAAGTTACCCACAATGGAGTGGGCCAATACCCATTCATTTGTGGTATTGTGTATATTAGTCTGATTATACGGAACAGAATAGTTCAGTTCTTGTGCCTCCCAAGGCTATTGGTCTCCCATTGTTGTTCCTCCACAAAACAAACAGTCTGAAACATGGAGACTAGATGCAACTGCTCCCGCTAATTCAAGAAATAAGTTCTGGGAGGCAGGAGGAATTTCAAATTCTGATTTCATGGCTTCATAGAAGGAGTGATGTATACGATAGGGTGAGGATACATGAGTTTTGGTGTTTAATTGCAGATATAAGATAGTTCCAGGATCTACACCTCCTCCTGCAATATGCAACCCAAACTTATATCCTTGCTTCCAGTGGCTGGGGTTGGCTATGAGGAGTTGTAGAGGATTGCAGGCACCTTTCTGGCATTTCTTGGGTTCTGGTAGTCTGATCTTTGTTAGACTGCCTTTGCGATGATCTCCATTTCGTCCCGTCAGTGCATTCTTCCAGGTAGCAAAATATACACATTCCCATTTTGGGCAAAAGTAATCATGTCTAGATGAGGTGGTGTAGATGGTGGCTGCAGTACTCTTTCCTGTACACTTTCCCCATCCATAGGCTCCTTCTGGACACATGTATTTATCATCATGGTAGTATGCTCGCTCCCATGACCCACATCTGTGGTAAGCATTTCTGTTGATTGCATCGCAAGCATCAAAGTTCAGGATGATAGGTTTTGTGGGGTTGGTGAGGGGTTTTGTTGCATTCAGGATGGCTCCATCTTCATCATTCCAGCGTATCTCAAATGTATAGTATGATGGGTTTTGTTGAGGGTTATAACAAGTTTTACTTTTCCCCTTAGTGCAAATGTTCAGTTCAGTGCCATTATAAACACACCAGCTAACTGTACCAGTGCAAGTATAGTAGGAATGATAGAGCAAAGTCTGAGTAATCTTTTGTCCTGTTCAGGTGGTAGTTATGCAAGCTGCACAAGGGGGTAGAGAAAAAGTCTTTTCCAGGATTCCCAGGATCACCACTCCCACAAGGCAATAGTGGAAGAACATTGTGATTACAGTCTTTGGAAGTTAACTGGAAAGTTGAGGATAATGAACTTTGCTGAGTTTTCTTCTGTTTCTGTTGTGATGGTCACTTTCGCGTGACGTAAGTAGATTGTGAAGATTCTCATAGTTTCCCCCAGTTACTTCCAAGTTGATCTCCCTGTTTATTGTAAATACAACTCAAAGTTCCTTGTGTTGTATAGTTGATGTTAAATGTAAACCGCTCTGATCTAAAATAGAGCGGTATAGAAGAACTGTTAAATAAATAAATAATAAATAAATAAAGCTGGCTGTCTCCTCAAGGTGAGTCGCAATGGAGTCTCGGGATCATTCACTGACGTCCATTGGCCAGGATCAGGAGCAGCTGCCGGCTTCACTCGACTGTGGTGGATCCAGGGTTCGAATTCTGCAACTTTCACCACGGTGGGGGTTGACAGGATGACGACGTAGGGTCCCTTCCAATGCGGCACCAGCGGGGTCTTTCTCCACTCTTTCACCCACACGGACGTTCCTGGCTTGAAGGGATGCAGAGGCTCGGTCAGGTTGATGGGTAGTCGGTCTTGCACCCACGTTTGGAGTTTCTGCAAAACAGAACCTAAAGCTAATAGTTCTTGTCTTGTTATTTCAGATCCTATCTGTCTCATGTCTCCCTTTATTCCCTGCACTATGAGTGGAGGTCGCCCATACAAAATCTCAAAAGGGGATACTCCTAAGGATCTGGTAGGAGCTGAACGTATCCTAAGAAGGGCTATGGGCAGAACTTGGAGCCACTTCAGGTGTGTTTCTTGACAAAGCTTGGATAACTGAGTTTTCAGGGTTCTATTCATTCGTTCTACTTTCCCTGAGCTCTGGGGTCTGTAAGCAGTGTGTAACTTCCATTTTATTTGCAAAGCTTGAGCTAACTGTTGAGTCACTTGAGATACAAATGACGGACCATTATCTGACCCTATAGTTGATGGTATTCCAAATCGGGGAATGATCTCATGGAGCAATACCCTAGTGACTTCTCGGGCTTTCTCAGTTCGGGTGGGGTAGGCTTCTACCCACCCTGAAAATGTGCAGACTAACACTAACATATAGTGATATCCATTTGCACGGGGAATTTCAGCAAAGTCTATCTGTATGTCACTCATGGGGGTCACCCCTACTGACTGAACTCTTGGGGGTGGAACAGGACCTTGCTTGGCATTATTCTTGGCACATATCTGGCATTGCTGTGCCACCGAGGCGGTCAGGGATCCTAGCAGTGAAATAGAGAAATGGGGCCTCAGGGCTTTCTTCATGGCTGTTTTTCCATAATGTGTGGCTTAATGAAAAGCTTGAACAAAGGCTGGCCCTAATGCTTCAGGGATGACTGTAAGACCTGGAGGTGGACTACCTTCTGGGGGTGGTAGCACTATCCAACCTTGTTCTGTCAAGACTCCTCCCTCTTTTTCACAATAATAGTCTAATTCTCTTGTCGTATATCGGGGTGCCCAGGAACTAAGGGGCACAGGGAATAGGGCTGCTTGCATTACAGTATCTTGGGTCCTAACTTGTCCTGTGGTGGCTGCCTTTCGGGCTGTGGCATCTGCAAATCTATTCCCTTGGGTGACTTCTCCTGCTCTTGCCTGATGACCTCGGCAGTGCATGACTGCCACTTGTTTGGGGGCCCATACAGCATCTAATAACATCAATATCTTGGGCCCATACCTAATGTCCTTACCCCCTGAGGTGATCAACCCTCGCTCTTTATACAAGGCTCCATGTGCATGCAAAGTAGTGAAGGCATATTTGGAATCTGTGTACACCTTTATGCGGAGTCCTTCTCCTAATGTCAAGGCTCTGGTGAGGGCTATCAATTCAGCTTTTTGTGCAGAAGTTCCTGGGGTCAGGGCTGAGGACTCAACTACCAGATCAAGGGTCACCACTGCATATCCAGCACAACGATGTCCATTGATGACCAGAGTGCTTCCATCTACAAAGAAAGTCCGTTCTGGGTCCTCTAGAGGGACATCGGTCAAATCAGGGTGACTTGAGAATACAGTGTCCATGGTTTCTAAGCAATTATGATCAGGTGGCCCAGGACCAATTGGAAACAATGTAGCAGGGTTTAGAGCTTGACTAACTTTCAACTGTATCCGAGGGTTTTCACACAACATGCTTTGATACTTCAACATTCGTGCATTGGTTAGCCAGAAGTTTCCTTTGTGTTCCATGAGAGTCAGAACAGAGTGTGGCACGGTGACTTGAAGAGTTTGTCCTAGTGTGAGTTTGTCTGCTTCGCCCACTAGGAGGGCTGTTGCTGCAACAGCTCTCAGACAAGGGGGCCGTCCTTTTGCAACTTGTGATAAGGAAGCTTATCATAGCTCAGGAAGGAGCTATAGAAAAGGTGAAGTGACTCTGAACAAGCAACCTGTCAGTTCTGGTAGAAATAAGAAAACAGAATTTTCCCAGTCCCAGAATGCACCAGGTTTCCAACAGCCATTAGAGGAGCTGAAGTGGGGAAACGTGTGTTCAATCAGGAGGGCTGTGAGGTAATCCCTAAGCACTCATCTCAAAGGGCAGGGCCTGATTCAGCACAGCTGCGCTGTGTTAGGGAGGAGCACTCATCTAAGCAGAATAAGAGTAGAGTTTATTCTACAGATGACCATCTTCATGATCACCTTGGATATCCAGAGAATTGTCCTCAGTATCCTGAGAATCAGCTTGAGTTTGATCATCAGTTTCATCTGAAGGATCATCAGTTTCATCTGAAGGATCATCAGAAGCAGAAGCCAAACCGGACGGACAGAGAGGGAAAGAGACCCTTTGGAAGAAGGAAGAGAAAAGCCTTTGAGAGGTCTGGAGGAGTCCAGAGCAGTGCGTATGCTGGGGGGTATTCCAGGGGCCAGCATGCACCATTGGACTGGGGAGGGCCAGAGGAATGGTGCTGCAGAGCTGGGAATCACCAGGGGCTGCCTATGAGGGAGACGGCTGCACGTGGAGGGGACCCTAAGACCTGTGCCAGAGGGTATGTGGGGAGAGATCCAGTGTCCAGGGATCTGGATTGGAGGGCTGGACATGGGAACTGGACTGCATGCTGGCCAGGCTATGTGGAGAGGAACTCTAGCAGCAATGGAGGCTCAGGTGTGAGCACTGATCTGTGCCCTAGCTGTGGCCTTGAGGGACAGCAGGGAAGCAAGTGTTCTCCTGGAAGTGCTCCATTGAGGGATTCATCTGTGCCAATCCATGATGTTGAACCCATGCTTGTTGAACAGGGGGGAGTAGTGGCAGATGAGGATCCTGTTTGTGTGGACTGCTCTCTATCTAAGCTCCGTTGGTGACTTTCTGTTATAAGGTACAGCAACCATCACAAAGAAATACAAATTTGTTCTTTAATCTACTCAGAAAAGCTCCTGAAGCAGGATTTGACCCACACAGTGGAAGGCAAGCCAGCTAAGGGGTTTCAGCTGGTAACTGCTAGCAATTAAGCCTTACCTAATTGCTTGTGAGTTAGGAGAGAATCACTTCTGTATCTGTGGGAAGTAATCAGAAGTTAACCTGAAAAGAACAGTTTGTTTCTTGCTTTGTGGCTTTTCATTTGTTGTTTTCCTGATTTTAACTTTGTTTTTCCAAGTTAACACTGAAAGCAAGTAACCTAATTTATGTGCTACCAAGCATATCTGTGTTGGGAGAAATAACCCCATAAATAAATATCTTATTGGCTTTACCCAAGAGCACAACTAAATTATTGTCAGCAGCTGTGTCTGGTGTGAATGAACTACATTGCCCACAATACCTTGCAAATCATATAGAAATATGCACTTGCCAAGAGTGTGAAGATTCTCACCCAGGCAGCCGTCTGACAAACTACATCCAATTGTTTTGACAGATAAGCTACTGGTCGTTGCCAGGAACCAAGAGATTGGGTCAGTACTCCCAATGCGTTTCCTTGTGACTCATGGACAAAAAGATGGAAAGGCTTCTGAACATCTGGAAGACCTAAAGCTGGAGATGACATCAGGGCCTTCTTCAAAGTCTGGAATGCTACATCTTGTTTGGGTCCCCAATCTAGTGGGGATTTTTCCATTCCTCTGGTGACTTGGTATAGTGGTTTTGCAATCATGGCAAAGTTGGGGATCCATATGCGACAATATCCCGCGGCCCCCAGGAAGGCTCTTACTTGCTTCCTAGTGGTTGGTGTGGGGATATTACATACAGCTTCTTTGCGTTCTGGTCCTAAACGTCGGATCCCACTAGACAACTGGAATCCTAAATACTTGACTTCAGTTTGGCATAGTTGTGCTTTGGCTCTTGAAACTTTGTATCCAGCATCTTTGAGAAGGTACAAAAGTTCACTAGTAGCTTGTAGACATTCACTTTCTGAGTTGTTGGCTATGAGCAAGTCATCTACATACTGAAGAAGAACCCTCTTTCCTGGGTCCACTGGGTAACTTGAGAGATCTTGATTCAGGACAACACTGAAGAGTGTAGGTGAATTCTTGAATCCTTGGGGTAATCTGGTCCAGGTAAGCTGACCCCGCCTTCCTGTTGTGGGGTCTTGCCATTCAAAAGCGAATAAAAGTTGACTGGTGGGTGCTAGGCGCACACAGAAAAAGGCATCTTTCAGGTCCAGGATGGTGAAGTGAGTGGCCTCAGCGGGGATAAGTCCCAAGAGAGTATAAGGGTTTGGTACTATTGGGTGTATAGTTTCAACTGCATCATTTACTCACTTTAGATCTTGTACTGGGAGGTAGTCCCCTGTCCCAGGCTTCTTTACTGGGAGAAGGGGGGTGTTCCAAGGTGACTGGCATTCCTTAAGAAGTCCGTACTTCAGCAGTTTCATTAAATGGCAGTGAATTCCTTCTATGGCTGGTCGAGGGAGAGGATACTGCTTCACATGCACTGGTTCCGCTCCTGGCTTGAGGGTGACAATGACAGGGGCTATGTTCTTCGCTAGGCCAGGTGGATTATCTTCTGCCCATACTTCAGGTGGGGCTATAAGGTTGGTAGGTATACAGGGACTGATTGACTTTATTAAAGGTGCACTATAGAACCGCCATTCTTCTTCTCGGGGAACAGTAAGCACCATCAATCCAGCAGGCTTTGGGTTCACAGTCATTTTCATTTCTCCCCCTTCAGCAACGGATATTTGGGCCTGGAGCTTGGCAAGCATGTCTCGGCCCAGTAGTGGAATAGGGCACTCAGGCATATACAAGAACTGGTGCGTTATCTTCTGTCCCCCTAGTTCACACATTCGGTTCTGCAAGAATGGTTTTGTGGCTTTATTTCCAGTGGCTCCCACAATGGTAACAGATCGTGAGGACAGAGGAGCTACTGGCTTGGCTACTACTAAATGTTCTGCTCCTGTATCTACCATGAATTCCATGTATTGGTCCCCATCTTTAAACTGATCATAGGATCCTGGGGACCCAGGGTGAACTTGGAGCCCGGTCTGGCCTAGTCTTCATCTATGTCATCCAGGTCATAGCCCGTTGCTACTGCCACTCCCTCAATGGCTTCTTCCCTCTCCTGTTGGAACTGTGTTCGATTCATTCCTCCTCTCCTTCGAAATCTTCCTCCGTGCCTCCAGGGACTCCCTCCTCCCCTTGCAGGGGCGGAGTCCAGATGCGGGCACTCATTTCTCCAATGTCCTTCTTCCTTGCAGTAGGCGCATTGATTCGCACCTAATGGAGGCCTCTCGCTTCCGCGGCCTCTTCCACGTCCTCTGGTCCTTTGATTAGGAATACCTCCTCCACGTCGTTCGGTTATAGCAGCAGCAAGAAGATCTGCCTTCTTCTTCATCTTTCGTTCACTTTCTCTGTCTTGTTCATTTTCACGATTCACAAATACTTTCTGAGCGACTTCCATTAACTGAGCTGTATTCATGCCCGCAAATCCATCCAATTTCTGTAATTTTCGTTTTATGTCTCTCTGGGACTGACTAACAAAGGCCGCATTTACCATGCGTAAATTTTCCTGAGCGGCAGGATCACATGGGGTATACAATCTATAAGCTTCAGACAACCGCACATAAAAGGCCGCTGGGCTCTCATCTGGACCCTGAAGAACTTCCGATACTTTCCCAATATTCATGGCCCTCTGGCCTCCCTTCTTCAGGCCCTGCAATAAGGCCTGGCGAAATTTGGTTAGGGCCGCCACCCCCCTTTCCTCATTCGGGTCCCACCTGGGATCTTCATTGGGATATTCTGCTGCTGCTGCTTGCGGGGGATTTATTCCTCCCCTTTCTACAGGGTTCTCTTCTAACCATCGGAGGGCTGCTTGCCCGATTCGGCCTCGCTCCTCAGTAGTGAAGAGGGTGGACAGGAGCTGGCGACAATCAGCCCAGGTAGGCTGATGGGTTTGCATAATGCTAGACATTAATTCTGTTAATTCCTGGGGCTTGGCTGTATAGGAAGCATAATGCATTTTCCAGTTTAATAAATCTGTGGTGGAAAAGGGTACATAAACTAAGCTGGTTGGTCCTGGTGCCATCTGGCCCTGATCATTTAAAACAAGCACTCCAGGCACTTGGCGTGCCTGGGCATTAGGTGCCCTGCTTTCTCCTTCTTCTTGGGAGTTACGCTTCTTAAATCATAAGGCTCCCGGGCACAAGTATTCTTGGTGGGTGACCCTGAACTGGCAGGAGAGCTTCCGCTTTCTATCTCAGAGGACTCGAGTCCCCCTGCTGTGCTTGGGCCTGACTCGGGGCTTTCACTCGGGGTAGGGCACTTCTTAGGCTGTTGCTTCGGTATTTGCTGGGGTTCCTCCTCGGGCTCTACTTCAAGTCGCGGTGCTGTGGGGACTAACTTCTGTGGGTGCCGGGGTAACCTATCCAGAATATCTGGGGACTCTGGGTCAGAATACACAGGCGGCTTCGCTTCCTTAGCCTTTTTGGTTCCCCTAGTAGTAGCTACAAATATTTTACAGTGCTCCTCATAACAGCGCTTCATCCATGAGGACTGCTGTTCACATACACTTAACCAGGAATCTATATAGGGGAACTGGTCAGGATACGCTCTCAGTATAAGCTGATGGATTCGTAAAACGGTCTCAAAATCAAAGGTGCCCCCTCGGGGCCATGAAGCAGCTAATACGGGCCACTCCCTTTCACATAACATTTTTAATCTGGATGGAGTCATTTTTGTACCATAATCCCCCGAAAATCCTTTACGGAAATTCTTCATCATACATGCCAACGGAGTTTGCGTGAACTCCGTCCCTCCCATAATCTAAACGTACCTACGTACACTACCTACGTACTCAACGTACCTGCGTACGTTACGTACCCTACGTCCCTACGTACACGTAATGACGTACAAGACAACGAACAATAAGGATAGGTAGTATGGCTGTAGGTAAGGGGTCCGTACAGCCCATAGAACACTGGGGAGAACAAACACCACTCGCTTCCTCCTGTTCGCGACCTGGGCACGGTCGCCGGACAGGAACTGCGCTACTTAGGATTCCGCTCTCACTCGGTCTGTATTTCAAGACCTCTCACTCACACACGCAAGCATATTTCAACAAGATATCATATTTCAATATTTCAAGTGCCCAGATTTTTTGACTAACTGACTATTCCAAACAAGAAGGGTCGATGGCTTCGGCTTCGGCTTTCCTTACGCGGAGCTTACTAGGACCGCCCTTATGGGAGGTGATCAGGCTCCCTTGTCTCGCGCATACTCATGCGAGATTTCCCAGTTAGTCTATACCAAATATACCAAATCAGTCTTGCGCACGCAAGACGTTGTCCCAGGCTGTTCTTTCTGACTATCAAATCACAAAAATGTCTACTCACCGGATCCGGTCCCCGATACCACACCAACGTCTGAGTTGGAACCTGGACTCCCCCGGGTCAGAGGTGTTGGCCAGCTGGACCCGATGGCCCGCCGAGGCAGGCGGAACCCTCTCCGGCACAAAGGGGCCGGCGGCGCCTGAAGTTTCCCCCGCGGTCGGACAGACACGGTTCCAACCGGGCCAAACCTCAAGGTGAATTACGTGGATTACTCACTTGAATACCATTTACCACTCGCACTTCCCGGCCAACGCACCAAGAATATGCTGTGGCAAAGTACAATCAATGAATAAGTCCAGGAGTCAATTGACAGGGTCCAAGCCAGTTTATTGTGCACAGGCCCAGTCAGTCAAGGCTTCAAAAGGAACTGAGCAAACGTTTATACAGAGACATAACCATTTATACCTCTTTTTCAGTTTGATACATGAGAATTTTCTATTGGTTCCAGTTGGTCCATTAGATGATAAAGGGGTTAAAGGAGCACTAAGAGGCGACAAGGCGATAGCGGAGAGACTGAATGAATTCTTTGCTTCGGTCTTTACTGAGGAAGATGTAGGGATGTTACCCATGACTGAAGTGGTATTTAAAGGTGCGGAAGAATTGGAGGAAATATCGATACATCGGGAAGATGTCTTACAACTATTAGATAAACTGAAGAGTAGCAAATCACCTGGGCCGGATGGTATACATCCAAGGGTGTTGAAAGAACTGAAATTATGAGATTGCAGACCTGCTATCAGTAATCTGTGAACTATCATTAAAATCATCTCTAATACCTGAAGATTGGAGGATCGCCAATGTAACACCAATTTTTAAAAAGGGTTCCAGGGGTGATCCGGGAAACTACAGACCGGTGAGCCTGACGTCAGTACCGGGAAAAATGGTAGAAACCATCATAAAGAATAAAATTACTCAGCATGTAGATAGTCACAACCTAATGGGAGACAGCCAACATGGCTTTAGACAAGTAAGATCTTGTCTTACTAATCTGTTATGTTTTTTTGAAGGAGTGAATAAACAGGTGGACAAAGGTGAGTCGGTTGATATTGTGTATCTGGACTTTCAGAAAGCCTTTGACAAGGTCCCTCATCAGAGACTTTTGGCAAAACTAAAGAGTCGTGGGATAGGAGGCAATGTACTATTGTGGATCAGGAACTGGTTAAAAGATAGAAAGCAGAGGGTAGGGCTAAATGGCCATTTTTCCCAATGGAGAAAGGTGAATAGTGGTGTACCCCAGGGATCTGTGCTGGGTCCGCTGCTTTTTGACATATTCATAAATGACCTAGAAAGTGGAATAACGAGTGAGGTTATCAAATTTGCAGATGACACAAAACTATTTAAAGTTGTTAAAACCCAAGAGGATTGTGAAAAATTGCAAGAGGATCTTGATTAATTGGAAGATTGGGCATCAAAATGGCAGATGAAATTTAATGTGGACAAGTGCAAGGTTATGCACCTAGGGAAGAACAACCCAAACTATGGTTACACGATGCAAGGTTCCACATTAGCAACCATCACCCAGGAAAAAGATTTAGGCGTCATTGTGGATACCATGTTAAAACCCTCGGCCTAGTGTGCAGCGGCGGCCAAGAGAGCAAATAGAATGCTAGGTATGATAAGGAAAGGAATGGAAAATAAAACAAAAGATATTATAATGCCTCTATATCGTTCCATGGTGAGACCGCACCTTGAATATTGTGTGCAATTCTGGTCGCCTTATCTTAAAAAGGATATAGCGATTTTAGAAAAGGTACAGAGAAGAGCCACCAAAATGGTAAAGGGGATGGAAGGATACTCCTATGAAGAAAGGCTAAAAAGGTTAGGGCTCTTTAACCTGGAAAAGAGACGGCTGAGGGGAGATATGATAGAAGTCTATAAATTAATGAATGGAGTGGAACGGGTAAACGTAGATCGATTGTTTACCTTATCAGAATATAGAAAGACTGCTACAGGGTAAACTATTTAAGACTAATAAAAGAAAATATTTTTTCACTCAACGTGTAATCAAACTCTGGAATTTGTTACCGGAGGATATAGTAAAGGCTGTTAGTGTAGCTGGGTTTAAAAAAGGTTTGGACAAGTTCCTGGAGGAAAGGTCCATAAACCATTATTAAGAAGTGACCGAAGATATCAATGCTTGACCCAGTACAAGCATTGTGGAACTTGTGTCTCGTGGGGAAACTGCTAGGTACATATGACCTAGATTGGCCACTGTTGGAAACAGAATACTGGGCTTGATGGACCTTGGTCAGACTCAGTATGGCATATCTTATGTTCTTATGCTATGTTCTTATGATACATGCAAACTTCTCATTGGTTATACATTCCCTTCATTTGTCCAATTAGAAATCCCTCCGGAGCCTAGCAACCGGCCCCCTCCTTTAGGATTGCTTGAACAATGGTACAGTTCTGAATCTTGTTACTTTTCTACTGCAAGGTTAACTTTGGCTTCTGGAATGCATATACTGAAACATTTCTGTTCTTTCACACACAAGAGAATAATAGAAGACTTATGAATTCATGAAAACTTCTTATTAAGCATTTTAAAACAGTTTTCTTATTTTTCACAGATTTTTGGTTCTTTTCTAGCTATAATGGGAGTTAGGATCCAGGCCTAACTTACAGGCCTTTCATAGTAGCAGGCCATGCTAGGCCATAGCCTACCACACAGGCATGATTGCTTATACCAGCCTTAGATCTGGTGCCTACTATTGCAATTAGTTCTGTAAAGTAAAGAACATTATAATCTATGGTGGTAATTTTAAAAGGATCTGTGGAAAGTTACACACAATCCACATGCGTTAATCATGTATTTTCAGTGGTTTACGTGTGTTGATGGGCCTTTACATGTATACTCTAGTCTGTCACGATTCTATAACTATGTGTGTTAGACAGATGGCGTGTACTTTCACTGTGGACATTCATATAAGCAGAGCTTGGGCAGAGCATGCATTTAGATGGAGGAGTAGCCTAATGGTTAAAGCACAGTCTTGGGAACCAAGAGACCAGGGTTTAAGTCCCACTAGCACTCTTTACAGCTTTGGGCAAGTCACTTAACCTTCCATTGCCTCAGGAAAATCCAAGTTATCAATGTTCTGTTCAATGTACATTACCAAGTTTAAGTTATAATGTAAACCATTTTGACTGAAATGATAAAGTGGTATAAGAAACCTGTTAAAAAAACTAAAATACTTTATGAATATAGGCGTAAATGTGTAAGATATGTAGAGTCACTTAGCATAAGTGATCATGCCTAAAATCTATTCCCCACTACTTACACCCCTATTTTATAAAGAACTTGCATGTCCGTGACATAACAAAATAGGCACGGTTGAAGCATGAAAAAACGTGCTAATGTAGGAGCACGTTATAAAACTACCTTCTATGCGTGTAATTGCTCACACCGCCTGCGTTTTGCCCAAACGTCACCCATGTGCAGTGCCAACCCGGAGTGCGTTCAAGGTATTGGTACCCTAAGCAAACCTTAAGCTTTACACACCCTTCCCCCGGTTTTCAAAATCTGTTGTTTAACTTTGAATGCCCTGCTCTTTGCCACTCCAGAGGCACCATTTGAATGCTGCTGTTGCCTGGCCAATGGACTTCGGTGGTGGATGCCATATTCTTCTCCTGCACCAGCAATCCCAGGTATTTGAATTCTTGGACCTGCTAGATTTGGATTCCTTCAAGCTCAAAGTCTTTCAAATGTGATGCCTGAGACAGATTTTGGGCGTTTCTCTTCGTGATCGCCATCGAAACAAGATAACTCGCCTGAAACCTCGACACCTCGGGCAGACCCTTCCGAGCTCGAGCCCCGCCATGGGTCTTCAGAAAGACGGTCTCCCTTGAGGGAACCCAGGAAGAAGAAGAAACCCTCGAAGGTGGCATCCTTGGATGGATCCAACTGGCCGGGTGCCCCCCGGGCCAGGTCCCGAAGTCCGAGACACTCATCCATGGCATTGAAGGAGCAGTCTGCAAAGGTCCCTCGGAAGGATGCGACCTCGGACCGGCTTCGGTCCCCAGACACCATCCTCGTCGAGGATTCCCCTTTGGTGGAGCTGGCACTGGGCCCGAGTCCCTCGGTGCCCGCACTGAAGGCGGTGGAGCCTTCTGGTCTGAATTCCAGAATGGCAGCCCTGGTGCACAGTTTGTCTGCCTTCATGGACCTGCAGCAGGCGCTGTTGTCCGGTACAACTGGTGCGTGCGGTGGCCTGCTGCACCTCTGAGGCCGTGCCTCCCTTTATGAGCCAGTTGTCCAGATAGGGGAAGACGAAGACCCCCTGGAGGCGGAGGAAGGTGGCCACAGAGGCCAAGCCGATCCTCGAGGTCCTTCAGCCTCAAGTCGATCCTCGGCCGAGGTCTCGATTCGATTCTCGTTCGACGGGACCATGATGATCCCTGGTAAGTGTGCCCGGCCCTGGCCACAGAGCATCAGGAGCCCTGAGGCCAACAGAACACCCCTTCTATGAGCCCTTGATGGACTACTACGAGTGGGAGACAGAGGATGAGGAATCTCCCGATACCCATCCCTCAGACTCTCCTGTCTCAGATCCTCGTTGGCAGTCCCCGCCAGAATATATGGGCTTCCTTGATTTTGTCAAGGATATGTCCAAGGCCCTGGCGTTCCCTACAGAGTCAGAGGAGGATCCCGGGCGGATAAGTTGGAAATCGTCCACTACGAAACTCCTCCAAGGGAATCACTCATGGCGCCCATCCCTCACATCCTGGAATGGCTGATGCACCGTATGTAGGAGACACCAATATCAGTGCCTGTGGTGAGCAAGCAACTCGACTCGATGTATTGAGTCTGCCAGAGCCTGGGCTTCCAAATATCACAGCTGCCACATAACTCCATGGTAGTGGAGTGGGCCATGCATCGACTGAAAAGCCAGAAGACACACTCCTTGGTGCCCCCTGGCAGGGAAGCCTGCACCTTGGACGCCCTCGGCAGAAAGTGTTACGAGGGCTCAATGTTCATTGGCCACATCCAGGCCTACCAGCTGTACATGGGCATGTACCTGAGAGACCTGGCAAAGGAACTCGCTGGATTCTCAGCTGATCTCTGAGGAACCCCTGCAGCGGTTCAAGAACCTCACCAAGGCTGTCCATGAGTGCTCCAAGTTCATGTCTTGGGCAGCCTATGACGAGTTCGAGTCGGCAGCTCAAGTAGCGGCGGCGGGTAACAGTGCGTGATGCCAAGCTTGGCTACAGTCATCCATCCTCGAGCAGTGGGTTCAGGACAAATTGGTCAATGTCCCATGCCAAGGAGAGAACCTTTTTGGCAAACCCATGACCGACAAGGCTGCCGAGCTAGAGACCGAGTTTATGACGAGGACCAGGCTCTTAAAATTGACCGCTACCCCTCCCCAATGGAAAGGCTCGGGTAAAAAGTCCTTCTACCCACAGAAACGGGCTGCTTACAGAAACTACCCACCTTTTCAGGCCTCCCTGGCTCCCCAACAGGATCAGCACGCCAAGGGACATAGGCATGGCCTTCGTAAGCAGAAGGCTCCAAAACCCCAGGCTCTGGCACTGGCCCCGGCCCAGCCAGGGGGGAGTTTTTGACTCCTTGAACATAGCCTCTCTACTCCAAGGAGATCATCAGCCCACAGGGGGACGTCTGACCCACTATGCCCAGAGGTGGTTGACCATCACCACCAACTCCTGGGCACTTCAGGTGGTCAGGGAGGGTTACCTCCTCCACCTGACTCAGACACCTCCCCCTTATTTTCCAGGAGAGCCCCTCAGGTCTCCCCTCCACTGGGACCTTCTACTGAAGGAGTTGGCAGATCTTCTCAAAGACAGTGGTGGAACCGGTGCCCCACCATCTCAAGGACAGGGGTTCTACTCCAGGTACTGTGGTGAGGAATGCTCTCCAGAAGAGATGGAAATAGGGGAAAATCCTGGTAGAAGTAATGAAACAGCACTAGCACACAGGATTTCCAATGCAGAGTTGAAAAAAACACAGCTCTTTGCTGAGCACAGGACACGCCCCAGCTCAGGGGAGTAGACAGGCCTCTGCACTGATTGGGCACGCTCAGGGGAAGGTCAGGGTGTGCCGGGAAATGAAGCCCTTTTAAATCCCCAAGCAGAGAGGGAAGAGGAGAGGAGGAAAAATGAAAAGGAGGAAAGAGAAAAAGAGGGAAAAGGAAGGAGGAAAACTCTAGAACCCTGGAGCAAGGCAGAACCTTGGAGCAGTAAACCTTGGAGCCAAGCACACTCTGAGAAAGAACCTTACTACAAGGTAGAGCCTGGGCGTGGGAAGGCTAGCAAATTCAGCACATGGAAAGAAGGTATCTGGTCTGGTAGCAAACAAGGCTACAGAAGCAAGGAAGTGAAGCAGGAAGAAAGCTTTTCAAAGAGAAATTCACAGAGCAGAGGAAATAGCAGTAAGGCTGCTGAGTTTTTGAACCAGAGAGATTTCTGGAGGAAAGGTGCCAGTTCTTATTCAAACCCTGCTAAAGGTAAAGCTGACTTTTCTACTTTTAATGCTTTACTAGAGAAACCTTTTATTTGTGCTAACCTTCACAAGGTAAACCCAGCCGCAGAAGCTGATAGCAAGTGGGGGAAGGGTGTTACCCTTACCAAAGACTTTCACACGGATAAAGAGCACTTACAGGCTGAATTGCTTTTAAAACAGTTTCAAGAGTTTCTGGAACCGAGGTCAGGGAAGCTTAGCAGGCCTGACAGAGACAGCGATAGCCTTAACTCTGATGAATGCATGCAAGTGGATAATTACCTGCCTACCTTAGAAGGGGACCCTTCTCCAATGGATTGCTCAATCTGCCTCAAAGAGGACAGCAATGTAAGAAACCCTTGAACACTGTATGAAAAGAATACAGGGAGTTTGCTGTACTTGCTGCCAAACCAAAAGGTTTACAAATTGTTTTCATTTGTTGTTTTGAGAAGCCACGCTGTGGAAGGAACAGCTGTTTGTTTTGTGCTGCAATAATTCTGAAAGACCACATGAAGCACAGCTGAGTTAAAGCTGCTGTAATTGTGAAGAGCCAAGTAGAAGCTAACTTAATTTCAGTTGTACTTCCTATGTTCCTGGTTTCAGCTGTTTGGGTTGAAGTTGCACCTTTTGCGTTATGTACCATTTAATTTTGATGTGCTGGAAAATATCCCCACAACAATAAATTTCTTGCAGCCTTAACATTCGTGTCACGACTACAATTTAATCCTGAAGGAAATACAAGTACACTACGAGTCCCAGAATTCCCAGGGACCAGTACAAGCTTTATTCCTCAGGGACATTACAAGGCCACTCCTGCCTGTAAGCTCTCGGGCCCAGGGCAGGAGCGTCGCAAGTGGCGTAGTTGGCAGGATTCCGCACAGGCGCTAAAAGCGGCAACGCCAGAGGATTTGCAGGAGACAACTTCCCAAGAGGAGCCCAGCTGTGGAGCGTCCAAGAAGGGGGAAGAAAGGCAGTACCAGGAGACTACAGCCCTCGTCATTGCCGACAAACGTGAAGCGTCACCTGAGCCAGGTAAAGGGTATCCATCCGGGAGAGGTTAGGATACCAGGGCAAGGGTGAAGGCTAGGCCCTGATTAAAAAAAAAATAAATAAATAAATTTAAAAAAAAAATTTTTTGGGGGGTTTTTTTGTTTGTGTTTGTGGTATCGCACTTTGGTCTCTGTTTTTGTGTGCTTGCAGAAATACCAAAGATGTCTCTTGAATCGCAAGAGGTCTTCAAATGGATGGCAGCACAATTCGAAAAACAAAGGGACTTGGCTTTAGAAACCCAAGAGAGGAACGCGGTGAGCATCCGAGCTCAACAGAAGCCTTTGTTGGAAATGCTGGGGACATGGTTATCCGAGCAAAAGAAGCAGACTGAGCCACCAGTTAAACCACCAGGTTTCTCCGCGTCAGCTTCTCTGAGTTTGCAAACTGGGACCATGTTTAGCTTTGGTCAGCTCACTGACACTGATGATATTGATGATTTCATCGAGGGTTTTGAGCGAGTGGCTTACCTTAGTGCTTGGCCAAAAGAACACTGGGCCATGCGCTTTGCGGCATCCCTTACTGGGGAAGCTTTGGCCCCTTATAGAGCCATGCCACCCACACTCGCAGGAAATTATGATGAGCTTAAGAAAGCGGTCAGAGAAAGACTAGGGCTCACACCGCTAGTCTATCATAATCTTCTGAGAGCTGTGAGGCTAAAGACAAATGAGACCCCAAAAATCTTGTGTCATAGGATATGCACTCTAGTGAATAAGTGGCTAAATCCAGAAGAAAGGTCCAAAGAAGCTATCATAGATAGTCTCGTATTGGAGCAGTATATGAATGCTTTGCCTACGGAGATCCGTACCTTTCTGATTTTACAGAGCTGTAAAACCCCGCAAGAGGCTATTACGCTTTCTGAATGCTTCATGGAGGCAAAATTAGTGGCCCGTGAAGGTGGTAGTGCTCCCAAGGGTGCAGCAGTAAGTGGATCAGAAAGGAGCTGGAGGTTAAATGAGGAATCAGTAAAGATGTGTATGCCAATAGTGAAAGGTCCTGTAACCAAGAAAAAATGTTTTAAATGTGGTAAAGAGGGCCATGTGCAGAGGAACTGTTAAGTGAAAACAGCATTGGTAGCAGAAAATTCTCAGAATGGTAGAGAGGGTTTTCTACTCACAGTTGAGGTGCAGGGAATTGCTACCACAGCGCTATTGGACTCAGGAGCTGAGCAAACCATGTTGTCAAACGCGCTCTGGCAGGAGTAGCAATTCAGCCTGTACGCACAGTTAAAATTTGGTGCATTCATGGAGGCATTTCACTCTACCCGGTTTATAACCTCCAAGTAAAAGGGTTGGGGGCAAACAAAGATTCCCATAGCGGTAGTACCTAGGCTACCCCACAATATAATTTTGGGGAGAGACTGGCCACAGTTTCAAAAGGGGGTGGAACAGGGCTTGCTCTTAAAAGAACAGGGATATTCCCGACAACCTCAAGTGGAGGCTTTGGCTCAAACAACGGAGAAAACAAAGACGATTCCCAGCCCGTTGTTTGCCCAACCAAGAAAGCAGAAGGGGAGAACTGGATCCCCCAAAAAAATCTGATGGAAAGCCTATCTTTGTACTCCGGTACTCCAAAATGAACCCCAACACGCAGGCTCCCCAGAGAGCCTCGACCAACTCCGCCGGATTCGACCTCTGCAGCGCAGAAGACGTAGTGGTGCCTAAGCATGGAAAAGCCCTTGTAGATACAGCTCTGCAGATGGAGATGCCTCTGGGCTGCTACGGCCATATAGCCCCGCGCTCCGGTCTTGCGGTAAAACATTTTATAGACATTGGAGCTGGCGTCATAGATCCGGATTACAGAGGCTCTATAAAAGTTCTTCTCTTCAATTTCGGAAAAGAAGACTTTAGGATAGTCGCTGGCGATAGGATAGCACAATTAATTTGCGAAAGGATAGGTCTGCCCCCTCTTGAAGAGGTATCAACCTTATCGACGACAACCCGGGGAACCTGGAGGTTTTGGGTCCACGGGGGTTACCAGCCTTCAGGGGTTGTCAGCAGTTGTGGAGGAGAAAATGGACGAAGATCTCGGGCCACAACTGGCTGAATGTAAAAGCAATCCGGAACCCAGACTGGGCGAAAGTGTCTCGTGGGCGCAAAAACAAGAGCTCACACAGCTGCTGGCCAGATATAGAGATGTCCTCACGCCAATGCCGGGTGAGACGAGGCTGATCGCCCATGAGATTACAACGCCACCAGGGGAAGTAATAAGGCAACGACATTACAGGTTGCCGGAGGCAAAGAAACAGGAGGTTGTTCGACAGGTCCAGGAGATGCTGCGCATGGGGGTAATTGAGGAGTCCCGGAGCCCATGGAATAGCCCAATTGTCCTGGTGCCAAAGCCAGATGGGTCCATGCCATTTTGCATAGATTTTAGAAAGGTTAACTCGATATCCCACTTCGATGCATACCCCATGCCGCGCATAGAAGAGCTCCTAGACCGCCTAGGACAAGCCAGATATCTCACGATCCTGGACATGATGAAGGGGTACTGGCAAATCCCACTCACCAGAGAGGCACGCCAGAAAACTGCATTCAGTACCCCAGTTGGCCTGTACCACTTCAGGAGAATGCCCTTTGGCCTACATGGGGCCGCCGCCATGTGCCAGAGATTAATGGACCTGGTATTGCGACCGCACCACACTTACGCCGTCGCATACATGGATGATGTGGTCATATATAGTGACACCTGGACTCAACATTTGCCCAGAGTTGAGACTGTTCTTCGGGCGCTGCGAGACACCGGCCTCACGCTAAACCCCGCCAAATGCTTATTCGGAGGCCAGGAAGTTAAATATTTAGGCCATCTAGTCGGCAATGGTGTGGTAAAACCTCTCACTAACAAGATAGCCAGCGTCCAAGCCTTTTCGAGACCCATGAATAAGAAGCAATTGCGGAGCTTCCTCGGTTTGGTAGGCTACTACCAGTGGTTTATTCCAGGTTTCGCAGAGAAGAGCGCCCCCTTAACTGATATGTTAAAAAAAAATGCGCCCAATCTATTGAAGGGGCGGGAGGACGCCGACTGGGCATTTAACCTTTTGAAAGAGAAACTATGTGCAGCACCAGTTCTGAAGGGTGTTGACTTTAACCAGCCGTTTATAGTTCAGACGGACGCATCTGAGACGGGCCTCGGCGCAGTTTTGTCATAGCGGCATGACGGCACAGAGCACCTGGTGCTATTCCTCAGCCGAAAGCTGGCACCGGCTGAAAGAAAATATTCAACGATAGAGCGCGAATGTCTAGCCATCAAGTGGGCCGTTGATGCTCTTTGTTTTTATCTCACGGGCAGAAAATTCATTTTGATCACGGACCATGCCCCATTGAAGTGGCTCAACCAAATACACAATCATAATGCACGTCTAACGCGCTGGTTCATGGCTCTCCAAGCCTTTGAGTTTCAGGTAGAGCATAGAGCCGGCAAGCTCCATCAAAATGCGGATGCCTTGAGCCATATCACGTGCTGTGCCAATGATTTTAGGCCAGCCCGTGATATCTTAAGGGGGGGATCTGTGGTGAGGAATGCCCTCCAGATGAGATGGAGATAGGGGAAAATCCTAGTAGAAGTAATGAAACAGCACTAGCACACAGGATTTCCAATGCAGAGTTGAAAAAAACACAGCTCTCTGCTGAGCACAGGACACGCCCCAGCTCAGGGGAGGAGACAGGCCTCTGCACTGATTGGGCACGCTCAGGGGAAGGTCAGGGTGTGCCGGGAAATGAAGCCCTTTTAAATCCCCAAGCAGAGAGGGAAGAGGAGAGGAGGAAAAGAGAAAAGGAGGAAAGAGAAAAAGAGGGAAAAGGAAGGAGGAAAACGCTAGAACCCTGGAGCAAGGCAGAACCTTGGAGCAGTAAACCTTGGAGCTAAGCACACTCTGAGAAAGAACCTTACTACAAGGTAGAGCCTGGGCGTGGGAAGGCTAGCAAATTCAGCACATGGAAAGAAGGTATCTGGTCTGGTAGCAAACAAGGCTACAGAAGCAAGGAAGTGAAGCAGGAAGAAAGCTTTTCAAAGAGAAATTCACAGAGCAGAGGAAATAGCAGTAAGGCTGCTGAGTTTTTGAACCAGAGAGACTTCTGGAGGAAAGGTGCCAGTTCTTATTCAAACCCTGCTAAAGGTAAAGCTGACTTTTCTGCTTTTAATGCTTTACTAGAGAAACCTTTTATTTGTGCTAACCTTCACAAGGTAAACCCAGCTGCAGAAGCTGATAGCAAGTGGGGGAAGGGTGTTACCCTTACCAAAGACTTTCACATGGATAAAGAGCACTTACAGGCTGAATTGCTTTTAAAACAGTTTCAAGAGTTTCTGGAACTGAGGTCAGGGAAGCTTAGCAGGCCTGACAGAGACAGCGATAGCCTTAACTCTGATGAATGCATGCAAGTGGATAATTTCCTGCCTACCTTAGAAAGGGACTCTTCTCCAAAGGATTGCTCAATCTGCCTCAAAGAGGACAGCAATGTAAGAAACCCTTGAACACTGTATGAAAAGAATACAGGGAGTTTGCTGTACTTGCTGCCAAGCCAAAAGGTTTACAAATTGTTTTCATTTGTTGTTTTGAGAAGCCACGCTGTGGAAGGAACAGCTGTTTGTTTGGTGCTGCAATAATTCTGAAAGACCACATGAGGCACAGCTGAGTTAAAGCTGCTGTGATTGTGAAGAGCCAAGTAGAAGCTAACTTAATTTCAGTTGTACTTCCTATGTTCCTGGTTTCAGCTGTTTGGGTTGAAGTTGCACCTTTTGCGTTATGTACCATTGAATTTTGATGCGCTGGAAAATATCCCCACAACAATAAATTTCTTGCAGCCTTAACATTCGTGTCACGACTACAATTTAATCCTGAAGGAAATACAAGTACACTACGAATCCCAGAATTCCCAGGGACCAGTACAAGCTTTATTCCTCGGGGACATTACAAGGCCACTCCTGCCTGTAAGCTCTCGGGCCCAGGGCAGGAGCGTCGCAGTACTTCCTCGTGCCAAAAAGAACAGGGACCTAAGGCCCAACCTCAATGAATTCCTGGTGAGGAAGAAGTTCAAAATGTTCTCCCTTGGAACATTTCTGCCCCACCTCCAGCAGGGAGCTTGGCTATGCTCCTTAGACCTGAAGGATGCCTATACCCACATCCTTTCGGCTTGGCTTCTGCCCAAATTTCTTCACAAAATGCCTGGTAGTCATGGCTGTCTTCCTCTGCCTCCAGGGTTTTTTTGTCTTCCCCTACCTGGACGACTGGCTCATAAAGGGAGGCACGGCCTCAGAGGTGCAGCAGGCCACAGCATACACCATTCAGGTTCTGCAGCACTTGGGCTTTGTTATAAACTACCCTAAGTCTCACCTCTTCCTGACACAATGTCTGGAGTTCATTGGGGCAAAACTGGACACTCTCCAGTCAAAGGCCTTCTTTCCCAGGGACTGAGCTGACCGCCTCAGGACTCTGGCATGGGATATACAGCATGTCCCTCTGTGCCCGCTTGGCTCCTTCTGCACCAAAGATACAAGGCTCTTGCATCACGATAGCTTCTGCAATGGCCAGACTAGGAACAGTAGAAGGCTTGTGTAAAGAAGTGCACATTAGCAGAATCATTTTATAATCTAATGCCTAGTCAATGTGTGTTTTCGCCATGGACTTGACTTTATAAAATAAAGCGTTAACTACAAACGTATGTGTGTACTGTGGGTACTGTGTAGCAGCCCTCTTTTAATAAGTGTTATTTCCCTCCCTCCCTCCCTCCCCACACCCACCCACCCACCCCTGGGATAATCGTAGCTTTATAGGTACTTACACATCTTAAAAGGCAGGAGGTGCTCTCAGGTGAAGCTCATTACCCAAATCAGTCATACACTAAGGACCTGAGATTAGTTAAGCTTCAGGTGAACAAGGTATATTACACGTATTAGGTACAGTTTTATTAGTATAAATATCCATAGCAACCCTTAGTAAGTAAAGAACTTAGATCTAAACACAAACTTAAAACTAAGATGCAGAGAGCAGTCCAGCAGCGGGATGGGGGCTTTCCAGTCTTTTGCATTGAGTGTCACATGTATGATTTTCTCCCAGTTGGTGAGAGGTCTTACGTGTGCACTAGGTGCAAGGAGCTCTTTGCTCTCAGGGAACGAGTCCGTTCTCTAGAGGCTAAAGTAGCAGACTTGGAAAGCATAAGACACAGAGAGGTACATAAACGAGACCTACAGGGATATAGTCCTGAAGTCCCACCTCCAGTCTGGCAGCATCCCTGTTGCCATGGAGGAGAGAGGTCATGTGACAGGAGAGCATCACCTTGGTGTGGAAGGAAGTGATCCTGTAACTAGGACCTGTCCTCCAGGTGATGTAAAACCCTCTCGCACCGAGGAAGTTTCTCCAGGGCCATGTGCCAATGAGGGAAGGGTTAGGACAACCGTTATAGTTGGTGATTCGATCATTAGGCATGTAGATAGCTGGTTGGCTGGTGGATGTGAGGATCGCCTGGTAACATGCCTGCCTGGTGCGAAGGTAGCGGACCTCACGCGCCAACTAGATAAGGTCTTAGATAGTGCTGGGGAGGAGTCTGCTGTCTTGGTACATGTCGGTACCAATGACATGGAAAAATGTGGTAGGGAGGTTCTGGAGGCTAAATTTAGGCTTTTAGGTAGGAAGTTGAAATCCAGAACTTCCAGGGTAGCATTCTCCGAAATGCTTCCTGTTCCACGCGCAGGACCCAAAAGGCAGGCAGAGCTCCGGAGTCTCAATGCGTGGATGAGACAATGGTGCAGAGATGAGGGTTTTGAATTTGTTAGGAACTGGGGAACATTCTGGGGAAAGGAGGGGCTCTTCCGAAGGGATGGGCTTCACCTTAACCGGGATGGAACCAGGCTGCTGGCATTAACCTTTAAAAAGGAGATAGAGCAGCTTTTAAACTAGATATTAGGGGAAAGCCGACAGTCGCCCAAGAGCGGATGGTTCGGAAGAATGTATCTTTGAAGGATACTACCAAAAGCAGAGAGGTTCCACAAAAGAGTAAAGTAGCCCAAATGCCCTCAAGTATGGAGCAGACAGAGCTTAAAGATCCCAAATTATCCATGTCTAACAATAACCAAATTAATATGAATAAAATACATTCTCTAAAATGCTTGTATGCAAATGCTAGAAGTCTAAAAAATAAGATGGGAGAGTTAGAATATATAGCACTAAATGAAAGGTTAGATATGATTGGAATATCAGAGACATGGTGGAAGGAGGACAACCAGTGGGACACTGTGATACCTGGGTACAAACTATATCGTGATGATAGAGCTGATCAAATTGGTGGAGGGGTTGCTCTCTATGTTAGAGAGGGCATTGAGTCAGAAAGGATTAAAGTTTTGCAGGAAACAAAATCTGCTGTAGAATCTATATGGATTGAAATTCCATGTAAAAGGGGGAAGGCAATGGCAGTGGGGGGGGGGGGGGGTGTACTATCGAGCGCCTGGCCAGAAAGACCAAATGGATGATGAAATGCTCAAAGAAATCAAGGAAGCTAACAAAAGTTACAGCGCAGTAATAATAATGGGTGATTTCAACTACCCCAGTATCGACTGGGTCAGTGTTATGTCAGGACATGCTAGGGAGATAAAGTTCCTAGATGAAATAAATGACTGCTTCTTGAAGCAGCTGGTTCATGAACCAACCAGAGGGGAAGCCATATTAGACCTAGTCCTTAGTGGAACACCAGATCTAGTGCAAGAGATAAGGTTGTTGGGGCCACTTGGCAATAGTGATCATAGCATGATCGCCTTTGATTTAATTAGTGGAGGAGGGATAGTAAGGAAATCCACAGTACTACCTTTTAACTTTCGAAAGGGAGACTTTCTAAGAAGACCTTCTGTGTACTTGATCCTATTCCTTCTTCGTGGCTTCTTACCCCTTCCCTTGGGCTCCTTCCCTATATTCTCACCATGTTTAACTCTAGTCTGACCACCGGGACACCCTGGAAGCACGCTCTAATACGCCCCATTCTGAAAAACCCCTTATTAGACCCTCTACTTCCTGCTCACTATCGTCTTGTCTCTAATCTCCCTTTTCTCTCTAAACTATTGGAGAAATACGTCTTTGCTCAACTCTCCCATCACCTTGCATCCATTAATTCTCTTCGCCCTCGTCAGTCTGGGTTCCATCAGCGTCACAGTGTCGAAACTGTCCTTTTGGCTTTCACGAATGCTTTACATGTAGCACATGATCGTGGTGACATCTCGGTGGCGGTTGCTCTGGATCTCTCTGCAGCTTTTGACTTGGTCGATCACTCCCTTCTTCTTCAACGTCTACGGGACGCGGGTCTCTGTAGCACAGTCAACCATTGGTTCCACTCTTTTCTCTCTTCTCGGTCTTGCTCGGTTCTCCCTTCCTCATTCTCTACTCCCCCTTCCGACCCCCACCGTCTTCTTTGTGGGGTCCCTCAAGGTTCTGTCCTTGCACCGCTTCTTTTCAACCTCTTCCTAGCCCCTCTTGCTTCCCTAATACAACAGTTTGGCCTCTCTTCTTTCTTCTATGCTGACGACATCCTGTTACTCCATCACACTTCACCCTCCTGCCCTGATCTTACTGCATTGGATTCTTGCCTCTCAGCCGTGGAAAACTGGTTAACACTCAACTGTCTTCATCTAAATCTGACCAAGACTATTGCCATTTGGTTCTCTCACGGTGATCCTTCCCCTTCAATAGCCCCCTCTTTCTCTGGCTCCCCTGTACCTTTCGTCTCTACTTTCCGATATCTTGGTTACACTTTGATTCTGATCTATCCTTTCATACGCACATTTCTCATATCATCGAAACATCTTTCTTTTTTCTTCGTCAACTCCGCTCCGTTCGTCCTTTTCTTTCCCCCTCTGCCCTCACCACCCTGGTGCTTTCCATCGTCATGTCCCGTGTGGACTTTTCCAATTCACTTTTCATCGGTCTTCCCAAAATTCAACTGACTTGTCTTCAACGAATCCAAAATACTGCAGCACGCCTCCTTACATATACCTCCCTCCGTGACCATATCACTCCTCAACTATTTCATCTTCACTGGTTGCCTGTTCCCTTCTGCACCACCTTCAAATTATTAACTCTAGTTCATAAAGCCTTCCATGACAGCACCCCCCAGTACCTATCAGATCTTCTCTACTTTCACTCTCCCAAATATACCCCTCGCTCTTTTCACCTTAACCGTCTCACATTGCCTTCCCCCTCCCGCGCTCATTTGCAATCCACACGTTCCTCTGCTTTTTTCTTTACTGGCCCTGCCCTCTGGAATGCTCTCCCGTCCTCCCTCCGTTTAGAACCCCAATACAATGTTTTTAAACAAAACCTCAAGACCCACCTGTTTTCCCTAGCGTTTAATCTTCCCTCTCCTTTTGTGTGACTTCACTAACCCCTATCCTTTTCTCCTTCTGATGTTTCCCCATGTTGTCATGTCTTGTCCTGCCTCTTTTTTCCCTGATGTCCTTTTTGAGATTCTACATTTCTTTTCCTTTTCGTTGGCCTTTGGCCTTTTTTTACTGAATTTGTTTTAACTGTACACCGCCTTGGTTATTTTAGAAAGGCGGTTTTTTATCAAATAAACATAAACATAAACATAAACATATGATAAAATGAGGAAAACAGTTAAGAAAAAACTAAAAGGAGCAGTTGCAAAGGTTAAAGACGTACATCAGGCTTGGCTGTTGTTGAAAAATACTATCTTGGAAGCCCAGACCAGCTGTATTCCACACTTTAAGAAAAGTGGAAGGAAGTTCAAAAAACTGCCAGCATGGTTTAAAGGTGAGGTCAGAGAGGCTGTTGTTGCCAAAAAAAGCATCTTTCAGGAAATGGAAAAAAGAGCCAAACGATGAAACCTGGAAACAGCACAAGCACTGGCAAGTCAAATGCAAGGCATTAATAAAGCAGGCAAAGGGAGAATTTGAGAAGAAGCTTGCTGCAGAAGCAAAAACGCAAAGTAAAGACCTTTTCAAGTACATTCGTAGCAAAAAACCTGTGAGAGAGTCAGTTGGTCCATTAGATGATAAAGGGGTTAAAGGAGCACTAAGAGGCGACAAGGCGATAGCGGAGAGACTGAATGAATCCTTTGCTTCAGTCTTTACTGAGGAAGATGTAGGGATGTTACCCATGACTGAAGTGGTATTTAAAGGTGCGGAAGAATTGAAGGAAATATCGATACATCGGGAAGATGTATTACAATTATTAGATAAACTGAAGAGTAGCAAATCACCTGGGCCGGATGGTATACATCCAAGGGTGTTGAAAGAACTGAAATATGAGACAGCAGACCTGCTATTAGTAATCTGTGAACTATCATTAAAATCATCTCTAATACCTGAAGATTGGAGGATCGCCAATGTAACACCAATTTTTAAAAAGGGTTCCAGGGGTGATCCAGGAAACTACAGACCGGTGAGCCTGACGTCAGTACCGGGAAAAATGGTAGAAACCATCATAAAGAATAATATTACTCAGCATGTAGATAGTCATGACCTAATGGGAGACAGCCAACATGGCTTTAGACAAGGAAGATCATGTCTTACTAATCTGTTATGTTTTTTTGAAGGAGTGAATAATCAGGTGGACAAAGGTGAGTCGGTTGATATTGTGTATCTGGACTTTCAGAAAGCCTTTGACAAGGTCCCTCATCAGAGACTTTTGGCAAAACTAAAGAGTCATGGGATAGGAGGCAGTGTACTATTGTGGATCAGGAACTGGTTAAAAGACAGAAAGCAGAGGGTAGGGTTAATGGCCAATTTTCCCAATGGAGAAAGGTGAATAGTGGTGTACCCCAGGGATCTGTGCTTGGTCCGCTGCTTTTTGACATATTCATAAATTACCTGGAAAGTGGAATAACGAGTGAGGTTATCAAATTTGCAGATGACACAAAACTATTTAAAGTTGTTAAAACCCAAGAGGATTGTGGAAAATTGCATTAGGATCTTGATAAATTGGAAGACTGGGCATCAAAATGGCAGATGAAATTTAATGTGGACAAGTGCAAGGTTATGCACCTAGGGAAGAACAACCCAAACTATGGTTACACGATGCAAGGTTCCACATTAGGAACCACCACCCAGGAAAAAGATTTAGGCGTCATTGTGGATACCATGTTAAAACCCTCGGCCCAGTGTGCAACGGCGGCCAAGAGAGCAAATAGAATGCTAGGTATGATACGGAAAGGAATGGAAAATAAAACAAAAGATATTATAATGCCTCTATATCGTTCCATGGTGAGACCGCACCTTGAATGTTGTGTGCAATTCTGGTCGCCGTATCTTAAAAAGGATATAGCGATTTTAGAAAAGGTTCAGAGAAGAGCCACCAAAATGGTAAAGGGGATGGAAGGATACTCCTATGAAGAAAGGCTAAAAAGGTTAGGGCTCTTTAACCTGGAAAAGAGACGGCTGAGGGGAGATATGATAGAAGTCTATAAATTAATGAACGGAGTGGAACGGGTAAACGTCGATCGATTGTTTACCTTATCAGAATATAGAAAGACTAGGAGACATGCAATGAAGCTACAGGGTAAACTATTTAAGATTAATAAAAGAAAATATTTTTTCACTCAACGTGTAATCAAACTCTGGAATTTGTTACAGGAGGATGTAGTAAAGGCTGTTAGTGTAGCTGGGTTTAAAAAAGGTTTGGACAAGTTCCTGGAGGAAAGGTCCATAAACTATTATTAAGAAGGGACCCAGGATATCAATGCTTGAACCAATACAAGAATTGTGGAACCTGTGTCCCTTGGGGAAACTGCTAGGTACATATGACCTAGATTGGCCACTGTTGGAAACAGAATACTGGGCTTGATGGACCTTGGTCTGACCCAGTATGACATATCTTATGTTCTTATGTTCTTATGTATGTTAAAGCACGATCGCTTACACCAGCCTTAGAGCTGGTGCCTACTATTGCAATTAGTTCTGTAAAGTAAAGAACATTATAATCTATGATGGTAATTTTAAAAGGATCTGTGGAAAGATACACACACCATCCACATGCATTAATCATGTATTTTCTATGGTTTACGTGTGTTGATGGGCCTTTACATGTGTACTGTAGTCTGTCACGATTCTGTAAGTATGTGTGTTAGACAGATGGCATGTACTTTCACTGTGGACATTCATATAAGTAGATCCTGGGCAGAGCATGCATTTAGATGGAGGAGTAGCCTAATGGTTAAAGCACAGTCTTGGGAACCAAGAGACCAGGGTTTGAGTCCCACTAGCACTCCTTCCAGCTTTGGGCAAGTCACTTAACCTTCCATTGCCTCAAGAAAATCCAAGTTATCATTGTCCTGTTTAATGTACATTACCAAGTTTAAGTTATAATGTAAACCATTTTGACTGAAATGATAAAGCGGTAAAAGAAACCTGTTAAAAAATAAAATGCTTTATGAATACAGGCGTACATGTGCAAGATATGTAGTCACTTAGCATAAGTGATCATGCTTAAAATCTATTCCCCATTACTTACACCCCTATTTTATAAAGAACTTGCATGTACGTGACATAACAAAATAGGCAATGTTGACGCATGAGAAAACATGTGCTAACATAGGAGAGCATGTTATAAAATTACCTTCTATGCATGTAATTGCTCACAACGCCTGCGCTTTGCCCAAATGTCACCCATGTGCAGTGCCGACCCGGAGTGGGTTCAAGGTATTGGTACCCTAAGCAAACCTTTAGCTTTACACACCCTTCCCCCGGTTTTCAAAATCTGTTGTTTAACTTTGAATGCCCTGCTCTTTGCCACTCCAGAGGCACCATTTGAGTGAGGTGAATGCTGCTGTTGCCTGGCCAATGGACTTCAGTGGTGGATGCCATATTCTTCTCCTGCACCAGCAATCCCAGGTATTTGAATTCTTGGACCTGCTAGATTTGGATTCCTTCAAGCTCAAAGTCTTTCAAATGTGATGCCTGAGACAGATTTTGGGTGTCTCTCTTCGTGATCGCCATCGAAACAAGATAACTCGCCTGAATACCTCAACACCTCGGGCAGACCCTTCCGAACTTGAGCCCCGCCATGGGTCTTCAGAAAGAGGGTCTCCCTTGAGGGGAACCCAGGAAGAAGAATAAACCCTCGAAGGTGGCATCCTTGGACGGACCCGACTGGCCGTGTGCCCCCCGGACCAGGTCCCGCAGTCCGAGACACTCATCCATGGCATTGAAGAAGGAGCAGTCTGCAAAGGTCCCTCGGAAGAATTCGACCTCGGACTAGCCGCGGTCCCCAGATAGCATCCTCGTCGAGGAGTCCCCTTTGGTGGAGCTGCCGCTGGGCCCGAGTCCCTGGGTGCCCATGCCAAAGGCGCCAGAGCCTTCTGGTCTGAAGTCCAGAATGGCGGCCCTGGAGCACAGTTTGTCTGCCTTCATGGACCAGCAGCGGGCGCTGTTGTCTGGTACGACTGGTGCGTGCGGTGGCCTGCTGCACCTCTGAGGCTGTGCCTCCCTTTATGAGCCAGTTGTCCAGATAGGGGAAGATGAAGACCCCCTGGAGGCGGAGGAAGGTGGCCACAGAGGGCAAGCTGATCCTCGAGGTCCTTCATCCTCGAGTTGATCCTCGGCCGAGGTCTCGATTCAATTCCCGCTTGACGGGACCATGATCATCCCTGTCAAGTTTGCCCGGCACTGGCCACAGAGCATTGGGAGCCCTGAGGCCCACAAAACACCCCTTCTATGAGCCCTTGATGGACTACTGTGAGTGGGAGACAGAGGATGAGGAATCCCCCGATATCCATTGCCACTTGCGTCACCAGCCGAATCTGGTCCAGACGGACAACCAGGTGGCGATATTCTATGTGAGCAAACAGGGGGCACGTGGTCTCATGCCCTCTGCTGGGAGGCAGTAGTCCTCTGCTTTACGCAATCCAACAGGGTATTCTCCTGCGGGCAGTATGCCTACCAAGCCAGAACAACCTGCTGGCCGATAGGCTGAGCAGAGTCCTCCAGCCGCACGAGTGTGGTAGACCAGCTCATCCAGATCTGGGGGAAACCTGTGATGGATCTGTTTGCCAGCCTGGATAACTTCTAGTTGCCCCATTTCTGTTCTCGGCAGGCCCACCCCTCCAGGGTGGAGGCGGACATGTTTCTCGTCTTGTGGTCAGAGGACCTCATGTATGCCTTCCCTCCCATGCCGCTGATTGCCAAAACCTTGTTCAGGACCCTCCATGACAGGGCCTCGCTCATCCTGATAGCCCCTTGGTGGCCCAGGCAACCGTGGTTCCCGCTGCTCCTCCGATTAACAGTAGAGACCCCCATCCCATTGGAGACCCCCATCCCATTGGGGAAGTCTCCGGGATTCCTGTCTCAGGAAGGGGGCTCTCTTCTGCATCCCAACCTGGGCCCCTGTCGCTGACGGCGTGGCTGCTGAAAGGATGACTCTAGCCCCTTTCAACCTCTCGGTGAGGTAGAGGACATCCTGCTGGCCTCTCATAAGGCCTCTACTACAAAGGCTTATGCCCTCAAATGGCACAAGTTTTCGGCCTGGTGTGCCGAGCACAGGGCTGACCCGTTCTCCTGCCTGGTGGGTCTGGTGTTATGGTACCTTCTCCACCTCTTGCAATCCGGGCTTAAGTCTCTCCTTCTGGGTTCACCTCAGTGCCCTGGTGGCACACCACCACCAGTGGATGGCAAGACCCTCTTGGTCCAGCCACTGGTGACCCACTTTCTTAGGGATCTGCTCTTATAGAAGCCCCCGGTTCACCCTCCGGCAACCGAATGGGACCTTAACGTGGTATTGGGGCAGCTCACTCACCCACCCTTTGAGCCTTTGGCTACTTGCCACCTACGATACCTCTCATGGAAGGTGGCATTTCTGGTTGCACTCACTTCCCTCGCAGAGTTAGCAAGCTTCAGGCCTTAGTGGTGTAGGCATCTTATACCAGGTTCTACAGGAACGGAGTGGTGCTCCGCATGCACCCTAAATTTCTTCCGAAGGTGGTATTGTCCTATCTCAACCAGGAAATGATACTTTCTAACTTCTTTCCGAGACCTCACTCCAGTAGGGTGAAGACAATCCTTCACACCTTGGACTGTAAGAGGGCTTTGACCTTCTATCTAACGCATACAGGGCCACCGCAAAGCCACTCAGCTTTTTGTCTCCTATGACCCCAGTAGGCTGAGGGAAGCAGTGACCATGTGTATGCTCTCCACCCGGATGGCAGACTATATCGCCCTTGCCTATAAGCCGGCGGTGATCCCGCTGGAAGGCCATCTCACGGCACACCGTGTCAAGGCCATGGCAGCCTCAGTGGCAAACTTGTGCTTTGTCCCGATGGTGAACATCTGCCAGGCCGCCACCTGGTCTTCAGTCCATACCTTCGCAGCTCATTACTGACTGGAAAGGGAGTCCCAACGGGACAGTGCCTTCGTCCAGGCTGTACGCTATAATCTTTTCGGGGATTAGGCAACCTTCTGACCCTTCTGTGTTCAGGCTACCGGACTGCTGGTTTTCATTGGACACAGGGGTCCTGCTATGGTCTGTGGGCACTGACTAAATTGCTGCTGCTTGCGGCTCCCCATGAGGGAGCCCATGTTTTTTCACTATGAGGTTTCAGTAGCCTGTAGCTGGGGAGTCCCATATGTGAGGACTGACTTCCTGTTTGTTCCCAGAAAAAGCGTAGTTACTCACCTGTAACAGGTGTTCTCCAGGGACAGTAGGAATCAGTCCTCAGAACCCTCCCTCCTCCCTTTAGAGTTGCTCCTTTATCATCTTTTATTTGCCATCTTTTAGCTATGTCATCTGACTGAGCAAGATGGCACCCTTGGTCAGGAAGGGGACCATGTATGCGTGGTAGCAACTCTCAAAGCTGGGGGAATGCTTCCGTGAGGGTTCCGCTGGTGCTGACGTCACCCTTATGTGAGGACTGATTCCTGCTGTCCCTGGAGAACACCTGTTACAGGTGAGTAACTACGCTTTATCTCCACTACAAGCCACGATTCCAACCATTTAGCATCGGGGTGTGTCATGGGCAATCCAGGGTGTGCCGTGAGTGGTGACAATTGCTACCCGGTTAGCGATTTGTGGATAAAACTAGGCACTGCAAAAGCAGGCCTAGTTTTACCTGCGAGAGCTAACCGAATAGTGGTACAAGCTTAACAACCGCGCTCTGACTGCAGCCAACTTTCCTGGCTATCTGATGGCTTGAAAATCTTTCCTCGCTCATAAAGGACACACGAACACACTCCTCCAACGTCAGGGTCCGAGTCATCTTCATGGTCGATCCAGAAAGCATATGAAATTCAAAAATTCCACGCATTTTTATAGCTGCACTGTTGGCTAGATATCTGCATTGTGATTGGTTAGTGAAACCAGCCTCCTGATTCGTCAGCAATAACGTGTGCATATTGGATAATCTCGATCCAGTTTTGATGCAGGATCCACAAAAATCACAGTAGCTATCTCCCAGTGTCTGTAAAATATTTAAATTGGAAGCAAGGAATGCAAAAAAGTAAAAAATGTATCCCTTTTAACGTGGTAGAAAGATGAATATGCTAGGCTAACGCAAAATTAAAAAAAAAAAAGTTAGAAAGTACGAAAAACGCAAAACTCACAAGTGATTCCAGACTTTTGCACACCACTGTAGTTAGCTTCTGTGGTGTTGGAGGCTGTCTGATGACCTTGGATATTCAATGCCAGGGCCGCATATGACTGAGGTATTGAATATCCAGTGTTAGAGGTCGGCGGCAACGGCTATGCGCTATAGCATTGCATAGATGTCCCAATTGAATATTGGGCCCTAAAAATCCAGGCTCAGAGGGAGGAAGCCTAGATGCAGAAAGGGCACAATGAAGGAGTACCTCTGTATTGTATATTTGAAATATAAGCTGGTTTGCAGCTTGTTGTGCTGTGAGGGCTTGTGTACATCAGTGATGCTGAGAGCTAAGCTATCAATAGCTTAGCTACTGGCAGGGTCTCCCAAGATAGACAGGTCTCATCTGAGGTGCCAAATTAAGACAAACCACCCAAATGGGCAGCAGCAGAATGGGACGGTGTTGTAAGCGGAGGATCACATTTCTGTGACAAATGCAACAACACTGGAATTAACTACACAGAAGAAAGCCCTGGCAAATCTATTTCTGTATCTTGCAACGAAACCCAATGGATACTCACAAAACAAATTGCACTATAGTGCTTGAAGATGAGACCCCCAGATTGGAAGGCACTCAGATGGCTACTGGGGATGAGCTGACAATTTCTCAGAGTAAAGCCAGTATTTATGATGTGGTTGGATCTGATGATGTAGCTGTGCATGAAATGAGAGTCAGAAGGTGCAAAGATGTCTTACATATTGGGACATGGAACATACGAATCATGAATCAAGGGAAGTTGCAGGTAGTCAAGAATGAAATGGAACATGTACAACTTGATCTGTTGGGTGTTAGTGAACCGAAATGGACTGGCTTTGGGCACTTTGCATCTGATGATCATATGGTCTACTATGCTGGAAAGGAAGACAAAGAAAAAATGGTTTTGCATTTCTTTTTTTTTTTCTTTTTTTTTTAAACTTTTATTTAGCCATTTCAACACACAAAACAGAAATAGAAACTTATCATAACCAGACAATACATTAAACAACTTTGGCTATAAAATACAATGTTCCGTTATACATTACAACTTCTATACAAAGATAGACTCTCTATCACCATATTATATTCATGTATGGTATTATGAGTCAAGAGACCAATGTGGCATACATCAACACACTTGACGACGGACACCTAGCCCAAATCTAGTTTCCTCTATTTTGGAAAAATCTTTGTGTCCAGAGCTATCCATTTTTGCAACCTGGACGACAGATATGGGTTTTGTTTGACATAGATTTGTTCATACATGCGGTGAGCACATAGAGAATTCCACCAGTGTTCGAAAGTCAAAGCACTAAAATCTTTCCAATGACTCATAAGGACTTTCAAAGCAAGTCCAAGTAGTAAATCCAAGATTGAATAATCAGTCTTCTGTAACTCAGGTATTCCGGCATGTGAGCGATACATTACTATCCGAAATGTAAGAGGCGCTTGTATACTCAGCAGTTGACAGATTCTATCCCAGACTTGTCGCCAGTACCTCCGTAGCTTCAAGCAAGTAAATATCATGTGCCCCAACGTACCAGGTTCTTCTTGACAGGACCAACACCGATTATCGGCTTGGGTTTGCCATTTTGCTATCTTAACTGGAGTCAAATAGGCCCGATGTGCCAAAAAATATAGCGTTTGGGTTAGGGAGGCTGAGCATGTTACCCTTATCTGAGAATGCCAAAAATGAGTCCAGTCTTCCGGATTCACAACATGGCCTGCCTCTGCCTCCCATAGGGACTGCAAACCTTTACACCATCTGGTCTGGCCATCTCTGAGAATTGATACGATTTTCGAGACAATCCGTGGTCCATCTCGTAGCTCCCTTACTTTCCTCATCCATGTGCTAGAAGCTGATAAGGCAATTGGCCAGACCTCGGCTTTCCCAAGACAGTGCCGTAGCTGACACCATTGGAACATACAACTATCCGGAAGACCAAATTCTTGCTGTAGAGCCGGATAGGTCTTAAAAATGCCATCAGAAATTAAATGTCCGAGAGTATATATCCCATGTTTGAGCCATTGGGGCCATGAAAAGCATCTCCCTGCTATCTTAAATCTGGGGTTCATCCAAATGGGTGTCTCTAGAGTATAATCCAACCCTCCATCAATTGATTTTTGCAGCAGTTGATATGCTTGTTGCGTCGCTTGGATAACTACATTGGATTTCCCCCCCTTAGATCCTACAGTCTCAATACAGGTCCCAAGAGGGAGTGGGTTACTGATAGCGGCTTCTATCCGCAGCCACTGTGGATCTTCCAAACGCAACTCTTCCTCACTCCAAAGACATCCATGCCGTAATAATGCCGCCACATGGTACCAGTAGAAGTCGGGGAATTGTACTCCTCCCCGCTCCTTGGATAACTTGAGTTTCCAGAGCGCAATTCTGGGAGTTTTATTGCGCCACAAGAAAGATGATAGGATTCTGCTCAGTGTTGTGTAAAATCGCTCAGGAAATAGAGCTGGTATCATACTTAGAATATAGGTAATTTTAGGTACTATCATCATCTTTATGGTCTCAAGTCTACCCCACCACGTCAAATGGAGTGGATTCCACTTGTGAGTGTACTCTCGCACAATCCTCTCGCAGTAAACTTCATTACGGGTCATCGTCTCTGCCAAGGTGGTGCCATATTCGACTCCCAGATATTTGAAGAAAGTCGATTCAATCTTAAACGGATATTGATCTAACATATCCATAGAGACGAGATGATTAAGTGGGACTACTACTGTCTTAGTGAGATTCAACTTATAGCCAGATATAGTCGAGTAAGTTGCTATAGTGTAATGGATCCAGCGACTGCGGTTCCACAAATAAAAGCAGATCATCTGCGTAAGCAGATAACTTACAATGACACCCATGGAGCTCGATGCCTCTGATGTTGTCCTGCTGTCGGATGCGTAATGTCAATGGTTCGAGGGCCAAGTTGAACAGCAATGGTGATAATAGGCAGCCCTGCCTTGTGCCCCTGTATAGTCGGAAAACCGAAGATGTCCCTCCATTAGCTATGATCCGAGCCGTGGGTCAGGTGTAGAGCATCTCAACACTTTTCAGAAAGCGACCTTCAAACCCATACCACTGTAGGGATCGGAAAAGAAAGGCCCACTCGACCCGATCAAAGGCCTTTTCAGCGTCCAATGCCAGTCCCACAAATGGGTTGCTGACATTTTGAGACTCCAACAATATATGGGCCAATAAGCTGCCATTATCAACTGTCGATCTTCCAGGCATAAAACCAGATTGGTCCGGGTGGATAAGAGTACTCATTACCTTACTCAGTCTGTTGGCAAGGACTTTGGCATAGATTTTATAGTCCGAATTGAGCAGAGAGATGGGTCGATAGTTTTCTATCCTTTGGGGATCTCGGCCAGGTTTAGGATGTATAACAATAGAGGCCTCAGCAAGGGCTCCGATCTCAGGATGTTCATCAGACAGGCGACTGTAGTAAGTTTGCAGCTCAGGGACAAGAAGTGCTGAAAAAGTTACATAAAATTCCAGTGGAATGCCATCCGGGCCACAGGCCTTCCCCTTAGCCAGCTGGCACATAGCTTTTTCTATTTCAGCACAGGTGATCTCTTTTTCCAGCATCGATACCTGTTGCTGGGATAACTTAGGGCCCTGGACATTGTTAACCAGTTCCTGGAAAGCCTCCTCATTCCAAATTACTTCCGACTTATAAAGGTCCAAGTAAAACTCTCTGCATTTCTTCAGGATATCATCATCTTTCACAAGCAGTTTACCCTGCGAGTCCTGCAATCCTGCAATGCATTTAACCGCTCCTTTGGCCTTCAGCAATCTAGCCAAAAGCGGACTAGCGCGATTACTCTCATAGTGATAGACACTTTGCTGAGCTTGTATTTGCTGCTGCGCTTCTTTGCACATTATAGCATTGTATTGGTAGCGCAGTCGCTGTAGTCGAAGTAAAACTAATGGATCAACTTTCCGAGCGAGAAGCCTCTCTCCTGCCCTAATTGAACCTTGCAACTCCTCCATCTGTTCCTTATGGAGTTTCTTTTGTTTAATATCATAAGTGGATATATATCCTCTGAGAGTCGCTTTAAGAGCTTCCCACCAGGCCCAGGTAGCCGTGTCACCCACCTTGTTAAATTCCAGATATGTGTTTATACCTTCTCGTATATAACTCACAAACCCCGCATCAGACAGCCAGGCTTTATCAAATCTAAATCTCGGGGAAGGATGCCCGATGGCCTTGGATCCCAGCGTAAGAACTATCGCTGCATGATCCGAAAGTGTTTTTGCGTTCATCTCTACTTTTGTGAGTTGAGGTAATAGGGATTTAGATATCAAAAAGTAGTCGATTCTAGTTTGTGTATTGTGCGGCAGGGAGTAGTATGAATATTCTCGAGCTTTGGGATACATAAGACGCCATGGGTCAATTAGTTCAAAGGTCTCCTTCATACCCTGCAATACCCCAGATGCCCTGGGCTTATTTTGAGGCCTATAGGGGGTGCGATCTAGCAGGGGATCTTGTACCATGTTAAAATCCCCTCCAAGTATAACGTGCATTGAGGCCACATCCTTAACTTCCATTGCCAGCTGCTGGTAAAAATTCGGGTCTTCAGTATTAGGCCCATAGATTATCTCTTCATGACAATCATCTGACCCTATCTGTGCTTGTGCTCTCGCCCATCTGCCATTGGGGTCTATCCTGGTCTCTTTAACAATTGGGTTTAATGCTTTCCGAATAAGGATAATTACTCCACCCTTCTTTTTAACTGCTGGAGAAGATAATATGTTCTGGTAGACGCCATTGGTAACTTTGTAGGATTCTGATAGGGTCAAATGCGTTTCTTGTAAATACAAGACATCTGCCCCTTGTCTTTGGCAATATGTTAAAAGTTTCATGCGTTTGATAGGGTTGTTGATGCCCTGGACATTTAAAGATAATACTCGTATCCCACTACTAGCCATCTGGTAGTGTGCACAACTCTTTGGGGTCAGCATCCATCGCCAAGTGCGTTTTCATCTTACATGTGTGTTCTACCACATTTTGCAGATATAGCCAATATACATACATAACTATTAATAGTAAACCTGTTTGTATCAGACCACCAGCACCCACCCCCCTGTATTTACCCTACAACAAAACCATATTCCCATCCCCCTCTTCCCTCGTAACCCTTCCATCCCCAGCTTCCTTTCGTCTCTAAATCATTCATATCCAAGCACAGAAATATTCAATCATTCATCCTATACAGGTTCCCACTGTGTCTACCACCCCCATAATTATGAACATCAATATTTTTAACCAAAGTTATACAGATCAGGCCTGGGTTACATCAAAGCCTAACGATCACCTTCAGCCATCAGACATAGTCCTTTTTTTTTTGCAGCGCCCTCCCCTATATCCACATGGAGTAAGAGCATCTTGACTTCTTGACATAGCAGTCCAAGATCCCAGTATCAGCGACCCGTCTCCATCTGAGAGTAAATCGCAGGAATGATTGCGTTATCGAAGTTTCGTGTGACGTTGTCCACAGTAACGCGCATCTTGGCCGGATAGAATAAACCATAGCGTGCCTGGATCTTTTGAAGCAAGGGCCTACAGGCGAGTAGCTCCCATCTCCGTTCCACTGTCTTTTTTGACAAATCTGGATAAAAGGCAATCTTATTGCCAGTAAGCTGAATGGAGCCTTTCTGTTTCGCCGCCTGCATTATTTGTAGGACCTGGGGATATCGCAGAATCTTGATCACCATTGGTCGCGGCCTCTTTACCTGAGCCGCCATTATTGTGGGAACTCGATGTGCTCTCTCCAACTCGAAAGGAACTGCGAACGTGATTTGTAAGAGCTCCGGGATCATTTTTTCCATGTATCCAATTGGATCTTTCCCCTCTGCTCCCTCCGGGATACCCAGGATCCGCACGTTGCTCCTTCGTGACCTATTGCTCTGTTCCTCAAGTTGTGTCTCCAAAGCGGCAACTCTTTTTGCCAAGGGGGCTATTTGCATAACCAAGCCTTCATGCTTTTGGGTCAGGGCCTCAACTTTCATCAGGCGACCATCCATATAATTCAATTTCTAACGAACCTCATGCAATTCCTCTTGCATTTGGTTAAGGGTTTCTCCATTATTGGTGAGCAACTCCTTCATCAATCTCAACTCAGCCAAAATTTCACGAACGCCATCATCGGCCTCCTTTTCCGGCTTCCCTTTTTGCGGGGAGGCCGCATCTTGTTTTAAGCGTTTTACCGCTTGACCCGTAGAAGACTGGAAATCTAGCTTAGCAGGTTTTAAAGACGCCATAGTCCCCTTTGTCTGTATATCAATTATTTCGTCTCCCACAACTTTTAGCGGGAAGAGAGGGTAGATTCTGTAATGTGATACAGGAGCGAGTTCTTTAAGCAGCCATCACGCTTCACGGCAAGCTCCGCCCCCTTGGTTTTGCATTTCTAATTAAGAAGAAACTTGCAAGAACTGTAATACAATGCAGTTAGTGAATGCTTAATTTCTATTTGTATACAAGGAAAGCCATCAACACAAGAAGTAATTAGATCTTACCTGCTAATTAGTGTTCCTGAAGGAACGACAGTCCAGTCCCTTTACTTCTGGGTTGCGCAACCCTTCCAGCAGCTTGGAGGCTGAGCCCAACCTTTTTGGAGGTGGGGCGGTATAAATACCACCAGGACCACCCACCAACTCCAGTAATCGAATGAAAAAGCAAACCTCACGCCATTCCATTAACCACCTATATAACCTAAAAAACCTATAGAACATAACATAGACTATGTCTGCATAAACCTTTATTATTATTATATATATATATATATATTTTTTTTTTTTTTTGTAGAGAGCATTGAGGATAGAATTATGACAGGGGAGGGGGGGGGAGGTATGCTTGAGGCTGCCGAATCCGACTTTCCCCCGAGTCCCCTCACCCCGAACTGGTCCCACGCTCGGTCCAAAGTTTCCTTCTGGCTGCTAGGTCCTAACCGGGTGGGAGCAGGGACTGGACTGTCGTTCCTTCAGGAACACTAATTAGCAGGTAAGATCTAATTACTTCTTCCTTATCGTCACTCCAGTCCAGTCCCTTTACTTCTGGGATGTACAAGAGCAGTTCACTCCTGGGTGGGATCCGGCATCCCGGACTGAAGGACCGCCAGCCCAAACCGAGCGTCCGCCGCACTCTGGACGTCCAACCTGTAGTGCTTGGTGAAGGTATGTAGCGAAGACCAAGTCGCTGCCCTACAGATATCTAGCGGAGGCACTAGACTGAATTCTGCCCAAGAGGTAGCCTGTGCCCGGGTGGAGTGTGCTCGGAGACCCGCAGGCACCTGTTTCCCTTTCAAAATGTAGGCGGAAGCGATCGCTTCCCTGATCCATCTGGAGATGGAGGCCTTGGCCGCCGCCTCCCCTTTGTGTGGTCCCCCAAACTGCACGAATAGACGTTCGGACTTCCAGAAGGGGGCTGTGCGGGAGAGGTAGCGTTTCAAGGTCCTCCGAACATCCAAAAGGCGAAGATTTCTATCCCTGACTTCCAGCCCCTCGGCGGAAAGGACCGGAAGGATAACCGCCTGGTTCACATGAAAGGGAGAGATAACCTTAGGTAAGAAGGAAGGGACCGTTCGCAGAACCACCTTATCCTTGAGGAATACTAGGAATGGGGGCTGAAAGGACAACGCTTGTAATTCGGAAACGCGCCTTGCCGAGCAGATAGCGACCAGGAAGACTGTCTTCAGGGTTAGATCCTTCAAGGAGGCCGTCTTCATTGGTTCAAATGGTTCCTTGAGCAGGGCGTTAAGCACTAGGTTGAGGTCCCAAGGGGGGACGACCGACCTCCGTTGAGGACGCAGGCGTCTCACCGCTGTTAGGAACCTGGAGACGTCCGCGTGTGCCCCTAGAGACTTGCCGCGGATTTTTCCTCTATAGCATGCGAGTGCCGCCAGCTGAACCCGCAAGGAACTGTGTGCTAGCCCCTTGTCAAATCCTGCCTGTAAGAATTCGAGGACCTCAGGAACCGAGGCGGCAAGGGGTTTTCGCCGGCGCTCCGCACACCACGCCTCGAAGATGCGCCAAGTCCTAACATAGGAGAGACAGGTCGAGCGCTTTTTGGCGTTCAATAGGGTGGAGATGACCGCTCCTGAATAACCTCTCTTTAGGAGCCTCGCCCTTTCAATAGCCAGGCCGTAAGCGAGAATCGATCCACGTGAGGCATTCGAACCGGGCCTTGCCTCAGTAGGTCCCTCTTGCAAGGTAGCCGCCAAGGTTGGTCGGCGGTCAACCTCATCAGATCCGCATACCAGGGGCGGCGAGGCCAATCCGGTGCTATGAGGATTATGAATCCCCGGTGGGACTCCACGCGCTGTAGAACCTTTCCGATGAGCGCCCAGGGAGGGAACACATAGAGCAGGCCCTCCGAAGGCCACTTCTGGGACAAGGCATCCAAGCCTTCGGACATTCTTTCTTTTCGTCGGCTGAAGAATCTGTCCACCTTGGCAGACGAGAACCTCGCCATGAGATCCATGACCGGGAGACCCCACCGGGCCACTATCTGGTCGAAGGTCCCCTGCTCCAGTTCCCACTCTCCGTGGTCTATCTTGCACCTGCTGAGATAATCTGCCGTGATGTTGTCCGTACCTGCCACGTGCTGAGCTGAGAGGGCCTCCAACCGACCTTCCGCCCACTGGAACAGAGAACCTGCCTCCTTTTCTAAGGCGGGGCTGCTGGTGCCGCCCTGGTGGTTGATGTACGCCACCGCGGTGACATTGTCGGAAAGAACACGAATTGCTCTCTTTTGCACTAAGGCCTCGAGAGCCCTGAGTGCTAGACCGACGGCTCGCAATTCCAGTCTGTTGATGGGCCATTGTGCTTCCATCGGAGTCCAGCTGCCTTGGACGAACTGGTCCTCGCAGTGGGCTCCCCAGCCTGCTAGGCTGGCATCTGTCGTCAGTAATAACCACTGAGGAGGCTCGAGGGGCATGCCGCACTCCAGATTCTTGGGGGACTGCCACCAGCGCAGAGCCTGTTTGGTCCGCGGGGCACAGGGTAACTGTCTTGACATGGGATGAAGTTGGGGCGACCACCGACGCAATAGAGCCCTCTGCAATGGCCGCATATGGGCCCGGGCCCATGGCACCACTTCTATCGCCGCTGCCATTGTCCCCAGGACCTGAAGATAATGCCACGCCGTGGGGTTTCGTCTGGCCAGAAACTGCGTGACCAGGAGTCTCAGTTCCCTTGATCTTGATCGAGACAGGAACACCTTGCCTTTGTTGGTATCGAATCTTGCCCCGAGGTACTCGAGTTCCTGGGAGGGAGTCATCCTGCTTTTTGTTCGATTGATGACCCAGCCCAATTCTTCTAGGACTTGGGACACTCTTGCCGTCACAGAGCGGCTTTCCTCCTCCGACTTTGCCCGGATTAGCCAATCGTCCAGGTAGGGATGTACTAGTATGCCCTCTTTCCGTAGGGAGGCCGCTACTACGACCATTACTTTGGTGAATGTTCTTGGCGCCGTAGCTAGGCCGAAGGGAAGGGCCTGGAATTGAAAGTGGCCCCTTGCACTGCGAATCTCAGGAACTGTTGATGGGATGCCCTGACCGGAATGTGCAGGTAGGCTTCTGTCAGATCTAGAGACGTTAAGAACTCCCCGCCTCTTACGGCTGCTATTACTGAACGTAGGGTTTCCATCCGAAAATGCGGCACCCTGAGGCAGCGATTGACCTGTTTTAGATCTAGGATCGGACGGAAGGAGCCTTCCTTCTTTGGTACCACGAAGTAAATCGAGTACCGACCAGTACCGCACTGGTCTCGTGGAACCGGGACTACGGCCCCGAGCTTTATTAGGCGGGTAAGAGTTGTCTCTACCGCCGCTCTCTTTGCCGGAGAACCGCAGGGAGACTGGACAAAGGCTGGGAGTATTTGTTTTGCAAATTCGAGAGCATAGCCCTCTCTGATGACTTCTAGGACCCATTGGTCTGACGTGACTCGGGACCAGGCTGGAAGAAATCGCCTCAGGCGTCCGCCTACTGACGGTTCTTCCTCCTGGACCCCCGTCACCTCATTGTTTTCTATTACCCTGAGAGGAGAAGGAGGAGGCAGACCCGAAACCTCGGCCTGCTCCCCGAAACCCTCTAAAGCCTTGTCCCTTCGAGGGGAAACGGCCCCTGGGAAAGGAGTTTGACCTGGACGGACGAAACCTTCGAGCGTCCTTGGGCTGGTTCCGCGCCGAGGCTAGGGGACGACCTTGCTTCGGTCTGTCTTCAGGCAACCTGCCCCCCTTAGATTCGCCAAGGTCCTTGACTAACTTCTCCAAGTCTTCTCCGAATAATAACTTCCCCTTAAAGGGAAGACGGCTCAGGCGTGCCTTCGAGGAGGCGTCCGCTGCCCAGTTCCGTAGCCATAGATAACGTCTAGCCGCCACCACCGAGGCCATGTTCTTGGCTAGGCTTCTGATGAGGTCATACTGACTATCTGCCAGGAAGGCTGCCCCGGATTCCAATCTAGCCGAGTTGGTCTGGACCTCGCCTGTTGGTCCCTCTGCTGCCTGGAGCTGCTGTGACCATCTTAAACAGGCTCTTGCGACCCAGGCTCCTGACACCGAGGCCTGCAAAGCCAGGGCACTGACATCAAAGGCTTGTTTGAGTAAGGTATCTAACTTTCTGTCTTGAGCGTCTCTGAGGGCCGTGCTACCCTCCACCGGGATAGTAGTCTTCTTAGTGACCGCTGATACCGCTGCATCCACCCTGGGAGACTTCAACAGTTCTTTGTCCGCCTCCGGGAGTGGGTATAGGCGAGACATGGATCGGACTCCTCTTAGAGCCGACTCAGGTTGATCCCATTCTTCCTGGATCATCTGACGCACTACCCTATGGACAGGGAAAACTTTCTGAGATTTCCTGATGGCCTGAATTAAAGGGTCCTCCAGAGCCTCCTCCTCTACTGGATTGTCCGAGGCCACATTGAGAGCCTTTAGGGACTCCTGAATTAATGCCGGGAGCTCCTCCCGACGAAAGACTCTAATGATTCGGGAGTGATCTTCTTCAGGGATCTCCCCCTCTTCTAGCTCCTCCTCTTCCTCGTCCCAGTCCTTGTCAGAGCCGTCCCCCTCCGGGGAGCCCTGGGAAAGGAGCGGGAGAGGCTCTTCAACGCCCAGGCGAGGCCGTTTGGGCGGCCTGTCTGAGTCTGGATTGCTTGCCCTTTGGGGCTTGGCTTCGGCCGTTGAGGCCGCCTCTCCTGTCCCTGAGCTCTGTTTACGCAGGCAATAGGCCTTATGGAGTAAAAGGATAAAATCTGGGGAGAAGAATTCCCCGGCGCCCCCTGCACCTGAGGAGGGGGGTGAAGGGAGCAGGGGAGGAGTAGGCAGATCAGAGGATGTCGAGGGGGGAAAAAGGGATCCCTCTTCCCCTTCTAAATGGTCCCCAGACCCCTGTGAAGGCTGGACTATGGCCAAATTCAGTTCCTGTTCAACTGAGGCAGCCACTGCCGCACAAGCCCTGCAAACACCTGCCTCTGAGGAGGTGCCCCTGCGCGTGCCGCAGGACGGGCATTTAGATTTTGCCGCCATGCCTGTAGTTCAGATAACGAAGCCCTTGCTGCTAGCAGGACTATGCAGCGTGCCCAAGTAGCAGCACGCTGTCCGGCTCCGTTCCTTGTATGAGCTCTCAATATCTCCGGAGAGGAGGCAGCTATCAGGGCCCTTTGTAGATTATGAAGACAGTCCCCCCTAACTGGAAACAGTGAAATCTATCAAATTAATTGCAGTAAAATAAGTAAACTAAAATAAAATAAAGTTTTAAAATGTTTACAATTAGCTTAAAAGGATCCCGAAGGAGTCTTGAAATAAGTTGTACTTGCGGTTTTGCTGACTAGGCCCGACTCAGCGGTCTCTGCCCGTTGGCTCTACACGTGGTGGGCCTCACCACGTGGAGCCAGAGACGGGGGACCGCGAGTTCGTCTTTTGGGCCGTCTCGTTCTTCTTCTCCCCTCCGGGATCCGCAGGAGGCTGGAAGTCGACCCCTAGGGCAGAAGCGCCGAAATCGGCTTCCCGGCCGAGATCGAGAGGCCCGTGGATCGCCGCCGCGTCCTTTGCGTGCAGAACGGGTCCGGCGTTGCCGACTATCTTCCGGCAGTGCCTCAAGCGCTCAGCCTCCGTGGGGCTTCGGCGCGAGGCAGGGCCAATCCGAGATGGAAACAACTTCGGGGAACCGTCGGATGGCAGCCGCAGAGCTCAACGAGATCCTCCCCGGGACTGCCTGCCCGATCACCTTGAAAGCTCGGCCCGCCCGGGAGGAGGGGGGGGGGGAGGAGATAGCCTGCAGGAGTAATTAAAGGAGCAGAGACTGCTCAAACCTGAAGGAGAAAAATTCAAGAGAGGTAAAAGCAATAAAGAAATAAAGAAATAAATCAGGAATTAAACAAAGTAATCAACTAAGGAAAGCCAGTAAAAGTATAGGAAAGGCTCCAGTAAGCCCTAGGCTTACGGAACCCTCCAGCTGCTTGGAGGCTGAGAATACTGGAGTTGGTGGGTGGTCCTGGTGGTATTTATACCGCCCCACCTCCAAAAAGGTTGGGCTCAGCCTCCAAGCTGCTGGAAGGGTTGCGCAACCCAGAAGTAAAGGGACTGGACTGGAGTGACGATAAGGAACTATAATTCAGGTATATGCCCCAACAACAGTTGCAGAAGAGGAAGACGTTGAGTTCTATGAACAAGTACAAGCTGAAATTGACAGAACATGCAAACAGGATATCCTGTTAGTCATGGGTGATTGGAACGCAAAAGTTGGCAACAAAGAAGAAGGCAACAAAGAAAAATATGGACCTGCCAAAAGAAATGAAGCTGAAGAAAGACTGATAGAATTCTGCAAAACCAATGATCTATTCATCTCAAAAACCTTTTACCAGCAACACAAGCGCCGACTGTACACGTGGACTTCACTCAATGGAATGGAAAGAAATCAAATTGGCTACATCTGTGGAAGACAATGATGGAAAATCTCAGTAATTTCAACAAAGACAAAACCTGGACCTGACTGTGGTACAGATCACCAACTACTGGTATGCAAACTCAAGCTAAAGTTGAAAAAGAGCAAGCCACTCATGAATATACCAAATTATGACCTTGAGAGAAAGACATCATGCTGGGCAAGATAGAAGGTCAATGCAAAAGAGGAAGGCCAGCAATGAGATGGATCGATACAATAACAGCAGCTATGGGTACCAGTCTGTCAACAATGAGCCGCCTGATTGAAGACCGAACACAATTTAGGATAGCTATCCAGAGGGTCGCCATGAGTCGACTCCGACTCGACGGCACTTAACAACAACATGACCTTGAGAATATACCACTGGAATTTAAAGACTGCCTTAAAAATTGATTTGCTGATTTAGATACAAATGACAGAGTTACAGAAGAGTTATGGGATGACATCAAGATGGTTGTGTTGAAAGAAAGTGAGAAGTCTCTACATAAGGTGAAAAGTAAAAATAGCTAAAATTAATGGATTTTTTGCAGAAACTCTGAAAATTGTCCAGAAATGCAGAGAGGCTAAAGTCATAGGAGAAAGAGAGGCAATCACAGAACTCAGAGATTTCCAATGTGCAGCAAGACAAGACAAGGAGAAGTACTACAATGATGTATGCAAGGAAATAGAATAGGAAACTATTAAAGGAAGAACAAGATCTGCTTTTCTAAAGCTACGAGAGTAAAAGAAAAAATTACAGCCTCAAATTGGAATGCTAAAAGATGCTCAAGGATCCATGTTGAATGATGCTGAGAAGATCAAGAAAAGGTAGAAAGAATATAACAGAGCCATTATACCATAAAGATCAAGTAGATCAACAGCCATTTCAACTGTCCCCTTATGATCAGGAACCATTGGTGATTTTTTTTTTTAAATATTCTCTTATATACCGCGCTATTCTGCATCAGTGCGGTTTACATTGAACAAACTGAAATTACATTGAACAGGGCATTATAACTTGGAGATAACTATTTTACAGGGATGAAAGACTAAGTCGAGGCAGCATTGAAAGCCTTATCAAAGAACAAAACACCAGCTTTGATGGCTTTCCCATTGAAGTATTATAGCCAAAAGATGAAGCTGTTACCATACTTACAAGGCTCTGCCAGGAAATTTGGAAGACAAATTCATGGCCAACTGACTGGAAAAGATCTGTTTTTATACCAATACTGAAGAAAGGTGACCTAACTGTGGAAATTATCGCACAATCACTTTGATCCCAGATGCCAGCAAGATTCTACTGAAGATTATTCACCAGAGACTAAAACCATACCTGGAACGAGAACTGCCTGAAGTGCAAGCAGGGTTCAGGAAAGGGCGAGGAACAAGAGACACCATCACGGATGGGAGATGGATCCTTGAAAAGACAAAAGAATACCAAAAGGATAGCCATATGTTTTTTTATTGACTACTGCAAGGCTATTGACTGTGTAAACCATGGGAAACTCTGGGCCACATTAGAAAGCATAGGTATACCAGAACACCGGTTAGTTCTCTTGCACAACCTTTACATTGATCAAGAAGCCACAGTTCGAACGGAACTAGGAGAAACAGAATTTATTTATTTATTTATTTATTTTTATTTCTTATATACCGCGCTATTATAATCAGTGCGGTTTACATTTGAACAGAACATACAAGAATGTAACAAGTTACATCGAGTTTTTACATTGAACAGGGAAAGTAAACATGGAGGAAAAAACCGAGGGAAACTATGTACAAATTACTCGTATATACAAATTATATACAAATTATGGATACTCTTACGAAGAAAATCTGAAAAACTATACCTAGGGGCCTGGGCTCGTGGGTCAAAGAAGCAGATAGGGGAAAAAAAATTGGTTAACCGTTATCTACAGGAGGATGATCTAAGGGACGGGCTAGGTAGGGAGGTAAGGTGATGGCAGTGTGAGTATCGGGATTGGTGTCAGGGTAATGTTGTAAGAATAGGTGGTATTTGAGGGCTTTTCAGAATAGTGCCAGGTTTGAGATGGCCGGATTTCAGCAGGGAGGGCATTCCATGCCATAGGTGCAAAAATGGAGAAGGCTCTACTTGCTGTTGCCTTCCTACATTTTATCAACAATTTTGGGACTTTGAGTGTATTCATCAATGTGGATCTCCTGGTTCTGTTGTCTGGTGTGCTGTGGAGAGGATCACTGATGGGCGTGGGGAGATGGTTCTTAAGGGCCTTGAATGTCATGACCAGAGCCTTAAAATGAATTCTGGCCAGCAGCGGAAGCCAGTGTAGGTTCTTTAGAATTGGCGTAATGTGGTCTGATCTTGAGAGCCCTGTCAGTACCTTTGCAGTTGAGTTCATGGCAAGTTGAAGCGAGTTAAGAGTCGACTGTGGAAGTCCAAGTAGGATAATGTTAGCAAAGTCGAGGTGTGGGATGACTAAGGCTTGGAAGATTGAACGGTAGTCAGGGGAGTCAAGAAATGGGCAGAGATGGCGTAGTGATCGGATCTTATGATATATTGCTTTAGTTGTGTTTATGACATGTGCTGACATGTCAAGACGCTGGTCGAGGGTGATGCCCAGGTAGCGAATTGTAGATTTGGACTTCAGTTCAATGTTACATAGAAACATAGAAGCATGATGACAGAAAAAGACCACATGGCCTATCTAGTCTGTCCTTCCATAACAACAACTACAACAGTCCACTTTTTACCTTTAGAGATCCTCTGTGTTGGTCCCATGCTTTTTTGAATTCAGTTACTGTCCTCATCTCTACCACCTCCACTGGGAGACTATTCCACGGATCCACTACGCTTTCCGTAAAGAAATATTTCCGCATATCACTCCTGAATCTATCTCCCTTCACCCTCATCCCATGTCCCCTCGTAGCAGAACTTGCTTTCAATTGAAAGAGGCTCTCTCCCTGAACATTTATGCCACGGAGGTATTTAAACATCTCAATCATATCACCTCTATCCCGCCTTTCCTCTAAGGTGTACATATTAAGATCCTTAAGTCTGTCCTCATATGCTTTATAATGAAGCCCACTAATCATTTTAGTAGCCACCCTCTGCACCGACTCCATCCTGCTCACATCCTTTTGAAGGTGCAGTCTCCAGAATTGCACACCATACTCCAAATGAGGTCGCACCAAAGACTTATACAGAGGCATTATCACCTCCTTTTTTCTGCTAGCCATTCCTCTCCGTATGCACCCAAGCATCCTTCTAGCTTTTGCTGTCGCCTTTTCTACCTGTTTAGCTACTTTAAGATCATCAGACACAACCATGCCTAGGTCCCGCTCTTCTTTAGTGGACAAAAGTACTTCACCTCCTATACTGTATTGCTCCCTTGGATTGCTGCAGCCCAAATGCATGACCTTACATTTTTTCACATTAAATCCCAGCTGCCAAATTCTAGACCATTCTTCAAGCTTAGCTAGATCCCTCCTCATGTTATCTACACCTTCCTGGGTGTCTACTCTATTGCAGATTTTGGTATCATCCGCAAAGAGGCAAACCTTACCCGACAGCCCTTCCGCTATATCACTAACAAAGATGTTAAAAAGAATCGGACCAAGGACAGATCCCTGGGGCACACCACTGATAACATCCTTCTCCTCAGAGTGAGCTCCATTTACTTGTACTCTCTGTCGCCTCCCACCCAACCAATTTCTAACCCAAGCAGTAACTTTAGGGTCCATCCCTAGGGTGCTCAGTTTGTTTATAAGTCGCCTGTGAGGAACAGTGTCAAAGGCTTTACTGAAATCTAAATACACCACATCTAGAGCTCTCCCTCGGTCCAACTCCCTGGTCACCCAGTCAAAGAAATCAATCAGATTTGTCTGACAAGACCTGCCTCTGGTGAATCCATGCTGCCTCGGATCCTGTAATCCGCTGGACTCCAGAAACCTCACTATTTTCTCTTTCAGCAGCGTTTCCAATAATTTACTCACCACCGAAGTTAAACTAACCGACCTGTAGTTTTCAACCACATCCTTACTTCCGCTTTTGTGTAAAGGCACCACATGAGCCTCTCTCCAATCCTTTGGCACCACTCCCGACTCCAACGAGGCATTGAAAAGGTCAGTCAGTGGAGTTGCTAGAACGTCCCCAAGTTCCCTCAGTATTCTAGGGTGTATCCCATCCGGTCCCATCGCTTTGTCTACTTTAAGTTGTGCTAGTTTCTCACAAACAGTCTTCTGAAAATTGTTCAATATGTCCCTCGCTTCTGTTCTTATTTGTGGGTGTTTTCTGAGGTCCTGCTCCTGGTTCTTCATCTGTGAACACAGAACAAAAATATTTGTTAAGCAATTCCGCTTTATCCTTATCAGCTTCTACATATTCCCCCCCTGTACCCTTGAGTCTGACAATACCACTTTTGCCCTTCCTCTTCTCACTAATATATCTGAAAAATGTCTCATCCCCCCATTTTATTGCATTGGCTCTTTCCTCCTCCTTTTGAATCTTTGCCTTATTGACTAGAAGCGAGGAAGGTGGCGTGAACTTCTGGTTTCGTGAGATGAATAATACATCTGTTTTGCTGTGGTTAATACGTAGATTTTGAGAGAGGCGCCAATCTGCTACCGCTTCAAAGCATCTTGTAATTGGAGAAAAGTCAGGTTGATCGATTTTAAACTGTGTGTACATGAGGATGTCGTCTGCATATGCAAGGCATTGGACGTTGAAGGAACGGATTAAAGCACAAATGGGCTGCATGTAGATGTTAAACATTAATGCAGAGAGGGAAGATCCCTGAGGTACACCTTGCTTCAGTGAGAATGGTTTAGAGGTCTTGGAACCTGCTCTGACTTGTTGCCATCTGTTACACAAATAGGATTCACACCAGGCTAGTGCTGAGCCTTGTAGTCCTTTATCTTTGAGGCGAAATAAAAGTGTTTCGTGATTCACTGAATCAAAGGCGGCTGCTATGTCTAAGAAGATGAGGACGAATCCATGGTTGATATTGTCAATTCCTGTGATTAGGTTGTTGAAGAGGGTTGTGAGGATAGTGTCCACGCCGTGGGCTTCCGTGAAGCCATGTTGGGATGGGTCCAGTGGTGCAACAGTATCAACATGGTGTTGGATTTGCCGCTGGACTACCTTCTCCATAATTTTAGCAAGCAGTGGAATGCTCGAGATTGGTCGGAAGGACTCAACTTTAGATGGATCGAGCCTACTATTCTTTAACAGGGGGCGGATTGATGTGTATTTTAAGCTTTGAGGGAAGGATCCTGTTGTGAGTGATTGATTCAAGATTCTGCATATGGTTGGACAGAGGTCATGGCGCAACTCTTTAATCCAGCTAGCAGGGCAAGGATCGTTGGGAGCAGTGGTGTGGTTAATAGATGAGATGATATCTAAAATTTCTTGGTTTAAAATGAGGAAAGGTGTACGACAAGGCTGCATACTTTCCCCCTTCCTCTTTAATTTATATGTATAAGAACATAAGAACATAAGATATGCCATACAGGGTCAGACCGAGGTCCATCAAGCCCAGTATCCTGTTTCCAACAGTGGCCAATCTAGGTCATACGTACCTAGCAATATCCCCAAAAGACACAGGTTCCACAATGCTTGTACTGAGTCAAGCATTGATTATCCTGGGTCCCTTTTTAATAGTGGTTTATGGACCTTTCCTCCAGGAACTTGTCCAAACCTTTTTTAAACCCAGCTACACTAACAGCCCTTACTACATCTTCCGGTAACAAATTCCAGAGTTTGATTACACGTTGAGTGAAAAAATATTTTCTTTTATTAGTCTTAAATAGTTTACCCTGTAGCTTCATTGCATGTCCCCTAGTCTTTCTATATTCTGATAGTGTAAACAATTGATCCACGTTTACCTGCTCCACTCCATTCATTAATTTATAGACCTCTATCATATCTCCCCTCAGCCGTCTCTTTTCCAGGTTGAAGAGCCCCAACCTTTGTAGCCTCTCTTCATAGGAGTAGCCTTCCATCCCCTTCACCATTTTGGTGGCTCTTCTCTGTACTTTGTCTAATAATTTATTTATTTTATTTATTTAACAATGATTTATATACCGCATCTTCCATAGTTCAGTTGCGGTTCACAATAAACAACAGTTAACAAATCGGAGTTTGTTTTACATAAAACATCATATAACCAAATAACAATAAGATAAACAACTAGTGTTAATACAGAACAGTATAGAACAGTGTAAACTATATACATTATGTACAAATACACATTATGTGGGGTTTAAGCGTTATTCAAAGTACAGTATCAGCTATGAAGAATTGTATGTGTAGGTCATTTGGGATTTGTTAGATAAAAACTGGTTAGCCATTATCTAAGTCTATTGAGGGATGATCTGAGTTGTTGTAATGTTTAGAAAAGAGATAGGTTTTCACTTTTTTGCGGAATTCGATGATCTCGGTTAGCAATCTTAGATCATCTGGGAGGGAATTCCAGATTGTTGGAGCTGCATGAGAAAAAGCTCTATTGTTTGTGAGTTTATTTGCTTTTATGAAGTCTTTGGGAGTTTTTAGTTTATTTGTTTGTCCTTTTCTTTGAGTAGATTTTGAGTGCTCTTTGCTGATTAGGTTACTTAGGGTGACTGGGGCCATGTCGTTTAGAGTTTTAAATGTGGTTATCAATGTTCTGTATACTATCCTACTTTGTATAGGCAGCCAGTGAAGGGATTCTAGTATTGGTGTTATATGTTGATGTGCGTGTACTTTCGTTATTATCCGAGCTGCTGCATTCTGGGCAAGTTGAATTCTTTTAATGTTTTGTTTTGTTATACCCAATAAAATTAGGTTAGCGAAGTCAAAGTGGGGGGTTATGATGGCTTGAATTATGCTGATGAAATCATGTATGTATACAAGGGGTCTTAGTTGTTTAAGGATTTTGAGTTTGAAATAGATTTTCTTTGTGGTGTTTCTAATGTGAGTGTCTAATGTAAGGTGTTTATCTATCTAATAATGCTATGTCCTTTTTAAGATACGGTGACCAGAACTGCACACAATATTCAAGGTGCGGTCGTATCATGGAACGATACAGAGGCATTATAATATCCTTTGTTTTATTTTCCATCCCTTTCTTTATGATACCTAGCATTCTATTTGCTTTCTTGGCTGCCGCTGCACACTGGGCAGAGGGTTTTAACATGTTATCCACGATGACTCCTAACTCTTTTTCCTGGGTGGTGGTTCCCAATGTGGAACCTTGCATTGTGTAACTATAGTGTGGGTTGTTCTTTCCTAGGTGCATAACTTTGCACTTGTCCACAATAAATTTCATCTGCCATTTGGATGCCCAGTCTTCCAATTTATCCAGATCCTCCTGCAGTTTTCCACAATCCTCTTGGGTTTTAACAACTTTAAACAGTTTTGTATCATCTGCAAATTTGATAACCTCACTCATCCCCTTTTCCAGGTCATTTATGAATATGTCAAAAAGTAGCGGACCCAGTACAGATCCCTGGCGTACTCCACTATTCACCTTTTTCCATTGGGAATATTGGCCATTTAGCCCTACCCTCTGCTTTCTATCTTTTAACCAGTTCACGATCCACAATAGTACACTGCCTCCTATCCCATGACTTTTTAGTTTTGCCAAAAGTCTCTGATGAGGGAACTTATCAAAAGCTTTCTGAAAGTCCAGATACACTATATCAACAGACTCACCTTTGTCTACCTGTTTATGCGCACCTTCAAAAAAACATATCAGATTAGTAAGACAAGATTTTCCTTGTCTAAAGCCATGTTGGCTGTCTCCCATTAGGCCATGACTATCTACATGCTGTGTAATTTTGTTCTTTATGATGGTATCTACCATTTTCCCCGGTACTGACGTCAGACGCACCGGTCTGTAATTTCCCGGGTCACCCCTGGAACCCTTTTTAAAGATTGGTGTTACGTTGGCGACCCTCCAATCTTCAGGTATTACAGATGATTTTAATGAAAGTTCACAGATTACCAATAGCAGGTCCGCAATCTCATATTTCAGTTCTTTCAACACTCTTGGATGTATACCATCCGGTCCAGGTGATTTGCTACTATTCAGTTTATCAAATAGTTGTAATATATCTTCCCGCTGTAACGATATTTCTCTCAATTCTTCTGCAGTATCGCCTTTAAATACCACTTCAGTCTTGGGTAACATCCCTACATCTTCCTCAGTAAAGACCAAAGCAAAGAATTCATTCAGTCTCTCTGCTATAGCCTTGTTTCCTCTTACTGCCCCTTTTACCCCTCTATCATCTAATGGCCCAACTGACTCTCTCACAGGCCTTTTGCTACGAATGTACTTGAAAAAGTCTTTATTTCGTGTTTTTGCTTCCGTAGCAAGTTCCTTCTCAAATTCTCGCTTTGCGTGCCTTATCAATGCTTTGCATTTAACTTGCCAGTGCTTGTGCTCTTTCCAGTTTTCTTCGTTTGACTCTTTTTTCCATTTCCTGAAGGATGCTTTTTTGGCAGCAACAGCCTCTCTGACCTCACCTTTAAACCATGCAGGCAGTTTTTTGGACTTTCTTCCACTTTTCGTAATGCATGTAATACAGCTGGTCTGGGCTTCAAGGATAGTATTTTTAAATAACACCCAAGCTTGCTGTAAGTCTTTAACCTTTGCAACCGCTCCTTTTAGTTTTTTCTTAACTATATTCCTCATTTTATCATAGTCTCCCTTTTGAAAGTTAAAAGGTAGTACTGTGGATTTCTTTACAATCCCTCCTCCACTAATTAAATCAAACATGATCATGCTATGATCACTATTGCCAAGTGGTCCCAACACCCTTATTTCTTGCACCAGATCTGGAGTTCCACTAAGGACTAGGTCCGGTATGGCTTCCCCTCTGGTCAGTTCATGAACCAGCTGCTCCAAGAAGCAGTCATTTATTTCATCTAGGAACTTTATCTCCCTAGCTTGTCCTGCCGTAACACTAACCCAGTCGATACCAGGGTAATTGAAATCACCCATTATTACTACTCTGCTGTGACTGTTGTTAGCTTCCTTGATTTCTTTGAGCATTTCATCATCCATTTGTTCATTCTGGCCAGGCGGTCGATAGTACACTCCCACTGCCATCACCTTCCCCTTCATACATGGAATTTCAATCCATAGAGATTCTACAGCAAATTTTGTTCCCTGCAAAACTTCAATCCTTTCTGACTCAATGCCCTCTCTAACATAGAGCGCAACCCCTCCACCAATTTGATCAGTTCTATCATTACGATATAGTTTGTATCCAGGTATCACAGTGTCCCACTGGTTATCCTCCTTCCACCATGTCTCTGAGATTGCAATCATATCTAACCTCTCATTTAGTGCTATATATTCTAACTCTCCCATCTTATTGTTTAGACTTCTAGCATTTGCATACAAGCATTTTAGAGACTGTATTTTATTAATATTAATCTGGCTATTGGTAGGCATGGTTAATTTGGAATCTTTATGCTCTGTCTGCACCTTACTCAAGGGCATTTGGGCTACTATACTCTTTTTTTGGAACCTCACTGCTTTTGGTAGTATCCTTCAAGGATACCTTCGTCCGAATCATGCGCTCCTGGGTGAATGTCGGCTTTCCCCTATTTTCTAGTTTAAAAGCTTCTCTATCTCCTTTTTAAAGGTTAATGCCAGCAGTCTGCTTCCATCCTGATTAAGGTGAAGCCCATCCCTTCGGAAGAGCCCCTCCTTTCCCCAGAATGTTCCCCAGTTCCTAACAAATCCAAAACCCTCATCCTTGCACCATTGTCTCATCCACGCATTGAGACTCCGGCTTTCTGAAAGTCCAGATACACTATATCAACTGACTCACCTTTGTCTACCTATTTATTCATACCCTCAAAAAAACAACAGATTAGTAAGACAAGATTTTCCTTGTCTAAAGCCATGTTGCTATCTCCCATTAAGCCATGACTATCTACATGCTGAGTAATTTTGTTTTTTATGATGGTTTCTACCATTTTTCCCGGTACTGATGTCAGGCTCACCGGTCTGTAGTTTCCCTGATCACCCCTGGAATCCTTTTTAAAAATTGGCGTTACATTGGCGATCCTCCAATCTTCAGGTATTACAGATGATTTTAATGATAATTCACAGATTACTAATAGCATGCGATGAGAGAGTTTGTTAGAGAAAGACATCATGCTTGTGCTAGCTGCGGGAAGGAGAGGGAGAGAGCCCGGGATATAGTAACATAGTAAGTGATGGCACATAAAGACCAACATGGTCATCTAGTCTGCCCAGTAAAGTGGCTAGAGTTGTAGAGTTGCACCTGCTGCTCTAGGCAGGTTACCCCCCCCCATGCCTTTCCTTAAGGTTTACCTGCTACATCTGGCAGGTCACCCCCTCTACTTGTGAAGTCATTTATGTTTGCTTTGATTCCACCCTTTTGCTATGTAGTGATCCTCTGTGTTTGTCCCATGCTTTTTTGAATTCCGTCATTGTTTTTGCTCCCACCACCACCACCTCTGGGAGGGCATTCCAGGCATCCACCACCTTTTCTGTGAAAAAGTATTTCCTGATGTTGGTTTTAAGTATCTCCTGGAACAAGCAGGAATATAGTCTTCACATATGAGTATCATCGGTACCGACGGAGCCTGCGTGGGAATGCTCCCCAGCATCCAATAGGAAAACTTTTGGGAGCATCCCACAGTACCTGCGTGCTGCCTTCCCGCCTTTCCCAACTGCCCCTCTCCAGTTCTTCGTTTTCCGCGGAGCCGGCAGGTCGCACTTCCTGTCACCGCAGAAAATATCCCATTTATTCTTTTTTGTGGTCGCGTCTGCCTTCCTTCGACGCTACACCGGTACCGCCGGTTCTTTCTTTCTTTTCCTTACAAAAAAAAGAAAAGAAAACTTTTCCTGGAGTCTTCCAGCTTTTTTCTCCTCTGGTGCCATGCGCCATTTTGGGCACTAGGCCCAACTTTCCTCTACAATGGAAAAACCCACTTCGGGTTTTAAAAAGTGTTCCAAGTGTTGGAGGTACCATTTATTTATTTATTTATTTAACAGTTTTTATATACCGCGCTATTCATCATCAGCGCGGTTTACACTTTAACAACCTTGTACTTAAGCATAAAACATATGTCAAGTTTACAGATAACAGGGAATGAAACCGGGACAATGGGGATAACGATAAGATAAGGTAATAACAAATATTCACAACTATTTACAGCAAATTAGGATACGTTTTGAGTTTCATGGTTAGGGATTGTGAGATTTTAATCTGGGGCAAGCAATGAAGTTTAGAGGCCTTACTTGACTAACCATAGTCAATGGTTTGGGTTGGAAGGGGGGGGGAGGTGGGGAGCTAGTGCCTTGGGAGAAGTATTGAAGGAAGAGGTGTGTTTTTAGAGATTTTCTGAATTGGGACAGGTCTTTCTGTGATCTGATGTTAGGAGGTAGCCTGTTCCAACATCTAGGGGCGAAGGATGAGAATGCTCTCATGGTAGTCATCTGTGTGAGTTTTGTTAGGTCTTTTGGGACCATTAGTGTATTTTCTGTTACAGATCTTCTGGATCTGGTGTTTTGAGAGTGGTGAAGGATGTCAGAGAGCGAGGATGGTGAGATTTGGTGGAACGCTTTGAAGGTATATAAGAAATGTAAAATAAATAAATAAATAAATAAATAAAGGTCAAGAGAAGGGTTTTGTATAAGATCCTACATGTTATTGGGAGCCAATGAAGTTCAAACATCTCCATCACCGACACCCATGAGTGGTGCCTCAAATGTTTAGGTCCTGACCACTCTATCTCCGAGTGTGTTGTCTGTGGGATGATGTCGAAGAGGGGTCGGCAAAACCGAGCTGCTAAACTTAGCACCCTTTTTCCCTCCGATGCAGCATCTGTGGCATCAACATCTTCCAGGGCTTCGTCTGCCTCCCATGGATCTCAGGTAACTAAACATAAGTCTAGCCGGTCCTCAAAGGGAAGATCTCCTTCTATCGAGATGCCTCTGGCATTGCCCTTGAGGGACTCACACCGGCAAAATTGCCCCGGCAGGAGGCTTCGGCTTCCAAAGCATCATCGGGGCTCCAGGATGTTCTCGAAGCCCCAACCTTGGCAGAACTACTGGTGCCATGCTCTGGGGTACCGGCCGCTTTGTCCAGTACTGACACCCAGGTATCGGCGGCGTCGATAGACCAGAGATTTTTGGCTATTGAACGCAGTCTGGCGGCTCTTTTCTCGGCATCGATGCCCCCAAAACCGCTTCAGACAATTCAACCGGTACCGGCTCCTACATCGGTACCGTGACCAATTGCATCGACGTTGGCAGGTGGACTACCGGTACCGATGCATGCTGTGCCCTCCGCTACTGACAAGTCGGTACCGGACCCTGTCGATACCGACTTTGATCGGTACCGGTATCGTGCACTGCACGATTACCCAGACAGGAGATACTTTGAATCCTCCGACGAGTCTGAAGACTCTGACAGCTCTGTCGATACCAGAGTATTTCTTCCTGAGGATTCTTCCTCTTCTAAACGTAGGATGTCTCCTCCAGAGGATATATCCTTCCAGGATTTTATCCGGGATGTGGCTCGAGGTCTTTCCATCACAGTGGCTCCTGAAACAGAGCCTATGGCGAAGGAATTGGAGATTCTACATTATCCTAAAGCTCCCAAAGAGGCATTCCATGGTGGTGGAATCAGCTATGAGAAGGATCAAGAGTGCAAAAAGACATGCATCCAATCCTCCAGGACGCGAATGTAGAACTCTTGATGCTTTTGGGCGTCGAACCTTCCAGGCCTCTATGCTTTCTGCCAGGATTAGTTCCTACATTTTATATATGGCAATGTTCCTTAAGGAAGTTACAGGAGATCCAGAGCTTATGAGCCCTCTCCTTCCTGATGATAAGAGACAATATTATCTTGCACTTATCAAACATGTTCAGGATGTTTCCAAATTCATAAATCGTGCAGCTTTTGATTGTTTTGAGTGCATAAGCAGAACTTCTGCTATTGCCATAGGCGCACGTAGGATTGCCTGGCTCCAGGCATCTGACTTGGAACTTTGGGTACAGGACAAACTGGGGAATATTCCTTGCACAGGAGAGAATCTCTTTGGCAAAAATTGGCAAGAGAAAGCTAGTGAGTTAGATGTTGATAATCTCACCGTGGATAGATTATCAAAATCTACAGCTGATCCTGCAAGGAAAAAGTCCTACAAAAAAAACATTCTTCACTAGAATAGACAGCGGCATAGTAACTGAAAGTTTAACTGTACATCTCCAATATCAACAAGAAGCTTTCGTCCATTCAACAGAGAATTCATCCTCTCTGAGACCCATTCTCTCCTCAGCAAAACCACATCCGATCCTGAAGAACTGGTCTCCTCCTGGAATCTCAACCTCAATGCCATCTCACAATGCCCACAATCCAATAACACATCAAGGAGAATAAGAAGCGCTGCCCCATGGTTCTCTCATGATCTGAGATCTTCTCTCACACATCTACGCAGGCTTGAAAAGAAATGGCGCCGATCGCTCTCCACGGTAGATCTGACCGCCTACCAACTCCACCTATCAATGCACAGAGAAGCAATCACAATTAAAATGAAACAATACCACACCGACACTCTGAAGAGATCCCTGAACAAACCACGGGATCTTTTCAACTTGGTCCAATCCCTTTCGAAGGAACCATCTCCTGAACACCACGAGGATATTCACCCACAAAAATTCGCTGATTACTTACAATCAAAGATCGTACAGACTGACAAAATCTCAACAGCCTCGTTTAAAGAACCAACCGGTTTAACCCCCCTACTTAAGTTCTCCACACCATCCAGAAAAAGTATTGAAGATACAATAGCTTCTCTCAATACCTCCACAGCGCAAACTGACCCTTGCCCAGCTTTTTGGGTTAAGGAACTATGCAGTGAGTTCAGTCCGTTCATCGCAAAACTGATAAACCTTTCCTTCACAACTGGTTCCTTCCCCACAGCACTCAAACAAACCTCCATTAGGCCCTTATTGAAGAACCCCAAACTAGACCCCCAAAGGGTCGATTCTTACAGGCCAATAGCTAGTATTCTGCTCCTAGCAAAGATAATTGAGAAAGAGGTTCAAAGGCAAATTCAGGATCATATAGACTCCGCAGCTCCCCTAGATCATTGCCAACACGGGTTCAGAGAGTATCATGGAGTTGAGACCCTTCTCACCTTCCTATTCAACAATATAATCACAGGCATTGATAACATCCGACAAGGCTTTGTGCTCATCTTCTTAGACATTGCTGCGGCGTTCGATTCGGTACATCATGAGCTTCTCCTCGGGCGACTGAAAGAGAAGGGAATCTGCAATACTGCGCTCGAATGGTGCAAGTCCTATTTAGATGGACGATGGCAGTATGTAAAATCCAGATCAGAAGAATCAAAACAATTACATCAAACACAAGGTGTGCCTCAAGGGTCCTCTCTGTCATCTCTCCTATTCAATATATACATGCAACCCATCTGCAGTATCATCAGATCATTTAACGTAAGCTGTCTGATATATGCGGATGACATACTCTTATACATGCCGTTCTCGACAGTTCAAATGGACCTTACGCCACTGGTAGAGTGTTTTAATGCGGTATCAGATTGGTTACAATCCCAAAACCTACGCATCCAGCACAAGAAAACGGAGGTGTTGTTCATCTCGAGAGACCCCCGACTTTACTCCGCCATCCCATGTAAGAGTCAAGGAAGCGGAATTGCAAACCAAAGAAACAATAAAATACCTTGGTGTCACCCTAGACCAGCGATGGCGAACCTATGGCACGCGTGCCAGCTGTGGCACGCGAAGGCCTTGCAGCTGGCACGCGGGAAGGTCCGCAATCGAAAAAAAAAAAACAACCCTGTCTGCTGCCGCTGTCGGGGCCGCCGCGGCAGAATCGAGCGTGCCGCGGGGCCCCCCTGTACCCGGCAGATCCTGCCCTCCCCGTAGCAGCTCTCTCTTTGGAGCTACAGTCAGACGCGCCGGCTTGCAGAGCGCGAAGGGAAGAGTTTCCCTTTCGCGACTCTGTTAAGCCCGCGGGGGCTGATGGGAACTTCCCATCAGCCCCCGCGGGCTTAACAGAGCAGCGAGGGAACTCTTCCCTCGCGCTCTGCAAGCCGGCGCGTCTGACTGCAGCTCCAAAGAGAGAGCTGCTACGGGGAGGGCAGGCTCTGCCGGGTGGGTACAGGGGGGCCCCGCGGCACGCTCGATTCTGCCGCGGCGGCCCCGACAGCGGCAGCAGACAGGTTTTCTTTTTTTTTTTAATTTTCCCTGGGCTGGGCTGGGCTGGGCGGGGGGGGGTGGGGGTTAGGAGTGGTGATGGGCTGGGCTGGGCTGGGCTGGGGGGGGGTTAGGAGTGGTGATGGGCTGGAGGGGGGGTTAGGAGTGGTGATGGGCTGGGCTGGGCTGGGGGGTTAGGAGTGGTGCTGGGCTGGGGGGGGTTAGGAGTGGTGATGGGCTGGGCTGGGCTGGGGGGGGTTAGGAGTAGTGATGGGCTGGGCTGGGCTGGGGGGGGTTAGGAGTAGTGATGGGCTGGGGTGGGGGGGGTTAGGAGTGGTGATGGGCACTGGGCTGGGGGGGTTAGGAGTGGTGATGGACACTGGGCTGGCTGGGGGGGTTAGGAGTGGTGATGGGCACTGGGCTGGCTAGGGGGGTTAGGAGTGGTGATGGGCGCTGGGCTGGGGGGGTAGGAGTGGTGATGGGCGCTGGGGGGGTTAGGAGTGGTGATAGGCGCTGGGGGGGCTTAAACTAAAAATTGAGTGATGGGGGATTAGGACTGGGAGTGGGCTGATGGGGAGGTTAGGACTGGAAATGGGCTGGTGGGATTAGGACTGGGAGTGGGCTATGGGGGGCTAGGACTGGTAATGGGTTGGGGGGGTTGCTAGGACTGGAAATGGGCTGAGTGGAAGGGGGCTTGAACTGCAAATAGCTGTTGGGGATGGGGCTTGGAATGGAAATGGGCTGAGGGGAAGTGGGGGGCTGGCACTGCAAATCGCTGATGGGGCCGGGGCTTGGAATGGAATTGGGCTGAGGGGAAGTGGGGGGCTTGAAGAAGGGAATGGATGCTGGGTGAGACTGGAACTAGAAGGGAGCTGATGTTGGGGGAGGATTAGAATGGGATGGGGCTGGGAGAGTAAAATGGAGAGGGGAAAAATATTTTGTGTAGGAGGGATGAAAAATCTACAATTGGCCAGGTATTGGGAGAGTAATTGGGGATTGAGGATGGAGGGGTAAAATTTGTGTGGATGAAATAGGAATGAGGAAAGAGCAAAAGGAGAAAGATTAGTATGTTAAAGCAGATGTAGAGAGAGAGAGAATGGAAAAAAAAACTAGAAGAGAGAAGAAAGGACAAATGGACAGCAGACGATGGAGAGTTAGCAGAAAACATGAAGAAACCAGAAGAAAATGGCTGGACCAATTGCAATTGAAAAAAAATGCACAAAAGGTAGAAAGATATCTCTTTATTTTGAATTTATTAACTGGAATATGTCAGCTCTGGGAAATGTGCATCATTAACATCTGCGCTTTGTTTGGTACAAGAGGAAATTCCTATTTGACGTTGCCACTTGTTCTCTTTCCCCAGTATTCACTGAAATGTATTGGTTTAATATTTGCAGTGTTGCCTTTTGATAGGTAGGGTATGGTGCTTTGTGAGTCCTGGTAATGCTGTCAGGATACGGCGGGTTTGCTATGGGTTCTAAATGGGCAGCGTTTGTAGTAGTTCCTAATGTGCCTGGCGGTTGGCACTGGATTATAGTAATGTAGAAATCTTTTAGTCTTTCTTTATCCATACACTCATTAAGAGACATGTTTACTAAAAGTTAGTGTATGGTAACATTATGCAAATATTTATGCAAATAAGACCACTTATGCAAATGACGTGCTGGCACTTTGAGGAAATTCTTTGGTTTTGTGCGGCAGTTTGGGCACTCGGGCTCAAAAAGGTTAGCCATCACTGCCCTAGACCAATGTCTGGACATGAAATCTCACATAAGCAACATAGTCAAAGCTGTTTATTTCAAAATCCGTTCACTCAGGCATCTGCACTCCCTACTGGAGCCTGATGATTTCTGAACCATATACCAAGCACTAATCTTACCCCACTTTGACTTTGCTAATTCCATTTTATTTTATTTATTTATTTAACACTTATGTCTATACCGCTCTTTCCCAAGTATCAAGTGCGGTTTACAAAGAACAGTAAATTATATGGTATGTGGAAGCACATACCTAGTCGTATTACATAGAACAGGTGGAACTATTTACAAGTAACAATATAACATTTGAACGGTAAAAAGTTAGAACGTATTTACATTATGGGTACTTACAAATTATATCATGGGGCAAATTGTGATGCGTAAAAATATTTTGTGTGTTTTTTTGTATTGTAGTATGGTTGCTAACCTGTGTCTCTTTGTGTATTCTGATTAGGTAGTGTATTGTAGTGTAGAGAGAATAAGTGGGTTTTTAGTTTTTTTCTAAATTCCTTTAAGTCTGATAGTTGGCGAATGTTGTCAGGCAGCGTATTCCATAGAATAGGTGCCGAATGGGAAAAGGCCCTCTTGTTGGTTTGTTTTCTTGCTTTTGTGTAATCTTTTGGAACTGCTATAGTGTTTGTGTTTCTGCTCCTTTGTGATCGTTTATCTAATTCTTTGTTAATGAGTGTATTGAGTACAGATGGTGCTAAGTTATTTATTAGTTTAAATGTGGTTAAAATAATTTTATATTTTATTCTGCAGTAAATGGGTAGCCAATGAAGTTCAGCCAGGATCGGTGTGATATGTTCTGTTGATTTTATATTCATTATTATCCTTGCTGCTATGTTCTGAGTTAGTTGTATCTTTTTCATATTTTGCTTTGTGATGCCATTAAGGATTATATTTGCATAATCGAAGTGTGGGGTTATGATGGCTTGAATTATTGTTATGAAGTCTTGTAAGTGTATCAATGGTCTTAATTGTCTCAATGTCTTGAGTTTGTAATGTATGTTTTTTGTCAGATATTTTGTGTGTGAATCCATGTTAAGTTTATTGTCGAGTATCACACCTAGGTATTTTATTTCTTTTTTTATGTTGATCTCGTGGTTGTCTAGTGTAATGGTGCTTGGAGGTGTATATGTTTGATTTTTAGTGATATATAGTACATCAGTTTTTGAGAAATTGATGTGTAGGTTCTGATCGTTAAGCCATATTGTTAGTTCTTTAAAACATTCTGTTATTTGTTGTAGTGGAGGGTGTGGGATTTTAAATGGGAGGTAGAACATTATATCATCGGCGTAAATATGGTAATATACGCCATGACGTTTAAAGATGCTACAGACTGGTTGTATGTAAATATTAAATAGTAATGCTGATAGCGCGGATCCCTGTGGAAGGCCTTGTGTTTGATTGAAAGTGGTAGATGTTTGGTTGAGGATTCTCACTGTTTGTGTTCTGTTTGATAGGTAGGATTTGAACCAGTTATAAACCGTAGATGTTATTCCAATTTGTTGAAGTCTGTTTAGCATTGTTAAGTGATTGACACTGTCAAATGCTGCAGAGATGTCAAGGAATACTAGAATAAATGCTTGTTTAGTGTCATCAATTCCCCTTAGTAAAGTGTCATAAAGTACTGTTAGTAGCGTTTCTACCCCATGGGATGGTCGGAAGCCATATTGGTGTTCGTCAAGGAGGTTCAATGTATCAATGAATTCCTGTAGTTGAGTTTGGAGTATTTTTTCTATAAGTTTTGCCATGAAAGGAATACTCAATATTGGTCTGTATGATTTTGGTGATAGTTTGTCTAATGTGTTATTTTTAAGTATTGGTCGTATTTGAACATGTTTGAGAGATGGTGGTAAATATCCTTTTTCTAGTGATAGGTTGACCATCGGGAGGATGAAAGAAGAGAGTATTGAGAATGTCTTTTTTATCCAATCCACTGGGCATGGATCAAGATATGATGTGGTTGTGTTGATGTTAGATATAGTAGTTTTGAGAGTGGCCTTTGAAATTAGGATGAAGTTGGACCAGTTATCCAGTGTAGTATGCGTCATTTCAGTGTGTGTTATTGGAGGGGTCATTTGTAGTTTTGTTTTATTAATATAGTATTGTGCTAATTCTTGTGGAGAAATATCTATGGAATTTTCATCTGAGTTGTATGTTTTGTTTGTTAGGTTCTTTATTATGCTGAACAATTCCCTTGGTTGGTTAATGGAATTATTGATAATGTTAGAGTAATAGTTTCTCTTAGTACTGTCTGTTGTTTCCTTATAAATATGTAGGGTATTTATGTATTTTTCATAATTTGTTGGTGTTTTGGTTTGTCTCCATTTCCTTTCTTTGGTTCTTAATTGTCTTTTTAGTTTTTTGAGTGTCATATTAAACCATGGTGCATGCCTTTTTTCAGTTTTATTGTCATTGCTATTATGTGGTGATGGGACTGGTTTTCTTTCAGCAGCAATGGAGATAGTTTTGTTCCAAGATTTGATAGATTCCTCAAGATTTGTGGGTGTTAGGGTGAGGTGTGGAATTATTTGATCTAGGAATTCTTCTTCATTGAACTTTATAAATCTCTTAGTTTGTGGGGGTTGTGGTCTTTTAGTTTGATAGTTGTCAGGGATGGTAATATTGAATTTCAGGAGGTAGTGGTCAGACCAGGGGACAGGTATGTTTGAGAGTGATTCAGTGTTATATAAATTGTGGAGTGAAGTTGGTAGGAAGACCATGTCAAGTGTTTTTCCTTTATTATGTGTTCTGTTATTATTTGGTGGAAGTCCAAATTGCTTATTGCATCTAAGAAGTGAGTTGATTGGTTGTTGGGTGTTGAGGGGAGATTAAAATCACCCATTAGTATTACTGGGTTTGTATCTGTGGATGAGGCTAGTAGTTCAATTAGATTGTCAGTATTATCTATATTGTATTCTGGTGGCCTATATATTAGGCATATTCTTATGTTTTTAATTTTTATAGTTAGCATGTCGACATTATCAATGTTACTAGATGAGATTAGTTTTGCATTGAGGTTTTTCTTTACTATTATGAGCACTCCTCCACCTTTTTTAAGTGTTCTATGGGTATGGAAGATCTCATATTCAGGTGTCATTAGTTGGTTCATAAAGACAGAGTCTGTATCCTTGAGCCAGGTTTCAGTTATACAGACAATATCTGATTTATTGTCATTGATAATGTCTGTAAAGATTGGCAGTTTGTTTTTCATGGATCTTGCGTTAATGAGTTGACAGGTGAGGGTTGTGTATTTCTGTGTATTGGGTGGTTGTGGTTGTGTTGGGTCATATTCTGGTGCGGTTGTTATATATAAGTCTAGATTGTTTAGGTCTGGGGATGGGTCCAAGTTTGAATGGAGATATTAGGTTGTCATAACGTGATGTACCTTGTATTATAGGGATTGGTCTATTATAATTGTTTTTTATACATTTTGTTAGATCTAGCAGTGTGAGGATAGTGACACTAATCAGTATAATCCTGATGGGAGAGGGGGATTGAAAATACATTGTTTGATTATTAGGTAGGTTTTGTAGCTTATTGCTTGATAAAGGTTCTTAAATGTTATTGTGTTAATAGGTGGGTTATATTTCTAAAGCCTATATCTTACTAATGTTAAGTGCAGGAGGAACTATTTGGTTGCAGTATATTAAACCTGTAACTTCAGCCTTAGCAAAATTGTAATGTTAGTCATGTAGCATTGGCAATATTTGTGACAGGGTTCAAATTACTATGTGTAATTGTGAGTACTTGCAACAGTAATCCTGATGGGTCAGTAACATTAATAGCAGTATAATGGTCGCATTTGTAACATTAATAGCAGTATAATGGTAGCATTTGTAACATTAGTAGCAGTATAGTGGTAAGGTTTAAGGTTTAATTATTTGATAAAAACCACCTTTCAAGACAATCAAGGCGGTGTACAATAATAAAATACATAAAAAAAAATCATAAAATACATAAATTACACAAGGCATAAAACATAATACATAAAAACTTTGGCCAAGGCCAGAAAAGAAAAAGAAATGTACAAATTTTATAAAGGACAGAAGATTGAGTGCAGGGAACACAGGACAAGATACAAAAGGCGGATAGGTACAATAGAAAAAGACTCATACAAATGGGGAGGGAACATTGAAGGCTATGGAGAACAGGTGAGTTTTGAGATTTTGTTTAAAGACAATGAATTGTGATTCCAGACGGAGGGAAGAAGGGAGGGAATTCCAATGTGCGGGGCCAGCAAAGTAAAATGCAGAAAGGCGTGTGAATTGGGGGTGGGCGTGGGAGGGGGAGGGAAGGGCGAGACGGTTGAGGTGGAAAGAACGGGGTGTGTGCCGAGGGGAGTGGAAAGATAGAAGGTCAGACAAATAGGATGGAGTACCAGTGTGATAAACCTTTTGAAGAAGGGTCAATAGCTTAAACTGTGAACGAAAAGAAACTGGCAGCCAGTGAAGATTGAAAAGTAAGGGGGTAACGTGATCTCGAAGAGCGGAGTATGTGATCAGACGTGCAGCAGTGTTCTGTATCCTTTGAAGCCTTACCACCTGATTCTTAGGAAGACCGAGAAACAGTGCATTGGAAAAGTCCACCCGTGACATAACTAAGGATAACACCAGTGTAGACAGAGCAGAAGGAGAAAGAAAAGGACGAATTGAACGAATTTGCCAGAGAAAGAAAAAAGAAGTTTTGGTGATATGGGAGATATGAGAACGAAAGGAAAGATCTGAATCAAAGTGAACACCTAGATACCGAAATGTAGAAACCAACGGGACTGGGGAGTTGGAAAAAGAGGGGGCCAAAGTGGGGGAGGGGGGATCACCATAAGTAAACCAAATGGCAAGAGTCTTAGTAAGATTAAGATGGAGACAGTTAGTAGTAAGCCAGCTTGCAACAGAGGAAAGGCAAGAATTCAAAGGAGTGAGGTCAGGACAGGAAGGGGAGATGTGATGGAGTAAGAGAATATCATTGGCATAGAAAAAAGCTGAAATACCTGACTGTTGGATAAGAAGGGCAAGAGGGGCAAGAAAAAGATTGAAAAGAAGGGGGGCAAGAACGGAACCCTGTTGAACCCCACAAGGGAGGTGCTGTGGATCGGAGGGGGAGAAAGTAGACGAGGAAGAAAGGACTGTGCAGGAGCGAGAAGAGAGAAAGGAGTGAAACCAATGATGAACAGTGCTACAAAGGCCAGCTTCAAGGAGCCGGTGAAGAAGAGAGTGATCGACTAAATCAAACGCCGCTGAAAGATCCAAAGCAACCGCCACCGAAATGTCACCTCGATCGTGAGCTACATGCAGTGCATTAGTGAAAGCCAAGAGAACGGTGTCAACACTGTGCCCAGAGCGAAAACCTGATTGACGGGGGTGAAGAAAGTAGCTTTTGTAGTGAATCCTGCAACAGTAATCTTAGTAAATCAGTAACATTGGTATCAGAATATTAGCTACATTTGTAGTGGGATTCTTAACTACTATTTATAAATGAGGATTCAGTGTAAACTATTAGCAGGGTATCATATATTATATACAGGTGTATATACTTGCGGGATTTGTCCATAGGAAACAGATCTCTGGTAGGTAGGTCGAAACTCTTATGTTTGTACTGTTCGTTGGTGAGCGTGAAGAGGTCTGGTCTGTGGAGATAGTTATGTTGTTAAGGAGTACACGTGTTGCTGCAGAATATAGTATCTTGCTGTAACTTTGCTCGTGCAATGTTCTCGAGGGTCTCCTTGAGTGCCACTGCCTAAGGGCCACGCCAAAGGGCTCTCAGGCGCGGGCCCGGCAGGCACGGGCCAGCCGGCAGCAGCTGCTATTTCAAGCTGCTTACTGCTCCTCCCACTCCCACAGCCCTGATTGGGCCGGAGTTACTGCTCGGGAGGGCAGGCCGGACAGCTGAGTTGCTCTCACCCGAACAGGGAGAGTGAAGATGGTGGCGGCGAGCCAAGAGGTTTCCCGCTGGCAGCAGCTGCTATTTCAAGCTGCTTACTGCTCCTCCCACTCCCACAGCCCCGATTGGGCCAGAGTTACTGCTCGGGAGGGCAGGCCGGACAGCTGAGTTGCTCTCACCCGAACGGGGAGAGTGAAGATGGTGGCGGCGAGCCAAGAGGTTTCCCGCTGGCAGCAGCTGCTATTTCAAGCTGCTTACTGCTCCTCCCACTCCCACAGCCCCGATTGGGCCGGAGTTACTGCTCGGGAGGGCAGGCCGGACAGCTGAGTTGCTCTCACCCGAACGGGGAGAGTGAAGATGGTGGCAGAGAGCCAAGAGGTTTCCCGCCGGCAGCAGCTGCTATTTCAAGCTGCTTACTGCTCCTCCCACTCCCACAGCCCCGATTGGGCCGGAGTTACTGCTCGGGAGGGCAGGCCGGACAGCTGAGTTGCTCTCACCCGAACGGGGAGAGTGAAGATGGTGGCGGAGAGCCAAGAGGTTTCCCGCCGGCAGCAGCTGCTATTTCAAGCTGCTTACTGCTCCTCCCACTCCCACAGCCCCGATTGGGCCGGAGTTACTGCTCGGGAGGGCAGGCCGGACAGCTGAGTTGCTCTCACCCGAACGGGGAGAGTGAAGATTTTACAAGGTCTCCCTCAATCTACACTGAACCCGCTACAGCTGGCCATGAATGCCGCAGCAAGGGTCCTCCACGGAACCTCTAGAAGTGACCATATGACTCCTATTCTAAAACAGCTTCACTGGCTCCCTATACACGGAAGAATTACCTTTAAAACTTTACTCCTCTCATTCAAGGCCATCAATCGCCTCTCTTCCACGGCACTTACGGAACTCATTCACACAGTGCCCCCCAACAGATCCAGAAGGGCAACAGCCCTAAACCTGCTAATAACCCTGAAGGCCTTGACCAAATGCAACAGTACAACTGCAAATAGGGCCTTCAGTCTCTACGTCCCCAAATGCTGGAATGCACTACCTCCAGACATTCAAACCATTGTAGACCTATCTCAATTCAGGAAGGCAATCAAATTTCACCTCTTCCTCCAATACTACCCAGCCAGCAATGGAATCTAAGTAACCCCACCTAAGAAAATATCCATTCTTAGTGTTGATATATTCCTAACCTCCCCCCTGCAGATCATGCACATACCATCCTCAAATGATTATTGCATTTGACATAGCTCTTTGTAATTATTATTTCTTGTAAATAGTTCAACCCTGTTAGCTAAGTTGATACTCCTGTTCCATGTAAAACCAAACAGACTGTTGTCTTGGTCGTTCTGTTATATTGTAAACCGCACTGATATCGAATAGTGCGGTATATAAGCAACTGTAATAAATAAATAAATAAATAAATAGAAAGAAGAAGTTCTACCCCTCCTATACCCATCAAGGGCATCGTTCAGGTCAGTCTGCCCAAAAGGGTCAGCAGCAACCTAAACAAAGAAAAACAAAGACTGCTAAGCCTCAACCGGCTCAGCAGACTCAGCCTCCACAGGGGCTTTGTCTCCCATCTAGAGAACTTTGTCTTCCTGGCCCTGAACGGGCCAGAGCCTTCCACCATTCCAGGAAGGTTATGTTATTTTGCCCCCAGATGGGGGCAGATAACAGCAGAAAGTTGGACTCTGTCCATTGTAAGAGAGGGATACAAGCTTCACTTCCTCAGCATGCCCCCTCCTAAGACAGTTCAATTCTCAGACCTCTCTCAACTCCCAGTTAGATCACAAGGTCACTCTGCTTCTTGCCCAAAGGGCAATAGAAGTACCCATTCATCAACAGGGTGCAGGGTTCTATTCCCCCTTTTTCCTTATTCCAAAGAAAACAGGAGGGCACAGACCCATTTTGGACCTCAGAGAATTGAACAAATTCCTGTTCAAAGAGAAATTCAAAATGATTTCTCTGGGAACTCTACTGCCATACCTTCAGAGTCAGGACTGACTTTGTTCTCTAGATCTCAAGGATGCGTACACTCATGTTCTCATCCATCCAACTCACCGAAGATTTCTTCGCTTTCTATTTCAAGGGAAGCACTACCAATACAGAGTTCTTCCTTTTGGCCTGGCCTCGGCACCAAGGGTGTTCACAAAATGCATGGCTGTGGTGGCAGCTTTTCTCCGCACCCTAAAAATATTTGTCTTCCCTTACTTGGACAATTGGCTCATTCGAGCCCCATCAGAGCCAGAGGCCAGGATTTCTCTATCTCGTACAATGCATATCCTTCAATATTTGGGGCTTGTCATAAACTTCCCAAAATCCAACCTAGCTCACACTCAGTCTCTAGAGTTCATAGGAGCCCTGCTGGATACCAAACAGACAAGGGCCTATCTTCCACAGTCCTGCTGCCTTCAGATTGTGCAGTTAGCTTCTCAAGCAATGCTAAAGTCTCACCTCACTGCTCGGGAAATGTTACAATTGCTAGGCCACATGGCATCCACCGTGCATGTGGTCCCTTATGCCCACCTCCATATTTATTTACATTCTCTGATATACTGCGCTATTCTGCATCAGTGCGGTTTACATTGAACAAACTGAAATTACATTGAACAGGTCTTTATAACTTGGAGATAACTATTTTACAGGGAACATGGGCTATGGAGGGTTAAGTGGCTTGCCCAAGACCACAAGGAGCACCTATGGGACTAGAAACCCCAGTCCTTCCGGCCCAAGGTTGCTGTCCTCTAGTGGGATTTGAACCCCCGACCTTCCGGCCTGAAGTACCTTGCCCCAACCACTAGGCCACTCCTCAACCCACATATGAGGGCAGCCCAGTGGACTCTATCCACGCAGTGGACTCAGGCGTCAGGTTGCCTGTCAGACAAAATAGCAACCTCAGATTGTCTTATTTTGTTTCTCAAATGGTGGCAGTCACCCCACAATCTGTTGGTGGGGTTCCCTTTTCAGCAACCCCCACCTCAAGTAACTCTAACAACAGATGCCTCACAGATGGGTTGGGGAGCCCATTGGCAAGGCCTCTCTACCCAGGGTACCTGGACTCCACAGGAGACCGATCTACACATCAATCCTCTAGAACTCAGAGCAATCCTTCTTGCTCTTCGAGTGTTTCACACCCAGCTGAGCTACAAAACTGTCCTAATTCAAACGGACAACCAGGTAGCCATGTTCTATGTGAACAAGCAGGGCGGAACAGGCTCTCTGTCGCTCTGCAACGAAGCTTTGCAATTTTGGGCCCTCGCCAGAGAGCATCAAATTCATCTCCTTGCAGTGTATCTTCCAGGCATTCAAAACTCTTGGGCAGACAGACTCAGTCGAGTTCTGCTTCCACACGAATGGTCTCTCCATGAAGACCAGGTTGCCAAAATTTTCCAATTCTGAGGAACCCCGGACATAGACCTCTTTGCATGTCCGCTGAATGCCAAACTTCCCTGGTTCTGTTCCAGAATTCCAGCTCAGGGTTGTCAGGCCAGGGATGTCTTCCTCCTCCATTGGGGTCGGGACTTCCTGTATGCCTTCCCACCCATTTCCCTAATTTCCAGAACCCTTTTCAAGCTTCAGAGAGACAGAGACCGTATGATTCTCATAGCCCCACATTGGCCACGACAAGTGTGGTACCCTCTGCTCTTACATCTCTCTCAAGCTCCATCTCTGGAGCTAGGATCTGCTCCAGATCTCCTATCCCCAGGAGGACGGGATGCTGTGGCATCCCAATCCCCAGTCTCTACATCTCAGGGCCTGGTTGCTGAAAGCCTAGAACTTCACGGTCTTAACCTTTCTCAGCAAGGATATCCTTTATGCTTCCAGGAAACCATCCACAAGACGCTCTTATGCTTTCAAGTGGAAAAGGTTTACCATATGGTGTTCACAGAAGGGTCTTAACCCTCTTGCAATACCTCTGGAATCATTACTAGAATATCTCCTTCATTTGTCTATTGCAGGGCTTAAGACCAATTCTGTGAGAGTTCATTTGAGTGCTATTGCAGTTTCCCTCAAACCTTTAAATGGGCAACCTATTTCCTCTCATCCTATCATAGCGAGATTTATGAGAGGCCTTCTTCTAACTAAGTCTCTCCTTAAGCCACCACCGGTGGCATGGGATTTAAATCTGGTTCTTGGCCAGCTCATGAAGCCGCCTTTTGAAGCATTAGCTACTACCTCATTAAAATTCCTTTCCTGGAAGGTAAGTTTTCTTATTGCAATCACATCAGCACGTTGCATTAGTGAGTTGCAAGCATTGGTGGCTGATCCTCCTTATACAAGGTTCCATCATGATAAGGTAGTCCTTAGGACTCATCCTCACTTTATGCCAAAGGTGGTTTCACCTTTTCATTTAACCCAAGCAGTTTACTTTCCTGTTTTTTTTCCCAAGGCCTCATGCCTCTAATGCAAAAAAGAATCTTCATACCTTAAATACCTTAAATAAACATCTTAAATACCTCTGTGGCATAAATGTTCAGGGAGAGAGCCTCTTTCAATTGAAAGCAAGTTCTGCTACGAGGGGACATGGGATGAGGGTGAAGGGATATAGATTCAGGAGTGATTTGCGGAAATATTTCTTTACAGAAAGAGTAGTGGATCCATGGAATAGTCTCCCAGTGGAAGTGGTAGAGATGAGGACAGTAACTGAATTCAAAAAAGCATGGGACCAACACAGAGGATCTCTAAAGGTAAAAAGTGGACTGTTGTAGTTGTTGTTATGGAAGGACAGACTAGATAGGCCATGTGGTCTTTTTCTGTCATCTTGTTTCAATGTTTCTATGTTTCATACTTTGGACTGTAAAAGAGCTTTGGCCTTTTACTTGCAAAGAATGCAGCAACATAGAAAGTCCTCTCAACTCTTTGTTGCTTTTCATCCTAGTCATTTAGGGCTTCCAGTCTCCAAAATGACTCTGTCCAACTGGATTGCACAGTGTATATCTTTTGCCTATTGCAGTAAGAACCTTCCTCTTGAAGGCCACGTCACAGCGCACAATGTGAGAGCCATGGCAGCCTCTATGGCTCATCTTCACTCTGTGTCTATCGACGACATCTGTCGAGCAGCTACCTGGGCCTCGGTTCATACCTTCATAACCCATTACTGCTTGGACAAGGACTCCCGCCGGGATGCCTTCTTTGGTCAGGCTGTTCTTCAACACCTGTTCCATACTTAATCAACTCCTACCCACCATCCCTGGTAAGATGCCAGAGATCCATGGGGGGATGTGGAGCCCTTTCAAAAGGGCACACAACTTCTGGGGCTTCTCCCTGACATCTGTAGCTATGGAGTCCCCATATGTGAAGACTACATTCCTGCTTGTTCCTGGAGATAGCATAGTTACTCACCTGTAACAGGTGATCTCCGGGAACAGCAGGAATTTAGTCTTCACAACCCGCCCACCTCCCCTAGGAGTTGTATCTCTCTCTCTCTCTCTTTCTCTCTTTCCCTCGCTCTCTCTTTGTCTCAGCTATAAACTCAACTGGAGAGGGGCAGTTGGGAAAGGCGGGAAGGCAGCATGCAGGCGCTGTGGGATGCTCCCAAAAGCTTTCCTATTGGACGCTGGGGAGCGGAGATCCCGAAGATCACCTGTTACAGGTGAGTAACTATGCTTTATGTACTTGCAACTTTATTTCATGTCCTCTGGTTCTACAGCTTCCCTGTTTTTCAAAAGGGTTTGTTTGCTCATAAATACCCTTTAAGTATTAATTTATTTAACAGGTTTTTCATACCGCTTTATCATTTCAGTCAAAGCGGTTTACATTGTAACTTAAACTTGGTAATGTCCATTAAACAGGTAGATTGATAACTTGGAGTTTCCTGAGGCAATGGAGGGTTAAGTGACTTGCCCAAGGACGTAAGGATTGCTAGTGGGAATTGAACCCTGGTTTCCAAGCCAGTGCTCTATCCATTAGGCTACTCTTCCTTTTTAACATCTTTGTTAGTGATATAGCGGAAGGGCTGTCGGGTAAGGTTTGCCTCTTTGCGGATGATACCAAAATCTGCAATAGAGTAGACACCCAGGAAGGTGTAGATTTATTTTTATTTATTTATTTAGCTGTATTTATATCCTGCTTTTCACTGGGTCAAAGTGGTCAATTGGGGGATACATTTAACATGAGGGGATATGAGATACACACACTAATACATACAGTGAACATGGGCATTGGAGGGTTAAGTGGCTTGCCCAAGACCACAAGGAGTGCCTATAGGACTAGAAATCCCAATCCCTCCGGCTTGAGATTGCTGTCCCCAGGTGGGACTTGAACCCCTGGCCCTCCGGCCTGAAGTACTTTGTCCTAACCACTAGACCACGCCTCCCTCCATAGATAACATGAGGAGGGATCTAGCTAAGCTTGAAGAATGGTCTAGAATTTGGCAGCTGGGATTTAATGTTAAAAAATGTAAGGTCATGCATTTGGGCTGCAGCAATCCAAGGGAGCAATATAATATAGTGGGTGAAGTACTTTTGTCCACTAAAGAAGAGCAGGACCTAGGCGTGGTTGTGTCTGAAGATCTTAAAGTAGCTAAACAGGTAGAAAAGGCGACGGCAAAAGCTAAAAGGATGCTTGGGTGCATAGGGAGAGGAATGGCTAGCAGAAAAAAGGAGGTGATAATGCCTCTGTATAAGTCTTTGGTGCAACCTTATTTGGAGTATAGTGTGCAATTCTGGAGACCGCACCTTCAAAAGGATGAGAACAGGATGGAGTTGGTGCAGAGGGTGGCTATTAAAATGATTAGTGGTCTTCATTTTAAAGCATATGAGGACAGACTGAAGGATCTTAATATGTACACCTTAGAGGAAAGGCGGGATAGAGGTGATATGATTGAGATGTTTAAATACCTCCGTGGCATAAATGTTCAGGGAGAGAGCCTCTTTCAATTGAAAGCAAGTTCTGCTACGAGGGGACATGGGATGAGGGTGAAGGGAGATAGATTCAGGAGTGATATGCGGAAATATTTCTTTACGGAAAGAGTAGTGGATCCATGAAATAGTCTCCCAGTGGAGGTGGTAGAGATGAGGACAGTAACTGAATTCAAAAAAGCATGGGACAAACACAGAGGATCTCTAAAGGTAAAAAGGGGACTGTTGTAGTTGTTGATATGGAAGGACAGACTAGATAGGCCATGTGGTCTTTTTCTGTCATCATATTTCTATGTTTCTATGTTTCCTCCACTCTGCTTTTATTTAAAGGTCTGTATCATATCACCCATGTCTCTTCTCTCCTCTAGGGTATACATATTTAGGTCTTCAAGTCTTTTCTCATATGCCTTCTGGTGCAAGCCCCATATCATCTTGGTCGCCTTTCTCTGAATCATTTCAAGGCTTTTTATATCCTTTGTAAGATACAATTTGCAAAACTGAACACAAAACTCCAAGTAAGGCCTCACAAGTGACCTGTACAGAGGCACTAATTCCTCCTTCTTCCTACTGGTTATTCCTTTCTTTATGCAGCCTTGGTCACTGCCTTGTCACACTGTTTCACCACCTTGAGATCGTCAGACTCTATCACTCCGAGGTCTCTCTCTGATCTGTACACACTAGCCTCTCGTCCTCTATCTACAGCTCCTTTTGGTTTCTGCATCCCAAGTGCATCGCTCTGAACGTCTTTGCATTAAATCTTAATTGCCAAGCATTTAACCATTCTTCTAATTTTTGTAGATCTTTTCTCATGTTTTCTACTTCCTCTGAAGTGTTTACTCTGTTGCAAATTTTCGTATCATTTGCAAAAGGGCAAACTTTTCCTTTTAACCCTTCAGCAATATCACATAGAAAGACATTGAACAGTAGTGGTTCCAGGACTGATCCCTGAGGCATTCCACTATTCAGGACTGGCCCTCTGAGCGCCCCCCCCCCCCCCAGGTCTGAGGCACTGCCATGCCACTGCCTCCCTGGCATCCATCTATCCACCGGTGGAGAGGGGCAGCATGACGATCCTTCTTTTGAAGCATTTGCAGTTCAGCTGCAGCTTCAGCTCCATGGAGGGAGGCCTAGTGGTTGGAGGGAGGAGTGGCCTAGTGGTTAGGACAAGGTACTTCAGGCCAGAGGGCCAGGGGTTCAAGTCCCACCTGGGGAAAGCAATCTCAGGCCGGAGGGACTGGGATTTCTAGTCCTATAGGTACTCCTTGTGGTCTTGGGCAAGCCACTTAACCCTCCATTGCCTATGTTCCCTGTAAGTATTAGCATATGTGTGTCATATCCCCTCGTGTTAAATGTATCTCCCAATTGACCGCTTTGACCCAGGGAAAAGAGGGATATAAATACAGCTAAATAAATAAATAAATGGCGGGCTTTAAAGTGCTCATACACGCTCATGGCCTGCTGCTCCTGCCCCTCTGACGTAACTTCCTGTTGGAGAGGGCAGGGGCGGCAGACCATGACTGCATGCTCATGTGAGCATGTTTTAATACTTGCTGCAGTGCTGAAGCAGCAGCTGAACTGCCATCGCTTCAAGGGAAGGATCGGCAGCCACCTACCAGGGTTTGCTGCCCTAGGTGTCAGCCTAGTTTGCCTAGTGAACCACCCGGCCTTGCCCTGCCACTCTTCACCCTCCTTTCTTCAGCGTGAGTTCCGTTCCCCACTACCCTATGTAGTTGACTGACAACCAGTTCTTGATCCAGTTCACCTTGGGTTCCATCCAATTTGCTCAGTTTATTCGCAAGCCTTCTATGAGGAACAGTATCAAAGGCTTTTCTGAAATCTAAGTGAACCAGATGCATTGCATGCCCTTGATCTAATTCTCCAGTCACCCAGTCAAAGAAATCAATCAGATTAATTTGGCACGACTTTCTCTTGGTAAAGCCATGTTGTCTTGGATCTTGCAATGCATTGGCTTCCCAAAAAAACCCCACTATCCTTTCTTTCAGCAGCGTCTCCATTACTTTTCCTACTACTAAGGTAAGGTTTACTGGTCTGTAGTTTGCCATGTCTTTTCTGCTGTCACGTTTGTGAAGAGGGACCACGTCAGCCCTTCTCCCCAGTCTCCAGAGATCTATTAAACACATCTTTTAAAAGTCCTGCCAAAACCCCCCTGAGCTCTTGGTATCCTTGGATGTTTTTGATCTACTCCAATGGCCTTGTCCGCTTTCAGTTTTGCAAACTGTTCATAAACATCTTCTTCCGTGAATGGTGTTACATCTACTCTGGTGTTACCTTTGTCAGTCGTGCGCTTCCCTTCTCCAGGATTTTCTTTTGTGAACATGGAACAGAAGTATTTGTTTTAGAATTCTGCTTTTTCCTTATCACTTTCCACAAATCAGTCATTAACATCTTTGAGTCTTGCAATTCCACTCTGGCATTTCCCCTTTCCCCAATATACCTGAGAAAAGTCTAAATCACCGCACTTCTCATTTGTAGCCATATTTTCTTCTGCATATACTTTTATTTTTATCTTTTTTGGGCCTGATATTTATCATTGTTGGCTATCCGCCTTTAAAGTGCATAGCCATTTACCACTGAACCTTAATCCTGGATATTGAATGCCAGAGGGTAATTTTATAAGGCGCTGCTATGTTAATGAATGATTTTACATACAACATTGAGGCACTCCCTGGTTAGCTCCCACAAGTAAAGATAGGTCAGCTTTTCCTATGCCTATCTTTACCTGCGGATTGCAAACCAGGCAGTGGTTCAATATCACTGCTGCCCAGTTAGCAATGGGTGCCACCTCCAATCTGCCCCAGAACACCCACAACATGCCCCAATTCTACATGGTTAGCATCACAGCATGTAGCGGCAGAACCAGTGGATATTCCACCTGAATATCCCTCTATAGGGGACATTTACACAGTTTATAGGTTTTTAAATCACATAAATGCCTTTGAATATAGGGTCCTTTATTTATTTATTTATTTATTAATATTTAGCTCATGCCTTTCCAATGGTAGTTCAAGACAAGTTACTAGATATTTCCCTTTCCCCAGAGGACTTACAATCTGTTTGTTCCTGAGGCAATGGAGGGTTCAGTGACTTGCCCAAGGTATCTAGGAGTGCCAGTGAGAATCAAACCCAGATCTCTTGGGTACTAGGATGTTGCTCTAACCACTAGGCTAGACCTCCACATTTATTTATTTTATTTATTTATTTATTTAATTAGAACACATTTATATACCGCTGCTTCCAGCGATCAGTAGCGGTTTGATTCTTCTTTTGGGGAAGTCGATCAGGACAGGGTGGGGGAGTAAATACATAGAGGACTTGGGGGGTCACGGCACACATGTTTAAAGTTTTGGAGCAATTTACCTGCTAATTCAACAATTCCTGATCTCCACTTACCTATATGCAGACGATATTGTCCTTCTCTTTCATTCATCTCCTGTAGATGTGAATATCTTGTCTTTCAACGACTGTCTTTCCCATATTGTGTCTTGACTTTCCTCCAGTTTTCTCCATGTGAACCCCTCCAAGTCAACTGCCATGTGGGTGTCTTTAAGTACCCCATGTCCCACTATTGCCCCTCAGCTCACCTCAACTGCTATTCCCTTGGTGTCCTCCTTTCGCTATCTGGGTGTCACTTTAGACTCTTCTCTCTCTTTTCACGAACGTCTGTCTGCCCTCACGCGCTGTTCTTTCTATGCACTTAGACAGATCAGAGCGGTCCGCTCGCTGCTGCCTCCAGCATTCCTTATCACCTTACTGTTTGCTTTAGTCATAAAAAGACTGGACTATTGCAACGTGGCTCTGGCCAGCTTACCACTCTATCAGCTTCAACGCTTGCATTTGCTCCAAAACACAGCTGCGTGCCTCGCTACACATGCTCGACTATCAGATCATGTCACTCCTTTCCTACTCCATCTTCACTGGTTGCCACTTCAGTTTCAATTTCAGTACAAATTCCTAATCCTGACACAAAGGGGCACTTTACACCTCGACACCGCGTTACATTGCCGATCTCATCACCTTACACACGCCACACCGTCAACTCCGTTCGCTTCATGCCAATCGGCCTCTCTTCCGCCTCCCTCTCAAGTGCACCTGGAGCAGACCAGACATGCTGCGTTCTTTTTCCTCAGCCCAGCACTCTGGAACGCCCTACCGTCCTCACTCCGTCTAGAACCTTCCTACCTTACATTCAAAATATTACTCAAAACACACCTATTTCAGCAGGCTTTTGGACTCTCAAATGATGACACCTTGTAGATTGTCTGTTCTTGCTCTACTTTCTGTCCTTTCTACCTCTTTTCTGTTATAATATGGCATTCCTTTCTTTTTCTGCAGCAATGTTGTGTTACCTTTTATTTGTAAACCGTCCTAACGTCTTGACATGGGCGGTATATCAAGTGTTAATAAAGATAAAAATACCATCCTGATCTCTCTCTTTGCCTCTTTCAGCTTTATATGGTATTCTTTTCTGTGCTCCTCTTTTTGTCATCTTCTGAAAATTGTGAATGCTGCCATTTGTACATTTCTTTTTGGAGAACCATATCGGTTTTCATTTTTTCTTTTTTTTATATACTTTATTTACATGTATATCTGTTGCCCTTTTTATAGCCTCTTTCAGTTTAGCCCACTGCCTTTTTACTTCCCTGATCTCCTCCCATCCTGCCAGTTCCTCCTTCAGGTACTTTCCCATTTTACTGAAGTCAGCATATTTGAAATCTAGGACTTTGAGTTTGCTGCGATTGGACTCTACCTTGACTTTTTCCTCAAACCATGCGATGATCACTGCTACTCAAGAGGGTACACCTAGACATTGGACACACTGTCTTCATTAGTGAGCACCAGATCCAGTGTTGACCCTTTCCTGGCGGGTTCCTTCAACAGTTGCCTGAGCAAAGCCTCTTGTAGAGCATCCATGATCTTTCTACTTGTTTCCACATTTGCAGATGGGATTCACCAGTCCACATCTGGAAGGTTAAAATCCCCAGTATCACCCCCTCACCCTTTTTTTACTACCTTTGCAATATCATTGATCATGTATCTGTCTACTTCTTCTGTTTGAAATGGAGATCTATTGAGTATACCAGTATGGATTGTAGTAACATCTCTTGTTTCCAAACCAATCCACAGTGCTTCTTCTGTTCCCAATTCCCCTGTATTTCCACTGCTTTAATACTGTTTCTGACATAAAGGATTCCTCCTCTTCTTTTCCTGCCCTCTCTGTCCCTCCTTAGATGATATCCAGTTATGGCAATACCCTCTTCATGAGATTCATTAAAACATGTTTCCGTGATGGCCACAGAATCAAAGTACATTTCCACTATCAGGGCTTTTAGCTCAGGAACTTTATTACCTAGAAGACTGTGAGCATTTGTGCTCATCACCTTCCATCAGGACTTGGTAGGCTTGCTTCTGTTTTACATGGGTTTTATTCTGACTCTTCTTCCTTTTTGTTATTCATGCATTTGATATTATGTCCCTTTTTTCTGTTTTTACCATTACTGTAATACTGTAAGGGAGAGATCTTCTTGCTAGATCCGGGGGAAGGACCCTCAGCGAAGGTCATGAGAGTGGACCCTGCTGTGTTAGGAGGGCAGAGTGCTGTACCTCCGGAGGTTGAAGAGGGGGAGCTCTTCTCAGAAGGGGCTTTGGATGCTTGGGCCCTAGGAGATTTTGAAGGTGAATTACTCCCGGGAGAAGACCCTAATGTTTTTAGGGTTTTTTGTAAGGAGGTGCTGGGGGCACTGATTGCTCAGTCCCTAGCGGCGCTTAACATAACTTTGCCTGTAGTGCAGGAAGAGCAGTTAGAGGATACGCTCCTTCAGGGCTTCAAGCCAGAGCAGCGGTGTTTTCCAATTCATAGGGTCATTAGACAAATGACAGATTCCGAATGGGAATGCCCAGAAGCCTCCCTAAGGAGGAGCCGGGCTATGGGGTGTCTTTACCCGGTGCCTCAGGAGGACAAGGACTTGCTCCGTATGCCTAAGATCGATGCACTAGTGGCGGCGGTAACAAAGAAGACCATGATCCCAGTGGAAGGTGGAGCTGCCCTGAAAGACCTACAAGATCAGAAGTTGGAGGCGCTGTTGAAGCAGGCGTTTGATTCAAGTGCCCTAGCGCTCCAGGCTTCTATTTGTGGTGCTTACGTCTCTCGAGCTTCTATTCGATGGTTGCAGAGTGACTTGGTGGCCGACAAGGAGGGTAGCTCGTGCACGGAAGGTGCTAGACTAGAGTCAGCGGCGGCCTACTTGGCAGACGCCTTTTATGATTTGGTGAGAATTTCTGCAAAATCTATGGCTTCGGTGATAGCGGCAAGGCGATTTCTGTGGCTGCGCAATTGGGCAGCAGGCGCGTCTTCCAAAACGCGACTCAGTAAACTCCCCTGCAAGGGTAAGCTACTGTTTGGAGAGGCACTTGAAAAGATAGTCGAGGATTTGGGGGATTCCAAGGGGGCCGCCTCCCGGAGGATCGCCCAAAAGGTCCTCGGTTTGGACCCCTAGCTAGAGGACAAGGCAGAGATTTGCGTAAATTCCGGGGTTCCCAGTTTGTGCCTTACCAGAGAGGGCGTTTGCCATCTCGGGGACAGTCCTTTCGAGGAGCGTGGGGGTTCGGAAGGGGATATTTTGGTTCCCAGCAGAATACCCCCAAGAAGCCCCAATGAAGGGCGGCCGGCCCAGGCGGAGCTTCCTATCGGAGGTCGACTGCAGAACTTCCTTTCCGCCTGGGCTGACATTACAACAGACCGCTGGGTGCTAGAGATAATCCGAGAGGGCTATGCGCTGGAGTTCGCACAACCATTAAAGGAGGCGTTTCTGAGATCTCCTTGCGGATCTCCAGCAAAGAGGACAGCGATAAACGATATGCTGCAGCGTCTCCTTCGGTTATACGCAGTGGTCCCTGTTCCCAGAGACCAGTGCGGTTCAGGTCGATACTCGATTTATTTCGTAGTTCCCAAAAAGGAAGGAGCGTTTCGTCCCATCCTGGATCTCAAGCACATAAACCGCTGTTTGCGGGTACCTCACTTTCGTATGGAGACCCTACGAGCAGTCATTCAGACGGTAAGGCCTGGCGAGTTTCTGTCTTCCATAGACTTAATGGAGGCGTATCTTCACATCCCTATCAGACCGGAACATCACAAATTTCTGAGGTTTGTCGTGCCCATGGGTCACTTCCAGTTCAGGGCCTTACCGTTTGGACTGGCCACTGCTCCGCGCACCTTCACCAAGGAAATGGTGGTGGTGGCGGCAGCTTTGAGATCAGAGGGAATTCAAGTCCATCCTTACTTGGACGATTGGTTGATTCGGGCGGAGTCTCAGTCAGAGTCCGTCACAGCGACCAACCGAGTGGTTCAGTTCCTGGAACAACTCGGTTGGGTTATAAATCGGTCCAAGAGCCATCTCGCGCCACAGCGCAGGCTGAAGTATCTTGGCGCATTGTTTGATACCGAGCTGAGATTGGTCTTCCTGCCCGACGACAGGATAGAGAAGCTTTGGAAACAGTTAAGAGCTTTCTTGAGTTTAAAAGCTCCCACGGCGTGGAGATACCTGCAGCTTCTGGGGACCATGGCGGCCACCTTGGATTTGGTACCATGGGCCAGGGCACACATACGGCCGCTGCAGCATTCTCTGATCTCCAGGTGGTCCCCGCAGCGTCACTCCCTGAACCAGAAGCTGGACTGCCCAGACAGCGTAAGGGTCAGTCTGGGTTGGTTGTTGGATCCTCGACGACTTCGCGCGGGGGTTCCTCTGCGGGAACCAGAGTGGGTGTTAGTAACCACAGACGCCAGCCTTTTGGGCTGGGGAGCACATTGTTTGTTGCACGTGGCTCAGGGGAGCTGGTCCGACGAGGAGGCCACGTGGTCGATCAATTGCCTGGAAATGAGAGCGGTTGGTTTAGCGCTGCAGGCATTCCTCAGTCTGGTGAGGGGGAAAGCAGTTCGGATTTTCTCCGACAATGCGGTAACGGTCTCCTATATCAACAAACAGGGCGGCATGGGGTCCGCAGTCCTGTTGGCGGAGAGTCAGAGTTTAATGTGTTGGGCGGAGACTCATCTTGTGGCCATCTCAGCGGCACATGTGGCCGGAAAGGACAATGTACAGGCCGATTTTCTCAGTCCTAGACCCCGGGGAGTGGGAGTTGAACGCTGCAGTGTTCCACGACATCTCCCTTCAGTGGGGGCAGCCGGTCATGGACCTCATGGCCACTCTGGACAACACCAAGGCGGTAAGGTTTTACAGCAGGTACAGAGTGAACATGTCGGAGGGCCTCGATGGTCTGGTTCAGCCGTGGCCGAAGGGGCAGCTGCTGTATGTGTTTCCCCCATGGCCTCTGATTGGCCGGGTGGTGCGAAGAATTGCAAAGCACGACGGAGTGGTGATCCTCATTGCTCCAGATTGGCCCCGGCGGCCGTGGTATGCGGACCTGGTCAGGTTGCTCATCGCGCCCCCGTGGAGGCTACCAAGTCAGATCAATTTGCTGAACCAGGGGCCAGTGTTGATGCCGCAAGTGGATCGGTTCTTGCTTATGGCTTGGCTGTTGAAAGAGCGCGGCTCCAACGTCGAGGTTACTCACCGGCGGTGATTGAGACCTTGTTGAAGTCTAGAAGGCGATCTACTTCCCTAGCGTATTTTCACGTCTGGCGGATCTTTGAGGATTGGTGTAGAGTTCAGGTGGTTAGACCATTTTCGGCTTCCATACCGGTAATCTTGGCTTTCCTGCAGGGAGGTCTGGAAAAAGGATTAGCGCTTAGCACATTGAAAGTTCAATTGGCAGCTTTGTCATGTTATAGAGGTCACGTAGCAGTTGGCAGGCTCTTGGCTCACCCGGATGTTCAACGTTTTCTCAGGGCTTCTAAGCTTCCCCGTCCGCCCCTAAGGTCGGTAGTTCCTCCGTGGGATTTGAATTTGGTGTTAGAGGCTCTAACTCAACCACCTTTTGAGCGGGCGTCGGAGGGGAGTCTGAGGGAGTATTCTTGGAAGACAGCTTTCCTAGTAGCTTTGTGTTCGGCGAGAAGGGTTTCGGATCTTCAGGCTCTCTCCTGTCGGGCTCCTTATCTTCAGTTTACCAAGGAGAAAGTGGTACTTCGGCCGGTGCCTTCGCTCCTTCCTAAGGTGGTATCCACGTTTCATATCAAACCATTTCGCTGCCGACTTTTCCACGTGATGTGAGTTCTGGCAGGAGTCAGAAGCTCCGGAAGTTGTACCTAGGTAGGGTGCTGCATAATTACCTTCGAAAGACTGAATCTTTTAGGAAGTCGGACAGATTGTTTGTTCTTTTTGGAGGTCCTAGGAAAGGTCAGGCTGCGTCGAAGGCGTCTATTGCCCGATGGGTAAAATGGGCGATCGCGGCAGCTTATGAAGCCAGTGGTTCCTTACCTCCGCAAGGTCTTCGTGCTCATTCGACTAGGGCGCAAGCCGCTACGTGGGCAGAGTTCGCGCTGGTACCCCCGGTGGATATTTGTAGAGCGGCGTCCTGGTCGTCTCTGCATACTTTTACTAAACACTATCGTTTGGATGTTCAGGTGAGAGGGGATGCGATTTTTGCGGCCTCCGCTGTATTAGGGGGTCTCGCAGGTCCCTCCCATTTTTAGGAACTGTTTTGGTACTTCCCTACAGTTACCTGGACTGGCCCGGAGAGACGAGGAGGAATGAGAAATTAGACCTTACCTGCTAATTGTCTTTCCTTGAGTTCTTTCCGGGCCAGTCCAGGTCCCACCCTCTGAATCTGCGAGAGTTTCGGTTTTAGAAAAGAATTCAGATTTGGTGTTCCAGTCTCTACGTGATTAAGGGTGGGCTTGGGGTCGATGGGCTGCATTGGGTCTCCTTTCTTCTGCTGAGGGGGACCAAGGAAAACGAATGTTTTTATGGCATGCTTCAGGTTGCAGGAATGCCCATTTCAGATAAACCAACACAGGAGGTGTAAAAAAACAAAACAAAAACAAAAAGGAAATAGGAGAGAGTTCAGTTTATCAGTGTGCTCGTCTTTAGCTTTCGGTTTTTCTTTTCCTTAGTGGCTGCTTGGTCAATAGGTGACTGGGTTTGGCACACTAGAGGGAGCCGGATATCCTGTCAGCAAGACTTTGTATTACAGTCCTCAGCTGTTGGACCAGATTGACTACCCTACAGTTACCTGGACTGGCCCGGAGAGAACTCAAGGAAAGACAATTAGCAGGTAAGGTCTAATTTCTCAATCTCTGCATACAAAAATTTGATTTGTCCAAGCCATGGTATTTTCAATAACGTCATATGGATGCAAAAGTTGGACAGTGCAAAAGCAAGACAGGAAGAAAATTGATGCCTTTGAATTAAGTGCTGACAAAGAATACTGTATATACCACGGACTGCCCAAAGAATAAGTCAGATGGTACTAGAGGAGATGAAACCTAAGCTTTCTTTAGAAGATCAAATGACAAGACTTCAACTTTCATACCTTGGACACATCATCCTTGGGAAGGTTGAAGGTCAATGCAAAAGAGGAAGACCAGCAACGAGATGGATTAATACACTAACAGCAACTACGGATGCAACTCTATCAACAATTAGCCACCTTACTGAAGACCCAACACAGTTTAAAACAACTATCCAGAGGGTTGCCTTGAGTTGACATTGACTCAACAACACTTAGAATGACCTGTACCGCCTACAACAAAGGATGCATAATTTAAAACATGTATACATAAACATAAAATCAAATAACAATAAAAACATCAATACACCTAATCGCTACTTACAAATCTAAAAAGGACTTGCACTGCTGAAACAGTATAAACATTGCCAAAATAAATGACCTGGCCACAATCTCTTACTGTATATAGGAGAGAGACCAAAGGCCTTCACAAATGGATATCTCTTCAGCTGTTTCTGAAATTTCAAATAATCTCACAGAAAAAGGGGTTATTTTGCAATAGAATGTCTGGGGTCAAGGATAAAGCTATGGATGTTCAATTAATAGTGCCCCTTACTTGTAACTCTGACACCCCACAACCCAAAACTCATAACTTTGTGATCCGTGTCAAGTTAAGTCCCTCACTCAAGCAGTTATAGACTCTGGGAGTAGACCCTGGGAGTATTAATCACTTATTTGAAGGGAAATGGTCAAAAGAACCCAGACTTATGAGCAGAGTGACTTTGGTATGCATTCATGGAGACTAGAGCTAGTGCCCTACCATTCTGGTCACAATAAAGACAATCCTGGGGCAATCCAATTTAGAAGTTAAACTACTACCTTGGCTGCCCTACCCTGTCATTTTGGGACCGAATTACCTGACTTTGGGGTTCTGTAGAACCGTCTACCAGATTGGCAGCCTCTGAAGAAGAGTCATTCCTGAAGGACCTGGACTTGTATTTAGGGACCCCAAGATACCTAAACTGTGCTGGCAACACTGGCTGGAGAAGTTGGGTTAGAAATTGGGTTAGAAATTGGTTGGGTGGGAGGCGACAAAGAGTACAAGTAAATGGAGCTCACTCTGAGGAGAAGGATGTTACCAGTGGTGTGCCCCAGAGATCTGTCCTTGGTCCGATTCTTTTTAACATCTTTGTTAGTGATATAGCGGAAGGGCTGTCGAGTAAGGTTTGCCTCTTTGCGGATGATACCAAAATCTGCAATAGAGTAGGCACCCAGGAAGGTGTAGATAACATGAGGAGGGATCTAGCTAAGCTTGAAGAATGGTCTAGAATTTGGCAACTGGGATTTAATGTTAAAAAATGTAAGGTCATGCATTTGGGCTGCAGCAATCCAAGGGAGCAATACAGTATAGGAGGTGAAGTACTTTTGTCCACTAAAGAAGAGCGGGACCTAGGCGTAGTTGTGTCCGATGATCTTAAAGTAGCTAAACAGGTAGAAAAGGCGACGGCAAAAGCTAGAAGGATGCTTGGGTGCATACGGAGAGGAATGGCTAGCAGAAAAAAGGAGGTGATAATGCCTCTGTATAAGTCTTTGGTGCGACCTCATTTGGAGTATGGTGTGCAATTCTGGAGACCGCACCTTCAAAAGGATGTGAACAGGATGGAGTTGGTGCAGAGGGTTGCTACTAAGATGATTAGTGGTCTTCATTATAAAGCATATGAGGACAGACTTAAGGATCTTAATATGTACACCTTAGAGGAAAGGCGGGATAGAGGTGATATGATTGAGATGTTTAAATACCTCCGTGGCATAAATGTTCAGGGAGAGAGCCTCTTTCAATTGAAAGCAAGTTCTGCGACGAGGGGACATGGGATGAGGGTGAAGGGAGATAGATTCAGGAGTGATATGCGGAAATATTTCTTTACGGAAAGAGTAGTGGATCTGTGGAATAGTCTCCCAGTGGAGGTGATAGAGATGAGGACAGTAACTGAATTCAAAAAAGCATGGGACCAACACAGGATCTCTAAAGGTAAAAAGTGGACTGTTGTAGTGGTTGTTATGGAAGGACAGACTAGATGGGCCTTGTGGTCTTTTTCTGTCATCATGTTTCTATGTTTCTAAGTGCCAGTATGCCAGTAATTTAGGGGTTTATTTATTTATTTAGAACACATTTATATACCGCTGCTTCCAGCGATCAGTAGCGGTTTGATTCTTCTTTTGGGGAAGTCGATCAGGACAGGGTGGGGGAGTAAATACATAGAGGACTTGGGGGGTCACGGCACACATGTTTAAAGTTTTGAGGGTAAACATATTTACATTTATATAATACATATTTACAGATTGGGGAAATCTCATTTTACTTGGCTATACATGGTTACACAAGGCGGATTTACAATGTACGTATTTATCAGTTTCCTTTGTTACGTTTTCCTGGATTTTGTTACTTATGGCTGGTTGTAATAGCATTTAAATAGGTGGGTTTTTAACTCTTTCCTGAAACTTTTCATGTCCTGGGTTAGCCGCAGGTCAACAGGGAGCTGATTCCATATAGTGGGCGCAGCGAAAGAGAAGGCTCTGCGACTTGTACTTGTTTTCACAGTTCGTATTGCGTTAGGAACCTGCAGGGTGCCCAAGTTGTTAGTTCTTCTATTTCTATTTGCTGGTTGTATGTTGATAAGAGAGGACAGGAACGAGGGGGCTATGTCGTTGATCAGCTTGAACGTTGTTACTATCATCTTGTACTGTGCCCTAGCAGCAACTGGAAGCCAATGAAGGTCGATCAATATTGGGGTGATGTGGTCAGTTACTCTTGTTCCCATTATTATTCTAGCTGCGACATTCTGGGCCATTTGAAGGATACCCAGTGATTTTTTGGGTAGACCTTGTAGGATGGCATTACAGTAGTCGAGGTGCGGCATGACTAGTGCTTGAGCCACTGCCCTGAAATCGCCTGGTGCTATTATTTTCCTTAGAGGTTGTATCACCCTAAGTTTATAGAAGATGGCTTTGTTTGTTTTACGCAGGTGTTTCTCCATTCTTAGGTTGCAGTCGAGTGTGACACCTAGATATTTGATTTCTTCTTTTGCTTTGTATGTGTTGTTGCACAGGGTGATTGAGTCAGGTGACTTGAAGTTGGGTTTGTTGGACATGTACATTACCTCCGTTTTTTTGTGGTTTATCGTCATGTTATTTTTCTGTAGCCATATCAACATTTCGTTCAGGCAGTTTTCGAGCTGTGCATATTTGGGGTCGGCGACGTCCAGTTGCGTGTAGAGCATAATATCATCTGCATAGATGTGGTAGTTGATGCTATGCCTTTTGAAGATGTCACAGAGGGGTCTCATGTAGATATTGAACAGCAGTGCTGAGAGTGCTGAGCCCTGTGGTATGCCCTGCATTTGAGTGAATGGAGTAGCTTCTTCCCCATTAAATTGTACTTGAGGCCTTCTGTTAGATATATAGGAGGATAACCATTTGAGGGGGGTTCCCTCAACTCCTATGGATTCTAGCTTACTAAGGAGTATCTCATGATGTACTGTGTCAAAGGCGGCGGAGATGTCAATGAAAATGAGTATGAACATTTTCTTTGTGTCTTCTAGTCCTTTAAGTAGGTTGTTCATCAGTGCTATGAGAAGTGTTTCCACTCCATGGTTTCTTCTGAATCCGTATTGTTGTTTGTCCAGGGCATCCTGTTCGTCGAGGTGGTCTTGAAGTTGCAAGAGTACTGCCTTTTCTATGATTTTTGCCAGGAAAGCGATGCTTGATATGGGGCGGTATGATGATGGGTCTTCTTTATTGAGGGAATTATTCTTTAGGATCGGCCTTATTATAGATTGTTTTAGTTTCTCCGGCATTTCTCCTTGTCTTAGTGATTGGTTGTAGTAGATAGAAGCCCAGGAATGCCAAGTACACATAAATCCCCCATATGCCTGAATGGGTTGGGGAGGGTAATTTAGGGACCTTTATGAGGGCCCAGGTTGACGATGAGTCCCTAAATTTTCCATGGGAGTATGTTCAGAAGATAGATGCAGAGCATGTCCCTAGCCTTTTTCATAATTTAAGAAAAAAAAGAAGACCTAGTGTACAGGTCCTCACTTGGTTTGCAGCTTGTCTTTGTGAGGGCTTGTGTGCATCAATGATGCTGAGAGCAAAGCTTTCAGTAGGTGGCAGGGTCTCCCAAGATGGACAGGTCTCAGCTGAGGTGCCAGATCAAGACAAACCAGCCATCTGGGCAGCAAAATGGGATGGTGTTGGTGGTGGAGAATCACATTTCTTTGACGATAACCACACTAGAATTACCTGAACAGAAGAAAGGTCTGGCAATCTACTTCCGTATCTTGCCACAAAAATCCAATGGACAGTCACAAGAAAACAAATTGCACCATAGTGCTCTTCTCTGTACCTTTTCTAATAGCGCTATATTCTTTTTAAGATACGGCGACCAGAATTGCACACAATATTCAAGGTGTGGTCGCACGATAGAACAATACAGAGGCATAATAATATCCTTTGTTTTATTTTCCATTCCCTTCCTTATGATACCCAGCATTCTATTTGCTCTCTTGGCCCCTACTGCACACTGGACGGAGGGTTTTCACATATCACTCCTGAATCTACCCCCTTTCGCCCTCCTCTCATGTCCCATCGCAGCAGAGCTTGCTTTCAATCAAAGGAGGCTCTTCTCCTGTGCATTTAGCCCTACCCTCTGCTTTCTATCTTTTAACCAGTTCCTGATCCACAATAGTATACTGCCTCCTATTTATTTATTTATTTTATTTAACAGGTTTTGTATACCGCCTTTTCTTTAATTCAAGGCGGTTCACATGGAACAAACATAGCAATAGGCTATTCCATGAATTTTTACTTTTGTCAAAAGTCTCTGATGAGGAACCTTGTCAAAGGCTTTCTGAAAGTCCAGATACACTATATCAACTGGCTCACCTTTGTCTACCTCTTTATTCACACATTCAAAAAACATAACAGATTAGTAAGACAAGATCTTCCTTGTCTAAAGTCATGTTGGCTGTTTTCCATTAAGCCATGACAATATACATGATGAGTAATTTTGTTCTTTATAATGGTTTCTACCATTTTTCCCGGTACTAATGTCAGGCTCACCGGTCTGTAGTTTCCCGGATCACCCCTGGAACCCTTTTTAAAAATTGGTGTTACATTGGCGATCCTCCAATCTTCAGGTATTACAGATGATTTTAATGATAGTTCACATATTTCTAATAGTAGGTCTGCAATCTCATATTTCAGTTCTTTCAATCCCTTGGATGTATACCATCCAGTCCAGGTGACTTGCTACTCTTCAGTTTATCAAATAGTTGTAATACATCTTCCCGATGTATCAATATTTCTTTCAATTCCTCTGCAGTATCACCTTTAAATACCACTTCAGTCATGGGTAACATTCCTACATCTTCCTCAGTAAAGACCGAAGCAAAGAATTCATTCAGTCTTTCCGCTATAGCCTTGTCCCCTCTTACTGCCCCTTTTACCCCTCTATCATCTAATGGTCCAACTGACTCTCTCATGTTTTTTTTGCTATGAATGTACTTGAAAAAGTTTATCTCCAGGAACAAGCAGGAATGTAGTCTTCAAATCAAACTAAGAGAGAATACCACACAAACATTATACACAACTCCAACAACAAACCTAGAGAGTTATTTGAAATCGTAAAAACACTCACAAAGGAACAGAAAACAGAAGACGAAGTGCAAATAGACCATCAAATATTTGCCGACCACATACAAGAAAAATTCCATTCAACAGAACAGACAAGACTCAGCCCAGCCACAAAGCACAACACCCACCCAAAACCTTGGGGCACATTCAGTACCCCATCAAAAGAGCAGCTATCCCAAATCATCACAGCACTCAACACAAGCACAGCTCCTACAGACCCCTGCCCTGTGACATGGATCAAGGCCACCAAATCAAACTTCATCAGCAACATACACAACATGATACACAGCTCCCTATCACAAGGGCTCATGCCCAAGCAACTAAAGCTCGCCACAATAAGAGCTATCCCGAAGAAATCCACACTTGACAAGAACAACCCAGCGGCATACAGACCTATATTCAGCATACCTCTACTAGCAAAAATAATAGAAAAAACAGTATAGCAACAACTGCAAGAGCACATCGACGACCACGCTCCACTAGATGACAACCAACACGGTTTTCGCCCCAACCACGGGGTGGAAACACTTCTGATATACCTCTTCGACAGCATTCTCCGCCTCATAGACAACACCAAGAAAGGAATCATAATGATCTTCATAGACATCTCATCAGCATTCGACACAGTGGATCACAAAATGCTACTAAAAAGACTTCAGAACATTGGGCTACATGGTCCCACCCTGAAATGGTTCCAATCATACCTCACTGACAGACAGATACAAGCCAAGGTAGGACAGAACACCCCCCATCCCATAAAAGTAATGCAAGGAGTACCACAAGGATCAGCATTATCGTCACTCCTATTCAACATCTACATCCAGCCAATATGTGACATCATGAAAGAACACAACATACAATATACAGTCTTTCCAGATGACATCATGATATACACCCCTATATCAGTTGACAATCCGGACTACTCCAAAATAACAAACTGTCTCATACAAATGACAAGCTGGTTTCAAAATAACAACCTCTCTATAAACTACAACAAAACCGAGGCACTAATAATCACACGAAACTCTGAATTTGTTCCTCCAACAGATATCAAGATAAAGGACACAACCATACCTATAAAAACGGAAGTGAAGTACCTCAGAGTGACCCTGGACAAGGAGCTGAACCTCCAATCACACATAAGCAAAACCACCAAAAGCGCATACCACAGAATGAGACTCATCAGACCACTGAAACCCCTCCTTGCCCCTGAGCACTTCCGCACAGTCTGCCAGGCACTAATAACCCCACTACTAGACTTCTGCAATCCAATCTACCTGGGACTAACAAAACAAACACTCAAACCGCTGCAACTAGTACAAAACACAGCGGCCCGCATAATAACTGGCACTGCAAGGCAAGAACACATCACACCCATACTGAAAGAACTACACTGGCTCCCAATCAACTCACGCATCAAATACAAAACCATCATAAACATATTCAAGATCAAACAGCACTCCTCAGCCACCAGCCTACACACACTCATAAAACCTGACACAAGCACACGACCAAGAAGAAGAGGCATCTCCAACCGAGTGAACACCCCAAAAGAATTCACCAAGACACGCAAGGACACCACAGATCGAGCACTATCGCTGGCCGCACCAACTATCTGGAACTCCCTCCCAGACGAGCTGAGACTAACGACTGACATCAAAGACTTTCACAAACAGCTGAAGACAACTCTATTCCTTGAACACTATGGACACGTCACATAACTTACTAATCAAGCTAGAACAACGGACATACCCACACCCTGACCATTGTATATAGAATGTATAATAGCTCAACCTGTATAATAGATCAACCTGTATAATAGCGCACATTATAGTAAGATCAACCAAATCAAAAACACACCTCCCCAAACACACTACACACACCACTGCATGAGAACACTTGAACACATTTGATTGCTTGCTGTGGAGACCGCCTTGATTGAAGGAGAAGGCGGTACAGAAATAATGTTAAATAAATAAATATGGGTATCGTCGGTACCGATGGAGCCTGCGTGGGAACGCTCCCCAGCGTCCAATAAGAAAGCTTTTGGGAGCATCCCACAGCGCCTATGTGCTGCCTTCCCACCTTTTCCAACTGCCTCTCTCCAGTTCTTCGTTTTCCACAGAGCCAGCAGGTCGTTGTTGGTCACCACAGAAAATTCTTCCTTATTACTTTCTTTTTTTGTGGTCGCGTCTCTCTTCCTCGACGCTTTACCGGTACCGCCGGTTTTTCTTTCTTTATTTCTGTTCTTTAAAAAAAAAAAAAAAAAAGAATGCTTTTTCCCATTTTTCCCAGGTGCACACGCCATTTTGGGCCTTAGGCCCAAATATTTTTCCTACAATGGAGAAACTTGCTTCGGGTTTCAAAAAGTGCACCAAGTATGGTGGTACCATCTCCGTCACCGACACCCATGAATGGTGTCTAAAATGTTTAGGTCCTGACCATTCCATCACAGATTGTATGTCCTGTGCCAGGATGTCCAAAAGAGGTTGGCAGAACCGAGCTGCTAAGCTCAGTACCCTGTTTCCCTCTGTTGCAGCTTCAGTGGCATCGACGTCTTCCAGGGCTTCCTCTTCCTCCCTTGGATCTCAGGTAACTAAACATAAGTCCAGCCGGTCCTCAAAGGGGTAGATCTCCTTCTAAGCATCGAGATGCCTCTGGCGTTGCCCTTGAGGATTCTGCACCGGCAAAATTGCCCTGGCGGGAGGCTTCTGCTTCCAAAGCATTATCGGGGCTCCAGGATGTTCGAGACCTCGACCTCGGCAGAACTACTGGTGCCATGCTCTGGGGTACCAGCTGTCTTCTCTGGTACCGACATCCAGGCATCGGCAGCGTCGATAGACCAGAGGTTCCTGGCTATTGAATGCAGTCTCCTTTATTTATTTAATTTGCTTATATACCGCGCTCTTCAACATCAGTGCGGTTTACATGGAACATGGGGTATTTTACGGTGGGGGTTAACACCGTGATACATATAACAGGTAGCTCAACTTGAACACCAGATCTTGTACAAGAGATAAGGGTGTTGGGGCCACTTGGCAATAATGATCATAGCATGATCGCGTTTAATTTAATTAGTGGAGGAGGGACAGTAAGGAAATCTGAAAGGGAGACTATGATAACATGAGGAAAATAGTTAAGAAAAAACTAAAAGGAGCAGTTGCAAAGGTTAAAGACTTACATCAAGCTTGGATGTTGTTGAAAGCTACTATCTTGGAAGCCAAGACCAGCTGTATTCCACCTTTTAAGAAAAGTGGAAGGAAGTCCAAAAAACTGCCAGCATGGTTTAAAGGTGAGGTCAGAGAAGCTGTTGTTGCCAAAAACGCATCTTTCAGGAAATGGAAAAAAGAGCCAAACAACGAAACCTAGAAACAGCACAAGCACTGGCAAGTCAAATGCAAGGCATTGATAAGGCAGGCAAAGGGAGAATTTTAGAAGAAGCTTGCTGCAGAAGCAAAAACGCGAAATAAAGACTTTTTCAAGTACATTCGTAGCAAAAAACCTGTGAGAGAGTCAGTTGGTCCATTAGATGATAGAGGGGTTAAAGGGGCACTAAGAGGCAACAAGGCTTCGACCTTTACTGAGGAAGATGTAGGGATGTTACCCATGACTGAAGTGGTATATAAAGCTGCGGAAGAATTGAAGGAAACATCGATACATCAGGAAGATGTATTACAACTATTAGATAAACTGAAGAGTAGCAAATCACCTGGGCCGGATGGTATGCATCCAAGGGTGTTGAAAGAACTGAAATATGAGATTGCAGACCTGCTATTAGTAATCTGTGAATTTTCTTTAAAATCATCTGTAATACCTGAAGACTGGAGGATCGCCAATGTAATGCCAATCTTTAAAAAGGGTTCCAGGGGTGATCCGGGAAACTACAGACCGGTGAGCCTGACGTCAGTACCAGGAAAAATGGTATAAACCATCATAAAGAACAAAATTACTCAGCATGTAGATAGTCATGGCCTAATGGGAGACAGCCAACATGGCTTTAGACAAGGAAGATCTTATTTTTATTTATTTTATTTAACATTTTCTTCTATACCGCCCCTTCCAGAGATCAGGGGCGGTTTACATTAAACAGTGAACAGAACATTTGTATACATCTGTATACATTTACAAGGAACATTATGTTTTTAACTATTTACAAGTGTAATTACAAGGAACATATTTTTGAACGTTAACTAGAACAGTGCTTATCAAACTATGTACAGGTTATAATAACATGGAGCATAACATAGTTGATTACCAGTGGTTATTTATAGTAGTGATATAGCCGACAGTTTGAGTAGATCTTTTGCATGTTGTGTGAAATGTTTTGCATGTTGTGTGAGATATGTAAGGTTTATTGAGTTAGTCGTTTGTTCTGTCTTGGGTACTGTGGATGTGTTTCTGTGATTGTTTTGGAGAGGTTTTTTGTTGATGTGGGATCTCAAAGTGTTTTGTAAAGAGGTAGGTTTTTAGTTCCTTTTTGAATTGATGAAGGTCTTTTATCATGCGTAGTGTTAATGGTATTTCATTCCAGAGGGTGGGGGCAGCAAAGGAGAAAGCTCTATCGCTTGTTGTCGCTTTAGTTTTTCTGAAATTTGTTTTTATGTTGAGGGAATGGATTGCATTCCGTCTGCGCGTTCTAGTTTCTGCTGGGGGGTGTATTAGAGTAGATAGTTGTGAGGGAGACATTTATTAATGATTTTGAAAGTAGTTAGGAGGATTTTATATTTTATTCGGCTGTTTATAGGGAGCCAGTGTAGGTCTAACAGAATTGGGGTCACATGGTCTGTTAGTTTAGCTTTTGTGATCATCTTGGCGCATATGTTTTGGGCTCTTTGGAGAAGGTATATGCTCTTTAATGGAAGTCCATTTAGGAGACTATTACAATAGTCGAAATGGGGGTGATGAGGGTGTTGACTACTGATCTAAAGTCATCTGTGTTAAGTAGGGGTCTCAGATGTTGTATTGTCTTGAGTTTATAAAATATGGTTTTTACTGTATGTTTTATGTGTGGGATCATGGTGAGTGAGTGGTCTATAATTATTCCAAGGTATTTTACCTCCTTTTTAACAGGTATAGGTGTGTTACTTATTGTGATTGTAGTGGGGTAGTTGCAGTCAGTGTCTGTTTTCCTCGTTATGAACATTGCTTCTGTTTTTTTGAGGTTAATGCTTAAGTGATTGTCTTCAAGCCATGTGGTAGTCTCGTTCATGCATTGGAGAAGGCTATCATATTTGGGGTTGTTAGGGTTTATGGGGATGGCAAGCATGATATCATCTGCGTATATGAAATGGTTGATTTTATGCTTCTTGAATATATTTGTGATGGGCTGGAGGTACAAATTGAAGAGGAGGGCGGAGAGGGCTGATCCTTGGGGGATACCCTGACCTTGTGGGAAAGTTTCTGATGTTTCTGTACCTAATTGTATCCGTATTAATCTGTGTGTGATGTATGATTTGAACCATTCAAGGACTGTACCTCCTATTTTTAGATTTTCTAGTCTGTTAATGAGTGTATTATGGTTGATGCTGTCAAATGCGGCAGAAAGATCTATGAAGAGGAGAAGGAAACCTTTGTTATTGTCATTAGTACCTCTGATGAGTAGGTCTGTCAGTGCGATTAGGAGAGTTTCAACTCCATGGAAGGGGCGGAAGCCAAATTGATGTGCATCGAGGAGTTTATGTTCATCAATGTAATCTTGTAATTGGAGTTGTATGGTTTTTTTCTATTATTTTGGCGATTAGCGGTATGCTTGCTATTGGCCTGTAAGAGTTGGGGTCTTTTGGATCGTGTTTATTGATTTTTATTATGGGACGGATCGAGGAGAGCTTTAGGGCATTGGGCATAGTTCCTTGAGAGAGTGATTGGTTTACTATGTATTGGATGTTTTCTGCAAGAAAGTCCTTAGTATTCTTGATCCATGACACCGGGCATGGGTCAATCGGAGAGGTTGTGGTGTTGATCATTGTTATGATATTAAGGATGTGTTTTCGTTCAGCCTTGTGAAAGGCTGTCCATTCATAATTAATGTCATGTTTAGATATTGTGGTGGTTGGGGAGTAAGATTTTGCCTTTAGTTTCTCAGCAAAATGTGATGCTAATGTTTGTATTGTGGCCGTCACCCCTTTACAGCCAAGCTACTATAGGGCCACCCTAGGCGGTCGCCTATAGTGGGGCGCCACCTCTATATTTCGTAGTTGTGGGTTTCCATATTGAAATGAAATGTCCAAGAGGTTAAGGCAAGCACAGGAATTTTATTTGATTTATACTGCTTCTCCAAACAGTGCTTGTATAAAGCTTAACGCAAAAATAAGAAAGAAAAATAAAGGATTTTCTTCTCCTGACAGAATCAGCTTCAAATGTTTCCAGATTCCACAAACCACAGCTTCATTACTTCTTCTAGCCTTATTAACATCAGTGCTAGGTTACTTTGCTAAACTTCTTCAGATGCAATTACTTTCAGGTTTTACTCCAGGAATGATAAAAAGAAAACAAGGCTTTTAAAACATAGTCCAGCCTGTTTATACCTCTTCAATTATAAAGGCTGTTGTTTGAGCTTCTTTCCTTCCAGGGCTCAAACGTTTGTTTTATAACAGATAGCACATTCCATAAGACTGTCACTCTCACTCTCAGAAGGGTAACTCCCTATTTCCATATCCTCCACGAGTGACTCTGGGATCTCATGGCATACATTCCTCTTGATAAAACCTGGTTCTGCAGTTTCTAAAAGCTTAAGGATATCTTTCCATTTAGAGGCTTTCCTGTCCCTAGGCTGCTCAGCACATGTAGACAATTCTTCCTTTCCCTCCAAATGGTTTAGTGCCTTCAGTTTATTTAACTGCTTATTAGACAGAGGATTACTCACGGTTCTCCATTTCTCAGTTGGGCTTTTATCAAACCTTTGGCTTGTGATAAAACTGTCCTCATTCAAACTTCTCTCCCCAGCAAAGCTCCTTGCCTTGTGGCCTGTTTGTTTGAATGTCCTAGCAGTTTCCCTTAAGGCTGGGCTGTCTTGGGAAATACCTCTCTCCTCTGAAACACGAGAGCTTTTTCCTCTCCCCAGTGCCTTGGGCTTTCTGCTCCGTTCAGAGTCTCCAGTAGCTCCTCCCCTGGGAATTTCCTTTCTCCTGCAATGCTGTTTCTCTAGCTCAGCATTTGCACCAGCATCAGAATATGCTTCAGGAAACAGGCTGCTTTTCAGACTTACTTCATCACTATCTGTGCTGTCTGACTCAGCCCTCTGCACTCGGTATCTGTGTGCCCAATGCTGTCTCCTTCCCAGCTTCCTGAGTTGCTTCTGCTCCAAGTCTCTCTGTCTTTCTCTGGATTTACCACGGCATCTGGAACGTGGTCTCTAACACTCTCTCCAGCAACTTCTTGAGTGACTTCCTCTGTTTGCTGAACCTTGGAGACAACCTGCAACTGCTTCCTCTCTCTGTTACTTCCTTTTTGTAATCCCCTGGGAACTCCCTCTGCACGTATCAGAGCAGTGCTCACGTGCTGGTTCTCCAGCTGGTTTTCATTACCCCTGTAGCTTGTTCCTAAGCTAGGGTGTGGCCTGCAGCTATTCACTAGGTGAGTTTTTTCAGGTTTCAAAACATTTTGTGTTTCACCTCCCCGCCTGCTGCATCTTTCCCTAAAGGTAAAAGTAGGCTCTTTTCCCTTTTCTAAGGGCTTGGGGACACTTTGGCCACCACATATCCCCCACCTTAAGATATTACAGGCTGGCTTGTTTACCCTTGCACAGCCTGTAATCCTTTCTGTGCTGATACGTCCTATGTGGCTTCCGTTTTCCCTATACTCTCCTATGGTCCGCTGAGGTACTTCTAAATAGTCCCGCCAGGGTTTCAAGAACCTAACATGGCATACCTGGCGGCGACGTCTCTTGTCTTGCAGTAAATAAGACACTGGGCCAACCCGGTCTATTACCTGATATGGGCCCCTCCACTTACCCTCCAACTTGGCAGTGGTTCCGGTTGCCCTCACCATCACCCTTTGACCTATTTCTAAATGGCGTGGCTTAAGGCGACGGCCGTAATATCTCCCTTGGCCTCTTTGTCTACTCTCTGACTTATCCCTTGTTATTTCACAGCTTGCTGTAAATCCCCTTAACTCCCCTCTGCCCGTGGATCCAAGCCCTGATGATCCCCAGTTGGTAGAGGTCATAGTTGGGACTTCTTCCAGAGGTGGAAAAGCTACCCTTTCAAATATTATTTGGGCTATCCTATCCCCTGTGTTAATCCGAAAATCTTTCTTTGCACCATTCAGTAATAGCACTTTCACCGCCCCCCTGTAGTCTGGGTCAATAACCCCTGCACCTATGTCTATTGAATCCTTGAAAGCTAGGCCTGACCGTGGAGCTATACGACCGTAGCATCCCAACGGCATCTCCATCTGGAGACCCGTGTCTACCAATGCTCTGCTGTGTGCTGGAATAATCATATCCACAGCACTACACAGGTCGTATCCTGCTGCTTGCTCAAAAGCTCGCCTAGGTGCTGTTGCATTGGGAGTTGTTAGACAGTATCTTAGAACAAATTTAGGCTTGTTTTCTGGTTCCACTCTCTTGGATACCCCTTTCCGAGCCTGTCCCTGAGTCTTAGGAAAGAGGGGTCCTGGAACTATGCTTGTCCCAGGTTTGACCTTGGAATAGGAAGTATTCTGTCCCTTTCCTTTCCTCTCTCGACTCACTGTGAGAAATGTATGGTCATTAAAGAATGGAAGGTCTGCTAAGGGATTCTCTGATGGCTCCACCTCCCCTTGGACTCTTGCCTGGCCCCTAGTGGACACCATGCCCTCCCTCTGGTGTAATTCCTCCTCTAGCCCTCTCCTAAACTGTGGCCAGTCGCGGCCTAGCACCAGTGCATGTGGAAGTCTTGGTATAACGGCTACCGGGATTTTCCTTTTTACACCTAACCCACTTACTGCTACTTTGTAGATAGGGTAGAATGAGGCTGCCCCATGAACACACCGGATCCTTACTCTCCCTTCAGGTTTTATAGGGTTTTTCGTATGCTGTGCTTCAATCCGTCTCCAAAGTTTTTGAGAGACCATGGACTGATCAGCCCCTGAATCTAGCAAGGCCTCTATGGGAACACCTTCTACCTCTATACCTAGGAGAAATCCTTCTCTATTCTCTCTAGTGTGAGTTATAACCAAGGCTGTTCTAGTTTTGCAATTTCTCTTTAGATGTCCCTCTTTACCGCATGCAAAACATTTCCTTTGTGCATAACAATCCCTTTTACCAAGTACAGACATATTCACATTTTCAAACTCTGACCTTCGCCTCCTTTCTGAAGTCACGTGTTCCGTTCTTTTACAGACACCCTGATTCTGCTGGCTTACCAATTCGGCTTCTAAAAACCGCTCCGCCAATAGAGTAGCCTCTTGGGTGTTCTTACAGTTCTGTAAGATCAGAAAGGCTTTCAGGTCTGGTGTTACAGCGTTCATAAACTGTTCAAGAACAATGCAGTCTAGTACCTCCGCTACTGTCTTGGACTCTGGTATTAACCACCTCGATGCCAGATTCTTAAGACGCTGGCAAAGAGCGCTCGGTGTTTCACCCGGTCTTAATCTGCTGCTCCTAAATTGTCGCTGATAAACTATGGGAGTTGGACCAAACCGGTCTCTGACAGCTTTCTTACATGCATCATAATCAGAGGCTAAAGTTGCAGGCATAGCCCGGTACGTGGCCAAGGCCTCCCCTGTAAGGGAAGTGGCCAACCGTACCGCCCACTGGTCTTTAGGCCATCCGGTTATGAGGGCGACTCTTTCGAACGCTTCTAAAAAGTCGTCCACTTCATCGTCATTGGTTAACTGTCCCATAGAAAACACCCCCTTGTAAGAAGTTGCTAGCCCCTGTCCAGCGCCTATAGGACCTGACAGTGTCTGTGCTGGCTCCGCCATCTTCTCGTGGGCCCCCAGCCACTTCCCCATCATGTCCAGCAATGGTTTTTGCTGCTCTTGCAACATGGCTGCCATCTTCTCTTGGGTTGTCTCTGCTTGTTTCCACTGCATCTCGAACTGTGCAGTCATCCATTGCAGTAACTCCTTCTCCATGGTGATGATGCTGAAAAAACAAAAGAGAAACCACACCAAGTGCGATACACACACACACACACACACACACACACACACAACAGGTGATCCCTTGTCTGCTGTTCTCCCTAACACTGCTGCACCTCCCCTCTGTATCAGTATCCGCTAGTAACCCTCCTAAATACCAGGTTACCTGATACAGATGTCGACTCAAGCTTATCAGCAGTGAGGATCGCCGTCTGTCCTTCGTGACTCTCAGCACTTGTCCTCCGCCACCGCTTAGTCATCCATGGGTCAGCATGTCTTCTTGGGCTGTTTCTGGAAGTTCTGGCGTGTATGCAGATTCTTGCGCATGCGTAGGAGTCGCGGTATCCTTAAAACTACGCCACCTGTGGCCGTCACCCCTTTACAGCCAAGCTACTATAGGGCCACCCTAGGCGGTCGCCTATAGTGGGGCGCCACCTCTATATTTCGTAGTTGTGGGTTTCCATATTGAAATGAAAAGTCCGAGAGGTTAAGGCAAGCACAGGAATTTTATTTGATTTATACTGCTTCTCCAAACAGTGCTTGTATAAAGCTTAACGCAAAAATAAGAAAGAAAAATAAAGGATTTTCTTCTCCTGACAGAATCAGCTTCAAATGTTTCCAGATTCCACAAACCACAGCTTCATTACTTCTTCTAGCCTTATTAACATCAGTGCTAGGTTACTTTGCTAAACCTCTTCAGATGCAATTACTTTCAGGTTTTACTCCAGGAATGATAAAAAGAAAACAAGGCTTTTAAAACATAGTCCAGCCTGTTTATACCTCTTCAATTATAAAGGCTGTTGTTTGAGCTTCTTTCCTTCCAGGGCTCAAACGTTTGTTTTATAACAGATAGCACATTCCATAAGACTGTCACTCTCACTCTCAGAGGGGTAACTTCCTATTTCCATATCCTCCACGAGTGACTCTGGGATCTCATGGCATACATTCCTCTTGATAAAACCTGGTTCTGCAGTTTCTAAAAGCTTAAGGATATCTTTCCATTTAGAGGCTTTCCTGTCCCTAGGCTGCTCAGCACATGTAGACAATTCTTCCTTTCCCTCCAAATGGTTTAAATGCCTTCAGTTTATTTAACTGCTTATTAGACAGAGGATTACTCACGGTTCTCCATTTCTCAGTTGGGCTTTTATCAAACCTTTGGCTTGTGATAAAACTGTCCTCATTCAAACTTCTCTCCCCAGCAAAGCTCCTTGCCTTGTGGCCTGTTTGTTTGAATGTCCTAGCAGTTTCCCTTAAGGCTGGGCTGTCTTGGGAAATACCTCTCTCCTCTGAAACACGAGAGCTTTTTCCTCTCCCCAGTGCCTTGGGCTCTCTGCTCCGTTCAGAGTCTCCAGTAGCTCCTCCCCTGGGAATTTCCTTTCTCCTGCAATGCTGTTTCTCTAGCTCAGCATTTGCACCAGCATCAGAATATGCTTCAGGAAACAGGCTGCTTTTCAGACTTACTTCATCACTATCTGTGCTGTCTGACTCAGCCCTCTGCACTCGGTATCTGTGTGCCCAATGCTGTCTCCTTCCCAGCTTCCTGAGTTGCTTCTGCTCCAAGTCTCTCTGTCTTTCTCTTTCTTTCTCTGGATTTACCACGGCATCTGGAACGTGGTCTCTAACACTCTCTGCAGCAACTTCTTGAGTGACTTCCTCTGTTTGCTGAACCTTGGAGACAACCTGCAACTGCTTCCTCTCTCTGTTACTTCCTTTTTGTAATCCCCTGGGAACTCCCTCTGCACGTATCAGAGCAGTGCTCACGTGCTGGTTCTCCAGCTGGTTTTCATTACCCCTGTAGCTTGTTCCTAAGCTAGGGTGTGGCCTGCAGCTATTCACTAGGTGAGTTTTTTCAGGTTTCAAAACATTTTGTTTCACCTCTTATTTATTTATTTATTTATTTTATTTATTACAGTTGCTTATATACCGCACTATTCGGTATCAGCGCGGTTTACAGTATAACAAAAACAACCTAAACACAAACTGTTTGGTTTTACATAGAACAGGAATATCAACTTGGATAATAGGGTTGAACTATATACATGAGGGGTCAATTAAATAACAGGGTTGGATTATATACATGAAATATTAGTTGCACTGAGTTATATACAACACAATGCTTACTTTAAGACGGAATTTGTCTGATCTGCAGGAAGGAGCTTGGGACTGTGATAAAGGCTTAGAATGGGTGTTATTAGGTGGGTATTTTAGGTTCCATTGCTGGCTGGGTAGAATTGGCGGAATAGGTGAAACTTGATTGCCTTCCTGAATTTAGTTAGGTCTGCAATAGCTCGAATGTCAGATGGTAATGCATTCCAGCATTTGGGGACGTAAAGACTGAAGGCCCTGTTTGCCGTTGTGCAATTGCATTTGGTCAACATCTTCGGTGTTATTAGTAGATTTAACGCTGTTGATCTTCTGGATCTGTTGGGTGGCACAGTTTGGATCAGATCAGTAAGTGCAGTAGAGGAAATGCGGTTGATGGCCTTGAATGAGAGAAGTAAAGTTTTGAAGATAATTCTTCCGTGTATTGGTAGCCAATGAAGCTGTTTCAGAATAGGAGTAACATGTTCACTTCTGGATGCACCATGGAGGATTCTTGCTGCAGCATTCATGGCCAGTTGTAATGGGTGTAATGTGGAATGAGGGAGACCTTGTAAAATGGAATTAGCGAAGTCAAAATGCGGCAGGATCAGTGCTTGATATATGGTCCGGAAATCATCTGGGTCCAGGAGGGAGCGCAGATGCCTGAGTGAGCGGATTTTGAAATATACAGCTTTGACTATGTTGCTTATATGAGTTTTCATGTTCAGATGTTGGTCTAAGGTGACCCCCAAGTATTTTATTGTTTCTTTGGTTTGTAGTTCAGCTTCCTTGACTCTTACATGAGATGGTGGAGTAAAGTTGGGATCTCTGGAGATGAACAGTACCTCCGTTTTCTTGTGCTGGATACGGAGGTTTTGTGATTGTAGCCAGTCTGATATTGCATTGAAGCATTCTACAAGTGGTGTAAGGTCCATTTGCACAGTCGAGAAAGGCATATATAAGAGGATGTCATCCGCGTATATCAGACAGCTCACGTTAAATGATCTAATGATATTGCAGATGGGCTGCATATATATGTTAAATAATAGAGATGATAATGAGGATCCTTGGGGCACACCTTGTGTTTGATGGAAATGTTTTGATTCTTCTGAACCGGATTTAACGTATTGCCACCTACCATCTAGGTAGGATTTGCACCAAGCAAGTGCAGTATTGCAGATTCCCTTTTCTTTCAGCCGCCCAAGGAGGAGCTCGTGATGTACCGAGTCAAAGGCCGCAGCAATGTCTAAAAAGATGAGCACAAAGCCTTGTCTAATGTCATCAACGCCTGTGAGTATGCTGTTGAATAGAAATGTGAGAAGGGTCTCGACTCCATGATACTCTCTGAACCCGTGTTGGCAGTGATCTAAAGGAGCTGTGGAGTCTATATGATCCTGAATTTGCCTTTGTACCTCTTTCTCAATTATTTTTGCTAGTAGGGGAATACTAGCTATTGGTCTGTAAGAATCGACCCTTTGGGGATCGAGTTTGGGGTTCTTCAATAAGGGCCTGATTGAGGTTTGTTTGAGTGTTGTGGGGAAGGAACCAGTGGTGAAAGAAAGGTTTATTAGTTTTGCGATGACTGGGCTGAACTCCTTGCGTAACTCCTTAATCCAGAATGCTGGGCAAGGGTCCGTTTGAGCTGTGGAGGTATTGAGGGAGGCTATTGTATCTTCGATGCTTTTTCGGGATGGTGTGGAGAATTTGAGCAAGGGGGTTAATCCAGTAGGTGTTTGAAATGAGGCTGTTGAGATTTTGTCGGTCTGTATGATCTTTGATTGGAGGTAGTCAGCGAATTTTTGTGGTTGGATATCCACATGTTGATCAGGAGATGGTTCCTTTGAAAGGGCTTGGACCAAGTTGAAAAGATCCCGTGGTTTGTTCAGAGATCTCTTCAGAGTGTCGGTGTGGTGTTGTTTCATTTTCATTGAGATTGCTTCTCTGTGCATTGAAAGGTGGAGTTGGTAGGTGGTTAAATCTTCAGTAGAGTGCGATCGGCGCCACTTTTTCTCAAGTCTGCGTAGTTGTGTTAGAGAAGCCCTCAGCTCTTGGGAGAACCATGGGGCAGTGTTTCTTATTCTCCTGGATATGTTATTGGACTGTGGACGTTGCGAGATGGCATTGAGGTTGAGGTTCCAGGAGGAGACGAGTTCTTCAGGATCAGAAGTGGTTTTGCTCAGGAGGGTGTGGGTTTGAGAGAGGATTAACTCTTTGTTGAATGTGCGGAAGTTTCTTGTTGAAGTGTGCGTTGTGCTGTTGCCCTTTTGGTTGCCAGACCACTGGCTAATTTTGGTGGGTATTTGGAAAGTGATAAGTTTATGGTCTGACCAAGGTACGTCAATAACATACATCATTGGGTTGTGATCTTGCTCGAGGGCTGACAGAGGAGCGAACACCATGTCCAAGGTATTTCCCTTTATATGTGTGGGTTTGTTGATGATCTGTTTAAATCCCAGGTCCTCCATGGCTTCGAGGAATGCAGTTGCATGGCTTTGATGAAGTGAAGGGAGATTAAAGTCACCCATAATCCAGATTGGTGAGTTAGGGTTGTGGGCATTAGCGGCAAGGTCAATAATTGTGGGGAGGTCCTCAGGAGATGAGGATGGTGTTCTGTATACTAGATTGATGGTGCATAGCTGGTTTTTGATGGCAAGGGAGTCCAGGTTGCTTGTACTAGATGATTCAGTGATATGAAATTGGAGGTCTGATTTGGAGAGTATTAGTACTCCTCCTCCTCTTTTGGTTTCTCTGTGTCTTATATGAAGAGAGAAGTTGGGTGGTAGGAGTTGATTGAGGAGGACGTTATCTTCTGAGGACAGCCAGGTTTCCGTGATCATGAGAAGGTCCAGATCGTAAAGAGATATCATGTCTAGGACAACGGGCCACTTTTTGCATATGGAACGTGAATTTATTATGGCACATTTTAGGTTTTGGCAAAACTTGAGTTTTTCATGCTTGGGTGACCTGAATTGTTGGAGGTGGGAGCGGCGTGTATAAGTGTCGCTTCCTGGGTGGGGACCAGACCATCTTTTACCCGAGTTGCTCAAAATGGGGATATGGTTTTGCGAGTGAGAGAATGCATTGACGGTTCCCAGCCAATGTGAGAGGAAATACAGGCTAATAAAGGCCAGAGAATGAGAAGCCATATTGCGTGTAAGGGAGTGTGAAATTGTGATATATTGAAGGCACAACTCTCAAAGAATTGTATACAGCAATAGTGGGAGGAGTACAGTATTGATAAGGAGGCTAGTGCAATGGGAATTGGGTCATACGATTGCACTTGTATACATATAGTAGTGAAGTGGAGGGTTATACGTGTGCAATAGGTAAGCACACAATGGTAGCAGGTGTTGATACTCTTAACAGACTAAGTAGATAGTAGCACTGTATAACAATAATACAGACATGTGTAACAATGATACAGACATGGGATACAATGTGATACAATGGGATACCATGTGATACAATGATACAATGTGAAACAATGATACAATGTGAAACAATGATACCGACATGTGATGAAGAGATCGGTCTAAGACAAATTGAAAACTAAATACATGCTACCACGAGGGAGCAGACTGGTAATGAAATGTAATAATCTGTTCAGTACCTCGGAGTTTAAGATCGAGGCCCAGGTTGGAGTATTATAGATGCGCAGGCTGGTTGGAGTAATGCACTTAGGCGACGTTGCGGTTCGTGTTGTAGTGCGAAATTGCCGCTGCTCCTTCTGCATCTAGAGGATCACTCCCAGGGCAGGGAGAGTCGATACGGAGGTGGGAGCTGTTGTTGAGTGGTGGATGCCTGGTCTCACTTTCCTGGACCACGCCTAAGGGCCACGCCAAAGGGCCCTCTGGCGAGGCCCTCAGGCGCGGGCCCGCCAGTCGCGGACGCGCCTGCCGGCGCGAAACTTTAAAGGAGCCTGCTGTGCCCCGATTGGGTGAACGCTGGTTCGTTGGCCCCTCCCGCCGCTGGTAGCTCGATCCCCGGGTAGGGGAGAGCTGCTGGTGATGGGGGCTCGGAGAGGGTCGGCGCTCGCCGGCGCGAAACTTTAAAGGAGCCTGCTGTGCCCCGATTGGGTGAACGCTGGTTCGTTGGCCCCTCCCGCCGCTGGTAGCTCGATCCCCGGGTAGGGGAGAGCTGCTGGTGATGGCGGGGGCTTGGAGAGGGTCGGCGCTCGCCGGCGCGAAACTTTAAAGGAGTCTGCTGTGCCCCGATTGGGTGAACGCTGGGGTAAAAGTAGGCTCTTTTCCATTTTCTAAGGGCTTGGGGACACTTTGGCCACCACAGTATGCTTATTGTGATGTTTGTATGATATGTTTATATATAATATATATATATATAATATATATATATAATATATAATATATAATATATATTATAATATATAATATATATAATATATAATATATATAATAATAATATATATATATATTATATATATATATAATATGTTATATTATGTTTGTATAATGTTTGTATGCTTATTGTGATGATCTTGTCTTACTAATCTGTTATGTTTTTTTGAAGGTGTGAATAAACAGGTGAACAAAGGTGAGTCAGTTGATATAGTGTACCTGGACTTTCAGAAAGCCTTTGACAAGGTCCCTCAACAGAGACTTTTGGCAAAACTAAAGAGTCATGGGATAGGAGGCAGTGTACTATTGTGGATCACAAACTGGTTAAAAGATAGAAAGCAGAGGGTAGGGCTAAATGGACAATTTTCCCAGTGGAGAAAGGTGAATAGTGGTGTACCCCGGGGATCTGTGCTGGTTCCGCTGCTTTTTGACATATTTATAAATGACCTGGAAAAGGGAACAACAATTGAGGTTATCAAATTTGCAGATGACACAAAACTATTTAAAGTTGTATCTCCAGGAACAAGCAGGAATGTAGTCTTCACATATGGGGTATCGTCGGTACCGACGGAGCCTGTGCGGGAACGCTCCCCAGCGTCCAATAAGAAAGCTTTTGGGAGTATCCCACAACGCCTGCGTGCTGCCTTCCCGCCTTTCCCAACTGCCTCTCTCCAGTTCTTCGTTTTCCGCGGAGCCAGCAGGTCGTGTTCCTGTCACCGCAGAAAACTTTCAGTCTTTTTTGTGGTCGCGTCTGCCTTCCTCGACGCTTTACCGGTACCGCCGGTTTTTTTCTTTCTTTCTTTTTTTTCTTTAAAAAAAAAAATACTTGGTTCTTTTTTCCCATTTTTTCCAGGTGCACGTGCCATTTTGGACCTTCGGCCCAAGATTTTTTCCACAATGGAAAAACCCTCTTCGGGATTTAAAAAGTGCACCAAGTGTGGCAATACCATCTCCGTCACCGACACCCATGAGTGGTGTCTTAAATGTTTAGGTCCTGACCACTCCATCACGGAATGTATGGCCTGTGCCATGATGTCCAAGAGAGGTCGACAGAACCGACCTGCCAAGCTCAGTACCCTGTTTCCCTCTGATGCAGCTTCGGTGGCATTGACGTCTTCCAGGGCTTCGTCTTCCTCCCGTGGATCTCAGGTAAGTAAACATAAGTCTAGCCGGTCCTCAAAGGGTAGATCTGCCTCTAAGCATCGAGATGCCTCTGGTGTTGCCCTTGAGGATTCTGCACCAGCAAAACTGCCTCGGCTAGAGGCTTCGGCTTCCAAAGCATTATCGGGGCTCCAGGATGTTCTCGAGGCTTCGACCTCGGCAGAACTACTAGTGCCATGCTCTGGGGTACCAGCAGTTTTCTCCGGTACCGACATCCAGGCATCGGCAGCGTTGATAGACCAGAGTGTCCTGGCTATTGAACGCAGTCTGGCGGCTCTCCTTGAGGCATCGACACCCTCGGAACCGTGTCAGACAGTTCAACCGGTATCGGTACCAGTACCGACAGCATCGGCATTGACATCGGCGCCCGCATTGCCAGCACCCAGTCATGCAATGCCTTCCAGTACCGATACACCGGTACCGATTCCCCTCTGTACCGACTTCGGTTGGTTTGGGTATCGGGCTCTTCAAGAGCATCCGGACAAAAGGTACTTCGAGTCCTCAGAGGAATCTGAGGATTCTGACAGTTCTGTCGATGCAGGGATACTTCTCCCAGAGGAGCCTTCCTCCCCTAAATGCAGGATGTCTCCTCCAGAGGACATTTCCTTTCGGGATTTCATCAGGGAGGTGGCTCGAGGTCTGTCCATTACTGTGGCTCCTGAAACAGAGCCCAGAGCAAAGGAGTTGGAAATTTTACAATATCCTAAAACTCCTAAGGAGGCAGTTACCTTGCCCATCCATGAGATCTTGCATGATCTCATGCTAAGAATGTGGGAAACACCTTTTACCACCTCTCCTCACTCTCGTAGACTGGATACTCTGTATCAAGTCCCTCCTTGTCCTGGTTTCCAGAAAACTCAGCTTCCTCACCATTCTCTTGTAGTAGAATCAGCTATGAGAAGGATCAGGAGTGCAAAGAGGCATGCCTCTAATCCTCCAGGACGTGAGTGCAGAACTTTGGATGCTTTTGGACGTCGTGTCTTCCAAGCTTCCATGCTTTCTGCCAGGATCAGTTCCTATAGTTTATATATGGGAATGTTCCTGAAAGAAGTCACAGGAGATTTGGACGTTTCGAGCCCTCTTCTTCCTGATGATAGAAGGCAGGACTTTCTCACATTGGTCAATCATGCCCAGGATGTTTCTAAATTTGTCAACCGTGCAGCTTTTGACTGTTTTGCAGCTTTTGACTCCATTGCCATAGGTGCACGTAGAATTGCTTGGCTCCAGGCATCTGTTCCCTGTAAAATAGTTATCTCCAAGTTAAAATGCCCTGTTCAATGTAATTTCAGTTTGTTCAATGTAAACCGCACTGATGCAGAATAGCGCGGTATATAAGAGAATGTAAATAAATAAATAAATCTGATCTGGAGCTCTGGGTACAAGACAAACTGGGATATATTCCTTGTACTGGTGAGAACCTGTTTGGCTAAGATTGGCAGGAAAAGGCCAATGAGTTGGATGCTGACAACTCCACCTTGGATAGATTATCCAAGGCCACAGCTGTTCCTGCAAGAAAGAAATCTTTCAATAAACCATTCTTTTCTAAAAAGAAAAGGTTTTATCCTGCTTATTCTCAGCAGGGACGTTCTGCAGGTCAACCTGTCCGGAAAGGTCAGCAACCACCCAAACAAAGGAAAGTAAAGGCTGCTAAGCCTCAACCATCTCAGCAGTCTCAGCCTCCACAAGGCCTTTGACTTTCAGCTAGAGAACTTAGCCTTTCTGGCTCTCAATGGACTAGAGCCTTCCACCATTCCAGGAAGGTTGTGCCATTTTGCCCCCAGATGGAGACAGATAACAGCAGAGCATTGGACACTCTCCATCATAAAAGAGGGGTACAAGCTTCATTTTTTGAGCATGCCCCCTCCCACAATGATAAGATAGTTCAATTCTCATACCTCTCTCATCAACCTGTTAGATCAAGAGGTCACCATGCTTCTTGCCTAAGGGGCAATAGAAGAAGTACCCATCCATCAACAGGGTACAGGGTTTTACTCCCCCTATTTCCTTGTCCCAAAGAAAACAGGGGGATACAGACCTATTTTAGACCTCAGAGAATTGAACAAATTCATGTTCAAAGAGAAATTCAAGATGATTTCTCTAGGAACTCTGCTGCCATACCTTCAGGGTCAGGATTGGCTTTGTTCTCTAGATCTCAAGGATGCGTACACCCATGTTCTCATCCATCCAACTCACAGAAAGTTCCTTCAGTTCCTTTTTCAAGGAAAGCACTACCAATACAGGGTGCTTCCTTTTGGCCTGGCCTCAGCACCAAGAGTGTTCACGAAATGCATGGCTGTGATAGCAGCATTTCTCCGCACTCTAGGAATATTCATCTTCCCCTACTTAGACGACTGGCTCATTCGAGCCCCAACAGAGTAAGAGGCCAGGACTTCTCTGTCCTGCACAATGCGTATCCTCATTCATACGGACAATCAAGTAGCCATGTTCTACGTGAACAAGCAGGGGGGAACAGGCTCTCTGTCGCTTTGCAACCAAGCTTTGTGACTATGGGCCTTCGCCACAGAGCATCAGATTCATCTCCTGGCAGTGTATCTTCCAGGCATACAAAACTCTTGGGCAGACAGACTCAGTCGAGCTCTGCTTCCACACGAGTGGTCTCTGCATGCAGACCAGGTAGCCAAGATTTTTCAAATATGGGGAACCCCGGTCATAGACCTCTTTGCAAGTCCGTTGAATGCCAAACTTCCCCGGTTCTGTTCCAGAACTCCGGCTCAGGGGGCTCAGGCCAGGGATTTTTTCCTCCTTTATTGGGGTCAAGACTTCCTGTATGCCTTTCCACCCATTCCCCTGATTCCCAAAACCCTGTTCAAGCTTCAGAGAGAGAGGCCATATGATCCTCATAGCTCCACATTGGCCTCGGCAAGTGTGTGGTACCCCCTGCTTCTATATCTCTCTCAAGCTCCCTCCCTGGAGTTAGGGTCTGCTCCAGATCTCCTATCTCAGGAGGACGGAATGTTATGGCATCCCAATCCCCAGTCTCTGCATCTCAGGGCTTGGTTGCTGAAGGCCTAGATCTCCAGGATCTTAACCTTCCTCAGCAGGTAAAGGATATCCTTTATGCTTCCAGGAAGCCTTCCACAAGACACTCTTATGCTTTCAAGTGGAAAAGGTTTACCATATGGTGTTCGCAGAAGTGTCTTAACCCCCTTGCGGTACCTCTGGAATCATTACTGGAGTATCGCCTTCATTTATCCAATGCAGGACTTAAGACTAACTCAGTGAGGGTCCATTTGAGTGCTATTGCAGCTTCCTTCAAGCCTCTAAATGGACAACCTATTTCCTCCCATCCTCTTATAGCAAGATTTATGAGAGGCCTTCTGCTAACTAAGCCTCCCATTAAGCCACCACCTGTGGCATGGGACTTAAACTTGGTTCTTGGTCACCTCATGAAGCCACCTTTCAAACACTTAGCTACTACCTCCTTGAAATTCCTTTCTTGGAAGGTTATCTTTCTCATTGCAATCACATCAGCACGTCGCGTCAGTGAGTTGCAAGCACTAGTTTCATCATGACAAGGTAGTCCTTAGTACTCATCCACGCTTTATGCCAAAGGTGGTTTCGCCTTTTCATCTAAACCAAGCGGTCTACCTACCTATGTCCTTTCCAAAGCCTCATGCATCAAATGCAGAAAGGAATCTTCATACTTTGGACTGTAAAAGAGTTTTAGCCTTTTACTTACAAAGAACAAAGCAACATAGAAAGTCCTCTCAACTCTTTATTGCTTTTGGTCCTTCTCATTTGAGACTTCCAGTCCCAAGAGAACACTATCTAACTGGATTACTCAGTGTATTTCCTTTGCCTATCAGAGGGCCATGTCACAGCTCACAATGTGAGAGCCATGGCAACTTCAGTGGCTTATCTACACTCTGTGTCTATCGATGACATCTGTTGAGCAGCCACCTGGGCCTCGGTTCATACCTTCACAGCCCATTACTGCTTGGACAAGGACTCCCGCTGGGATGCCTTGTTTGGTCAGGCTGTCCTCCAACACCTGTTCCATACCTAATCAACTCCTACCCACCATCCCTGGTAGGATGCCAGAGATCCATGGGGGGAAGTGGAGCCCTTTTTTATTTATTTATTTATTTATTTACATTCTCTTATATACTGCGCTATTCTGCATCAGTGCGGTTTACATTGAACGAACTGAAATTACATTGAACAGGGCATTAGAACTTGGAGATAACTATTTTACAGGGAACATGGGCTATGGAGGGTTATGTGGCTTGCCCGAGACCACAAGGAGCACCTGTGGAACTAGAAACCCCAGTCCTTCCGGCCCAAGGTTGCTGTCCTCTAGTGGGATTTGAACCCCTGACCTTCCGGCCTGAAGTACCTTGCCCCAACCACTAGGCCACTCCTCAGTTCCACTTTTTCAGGGGCACACAACTTCTGGGGTCTCTCCCTGGCATCTAAAGCTGGGGAGTCCCCATATGTAAAGACTGCATTCCTGCTTGTTCCTGGGGATAGCATAGTTACTCACCTGTAACAGGTGATCTCCGGGAACAGCAGGAATTTAGTCTTCACAACCCACCCACCTCCCCTAGGAGCTGTATCTCTCTATCTCTTTCCCTTTCCCTCTCTCTCTCTTTGTCTCAGCTTTAAAACTCAACTGGAGAGAGGCAGTTGGGAAAGGCGGGAAGGCAGCATGCAGGCGCTGTGGGATGCTCCCAAAAGCTTTCTAATTGGCCGCTGGGGAGCGTTCCCACGCAGGCTCCGTCGGTACCGACAATACCCCATATGTGAAGACTAAATTCCTGCTGTTCCCAGAGATCACCTGTTACAGGTGAGTAACTATGCTTAAAACCCAAGAGGATTGTGGAAAATTGCAAGAGGATCTTGATAAATTGGAAGACTGGGCATCAAAATGGCAGATGAAATTTAATGTGGACGAGTGCAAAGTCATGCATCTAGGGAAGAACAACCCAAACTATGGTTACAAGATGCAAGGTTCCACATTAGGAACCACCACCCAGGAAAAAGATTTAGGCGTCATTGTGTATAACATGTTAAAACCCTCGGTCCAATGTCCAGCGGCGGCCAAGAGATCAAATAGAATGCTAGGTATCATAAGGAAAGCAATGGAAAATAAAACAAAAGATATTATAATGACTCTATATTGTTCCATGGTGAGACTGCACCTTGAATATTGTGTGCAATTCTGGTCGCCGCATCTTAAAAAGGATATAGCGTTATTAGAAAAGGTACAGAGAAGAGCCACCAAAATGGTAAAGGGGATGGAAAGATACTCCTATGAAGAAAGGCTAAAAAGGTTAGGGCTCTTTAACCTGGAAAAGAGACGGCTGAGGGGAGATATGATAGAAGTCTGTAAATTAATGAACGGAGTGGAACTGGTAAACGTAGATCGATTGTTTACGTTATCAGAATATAGAAAGACTAGGGGACATGCAATGAAGTTACAGGGTAAACTATTTAAGACTAATAAAAGAAAATATTTTTTCACTCAACGTGTATCCAAACTCTGGAATTTGTTACTGGAGGATGTAGTAAAGGCTGTTAGTGTAGCTGGGTTTAAAAAAGGTTTGGACAAGTTCCTGGAGGAAAGGTCCATAAACCATTATTAAGAAGGGATCCAGGATATCAATGCTTGACCCAGTACAAGCATTGTGGAACCTGTGTCTTTTGGGGAAACTGCTAGGTACGTATGGCCTAGATTGGCCACTGTTGGAAACAGGATACTGGGCTTGATGGACCTTGGTCTGACCCAGTATGGCATGTCTTATGTTCTTATGTTCAAAGATTCGACTTGTCCAGGCCATGGTGTTTTCAATAACGTCATATGGATACGAAAGTTGGACAGTGAAAAAGATAGACAGGAAGAAAATCAATGCCTTTGAATTATGGTTCTGGTGACGAATACTGTGTATACCATAGACTGCCCAAAGAACAAACTAGTCAGTACTAGAGGAGATCAAAATTAAGCCTTCTTTAGAAGCTCAAATGGCAAGACTTCATCTTTCAGATTTTGGACACAGCATGCAAAGAGAGAGATCATTAGAGAAAGACATCATGCTTGGCAAGGTAGAAAGTCAGCATTAAAGAGGAAGGCCAGCAATGAGATGGATCGATACAATAACAGCAGCTATGGGTGCCACTCTATCAACAATGAGCTGCCTGGCTGAAGACCGTTCACAGTTTAGGACAACTATCCAGAGGGTCACCATGAGTGGACATCCACTCGACGGCACTTAACAACAACAGTGTATAGGTTAACAAAGGGAAATTTGGAAGCAGAGGTGTTGAGCAGTGCCTCCATCCTATTGTCAGAAAGTATTTGAGTTGGCTCAGAGCCATTTTCTTGGGTGCCATCTTTGATATAGCACAGCAACTAAAAATATCCCAGCTCAAATAAAAGAGACAATACCTTATGTCCATTTGACATGGCCAAATACCTCCAAACCAAACTAAGTCGCACTACCATCTGAACAATCCTATCAATACCAGAATCAAAGAAAGATACCCTTGTCCACACGTGGACTACTTTTAACACTATCTCTACAGAACAGTTGGGCCTGTATATCCAGGGCTGGCGACCGCCCACCACAACTCTTCCCCCAATCTGCCCCCTCTCTGCCCCATCTAACTTCCCTGTACAGCCGGTGGGGGGAGATAGACTCTGGTGGGGATGGCCATGAACGGGACATTCATCCCTGCTATTTGTGGGTCAGAATAACTCCCTTTATGTAATCTTGTATCCCAGCCGCGTACATCTTCAATAACTCTCAGCTCAAATACTTGTGAATGCTCTAAAGGACACTTTTTAATGCCCCTTTGTTAAATGTTTTTTGATGTGATGCTGTTTCTATTTCCGATACCCAACCATTGTATACGTTAAACCCCTATCATTGCAATTCTACTTAGTTGTACCTGCTCTTCAGTTTAAATTATTTGTTCACTGTTCTGCTCAGTTCAAGTTCCTTGTAAAATTTCTCGGTTAATTGTACACCTCTTTGACTTGTAGATAAAGTGGTATAAAAAGGTTGTTAAATAAATTCAATAAAATAAATAGGGGAAGAGAAAATCCATGAGTGAAGGAGCAAATCCCAAAACAGAACTTGGTAGACTGTTCTTTAGATGCAATGCTAGCTGAGAAGAGACAGAGAGGCCATTAAACTGTGTTTGAAAAAAGCAAGCCACACAAGACTGGGAATGTAATCACTCCATGGTGTTGCAGATCTTCTAAACCAGAGACCAAATTCTAGTATTGTTACTGTCATACAGCAAATTACTGTGTCAATGGCTCTCCTGTGCCAATTCTAAATTCTTCTTATTGTAAAACACTCTTCAAATACTGTATTCTGACCTCTGCTCAGTTAAAATTTTGAACACAATCACCATGAACTGAAACACACACCTTTCCTGAACTGGAAGTCAATATAATTTCTGAAGCAATGATCTAGCACCTCATCTTATGTCTTACTCCTAATACTGCACCTACTATAGCTGCAGTATTCTGAATGACCTGTAATTTCTGTAAGAATGTCTTTGGCATCCTGACTTATAAAACATTATCATATACAGTAGTTAGAAACATAGAAGTAGTTGTGGTCAACATTATTGGCACCCTTGTATTTTAAGTGTGTGGTGTACAATATCTTGAAAAATAATTGGAAATATTCAAACTGTATGTCATCATAATATTTTAATAGTATGTTCAAAGGCATACAATCAAAAAAAGATGTCTGTGCAACTTAGACGTAGTAATTTTTGAGAAAAAACAAAATATGACCTGGACAGGATTAATGCCAGCCTTCATTAACATTTGGTTATTTATTTATTTATTTAGCTGTATTTATATCCCGCTTTTCACCGGGTCAAAGCGGTCAATTGGGAGATACATTTAACATGAGGGGATATGACACACATACGCTAATACTTACAGGGAACATGGGCAATGGAGGGTTAAGTGGCTTGCCCAAGACCACAAGGAGTACCTATAGGACTAGAAATCCCAGTCCCTCCGGCCTGAGATTGCTGTCCCCAGGTGGGACTTGAACCCCCGGCCCTCCGGCCTGAAGTACCTTGTCCTAACCACTAGGCCACTCCTCCCACTTGCACAACCCTTGACAATGATGACCGTCTCCAAACATTTCTTGTAACCATCTATAAGTTTCGTATGTCTGTCTGCTGGTAGTTTCTCCCACTCTTCAGATGTGATTTGTTCCAACTCATGAATGTTTCCAGAATTCCTTTTACCACTGGCAGATTTCAGCTCTTTCCAAAGGTTCTCAATTGGAATGAGATCAGGACTCATTGTTGGCCAGTTTAAAACAGTCCATTTTTTCCTTTTTAACCATTCTTTTGTACTTTTGGATGTATGTTTTGGGTCATTGCCCTGCTGGAAGACTCATGACTTTCAACCCAGACCTAGCTTTCTGACACTAGGTATCACATTTCGCTCCAAAATACCTTGGTTCCTGAGGCAGCAGAACAGCTCCACAACATTATGGAACCTCCACCATATTTAACTGTGGGAAGGGTGGGGGTTTTTTCCTTATAAGCGTCATTTCTTAGCCTGTAAATGTATCGTATCATTGCTCTGCATTGCCAAAGAGCTCAAGTTTGGTTTCATTTGTCCTCAAAACATTTTCCCAGAAGGATTGTGGTCAGGGGCGGCTCTATAATGAGGCGAAGTGAGGCGGCTGCCTCAAGCGGCAAAGTTTTGAGGGCGGCAAATGCCCCCAAAACAGCCGCCTCATTTCGCCTTCAAGTTTAAAAAAAAAAAAAAAGCGTACAAGTTGCTGCCTCCCTTCTTCTGCAGCCGCGGTTCCCTGCCTCTTAGGAACTGCGGCTGTATCAGTGAAGCCGTTGCAGAGCCTTCCTGTCTCTCGACGGGCTCCGGGCAGCATTCTCCCGCTCCCAAAGGAAGTTGTTTACCCCTTCCTTTGGAGGCGGGACAATGCTGCACGGAGCCCATCGAGAGACTCGAAGGCTACGCAATGGCTTCACTGGCACAGCTGCGGTTCCCTAAGAGACAGGGAACCACGGCTGCAGAAGAAGAAAGCACAGGATGGTAGCAGGCAGACATGGGGAGAGGGGAGGAGGGGGCCGGGAATCAGCAACGGGACTACCATGGGGTGGGGGGCTAACATGGATGGATGGAGGGAGGACTAGCTGACATGGATGGAGGGAGGGGGCTGATATGGAGGGAGGGAGGGGTCTGACATGGATAGATGGAGGGAGAGGGAGGGGGCTGACATGTAGGGAGGGAGGGAGGGGAGCTGACATGGAGGGAGGGAGGGAGGCTGACATGGATGGATGGATGGATGGAGGGGGGCTGACATAGATGGATAGAGGTCTGATAGATGGAGGGATGGAGCGCTGCTGACAAGTAGTGACAGCTCAGAGGGAGGGGTGCTGACAAGGATGGAGGGGAGGGTTGACATGAATGGAGGGAGGGAGGGAGAGGGAGCTGACATGGATGTATGGAGGGAGAGAGGGAGGGGGACTGACATGGATATAGGGAGGGATGGAGGGAGGGAGGACTGACGGATGTACGGAGGGAGGGGGGGGCGACATGGATGGATGTATGGAGGGAGGGGGGCTGACATAGAAACATAGAAAAATGATGACAGAAAAAGACCACATGGCCTATCTAGTCTGTCCTTCCATAACAACAACTACATGTATGGAGGGAGGGAGGGTGGGCTGACATGGATGTATGTATGGAGGGAGGGGGCTGGAAGGGAACTGACAAGGGTTGCCCTCTCATCCAGCAAGAACAACCGGCATTGAATAGAATCAGCCTGATCGCTGCAAGCGATCAGACTAATTTGTGCGGTGGCGGCACTCTGGTTGTTTTAATTTTAGATTTTGCCACCTCTGCCCTGCCTCTGCCTTCCCGCCACCTTTTTTTTTTTTTTTTTTTTTGCTGCAAGCATTCTTGAGGAAAAAAATGCAACGGGAAGGCAGAGACAGGGCAGAGGCAGCAAAATCTAAAATTAAAACAGCCATCGTGCCCTCGCCACCGCCGGATAAGAGGTGCAGGTGGAAGGAGGGGGGACAGGAAGAGGACAAAGAGAGACAAAGGTGAGAGATGGGGGACAAAGTGGGAGACAGGGGACAAGTACTAGACAAAGGGGAGAGACAGTGCAGGTTAGGATTATAATGGGCTGATGGGGGGGCTAGGACTGGTAATGGGTTGATTAGGGAAGGCTAGGACTGGGAATGGATTGATCAAGGGGGGGTTGGGACTGGTAATAACTCATTTTTATTTTGTTGTTATGAACTGTGTTTTATAAACTGTGCTGTTGATTCTTGCTCTCTTTTAGTTCCTTGGTGTGCAAACAGGACCATACCTAGCCATGCAAGCAGTTCAGGCGCAAAGGCTTGGCGGGGGGGCTCATTTTAGCTGTCTGCTGTTGCCCTGCTGCCGCTGGCAGGACAATAGCAGGAAGCCAAAATGTGCCCCCCCAAGCCTTTTCGCAGCATTTTTAGCAATTCTGGTCCCTCCCTCCTCCAACGCGATGTCAGAGCAGGGAGGGACAGATCTGCTTAAAGTGCCAGCGACTTTCAGATCGAGCATATGTCGTCCCCTCCTCCTCCCCATACCTCCGTCCAGCGCTGCCTGCTCTTTCCCTGCTGCCGGCGCTGCCATGAAAAAAAACAGAGGGCGGCAGCAGCAGGGAAAGAGCAGGCAGTACTGGACGGAGGTATGGGGGGAGGAGGGGGCGCGCGCCCAAGCTGCAAGTCACACAGGGCGTGATTGCAGCTCGATACGGCCCTGTGTGCAAACATCTTGCATTTTCTCCATATAATCTAATTGGCTTTTTGGTTTGGTTCAGTCCCCGATTGGAGTTCTGAAAAAGCCCCGCCCCCCTCTAAGGTGGGTGGGGGGGCGCCATCTCATTCTTAGCGGCAGTGGGAGAGGAGGGGAAAAGCGGCCCGCCTGCATAAAAGCGGCGTCCCTCGCCTCCGGAGGGAACCGCTGCTGCCGCCGCCAGAAAACTCCCCCCACGGTGCTCCTGCCCAATCCGGGCAGTGGGAGAGGAGGGGAAAAGCGGCCCGCCTGCATAAAAGCGGCGTCCCTCGCCTCCGGAGGGAGCCGCTGCTGCCGCCGCCAGAAAACTCCCCCCATGGTGCTCCTGCCCAATCCGGGCAGTGGGAGAGGAGGGGAAAAGCGGCCCACCTGCATAAAAGCGGCGTCCCTCGCCTCCGGAGGGAGCCGCTGCTGCCGCCGCCAGAAAACTCCCCCCATGGTGCTCCTGCCCAATCCGGGCAGTGGGAGAGGAGGGGAAAAGCGGCCCGCCTGCATAAAAGCGGCGTCCCTCGCGGGCGGGCCCGCGCCTGAGGGCCTCGCCAGAGGGCCCTTTGGCGTGGCCCTTAGGCGCGGCACAGAGGCGCACAAAGAATGCAACCAACCAACATTTCCTCCTCCCTGAAAAGCCACGCTATATCCAACAGACACCTCCACCACCGAACCGAAGATCAACGACCACACCGACTCTGCAAGGAAAAAAACCCTCACCACTCCGGAACCCCAGGCGAGACACGAAGCCAAGCAGCAAGAAACAACCAAAATAAACAGCAGCGCCGACAGCATCACAGGAGAACCCAGCAAGGAGCAGACCGAGGCGAAGGACGTCAGAACCGCAAGTAGAACTCTCACAGTATATCACACATTCCCCACCACCAAGCTCACACCTCCACTACACACACCCCAATAGATCCGGCCCTCCCGCCGCGGGTCAGGCTCCCTCCACGGGACAGGCTCCCTCCACGGGACAGGCTCCCGCACCAAGACACCCTACATAGATCCGGCTCGCCCTCCACGGGACAGGCTCCCTCCACGGGACAGGCTCCCGCACCAAGACACCCTACACAGATCCGGCTCGCCCTCCACGGGACAGGCTCCCTCCACGGGACAAATTCCAAGGCGCCCTCCACGGGACAGGCTCCCTCCACGGGACAGGCTCCCGCATCAAGACGCCCTACGCAGATCCGGCTCGCCCTCCACGGGACAGGCTCCCGCATCAAGACGCCCTATGCAGATCCAGCTCGCCCTCCACGGGACAGGCTCCCGCACCAAGACACCCTACACAGATCCGGCTCGCCCTCCACGGGACAGGCTCCCGCACCAAGACGCCCTACACAGATCCGGCTCGCCCTCCACGAGACAGGCTATCGCACCAGATACAGCTCTCTCCAAACAGCCAACAGACGAAGACTTAAGAGAACAGGCATCACCTTAACAGAACATCACAAAAAAACAACATGCACGCCACATACTTCCTCCCACTCTACCTACTCATCACACAACTCCTCCCACCAACCACACACCACCACCACCCACAAGCAAACATAACATGGCACCCACCAACTGTATTACCATATTTAGAACCACAGCACACATACAAAGAGACACTCAGAACCTCCCAGGCAAAGCGACCAAACAGACACAAAGCAAACTCCCACACCTGCACAAAGGAAGCACTTGTAACAGCAACCTCCTCAACAAAGACAACAACGATCGAGCTCATAAATGCCAGATCCATCTGCAATAAGATACACACGCTTGTAGACCACATTGAAGAGCGACAGCCCGACATAATATGCATCACAGAGACATGGCTCAACCCGACTGACAACGTTCTACTCAACCAACTAGTACCAAACAACTACTCAGCGTACAACTGCCCACGCACCCACAAGCGTGGAGGAGGAGTCCTGATAATAGCGAAAACAAAACTAAAGTTCAAGACACAGAGCCTCACCGATACACAGCAATGTAACACAATTACCATCAAGAACAAGAGCATTGCAATCTGCCTAACATACAGAGCACCCAGAGCTCCACCCGACGAACTGGCCTTCACACTCGAAGAAGCCTGTGCCATAACAACAAACAACAAACCAGCGCTGCTAATTGGAGACTTCAACCTAAAGTCCACCAATTTCAAAGACGCAGAGGCCTTCCTTCAAGCAATGTCCTCACTCCAATTCACACAAATAATCAATGCACCAACACACAGACATGGATCATCCCCAGACCTCATATTCGCATCCAATTACCTAACATCAAGAGACCTGATTTCTCCACCCACCATTACCCCAGTACCATGGTCTGACCACTACTTAATCGAGACAAGGCTGCGGTCACAAGAGGACCAGACAAACGAAAGAGCAAACATCTCACACTCACAAGTGTTTCAAGTGTTTTGACAAGGACGAATTCATACAGGACACAATACAACACCTGAACATTACTACAGACGACCTGGAGGAACAAATTTCCAGCTGGAACAGCATTTTAGCCAACGCCGCCAAACCATCCGATGGCGGGACCGAGAAACAACACCACAACAAGAGACAAAACAAACCATGGTACTCAGCAAAAATACGACAGGAAAAGAGGGAACTCAGGAAGATTGAACGGAGATGGAGAAAAAACAAAACAACTGCCGACCAGCATCTTTATCTAACGAAGCAAAAGCAATACAATGAACACATCAATCAATCAAAGAGGGAATTCCACACAAAAATGATAAATACTTCCATCAACAAACCCAGAGAGCTTTTTGAAATAGTAAAAATCCTCACAAAAGAGCAAACAACAGAAGGGGAAGCACAAGTTGATCCACAGAAATTCGCCGACCACATCAAAGACAAATTTCACTCCACAGAACAAACAACGCCTAGTAGAACCACAAGGACGGACGTACACTCCAAAACCTGGGGCACATTCTCCTCACCCTCAACAGAACAGATATCCCACATCATCTCTACAATCAACACAAGCACCGCTCCTACAGACCCATGCCCAGTGTCATGGGTCAAAGCCACCAAATCAAGCCTCATCCTCACCATACATAAAATGGTACACAACTCACTCACTCAAGGACTCATGCCAAAGCAACTAAAACTTGCCTCAGTAAGACCAATCACAAAGAAAACAACTCTTGACAAAAAAGATCCAGCAGCATACCGACCAATCTCCAGCATACCCTTCCTCGCAAAAGTCATCGAAAAAACGGTTCAACTACAACTTCAGGATCACATCGACAAACACGAAACACTCGACGACAACCAACACGGATTTCGACCCAACCACGGTTTCGAAACGCTACTGATCTACCTCTTCAACAGCATCCTAAGAATAATTGACAACACCAGGAATGGAATCATAATGATCTTCATCGACATCTCCTCAGCCTTCGACACAGTGGACAACAACATGCTCCTGGAAAGACTAAAGAGCACTGGTATACACGGTATCACACTGAAATGGTTCCACTCGTACCTAACCGAAAGACAGCTACAGGTCAAGGTGGGACACATCACCTCCCGACCCATAAAAGTCCGTCAAGGAGTACCTCAAGGATCTGCGCTCTCAGCACTCCTATTTAACATCTACATCCAACCAATATGCAACATCATGAAAGAGAACAACATGCAATACACAATCTATGCGGACGACATCATGATATACACCCCGATATCAATCGACAACCCGGACTTCTCTAAGATAACAAACTGCCTTACACAAATGACCAGTTGGTGTCAAGACAACAACCTCGCAATAAACTACAACAAGACTGAAGCTCTAATCATCACTCGGAACCAAAGCTTCATACACCCACCAAATTTAAAGATACAAAACACTACTATACCAATAAGGTCAGAAGTGAGATACCTCGGGGTTACGCTGGACAATAAACTCAATCTCAAGCCACACATAGACAAAACAATCCAAAAAGCCTACTACAAGATGCGAATCATCAGGAGGCTGAAACCACTCCTCGCCCCAGAACACTTGTCTGTCAAGCACTGATAACCCCACTACTGGACTTCTGCAATCCGATATACCTTGGACTACCGAAACAAGCCATCAAACCACTCCAACTGGCACAAAACACCGCAGCACGAATCATATCCGGAACTGCAAGACAGGAGCACATCACACCTACCTTAAGACTTACACTGGCTTCCGATCGGTGCACGCATAAGATACAAAACTATCATAAACCTATTTAAGATAAAACAGCACACATCAGCCAACAGCCTGCACACCCTCATACAACCAGACACCAGCACACGTCCTAGAAGAAAACAAACACAACCGAGTCAGCACCCCAAGTGAATACAAACACACACGCAAGGACATAACGGACAGAGCACTCTCCATGGCTGCTCCAACAATATGGAACAAACTACCGGACGATTTGAGGGCAACTACAGACCTCAAGGACTTTAGAAAACAGCTGAAAACCATGCTGTTCATAGAACACTATGGACACATCACATAACCTAAGTGACTGTATAGCAGCACACGTTACCGCCTAACACTGTATGTATATAAAATGTTTTTAGCACCACTGTATATAGCCCACTTTGTACATAGCTCAAACCAATCTAGCACACAAGACAACATGCACCCAACTAAATTTTCACCCTCACTGCATGTATAACACACTCACACTACCAGATTGTTTGCTGTGATACCACCTTGATTATTATGATAAGGCGGTTTAGAAATACTGTTAAATAAATAAAATAAAAAAATTCTTCGCCTCAGGCAGCAGATTGCCTTGAGCCGTCCCTGATTGTGGTTTCTCAAGATGGGTTTGGGCAAAGATCAAGTATGCCTTTTTATGTCTGTCTTTGAGCAGTGGGGTCCTCCTTGGCCTTTGCCTATGAAGTCCTTCTTTGTTTTGTGCACGACTAAGGTGCAGGTTGAAACCACTACTCCAGATTGCTCTAGGTAAGCCTTAAGCTCTTAGGATGTTGTACGTGGTGTGGTTTTTTTTGTAATTTAATTTTTTTTTTCAAAATCTGTTTATTAAACTCCAAGTCCACAATACAGCCATTTTAATAACATGGATACTTATTTTCATGAGTTCTTCCCCCCCTTGTCTCTCCCCCCTCCCACCGAAGGCTATGGCAAGCAAAGCATCCTTCCTAGACAATCTCCTGGACAGGGTTGTGTCTTATCCCTATCCAAGAGCCCTCGAGTCACAGAGAGGAAAAACAGAGAGAGCAAGAAGGCACCAGCAATCATGGAATCCTTCTAAAGACTCTTTCCCTTGTTGTATACTAAATAGCCCCTCCCCTCCGCCCCCACCCCCTCCCCCCATCCCCCCTTTCCCCCCCCCCCCCAGGCCAGAGCCAAACCGCTATCCACTGGGAACCCACATATCTACTATCCCGGTCAACAGCCAATGCTCTCCCCCCACCCGGCAACTCTGGAGTGCAGAATTACCCCATGGCTAAAACCTCGCTCCTAGCTTTAGGACCTAAACTCTGGATGTAAGGAGTCCATATCAGCAAGAAAGAGGCCCAGCGCTGAGGAGTCCCCCTGGCCGCCCTACTCTCCTGCAGCATGAGATGATGAAAACTAATGCGCCACTCCCAAAAAGTAGGGGCTGGCGTTTCTCTCCACCTACGAAGAATGGGGCCCTTCCCCACCAAACAAGCTTTATGCGCTAAAATGCGCCCCCATTTCCCTTTGATCTGTAGGGGCCCCAAACAGTCCAAGCCAACCAACAAACCAGACCACCGGATGGGTTGACGTAATAAAATACTTAGATAAGCCTCGATACGCGCCCAATACGCTTTAATGCGCCCACAACCCCACCACATGTGGCCCAAGTCTGCCAAAGGTAGGGCGCATTTAGGGCAACCTCCACAGTCAGTAAGCCCAGTTCACAGCGCTCGCCTCGGGGAGAAGTGGGCCCGTATTATACACTTGAATTGCGTCTCCCGCCATCTGGTACCTTCAACTAGTCGGGCGATCCGCCGTAAGGCCGCTCCAACCGAGCCTGGAAGGACCTCACACCCTAATTCTTGCGCCCAAGCCACCTCCTCTTTTGAAAAATCCCGGGGGGTTCCATATTGATCCAGCTTACACTTTAACACCGCTACCCGAGGTGGACAATCCATCCCCAAGGCCAAAAAGTCTATAATTCTCGCAGAGTGAGCCTCATGTAAACTCGTCTGCGGTAAAGATTCCACATAATGCCGAAGCTGATATATGCAAAGAGGGAAGTACCCTGATTCAAGTCGAGTTCTTTACATAGCATGTCCAAGGATTTACAACGGCCCTCTAGCGTGACCACATGCCCGAGACACTTTATCCCCTTCCCCCTCCACTGCCTAAATAGAGCGGAGTCCGTTCCCGGAGCAAAAGTAACGTTCCCCTGCAAGGGAAGCCAACTAGACACCCGTGGAGAACTGCCCCAAATACTATTCAGCCTCTGCCAAGTACGCCGAAGCGGGGCCACCAAGACGCTATTCCTCACCCTAGGCGGCAACAACGCACCATCCAGGTGCACCACCGCCGCGAGCGCGTGGGGGGTCAGTAAAGCCGCCTCTAGGGTCCTGGGCGTATAATAATCAGTATCACCCAGCCAATCCCCCAAGTGTCTGGCCTGACATGCCAAAGCATACTGAGACAGGTCAGGAAGTCCCATTCCGCCCATTTTCCAACTACCCCTCAGCCTAGACAAGGGTATCCGAGCTCTAACTGCCCCCCAAAGAAATTTCCGGACTTCCCTTTCTATCTTTTGAAGATCCCTATGCAGCAACCACACCGGTAATGTTTGCAGCCAATACAGCAGCCTAGGAAATATAACCATCCCTATAGCCGCCAATCGGCCAGACAATGACAAGGGAAAAGGGGTCCAAGCCTGCAGCTGAGTCTGTATCTTCGTGACGAATCGGTCGAAGTTAATTTTATAAAGCGCCTTGGGATCCCGAGGCAGCAAAATACTCAGATATAAAAAGGCCTCCTCCGCTCAACGAAGAGGGAAAACTCCCCGCCATGTTCCCCATAGTGAACCCACAACATCCAGCGCTTCGGATTTGTCCATATTTATCCGCAATCCTGCAAATGCACCAAAAAGAACAAACTCCTCAAGTAAGTTGGCGAGCGATTGCTGAGGCGAGAGCACATGTACTAATAAATCATCGGCAAATGCCGCCAATTTGAATTCTTGAGCCCCTACACTTACCCCCCATATACTTGGAGAGGTCTCAATTCTACGCACCAACGGATCCAAGGATAACACAAAGAGCAATGGGGAGAGGGGGCAACCCTGTCGCGTACCCCTCTCCAACGAAAAGGAATCCGAAAGCACCCCATTACAGAAAAAGCCTGCTGTCGGATCCGTGTAAAGCAAGTCCACCATTTTACAAAACATCTCTCCAATACCATATTTAGGCAGAAGAAATTGCAAGTAGTCCCAGTGAACCTGATCAAAGGCCTTCTCGGCATCGAAACTTATTAACAAGGATGAGAAATTTCATTCTCTAACCCATTCTAATGATGCCAGTATTTTACGCAGATTACGGACTGCGTAACGTCCTTTTACAAACCCCACCTGCGACTCATGTACCAGCTCGCCCAAGACTTCCACCTATCGGTCAGCCAGAATTTTAGCTAACACTTTCAAGTCAAAGTTTAGTAGGGAGATAGGCCGGTATGAGGCAGCTTGAGTGGGATCCTTCCCTGGCTTGGGTATCAGAATGATATGGGCATGATTGTTTCCCCACGTAAATGTGCCTCGATCGATCCGGCTTTGATACATTTCCACTAGAACCGGAGATATCTTCTCTCCTAGCAGCTTATAAAATTCTGCCCCAAACCCATCGGGGCCCGGAGCACGGCAGCAGTTACCACCACGTATCACTTTAATCACCTCTTCCACCGACACTGGCGAGTCAAGGTGTGCCCGCTGAGCAACCGTAATCCTGGGGAGCTGTAGCTCCCGAAAATACTCAGTCATATCCAACGGAGACCCCAGCCTTCTAGCATAGAACTTCTGAAAATATGTGCGAAACACCTGTGCTATCTCCCAACTTTCCTTCCGTAATTGCCCCTGATCATCCCGCATGGCTACTATCGAACGAGTCCCTCTACTTCCCCGAAGACATCTCGCTAGGAGCTTCCCCGGTTTATCTCCAAAGCGATATAGTTGATAGCGATAATACATGTGAGACTTTTTTGCCCGTTGGTGTAGGAGCTCATTGAGAGCCACCTGGGCCTCCCATAATCTTTTTCTATTGGCCGGGGTGGGGTCGCTTGCACACCGTCTGCGCTCTTTCACGGTCTGCTTTTCCAAGTAAACAATCCGTGCAGCCAACATTTTGCGTTTCCTAGCTGCGTAAGCTATTATATCTCCCCGCAACACCACCTTCGCTGTCTCCCCACAGCAACTCCGGGTCAACCTCATATTGCTCATGATTTTTCCGGAAATCCAGCCAACATTGCGTGAGATAACCATGGAAAGCCTGATCACGATATAAATCCATGGGAAAGCGCCAAATCCGCGATTGCGGGGCTCGAGTTCCCCAAGTGAAACTCACCCAAATAGGAGCGTGATCAGATATTTCCATGGCGCCATTCTGTGCCTCCTCCACCTGCGCAAAAAGCCTCTCAGAAATGAGAGTGTAATCTATCCTAGCGTGTGAACCATGGGCGCGAGACTGGTGGGTGAAATCGCGTTCCATGGGATGTAACAAACGCCAAGGGTCCACCAATCCCAATCGAGTACGTAAGGCCTGCAAAGCTTTGGTGGTCGGCACCCGAGATCTCTCCCCCGCCCCCATCTCAGTATCCAAAGCAATATCAAGGACCCCATTCAGATCACCCGCCAACACCAGAGGAGCTTCCGGCCATTGCTCAATCCTAGAGGCCAGATGAGCATATAGTGCCCTATCCAGTACATTTGGACTATATATGGTCCCAAGAATAAGAGGCTTTCCAGCTAGGGTACCATACAGCAAAAAATACCGACCTTCCGGGTCCGCATACTCCCGCACGGCCTCAAATCGGAGGCGCTTGTGAACTAGAATGACCACCCCACCGTTCTTCCCACGGGCCGGGGCACCCCAAACTTGTCCCACCCAATCTCGTTGCAATTTGTTGTGCTCAACCACAGTTTGGTGAGTTTCTTGTAGCATAGCCACGTCACAGCGGAAACAAGCCAAGGCATGCAACACTTTATATCTCTTGACAGGGTTGCCGATACCACACACATTCCAAGATACGATCTTCAGAACACAAAACAATTACCGATATCTTCCCATGCACAACTGCCAATCAAGAGGAGGGTGGCCGTCCCAGCCCGCAGCCATCCTCCAAAAATCCATGAGTTCCTAATTGTCAGTCTCCCTTGTGCTAAGCGGTTCCACTCTGGCCCTTCCCTCCCCCATTCTAACCTATCCCCACTCCCTTCCTGTTCCCTTAGTACTATACTATTAACCACTCCCCTCCCCCCAACTTCGTTCCCCAACCGCTCCTCACTCCCCAAACCCAGCCTACAGATAGGCCGAGAAACTTCCTGTAGTAGTCAGGCAACCCCATTATGAAAAACCCGTCACTACTCCCAGAGAAGCCCCCCTCCCTTCGCCAACCCCTCCTGCCCCGAACTACCCCTTAAACGAATCCACCCTACATATGCCCCCGCTCTCCGAGGGACCTCTATCCACCCACAATCAGGCCCAAGGGGGGGGAACACCCTCCAAAACCATGGCCTTATCTACAAAAGACGTTCCCCCATGATAACCACCCCCTCCCCTTGCACTGAGTAAGTCGCAAGGGATCTGGCTGCACAGGAGGGCCCACTAGCATCTACTTCCGTGAAATTACCCGCTCCCCCAGAGCTAACCCCAAGTTCCACCCACCTCCCCTCAACCCCGGTTCCAAAGAGATGGGTACCTCGGTTGTAGGTACCGCAAACAAACATAACTCCCAAATATCCCGAGACCGAGGCAGCCATCCGACTGCTGCAAACTGATATGACCCAGATGCGGAATCAAATCCACTAAGCTATACAAATGGGGGGGGGGGCAAATTACAGCAAAACTCAACCATGCCCCGCCCCTTCCAAAAACCTTACTCATAATTAATGATAACGAGGGACTTGGAAAGAGAGGGAAAGGAAGAAGAAAAAAAAAAAAAAAGAAGAGAAGAAAAATAAAAGAAAAATCCCCTTTTGCTCCCGCCGGGCGGTCTGGACCGTTCCCCAACATCGAGGAGCGACGGAACCAGATCGCCCCAATCATTCACCGCCCCACTAGGCGCTCCCGTCTAGGTCAAAGGGCTCGGGAGTGTCACCCCTTCTATATCCTCCAGAGGAGGCCCCTAGGGAGCAATACAATCCCTCCCCCCAAGAGATCCCACCACAACAAGGCCCAAGCAGAAACCGAATCCCGACCCACCCCCAGAGACCAATAGCATATCGCCTATAGCTGACATAATAATAACAGAGGCCAAACAGCTAATAACCGTGCCGGCCTGCACGATGGGCCTCACTTTCCGGGGCAGGGAGATTGTCAAAGAGAGTGCATAATCACGCTATAGTCTCAACCAAAGCAGACAAAAAAGGGTCTCAGGGTGTCCACAGGATCAGATAATCCAAGCGTAGCGCCATTGTTACATACTGTTGCAAACTGTTGCCCTCTGCTCCAGAGTTAAAACAACCCTGTGCTACAATGTCATACCCAGGTGGATAGGGCCCACACCTAGGGGGTTGCCGCTGAAGACTTCCCCAGCTGCTCCACGAAAGCCAAAGCCTCTGCCGGGGAGCCCAAGAAACGTGTCTGTCCAAGGTACTCCACACGCAGACGGGCAGGATAAAGAAACATAGAAATATAGAAACATGATGACAGAAAAAGACCACATGGCCTATCTAGTCTGTCCTTCCATAACAACAACTACAACAGTCCACTTTTTACCTTTAGAGATCCTCTGTGTTGGTCCCATGCTTTTTTGAATTCAGTTACTGTCCTCATCTCTACCACCTCCACTGGGAGACTATTCCATGGATCCACTACTCTTTCCGTAAAGAAATATTTCCGCATATCACTCCTGAATCTATCTCCCTTCACCCTCATCCCATGTCCCCTCGTAGCAGAACTTGCTTTCAATTGAAAGAGGCTCTCCTCCCTGAACATTTATGCCACGGAGGTATTTAAACATCTCAATCATATCACCTCTATCCCGCCTTTCCTCTAAGGTGTACATATTAAGATCCTTAAGTCTGCCCTCATATGCTTTATAATGAAGCCCATTAATCATTTTAGTAGCAACCCTCTGCACCGACTCCATCCTGTTCACATCCTTTTGAAGGTGCGGTCTCCAGAATTGCACACCATACTCCAAATGAGGTCGCACCAAAGACTTATACAGAGGCATTATCACCTCCTTTTTTCTGCTAGCCATTCCTCTCCGTATGCACCCAAGCATCCTTCTAGCTTTTGCTGTCGCCTTTTCTACCTGTTTAGCTACTTTAAGATAATCAGACACAACCACGCCTAGGTCCCGCTCTTCTTTAGTGGACAAAAGTACTTCACCTCCTATACCAGTGATGGCTAACCTTTTTGAGCCCGAGTGCCCAAACTGCCGCACAAAACCAAAGAATTTCCTCAAAGTGCCAGCACGTCAATTTGCATAAATATTTGCATAATGCTAACATACACTAACTTTTAGTAAACATGTCTCTTAATGAGTGTATGGATAAAGACAGACTAAAAGATTTCTACATTACTATAATCCAGTGCCAACCGCCAGGCACATTAGGAACTACTACAAACACTGCCCATTTAGAACCAATAGCAAACCCGCCGTATCCTAACAGCACTACCAGGACTCACAAAGCACCACACCATACCTATCAAAAGGCAACACTGCAAATATTAAACCAATACATTTCAGACAATAACAATACATGACCTACTGGGGAAAGAGAACAAGTGGCAATGTCAAAAAGGAATTACATAAACAGAATACCTCAGCTCAGTTGCAATTGCTCCAGCCACTTTCTTCTGGTTTCTTCATGTTTTCTGCTAACTCTCCATCATCTGCTGTCCATTTGTCCTTTCTTCTCTCTTCTAGTTTTTTTTTTCCATTCTCTCTCTCTACATCCGCTTTAACATACTAATCTTTCTCCTTTTGCTCTTTCCTCATTCCTATTTCATCCACTCAAATTTTACCCCTCCATCCTCAATCCCCACTTACTCTCCCAATACCCGGCCAATTGTAGATTTTTTATCCCTCCCACACAAAATATTTTTCCCCTCTCCATTTTACTCTCCCAGCCCCATCCCATTCTAATCCTCCCCCAACATCAGCTCCCTTCTAGTTCCAGCCTCACCCAGCATCCATTCCCTTCTAGTCCCTGCATCAGCCCATTTCCAGTCCTAGCAACCCCCCAACCCAATACCAGTCCTAGCCCCCCCCCCATCAACTCACTTCCAACCCTAAACCCCCATCACCCCATTTCCAGACAGCCCCCATCAGCCCACAGCCCATTAGCAGTCCTACCCCCCCAGCCCATTAGCAGTCCTACCCCCCCCCCCCCGCCCGCCCGCCCGCCCGCCCATTAGCAGTCCTAACCCCCCAGCCGATTAGCAGTCCTAACACCCCCCCCCTCCTGCCCATTAGCAGTCCTAACCCCCCCCCCTCCTGCCCATTAGCAGTCCTAAACCCCCCTCCTGCCCATTAGCAGTCCTAACCCCCCGCCCGCCCGCCCGCCCATTAGCAGTCCTAACCCCCCCAGCCCATTAGCAGTCCTAAACCCCCCCCGCCCCGCCCATTAGCAGTCCTAACACCCCCCCCTCCTGCCCATTAGCAGTCCTAACACCCCCCCCCTCCTGCCCATTAGCAGTCCTAACACCCCCCCCCTCCTGCCCATTAGCAGTCCTAACCCCCCCCTCCTGCCCATTAGCAGTCCTAACCCTCCCCCTCCTGCCCATTAGCAGTCCTAACCCCCCCTGCCCATTAGCAGTCCTAACACCCCCCCCCTCCTGCCCATTAGCAGTCCTAACACCCCCCTCCTGCCCATTCGCAGTCCTAACACCCCCCCTCCTCCTGCCCATTAGCAGTCCTAACCCCCCCTCCTGCCCATTAGCAGTCCTAACCCCCCGCCCGCCCGCCCGCCCATTAGCAGTCCTAACCCCCCCAGCCCATTAGCAGTCCTAAACCCCCCCCGCCCCGCCCATTAGCTGTCCTAACACCCCCCCTCCTGCCCATTAGCAGTCCTAACACCCCCCTCCTCCTGCCCATTAGCAGTCCTAACCCCCCCCTCCTCCTGCCCATTAGCAGTCCTAACCCCACCCCCCTCCTGCCCATTAGCAGTCCTAACCCCCCCCCCTCCTGCCCATTAGCAGTCCTAACCCCCCTCCTGCCCATTAGCAGTCCTAACCCCCCCCCTCCTGCCCATTAGCAGTCCTAACCCCCCCTGCCCATTAGCAGTCCTAACACCCCCCCTCGTGCCCATTAGCAGTCCTAACACCCCCCCCCCCTCCTGCCCATTAGCAGTCCTAACACCCCCCCCTCCTGCCCATTAGCAGTCCTAACCCCCCCCCTCCTGCCCATTAGCAGTCCTAACCCCCCCAGCCCATTAGCAGTCCTAAACCCCCCCCCCGCCCTGCCCCGCCCATTAGCAGTCCTAACACCCCCCCCTCCTGCCCCATTAGCAGTCCTAACCCCCCCCTCCTCCTGCCCATTAGCAGTCCTAACCCCCCCCCCCTCCTCCTGCCCATTAGCAGTCCTAACCCCCCCCCTCCTGCCCATTAGCAGTCCTAACCCCCCCCCCTCCTGCCCATTAGCAGTCCTAACCCCCCCCTCCTGCCCATTAGCAGTCCTAACCCCCCCTCCTGCCCATTAGCAGTCCTAACACCCCCCTCCTGCCCATTAGCAGTCCTAACACCCCCCCTCCTGCCCATTAGCAGTCCTAACCCCCCCCTCCTGCCCATTAGCAGTCCTAACAACCCCCCCCTCCTGCCCATTAGCAGTCCTAACCCCCCTCCTCCTGCCCATTAGCAGTCCTAACCCCCCCCCCCTCCTGCCCATTAGCAGTCCTAACACCCCCCTCCTGCCCATTAGCAGTCCTAACACCCCCCTTCCTGCCCATTTTCAGTCCTAACACACCCCCCCTCCTGCCCATTAGAAGTCTTAACCCCCCCCCTCCTCCTGCCCATTAGCATTCCTAACCCCCCCCCCTCCTGCCCATTAGCAGTCCTAACCCCCCCCCCCGGCATATTTTTTAAAAAAAAAGCAGGCTCTGGCTGCTGCCGCGGCAGATTACAATGTCCCGCGGGGCCCCCTCCGCCCGCTAAGCCCCTCTGCAAGGGCTTTCAGATTCGCGAGGGAGAGCGTCTCCCTCGCGTCTCTGTTAAGTCCGCAGGGGCTAATGGGAAATTTCCCATCAGTCCCTCGCGTCTAAAGGGGCTGATGGGAAATTTCCCATTAGCCCCTGCGGGCTTAACAGAGACGCGAGGGAGACGCTCTCCCTCGCGAATCTGAAAGCTCTTGCAGAGGGGCTTAGCGGGCGGAGGGGGCCCCGCGGGACGCTGCATTCTGCCCTTGCCGCGTCCGCGGCAGCAGTCAGAGACAGCTTTTTTCTTTTTTTTGCGGACCTATGGCCCGCGTGCCAGCTGCAAGGCCTTCGCGTGCCATAGGTTCGCCATCGCTGTCCTATACTGTATTGCTTCCTTGGATTGCTGCAGCCCAAATGCATGACCTTACATTTTTTAACATTAAATCCCAGCTGCCAAATTCTAGACCATTCTTCAAGCTTAGCTAGATCCCTCCTCATGTTATCTACCCCTTCCTGGGTGTCTACTCTATTGCAGATTTTGGTATCATCCGCAAAGAGGCAAACCTTACCCGACAGCCCTTCCGCTATATCACTAACAAAGATGTTAAAAAGAATCGGACCAAGGTCAGATCCCTGGGTCACACCACTGGTAACATCCTTCTCCTCAGAGTGAGCTCCATTTACTTGTACTTTTTGTCGCCTCCCACCCAACCAATTTCTAACCCAAGCAGTAACTTTAGGGTCCTTCCCTAGGGTGCTCAGTTTGTTTATAAGTCGCCTGTGAGGAACAGTGTCAAAGGCTTTACGGAAATCTAAATACACCACATCTAGAGCTCTCCCTCGGTCCAACTCCCTGGTCACCCAGTCAAAGAAATCAATCAGATTTGTCTGACAAGACCTGCCTCTGGTGAATCCATGCTGCCTCGGATCCTGTAATCTGCTGGACTCCAGAAACCTCACTATTTTCACTATAAAGGAGTGAAAAGCGCAGCCCCTTACTGCTCAGTTGGGCGCACACAGCAGAGAAGGCTCTTCTTTGCTGGCTAACCAGCTGTGAGTAGTCTTGAAATACAAGAATCTTTTCAAGATCTCCCGTATATCGCCGAGAACTTCCTGGCTGCTCGCAGCACTGCTTCCTTTTGGCGTCAGTCTAAGAAACGGGCTATCACCGCACGTGGCCGGCCTGCCTGCTCCCGCCTGGGGCCCAGCCGATGCACCCGTTCCATCTGTAGAGGTGTCTCCACCCCACCATTGGAGATCTTCGCGATCCATTCCTGTAAGTAACTGGGGAGAGCACTGTCCATAATATTTTCCGGGATTCCTACAAAGCGCAGATTCTTTCGGCATCCCCGGTTTTCCAGGTCTTCCAATTTCTCCCCTTGTTGCTTGACGGTGGCTTCCAGGGCCTGTATTTTGGCGACCAGGGAGTGCTGAGTGTCTTCAAGACCCGATATCCTGGTTTCCGCCTGTTCTATCCGCCCTGTGAAATCCGTGATATTTTGAGCCACTGAGTGCAGTTGGTCTCCCAGCTCCCGAAATCGGTCATCAAGAGCTCGCACTACAGCAGCGCTTACTTCTGCCACCATGGTGTGCTTTGCCATCGGAAGCGGGACTCTGAGGGTCTGCCTCCGTCATCTTAGGTTCCAGGGTCCGAGCCTTCTCTCGCCGCGAAGGTTTTGCTGCCATCAGGCTGCCCCCGGTAGACTGGATAGGCACTACAGCTTTCCGACCACCGTCTCTGCTACCCGACAACTGTGTCAGGGGCATTCAGCTTCTCTGTAGCAGGAAAATTAGCAGTTTTGCGGGGTATGGTGCCCGGAGCCTATCAGCACACGTCTGGTCAGCTCATTACCACACCGGAAGTGCCTTTGTAATTTAAATTTTATTAGCACATATCATAATATACATCACATAACATTGACACCAAACCTGGGATACACAATCTTTCACTTCCATTATACATTTCGTATTTCTTCTTCAAATTGGAGAGATACCCTCTCTTTTTGGGTACCCTAGATTAACTGCACATCTTTTTAACTTATTAATGCATACAATTCTAAAGACTTGTCTCTATTCTCTAGTAGACTGTACTATATTGTATTCTCCAATTTCCCTCATGCTTTTTGTGCCTTCATATTATATCATATCATATTAAAACATTATCGTTGCTCTCTAAGCAACAATAAAGCGTAGTTACTCACCTGTAACAGGTGATCTCCGGGAACAGCAGGAATTAAGTCTTCACACATATGGGTATTGTTGGTACCGATGGAGCCTGTGCAGGAACGCTCCCCAGCGTCCAATAGGAAAGCTTTTGGGAGCATCCCACAGTGCCTGCATGCTGCCTTCCCACCTTTCCAACTCTCCTTCGTCAGTTGAGTTTGTAGCTGAGACGAAGGTGAGAAGGAGAGAGATAGAGATAACTCCTAGGGGAGGAGGCTGGGTTGTGAAGACTTAATTCCTGCTGTTCCCGGAGATCACCTGTTACAGGTGAGTAACTATGCTATCTCCAGTAACAAGCAGGAATGTAGTCTTCACATATGGGGACTCCCCAGCTGAGAAATGCCAGGAGGATGACCCTAGCAAGCTGCGAATCTCTGGTGAGATGGGTCATTCTTCCTCCAATGGATCTCTGGCATCGAAAACCCCAGGACGGTGGGTAGGAGTTGTATTAAGTCTGAAAGAGATGCTGTAGAACAGCCTGTCCAAATGAGGCATCCCGACGGGAGTCCTTGTCTGAACAATAATGAGCTGTAAAGGTCTGTACTGAAGCCCAGGTGGCTGCTCTACAGATGTCGTCAATGGACACAGAACGAAGATTAGCCATGGAGGTTGCCATTTCGCTCACATTGTGAGCTGTGACGTGGCCTTCGAGAGAAAGTCCCTTACTCTCGTATGCAAAGGATATGCAATTCGCAATCCATCTAGAGAGAGTTCTTTTGGAAACTGGAAGTCCCAAATGACTAGAAACAAAAGCAACAAAAAGCTGAGAAGATTTTCTGTGTTGCTTAGTTCTTTGAAGGTAAAAAGCTAAGGCTCTTTTACAATCCAAGGTATGAAGGTTCCTTTCTGCACTAGAGGCATGAGGCCTAGGACAGAATACAGGAAGGTAAACCGATTTGGTTTAAATGAAAAGGCGAAACCACCTTTGGCATGAAGTGAGGATGAGTCCTAAGAACTACCTTATCATGGTGAAATCTTGTATAAGGAGGATCAGCCACTAAGGCCTGCAACTCACTGATGCGTCTTGCAGAAGTGAGAGCAACTAGGAAGATGACTTTCCAGGAAAGAAACTTTAGGTCCATAGTGGCTAAGGGCTCAAGGGGCGGTTTGATAAGCTGTCCGAGAACAAGATTGAGATCCCATGCAACCTTTTCCACTTGAAGGCGTATGATTGCCTTGTGGAGGGTTTTCTGGAGGCCACCAGGATATCCTTTACCTGTTGAGAAAGATTGATATCTGGAAGGTCTAGGCTGTCAGCAACCAGGCCCTGAGATGTAGGGACTGGGGATTCGGGTGCAATAGCGTCCCATTCTCCTGGGATCCATGGGAGGAAGATGAAGCCCTGGAAGACGTCGATGCAACGTACATCGTGTCAGCGGCAAAAAGGGTACTGAGTTTTGCAGCTCTATTCTGCAGGCCCCACTTGGTCATCTTTCTGCAGGAGAAACACTACGATGGAGAATGGTCAGGACCTAAACATTTAAGACACCATTCATGGGTATCGGTGACGGATATGTTACCGCCACATTTAGAACATTTTTTAAAACCACTAGCTGGTTTTTCCATGTCTGAGGAAAAATGGGCCTAGTGCCCAAAATGGCGCCTAACCCCAAGAGGGGAAAGGCTCCTAAAAAAAGATTTTAGAAGCTAGGGTTTGGGGTTTTTTTGAAAAAGAAAGAAAAGAGAACCGACGGTACGCGACTACAAAAAAACAAAATAACAAAATAAGAAGAAAAGTTTTTCTGCGGTGACAAGGATACATCCTGTCGGCTCCACAGAAAACGAAGAACTGACGAAGGAGAGTTGGAAAGGCGGGAAGGCAGCACGCAGGCGCTGTGGGATGCTCCCAAAAGCTTTCCTATTGGACGCTGGGGAGCGTTCCCATGCAGGCTCCGTCGGTACCAACGATACCCATATGTGAAGACTACATTCCTGCTTGTTCCTGGAGATTGTTTATTTCCTTTTTTTGTGTAATTTAAGTTTTTATTGACTCACCCCAACACAGACTTCACATAACATTCCCTCTCTCCTCTGTTTACATACATTAACTTGGTTATAGTTTAATTGGAACCAAAGGAGAGTACAATTTCCATAAACCTCCCTCCTTTCCTACACTTGCACAAACAACAATCCTAACCATTTACCAAGCACCTTTATTATAGTGCGTTGAGTTAACTGTTAACTTTTATTTATTTTATTTTGCTGTACATATATCCCGCTTTTCACCGGGTCAAAGCGGTTTAATATAAAAGGGGGGGGGGGTACAGTAATCAGTTTGACCGGGGGGGGGGGGGGGTCCAGCACCAGGGAGGCCAACATTTAGGATCAAGACAGAAGGTAACAGTACTAGACTTTAAACGTGAGTCTCTGTGGTAGGGCAGGTCAGATTCAGCTTGAAATGGGGGATTGTCAGAGAGCAGGCAGTTGGTGAGAGATGTCCATACCAGGTCCAAGGTATTCACAAAACAGGAGGGTTTTTAGCTGTTTCCTGAATGTGGGGAGATCTCTGTTACTTTGGATCTGGTTGGGGAGGGAGTTCCAGAGGGAGGGCGCATACAGTTCAAATGCTCTGTTGCAGGCTTGTTGATTGAACTTCGTTCTTTCATGAGGGATAGTGAGGGTGTTATTGGTGGTCTGGCGGGTTGGTCTGTTGTGGGTAGGTTGAGGGAGTAGAGTCCGGAGCTGGGAGGTCTGTACTTGATGGAGGGCTCTGTGGATAAGTAACAGAGATTTGTATTTAATCCTTGCTTCCAGAGGCAGAATGTGGAGCTCTCTCAAGGCTGGGGTGATGTGATCATGTTTCTTAATCCTTTGGATGATTCTTACTGTGGTGTTGAGGGCAGTTTGTAGAGGGTTTTTGTGGGTGGCCAGGAGTCCATGATAGATTGCATTGCAGTAGTCCAGGTGGGGGAGTGTCATGGCCTGCATGACTGTTCTGAAGTCTTGTGGGTCAATGAGTGGTCTTAGTTGTTGTACCATCTTTGCTTTGACTTTTAACTTTTATCCTATTTCCTTTATCCCCCCCCCCCTAATATCCCCCACTACGTTCCCTCTGTACCCCTCCCTCCCCCCTACCCCTATCCCCCTCCTCCTCATTCCCAACCCCCACCCCCCTCCTGGTTTCCATTGACCCTCCCAGCCATTCCATCCACCCCTTCTCCCGCCCAGGGCCGGCCCGTCCATTGAGCAAGAATGTTTTTTGCACAGGGCCCCGTGTTTCAGGGGGCCCCGCGCAAAAAACATCTTCATCAGCCCAACTATGTTAAAAAAAACACAAACCAGCTGCTGCTGCCGCCGTGGCAGCGGCAGAATCGAGCATCCCGCAGGGCCCCTCCTGCCCTGCAGAGTCCTCCATGCGGCCTCAGCATCGGCTGTCAGAGCCGCGCGAAGAGAGAGAGCTTCTCCTCTCGCGGCTCTGTTAATCCCGCCACGGGGCTGATGGATTTCCCACGGGGCTGTGGGGGGGCTAAGACTACAAGTGGGCTGATGGGGGGCTTATGACTGGTAATGGGCTATGGGGGGGCTAGGACTGGAAATGGGCTGATGGGGGGTTAGGACTGGAAGTGGGCTGATGGGGGGGTTAGGACTGGTAGTGGGCTATGGGGGAGCTAAGACTGGAAGTAGGCTGATGGGGGGTTATGACAGGTAATGGGCTGTGGGGGGCTAAGACTACATGTGGGCTGATGGGGGGCTTATGACTGGTAATGGGCTATGGGGGGGCTAGGACTGGAAATGGGCTGATGGGTGGTTAGGACTGGTAATGGGCTGATGGGGGCTGACTGGTAATGGCTGATGCGGGGTTAGGACTGGTAATGGACTGTGGGGGGGTAAGACTGAAAATGGGGTGATGGGGGGTTAGGACTGGTAATGGGCTGTGGGGGGGTAAGACTGAAAATAGGCTGATGGGGGGTTAGGACTGGTAATGGGCTATGGGGGGCTAGGACTGGTAATGGGATGGGGGGTTGCTAGGACTGGAAATGGGCTGAGTGGAAGGGGGGGCTTGAACTGCAAATAGTTGATGGGGAGGGGGGCTTGGAATGGAAATGGGCTGTGAGGGGAGGGAGCTAGGACTGGAAATGGGCTGAGTGGGGGGGGGGGGCTAGGACAGGAAATGGGATGATGGAGGGGCTAGGATAGGACTGGAAATGGGCTGTGTCACGTGTCCCTATCCCCAGCCACATGCTTAGGGGATTAGGGTTGCCATTTTAGTCCTCTTTAAAGGGTTTTAAAACTATTTCCTTCAGGAGCAGTGCCCTCTGGGAGTTGTAGTTTCCCTCTTAAAAAGTATAGTCGTGGAGACATCGAGTGAAGGCAAACATGACACAGTTTATTTCCCCAAAATATGCACAAATAAGGTTCAAACGCAAAGTATCTGGATATTTCCTCCAGTACAAAAAGTACAGAAAATATTTACATCCTTAAGCTGAGTAACTTCTCAAAGGCATTAAACAGACGCAGACGTTTCATCAATCAAAACAGGCAAATCAAAAGTACAGCTTCTTAGGTTCAGTAAAGTAAAGAACGTCTTTCTGCTTCCTTAGTGAGATAATATACAGTGCTGTGCAAGCTTGTCCTACTTAACCTGGTTCCTACCTTAGCAAGGATAAGTTTTCTTGGTAGTGCTTTTTCCCCAAAGCATTTACTCAGGCTGCTACTCCTTAACCAAAGATTCAGTAGCCTCTGCACGACACAAAGAACAGTCCATTGGCTGTTCAGTAATCAAGGGGTCTGGTTCATTATACTTCAGTTGCATTTCTTCCTGCTCTGGAATTATAATATCCTGCACTGAGCCCTCATGACCTGCCTCTGGTGGAATTCTTGTTGAGGATTCCTGTAACTCCCTCCAGGACCTCTCTACCCGGTAAGGAATATGGAGAACTGTATTACTGGATATCTTTCTTTGGTTCTCTTGCCCCAGTTCCTCTCTGAGGTTTAACCACGGTTCTCTGTTGGAGGCTGGGTTCTTCTGCCTCCTGGTTTGAAACCTAGGCACCCACCTCTGAGTGTTGTGAACCTCTTGGTCAGGAACAGAAGTTTGGAACCTGCCCTGCTCTCTCCGTCTGAGCAGCTCTTGCCTTGTTTTCCCTTGTGCCAGACTCTTTCCAGGTCCTTCTTCTTTCCTCTGCTTGGAACTTTCTTTCTGGGAACTTCGAGCTCAATTTCCAGTCCTGGTCCGAGTCCGTCTCTGACTCTGTCTTCCTGGACTCTTTCCTTGAGTGTTTGCTTGCTCTGCTCTTCCCTTCTGAGCAACCTTTTCCTCTTGAGCAGCTCTTCTCCCCTCTGCTTTTCCCTAAGCAGGGTTTATAAAGGTGCTTCCTGGGCAGCTTTTCTCTCTGCCTTAACAGGTGTTCATAATCATGCTCCAAGCCTGCTACTCCGTCAGCAGAGCTTGGGTGTGGCAGCCTAGCCTCAGAAACTCTAAGCTTGCTCTGAAGCCTGTGCACTGCTGGAATGTTTTTAAAGGTACAATTACTGATTTTCTCTAACTCTGCAGGCTCACCAGTGCCTTCCTCATCACAGCTGTTAGGGGGTGCTAAGGTTGGAAATGCGCTGTGGTGGGGGCTTGAATTGAAATGGACTCATGGAGGGGCTAGAACTGGAAGTAGGCTCATGGGGGGTTTGGACTGGAAATGAGCTGAATGGAGGGGAGCTAGGATTTGACATGGTGGGGCTAGGAAAGGACTAGAAATGAGCTGATGGGGGGCTGGGATTGGAAATGAGCTGATGGAGGGACTCGGATAGGACTGGAAATGGGCTGATGGGGGGCTAAGACTGGAAATGGGCTGATGCAGGGACTAGAAGGGAGCAGATGAAGGGTGGGGCTGGAACTAGAAGGGAGCTGATGTTGGGGGAGGATTAGAATGGGATGGAGCTGGGAGAGTGAAATGGAGAGGGAAAAATATTTTGTGTGGGAGGGAAGACAAATCTACAATTGGTTGGATATTGGGAGAGTAAGTGGGGATTGAGGATGGAGGGGTAAAACTTGAGTGGATGAAATAGGAATGAGGAAAGAGCAAAATGAGAAAGATTAGTATGTTAAAGCAGATGTAGAGAGAGAATGGAAAAAAAACTAGAAAAGAGAAGAAAGGACAAATGGACAGCAGATGGAGAGTTAGCAGAAGACACGAAGAAACTAGAAGAAAGTGTCTGGAACAATTGTAACTGAAAAAAAACTGCACAAAAGGTAGAAAACTATCTCTTTATTTTGAATTTATTAACTGGAATATGTCAGCTCTGGGAAATGTGCATCATTAACGTCTGCGCTTTGTTTAGTACAAGAGGAAATTAATTTATAGTTTTATTTCTACAGTGTTGTACATTCCAAGTTTGGCTTTTGGGGTTCCCAGTTTATTTATTTATTTACATTCTCTTATATACCGCACTATTCTGCATCAGTGCGGTTTACATTGAACAAACTGAAATTACATTGAACAGGACATTATAACTTGGAGATAACCCTCCATAGCCCATGTTCCCTGTAAAATAGTTAAGTAGCTTGCCCAAGACCATAAGGAGCACCTGTGGGACTAGAAACCCCAGTCCCTCCGGCCCAAGGTTGCTGTCCTCTAGTTGGGATTTGAACCCCCGACTTTCCGGCCTGAAGTACCTTGCCCCAACCACTAGGCCACTCCTCCACTCCTTTAATTATTGTCTTCCTGTTTCTAAATTGTGATTCCTTGTTTGGTGATGGTCTATGTTCTGCATGTGTAACTGAGCTGAGGTATTCTGTTTATATAATTCCTATTTGACATTGCCACTTGTTCTCTTTCCCCAGTAGGTCATGCATTGTTATTCTCTGAAATGTATTGGTTTAATATTTGCAGTGTTGCCTTTTGATAGTTAGGGTATGGTGCTTTGTGAGTCCTGGTAGTGCTGTTAGGATACGGAGGGTTTGCTATGGGTTCTAAATGGGCAGTGTTTGTAGTAGTTCCTAATGTGCCTGGCAGTTGGTACTGTATTATAGTAATGTAGAAATCTTTTAGTCTTTCTTTATCCATATACTCATTAAGAGGCATGTTTACTAAAAGTTAGTGTATGGTAACATTATGCAAATAGTTATGCAAATGAGGCACCTTATGCAAATGAGGCCCTGCACCGAGTCTCCGCACATGGCCCCGCACCGCCCTTGGGCCGCCCCTGCTCCCACCATCCCTCGTACATCTGACAAACTTCCAGATACCTTTCCCTTCTGTTATACTGATATGCCCCCACCAAACTCACTTCATCCACAACATGGTGCAAAACTCCCTCAGCCAAGGGCTCATGCCAGGTAAACTAAAGCTAGCTACAGTACGACCAATACCAAAGAAAACTACCCTCGACAAGAGCAACCCAGCAGCATACCGACCAATATCAAGCTTACCCTTTCTAGCAAAAATCATAGAAAAATCAGTGCAACAACAACTACAGGAGCACATTGACAACCATGCTCCTCTAGATGACAACCAACATGGCTTCCGCCCCAACCACGGAGTCGAAACACTACTGATATACCTCTTCGACAACATCCTCTGGATTATAGACAACACCAAAAAAGGTATCCTCTTGATCTTCATCGACATCTCCTCAGCGTTTGACACAGTAGACCACCAAACTTTCCTGGAAAGACTAAAAGAAATTGGGCTTCATGGCACCACATTCAAATGGTTCCAATCATACCTCACCGACAGGCAGATACAGGTCAAGGTAGGCCACAACACATCTCAACCCATAAAAGTCCTCCAAGGAGTACCTCAAGGATCCGCCCTCTCAGCACTTCTGTTCAACATATACATCCAGCCAATTTGCGACATCCTGAAAGCAAACAGCATTCAATACACCATCTATGCAGATGATATTATGATTTACACGCCTATCTCAATCGACAGCCCAGACTACGCTAAAATAACAGACTGCCTAACACAAATGACAAGATGGTGTAAAGACAACAACCTAGCCATCAACTACAGCAAGACGGAGGCACTAATAATCACCCGCAACCCAGACTTCACCCACCCACCGGAAATCAGAGTACAAAACACAGCCATTCCAGTGAAAACAGAAGTAAAATACCTTGGAGTGACCCTGGACAACGAACTGAATCTCAAGGACACACGTAAGCAAAACAATCCAAAATGTATACCACAGGATAAGAATCATCAGAAGACTCAAACCCCTCCTCACCACAGAACACTTCCGTACCGTATGCCAAGCTCTAATTACTCCCCTACTGGACTTCTGCAACCCTATCTACCTTGGGCTAACAAAACAAACACTCAAACCACTACAATTAGCTCAAAACACTGCAGCCCGCATAATAGCTGGTGCAACAAGACACGATCATATTACTCCTGTTCTGAAAGACTTACACTGGCTGCCAATCAGCTCTCGCATCAAATACAAAACAATAATAAACATATTCAAAATCAAACACCGCACTTTAGCCAACAGCCTGCACACCCTCATACAACCAGACTCCAGCACGCGCCCAAGAAGAAAAGGGACTGCCAACAGAGTAAACACACCGAACGACTTCAGAAAAACCCGCAAGGACACCACTGAGAGGGCCCTGTCTCTGGCTGCCTCAACAATATGGAACTCCCTCCCAGACGAACTGAGATCGACAGATGACCTCAAAGACTTTCGCAAGCAGCTGAAGACAACGCTGTTCATAGAACACTACGGACATGTGACATAATCCAACAAGAACTTCCCCCGTACCCTTCCATCCGTGATCAGAAAATATTCACAGGCACATGATATATCTTAACGCCCTAATTACATAGAACATTGTATTATAAGATCACAATGTACATAGTACAGAACAATGTATCTTAGCTCATGCTGTAATATAGCTCACAATGTACCTAGTTCAACCTAATCTGTTACACTACCCTCGTACACGCAATTCATAACATTCACTGCATGACCCTCCCTTCCCCACTTTTGATTGTATTGCTGTGACACCGCTTTGATTTTATGATAAGGCGGTATAGAAATACCGTTAAATAAATAAATAAATAAATATGCCACACATACTCTATTTTCCCTATAAACCTCCCTTATAGAGGGAGCCTCTTTATCCTTCCACTTCTGTAGAATTGCCAAACAGGCTGCTACCACACAATGACTTAACAAAGTGCCCAATAATTGCCGCAGTTAACTGTATCTGCACCTGAGTAATCTCCTTATATAACCTCGCCACCTCTCCCCACAATCTCTGTATTTTAGGACACCCCCAAATCAGATGCAGCAAATCTCCTCTTCCCCCACAATCTTTTTATTTATTTTTATTTATTTATTTGCAAATCTTTTATATACCGCCACTTCCTGAGATCAGTGGCGGTTTACATCAAACAACATGAAATACATAAAACATTGCTGTGATAAACAGGTACATTGAACAGCATTCAAAAACTATATACAGGTAGTTAAAATCACTTACGATGAACAGTAAACAGAACTATATATAAGTTGTATTGACGATATTTGGAACTATTTACATATATACATATATACATTAAAGTTTTATCATGAGTTCTCTATTGGCAGTAGCATTGTCAGTATTAGGGCGAGGATATCATGGAGATCTATGGAGGGTGGGAAGTCTTATCCAGGTCTTTCCAACACTCCCCCGCTCTTTCTTTATAAATTGCCTGTATTTTAACTGGCGTCCACACCGTTCTCAAAGAAATTTTAAGGCAATTCTCTACCAAAGGTGTCCCCCATGCCATTTTTCTTTCCCATTCATATATTCCTCTCCACCTACCCTCATCCCACGGGCCTGCAATTTCCTTCTTCCACAGCTCCTGCCACCTAGCTTTGCTCCCATGCTTTGCAATAAAAATCTTATAAAGCTGGGAAACCAGTCCCTTTACTGCAGGGGTCTCAAACTCAAATTGCTTTGAGGGCCAAATGAGGACTTGTAAAGTAACCCGGGGGCCGCATAAGACGTGGGGCCTCATTTGCATAAGGGACCTCATTTGCATAAATATTTGCATAATGTTACCATACACTAACTTTTAGTAAACATGCCTCTTAATGAGTATGGATAAAGAAAGACTAAAAGATTTAGAAATAGGAAGACAATAATTAAACTGGGAACCCCAAAAGCCAAACTTGGAATGTACAACAACACTGTAGAAATAAAACTATAAATTAATTTCCTCTTGTACTAAACAAAGTGCAAACATTAATGATGCACATTTCCCAGAGCTGACATATTCCAGTTAATAAATTCAAAATAAAGAGATATTTTTCTACCTTTTGTGCATTTTTTTTCAGTTGCAATTGCTCCAGCCACTTCTGGTTTCTTCGTGTCTTCTGCTATCTCCATCGTCTGCTGTCCATTTGTCCTTTCTTCTCTCTTCTAGTTTTTTTCCATTCTCTCTCTCTACATCTGCTTTAACATACTAATCTTTCTCCTTTTGCTCTTTCCTCATTCCTATTTCATCCACTCAAATTTTACCCCTCCATCCTCAATCCCACTTACTCTCCCAATACCTGGCCAATTGTAGATTTGTCTTCTCTTCCAGACAAAATATTTTTCCCCTCTCCATTTCACTTTCCCAGCTCCATCCCATTCTAATCCTCCCCCAACATCAGCTCCCTTCTAGTTCCAGCCCCACCCAGCATCTGCTCGTTTCTAGTCCCTGCATCAGTCCATTTCCAGTCCTATCCTAGCCTCACCATCAGCCCATTTCCAATCCTAGCCCCCCATCAGTCCATTTCCAATCCTAGCTCCCTCCCCTCACAGCCCATTTCCATTCCAAGCCCCCCTCCCCATCAGCCATTTGCAGTTCAAGCCCCCCTTCCACTCAGCCCATTTCCAGTCCTAGCAACCCCCCCAGCCCATTACCAGTCCTAGACCCCCCATAGCCCATTACCAGTCCTAACCTCCCCATAGCGCACTTCCAGTCTTACCCCCCCCCATCACCCCATTTTCAGTCTTAACCCCGCCCATAGCCCATTACCAGTCCTAGTCCCCCCCATAGCCCACTTGCAGTCGTATCCCCCATCACCCCATTTTCAGTCTTACCTCCCCTCATAGGCCATTACCAGTCCTAACCCCCCAATCAGCCCACCTCCAGTCCTAACCCCCATCACCCCATTTTCAGTCCTAGCCCCCACCATAGCCCATTACCAGTTATAACCCCCCCAGCCCATTACCAGTCATAACCCCCCCCCTGCCAATAGCCCACTTCCAGTCCTAACCCCCATCTGCCCATTTCCAGTCCTAGCCCCCACCATAGCCCATTACCAGTCATAACCCCCCCCCCTTGCCAATAGCCCCATTCCTGTCCTAACCCCCATCTGCGCATTTCCTTTCCTAGCCCCCCCCATCGCCCATTACCAGTCATAACCCCCCCCCCCTGCCAATAGCCCACTTCCAGTCCTAACCCCCATTACCCCATTTCAGTCGGCCCCTCCATAGCTCATTACCGGCCAGCGAAGGAGGGAAACAAAAAAACCCAAAACCCTGGCTTCTGCCGTTGCCGCCATGGCAGCGGCAGAATCAATTGTCAAATTTTAAAAAAAAAGACTTCGGCTGCTCAAGCAGCAAAATCAGCTGTCCTGCGGCCCCTTCCCCTGTTCCCGGAGATCCGAGTCTGCTCTATCAGCGGCGTGCTTTTCAAGCCGCGTGGAGAGTATGCCCCTCTCGCGCGGCTTGAAACCGCGCGAGAGGGGAATACTCTCCTCGCGGCTTGAAAAGCACGCCGCTGATAGAGCAGACTCGGATCTCCGGGCACAGGGGAAGGGGCCGCAGGACAGCTGATTTTGCTGCTTGAGCAGCAGAAGTCTTTTTTTTTTTAAATTTGACAATTGATTCTGCCGCTGCCACGGCGGCAACGGCAGAAGCCAGGGTTTTGTGTTTTTTTTGTTTTCCTCTGTCGCGGGCCGCATGCGGCCCGCGGGCCGCGTGTTTGAGACCCCTGCTTTACTGTTTCCTTCCTCTCCATTAAATCTTCAGACACTGTTGGTCAACTTTGCAACTCCCTTCTTACCCCTTCTTGCTGTAAAAAGTACCATAATTGCATATATGCATACTGATCAGTCTCTTTCACCCCATTTGTGTCCTTGATATCCGTAAAAGATTTAACCTTCCCTTTCTTGTCCACTACCTGTCCTACCCTTACCAACCCTTTGGCTGCTCATTCTTTAAACACCCCTCCTGCCTTCTCTGGTTTGAAGCCCCCCATCCGCTGAATATGCATCTCCCGTGATACTTGTTTTCCTTCCATCAAATACCTCCTCCACTTCCCCCAAATCCTCAAGGTGAATTCCTTCTGGGGGTTCCTTACTTTCTCACCCTGCCCCTCCCTGAAGCTATCCCACCCTGTTGCCTCCAAGCTTTCACCCCGCTCTTTCTCCATATATACCCATTCAGTCATCTCACCCCTCTCCCGCCATGCAAACAAAGCTCGTAATTGCGCTGCCTCATAATAATTTGCAACACATGGCACCCCTAGCCCCCTTTCATCTCCCCACCCTTGGTGCCTTCCCATTCACATTGCTCTCCCCACCCTTGGTGCCTTCCCATCCCAAATAAACGTCATAATCATAGCCTGGAGCCATCTTAGAATTGCCTTTAGGACTCTACTGGGTAGTGCCATAAATAAAAACAATATCCTAGGCAAGACATTCATCTTTATCGTTGCTATCCGTCCTAACCAGGACAAATGGAGCCCCTTTCATCTAGACAGGTCCTTCCCCAAATTATCTACCAGGGGCCTATAGTTCCATTCTTGCAATTTATCTAAAGTGTTTCCCAGCTTAATCCCCAAATACCGTAATGTTTTTTGTACCCACTTAAAAGCGAACCACTCCCGCAGCTTCATTTCAAGTTCCTTTGGCAAATTGAACCCCGATATTTCTGTTTTGCTCATGTTTATCTTCTATCCCGCTACTGCACTATAGCTCCCTATGGCCTTCATTAAAATTGATAGACTCGTGAATGGTTGGCTGAGGGTAAAGATCACATCATCCGCAAACAATGCCACCTTACTCTGCTGCCCAAACTCCTCTATCCCCCTTATGTCCTTCTGCCCTCTTATGTACTCAGCTAATGGTTCTATCACTAGGGCAAATAGCAATGGTGATAGCGGACATCCCTGGCGTGTTCCCCTTCCTAATCGTAAGCTATCCGAATATTCACCATTCACTTTTATCCTAGCCCTGGGATTTGCGTACAGTGCTCAAACCCAACTCACGAACTTCTCCCCCAACCCCATTCTGTGAAGTACCTGAAGCATGAACTGCCACTCAACTCTATCAAATGCCTCTTCAGCATCTACCGTTATGAACGCAGCCTCTCTCCCCATCTCCTGTAAGGACCAGATGATATTCAGGATTTTCCTTATATTGTCCCCACCCTGCCGCCCCTTTATAAAACCCATCTGGTCTTTATGCACTAGTTTCAGCATCACTCTCTGCAGCCTAGATGCCAAAATCTTAGCATCCAAGTTAATGAGCGATATAAGCCTATACAAGCCTATATAAGCCTATAGTTCCAAACATGTTCACTGTATATAGTTCTCAATTCTACCAATCTGTTACTGTTAGATTTGAGCCCATTACTGTTTACACTGTTATATGTAAAAACAGCATTGATGTTTACTGCCGTTCCTTGTAAAACAGCCTTGCTTGTTCATTGTTGTTCATTGTAAACCGCAACTGATCTATGGAAGTTGCGGTATATAAAGACCTGCTAATTAAATTAAAATTAAATTATACGCCCCGCAGGTGGTATGATCCTTGCCCGGCTTAGGCAGAATCGTAATGCCTGCTTCCGCCATTGTACTCAGCAACGAATTGCCCTGTAAGATCCCATTGAATACCATCGTTAATAGCCCTACAATAGACTCCTGCATTAGTTTATAGAATTTAGCCGTATAGCTATCCAATCCAGGTGCCTTCCCCACCTTGAGGTCCCTAATTGCTACTCGCACCTCCTCCTCACTTACCTGCCTCCCCAACTCCTCTGCCTCCTCCACTATTAATTTCTATAACTTACATCCCTCAAGGAATTCCTCTCCCTTCTGCTTCTTCTCTTTTACTTCACTCCTATATAGCTTCTCGTAGTAGTCCACAAAAACTATCCTAATCTCTGCTGACCTATACACCATTTTCCCCTACTGGTTACGTATTCTCCCAATACTAGACTTCTGTTGCTTTGCTTTCAGCCTACTTGCTAGGAACTTCTCCATTCTGTTCCCCCCTTCATAGTGTGCCTGCCTTAATACTGCCAATGCATGCGCAATTTCTGCGGCCCTTAACTGGCTCAACTCCCCCCTTAATTTTATCAGCTCCGCTATCACCCGTGGGTCATAATCACATTGACGCCTCCCTTCCAATATCTGTTCTCTGTTCTAACTGCCTCTCCACCTCCCCCTTTTTCCTCTTCTCCTGAGCCGCAATACTTAACATGTGTCCCCTCACCACTGCCTTCAATCCATCCTAGACCGTCCCTAATGTTACCTCCCCATTCAGATTATGCCTCAAATAATCTTGTATAACCGCCCATATGCGATCCACATACTTCCTATTCTCCAAGAGCGCATCATTTAAACGCCAAAATTTGACCCCTTCATCTTTCTCCCCCACTGCAAAGGTGATATTTACTGGAGTATGATCCATCCATGTTATACTTCCCATTTCTACCTGCTGGGTCTTGGACACCCACTGACCATATCCATATCATATCTAACCCTACTATAAATTCTGTGCACCTGGGAGTAGAATGTATATTTCTTTTCCCCCGGGTGATGACACCTCCACATGTCTACTAACCCCAGGCATTCCTTCAGTCTCAGGAGACTATACCATTCTTTCTGCTCTCCTCCCCCACCATTATCAACCTCGGGTTAACAGTTAAATTGAAATCTCCCCCCAATATAATTGGTGTCTCCTGGACTCTCTAGCTCACGTAACAACCTCTCATAGAACTCCTCTCTCTGCGTATTGGGGGCATACACACTAATGAGTCAAACCTCCTCTCCTTTAATCTTCAACTTAACTCCCGCCCATCTTCCTTTTTCGTCTCTCTGTTCCTCCACTACCGCATCCTGATATTTTGCACTTATTAGGATCCCCACCCCCCCTTTCCTAGGATGTGCCCTCTGCCCAGCCAACAGTGCCCTTGGGTATATTTTTGAGTATATCAATCTTTCCTGCCCCACCTTCAGATGCGTCTCCTGTATACACAGGAGGTCCGCCTTTAATCTAGTGCCCTCCTGTTCCAAAAGATGGAGTTATGCCAGGATTGCAACCCTTTAGTGTTCACAGTGCCCACTATGAGCTGCTCTCTATCCAAGCTCTTCCCCTTGTTCCTCTCCCTCCCCCCTTCCCTTCTCCCCTACCTCCCTCCCCGTTCCCCCAGCCCCTTCTACAACAGAGGCTATTTCTGGAGTCGTGCACCACCCGCTACCCCCTACCCCACATCCCACCTCCCCTCTGGCCCCCACACAGCCCCCCTCTTACCCTCTTCCTCCCTCCTTCCCCCCACACTTCAACCAAACACAGCCCTCACCCAACGTTCAGACATCTCCTCTTCTCACCCTTCCCCCACACCTTCACCCCATATCCCTCTAATGCAAGACATTACCATATCACAGGGCATATTCCTCCCATTCCTTATCAATTTCTGCCCTTACAGCATACTACTTTATACAACTTTTCACCCCCCTCCCCCCTTTGTCCAACTTTTAAGCATTAATCCTATGATTCACTTGCAGCAAGCCTTGCTCCTCTATTGGCCAAATCCTTATGCCAGTTCTCCATCTTTCACTGCTTAGCTCCTCTGTGCTGTGACCATCTGTTATCCTCCTCCTTCTCCAACCTTCTTCCTCGTTGTTGCCACCCCAGCTGTTTCCGCTGCTCACCATCCTGCTCCCTCCGATTCCACTCAACACTTATTTATTTATTTATTGTTCTTATATACCGCACTCTTCAAAATCAGCGCGGTTTACATAAAATGGTGTGGTGCAATAGGAGCACTTACAATGAACAGGGAGGATAAACATGGAATAAACTGGTGGTAACTATATACATCAATTTGCCTCCTCTGCTTGCTCCTCCAAACCAGCTTCCTTCATTGCTTCCCATGCTGCCTCCAGCGTCTGCATTCTCCATGTTCTCTCCCCCTTGGTAAACGCCAACTCAAAGGGATTTAACCAACTATATTGCATCCCCTCATTCCTTAGTACTTTGTGGCTTTCTGTCTCTGCAAAGTCCCCAGTGATAGATCAGCATATAATGCCACCGGGTAGCCCTGCTACTGAAAAGTGCTCAGTCCTCTCATCTTGGCTGCTACTCTCTCCTTTATTTTGTAATCCTTCAGGCAAATTATTATGTCTCTAGGCCTGTTGGCCCTAATTGGTCCCAGGGCCCGATGCGCTCTGTCGATCCATATTTCCTCCATGCCCTCCTCATCACCTCCCTGCCGCAGAGCCTCCAAACACACAGCTTCCGCTACTTTCGCACAGTTCCTAAACTCCAACCCTTCTGGAACCCCCCTTATCTGGAGATTGTTCCTTCTGGAATGATTTTCCAGGTCCTCCAGCTTCAGGAGCATTTGCTCTCTCCACTCCCCTTCTCCACTGAGTTTGGATTCCCACTCCTCTTGCTGCAGCTCCAAAGCTTCGAGCCGGTTCTCATGGTCCCCCGTTCTGTGAATTACCTCCTCCACCTCCTCTTTCATACTATTTATAAGCTCACCATGTGCGATTTTTGCAGACTGTACCTCTGTTTTCAACTCCTCGAACCACTCACAGAGTTCCTCTCTCGTGACTTGCTTGGACGCGCCATCCAAGGCTTCTCCCTCTTGTGTAGCATTTCCTTTCACACTCCTCTCTGCTTGTTCTCTCTGCGTGGAGTCACTGCCCACCATTTTAGCCTCTCCTGCTGCACCACTCTTGTCCACAAACGCATATTCATGCAGATCCGCCGTTTTCTTGCGGGTCGCCATGCTCTGCTGCCGCTCCTCACCTCCCTAATGCAATCTCCAATCACAATCTCCTCTGTTTGGGGCCTTAACACTAGAAGCCCCAAAAGGAATTTTACCTAGAAACCCCAAAGTACGTCGCATTATCACGACTGTGTTTAGCATGAAATGCAGATGTGAATTAATGTGAAGTTACTTATTTGTTAAATACGTGCAGTATGTGACATGACGTCACCGTGTGTTTATTGTAATGTCAGAGTAAAACTGTAATCAGTGATTGAGATGCACCACCTAGTGGGAACATGAATTTATACCTAGAAGCCCCAAAGTACGTCAATTGACGCATCCAAGACAATTGAGTGCATCAATTAACGTACTTTGGGGCTTCTAGGTATAAATTCATTTTCCCGCTAGGTGGTGCATCTGTCATTAATTTTCGATGCACATATTTGAACATCTTGACCTTGCTAACAAAGTCATGGAACATGACACATGGTTCTAGCAGTGGCGCTGGTATACAACTTAGAAGATGCATTGCATCAATTGACGCATTTTGGGGCTTCTAGTTTTAAATTCCGATTTTACCGGGGGTAGATCCGGAGCTCTTCACTCACGTGGTCATCATGGCGGGTGATGTCACTTCCTCCCTCCGTTTTTACAGCAGGTCACACTAACCTTCGAAGACTTCTTGGATTAATTTTCCTCTTCCTACCACTTCCTGGGAGGTTCTTGACAGTTCCATGAACAGAAAACATCTTAATAACATTGTGAACTGTAGACACAGGAATTCCTGTACTCCTTTGATGATGGCTTTTCTGATGGTCTCAGGCAGTTCTCGTCTTCACCATTGCAAAAATGGAACAGGGAGTGAATGTGGCCATTTTAAACATTAGAGTCATCATTCATTGGTTGATTCAAGTCATGTGAGTACTGACAGTTGATTACAGGTGCATCTAATTTTACTGCAGTGGGAATGTGGTTCTTCTGTTCAAACTGATTTGAATTGTTTATTAGGGTGCCAATAATCATGTCCTGGTAATTTCCAAGTTTTTATGCTATTTCTTTTTTTTTAATTAGTCTTGGTTTATTTGATTCTTTTGTGTCAAATATATGTTCATTTCACTGGCCACTTTTTTTAGAAGATATTGTTCATTATGAGATCAAAATACAAGAATCTCATGAATATTTTCAAAATTTTACATGAGTCATCAGCAAACGTTCTAACAACTATAATTTCTAAGGACATAGGCTCAAGGCCCAGAGGCTCACAGTCTATTAACAGACTTAATTCCCACTTGAAGTTTAATAGATCCAAACAAATGACATCTAATAGGGCTTTCTCCTTTATGGCACCACAACTATGGAATTCTATTCCTAGTGATTTAAGAAATGAGTATGATATCAAAGATTTTCGAAAGTCCCTTAAAACATACCTATTTATTGAAGCACATGGCAACTAATCTAATCCAATAGAACAAAATGTTTTAACCCTTTGAATTTCAATTTTCCTATAATGTTTAAATTATTTTAACATTTTGTAAGATTGCAGTTATTTGTTTAATGTAATTGTAATGAATTATGAAATGTAATTTTGCTGTAGTTTATGTATAATTTAATGTACTGTAGTTTACTGTAATGTACTATCTTGTTGTCTCCCCCCCCCCTCGATGTAGTCCCTCTGTTGTCTTGTTGACCACTTTGATTGAAGGATAAGGTGGTATATAAAACTGATTAAATAAATAAATTAATTAATTAAAGAGGTTGAACTGCAAGAGTGCCAATAATGTTGACCACAACTGTAATCTAAGAACTACACACCCATCAACTGGAGCTGCTACAGTACATGAATCTTGAGCTGCTACATTTATTTTTTTATTTGCATTTTTATACTACTTTTTCCATTAGATCAAAGATGGTTTACATAGGACCAAATCAATTACATGAAACAGATCAACTATATACAGATAATAATAATAAACTTTGTACAGAGTCATTAAAATAACTATATTACAATGTAGGTGATAACAGACTTAGCAGTGAAAGGAGAGTAGTAAGAATTTGTAAGTCTGGAATGGGGGAGGAAGAGGTTTTGTTCTAATATTGTGTTGATTGTGTTTGTACATTGAGAGAGGGAGAAGTAAGGGTATCAAAATGTTTCTTGAAAAGATAGGTTTTTAGTATTTTGCAGAAGGAGGAGAAGTCAGATGTTTGTCTGAATTTGGATGGGAGTTTCTTCCAGAGTATGGGCTCTTAATGAGAGAAAACTGTATTGTTGGTCGCTTTGTTGGATCTCCAGAAGTCTGGTGTGATTCTTAATTTATTTTTTCTATTCTCTCGCTTTGGCCATGATTCTACTTGTGAGGTGATTAGAGTGGAGAGATGTGAAGGGGCTATTTGTCTGAGCAGCCTGAATATTATCATAATAGACTTGCATTGTATTTGGCTTTGTATAGGAAGTCAGTGTAATTCATATAGTACCAATGTGATGTGTTCAGAGATGCTTTTGTCTGAGACAATACGTGCAGGAACATGTTGAATAGTTCAAGCCCAGTATCCTGTTTCCAGCAGTGATCAATCTAGGTCATACGTACCTAGCAGTTTCCCCAAAAGACACAGGTTCCACAATGCTTGTATTCGGTCAAGCATTGATATCCTGGGTCCCTTTTTTAACGTTTTAAATCCTTTTATTAAGGAAAAACAGAGGAAATACAAAGTAATGATCAAACATGTATAGAAAACATACATCATATTATGAAGTAACCCATCCCACAAAATGGAGTGTGATATATAGAAGTAAAATGAACCTGAATACAGAGTAGAGCCAAAATTCTAGACAAACCCCTAATACTAAGCAGGAGCCAAGAAAATTTAAACAAAGTAAAGATTACTTCATCCCGATCTCTGTAAAAAAAACCCTCCAGCTGAGAAGAATCAAAAAAAATATACGATTTACCCTGAAGTACAATAACACATTTACAAGGATATTTAAGTAGAAAGGAAGCCCCAATTGCTACGACACGAGGACGCAGCGCAAGGAAAGCCTTCCTCTTCATTTGAATACTGTGACAAACATCGGGGAACATCTGTATCGCTTGACCAAAAAACTTTTCATGTTGGTATTTAAAATAAGATTGAAAAATCATATCCTTATCTCTTTCCAATAAAAAAGAAACTATCAATATGGCATGAGTGGGAATCTCCTCTATAGAAGTCTCTAAGAAAACAGATAAGTCTAAACTGCACAGATAAATGGTCCATTTCCCCCGTAGCAACACCACCTGTCTCCGAGTCTGAGACCGGACTCTCTCTAATACCAGTAGGTAGATAATATATTTTAGATAAAACTATTTATTTATTTATTATTTATTTATTTACAGTTCTTATATACCGCACTCTTTGGTATCAACGCGGTTTACAGATAACAAATTTTCGCATTGGAACAATCCTTTGCTTATATTATAACAGGGTCAGTAACTTGGAAATAACAGGGGAAACTATATACATACTATATACAAACAGATATTTCACCTGTGGATAATTTACAGTTCAGGTTACATATTGGGATCTTGACTTTGGGTGTGCAGAGAGTCTGGTTCGTGTTCTGTAAGAATTCTATAGAGTCTGGATCAGAAATTTTCAAAATATCTTTCAGATATTTGGTAAATAATATATTCAGAGAGTGGAGTGGAGGAGTAGCCTAGTGGTTAGAACACTGGCTTGGTAACCAAGCAACCAGGGTTTGATTCCCTCTAGCACTCCTTGTGGCCTTGGGCAAGTCACTTAACCCTCCACTGCCTCGGAAGAAAGGCCTGGCAATCTACTTCCGGTGACACTGCCAAGAAAACCCAGGAGCTTCTGGGTCGCCAGGAGTCAGCACTGACTCAAAGGCACACATTGCATTTTGCATATTCGGAGATAGGTAGTGAGTACGGGGAAAATTTAGTACACGAAGATTTTTCATGCGCAAAAGCATTTTCAAAAATCTCATCATGACGGTGTAACAATAAAGAGTCCTGAACAGAAGACGCCAGAACTCCTTGTATTGACGAAATTTGGCCCGCCATCTTTAATTCCTGAGTCTCTAGAGTTACTAGTCTGTCTTGATGTTCAGCCAGCATATCCACAGTCTCTTTTGTAAACTTAGAGAGCTTCACTAGAGAGGATTTCAACGATAACTCAATTCTAGAAACAATCTGCCAAATATCTAAAAGCGACACATCTTTCGGGGGCTTAGGGTCTTCAGGAGTTAAAGAAAAATCAAAAGGAAGAGGTAATACAGCATTAGAGGAATTTAATCTCAAGAACGAATCGGGAAGCTTAACGGAAACAGGGAGGTCTCCATCCACAATAGTATGGGAGGAGTCCTTACCCTCAGCATGAGGCCCTTTGCTGGATGGGGAAACAACCCTGCGCGGTTCAGGAGATGAGCCAGGAAGTCCAGGACTTACGGAGATAGAAGAGTCTAATGTATCAATGGCAGGGGGAGGAGCCATGGACTTTAAATGATTTGCCCGTAGACATAGAAGGCACAAGAGATTTCTTCTTACGTTTCCCCATCTACGATAATAAATCAGCCTGGACCAAGATGCTCCTCTGTGCTCCAAAGGGGTGTGTCCAAAGGGGCGGTGCTTGTTCCTTGGTGGGGGCTGGATCTTATAGCCTACTCTGGTCACGTGGTCCCCAGTGCTCAGCGGCACGGATCAAATAGCTCCACTCACGGCTCAGGTAGAAATGCAAAAGGAAAGCACACACTCAGAGACCCGCGGTGGGGGCTGGATCTTATAGCCCACTCTGGTCACGTGGTCTCCATTGCTCACCGGCACGGATCAAGTAGCTCTACTCACGGCTCAGGTAGAAATGCAAAAGGAAAGCACACACTCCATCCTGGGTCCCTTTTTAATAATGGTTTATGGACCTTTCCTCCAGGAACTTGTCCAAACCTTTTTTAAACCCAGCTACACTAACAGCCTTTACTACATCCTCCGGTAACAAATTCCAGAGTTTGATTACACGTTTAGTGAAAAAATATTTTCTCTTATTAGTCTTAAATAGTTTACCCTGTAGCTTCATTGCATGTCCCCTAGTCTTTCTATATTCTGATAACGTAAACAATCGATCTACGTTTACCCGTCCATTCCATTCATTAATTTATAGACTTCTATAATATCTCCCCTCAGCCGTCTTTTTTCCAGGTTAAAAAGTCCTAACCTTTTTTGCCTTTCTTCATAGGGGTATCCGTCCGTCCCCTTTACCTTTTTAGTGGCTCATCTCTGAACCTTTTCTAATAACGCTATATCCTTTTTAAGATACGGCGACCAGAATTGCACACAATATTCAAGGTGCGGTCTCACCATGGAACGATATAAAGGCATGATTTGTAATATCCTTTGTTGTATTTTCCATTCATTTCCTTATGATACCTAGCATTCTATTTGCTCTCTTGGCCCCTGCTGCACACTGGGAGGAGGGTTTTAACATGTTATCCACAATGACGCCTAAATCTTTTTCCTGGGTGGTGGTTCCTAATGTGGAACCTTGCATCGTGTAACCATAGTTTGGGTTGTTCTTCCCTAGATGCATAACTTTGCACTTGTCAACATTAAATTTCATCTGCCATTTTGATGCCCAGTCTTCCAATGTTCTTCTTGGCTAAGCCTTGCAATAGACTATTACAATAGTCAAAATGTGGTGTAATTAATGCCTGAAGTACTGATCTGAAATCTTGAATGGGTAGAAGATAACATAATTTTTTTAACAGTTTAAGTTTGAAGTAGATTTTTTTTTTGGTTGTGTGCTTTATGTGGGAAGACATGTTGAGGGCTTGGTCGAGTATGATCCCAAGATATTTTACTTCATTCTTAACGATTATATCTATGTCATTTATTGTGATAGTTGGTGGGGGCAGGGGGGGGGTGGAATTCCTGGTATCTGCTAATGTATAATGCTTCAGTTTTACTGAAATTTATGTGGAGATTGAGGGAAGTAAGCCAATTTGAAGCCTCTTTGAAACAGTCAAGAAATTGTTGTGGGTTTGAGTCTGATATGTTAAAAGGAAGATATAACATTATATCGTCTGCATATATGTGGTAAAAAAACTTAAATTTTTTGAATATGGTGCAAATAGGCTGGAAGTATAGGTTGAAGAGGAGGGCAGATAGAGCAGACTCTTGGGTAGTCCTTGTTTTTGATTGTATTGATTAGATGTGTGATGGCCTATTCTTATTTGTTAGGTTCTGTTGAGATATAACACTGAAACCACTTGAGGGTTGTGTCTTTTCAATCCTATCTGTTGTAAACGTGAAATCATTAGAGTACGGTTGATGCTGTCAAATGCAACTCAGATGTCTAAAAATATAAGTATGAAGGTACAAGATTGTCGAATAAGGCAATCAATAGGGCTTTTACCCCATGGAATGGGCGGAAACCATATTGATGTTCATCAAGCGGCACATAAGAATCAATGTGGTCCTGAAGTTGAATTTGGACAACATTTTCAATTAACTTGGCCAAGAAGGGAAGGCTGGATATTGGTCTATAAGCTGAAGGGTTTATATCTAGAGCTTTGTTTTTTAGGATGGGACGAATTATTGCATGTTTTAGGGAGGGGAGCATGTAGTCTTGTTCAAGGGAGTAGTTAATTATTTTAAGTATGTATGGGGATAGTTCTGATTTGGTGGCTTTTATCCAGTTGACAGGGTAGGGATCGAGGCTGGATGTAGTAGTGTTCAGTTTGGAAAGGATATTGTTAAGTGTATCTTTTGTGGTGCAGGAATAGGTGGACCATGACAGTTTGAGCGGATATATTTGGTAGTGAGAGGGCTGGATGTGTCGTTTGAGGTTTTAAATTATCCTTGTAGAAATCAGTGAGAATATGGGGGTCAGTGGTTAGGTTAGAGAGGTCATCGCTGGATTTGTTACAAGTGAGGGTTTTTACGATTTGAAAGAGTTTGCGGGGGCGGCTGAGTGAATTTTTTTAAATATTAGAATAATATTCTTTTTTCTTAGTGTTGATTGCATCTCGGCAGATTTGCAATGTACTCATGCAGAGTATTTGCAGCATGTTAGATTTGTGGCATCTCCATTTGCGTTCAATTCTGCGCAGATTGATTTTGATTATTTTTAATTCTCGAGTATACCATCAAGCAGAATGTTTTTTGAATGTTGTTGAAGGTGGTGTTGTGATGGGGCCGCATTGGATATTGTGTCATTCCAGTTTGTTAGTGTGTCCTATAAGTTTGTTGGATCAGGATCTAGTAGAGGGAGAATATGGTCTAAGAATGTATCTTTTTCAAACTTCTTGAACCTTTTCTGCAGAAGGAAACTGGGCTGTGATGGGATTTGGAATTTGATAATAAAGTGATTAGACCAGTGTACAGGTTGGATTTGTAGGCTGAATGTCTGAAAAGAGTTAAAAATCTCATTAGGAAGGAATACCAAGTCTAATATTTTTATTTATTTATTTACATTCTCTTATATACCGCGCTATTCTGCATCAGAGCGGTTTACATTGAACAAACTGAAATTACATTGAACAGGGTATTATAACTTGGAGATAAACTAGTTTACAGGGAACATGGGCTATGGAGGGTTAAGTGGCTTGCCCAAGACCACAAGGAGCACCTGTGGGACTAGAAACCCCAGTCCTTCTGGCACAAGGTTGCTGTCCTCTAGTGGGATTTGAACCCCTGACCTTCTGGCCTGAAGTACTTTGCCCCAACCACTAGGCTACTCCTCCACTCCAATATGTTACCCTTGCTGTGGGCAGGAGTATTAACTATTTGGTAGAAACCCATATCCAAAGTATTGAGAAATGTTGAGGCATGGTTGTTGTGTAGAAAAGGAAGATTAAGGTCACCTAATAGTGTAACAGGTTTTTTACTAGTTAAAACAAGTATGTTTGTTTATCATGGTTGGAGTAAGGACTTGGATGAGAGCTGATTGAGGCGCAAGGAATTAAAGTGAGTTGGAGTGAAATGATTGGTGATATTATCTATGTGTGCCTCTGTCCAGGAACAGAGACACTGTAACGGCATGGCGGCAGAACAGAGAGAGAATAATAGGAACAGTATATTGACAGTAATGCAAATTAAAATTACAAGGTAAGCTTAAGATAGACTGAAGGGCCAGTTGGAGCCATGTGACAGAAATTGATAACTCTTGATTTATTACATGCTTAATTGTTTGAATACCTGTTAAATAGTTGGTTCCTGTTTTTGGGATGGGTGCGGGGAAGATATTGTGTATATGGGAATGGGGGGGGGGTGTTCATTCTGTGGGGATGTGTTAGCATGGGGAGTGGGGAATATGGGGGGAGTGTATGCTTGTGAAGGGACGTATGCAAGTAATTAGTGATTTGTGACTTGGCTAGATGGTGGATAAGGAGGAAAAGGGGAGGGAGTATTCTATGAGGCCTGGAAACGATGAGATGGGGTTGGCAACTGAGGACTCTCTGGGCTGGGGTGGTAACACTGCCCCCTCTCTTGGATTAGGTCCTATGAACTGACCTCTTCCCCCATTAGGGAGGGGACATATAAGGGTAGAGCTGGGAGCACAATGCGTGGAGTCACGCTCGGCTATATGGTTGGAAAGTGAGAGCCAGGGGGAGAAAGAGTGTTGGTAACTAGGGTGGGAGGGCAGGAGGAGGACCAGGCAAAGTAAGATGGGGAGGAAGCATGGGAGTGTGAATGTTGGCTGAGTAGAGAGGAAGTGGAAGGATAGTGGACCGATAGATGACATTGGGGGGTGTGGGGCCCTTGAAATATCATAGCATGTCTTGCGATGAGGGAGATTATGTGAAGGTTTGAAAGGGGGGAAGATAGGGGAATGGGAGGGGTGGGGTGGGGGGACAGGGCAGGGAGGGGGAGAAGGAGGGGAGATTGGGGGACGGCCGCAACAGAGAGGGCAAGAGGCAGTACAACAGTGGTGAGGATGGAGGGGACTCCAGGCTGGGGGGGGGGGGTCCTCTGGTTCTAGGGATGTACTGGTTGGGAACCACCCATGAGCTCAAAGTGCAATAGTGAGAACCATATCATGGAATGTTTGTGGGCTGGGAATCCCTATCAAAATACTATAAGATTCTGCGGGCACTCGCTAGACACAAATGTGACATAGCCTTTCTCCAGGAAATGCACCAAACAGGAGAACAGCATGCCAAATTGCATAAAGACGGGGTGGGCCAGGTGTATGGATCCCCTGCTCAGGGGAGAAAAGGGGTGGTGGTCATTCTGGTTCACAAAAATGTCCGATTTACAAACAGTGGAGTTTTTGGACATGTCCGGTCGCCTTTTCATCTTGAGGGAGGACTTGGAGAGTAGCCTCGTTATCTTCTGCAATGTATATGGTCCTAATGTAGCAGATGCCTCATTGAATACCCGGTTGGACTCCAAAATAGAGCAATTCCCAGTGGATCCACTCATGGTGGGCAGGAACTTTAACAGGGTCCTTGATCCAACCATTGACACCTCGCATGTAGAGGGAGTGGGAGTGCATAAGAACATAAAATATGCCATACTGGATCAGACCAAGGTCCATCAAGCCCAGTATTCTGTTTCCAACACTGGCCAATCTAGGTCATACATACCTAGCAGTTTCCCCAAAAGACACAGGTTTCACAATGCTTGTATTGGGTCAAGCATTGATATCCTGGGTCCCTTTTTAATAATAGTTTATGGACCTTTCCTCCAGCAACTTGTCCAAACCTTTTTTTAAACCCAGCTACACTAACAGCCTTTACTACATCCGCCGGGAACAAATACAAGAGTTTGATTATATGTTGAGTGAAAAAATATTTTCTCTTATTTGTCTTAAATAGTATCTCCAGGAACAAGCAGGAATGAGTCCTCACATATGGGTACGTCAGAACCGACAGAGCCTGCGCGGGAAAGCTCCCCAGCTTCCCAGAAAGGAAGCTTTTGGGGCCTCCCACAGCGCATGCGCGCTGCCTTCCCGCCTTCCTGACCAACTCTCTTCAGTTCTTCTTTTTCCGCGGAGCCAGCAGGTCGTGTTCCTGTCACCGCTGAAGAACTTCTTAGTTTAATTTGTTTCTTTGACCGCGTGTCTGCCTTCCCCGATTCCGAACCGGTACCGCCGGTCTTTTTTCGTTTATTTAAAAAAAAATATATATATATATAATTACTTTTTCTTCACTTGGTGTATTTTTTCTGTGAGGCCTCTAGGCCTTCTCAGGTCTCCCTCATGGAAAAACCAGCTTCTGGTTTTAAAAAATGCACCAAGTGTACCGGTACTATTTCAGTCACAGATACCCATGAGTGGTGTCTTAAATGTTTGGGGCCTGACCATTCCATTCCGGATTGTTCATCCTGCTCTCTAATGTCCAAAAGGGGCTTACAGAACAGAGCAGCTAAGTTTCATATGCTGTTTTCTACCGATACTCCAGCATCAACATCCTCCAGGTCTTCTTCTCCTGATGGATCTCAGGTAACCAAACATTCTTCAGGCAAGTCCTCAAAAGGCAAATCTCCCTCTAAGCAGCGAGAGGCCCTTGCATTTGACCCTGAGGACCCTGCCCCAGCCAAACAACCCCGGCAGGAAGCTCCGGCTTCCAAAGCTCCTCCTATGGGGTTACAGGTAGACATCGATGGCACGGCCTCGACCGATCTCCTGTTAGACTGCTCTGGGGTACCGGCTAACACCGGTACCGACATCCAGGCAGTTGTGGCGACTATGGGTACTACGGTACAATCCATGCAGCAGGCCTTACTGGCTTTCATTAATGCTGCAACGCCATCGGTACCGCGACAATCGGTTCCGACTCCGATTCCGGTACCGCAACCGATACCGGTACCCAGAGTATCTACTTCCAGTAGCATGCCGGTACCGGTCTCCGGTTCCGGAGATTTCCTCGATACCGCTCCGATTCCCGGTACGCCCGATGTCGATACCGGTCGGTACGCGTATCGATCTCTGGAAGCAAATAGGCGATACTTTGAATCCTCTGAAGATTCTGATACATCAGATGATTCTGCTGACGTCTCTTTTACTCTTCCTGAGGAGCCCTCTTCTCCAAAAAGGAGAATGTCTCCTCCAGAGGATTTGTCCTTTCAAGACTTCATCATTGAAGTAGCTAAAGGACTTTCCATATCTGTATCCTCTGAAAAGGAACCTAGAGCAAAGAAATTGGATATTTTAGGATACTCTAAGGTTCCCAAAGAGGCAGCCACCTTACCCATACATGAAATTCTTCAAGAACACATGATGGACTTGTGGGAAGCTCCTCTCACCCTATCTCCACATTCTCGACGTTTGGACACCATGTATCGGGTTCCTCCTTCTCCTGGTTTTCAAAAGACTCAGCCTCCTCACCACTCTATTGTGGTGAAGTCTGCTATGAAAAAGATAAAAGAGTACCAAAAGACACTCTTCTACCCCTCCAGGAAGAGAATGTAGGACTCTGGATGCTTTTGGGAGAAAAATCTTCCAAGCTAGCATGCTTATTGCCAGAATCAATTCATACAGCCTCTATATGGGCATGTTTTTGAAAGAGATTGCATTAAAGATAAGTCAGTTTCTCCCCTTTATCCCAGAGGATAAGCAAGAGGAGTTCCTTCTTTTGCTAAAGCAAACTCAAGATGTTTCAAAGTTCTCCAACAGAGCAGCCTTTGACTCTTTTGAGGGGGCAAGCAGAGCCTCTGGCATTGCCATAGCTGCTCGCAGACTGGCTTGGCTCCAGGCCTCTGATTTGGAACCCTGGGTACAAGAAGGCTTGGGCAATCTGCCCTGTACAGGTGAAAATCTGTTTGGCAAGGAGTGGCAAATCAAAGCCACTCAAATGAATGCAGAGAATGCTGCTTTAGATAGACTTTCTAAGTCTACCTCTACCCCTGCCAAGAAAAAATCTTTTAAGAAACCTTTCTATAAAAAGACCAGATTTTCCACAAATACTGGCCAGCAATCTTCCCAAGTTCGCTTTGCTCCTAAGCGTCAGCAAACTAAACAGGCCAGAACAAAGTCTACAGGGGCTGCTACAATCCAGCAGTCCCAACCCCCTCAGGGTTTTTGACTTGATTCTAGAGAACTTAACCTTTCTGGCTCTGCAACAATCAGAACCTCTCACCATTCCAGGAAGGTTAACTCATTTTGCTCCCAGATGGGAACAAATCACATCAGAACCGTGGACCCTCTCTATCATCAAAGAGGGCTACAAACTACATTTCTCCAGCCTTCCTCCCCGTTCATGGTGAGACAATTCAATTCTCCCCCTTCTCTCCTGTACCTGTTGGGCCAGGAGGTGACCACTCTTCTCGCCCAAAAGGCAATAGAAGAGGTTCCTCTTCCTCAACAAGGGTCAGGTTTTTACTCCCCTTATTTTCTCATTCCCAAGAGAACAGGGGGGTACAGACCCATTCTGGATCTCAGAGAATTGAACAAATTCCTATACAATAGTTCTCTGTGTGCTGTGCTTTCCTGTCTAATCAATGTGTTTATACCTCAAAAATTTCCTGTCATGATTTGACAATTTCCAATCTGTAATCAAAAACCGCTGCTGATCGCTGGAAGTAGCGGTATACAAATGTATACTAAATAAATAAATTAAATAAATAAATAAATAAATAAATAAATACAAGGAGAAATTTAAGATGCTTTCTCTAGGCACTCTCCTTCCATACCTACAGAGTCAGGACTGGCTTTGTTCTCTAGATCTCAAGGATGCGTACACACATATACTCATCCATCCATCCCACAGAAAATTCCTAGAGTTTCTGTTCCAGGGAAAACATTTCCAATACAGAGTCCTTCCCTTCGGTCTAGCCTCTGCTCCAAGGGTATTTACCAAATGCATGGCAATAGTAGCTGCATTTCTACGCACTCTGGGAATCTTTGTCTTCCCATACCTGGACGACTGGCTCATCCGAGCTCCATCTCAGTCCGAGGCTCAGACTTCCCTGGACCACACCAGACGCATACTGCACTATCTGGGACTTGTCATCAATCTGCCAAAGTCTCAACTCACCCCTACTCAGTCCCTAGAATTCATAGGGGCCTGGCTAGATACCACCACTGCAAGGGCCTATCTTCCTCAGGCCCGTTGCCACCGTCTAGTGCACTTGGCCTCTCAAGTTCAGTCCAAAAGCCACTTGACGGCCAGGGAGATGCTACAACTGCTAGGCCACATGGCATCCACAGTTCATGTGGTGCCTTATGCACGCCTACATATGAGAGCAGCTCAATGGACTCTGTCCACCCAGTGGACACAAGCATCAGGAGCTCTCTCAGACCAAATAGCAACCTCAAAACGTCTTTTTTGGTCTCTCCAATGGTGGATATCCACTCAAAATCTGTTGTTGGGGGCCCCCTTCCAACCTTTGTTACCCCAAGCAACTCTCACTACAGATGCCTCCCAAGCAGGTTGGGGAGCTCATCTCCAAGACCTCTCCACTCAGGGCACTTGGTCTCCACAGGAGACTACCCTTCATATCAACCTTTTGGAGCTGCGAGCAATTTTCCTTGCTCTCAAGGTCTTTCATACCCTCCTCATCAACATGACAGTCCTTGTTCATACCGACAATCAAGTAGCCATGTTCTACATAAACAAACAAGGAGGGACTGGCTCTCTGTCGCTTTGCAACGAAGCTCTAAAACTGTGGGCCTTCGCCAGAGAGCATCAGATCCATCTCCTGGCAGTGTACCTCCCAGGAATCCAAAACTCTTGGGCAGACAGACTCAGTCGAGTTCTGCTTCCATACGAATGGTCCCTGCACATGGATCAGGTACTCAGAATCTTTCAGGAATGGGGAACCCCGGACATAGACCTCTTTGCAAGTCCGTACAATGCCAAACTTCCCCGGTTCTGTTCCAGGATTCCGTGTCAGGGAGCTCAGGCCAAGGATGCCTTCCTCCTTCATTGGGGTCAGGCCTTCCTATATGCCTTTCCACCCATTCCCTTGATTCCCAAGACTCTATTCAAACTTCAGAGGGATCAAGGATCTATGATCCTCATAGCTCCACGCTGGCCACGCCAAGTGTGGTACCCTCTACTTCTGCATCTCTCCCAGGCACCCTCCCTGGATCTGGGAGCTGCTCCAGACCTTCTGTCTCAAGAGGAGGGGACTTTGTGGCACCCAAACCCCAAATCCCTTCACCTCAGAGCTTGGTTACTGAAGGCCTAGACCTTCAAGACTTCAATCTTTCTCAACAAGTGCAGGATATCCTCCATGCATCTAGAAAACCTTCCACCAGGCGTTCTTATGCTTTTAAATGGAAAAGATTTTCCATCTGGTGTGCTGAAAAGGGTCTTAACCCTCTAGCACTACCTTTAAATTCTTTACTCGAATATCTCCTGCATCTTTCCAATGCAGGACTTAAAACCAATTCTGTAAGGGTCCATTTGAGTGCTATTGCAGCATCTCTTCAGCCTATCAATGGACAATCTGTTTCCTCTCATCCTCTTATTGCAAGATTCATGAGAGGTCTAACTTTAACTAAGCCTCCCATTCGGCCTCCTCCGGTGGCATGGGACTTAAACGTGGTTCTTGGTCAGCTTATGAAGCCACCCTTTGAACCCTTAGCCACTACCTCCTTGAAATTCCTTTCCTGGAAAGTCATTTTCCTTATTGCAATCACTTCTGCTCGCCGCATCAGTGAACTGCAGAACTTTAGTGGCTAATCCACCTTATACAAGGTTCCATCATGATAAGGTAGTCCTTAGGACAAATCCCCACTTTATGCCTAAAGTGGTCTCACCTTTTCATCTTAATCAAGAGGTATATTTACCTGTCTTTTTTCCAGCTCCTCATGCATCCAATGCAGAGCGGAACCTTCATACTCTAGACTGTAAAAGAGCTCTTGCCTTTTACCTCCACAGGACACAGCAACATCGAAAGTCTTCTCAACTTTTTGTTGCTTTTGATCCTTCTCATTTAGGACTTCCAGTCTCAAAAAGAACACGGTCCAATTGGATTGCTCAGTGTATTTCTTTTGCTTATCAGAGTAAGAACCTTTCTCTGGAAGGCCATGTCACAGCTCACAATGTGAGAGCCATGGCCACATCTATGACTCATATTCATTCTGTATCCATTAATCAGATCTGTCGAGCAGCCACCTGGGCCTCGGTTCATACCTTCACATCCCATTACTGCTTGGACAAGGACTCCCGCCGGGATGCCTTGTTTGGTCAGGCTGTCCTCAGACACCTGTTCCATTCTTAAACAACTCCTGCCCACCTTCCCTGAATGGATGCCTGAGATCCATAGGAAGATGAGGAACCCTTGCAGGGGGGGGATCTCCCCGGCATCTTAGCTAGGGAGTCCCCATATGTGAGGACTCATTCCTGCTTGTTCCTGGAGATAGCACAGTTACTTACCTGTAACAGGTGATCTCTGGGAACAGCAGGAATTAGTCCTCACAACCCACCCACCTCCCCTAGGAGTTGTATCTCTCTCTCTCTCTCTTTCCTTTCCTCTCTCTATTGTCTCAGCTTTAAACTCGAACTGAAGAGAGTTGGTCAGGAAGGCGGGAAGGCGGGAAGGCAGCGCGCATGCGCTGTGGGAGGCCCCAAAAGCTTCCTTTCTGGGAAGCTGGGGAGCTTTCCCGCGCAGGCTCCGTCGGTTCCGACGTACCCATATGTGAGGACTAATTCCTGCTGTTCCCAGAGATCACCTGTTACAGGTAAGTAACTGTGCTTTACCCTGTAGCTTCATTGCATGTCCCCTAGTCTTTCTATATTCTGATAACGTAAACAATCGATCTACGTTTACCCGTTCCATTCCGTTCATTAATTCATAGACTTCTATCATATCTCCCCTCAGCCGTCTCTTTTCCAGGTTAAAGAGCCTTAACTTTTTAGCCTTTCTTCATAGGGGTATCCTTCCATCCCCTTTACCATTTTCATGGCTCTTCTCTGAACCTTTTCTAATAACGCTATATCCTTTTTAAGATACAGCAACCAGAACTGCACACAATATTCAAGGTGCGGTCTCACCATGGAACGATACTGAGGCATTGTAATATCCTTTATTTTATTCTCCATTCCTTTCCTTATGATACCTAGCATTCTATTTGCTCTCTTGGCCGCCGCTGCACACTGGGTGGAGGGTTTTAACATGTTGTCCACAATGACTTCTAAATCTTTTTCCTGGGTGGTGGTTCCTAATGTGGAACCTTGCATCGTGTAACCATAGTTTGGGTTGTTCTTTCCTACGTGTATAACTTTGCACTTGTCCACATTAAATTTCATCTGTCATCTTGATGCCGTCTTCCAATTTATCAAGATCCTCTTGCAATTTTCCACAATCCTCATGGGTTTTAACAACTTTAAACAGTTTTGTGTCACCTGCAAATTTGATAACCTCACTTGTTGTTCCCTTTTCCGGGTCATTTATAAATATGACAAAAAGCAGCAGACTCAGCACAGATCCCTGGGGTACACCACTATTCACCTTCTCCATTGGGAAAATTGGCCATTTAGCCCTACCCTCTGCTTTCTGTCTTTTAACCAGTTCTTGATACACAATAGTACACTGCCTCCTATCCCATGACTCTTTAGTTTTGCCAAAAGTCTCTGATGAGGTACCTTATCAAAGGCTGTCTGAAAGTCCCAATACACTATATCAACCGTCTCACCTTTGTCTACCTGTTTATTCACACCTTCAAAAAAACATAACAGATTAGTAACGCAAGATCTTCCTTGTCTAAAGCCATGTTGGCTGTCTCCCATTAAGCCATGACTATCTACATATTCAGTAATTTTGTTCTTTATGATGGTTTGTACCATTTATCTCGGTACTGACATCAGGCTCACCGGTCTGTAGTTTCCCGGATCACCCCTGGAACCCTTTTCAAAAATTGGTGTTACATTGACCATCCTCCAATCTTCAGGTATTACAGATGATTTTATTGATAGTTCACAGATTACTAATAGCAGGTCTGCAATCTCATATTTCAGTTCTTTCAACACCCTTGGATGTATATCATCCGGTCCAGGTGATTTGCTACTCTTCAGTTTATCAAATAGTTGTAATACATCTTCCCAATGTATCGATATTTCCTTCAATTCTTCCGCACCTTTAAATACCACGTCAGTTATGGGTAACATCCCTACATCTTCCTCAGTAAAGACCAAAGCAAAGAATTCATTCAGTCTCTTCGCTATCGCCTTGTCGCCTCTTAGTGCCCTTTTAACCCCTCTGTCATCTAATGAACCAACTGACTCTCTCACAGGGTTTTTGCTATGAATGTATTTGAAAAGGTCTTTTTATATATATATATATATATATATATATATATATATATATATATATATGTAATAAATAAATAAATACATTATTTATTTATTTAACCATTTTTTTATACTGCTCTGTCCTTCAATCAGAGCGGTTTACATTGAAACAACATAGTACATAGAACAAAAAACAATATACAAGAATACTCGAACAAGGGAAGGGAGAAGGGATGTGGCAGGATTAACTATGTACAGGGTTATAATTGCATGACAGAATTATATACATTTTGGTAAGTCGTGTTTATTAGGTTGGTTGTACATGGCTATGGGTCCATTTTGGAGGACTGTGTCATGCCTTCATTCAGGTGGTTAGGTGATATGTCTCAGATGATCGGTGTACAGAAGTGTTTTCAGTTTCTTTATGAAGTCCTTAATCTCTGTAGTTGCGCTCATGTCATCTGGGAGTAAGTTCCATAGTAATGGAGCAGAAAGTGATAGTGCCCTTCCAGATGTAGCTTGTATGGTCTTATGGTATCTACAGGGTATGATGATCGTATGATTGTTGTTCCTCCTGGGCTGGGTACTTGTGTCTCTTATTATGATGTCTTGTAGGTTGTAAGCCGATAGTTGGTGTATGATTTTGAAAATGACTGATTGATTTGTATCTGATACAGGATTGGATTGGGAGCCAGTGTAGGTGATTGAGTATGGGGGTGATGTGTTCATGCTTATTTGTTCCTGAGATGAGTCGGGCTGTGGTATTTTGTGCAATTTGCAGTGGTAGGATAGTTTGCTTTGGGAGCCCCTGATAAAGTGTGTTACAGTAGTCCAGTGTTAGGGTGATTATTGCTTGGCAAATAGTGTGGAAGTGATCAAGGTGTAAAATTGGTTTAAGTCTCCTTATTATCTTCATTTTATGTTAGGCGTTTGCAGTAGTTTTTGCTATGTGGGGTTGCATAGAGAGTTGTTGGTCCATGATAATTCCAAGGTATTTGATTTCTTTCTTTACTGTTATTTTCCTTTGTTGTCTGCAGATTGTTTGTGGTGGGGTAATTGAGGTGTTCCTGGTAATAAAGAGTGCTTCTGTTTTTTTGTAATTTATGAAGAGGTGGTTGTTATTGAGCCAGATGATCATATCCTCCACACATGCGGTTATGGTTGCTAGATCAGGGTTGTGTATATCGACTGGTATGATGATGATACCATGATATCATCTGCATATAATCTATATTGGATTTTGTGTTTTTTAATAATTTCACATATAGGCTGTATGTAGATGTTAAATAACATTGAAGAGAGTGAGGATCCTTGTGGGACCTCCTTGGTATGAGGGGAAGGGTTTTGATTTTGCCGTTCCGCGTTTATTATGCGTTTTTGCTTCCACAGCAAGCTTCTTCTCAAATTCTCTCTTTGCCTGCCTTATCAATGCTTTGCATTTAACTTGCCAGTGCCTGTGCAGTTTCCAGTTTTCGTCATTTGGCTTTTTTTCCATTTCCTGAAAGTTGCTTTTTTTGCAACAACAGCCTCTCTGACTTCACCTTTAAACCATGCTGGCAGTTTTTTGGACTTCCTTCCACTTTTCTTAAAGCATGGAATACAGCTAGTCTGGGCTTCCAAGATAGTATTTTTCAACAACACCCAATCTTGGTGTACTGTAACATTTAACATTTGCAACTGCTCCTTTTAGTTTTTTCTTAACTATTTTCAACATTTTATCATAGTCTCCCTTTTGAAAGTTAAAAGGTAGTACTGTGGATTTCCTTACCATCCCTCCTCTACTAATTAAATCAAACGCAATCATGCTATGGCCCCAACACCCTTATCTCTTGCACCAGATCTGGTGTTCCATTAAGGACTAGGTCCAATATGGCTTCCCCTCTGGTCGGTTCATGAACCAGCTGCTCCAAGAAGCAGTCATTTATTTCATCTAGGAACTTTATCTCCCTAGCATGTCCTGCCGTGACACTGACTCAGTCGATACCGAGGTAATTGAAATCACCCATTGTTATTACTGTGCTGTAACATTTGTAGTTTCCTTGATTTCTTTGAGCATTTCATCATCCATTTGTTCATTCTGGCCAGGTGGTCGATAGTACAACCCCACTGCCATCGCCTTCCCCTTTTTACATGGCATTTCAGTCCATAGAGATTCTACAGCAAATTTTGTTTCCTGCAAAACTTTAATCCTTTCTGACTCAATGCCCTTTCTAACATAGAGCTCAACCCCTCTACCAATTTGATCAGCTCTATCATTACGATATAGTTTGTACCCAGGTATCACAGTGTCCCATTGGTTGTCCTCCTTCCACCATGTCTCTGAGATTCCAATCATATCTAACCTCTCATTTAGTGCTATATATTCTAACTCTCCCATTTTATTTTTTAGACTTTTAGCATTTGCATACAAGCATTTTAGAGACTGTATTTTATTCATATTAATCTGGCTATTGGTAGGCATGGGTAATTTGGAATCTTTTAGCTCTGCTCCATACTCAAGGGCGTTTGGGCTACTTTATTCTTTTTTGGAGCCTCTCTGCTTTTGGTAGTATCTTTCAAGGATACATTCTTCCGAACCATGCGCTATTGGGTGACTGTCGGCTTTCCCCAGTTATGTAGTTTAAAAGCTGCTCTATCTCCTTTTTAAAGGTTAATGGCAGCAGCCTGGTTCCATCCCGGTTAAGGTGAAGCCCATCCCTTCGGAAGAGCCCCTTCTTTTCCACAGAATGTTCTCCAGTTCCTAACAAATCCAAAACCCTCATCCTTGCACCATGGTCTCATCCACGCATTGAGACTCCGGAGCTCTGCCTGTCTTTTGGGTTCTGCGTGTGGAACGGGAAGCATTTCGAAGAACGCTACCCTGGAAGTTCTGGATTTCAACTTCCTACCTAAAAGCCTAAATTTAGCCTCCAGAACCTCCCTACCACATTTTCCTATGTCATTGGTACCGACATGTACTAAGACAGCAGACTCCTCCCCAGCACTATCTAAGACCTTATCTAAGTGGCGCCTGAAGTCCGCTACCTTCACACCAAGCAGGCATGTTACCAGGCGATCCTCACGTCCACCAGCCACCCAGCTATCTACATGCCTAATGATTGAATCACCAACTATAACGGCTGTCCTAACCCTTCCCTCATGGGCACATGGCCTAAATTTAGCCTCCAGAACCTCCCTACCATATTTTCCTATGTCATTGGTGCCGACATGTACCAAGACAGCAGATTCCTCCCCAGCACTACTACAGGGTCTCAAGTGTCATCTGTGCTTATTGAACTCTTGGCATCTCCTGCACCCTCAACACCACGATTATAAGCACCAATCTACGGTGCACGGTACCAGCGCTCGCATAGATTATTTATCATCTCAGAAGCTTTGTTTACACGGGTCAAAGAGGCGCAGATTGGCCCAGATGAAAATTCCAATCATTCACCCATATGGATGATCTCGATTGGAGAAGTCTGAGGCCGCCTCACCAGGTGTGGGGCTTTCCGTTGGACGATTACAGGGATGAACAGTTCCATAGGTGTCATAGAGATTGCTGGGAATTGTATAGTTATCATAGTGAACAACATAAAGATAATCCCGAAATCTGTTGGGAAAACACAAAAGTTGTTTTCAGGGGAGATATTATTGCATATGTAGGAAGAAGGGACAGCTACTTAATGCAAGTGTGGTCCATTTGGATTGACAGGTAGTCTTGGAAAGACGGCAACATGCTTGTTGCCCTATAGAGGAGACCAAGACGAGGTTACTAGAGACACAGTCGGCACACCAGTGGACAAAAACATCCCTGCTATGCTACAAAGTACCAACTCTATCGCTTTGCTTTGGTCTTTACTAAGGAAGATGTAGGGATGTTACCCAAGACCGAAGTGGTATTTAAAGGTGATACCGCCGAGGAATTGAGAGAAATATCACTACACCGGAAAGATGTATTACAACTATTTGATAAACTGAATAGTAGCAAATCACCTGGACCGGATGGTATACATCCAAGAGTGTTGAAAGAACTGAAATATGAGATTGCAGACCTGCTATTAGTAATCTATGAACTTTCATTAAAATCATCTGTAATACCTGAAGATTGGAAGATCGCTAATGTAACGCCAATTTTTAAAAAGGGTTTCAGGGGTGATCCAGAAAATTACAGACCGGTGAGCCTGACATCAGTACCGGGGAAAATAGTAGAAACCATCATAAAGAACAAAATTACACAGCATGTGGATAGTCATGGCCTAATGGGAGACAGCTAACATGGCTTTAGACAAGGAAGATCTTGTCTCACTAATCTGATATGTTTTTTGAAGGTGTGAATAAACAGGTAGACAAAGGTGAGTCAGTTGATATAGTGTATCTGGACTTTCAGAAAGCCTTTGACAAGGTCCCTCATCAGAGACTTTTGGCAAAACTAAAAAGTCATGGGATAGGATGCAGTGTACTATTGTGGCTCGGGAACTGGATAAAAGATAGAAAGCAGAGGGTAGGGCTAAATGGCCAATTTTCCCAGTGGAAAAAGGTGACTAGTGGAGTACCCCAGGGATCTGTACTGGGTCCGCTACTTTTTGACATATTCATAAATGACCTGGAAAAGGGAACAACAAGTGAGGTTATCAAATTTGTAAAGACCGAAGCAAAGAATTCATTCAGTCTCTCCGCTATCGCCTTATCGCCTCTTAGTGCTCCTTTAACCCCTTTATCATCTAATGGACCAACTGACTCTCTCACGGGTTTTTTGCTACGAATGTACTTGAAAAAGTCTTTATTTCGCGTTTTTGCTTCCGCAGCAAGCTTCTTCTCAAATTCTCTCTTTGCTTGCCTTATGAATGCCTTGCATTTGACTTGCCAGTGCTTGTGCTGTTTCCAGGTTTCGTTGTTTGGTTCTTTTTTCCATTTCCTGAAAGATGCTTTTTTGGCAATAACAGCCTCTCTGACCTCACCTTTAAACCATGCTGGCAGTTTTTTGGACTTCCTTCCACTTTTCTTAAAGCGTGGAATACAGCTGGCCTAGGCTTCCAAGATAGTATTTTTCAACACCACCCAAGCTTGATGTAAGTCTTTAACCTTTGCAACTGCTCCTTTTAGCTTTTTCTTAACTATTTTCCTCATTTTATCATAGTCTCCCTTTCGAAAGTTAAAAGGTAGTACTGTGCTTTTCTTTACTATCCCTCCTCCACTAATTAAATCAAAGGTGATCATGCTGTGATCACTATTGCCAAGTGGCCCCAACTCCCTTATCTCTTGCACTAGATCTGGTGTTCCTCTAAGGACTAGGTCTAATATGGCTTCCCCTCTGGTCGGTTCATGAACAAGCTGCTCCAAGAAGCAGTCATTTATTTCATCAAGGAACTTTATCTCCCTAGCATGTCCTGACGTGACACTGACCCAGTCGATACCGGGGTAATTGAAATCACCCATTATTATTACTGCGCTGTAACTTTTGCTAGCTTCCTTGATTTCTTTGAGCATTTCATCATCCATTTGTTCATTCTGGACAGGCAGTCGATAGTACACCCCCACTGCCATTGCCTTCCCCTTTTTACATGGAATTTCAATCCATAGAGATTCTACAGAAAAGTTTGTTTCCTGCAAAACTTTAATCCTTTCTGACTCAATGCCCTCTCTAACATAGAGCACAACCCCTCCACCAATTTGATCAGTTCTATCATTATGATATAGTTTGTACCCAGGTATCACAGTGTCCCACTGGTTGTCCTCCTTCCACCATGTCTCTGATATTCCAATCATATCTAACCTCTCATTTAGTGCTATATATTCTAACTCTCCCATCTTATTTTTTAGACTTCTAGTATTTGCATACAAGCATTTTAGAGACTTTATTTTATTCATATTAATTTGGCTATTGGTAGACATGGGTAATTTGGGATCTTTAATCTCTGTCTGATCCATACTCGAGGGCATTTGGGCTACTTTACTCTTTTTTGGAACCTCTCTGCTTTTGGTAGTATCCTTCAAGGATACATTCTTCCAAACCATCCGCTCTTGTGCGACTGTCGGCTTTCCCCTATTATCTAGTTTAAAAGCTGCTCTCTCTCCTTTTTAAAGGTTAATGCCAGCAGCTTGGTTCCATCCTGGTTAAGGTGAAGCGCATCCCTTCAGAAGAGCCCCTCCTTTCCCCAGAATGTTCCCCAGTTCCTAACAAATCCAAAACCCTCATCTCTGCACCATTGTCTCATCCACGCATTGAGACTCTGGAGCTCTGCCTGCCTTTTGGGATCTGCGCGTGGAACGGGAAGCATTTCAGAGAACGCTACCCTGGAAGTTCTGGATTTCAACTTCCTACCTAAAAGCCTAAATTTAGCTTCCAGAACCTCCCTACCACATTTTCCTATGTCATTGGTACCGACATGTACTAAGACAGCAGACTCCTCCCCAGCACTATCTAAGACCTTATCTAAGTGGCGCCTGAAGTCCGCTACCTTCACACCAAGCAGGCATGTTACCAGGCGATCCTCACGTCCACCAGCCACCCAGCTATCTACATGCCTAATGATTGAATCACCAACTATAACGGCTGTCCTAACCCTTCCCTCATGGGCACATGGCCCTGGAGAAACTTCCTCGGTGCGAGAGGGTTTTACATCACCTGGAGGACAGGTCCTAGTTACAGGATAACTTCCTGCCACACCAGGGTGATGCTCTCCTGTTACATGACCTCTCTCCTCCATGGCAACAGGGATGTTGCCAGACTGGAGGTGGGACTTCAGGACTATATCCCTGTAGGATTAGCTATTAAGTCATCCTAATGTCAAAGATGTCCTGCTTATCCAATTATAAAAACCAAGAACACTATTGTTAAAAGAAGCTAAGAGTGATCTATATTTTCCATAAATGTTATGGTCCAAAAAGCCACCTTCAGAAAAGAATGAAAAACATAACACTGAAGGCAAAACCGGCACCTAAAAACCTCAAGAGGATGTTACATATATAATATAAATCATTTCTCAAAATCACAAAAGGCCAACTGAACCGGGGGGATGGCTAATGAACATCCTCTGACCTTTCCAATAATAATAAGTAGCAAATGTCATAAGGACATGCAATCATAAAAGAATAATATAAAAATGAGTAATAATGTTATTAAGTAAAAAACCACTGTAAAACCTAACATAAAACCATATAAGAATGTGACATAAACCTATAAAAGAAGTGCATATAAATATCCACGGTAGAAAGTAAAACATATATATAGAGCATATAAATATCCAAAAAAAAGCAGGACAAGACATATATCTAAAGGAAGTAAAACATATATCCATGATAGAGGGTAAACCATATGTATAAAAGCCATATAGGCAATACTAAACATCTTTAAAATCAAACAGAAGCTCTCAGCAAATAGCCTGCAACCCCTCATCAGATCTGACACAAGCACCAGACCAAGAAGGAGAGGCACCTCGGACACCATCGATACCCCCAAAGCATTCACCAGAGTAGGGCAAGACATCTCAAGAAGAGCACTATCCCTGGCTGTGCCCGCTCTCTGTAACTCCCTCCCGGACTACCTACGATCAACTATGGACCTCAAGGACTTCAGGAAGCAGGTCAAAACTATGCTCTTCATTGAACACTATAGTGGCATCACATGAACTGACCAACAGCCCCACGGTCTACCTCCCAATCTTCCGGACCCCCTCTATACCCCCTACCCTCCCTGTATGTAGATCCTTGTACATAGCTCACTCTGTAATTAGCTCACCAAGAAATCTTTGCTATCACACACACAGTCACTCACCCGCGTTAACACTGCATGCCTACATATACTGACTTTGAACTTTGATTTGGCTGAAGTGTGAACCGCTTTGATTTCAGGATAAAGCGGTAGATAAATCCTTTTAAATAAAATAAATAAGTAAAATAAATACAGATATCCATAATAAAAAGAAGGACAGGACATATATCTAAAGGGAACCGTATGTAAAAGGGGGGGAACTGGCACATTGATTGAAGGAGGGAAAAACTGACACACATGTTAGATGAGGGGAACTAGTATATATATTAAACCATACACCACGGGGAACAACTAAACTCAGGAGGTAGCTATGGGGCACTAATACCGGATGTCTCAAAACACTATCTAACTTATAAAAACCGTAAGCATGGCTGAGGAACATGCAATAATGGATAATTAGACAAATAAAGGAAACAAATATAATGGACCATATAAGAAAAAATATTATGCAATAAATAAATAAATAATATAATAGGTATAAATGCCAAGTAGAACCAATCCATAAAATGTCCATCGTGAAAAGACAAGGCAAGGTATATGGCTAAAGAAGGGGGCATAACTATTCATCATAAAAAGACAGAGAGGTCAAGGTCTTGATTGAGACCCCTAGAGTGTAAAGTGTCCATCTGGAAAATGGTCCTTTGTTCTAGTCTAAGTAAAGTCTTATCAGAATCTCCTCCTCTCCAATGAGGATGTACTTGTTTATAAACTAAATATTTGAGATCCAAAATCTTATGTTGAGCTTTAATGCAATGTTCTACCAATGGTTTCTGAGTGATGTTGAGTTTCAAACAACTTCTATGTTCTGGATTTCAACTTCCTACCTAAAAGCCTAAATTTAGCCTCCAGAACCTCTCTACCACATTTTCCTATGTCATTGGTACCAACATGTACCAAGACAGCAGACTCCTCCCCAGCACTATCTAAGACCTTGTCTAGGTGGCGCATGAGGTCCGCTACCTTCGCACTAGGCAGGTATGTTACCAGGCGATCCTCTTGTCCACCAGCCACCCAGCTATCTACATGCCTAATGATCGAATCACCAACTATAAAGGCACATGGCCTTGGAGAAACCTCCTCGATGCGAGAGGATTTTACATCACCTGGAGGACAGATCCTAGCTACAGGATCACTTTCTGATGTACCAGGGGAATGCTCTCTTGTCACATGACCTTTCTCCTCCATGGCAACAGGGAAGTTGCCAAACTGGAAGTGGGACTTCAGTACTATATCTCTCTCTGTCTTCCTCATGTTCTCCAAGTTTGCTACGCTAGCCTCCAGAGATTGGATTCGTTCCCTGAGAGTAAAGAGCTCCTTGCACCTAGTGCACACGTAAGACCCCTCACCAACTGGGAGAAAATCATACATATGACATTCGATGCAAAAAACTGGAAAACTCATATCTCGCTGCTGGACTGATGTCTGCATCTTAGTTTTAAGGTTGTGTTTAGGTATTTAAGTTCTTTACTTACTAAGGGTTGCTATGGATACTTATACTAATAAAACTATACCTAATATGTTTAATGTACTTTGTTCACCTGAAGCTTAATTAATCTTAGGTCCTTAATGTATGCCTGATGAGGATAAACAGCTGCACCTGAGAGTAAATATGGCACCTCATTTTCTTTAAGAGATTTAAGCAACTATAAAGCTATGATTATCCTAGGGGTGGGTGGGTGTCAGGCAGGGAAAGAAGACTTATTAAAAGCTGGCTGCCACACAGTATCCTGTCCTGTGCTTCTAAGGTAATCTGTGACCAATTTCCTGGGTGATTCACACAGCCTTTGCTGGATTGAGGGAGTCAATCAGCTTTAATCTAAAAAATTCCTTTTTCACCAAGATTTAGAAAATTTCCCAGAAGTAAATACTTACAATTGCAGATCTCTCTCCAGAAGTAGCAGTCCCTTTTTGTAGTCCCTCATCCCCAAAGGGCTCACAATCTACATGTGTTGGGCATGCATACTTGGTTCATCTCCCAAAAGCTTCCTATGGAATCTGGGGAGCGTTTCCACGCAGGCTCAGTCAGTGATGTCACACATATGTGAGGACTGACTTCCTGCTTGGTCCCAGAGAAAGCCTGGTCTACTTTACGAGAAGCAGAGCAGGGAAGCTGGGAGTAAGGAGTGGGGGTCAGGTAGAAGAACTAAAAAGCCCAGACCCACAGGGAGGAAAGGAGGCCCAGATGCAGAGAGGGGACAATTAAGGAATACCTTTGTAATGTATTCGTGTAACTAACTACAGGCTTGAATACTGCTACAGCAGCTGCAGTTGGTAAACCAGGCTGCTGGTATTAACCTTTAAAAAGGAGATAGAGCAGCTTTTAAACTACATAAGACGGGAAAGCCGACAGTCGCCCAAGAGCGGATGGTTCGGAAGAATGTATCCTTGAAGGATACTACCAAAAGCAGAGAAGTTCCAAAAAAAAGTAAAGTAGCCCAAATGCCCTCGAGTATGGAGCAGACAGAGCTTAAAGATCCCAAATTACCCATGTCTACCAACAGCCAAACTAATATGAATAAAATACAGTCTCTAAAATGCTTGTATGCAAATGCTAGAAGTCTAAAAAATAAGATGGGAGAGTTAGAATATATAGCACTAAATGAGAGGTTAGATATGATTGGAATATCAGAGACATGGTGGAAGGAGGACAACCAGTGGGACACTGTGATACCCGGATACAAACTATATCGTAATGATAGAGCTGATCAAATTGGTGGAGGAGTTGCGCTCTATGTTAGAAAGGGCATTGAATCAGAAAGGATTAAAGTTTTGCAGGAAACAAAATTTGCTGTAGAATCTCTATGGATTGAAATTCCATGTAAAAAGGGGAAGGCGATGGCAGTGAGGGTGTACTATCTACCGCCTGGCCAGAATGAACAAATGGATGATGAAATGCTCAAAGAAATCAAGGAAGCTAACAAAGGTTATAGCGCAGTAATAATAATGGGTGATTTCAATTACCCCGGTATCGACTGGGTCAGTGTCACGGCAGGACATACTAGGGAGATAAAGTTCATAGATGACATAAACGACTGCTTCTTGGAGCAGCTGGTTCATGAACCGACCAGAGGGGAAGCCATATTAGACCTAGTCCTTAGTGGAACACCAGATCTAGTGCAAGAAATAAAGGTGTTGGGGCCACTTGGCAATAGTGATCATAACATGATCACCTTTGATTTAATTAGTAGAGGAGAAATAGTAAGGAAATCCACAGTACTACCTTTTAACTTTCGAAAGGGAGACTATGATAAAATGAGGAAAATAGTTAAGAAAAAACTAAAAGGAGCAGTTTCAAAGGTTAAAGACTTACATCAAGCTTGGGTGTTGTTGAAAAATACTATCTTGGAAGCTCAAACCAGCTGTATTCCACGCTTTAAGAAAAGTGTAAGGAAGTCCAAAAAATTGCCAGCATGGTTTAAAGGTGAGGTCAGAGAGGCTGTTGTTGCCAAAAAAGCATCTTTCAGGAAATGGAAAAAAGAGCCAAACGACAAAACCTGGAAACAGCACAAGCACTGGCAAGTTATATGCAAGGCATTGATAAAGCAGGCAAAGGGAGAATTTGAAAAGAAGCTTGCTGCGGAAGCAAAAACGTGAAATAAAGATTTTTTCAAATACATTCGTAGCAAAAAACCTGTGAGAGTCAGTTGGTCCATTAGATGATAGAGGAGTTAAAGGGGCACTAAGAAGCGACAAGGCGATAGCGGAGAGACTGAATGAATTCTTTGCTTCGGTCTTTACTGAGGAAGGTGTAGGGATGTTACCCATGACTGAAGTGGTATTTAAAGGTGCGGAAGAATTGAAGGAAATATCGATACATCGGGAAGATGTCTTACAACTATTAGATAAACTGAAGAGTAGCAAATCACCTGGGCCGGATGGTATACATCCAAGGGTGTTGAAAGAACTGAAATATGAGATTGCAGACCTGCTATTAGTAATCTGTGAATTTTCATTAAAATCATCTGTAATACCTGAAGATTGTAGGATCGCCAATGTAACGCCAATTTTTAAAAAGGGTTCCAGGGGTGATCCGGGAAACTACAGACCGGTAGGCCTCACGTCAGTACCGGGAAAAATGGTAGAAACCATCATAAAGAATACAATTACTCAGCATGTAGATAGTCATGGCCTAATGGGAGACAGCGAACATGGTTTTAGACAAGGAAGATCTTGTCTTACTAATCTATTATGTTTTTTTGAAAGTGTGAATAAACAGGTGGACAAAGGTGAGTCGGTTGATATAGTGTATCTGGACTTTCAGAAAGCCTTTGACAAAGTCCCTCATCAGAGACTTTTGGCAAAACTAAAGAGTCATGGGAAAGGAGGCAGTGTACTACTGTGGATCAAGAACTGGTTAATAAGATAGAAAGCAGAGTGTTGGGCTAAATGGCCAATTTTCCCAATAGAGAAAAGTGAATAGTGGTGTACCCCAGGGATCTGTGCTGGGTCCGCTGCTTTTTGACATATTCATAAATGACCTGGAAAGTGGAATAACGAGTGAGGCTATCAAATTTGCAGATGACACAAAACTATTTAAAGTTGTTAGAACCCAAGAGGATTGTGAAAAATTGCAAGAGGATCTTGATAAATTGGAAGACTGGGCATCAAAATGGCAGATGAAATTTAATGTGGACAAGTGCAAAGTTATGCATCTAGGGAAGAACAACCCAAACTATGGTTACACGATGCAAGGTTCCACATTAGGAACCACCACCCAGGAAAAAGATTTAGGCGTCATTGTGGATAGCATGTTAAAACCCTCAGCCCAGTGTGCAGCGGCAGCCAATAGAGCAAATAGAATGCTAGGTATCATAAGGAAAGGAATGGAAAATAATACAAAAGATACTATAATGCCTCTATATCGTTCCATGGTGAGACCGCACCTTGAATATTGTGTGCAATTCTGGTCGCCGTATCTTAAAAAGGATATAGCGTTATTAGAAAAGGTTCAGAGAAGAGCCACCAAAATGGTAAAGGGGATGGAAGGATACTCCTATGAAGAAAGGGTAAAAAGGTTAGGGCTCTTTAACCTGGAAAAGAGACGGCTGAGGGGAGATATGATAGAAGTCTATAAATTAATGAACGGAGTGGAACAGGTAAACGTAGATCGATTGTTTATGTTATCAGAATATAGAAAAACTAGGGGACATGCAATGAAGCTACAGGGTAAACTATTTAAAACTAATAAAAGAAAACATTTCTTCACTCAACGTGTAATCAAACTCTGGCATATCTTATGTTTTTTGCTTACAAGGTTTATTTTTATTGACTTGAGGTTTGGCTGTTTGTTATATAAAGGACCAGATTGCTCACCCATACTATTACAGATGGGTCTATAAAAATAGGGGTAAAATCCTTGGATTGTTTTAAATGAAGATTCATGGCATGAATCACTGATTATTGACTATTGTTCTTTTATCAGGCTGCCCCAATACCAACTCCACCAGTTACAGCGCTTTCAAAATACAGTAGCTCGCCTTCTCACTTACTCTTCCCACTCCGATCATGTCACTCCCTTACTGGCCTCCACTGGCTTCCTCTCAAATTCAGGCTCATATACAACTTACTTACTATTGTTCACAAAGCTGTCTATACTGTCTATACTGGTACCCCCAATACCTCGCTGATCTTATTCAAGTGTAGTTTCTGTTCATTGTAAACCGCGCTGATGTCGAATAGTGCGGTATAAAAGAAACTGTAAATAAAATAATAAAATAAATAAATAAATAAATCTCACAGTTCTCCCCGCCTGCTCCGGACTGCCCACATAGGTCACCTTTCTCTTCCCTCTCCTGTACATAAACGTCTCAAACTCACTCGTTATTCCACATTTTTCTTCTTAGCACCTGTGCTCTGGAACTTACTGCTAACCATACTCTGCACCAAATTGTCCTTTCAAAAATTCAAAGCCATGCTCAAAACCCACCTATTTTATCTTGCCTTTGACCTCCCCTCCCCACCCCTTGATTGCCCATTCCCCCTTGCCTTGATAACCCTCTTCACTTTATAAGCCTTCCTATACTTAAATCTATCTTGGTTTACGTTTTGCTACTATCTGCTCTCCTCTCCCTCTGTCCTATATATTAATTGGCATTCCTTTCCATTTCCTGCTTTTAGCCCGATTTTGATTTGATCTGTAAACTGCTCTGACGCTGTTTGGGCAGTCTATCAAGTGATGCGATAAAGATAAAGATCTTGGCTTGCCGCCACCATCTTCACTCTCCCCGTCCGGGTGAGAGCAACCCCGCTGTCCAGCCTGCCCTCCCAAGCAGTTACTCCGGCCCAATCGGGGCTGTGGGAGTGGGAGGAGCAGAAAGCAGCTTAAAAAAGCAGCTGCTGCCGGCGGGAAACCTCTTGGCTTGCCGCCACCATCTTCACTCTCCCCGTCCGGGTGAGAGCAACCCCGCTGTCCAGCCTGCCCTCCCGAGCAGTTACTCCGGCCCAATCAGGGCTGTGGGAGTGGGAGGAGCAGAAAGCAGCTTAAAAAAGCAGCTGCTGCCGGCGGGAAACCTCTTGGCTTGCCGCCACCATCTTCACTCTCCCCGTCCGGGTGAGAGCAACCCCGCTGTCCAGCCTGCCCTCCCGAGCAGTTACTCCGGCCCAATCGGGGCTGTGGGAGTGGGAGGAGCAGAAAGCAGCTTAAAAAAGCAGCTGCTGCCGGCGGGAAACCTCTTGGCTTGCCACCACCATCTTCACTCTCCCCGTCCGGGTGAGAGCAACCCCGCTGTCCAGCCTGCCCTCCCGAGCAGTTACTCCGGCCCAATCGGGGCTGTGGGAGTGGGAGGAGCAGAAAGCAGCTTAAAAAAGCAGCTGCTGCCAGCGGGAAACCTCTTGGCTTGCCGCCACCATCTTCACTCTCCCCGTCCGGGTGAGAGCAACCCCGCTGTCCAGCCTGCCCTCCCGAGCAGTTACTCCGGCCCAATCAGGGCTGTGGGAGTGGGAGGAGCAGAAAGCAGCTTAATAGCATATAAATAGCATATAAATAACAACTGCCAGCAACCGGGGAACATAGCAAACCATCAGCTAAGCCCTGAGACAGATTCCACCTCACTCTGCTGAATCGAGCCTGATCGGGGCTGTGAGGGGGGAGGTGCAGCAGGCATTTAAATAACAACTGCCAGCAACCGGGGAACATAGCAAACCATCAGCTAAGCCCTGAGACAGATTCCACCTCACTCTGCTGAATCGAGCCTGATCGGGGCTGTGAGGGGGGAGGTGCAGCAGGCATTTAAATAACAACTGCCAGCAACCGGGGAACATAGCAAACCATCAGCTAAGCCCTGAGACAGATTCCACCTCACTCTGCTGAATCGAGCCTGATCGGGGCTGTGAGGGGGGAGGTGCAGCAGGCATATAAATAACAACTGCCAGCAACCGGGGAACATAGCAAACCATCAGCTAAGCCCTGAGACAGATTCCACCTCACTCTGCTGAATCGAGCCTGATCGGGGCTGTGAGGGGGGAGGTGCAACAGGCATTTAAATAACAACTGCCAGCAACTGGGGAACATAGCAAACCATCAGCTAAGCCCTGAGACAGATTCCACCTCACTCTGCTGAATCGAGCCTGATCGGGGCTGTGAGGGGGGAGGTGCAGCAGGCATTTAAATAACAACTGCCAGCAACCAGGGAACATAGCAAACCATCAGCTAAGCCCTGAGACAGATTCCACCTCACTCTGCTGAATCGAGCCTGATCGGGGCTGTGAGGGGGGAGGTGCAGCAGGCATTTAAATAACAACTGCCAACAAGCAGGCCCGCGCCTGTCGGGCCCGCGCCTAAGGACCACGCCAAAGGGCCCTTTGGCGTGGCCCTTAGACGGAGCACTTTGACGGAGACTACATTTCATAAAGTTATGTCAACCAACTCTGTTTAAATCAATAATATCGAAATTGCAAGTAACTAATATCATAGCTGGTGTCAATGTTATAACCTCTCATTCAACTGTTATGCTAAAGTTATCCTGCTATCACTGTAACACTGCTGTTTGTTATAGCTTCTCCTTCACACTATAAGCTGTAATTATCCTACTATCATTGAACCACAGATATTAACTTTATAGCTGCTCTTCCACCCTGTAAATCTTCAATTATCCTCTTATAATTGAAACACCAGTATTTAATGTTATAGTTTCTTATTCTCCCTATAAGCTGCAGTTATTCTGCTATCACTGAAACAATATATTTTTGCTATAGTTATTCATTCTCCATGTAAGCCTCAGATATCACTGAAACACTGATATTATCACTAGCATCTTTATCAAGTTTTGTCACTGGTATTAACCACTGATGTTAATGTTATAGCTTCTCTTTCAATCTATAATCTCCATTTATACAGCTATCATTGAAACCCTGGTTTTAATGCTACAGTTATAGTTTTAGTTTGTCATTTTTCATAAATTACAATTATACTGCTATCACTGAATAGTTTCTCTTTCACCCTGTAAGCTGCAATTATACTACTATCACTGAAACAATGGTATTAATGTTAAGTTACTCTATCTCAATATAAGCCTTAGTAATACTACTATCACTGAAACTCTAGTATCATCACTAATATCATTATTACAGATAATATCACTAATATTAATTAACAACACTATTCTGTTTTATTGGAACTCTACTAATTAAAACATAAAAAGTAAAACTAAATACAAAACAAACAATGCATAAACAATTCCTTTCTCCCATCAAAACTATACTTATTAGTATCACAATCCTGACACTGATAAATCTAATAAAATCCATAGATAATAAGAATAATAGACCAATCCCCATAATACAAAGCATATCAAAACTTGATAATCTAACAAACCCATTCAAAATAGGAACCAACCTTAGATCCAGACAATCTAGACTTATATATATAACAACAACAAAAATATGCAACACACCACACCCACCTCATATACAAAACTACACAAATCTTACCTGCCAACTCATTAATGCAAGATCTATGAAAAACAAACTACCAATTTTTATAGACATTATCAAAGATGATAAACCAGATATCCTTTGTATAACAGAGACCTGGCTCAAAGATACTGATTCAGTATTCTTAAACCAACTAAAGACACCTGAATATGAGATCTTCCATACTCACAGAATACAAAAAAGGAGGAGGAGTACTTATAATATTAAAGAAAAACCTCAATGCAAAATTAATATCATCTAATAATATAGACAATGTTGACATACTCACCATAAAAATTAAAAACATAAATATATCACTAATATATCGACCACCAGAATACTACATAGATAAAATTTACAACTTAATTGAATTACTAGCATCATCCACAGACACAAATCCTGTAATACTTATGGGAGACTTTAACCTTCCATCAACACCCAATAATCATTCTAATCACTTCTTAGAAATGATAAATAATTTGGATTTTCACCAAATAATAACTGAACAAACACACAATAAAGGAAAAAACACTTGATATGGTCTTCCTACCAAACTCTATATACAACCTATATAACTCTGAATCCCTCTCAAACATTCCAGTCCCCTGGTCTGACCACTATCTTTTAAAATTCAATATAACCTTCACATACAACAATCATACTAAAAAACCACAACCTCCTCAAACTAAAAGATTCAGAAAATTCAATGAAGAGGAATTTTTAGATCAAATAATACCACACCTTACACAAACACCCACAAATCTCGAAGAATCTATCAAAAACTGGAACAATATAATCTCCAAAGCAGCAGAAAATAACCCAAATCAATCAAACCAAAATATAAACAATAAAATTGAAAAAAGACATACTCCATGGTTTAATACATCTATCAAAACATTAAAAAGACAACTAAGAAAAGAGGAAAGGAAATGGAGACAATCAAAATCATTAATAAATCATGAGAATTACACTAAAACACTACAAATTTATAAACAATAAACAACTCCAAGCAAAATTATTATTCTAATATAATATCAAGAGCCACTAATCGACCAAGAGAACTATTCTGTATAGTACAGAAATTAACAAACAAAACACTAAATAATGATGAAATATCAATAGATATCTCCCCACAAGAATTAGCTCAATACTATAGCAACAAAACAACCTACAAATAACACCATCAAATATTACTCAACCACAAATTAAAACACAATTAAAGCAAACTACAGTTGATAACTGGACCAACTTCAACTTAATATCAAAAACTACTCTCAAAACTACAATAACTAACATTAATACAACAACTTCATACCTTGATCCATGCCCAGTTGATTGGATAAAGAAGACTTTCCCAATACTCTCTTCTTTCATTCTACCTTTAGTGAATCTATCCTTGCAAAAAGGCTATTTACCACCATCCCTCAAACATGTTCAAATACGTCCTATACTTAAAAATAAATCATTAGATTTACTATCCCCAAAATCTTACAGACCTATATCAAGTATTCCTTTTATGGCTAAACTTATTGAAAAAATTGTACAAATTCAACTACAAGATTTTATTGACACATTAAACATTCTTGATGAACATCAATATGGCTTTAGACCCTTCCATGGAGTAGAAACCTTACTAACGATCCTTTATGACACAATATTAAGAGGTATTGATAATACTAAACAAGCCTTTATTCTTGTTTTCCTTGACATATCAGCTGCCTTTGACAGTGTTGATCACTTAACAATGTTAAACAGACTTCAAAAAATTGGTATAACATCTACTGTTTATAATTGGTTCAAATCCTATCTATCAAACAGAACCCAAAATGTAAGAATCCACACCCAAATATCTAACACCTTCAAACAAACTCAAGGTCTTCCACAGGGATCTGCTTTATCTGCACTATTATTTAACATTTACTTACAACCAGTTTGTAACATCTTTAAACGCCACAATGTCTTTTATCATATTTACGCCGATGATATAATGTTCTACCTCCCATTTGAAATCCCACACCCACCTCTCCAAAAAATAACAGAATGTTTTAATGAACTAACTGAGTGGCTCAAAGAACAAAATCTACTTATCAACTTTACTAAAACAGATATTTTATTTATCACTAAAAATCAAACATATATACCCCCAAACACGATTACACTAGATACTCATGAAATTAATATAAAAAAAGAAGTAAAATATTTAGGTGTGATACTTGACAATAATCTAAATATGGATTCACATATAAAATATTTAACTAAAAATATACATTACAAACTCAAAACACTAAAACAACTAAGACCTTTGATTCTTCTACAAGATTTTATTAACATAATTCATGCTATTATTACCCCACATTTCGATTTTGCAAATACAATACTTAATGGTATTTTGAAACAAAATATTAAAAAGATACAAATAACTCAGAACTTAGCTGCTAGAACGATTATGAATATAAGCCCACTTGAACATATTACACCAATTTTAGCTGAACTTCATTGGCTACCAATTTACTCCCGAATCAAATATAAAATTCTTGTCACTACATTTAAACTTATAAATAAATTTGCACCATCTGCACTAAATACACTGATTAACATTGACATTGATAAACGATCTCAAAGGAGCAGAAACATAAATACTTTAACAATACCAAAAGATTTTACAAAAGCCAGAAAACAAACCAATAAGAGAGCTTTCTCACACTCTGCTCCAATACTCTGGAACAATTTACCTGACAACATTCGCCTACTGTCTGACATAAAAGAATTAAAAAAAAAATTAAAAACTCACTTATTTACATTACACTCCCAAAACAGAATTCTCAAAGGGATACAGGCTAACATTTATTTTTAATATTATATACCCTATTTTCAAAAATAAACGATACTAATACACTAATTTAACCATACTACACACTCATTTACATGATGATTAATAATTTAACTAGCAATGTATATATGTTCTAATATGTTATACTTGTAATGTTACAATTTTCCTTGTAATTTATAATTATCTGTTCTATGTAAAATGTCCTGGTATATCTCATACCAATTAACCTACTGTTACATGTAAACCGCACTTGAAACAAGGGAAAGAGCGGTATATAAATAACTGTTACATAAATAAATAAATAAATAAAATAAAAAAGCAGCTGCTGCCGGCGGGAAACCTCTTGGCTTGCCGCCACCATCTTCACTCTCCCCGTCCGGGTGAGAGCAACCCCGCTGTCCAGCCTGCCCTCCCGAGAAGTTACTCCGGCCCAATCGGGGCTGTGGGAGTGGGAGGAGCAGAAAGCAGCTTTAAAAAGCAGCTGCTGCCGGCGGGAAACCTCTTGGCTTGCCGCCACCATCTTCACTCTCCCCGTCCGGGTGAGAGCAACCCCGCTGTCCAGCCTGCCCTCCCGAGAAGTTACTCCGGCCCAATCGGGGCTGTGGGAGTGGGAGGAGCAGAAAGCAGCTTAGAAAAGCAGCTGCTGCCGGCGGAAAACGTCTTGGCTTGCCGCCACCATCTTCACTCTCCCCGTCCGGGTGAGAGCAACCCCGCTGTCCAGCCTGCCCTCCCGAGCAGTTACTCCGGCCCAATCGGGGCTGTGGGAGTGGGAGGAGCAGAAAGCAGCTTAATAAAGCAGCTGCTGCCGGCGGGAAACCTCTTGGCTTGCCACCACCATCTTCACTCTCCCCGTCCGGGTGAGAGCAACCCCGCTGTCCAGCCTGCCCTCCCGAGCAGTTACTCCGGCCCAATCGGGGCTGTGGGAGTGGGAGGAGCAGAAAGCAGCTTAAAAAAGCAGCTGCTGCCGGCGGGAAACCCCTTGGCTTGCCACCACCATCTTCACTCTCCCCGTCCGGGTGAGAGCAACCCCGCTGTCCAGCCTGCCCTCCCGAGCAGTTACTCCGGCCCAATCGGGGCTGTGGGAGTGGGAGGAGCAGAAAGCAGCTTAAAAAAGCAGCGGCGGCCGGCGGGAAAACCTCTTGGCTTGCCGCCACCATCTTCACTCTCCCCGTCCGGGTGAGAGCAACCCCGCTGTCCAGCCTGCCCTCCCGAGCAGTTACTCCGGCCCAATCGGGGCTGTGGGAGTGGGAGGAGCAGAAAGCAGCTTAAAAAAGCAGCTGCTGCCGGCGGGAAACCTCTTGGCTTGCCGCCACCATCTTCACTCTCCCCGTCCGGGTGAGAGCAACCCCGCTGTCCAGCCTGCCCTCCCGAGCAGTTACTCCGGCCCAATCGGGGCTGTGGGGGTGGGAGGAGCAGAAAGCAACTTAAAAAAGCAGCTGCTACCAGCTGGCCCGCGCCTGCCGGGCCTGCGCCTGAGGGCCTCGCCAGAGGGCCCTTTGGCGTGGCCCTTAGGCAGTGGCACTCAAGGAGACCCTCGAGAACATTGCACCAGCAAAGTTACAGCAAGATACCATTTTCTGCAGCAACACGTGTACTCCTTAACAACTCAACGATCTCCACAGACCAGACCTCTTCACGCTCATCAAAGAACAGTACAAACATAAGAGTTTCGACCTACCTTCCAAAGACCTGTTTCCTATGGACAAATCCAGCAAGTATATACACCTGTATATAATATATGATACCCTGCTAATAGTTTACACTGAATCCTCAGTTATAAATAGTAGTTAAGAATCCTACTACAAATGTAGCTAATATTCTGATACCAATGTTACTGATGTACTAAGATTACTGTTGCAGGATTCACTACAAAAGCTACCATTATACTGCTACTAATGTTACAAATGCTACCATTATACTGCTATTAATGTTACTGACACATTCAGGAATACTGTTGCAAGTACTCACAATTACACATAGTAATTTGAACCCTGTTACAAATATTGCCAACATTACACGATTAACGTTACAAGTTTGCTAAGGCAGAAGTTGCAGGTTTAATATACTGCAACCAAATAGTTCCTCCTGCACTTAACATTAGTAATACATAGGCTTTAGAAATATAACACACCTATTAACACAATAACATTTAAGAACCTTTATCAAGCAATAGGCTACAAAACCTACCTAATAATCAAACAATGTATTTTCAATCCCCCTCTCCCATCAGGATTATACTGATTAGTATTACTATCCTCACACTGATAGATCTAACAAAATGTATAAAAAATAATTATAATAGACCAATCCCTATAATACAAGGTACATCACGTTATGACAACCTAATATCTCCATTCAAAATTGGACCTAACCCCAGACCCAAACAATCTAGACTTATATATATAACAACTGCACCAGAATATGATCCAACACAACCACAACCACTCAATACACAGAAATACACAAACCTCACCTGTCAACTCATTAACGCAAGATCCATGAAAAACAAACTTCCAATCTTTACAGACATCATCAATGACAATAATTCAGATATTATCTGTATAACTGAAACCTGGCTCAAGGACACAGACTCTGTCTTCATGAACCAATTAACAACACCAGAATATGAGATCTTCCATACCCATAGAACACATAAAAAAGGTGGAGGAGTGCTCATAATAGTAAAGAAAAATCTCAATGCAAAACTAGTCTCATCTTGTAACATTGATAATGTCGACATGCTAACTATAAAAATTAAAAATATAAGAATATGCCTAATATATAGGCCACCAGAATACAATATAGATAATACTGACAATCTAATTGAACTACTAGCCTCATCCACAGATACAAACCCAGTAATACTAATGGGTGATTTTAACCTCCCCTCAATACCCAACACCCACTCAACTCACTTCTTAGATGCAATAAGCAATTTGGACTTCCAACAAATAATAACAGAACAAACACATAATAAAGGGAAAACACTTGACATGGTCTTCCTACCAAACTCACTCCACAACTTATATAACACTGAATCACTCTCAAACATACCTGTCCCCTGGTCTGACCACTACCTCCTGAAATTCAATATTACCATCCCTGACAAATATCATACTAAAAGACCACAACCCCCACAAACTAAGAGATTTATAAAGTACAATGAAGAAGAATTCCTAGAGCAAATAATTCCACACCTCACCCTAACACCCACAAATCTTGAGGAATCTATCAAATCTTGGAACAAAACTAATTCCATGGCTGCAGAAAGAAAACCAGTCCCATCACCACATAAAAGCAATGACAATAAAACCGAAAAAAGGCATGCCCCATGGTTCAATATGACACTCAAAAAACTAAAAAGACAATTAAGAACCAATGAAAGGAAATGGAGACAAACTAAGACACCAACAAATTATGAGAAATACATAAATACCCTACATATTTATAAAGAAACAACAGACAGTACTAAGAGAAACTATTACTCTAACATAATCAATAATTCCATTAACCGACCAAGGGAATTGTTCAGCATAATAAAGAACCTAACAAATAAAACATACAACTCAGACGAAAGTTCCATAGATATTTCTCCACAAGAATTAGCACAATACTATATTAATAAAACAAAACTACAAATGACCCCCCCAATAACACACACTGAAATGACACACACTACACTTGATAACTGGTCCAACGTCATCCTAATTTCAAAAGCCACTCTCAAAACTACTATATCTAACATCAACACAACTACATCATATCTTGATCCATGCCCAGTGGACTGGATAAAAAAGACAGACATTCTCAATACTCTATGCTTTCATCCTCCCTATGGTCAATCTATCACTAAAAAAAGGATACTTACCCTCATCTCTCAAATATGTTCAAATACGACCAATACTTAAAAACAACACATTAGACAAACTATCACCAAAATCATACAGACCAATATCGAGTATTCCTTTCATGGCAAAACCTATAGAAAAAATAGTACAAACTCAACTACAGGAATTCATTGATACATTGAACCTCCTTGACGAACACCAATATGGCTTCCGACCATTCCATGGGGTAGAAACACTACTAACAGTACTTTATGACACTCTACTAAGGGGAATTGATGACACTAAACAAGCATTTATCCTAGTATTCCTCGACATCTCCGCAGCATTTGATAGTGTCAATCACTTAACAATGCTAAACAGACTTCAACAAATTGGAATAACATCTACTGTTTATAACTGGTTCAAATCCTACCTATCAAACAGAACACAAACAGTAAGAATCCTCAACCAAACATCTACCACTTTCAATCAAACACAAGGCCTTCCACAGGGATCCGTGCTATCAGCACTACTATTTAATATTTACATACAACCAGTCTGTAGCATCTTTAAACGTCATGGCGTATATTATCATATTTACGCCGATGATATGATGTTCTACCTCCCATTTAAAATCCCGCACCCTCCACTACAACAAATAACAGAATGTTTTAAAGAACTAACAATATGGCTCAACGATCAGAACCTACACATCAATTTCTCAAAAACTAAAAACTAAAAATCAAACATATACACCTCCTAACACCATTATACTAGACAACCATGAGATCGACATAAAAAAAGAAATAAAATACCTAGGTGTGATACTCGACAATAAACTTAACATGGATTCACACACAAAATATCTGACAAAAAACATACATTACATAACCCCACACTTTGATTATGCAAATATAATCCTTAATGGCATCACAAAGCAAAATATGAAAAAGAAACAACTAACCCAGAACATAGCAGCAAGGATAATAATGAATATAAAATCAACAGAACATATCACACCGATCCTGGCCGAACTTCATTGGCTACCCATTTACTGCAGAATAAAATATAAAATTATTTTAACCACATTTAAACTAATAAATAACTTAGCACCATCTGTACTCAATACGCTCATTAACATAGAATCAGATAAACGATCACAAAGGAACAGAAACACAAACACTATAGCAGTTCCAAAAGATTACACAAAAGCAAGAAAACAAACCAACAAGAGGGCCTTTTCCCATTCGGCACCTTTTCTATGGAATACGCTGCCTGACAACATTCGCCAACTATCAGACTTAAAAGAATTTAGAAAAAAACTAAAAACCCACTTATTCTCTCTACACTACAATACACTACCTAATCAGAATGGAGTGGAGGAGTGGCCTAGTGGTTGGGGCAAGGTACTTCGGGCCGGAAGGTCGGGGGTTCAAATCCCACTAGAGGACAGCAACCTTGGGCCGGAAGGACTGGGGTTTCTAGTCCCACAGGTGCTCCTTGTGGTCTTGGGCAAGCCACTTAACCCTCCATAGCCCATGTTCTCTGTGTGCTGTGCTTTCCTGTCTAATCAATGTGTCTATACCTCAAAAATTTCCTGTCATGATTTGACAATTTCCAATCTGTAATCAAACCGCTGCTGATCGCTGGAAGTAGCGGTATACAAATGTATACTAAATAAATAAATAAATAAAGAATACACAAAGAGACACAGGTTAGCAACCATACAACAATACTACAAAACACACAAAATATATTTACCCATCACAATTTTGATGATATAATTTGTAAGTACCCATAATGTAAATACGTTCTAACTTTTTACCGTTCAAATGTTATATTGTTACTTGTAAATAGTTCTACCTGTTCTATGTAAAACGACTAGGTATGTACTTCCACATACCATATAATTTACTGTTCATTGTAAACCGCACTTGATACTTGGGAAAGTGCGGTATAGAAATAAGTGTTAAATAAATAAAATAAATAAATAAAGATAATGCTTTTGACTGAGCCAAAGAATAAAGGAGAAACTAGCAGGTCCAAAAATAAACACATTTCCTAAAGAATAACTAAGGCACAGTCATTCAATTCTGAAAACATCCATACATTAACAACACATAATTATATACAGTGACTATAGAGAGTCTATATCCCCTTCCAAAATCTTCACCTTTTGTGACTATATGGCCTAGAAGTATATAATGCTTTAAAACAGTTTTACTGTATGTCATGTCTTCACACATCTTACCCTGCCACAGACAAAAGTGAAATGTATTCCAGAAATCCTTAGAAAATGAAGTAGAAAAATAAACGGAAAAGGTTGGTTGGATAGATATTCAACACCCCTTTTACTTCTGTCCATAGCTAAGACTGGTCAACATAATATCCTAGGCACTCCACAAATCTGGTCTGTATGGAGGGTGAAAAGAAGGAAGCTATTACTCAAGAAAGCCCACCTAGAATCTAATTTGAAATGTGTAAAGAAATGTTCAGGAAATATGGTAGCCACATGGCAAAAAATGTTGTGTTCTGATGAATCTAAAATAGAACTTCTTGGTCTTAAAGCAAAGCATTACATTTGGTGCAAACTCAATTCAACACATCACCTAGAGGACTCCATCTCTACAATGAAACACAGTGGTAGTAGCATCATGTTATGGGGATGTTTCTCATTGGCAGGAACCGGAGCACTTGTCAGGTTAGAGGGGACAATCATGAATGTAGCAAACTATAGAAAGTCCTTAAGGAAAAACTTCTGCCATCTGTAAGAAAGCTGACACTGAGATGGAAGGTCACCTTTCAGTATGATAATGACCCGAAGCACACAGCCACAGCTACAGTGGGGTGGCTAAAAACACAAAAAGGTAAATATCCTTGATTGGCTCAGTCACATGCCTGAAATGGTATTTAAAGGTGATGTATTGGAAGAATTGAGACAAATATTGATAAAATGGGAAGATGTATTACAGCTATTTGATAAACTAAAGAGTAGCAAATCACTTGGACCGGATGGTATACATCCTAGTGCTGAAAGAATTGAAATATGAGATTGCAGAGCTACTATTAGTAATCTGTGAACCATCATTGAATTCATCTGATGAGCAGGGACTGTCTTACAGCACTGTATATGCCTTGTAGCACTATACAAATGATTGGAGTTACTATTACTACTACTACTACTAATCATTTGTGTAGTGCTACAAGGCATATACAGTGCCTTTTTGAAAATTGGAGTTACTATTACTACTACTACTACTACTACTAATTTTCAAAAAGGATTTCAGGCGTGATCCAGGAAACAAAAGGCCAGTGAGCATGATGTCAGCAAAATGGTAGAAACTGTTTTTTCTTTTGTGCCATCAAGTCAGTGCTGACTCCTGGTGACCCAGCGGCCCCTGAGTTTTCTTGGCAAGGTATGACCAGAAAAAGATTGCCAGGACTTTTCTTTTGAGGCAATGGAGAGTAAATGACTTGTCCAAGGTCACAAGGAGTGGCAGTGGGAATAGAACCCTGGTCTCTTGGGTATGAGACTGTTGCTCTAATCACTATGCTACTCCTCCACGAAACAGTTATAAAGAATAAAATTACTGAACATGGAGATAGTCATGGTTTAATGGGAGAAAGCCAACATGGGTTTAGCTAAGGAAAGTCTTGTCTCACTAAGCTGTAATATTTTTTTTAAGCTGTGAATAAATAGGTAGATAAAGATGAGCTGATTGATATAGTGTATCTGGTTTTTCAGAAAGGGCCCAATTCTGCCACGCGAATAGCAGGGCTGTACATCCCGGTGCGACATGCAGTCCCGCTATTCGCATGGGCCATATGCTGGCAACCAGACTGCCCGCACATACAGGGCCTCTGTGTGGGGAGCGCAGGATGGGGGCGGGATAGAAGTGGGGTGAGGGAGAGGCTATGCGCCGGGACATATAGGACCAATTCAGGTCAAGGCCCTCTACGTCCTGCTTCTGGAGGCTAGTCGTGATACTTATTCCACCTTGGAAGTGGAATAAGGCACAGTGAAGGCAGCCCCCCAGCAGCACAGGGGCCACAGCAAGTGGGTCCCCTCCACCCGATCCTGGCCCTTGCAGGCCCTGCCAAGGGTCAGGTGGCAGGGAAAGGTGAGTTTGCAGGCTGGCGGGCCTTTGGCACTCCTGCTGGGAGTCCCGGTGCCATGGCAACAGGATGCCACAGCACTGGTACACCAGCAGTAGCATGGTACTGGCTGGCCGTGCTGCCGTGAGGATGTCTCCTGTGGGGATTCAGGGGCACGCCAGGCCGTTTCAGTGCCCAATCCTGCAACCGCGGGAATGTCTAGTTCCCACAGTGCAGAATCGAGTACGATCTGAGCCTGTCCTGTTCCTGGACATCAAGACGTCCCGGACATGCCCCTTACTGAATCAGGCTCAAAGCCTTTGATGAGGTCCCTCATGAGAGACTCTTGGGGAAATTAAAAAAGTCAGCGTTTCCGGAGGTTCAGGCTAAAGCTGTGAAAACTATCAGACCAATGGACCATCATGTCCTTCTGGTTCCCTCAGATGCCTCGACCCCTGCTGTCAATATGTCAGACACATGAGTACCCTCTCAGACATTTCCCCCCCATAGTGTTTGGGTTTTACCCTCCCCAACCGGGAGGTACTTGACGGAGCAGACCCCCCACCAATTTCTATGAGGGTGGAGGGTGCGTCTTCTCGTGATCTTCAGGCTGACCCTTCTGATTTGGATCAGGGTCTTAGTGTGGCTGGAAGTAAGATTTCAGCGCCTTTAAACTTTTCAATTCCTTTGGATATAACTGAGGAACCTAAAGAAATATCTATGCAGGATATATGGCAGGTTGTTACATGTCTTAAACTCTCACTTCGCTCTTCATTGTCTGAGATATCGTTGTTTTCTCATGGTGTAACTAATAAGAGGATAGAGCAAGAGAAGTGTATTATAAGTTGCAACTCTGCTGTTCCTAAGTTGGAGGGACAAGTGGTGTTGGCCCGGGCTGCACTCTCATTGTCTGTTCATGATAGTTTGGTTATTCATCATCATTCATCACCAACTCCCCTGCTCACAACATAACCACACGACCACATGTAACCACCCTCCATGTATTGTATATATGTGTAAATATCATTCTGTCATCCTTACAAATGTAAATAGTTAATACTGTTATCCAAGTTGAGCTAAGATAAGATATGCCATACTGGGTCAGACCAAGGTCCATCAAGCCCAGTATTCTGTTTCCAACAGTGGCCAATCTAGGTCATATGTACCTAGCAGTTTCCCCAAAAGACACAGGTTCTGCAGTGCTTGTACTGGGTCAAACATTGATTTCTTCGGTCACTTCTTAATAATGGTTTATGGACCTTTCCTCCAGGAACTTGTCCAAACCTTTTTTAAACCCAGCTACACTAACAGTTACACTACACTTTGTTAGTTAAATTGTTTTCACATGGTTCCAGTGTAAACTCTCTTTGTTTAATTTATGATATTTTAAGATGTTCTATGTAAAATTAAGATGTTCTATGTAAAACAAACTTAGCTTTGTTAATTGTTGTTATTTGTACACCGCAACTGATCTCTGGAAGATGCGGTATAAAAATGAGTGTTAAATAAATAATAAATAATAAACAGCCTTTACTACATCCTCCGGTAACAAATTCCAGAGTTTGATTACACGTTGAGTGAAAAAATATTTTCTTTTATTAGTCTTAAATAGTTTACCCTGTAGCTTCATTGCATGTCCCCTAGTCTTTCTATATTCTGATAACGTAAACAATCGATCTACGTTTACCCGTTCCACTCAGTTCATTAATTTATAGACTTCTATCATATCTCCCCTCAGCTGTCTCTTTTCCAGGTTAAAGAGCCCTAACCTTTTTAGCCTTTCTTCATAGGAGTATCCTTCCATCCCCTTTACCATTTTGGTGGCTCTTCTCTGAACCTTTTCTAACCTACCTGTTATATGTAATTACGGTGTTAACCCCCACCGTAAAATACCCCATGTTCCATGTAAACCGCACTGATGCTGAAGAGCGCGGTATATAAGCAAATTAAATAAATAAATAAAATTTAGAATCCCATGAGAACATAGCCCGGTGAAGAATTTGAGGTTTGTTAATTTTCCTCGGACCCATTACTTGAGCCCGCTTATTCTTTTAAGGAAATACTTAAAGGAAGTTTTGCTACTTAATGATGTGGATTCAATGAAGTTTTCAAATTTGTACTATGCACCTCAGGAGACCAAGACTGTGGCACAAGGTGAGGCTCAGTTTGACCGTTTAGATGTAGATGAGACTTTAGATGTCTCTGCCTTTTTAGAGTCCTCAGAGGACACAATCCTCACTTGTGCCACATTAGTGGTCTCATTTCTTTCTTTGATTAATAAAAATTCGGTGATGCATTTATATTTTCAAAAAACGGAATGTCCCCTTTTGTGGTAAAATCATTCAGGTTTTCCCGGATGTTTGTAAAATTACCCAAAAGCATTGAAGGAATTTTTAAACCTAAAATTTCAGACTTTGTCTTTAGGGGCGTCTTTTTATTTAAACTATCCTTGTAAATGTTTGGTAATTTATGGCAATGATAAATTAGTTTTTTATGACCCTCTACAATTAGAAAGTTTTCTTTCTGGGAAGAAGCTAAAGAGTTCATTGTCTCATTGGAGTCAGGAGTGGTGCCAAAGGACTGCAGAGAGGCTCATGTGGTGCCTTTACACAAAAGCGGATGTAAGAATGTGGTTGAAAACTACAGGCCGGTTAGTTTAACTTTGGTGGTGAGTAAATTATTGGAAACGCTGCTGAAAGAGAAAATAGTGAGTTTTCTGAAGTCCAGCGGATTACAGGATCCGAGGCAGCATGGATTCACCAGAGGCAGGTCTTGTCAGACAAATCTGATTGATTTCTTTGACTGGGTGACCGGCGAGTTGGACCGAGGGAGAGCCCTAGATGTGGTGTATTTAGATTTCAGTAAAGCCTTTGACACCGTTCCTCACAGGCGACTTATAAACAAACTGAGCACCCTAGGGATGGACCCTAAAGTCACTGTTTGGGTTAGAAATTGGTTGAGTAGAATATTTGAGGAGGCAAGATGGCGGCAGTGAGCAGCCACGGGTGAGCCGGCTGTTAGTGAGGAGCTCTGTTTGAGGCGACTTGTGTGGTTGGAGGTGGAGATGGGACGAAGGGAGCGCAAGCAAGCTTCCCTACCCTCGAGTGAAGCTCGGGACAACTTGCCTGGACAGAGGACGCTCCAGACGTGGCATCGAGATCCTCGTGGCTGGAGCGGCATCTTCGGCGGTTCTGGCATTGAGTCCAGACTTGAGCACGTCAGGGGTAGTTCTTTCCCCTGAACAACGGGCCCCCCCGCCATGCTCCAGAAGTATTTCGACGGCCTCGGGAGTGCTTCCCAGAGGCACGAAAGCTAGCACGCCACTTGAGGGGAGTGAAGAGGGCTCCGTGGCAGGTTGTACACCTCTGTTTTTGCCGTCTGGAGGAAGAGGGAGTTCTGAGGGCTTGTCTCTGCCCCAGACTGGCAGTTCTTTGGCATCTTTTGGAGGTGCTGGTGTGTTGGTGAAACCCCATAACCACATTGGAGGTGCTATGGGATACAATATCCACTTTGAATTCATCTCTGGCAACTATTTCATCATTTGTAAGTACTGAAACAGTTTTGCTTCGTACTCAATTTCAAGAATGTTCCAGAGTTCAGCATGAACAAGCGGGGCGGTTGGTGCAGATGGAAGGAAATCTTGAACAGCTCCGGGAGTTACACGATACCCATATCAAAGATAGAAATATGTCTGTTAGGAGATTGGAATATCTAGAGAATCAAGTCCGAAAAAATAACTTGAGACTGATTAATTTTTCTAGATCTCATTTGTGTTCTCCGATGGAGATGGTTCGTAGGTACTTTCGGGAGGTTCTGAAGATCTCCGAGGAGTGCCTACCACCGCTGACCTAGGCGCAATATCTTGTGGTGGGCCGGGGTGTACAGGGGGTACCTGGTGAGGCTCCTATGGTATCTGGAGATCTCACTGGGTTCTTGTAGAATTCTTTGGAGCTGGTCACAGCCCGCACTACTCTCCTAGTCATGCTGGCTCTTGAATCAGATAAATCTTTAATTCTAAGAGCATATTTTAGGAATTTCAGTGACCAATTTTTGGGTTCATGCCAGGATCCTTTCCCTTGGTGGGTCTTTTTTGTTGAAATTTCTGGCGAAATGTCATGTTACCTATAAAGAAAAGTTGTATTTGTGTTTTTGAACCCAGTCAATTACTGGAGTTTCTTGTGGCTCGGGAGGATTCAGTGATTGTTGGTGGTTCCCATTCGGCTGATGTATAAGTCTCACACTGCTATGAATATTATGTTTTCTGCTTTGTAAAAGTTTTTCCTGTTGCCTTCCCCTGTTTTAATTTATTGTGGGCTTAATTATGGCTAATGGTGTATTATTTCCTTTATGTACTATGCTGGATTTTTTTTCCTGTTCTTGCCAGTGATTTCCTTGTGCATTTATTTGTTTAAATGTATGAAAAATTAATAAAAATTTAAATCATAAAAAAAAAGAAATTGGTTGAGTGGGAGGTGACAAAGGGTACAGGTAAATGGAGCTCACTCTGAGGAGAAGGAAGTTACCAGTGGTGTGCCCCAGGGATCTGTTTTTGTTCCGATTCTTTTTAACATCTTTGTTAGTGATATAGTGGAAGGGCTTTCGGGTAAGGTTTGCCTCTTTGCGGATGATACCAAAATCTGCAATAGAGTTGACACCCAGGAAGGTGTAGATAACATGAGGAGGGATCTAGCTAAGCAGAATTTGGCAGCTGGGATTTAATGTTAAAAAATGCAAGGTCATGCATTTGGGCTGCAGCAATCCAAGGGAGCAATATAGTATAGAGGGTGAAGTACTTTTGTCCACTAAAGAAGAGCGGGACCTAGGCGTGGTTGTGTCTGAAGATCTTAAAGTGGCTAAACAGGTAGAAAAGGCGACAGCAAAAGCTAGAAGGATGCTTGGGTGCATACGGAGAGGAATGGCTAGCAGAAAAAAGGAGGTGATAGTGCCTCTGTATAAGTCTTTGGTGCAGCCTCATTTGGAGTATTGTGTGCAATTCTGGAGACCGCACCTTCAAAAACAGGATGGAGTCAATGCAGAGGGTGGCTACTAAAATGGTTAGTGGTCTTCATTATAAAGCATATGTGGACAGACTTAAGGATCTTAATATGTACACATTAGAGGAAAGGCGGGATAGAGGTGATATGATTGAGATGTTTAAATACCTCCATGGCATAAATGCACAGGGGGAGAGCCTCTTTCGATTGAAAGCAAGTACTGCTACGAGGGGACATGGGATGAGGGTGAAAGAGGATAGATTCAGGAGTGATACGCGGAAATATTTCTTTACGGAAAGAGTGGGGGATCCGTGGAATAATCTCCCAGTGGAGGTGGTAGAGATGAGGACCAATATCTGAATTCAAAAAAGCATGGGACAAATACAGGAGATCTCTAAAAGAAAAAAAGGGGACTTTTGTAGTTGTTTCTTTGGAAGGACAGACTAGATAGCCCATGTGGTCTTTTTCTGTTATCATTTTTTATGTTTCTAATATATGATTGCCAGTATTGTTGGATAAATAATTATTTCACCTCTTGGTTCAAATTAAGGGAGTATAAAAATGTATACTTTCAGGTGCTCTGATTTTCTTGTTTTGTTAAAAGTGTTGTCTTTGTGGTCTTGCTTTTGTTGTATTTTATTTTATAGTGATAGCTGTTTTTCCCTCTTGATGGGGGCTTTGTATTGCTTACTTTATTATTAATAAAGCATGTTGAAATTTTTTTTAAAAAGTCAGGGGATAGGCATCAGTGTACTACTGTGGATCAAGAACTGCTTAAAAGATAGAAAGCAGAGAGTAGGGCTAAATGGCCAGTTCTCTCAATGGAGAAAGGCAGATAATGAAGGGATCTGTTCTAGGTCTGCTGCTTTTTAACATATTTATAAATGACCTAGAAATCGGAATAACAAGAAAGGTGATCAAATTTGCAGATGACTCAAAATTATTCAACGTTGTTAAAACACAAGAGGATTGTATAAAACTTCAAGAGGACCTTGAAAAAAATTGGGAGACTGGGCATCCAAATGGCAGATAAAATTTAATATAGACAAGTGCAGCTACAGTATGCACTTAGGGAAGAACAACCCAAACTACATGATGCAAGGCTCCACATTAGGAATTACTGCCCATGAAAAAGATCTGGGAATCATCATGGATAGTACATTGAAAGTCTCTGTCCAGTGTGCAGCTGTGGCCAGGAAAGCAAACAGAATGCTAGGAATCGTAAGAAAGGAATGGAGAATAAAACAAAGTATATTATAATGCCACTGTACCACTCCATGGTTCAACCACACCTTGAATATTGTGTGCAATTCTGGTCGCCATATCTTAGAAAGGCTATAGCATAGTTAGAAAAGGTACAGAGAAGAGTGACAAAAATGGTAAAGGGGATGGAAAGATATCCCTATGAGGAAATGCTTAAAAGGTTAGGGTTCTTCAATTTGGAAAAGAGACAGCTGAAGGGGAGATATGATAGATGTTTATAAAATAATGAATGCAATGGAATGGGTAATTATAGACTCCTTCAAAAAGTGGAAAGATTAGGGGACACACAATGAAGCTACAATTTAGCACATTTAAGACTAATCAGAAAAAATATTTTTTCACTCAATGCGTAATCAAACTTTGGAATTTGTTACCAGAGGATATAGTAAAAACTGTTAGTGTAGCTGGAGTTAAAAGAGGTTTGGATGAATTCCTGGAAGAAAAGTCCCTGAACCATTATTAATGAGGACTGGGCAAACCTACTGCTTACCCATGGGACAAGCAGCATGGAATCTGCATACCTTTTGGGAGCCTGATTGGTACTTGTGACCTGGATTGGCCACTGTTGGAAACAGGATTCTGGGCTTGATGGACCTTGGTCTGATCCAGTATGACTTTTCTTATGTTCTTATGCTATGTTCATCCCCAACCTCAGTCCAATCATAATTTGAAGATTGATATCATCAGGAAACTGATAGAGCTTCAGCAGTGTTACATAACTGCCTTAGTAGCTTAGGCAAACAGGAGGTAATTTTGTTAAATAATTAACTCACATATATTTATTTATTTTACATTCCTTTTATACCGATTTATATAAGAGTTTACACACATTAGTGGCTTTTTATAAAATATTAATAGACATAAAAGTACACATGTTGACATGAATGCATGTACTCTGCCAATAGGCATAGCGGGGGATGCAGTCTGGAGTTCACAAATACATGTATTGATTACAAAATACTAGGGATGTACATTTGTTCCACTACTCATGATAAAATGCAATTAAACACAGCATTTTTGGTTAGTTCTGTTAAAGCTAACCAAATCTACGTGATCTTGAATTTTGATAAATCGCCATTTATTTACTTTGTTTTTTTTATGGCATAGAGTTGAGCCACTCTGGAAGGGGAGGAGGAGAGGAAGGGGAGCAAGTAAGAAGTACAAGGCAGTTCAGCAGGTCATGTTGGTAATCTTGAACAAACAGCCAAATAAACCTATCCCTGCAGGAGCTATCCAAATCCCATGGGTCATGATGATACTGCAGGTCTGGAAGAGACAGCCTAGCACCAAGCCTGAGAGAACCATTTTATGTGTGACTTTGGAGGAGTGAGGAAGGGGCACATGTGCCAAAAATAGCTCTTAGAAGCAGAAAAAAATTGTGCAGGCAATAGAGTGACTCTGTTTTAAGCAGAGATGTAATGCTGTTTAAATGCCTGTCTTTTGAAGTTTCTGAGGGTTGCTGGACTGGCTGTTCTTAAAGGGAGAATCTTTCTAAGGAGGGAGGAAATCAGGAGTGACAGGGAAGTTACAGAAAGCTGTGATTAGGGTTTGGCAATACTTACAAATGCTTAGTTTCCTAGTTTGTGAGCATTTAGAAAATCCAGTGCTAAAAAATGCAAGGTCATGCATTTGGGCTGCAAGAACCCAAGGGAGGAGTATGAAATTAAAGTGGCCGAACAGGTCAAAAAGGTATAAACAAAAGTCAGAAGAATGCTTGGGTGTATAGGGAAAGGAGAAAAGCAGAAAAAAGGAGACGATAGTGCTTTTGTATATGTCTCTAGTGAGACCTCATTTGCAGTACTACTACTACTACTGATCATTTGTATAGTGCTACAAGGCGTACACAGTGCTGTACAGACACATGTAGAAGACGGTCTCCCACAACAGCTGAGGACAAGGATATATTTAGGGGAATGGTAAGGAAACACACAGGACACTAAGCGGATCAGGATCCAAAAGTGGCCTCAAAGAGGTGAGTTTTCAGCCTGGATTTTAAAAGGGCCAGAGATGAAGCCTGACATACAGACTCAGGTAGTTTGTTCCAGGCATAAAGAGCAGCAAGGTGCAATGATCAAAGTCTGGATCTGGCAGTAGAAGAGAAGGGCACAGATAAAAGAGATCTACAAGGACAGCGGAGTTACCAAGGAGGGGTGCAGGGAGAGAAAAGGTAGTGAGAAGCAGCAGAATGAGTGTGTATAGTTAATGGTTACACGATGCAAGGTTCCACATTAGGAACCACCACCCAGGAAAAAGATTTAGGTGTCATTGTGGATAACATGTTAAAACCCTCCACCCAGTGTGCAGCGGCAGCCAAGAGAGCAAATAGAATAACAACCTGGCTAACTAACAACAACTTAAACATCAACATAAAAAAACTGAATCAATTATCATCATGAGAGACTTCACATTCATTCCTCCTACTATCAACATATCCAATACACCGATTACAATAAAAGACGAAGTCAGATACCTTGGCGTGATTCTAGACAAGCAACTCACCCTACAACCGCATATCAACAAGATATCCAAAACAGCCTTCTTCAAACTCGCAACACTCCGGAGACTAAAACCCCTCATCAATAAAGAACATTTCCTTACAGTATGCCAGGCCATCATTACACCTCTGCTGGACTACTGTAATATACTATTCCAAGGTCTGCCTAACAAACCATCTGTCCCCTACAAATAGTCCAGAACACTGCTGCCCGCATTATCACTAGCGCTTCAACACAAGACCATATAACTCCAATACTACAAGATCTACACTGGCTACCAATCCCCTCATGGGCAAAATATAAATCAGTGCTTACCATCTTCAAAATTAAAAAGAATATCTCAGCAGGAATACTACAGGAACTCATTAGAACCAAAACAAGCAAAAGACCAAACAGAAACAGCACCAAAAATAATATATCAACACCTACTCTATTTACAAGAACAAGGACTAGAAAAGGGGACTGTTACTTCTGGAGAGAGATCTGCAATTGTGAGTATATACTTCTGGGAATTTTCTGAAAGGAATTCTTTGTATTACAGCTGATTAATCTGTGAACCCACTATTTTTTGTTAAATCAGTCAGGGCCTAGTAGCAGCAGTTTAAGTTTAAATTTAAAACACAGAAGAGAGCTTTCTGGTTACATTTCATACCCAGCAGAGAGCTTGTAGTTTAAATTTTAGTCACTCAGGGCCTAGTATCAGCAAAGTACTTTTAGTTTAAATTTAAAACACAGAAGAGAGCTTTCTGGTTAAATTTAGAACCCAGCAGAGAGCTTGTAGTTTAAATTTCATAATAAGTTAGAGCCTAGCAGCAGCAAAGAGCTGTAATTTAAATCAAATAAGAATATAGATTAGCACAAAAGGCAAAACAGGGTCAGTACTCTTTGAGCAACAAATAAAGTCTTCTAGAGACCTTTACAAAGAGGTCTTCTACCTAGGGGGCAAAAGACCTGTGAAACATTTTCAATAGGTGTTAACACCAGGTGGCAGGTCAAAAGGCCATTTTGAAAGACTCCTTCTATCCAGGCAAGGACTGTTAATCACCCAGGAAGTTGGTCACAGCTTACCTCAGCAGCACAGGCATAAATAGCTCAACCAGGCTCTGTGATCCTCAGTCTTGAAGGACTAGAAAAGGGGACTGTTACTTCTGGAGAGAGATCTGCAATTGTGAGTATATACTTCTGGGAATTTTCTGAAAGGAATTCTTTGTATTAAAGCTAATTAATCTGTGAACCCACTATTTTTTGTTAAATCAGTCAGGGCCTAGTAGCAGCAATTTAAATTTAAAACACAGAAGAGAGCTTTCTGGTTACATTTCATACCCAGCAGAGAGCTTGTAGTTTAAATTTAATAGTCACGCAGGGCCTAGCATCAGCAAAGTACTTTTAGTTTAAATTTAAAACACAGAAGAGAGCTTTCTGGTTAAATTTAGAACCCAACCGAACTTAAAGATCTAAACACAAACTTAAAACTAATATACAGACAGCAGTCCAGCAGCGAGATGGGGGCTTTCCAGTCTTTTGCATTGAGTGTCACATATATGATTTTCTCCCAGTTGGTGAGAGGTCTTACGTGTGCACTAGGTGCAAGGAGCTCTTTGCTCTCAGGGAATGAGTCCGTTCTCTAGAGTCTAGAGTAGCAGACTTGGAAAATATAAGCAAGACAGAGAGGTACATAGACAAGACCTACAGGGATATAGTCCTGAAGTCCCACCTCCAGTCTGGCAGCATCCCTGTTGCCATGGAGGAGAGAGGTCACGTGACAGGAGAACATCACCCTGGTGTGGCAGGAAGTGATCCTGTAACTAGGACCTGTCCTCCAGATGATGTAAAAACCTCTCGCACCGAGGAAGTTTCTACAGGGCCATGTGCCCTTGAGGGAAGGGTTAGGACAGCCGTTATAGTTGGTGATTCGATCATTAGGCATGTAGATAGCTGGGTGGCTGGTAGACGTGAGGATCGCCTGGTAACATGCCTGCCTGGTGCGAAGGTAGCAGACCTCACGCGGCACCTAGATAAGGTCTTAGACAGTGCTGGGGAGGAGTCTGCTGTCTTGGTACATGTCAGTACCAATGACATAGGAAAATGTGGTAGGGAGGTTCTGGAGGCTAAATTTAGGCTTTTAGGTAGGAAGTTGAAATCCAGAACTTCCAGGGTAGCGTTCTCTGAAATGCTTCCCGTTCCACGTGCAGGACCCAAAAGGCAGGCAGAGCTCCAGAGTCTCAATGCGTGGATGAGACAATGGAGGGTGAGGGATTTGTTAGGAACTGGGGAACATTCTGGGGAAAGGAGGGGCTCTTCTGAAGGGATAGGCTTCACCTTAACGGGAATGGAACCAGGCTGCTGGCATTAACCTTTAAAAAGGAGATAGAGCGGGGGGCGCTAGAGAGCCCATGAAGGAATGGCCGCAATTTAAAACAGCTCTGGTCCGGGTTCTCCCTAAATTAAGCTAACACCTGCTTTTCATAACGCAAATCCCCTGTGCATACCTGATTCGGGTGTGGGGTTACAGGTGGACTCTTTGGCTGCTGAGGAGTGAGATCGGAGGTCTCCCTTGTGTTTGGGAGCCCGCGGAGTGAAGCACCGCGGCTAGAGCCGCTTACCATATCCTGCTGCTGGAGGTCGGCGTGTGGCTCCTGTCTCGGTGCTATATACCCCATACCTTGCCTGTCTCGGCGATCGGAAGGGAAACTGTGAGTTGCTGATTTTATGCTGTCTGCCGGCTTCCTTTCTGCCTATCAGGCACTGGAGAAGTGAGAGAGATCGGTTTCGTCGGTGCAATCTGCACTCTTCATTTTAGTGGTGCAGGCCAGTTCGGGGGTTGCTGGAGGAGGTGGGAAGCTGGCTGTGTGAGAGTGGCTTGCTCGGGAGGCACAGCGGCCATTGCCACGCGGTCGTGGAACGCATGATACTGTCTGCGTTCCAATCAGTTTTGGCGGGAAAAAGTCATCTACGGTGATGTCAGCACCTCGGAGACCTGCATTTTGAATCTTCCTGCTCTCCATGTTTCCTGCCTCAATAGTTGGATCTCTGCTCCAGATCTCTTGTCTTTGAGCTTGGTTGGCTGCTTTTTCTTCCTCTGTACAGTGGATTTCATTGTAGCGGCAGCCGACGTGGTGCTTCTCTCTGTGCTTGCTGGACGGTGCTCTGAGCTGTGAGCTTGGAGCACCTTCTGCTGTCCTGTAGTGGGATTTTTTTTTTTTTATTATTCTTATCCACCATAGCCCTTCAATACCTGGTCGCTGATTTTTGCATATACCTGGACTGTCCGTGGGCATGTTTGGCAGTTGGTGGTGCCCTACATTTCTTTGCCTGCTTTACCGGGGGGGAGAGATTGGCGTCTCATGGCTGCTAAGGCCAAGGGGCTTGAAGCCAGGGAAAAGTTGCGAGCTTCTCAGCGTCTGCTGGGTAAGAGTGGCTCTCAAAGCAGTTCACCAAAAAAGCAGCCCTCAGATGGGTCCGGTGATGAGACATTGGGTGACCTCGACCAGGGTCCTGCGGCGTCTTCTACACAGGCTCTTTTGCAGCGGGAGCTTCGCAGAGGATTTGAAGATTTAGCCTGTGAATTCCGTTCCATGCGAGAGGATGTGATGAGCACGATTGCGGAACTCAGAGGGGATATAAAAGACCTCGGCACCCGAGTGGAAGAGGTCGAGACAAAAATAGAGGATCATGACGGTGCTCTGGTGGACTTACAGTGTGCAGTGGACCGCCAGCATTCGCAAGCAATGGAATTGACTTATAAAATTGATGATATAGAAAACAGGTCACGTCGCAACAATGTGCATTTCAGAGGCATTCCGGAAGCTGTGGGGGGTGCTGAAGATTTGCAGGTGGTGCTTAAGACTTTGATGGGTGCCCTTCTCACGGCAGAGGAATTTGAATCCCATGGGAATGGGATGGAGATCGAAAGGGTACATCGTTCCCTGGGAAAGCCACCTAACAATCAACCCCGGGATGTTATCGCAAGATTTTTGAGATATGCTGATGCTGAGCTTCTTTTGCGACGGGGTCGGGAGAAAAAAGTGATTCACTACCAGGAGGCGACGGTATCAATCTATCAAGATCTTTCAGTTTTTACTTTAGCGCGCCGGAGAGAGATGAAGCCAACCATAATGGTGCTGAATAACAAAGGGATTCGCTATTCCTGGTCCTTTCCTTTTCGGATGAACTTCCTTCTGGGAAATAAAAAAATTTCAGCAAAGGATCATACGGAAGCATGGACAGCGTTGCGCCAGGCGGGTCTTGTAGAAGACAATGCGATGCCGGTGCTTCCGGTCCCCAAGCCGAAGCCTTCAAAGTGGACTCGGGTGGGAAGATCTGCCTAAGACTGCCTGGATCCTGCGACACAGTCTTTATGAGCTGGGGGAGTTCTCAGTGTTCCTGGTGTGGGTGGTCCGGGTTTATCATAATACTTATGTGGGAATTTGCTGCTTCTTACTCCTGTTATTAATGTCTTCACTGAGTTTCTATGAACTTATGGGGATTTTGGATCTTGTTCTTTGTTCATATGGGGGTGAGGATTATTGCGATTGTCCTGTTGAGGGGGGGGGGTGTATTAGGTACGGTAGCTGACTGGTTAAATCTTCAAGGGGGAAATAACTGCACATTATATTGTAATCTTTATTGTACAGGGAGGCCCGGCTGGAGCTGGGTTAGGGGATCAGTTTTACCGTGTCCTGTCTTTTTGACAGGCGGGTGGTACTGATGGGTTTTGGGGGGAGGGCTTTGATGGGGGGGGGGAGGATCAGTGGGGGCTGTTTGGGGGGAGGGGGTGGGGGTAGGGGCTTTTTGTGTAAGTTCATGGGGTGGGGGCGGGGGAGGCAATGGGGTGTTAGTATGTGTAATAGTCAGGGGGTACTGGGTACGAGGATGTTTTTTGTGTTTAAGGTCTGTGAATATGGGAGGAGAGGGAGGGGGCTGGACCACACGGGGAGGCGGGAGCGGACGGGCAGAGATGGTGTGGGGGTAGGCTCTTCATGCTGAAGGTGGTGTCTTTGAATGTAAAGGATCTTAATTCCCCTGGGAAGCGTTCTTTGCTGCTTACGGAATTGAGATCCTTGAAAGGGGACATTGTGTTTTTGCAGGAAACCCATCTCCGCGGATGTACTCAGGGTTGGTTAAAACGTAAGCCTTATTCTGAGGTGTGGGCAGCATCGGATGAGAATGGTAGGAAAAAGTGTGGAGTGGCCATGATGTTCCATCAGTGTTTGTCTCTTAGGGTGGAAGAGGTTAAGAGGGATATCTTGGGGCGGTGGCTCTTCATGAATGTTCGCTTAGAGGGCCCTTTATTAACGTTGGCTAATATCTATGCTCCCAATGAGAGCCCTCACACTTGGTTTGCAGCTTGTCGTGCTGTGAGGGCTTGCGTGCATCAGTGATGCTGAGAGCTAAACTATCGGTAGTTTAACTACTGGCAGGGTCTCCCAAGATGGACAGGTCTCAGCTGAGGTGCCAGACCAAGACAAACCACCTATCTGGGCAGCAGCAGAATGGGATAGTGTTGACGGCGGAGGATCACATTTTTGTGACAACGGCAACAACACCAAACTTAAACTGCGTGGAAGAAAGGCCTGGCAATCTACTTCTGTATCTTGCCATGAAAACCCAATGGATAGTTACAACAAAACAAATTGTGCTATGGTGCTGGAAGATGAGACCCCCCAGGTCGGAAGGCACTCAACTAGCTACTGGGGAAGAGCTGAAGACTTTTCAGAGTAAAGCCAGCATTTATGATGTGGCTGGATCAAAGCCCTCGGGAAGTCTGATTGCTGATGTAGCTGCGCATGAAATGAGAGTCAGAAGCTGTAAAGATGTCTTACACATTGGAACATGGAACGTACGAAGCATGAATCAAGGGAAGTTGGAGGTGGTCAAGAATGAAATGGAACGTGTACAACTTGATCTGTTGGGTGTCAGCAAACTGAAATGGACTGGTATCGGGCACTTTGCATCAGATGATCACATGGTCTACTATGCAGGAAATGAAAGACAAAGAAGAAATGGTGTTGCATTTATAATAAAGAAGAAACTTGCAAGAACTGTAATGAAATACAATGCAGTCAGCGAATGCTTAATCTCTATTCATCTACGAGGATTGCCTATCAACACAACTATAATTCAAGTATATGCCCCAACAACAGCTGCAGAAGAGAATGAAATTGAAGAGTTCTATGAACAAGTACAAGCTGAAATTGACAGAACATGCAAACAGGATATCCTGATAGTCATGGGTGACTGGAATGCAAAAGTTGGCAACAAAGAAGAAGGCAAAGTAGTTGGAAAATATGGACTTGGCAACAGAAATGAAGCTGGAGAAAGACTGATAGAATTCTGCAAGACCAACGATCTATTCATCTCAAACACCTTCTTCCAGCAACACAAGCGGCGACTGTACACATGGATTTCACCCAATGGATTGCATAAAAATCAAATTGACTACATCTGTGGAAGTCAACGATGGAAAAGCTCTATAACATCAACAAAGACAAAACCTGGAGCTGACTGTGGTACAGATCATCAACTACTAGTATGCAAACTCAAGCTAAAGTTGAAAAAGAGCAAACCACTCATGAATGCAGCAAAATATGACCTTGAGAATATACCATTGGAATTTAAAGACTGCCTGCAAAATCGATTTGCTGCTTTAGATACAAATGACAGAGCTCCGGAAGAGTTATGGAATGACATCAAGAAGGTTGTGTTGGAAGAAAGCGAGAAGTCTCTACAAAAGGTGAAAAAGCAAAAACGGCCAAAATGGATGACGGAAGAAACTCTGAAAATTGCCCAGAAACGCAGAGAAGCTAAAGCCAGAGAAGAAAGAAAGACAATCGCAGAACTCAACAGAGATTTCCAATGTGCAGCAAGACAGGACAAGGAAAAGTACTACAATGACGCATGCAAGGAAATAGAAGCAGAAACTATTAGAGGAAGAACAAGATCAGCTTTCCTAAAGCTACGAGAGTTAAAGAAAAAGTTCCAGCCTCGAATTGGAATGTTACAAGATGCTCAAGGTTCTATATTGAATGATGCTGAGAAGATCAAGAAAAGGTGGAAGGAATATACAGAGTTTTTATATGATAAAGATCAAGTGGACCAACAGCCGTTTCAACCTGTACCTTATGATCGGGAACCATTGGTGATGAAAGAAGAAGTTGAAGCAGCATTGAAAGCCTTATCAAAGAACAAAGCACCAGGCATTGATGGCATTCCTATAGAAGTATTGCAGCAATCTGATGCAACTGTTACCATACTTACAAGGCTCTGCCAAGAAATATGGAAGACAACATCATGGCCAACTGACTGGAAAAGATCTGTGTTTATACCAATACTAAAGAAAGGTGATCCAACTGACTGTGGAAATTATCGAACAATCGCTCTGATCCCACATGCCAGCAAGATTCTATTGAAGATTATTCAAAAGAGACTACAACCATACCTGGAACAAGAACTACCTGAAGTGCAAGCAGAGTTCAGGAAAGGGCGAGGAACGAGAGACATCATTGCAGATGTGAGATGGATCCTTGAAAAGACTAAAGAATACCAAAAGGATATCTATTTGTGCTTTATCGACTATAGCAAGGCTTTTAACTGTGTAAACCATGAGAAACTCTGGGCCACATTAAGAAGCATGGGTATACCAGAACACCTGATCGTTCTCTTGCGCAATCTGTACATAGATCAAGAAGCAACAGTTTGAACGGAACAAGGAGAAACAGAATGGTTTAAAATAAGCAAAGGTGTAAGACAAGGCTACATACTTTCCCCCTACCTGTTTAATTTATATGCAGAACAAATCATCAGAGAAGCAGGATTGTATGAAGACAACAGAGGTGTGAAGATTGGTGGAAGACTCATCAACAACCTTCGCTATGCCGATGATACTACATTACTGGCTGAAAGTGAAGATGATCTGAAACAGTTGCTTCTCACAATCAAAGAACATAGTCTCAAAATGGGCCTGCACCTTAATGTAAAGAAGACAAAGATCATGACAACTGGCATAATCAACAGATTCATCGTTAAAGGAGAAGAAATTGAAATTGTGAACAACTTTAACCTACTTGGATCAACTATCAATAAAGAAGCAACAAGCAGTCAAGAAATCAGACGCCGCATTGCTCTTGGCAGAACGGCTATGAAAGACCTAGATAAGATTCTCAAGAGCAGAGATGTCTCTCTCCATACAAAGATTTGACTTGTTCAAGCCATGGTATTTTCAATAACATCATATGGATGTGAAAGCTGGACAGTGAAAAAGACAGACAGGAAGAAAATTGATGCCTTTGAATTATGGTGCTGGTGGCGAATACTGTGTATACCATGGACTGCCTGAAAAACAAACCAGTCGGTACTAGAGGAGATCAAACCTAAGCTTTCTTTAGAAGCTCAGATGACAAGACTTCGACTTTCATACTTTGGACACATCATGCGAAGAGAGAGATCATTAGAGAAAGACATCATGCTTGGCAAGATAGAAGGTCAACGCAAAAGAGGAAGGCCAGCAATGAGATGGATCGATACAATAACAGCAGCTACGGGTACCAGTCTGTCAACAATGAGCTGCCTGACTGAAGACTGAACACAATTTAGGATAGCTATCCAGAGGGTTGCCATGAGTCGACTTCGACTCGACGGCACTTAACAACAACAATGAGGGCCAGGTGACCTTTTTTGCGTGACTGAAGGCTTTGCTGGCTGAGTTTGCGAAAGGACTTGTTATATTGGGTGGGGATTGTAATGCTCACATGATACCCCATTTGGACTCGACGGGTTGTGCTGGGCGGGTGAAGGGTGGGCCTAGTAGGGCGTTGCGGAAATTTATGCTTGATTTAGGATTGCGTGATGTTTGGAGAGATACCCATGCTGGGGAAAAAGGCTATACCAATTACTCTCCTGTTCATCAGGTCCATACTCTTATTGATTACTTTTTGTTGGATCAGCGTCTGATGGATGGGAGAGTCGAGGCTGGGCATGGGACGTTGACGTGGTCGGATCACGCTCCGTGTTGGATTGCTCTTCCTGCTGATTTGTGCGGAGAGCGGCAATGGCTGTGGCGGTTGGATGACCGCTTTTTTCGGCGGCAGTGTGCGGTTCAGGATCATGGGCACTTTATAAATGAATTCTTTGAGTTAAATGATTCTGGGGAGGTTTCGTTATCTACGGTTTGGGATGCTTTTAAGGCCATAGCTCGGGGTCGTCTGATTGCTGAGGCCGCTCGCACTCGGCGGGCCTGGAAACAGGAATCATGCTACTTGGTGGCGGAAAATAGGGCCTCCAGTTGAAACATGCTAGAATGGGCTCTAAACGCGTTTGGAGTCAATGGCGGGTAGTGCGGGCTAAATTAGATGCGTATATGCAGAGAGAATTAGATAATATGCGTCGGAAACTACGGCAAACATTTTATGAACGGGGGAATAAGGCTGGTCGGTATCTTGCTTTATGGCTTCGTCAGCAGCAGACCTCGAGGGTGGTGCGTGAAATTCGGGATTCTCGGGGACATATGTGGGTGGTTTCTCGGGAGGTGTGTGAGGTTTTCGCTGCTTTTTTGGAACACTTGTATAAAGCTGAGCCTTTCGATTTGCTCCGTGTGCAGGACTATCTGCAGGCTGTTACATTACCGCAGTTGACCGATTCTGATAGAGAGCAACTCGACGCTGATATTACTACAGAAGAGGTGGAGGTTGCCATTCGTCGCTTAAAGACTGGGAGGGCGCCGGGCAGTGATGGCTTTCCCGGGGAGTATTATAAAAAATTTAGTGCTCAATTAACACCGACTCTGGTGGTGCTCTTTAATGAGGTTCTGAAGGGGGGGTCGCTGCCCCCTTCTCAGCTCGAGGCTCTTATTGTAGTTCTTCCTAAGCCAGGTAAGCCAGTACATGAGGTGGCTTCCTACCGCCCTATTTCTTTATTGAATACGGATGTTAAAATCGTGGCTTCGGTATTGGCTGCTCGATTGAATCGGGTCCTCCCCGCTTTGGTGCATCCGGATCAGGTTGGTTTTGTGCCGGGTCGTCAGGTGGCGGATAATAATTGGCGAATGTTACAGGTGATACATGTGGCCCGGCAGGACTCTCAGCCGACGCTTTTGGTGGGAGTTGACGCTGAGAAGGCCTTTGACCGAGTCAGCTGGGGCTATCTCAGGTGTGTGCTGGATAAGATGGGGTTTGGGCCTCACTTTACGCGTTGGGTTCAGTGCCTCTATCAAGGTCCTACAGCCTGTGTCTGGGTTAATGGGGGTCAGTCGGGGAGTTTTGTGTTGGAAAGGGGGACTCGGCAGGGGTGTCCTTTGTCGCCGTTGTTGTTTGCTTTGGTGATGGAGCCTTTCGTGCAGGGCTTTCGTGAGCATCCGGACATTTTGGGCATTCGGGTGGGCCCCTCTGAGTACAAAATTGCACTTTTTGCGGACGATATTATATTATCATTGGTAAATCCGGTTGGGTCTCTTTCAGCTACTATGCAACTTTTTGAGGCATTTTCGCAAGTTTCCGGGTTCAAAATTACTTATACTAAAACCGAGATTTTAAATGTTGGGGTCCTGGAGGCGCTCTGCTTACAATTGAAGGCTACTTATCCATTTCGGTGGGTGACGGGTTCTCTCTGTTACTTAGGTGTGGATCTGACCATTGATCGGGCTGCGCTCTATAGGGCCAACTATGGACCTTTACTTCAACAGGTTCGGTGAGACCTGGAGTCCTGGGCCAGTTTGATGTTGTCTTGGTTTGGACGTATAGCAGTGGTTAAGATGGTGGTTGTTCCGAGGTTTTTAGATCTTTTTCAAGTACTTCCTATACCTTTGCCTCGGGGAACCTTGGTCGCTTGGCAAACGCTGCTTATGAAGTTTATATGGCGGTATCGCCGACCCCGCATAGCGCGACGGATTCTTTATGTGCACACACGCTGTGGGGGTATGGGGGTGCCTAACCTTAAGTGGTATTATGCGGCGGTGCAGTGCCACACTGGGGTGGAGTGGATGAATACTGCTAGCAACAAACGCTGGGTACAAATGGAAATGTATCTTTCAGGGGGGCTGGATTGGGGGATCGGTTGTGGCTCAGTTCCAAGTTGCGCGGTGGTTTGCGTTTGAGTAACCCCTATATCCTACATACTCTTCAATGTTGAGACCAATTTCTCTGGCCTCGGGGGATGGCCCTGTCTCCCTTGGCGCCCATTGTGGATAATGCTTTATTTCCCCCTGGGATGACCGATCCCGCTTTTCGGCTGTGGGGGCATAAGGGACTTAGCCGTGTCGGTCAGCTCTTTGAGGAGGGTGGGTTGCATTCTTTTAGTGTGCTTCGGGGAGAATTTGATCTTCCCAACTGTCATGCTTTTCAGTATACTCAGGTGGCTCACTGGGTGCGGGATAGAGCCATTCGGTCTCAAGTTGCGTGGGACTTGACTGATGTTGAGCACTTTTGTGAGGAGTGTACTACCACGAAGGGTGTTATTGCTGTCTTGTATGCTCACTTGCAGGCTCAGCAGTTGGGACTCGGCAAGCATAGAGAGCAATGGAATTTGGACTTGGGGCTTAACTATACTGAGCAGCGCTGGGAACAGGTTGAGGGTAGGCTTTGGAAAAGTTTGGTGGCGATTAATGCCCGTGAAACTAATTATAAAATATTATATAAATGGTACATGACGCCTGCGCTTGTTGCTCGAGTGTATCCGGGGGCATCGGGTATGTGCTGGCGGCAGTGTGACAAGAGGGGCTCTTTGGTGCATGTCTGGTGGTTCTGTCCACGCATCCGAATTTTTTGGAGGGGGATTCAGTATCGGTTACAGCACTTGGTTCGGTTGGACATTCCTTGGGATCCGGGCATTTTTCTGTTCGGTGTGAATGTTCCAGGTGCTCGGTCTCCTCAGTTAGCCTTGATTCGCCATGGTGTGAATGCTGCTCGGCTGGCGCTGGCTCCTGCTTGGAAACAGATTGGGCCTCCGGCCTTTTCTAGCTGTTTGTACCGGATGTGGGAAATGTACACTATGGAATGTGGGGTGGCGGCTGGAAGGATGCGGTTGCCTCACTTTGAGAGAGTGTGGGAAGCTTTTGTTTTCAAGTATGGTTCCTAGTACATCATGTGTTATTTATATATCTTGGAGGTGTTAGCCTTGTGCTTTCCTGTGCGGTGGCATCCCTGGGTTCTTCCTCTTCCCCGTGTGGTCTGGTCCATTGGAGTCTTCCCTCCTTCTTACCTGGTAAAGAAGTTATGGCAGGGGGGCAGAGGGGGCTGTGAGGAGGGGTGGGGGGGGGGGTTGGAGGGTAGAGGGGGTGGATAGAGCGTACTGGGAGTTATATTGGTTTTTTGCTGGGGGGGAATTAAAATTTTGCCCTAGAGGGGGAAAAAAAAGGGCGCTTTGTTGGTTTCATTATCTGTTGCCTATGTTTTTGCACTGTCATTCTTGTTATTGTATTCTGCATATAGCTTGTAGGACTATTGCTTGTTGTAATATGTGCTGCCTTTTAAATTTAAAAAAAAAAAGGAGATATAGCAGCTTTTAAACTAGATAATAGGGGAAAGCTGACAGTCGCCCAAGAGCAGATGGTTCGGAAGAATGTATCCTTGAAGGATACTGCTAAAAGCAGAGAGGTTCCAAAAAAGAGTAAAGTAGCCCAAATGCCCTCGAGTATGGATCAGACAGAGCTTAAAGATCACAAATTACCCATGTCTACCAATAGCCAAACTAATATGAATAAAATAAAGTCTCTAAAATGCTTGTATGCAAATGCTAGAAGTCTAAAAAATAAGATGGGAGAGTTAGAATATATAGCACTAAATGAGAGGTTAGATATGACTGGAATATCAGAGACATGGTGGAAGGAGGACAACCAGTGGGACACTGTGATACCTGGGTACAAACTATATCATAATGATAGAGCTGATTAAATTGGTGGAGGGGTTGCGCTCTATGTTAGAGAGGGCATTGAGTCAGAAAGGATTAAAGTTTTGCAAGAAACAAAATTTGCTGTAGAATCTCTATGTATTGAAATACCATGTAAAAAGGGGAAGGCGATGGCAGTGGGGGTGTACTATCGACCGCCTGGCCAGAATGAACAAATGGATGATGAAATGTTCAAAGAAATCAAGGAAGCTAACAAATGTTACAGCGCAGTAATAATAATGGGTGATTTCAATTACCCCGGTATCAACTGGGTCAGTGTCACGGCAGGACATGCTAGGGAGATGAAGTTCCTAGATGAAATAAATGACTGCTTCTTGGAGCAGCTTGTTCATGAACCAACCAGAGGGGAAGCCATATTAGACCTAGTCCTTAGTGGAACACCCGATCTAGTGCAAGAGATAAGGGTATTGGGGCCACTTGGCAATAGTGATCATAGCATGATCGCCTTTGATTTAATTAATGGAGGAGGGATAGTAAGGAAATCCACAGTACTACCTTTTAACTTTCGAAAGGGAGACTATGATAAAATGAGGAAAATAGTTAAGAAAAAGCTAAAAGGAGCAGTTGCAAAGGTAAAAGACTTACATCAAGCTTGGGTGTTGTTGAAAAATACTATCTTGGAAGCCCAGGCCAGCTGTATTCCATGCTTTAAGAAAAGTGGAAGGAAGTCCAAAAAACTGCCAGCATGGTTTAAGGTGAGGTCAGAGAGGCTGTTATTGCCAAAAAAGCATCTTTCAGGAAATGGAAAAAAAGAGCCAAACGACGAAAACTGGAAACAGCACAAGCACTGGCAAGTCAAACACAAGGCATTGATAAGTCAGGCAAAGGGAGAATTTGAGAAGACGTTTGCTGCGGAAGCAGAAACGCATAATAAAGACTTTTTCAAGTACATTCATAGCAAAATACCTGTGAGAGAGTCAGTTGGTCCATTAGATGATAGAGGGGTTAAAGGGGCACTAAGGGGCGACAAGGCGATAGCAGAGAGACTGAATGAATTCTTTGCTTCGGTCTTTACTGAGGAAGATGTAGGGATGTTACACAGGACTGAAGTGGTATTTAAAGGTGTGGAAGAATTGAAGGAAATATCGATACATCGGGAAGATGTATTACAACTATTAGATAAACTGAAGAGTAGCAAATCACCTGGGCCGGATGGTATACATCCAAGGGTGTTGAAGGAACTGAAATATGAGATTGCAGACCTGCTATTAGTAATCTATGAACTATCATTAAAATCATCTCTAATACCTGAAGATTGGAGGATTGCCAATGTAACACCAATTTTAAAAAGGGATCCAGGGGTGATCCGGGAAACTACAGACCAGTGAGCCTGATGTCAATACCGGGAAAAATGGTAGAAACCTTCATAAAGAATAAAATTACTCAGCATTACTCAGCACAGTCATGGCCTAATGGGAGACAGTCAACATGGCTTTAGACAAGGAAGATCGTGTCTTACTAATCTGTTATGGTTTTTTTGAAGGTGTGAATAAACAGGTGGACAAAGGTGAGTCAGTTGATATAGTGTATCTGGACTTTCAGAAAACCTTTGACAAGGTCCCTCATCAGAGACTTTTGGCAAAATTAAAGAGTAGGATAGGAGGCAGTGTACTATTGTGGATCAGGAACTGGTTAAAAGATAGAAAGCAGAGGGAGGGCTAAATAGCCAATTTTCCCAATGGAGAAAGGTGAATAGTGGTGTACCCCAGGGATCTGTGCTTGGTCCACTGCTTTTTTACATATTCATAAACGACCTGGAAAGTGGAATAACGAGTGAGGTTATCAAATTATCAGATGACACAAAACTATTTAAAGTTGTTAAAACTCAAGAGGATTGTGGAAAATTGCAAGAGGATCTTGATAAATTGGAAGACTGGGAATCAAAATGGCAGATGAAATTTAATGTGGACAAGTGCAAAGTTATGCACCTAGGGAAGAACAACCCAAACTATGGTTACACGATGCAAAGTTCCACATTAGGAACCACCACCCAGGAAAAAGATTTAGGCGTCATTGTGGATACCATGTTAAAACCTTCAGCCCAGTGTGCAGCAGCGGCAAAGAGAGCAAATAGAATGCTAGGTATCATAAGGAAAGGAATGGAAAATAAAACAAAAGATATTATAATGCCTCTATATCGTTCAATGGTGAGAGCGCACCTTGAATATTATGTGCAATTCTGGTGGCCGTATCTTAAAAAGGATATAGCGATATTAGAAAAGGTTCCGAGAAGAGCCACCAAAATGGTAAAGGGGATGGAAGGATACTCCTATGAAGAAAGGCTAAAAAGGTTAGGGCTCTTTAACCTGGAAAAGAGACGGCTGAGGGGAAATATGATAGAAGTCTATAAATTAATGAACGGAGTGGAACAGGTAAACGTAGATCCAGGGCCGGCCCGTCCATTGAGCAAGAATGTTTTTTGCATAGGGCCCCGCGTTTCAGGGGGTCCCGCGCAAAAAACATCTTGCATCAGCCCAGCTAGATTAAAAAAACGCAAACTGGCTGCTGCTGCCACTGCCGCCGTGGCAGCGGCAGAATCGACCATCCCGCGGGGCCCCCCCATCCTGCAGAGTTCTCCGTGAAGTCTCAGCGTCGGCTGTCAGAGCCGCGCGAAGAGAGAGATCAGCCCCGCGGTGGGATTAACAGAGCCACGAGAAAGGGAAACTCTCTCTCTGAAAACCCGCGCTGAGACTGCACGGAGAACTCTGCAGGGCAGGGGGGGGGGCCCAGCGGGATGGTCGATTCTGCTGCTGCCACGGCGACAGCGGCAGCAGCAGTCAGGTTGTGTTTTTTTTTTTACTTAGCTGGACTGATGGGGGGGGGGAGAAGGTTAGGACTGGCAATGGGCTGATGGGGGGAGGGGGTTAGGACTGTTAGTGGACTATGGGGAGGTTAGGACTGGTAATGGGCTATAGGGGGTTTAGGACTGGTAATGGGCTATGGGGGAGGGGGCTAGGACTGGTAATGGGCTATGGGGGGGCTAAGACTACAAGTGGGCTGATGGGGGGGATTATGACTGGTAATGGGCTATGGGGGGGAGGGGGTTAGGACTGGTAATGGGCTATGGGGGGGCTAAGACTACAAGTGGGGGAGTTATGACTGGTAATGGGCTATGGGGGGGTTAGGACTGGTAATGGGCTATGGGGGGTCTAAGACTACAAGTGGGCTGATGGGGGGGTTAGAACTGGAAGTGGGCTGATGGGGGGTTAGGACTGGTAATGGGCTATGGGGGGGCTAAGATTACAAGTGGGTTGATGGGGGGTTAGGACTGGTAATGGGTGTGGAGGGGTAAGACTGGAAGTGGGCTGATGGGGGGGTTAGGACTGGAAGTGGGCGATGGGGGGCTAGGACTGGTAATGGGCTGGGGGTTGCTAGGACTGGAAATGGGCTGAGTGGAAGGGGGGCTTGAACTGCATATAGCTGATGGGGAGGGGGCTTGGAATGGAAATGGGCTGTGAGGGGAGGGCGCTAGGACTGGAAATGGGCTGAGTGGGGGGGCTAGGACAGGAAGTGGGCTGATGGAGGGGCTAGGATAGGACTGGAAATGGGCTGTTGGGGGGTGCTAAGATTGGAAATGGGCTGTGGTGGGGGCTTGAATTGAAATGGACTCATGGAGGGGCTAGAATTGGAAGTAGGCTTGGATTGGAAATGGGCTGAGTGGAGGGGAGCTAGGATTTGACATGGGCTGATGGGGCTAGGAAAGGACTAGAAATGAGTTGATGGGGGGCTGGGATAGGATTGGAAATGGGCTGATGGGGGGCTAGGACTGGAAATGGGCTGATGCAGGGACGAGAAGGGAGCGGATGCTGGGTGGGGCTGGAACTAGAAGGGAATTGATGTTGGGGGAGGATTAGAATGGGATGGAGCTGGGAGAGTGAAATGGAAAGTGAAAAAATATTTTGTGTGGGAGGGAAGACAAATCTACAATTGGCCGGTGTGAGAGATAGTGAGTGATAGCTACCTCCTATGACCCTATTAGGCAGCTGCCTAGGGTGTTAAGATTTAAGTTGCCTTTAATACAAAAAGAGTCTTGTAGTCAAGTGGTAAGGCAAAAATAATATTAGGGCTTTATTCCCTGCCCTGATGGGATATTCCTGGGATACAACAAACAATATGAAATAAAAGAACTGTTACACAGAAAAATATCTTCTTTCCTTTAGGGACCATCAGCTGGTTTCTTTGCACACGCTCAACATAAAGATACAATATCGTCAGATAAACAAATTGTACAATCCATGGGCACAGGGTCAGAATTATAGCTGCTGTTCTCCCACTGTGTTAACTCAGAGTCACTTACAATTGCATATGGGTCACACTCTTCACAGCTGCTGTCTTCCTTAAAACTCTCCTGTGAGTCATGGGCTAACTTTTCTAGAAAGGGCTCTTTAAATCCAGGGCTCTGAATGCCTGGTATATTAAAAGCTTCCTTCTGGCTTTCCCTTCTTCTCCACGCTGGTGGAATTACTGTATAACTTTCAGTATCAAAGTTACTTCTGGTGCCACGCCCTTGCCTTTCAAACCAAACAGAACTTCTTGCCTTTTCTTTAACAAAGCTAGGTTCCTACCTCTTAGCTGTGGTTCTGTCTCTTATATCTGGGCTTCTGGCAGCTCTCTCCTGGGCTCTCCAACTACCAGGAATCCTAGCAGGGTCCTGGGCACGGTGCTGGCTGTTTCCTGCTCTGCTGCCACACCTACTGCTTCCTTCCCTCAGTGGGTTTCCTCCAGCATGACGTGTGTTCACTGGATGCTGGCTTAGTCCTCCCAGGTTGCTGCTCCTACTGGCCTTCCCTGGTTCTACCCTGCAGCTTTTATCCTTGTTCTCTTTGCATGCTGCCTGGATTTCTGAGAACAGGTGTTCCTGATTAGCCTTCCTGCTTCTAGCTACGTCAGGACTAGTGCAAGCACATTTTACTCTAGTGCCTTTCTGCTTTTCTTGTGCTGAGTTTGTTTGCTGCTCAGCTAATTCTACATGTGCTGAGTTTGTCTGCTGCTCAGCTAATTCTACATGAGCTGGGTTTGTTTGCTGCTCAGCTAATTCTACATGAGCTGAGTGTCTGCTGCCCAGCTGATTCTGAGGTAAGTTCCTTACTTTCCCCTAACTCCATGGGCTCTGTGCCAGCTGCTGTGTCACACCGGATATTGGGAGAGTAAGTGGGGATTGAGGATGGAGGGGTAAAATTTGAGTGGATGAAATAGGAATGAGGAAAAAGCAAAAGAAGAAAGATTAGTATGTTAAAGCAGATGTAGAGAGAGAATGGAAAAAAACTAGAAGAGAGAAGAAAGGACAAATGGACAGCAGACGATGGAGAGTTAGCAGAAGACACGAAGAAACCAGAAGAAAGTGGCTGGAACAATTGCCACTGAAAAAAAAATGCACAAAAGGTAGAAAACTATCTCTTTAATTTGAATTTATTAACTGGAATATGTCAGCTCTGGGAAATGTGCATCATTAACCTCTGCGCTTTGTTTAGTACAAGAGGAAATTAATTTATGGTTTTATTTCTAGAGTGTTGTACATTCCAAGTTTGGCTTTTGTGGTTCCCAGTTTAATTATTGTCTTCCTGTTTCTAAATTGTGATTCGTTGTTTGGTGATGGTTTATGTTCTGCATGCGTAACTGAGCTGAGGTATTCTGTTTATATAATTCTTATTTGACATTGCCACTTGTTCTCTTTCCCCAGTAGGTCATGTATTGTTGTTCTCTGAAATGTATTGGTTTAATATTTGCAGTGTTGCCTTTTGATAGGTAGAGTATGGTGCTTTGTGAATCCTAGTAGTGATGTTAGGATACAGCGGGTTTGCTATGGCTTCTAAATGGGCAGTGTTTGTAGTAGTTCCTAATGTGCCTGGCGGTTAGTACTGGATTATAGCAATGTAGAAATCTTTTAGTCTTTCTTTATCCATATACTTATTAAGAGGCATGTTTACTAAAAGTTAGTGTATGGGAATATTATGCAATTATTTATGCAAATGAGGCACCTTATGCAAATGAGGCCCCGCACCGTGTCTCCGCACATGGCCCCGCACCCCCCTTGGGCCGCCCCTGCGTAGATTGATTGTTTACGCTATCAGAATATAGAAAGACTAGGGGATATGCAATGAAGCTACAAGGTAAACTATTTAAGACTAATAAAAGAAAATATTTTTTCACTCAACGTGTAATCAAACTCTGGAATTTGTTACCGGAGGATGTAGTAAAGACTGTTAGTGTAGCTGGGTTTAAAAAAGGTTTGGACAAGTTCCTGGAGGAAAGGTCCATAAACCATTATTAAGAAGGGACCCAGGATATCAATGCTTGACCCAGTACAAGCATTGTGGAACCTGTGTCTTTTGGGGAAACTGCTAGGTACGTATGACCTAGATTGGCCACTGTTGGAAACAAGATACTGGGCTTGATAGACCTTGGTCTGACCCAGTATGGCATATCTTATGTTCTTATGTTCTTAAACAAATCCACAGCCATGCGAGCATTCTCTCTTGCTGCCCCCGCAATCTGGAATTTCCTCCCAGATAATCTAAAATCAACAACAGATATAAAATAATTCCGGAAGCTACTTAAAACCACCCTATTCATTGAACAATTCAATGAAGACCACCAATCCACCCTAACTACCACACAAAATGAGCTACACAAGACATGACATCCACAACATAAAAACATCCTACTACTCTCATTAAAATGTATATAGCCCAATGTAGAAAGTTCAGCCTGTATATATTGCACCCCAAATCAAGATTTACTGATCCACACACTCACGAACACTACCTTCACAATCACTGCATGCCGACACTACCCTACTTGATTGGTTTGCAGTGAAATCCGCTTTGATTCAAGGATAAAGCGGAATATAAATACTTTTAAATAAATAAAAAGAAATAAAAAAATAAAAATGCTGGCTGAGGGGAGATATGATAGAAGTCTATGAATTAATGAACGGAATGGAATGGATAAACGTAGATCGATTGTTTACGTTATCAGAATATAGAAAGACTAGGGGACATGCAATGAAGCTACAGGGTAAACTATTTAAGACAAATAAAAGAAAATATTTTTCACTCAACTTGTAATCAGACTCTGGAATTTGTTACCGGAGGATGTAGTAAAGGCTGTTAGTGTAGCTGGGTTTAAAAAAGGTTTGGACAAGTTCCTGGAGGAAAGGTCCATAAATCATTATTAAAAAGGGACCCAGGATATCAATGCTTGACCCAATACAAGCATTGTGGAACCTGTCTCTTTTGGGGAAACTGCTAGGTACGTATGACCTAGATTGGCCACTGTTGGAAACAAGATACTGTGCTTGATGGACCTTGGTCTGACCCAGTATGGCATATCTTATGCTCTTAATGAAGATCACACCATCAAAAAAATATAAACAGGATGGAACATAATAACATAAGAACATAAGATATGCCATCCTGGGTCAGACCAAGGTCCATCAAGCCCAGTATCCTGTTTCCAACAGTGGCCAATCTAGGTCATACGTACCGAGCAGTTTCCCCAAAGGACACAGCTTCCGCAATGCTTGTACTGGGTCAAGCATTGATATCCTGGGTCCCTTCTTAATAACCTTTTTTAAACCCAGCTATACTAACAGCCTTTACTACATCCTCCGGTAACAAATTCCAGAGTTTGATTACACGTTGAGTGAAAAAATATTTTCTTTTGTTAGTCTTAAATAGTTTACCCTGTAGCTTCATTGCATGTCCCCTAGTCTTTCTATATTCTGATAACGTAAACAATCGATCTATGTTTACCCGTTCCACTCCGTTCATTAATTTATAGACTTCTATCATATCTCCCCTCAGCCGTCTCTTTTCCAGGTTAAAGAGCCCTAACCTTTTTAGCCTTTCTTCATAGGAGTATCCTTCCATCCCCTTTAATATTTTGGTGGCTCTTCTCTGAACCTTTTCTAATAACTCTATATCCTTTTTAAGATACGGCGACCAGAATTGCACACAGTATTCAAGGTGCTGTCTCACCATGGACCGATATAGAGGCATTATAATATCTTTTGTTTTATTTTCTATTCCTTTCCTTATGATACCTGGCATTCTATTTGCTCTCTTGGCTGCCGCTGTACACTGGGCCGAGGGTTTTAACATATTATCCACAATGACGCCTAAATCTTTTTCCTCGGTGGTGGTTCCTAATGTGGAACCTTGCATTGTATAACCATAGTTTGGGTTGTTTTTCCCTAGGTGCATAACTTTGCACTTGTCCACATTAAATTTCATCTGCCATTTTGATGCCCAGTCTTCCAATTTATCAAGATCCTCTTGCAATTTTCCACAATCCTCTTGGGTTTTAACAACTTTAAATAGTTTTGTGTCATCTGCAAATTTGATAACCTCACTCGTTATTCCACTTTCCAGGTCATTTATGAATATGTCAAAAAGCAGCGGACCCAGCACAGATCCCTGGGGTACACCACTATTCACTTTTCTCCATTGGGAAAATTGGCCGTTTAGCCCAACCCTCTGCTTTCTATCTCTTAACCAGTTCTTGATCCACAGTAGTACACTGCCTCCTATCCCATGACTCTTTAGTTTTGCCAAAAGTCTCTGATGAGGGACCTTGTCAAAGGCTTTCTGAAAGTCCAGATACACTATATCAACCGACTCTCCTTTGTCCACCTGTTTATTCACACTTTCAAAAAAACATAACAGATTAGTAAGACAAGATCTTCCTTGTCTAAAGCCATGTTGGCTGTCTCCCATTAGGCCATGACTATCTACATGCTGAGTAATTTTATTCTTTATGATGGTTTCTACCATTTTTCCCGGTACTGACGTGAGGCTCACCAGTCTGTAGTTTCCCGGATCACCTTTGGAACCCTTTTTAAAAATTGGTGTTACATTGGCGATCCTCCAATCTTCAGGTATTAGAGATGATTTTAATGATAGTTCACAGATTACTAATAGCAGGTCTGCAATCTCATATTTCAGTTCTTTCAACACCCTTGGATGTATACCATCCGGCCCAGGTGATTTGCTACTCTTCAGTTTATCTAATAGTTGTAATACATCTTTCCGATGTATCAATATTTCCTTCAATTCTTCCGCACCTTTAAATACCACTTCAGTCATGGGTAACATCCCTACATCTTCCTCAGTAAAGACTGAAGCAAAGAATTCATTCAGTCTCTCCACTATCGCCTTGTCGCCTCTTAGTGCCCCTTTAACTCCTCTATCATCTAATGGACCAACTGACTCTCTCACAGGTTTTTTGCTGCGAATGTACTTGAAAAAAACCTTTATTTCGCGTTTTTGCTTCCACAGCAAGCTTCTTCTCAAATTCTCTCTTTGCCTGCTTTATCAATGCCTTGCATTTGATTTGCCAGTGCTTGTGCTGTTTCCAGGTTTCGTCGTTTGGCTCTTTTTTCCATTTCCTGAAAGATGCTTTTTTGGCAACAACAGCCTCTCTGTCCTCACCTTTAAACCATGCTGGCAGTTTTTTGGACTTCCTTCCACTTTTCTTAAAGCGTGGAATACAGCTGGTCTGGGCTTCCAAGATAGTATTTTTCAACAACACCCAAGCTTGATGTAAGTCTTTAACCTTTGCAACTGCTCCTTTTAGTTTTTTCTTAACTATTTTCCTCATTTTATCATAGTCTCTCCCTTTCGAAAGTTAAAAGGTAGTACTGTGGATTTCCGTACTATCCCTCCTCCACTAATTATATCAAAGGCGATCATGCTATGATCACTATTGCCAAGTGGCCCCAACACCCTTATCTCTTGCACTAGATCTGGTGTTCCACTAAGGACCAGGTCTAATATGGCTTCCCCTCTGGTCGGTTCATGAACCAGCTGCTCCAAGAAGCAGTCATTTATGTCATCTAGAAACTTTATCTCCCTAGCATGTCCTGCCGTGACACTGACCCAGTCGATACCGGGGTAATTGAAATCACCCATTATTATTACTGCGCTGTAACCTTTGTTAGCTTCCTTGATTTCTTTGAGCATTTCATCATCCATTTGTTCATTCTGGCCTGGTGGTCGATAGTACACCCCCACTGCCATCACCTTCCCCTTTTTACATGGAATTTCAATCCATAGAGATTCTACAGCAAATTTTGTTTCCTGTAAAACTTTAATCCTTTCTGATTCAATGCTCAATGGAGTCGGTCCACAGGACGGCTACTAAAATGGTTAGTGGTCTTCATCATAAGACATATGGGGATAGACTTGATCTCAATATGCATACTTTGGTGGAAAGGCAGGAGAGGGTTGATATGATAGAGACATTTAAATAGCCCTTTTCCATTTGAAAAGGACTTATGAAATGATGGGTGATAGGATGAAGATGAAAAAGGATAGATTTAGGATTAATATGAGAAAATATTTTTTTACAGAAAGGGTGGTGGATGTGTACATTAGCCTCTCACTGGAGGTGGTAGAAGTGATGGAAAATCCATCCGAATTCAAGAACGCATGGAACAAATACAGAGGATCAGTGAGGAAGAGAAGGGGATTGTAGAGCTTAATAGTTCTCATGGATAGGCAAACTAGATAGGCCATATGGTCTTCATCTAACGTTGTTTCTATGTTTCATTGGTAGTAGGTGAGTATTGCAGTCATAGTGAACAACAGAAATACCAGACAGATACAGGAAAATGGAATTGTGGAAGATGGGGGGAAAGGCATCTCTACTGTATCTATTCTATCTCACAAACAGAGATAGAAAGAAATAATTTCTTTGTCGCAGTCTTTCTGGCTGTATAGAAAAGTCATTTTTTTAAGTGCTTTCAAGTCAATGCTGACTCCTGGCAACCCAGCAGCTCCTGGGTTTTCTTGACAAGGTAGTAGATTGTGAGGCCTTTTTCTTCTGAAGCAATGTAGGGTAAAGTGACTTGCGTAAGGCCATAAGGAGTGCCAATGGAAACCAAACCCACATCTCCTGGGTAGTAGGCTGTTGCTCTAACCACTAGGCTACTCCTCCACTCCATGGCTGTACAGAAAAGTCATAATCTACTAGAAATAAATTATAGTAGAAGAAAAGGATTCAGTTGCATATAGGGAACTGGAATTATTGTTTTCAAAGTTCATGTGACTAGGAAAGGAGTTAAAGAATGGCAGCAGAGAGGGCAGGGTACGGGGCACTCAAAGACCCATGGCAGGCTCTTCAGGAGACCCTGGCACAAATATCTGAGAAAGTATGGTTTGGGTTACAGTACTTCCAAGTTGTAAAGCGCTACTGTATGGAGGAGTTCTGTAAAACAGAAAATCCCTGTTTCATGAAGCTGAAAATTTACTCTTACACTAGTGATTAGAAGAGCAGCATCAGGTAGAGAAAGGCATGGGGCAATCAAGAGCCTTTTCCAAGCTCTTCAGGGGAGCCCAGCGCAAATATCTGAGAAATCATAGTTGCAGTTAAAGTACTTCCAAGTTGCAAACGCTTCTGGGTGGAGGAGTGCTGCAAAAAAGAGACACAGTCCCTGTTTCATAGAGCTGATCATATGAAAGGTAGATATGGAAAATTAAATGGTTGTAGAAGAAAATAAATGGAGGGAAAGTAGGGAGCAGCAGAGGCACATGTGTACTCAGATCATTCTTGGGGTATGCTTATGGCCGCCTCTAGTCCATCAACAAAAGTAAAGAGTGATTTCTTTAAGAGGAGAATAGGAAGAGCTGCATCTTCCAGTGCAACTGTGAAAGAGCAGGTGTCTGGTCCCATCTCCACAGAAGGCCAAAGCGAGATTGAAATAATGCAGAGGAGGGCAGGTGAGAAGCAGCAGGTGAAATACAGGGTGGAGGGACAGGAGAGAAACAGAAGGTGAAGGCAACAGAACAGAGCAGCATACAGTGTAGTTACTCACCTGTAACAGGTGTTCTCCAGGGACAGCAGGAATCAGTCCTCACATATGGGTGATGGTGCCGATGGAGCCCAGACGAAGCATTTCCCCAGCTTTCAAAGAAAGCCTTTGGGACATGCTACCACGCAAGCATGGTCCCCTTCCCGCCCAAGGGTGCCATCTTGCTCCGGCAGATGACATAGCTAGGACGGTAGTAAAAACTAACACAAAGTAGGGTGGCAACACCCAGGGGAGGAGGGAGGGTGTGAGGACTGATTCCTGCTGTCCCTGGAGAACATCTGTTACAGGTGAGTAACTATGCATTCTCCAGGAACAAACAGGAAGTCAGTCCTCACATATGGGACTCCCTAGCTCCAGGCTGCCAAGGACGGAACCTCGACAGCACCAATGGTGGCCAAGTCAGGTAGCCGTGACTCTGCCTGAACACAGAAGGGTTGGAGGGCAGGAGTTGCCTACACCTCAAGAATATTACAGAGTATTGCCTGGCCAAACACACTGTCCCTGTGGGACTTGCTCTCCCGACAGTAGTGAGCTGCGAAGGTGTGAATCAAAGACCATGTGACGGCCTTGCATATCTCCGTCACCAGCACTGAGCGCAGGTTGGCCACAGACATTGTCATCGTCCTCACATGATGCTCTGTGACCTGGTGCTCAAGGGAGAGGCCAGTTCACTCATAAGCAAGGGCAATACAGTCTGCTACACAAGTGGACAGAGTTCGCTTGGTCACATGGAGCCCCAGTCTGCTGGGGTCATAACACACAAAAGCTGAGGAGCTTTGCGATGGGCCTGGATCCACTGTAAGTAGAAGGACAGGGCCAGTTTGCAATCCAATGTATGAAGTACTAGTTCCTCCCCTGCCGGCGTGAGGCCACGGGAAGAAGGTGGGGAGGACCATCTCTTGGTTGAGGTGAAAAGGAGATACCATCTTCAGGAGGAATTTGGTATATGTGCAGAGCACTACCCTGTTCTTGTAGAACTTTGTATATGGTGGATCTGCCACCAGGGCCTGGAGTTCACTCACTCTTCGAGCGGACATGAGGGCCACCAGAAAAAAACACTTTCCAAGACAGTACTGCAGGTGGCAAGCAGCTAGGGGCTCAATTGGCAGTCTGGTGAGCTTTGAGAGCACCATATTGAGGTCCCATACCACTGCCGGAAGGCGGAGGTGGGGCTTGGATAAAAGGAGGCCCCAGAGGATCCTGGAGACCAGGGGCTGGCCCAAAAGGGGTTTTCCCTCGACAGAGTGGTGGTGAGAGAATATCGAGCTTAGATGCACCCTCACTGAGTTAGACTTCAGCCCGGTGTTGGAAAGGTGCAGTAGTATGGAGTACTAATTGCACATGGCAGGAGAAGGCGTTCTCCCTTCTTTCCGCACACCAAGCAGAGAACCATCTCAACTTAAAGGCATAAGCCCATCTGGTGGAGGGCTTTTGGGAGGCCAGTAACATACAGTAGTAACACAGGAAATGACGGCAGATAAAGACCAGTATATTCCATTTAGTCTGCCCAGCAAGGTGGCAAGAGTAGTTGCACCTGCCGCTCCATGCAGGTCACCCCTCCCCATGTCTTTGTTTAGGGGTGAACCCACTGTTCCGTGTAGGGTACCCCTGTTTGTTGAAAAATTAGCTAGTTAAGTTTATTTTGATTTTATCCTGTTGCTATAGAGGGATCCACTGTGTTTGTCCCATGCCATTTTGAATTCTGTCACTATATTTACCCCTTCCATCGGGAGGGCATTCCAAGCATCCACCACCCTTTCAGTGAAAAAGTATTTCCTGACATTGCCTTTCAATTTACCCCCTTGCAGCTTCATGTTATGCCCTCTAATTTTACAGCTTCCACGTCTTTGGAAGAGGTTTGTTTGTTCATTAATACTCTAAGTATTTAAAGGTCTGAATCATATCTCCCCTATCCCTCCTTTCCTCCAGAGTGTACTTATTTAGGTCTTCAAGTCTCTTCTCATAAGGCTTCTGACGCAGGCTCCAAATCATTTTGGTCGCCTTCCTCTGAACTGTTTCCAGTCTTTTTACATCCTTTGCGAGATATGGTCTCCAAAACTGAATACAGTATTCCAAGTGAGGCCTCACCAGTGACTTATACATTGGCATTACTACCTCTTCCTTTCTGCTTGTAATTCCTCTTTGTATGCAACCCAACATCCTCCTGGCTTTGGCAACTGCCTTGTCACACTGTTTTGCCACCTTGAGATCCTCAGAAATAATCACACCAAGGTCCTTCTCCTGGTACATGCACACCAACCTCTCGCCACCTATCGTGTACATTTCCCTTGGATTTCTGCTTCCCAAATGTATGACACTGCACTTCTTCGCATTAAATCTTAACTGCCAAGCTTTAGACCATTCTTCCAGCTTTTGTAGATCTTTCATGTTATCCACTCCCTCAGGGGGGTCCACTCGGTTGCAAATTTTCATGTCATCTGCAAAAAGACAGACTTTTCCATTCAGTCCATCAGCAATATCATTCACAAATATATTGAACAGTGCCGGTCCAAGGAGTGAACCCTGGGGCACATCGCTAATCACCCTCCTTTCATCCGAGTGAGCTCCATTTACCATCACCTTCTGATGTCTGTCAGTCAACCAATTTCTGATCCAGTTCACCACCTTGGGACCCATCCCCAAACTATTGAGTTTGATAAGCCTTGTCAGACGGCTGCCTGGGTGAGAATCCTCACAGTCTTGGCAAGTGCATATATCTATATGATTTGCAAGGGATTGTGGGCAATGCAGTTCATTCACACCAGACACAGCTGCTGACAATAATTTAGTTGTGCTCAAGTGTAAAGCCAATAAGATATTTATTTATGGGGTTATTTCTCCCAACACAGATATGCTTGGTAGCACATAAATCAGGTTACTTGCTTTCAGTGTTAAACTTGAAAAAAACAAAAATGAGAAAACATTTGAACTTGTCAGGCAATTAAAGCAAAAGAAATAAGACCTGGTTGGCAACAAACTGGTCTTTTCTGTAGGCTTAGCTAATATTTTCTTAGCATGTATCAAACAACAAACCAAAAGCTACAAAGAAAGAAAAAAACTGTTCTTCTCAGGTTAACTTCTTGTATCTTCCCACATAGATTCAGAAGTGATTCTCCCATCCAGAGCCCACAAGCAATTAGGTAAGGCTCAATTGCTAGCAGTTATCCAGCTGAAACCCCTTAGCTGGCTTGCTTTCTACTGCGTGGCTAAAAATCCTACATAGGAGCTTTTCTGAGTAGATTAAAGAACAAGTTTGTATTTCTTTGTGATGGTTGCTGTACTTTATAACAGAAAATCACCAAAGGAGTTTAGACAGAGAGCAGTCCATGTAAACAGATTCTTCATCTGCTATCACCCCTCTTCTTCAACAAGCATGGGTTCAATATCATGGATTGGCACAGATGAATCTCCCACTGGAGCACTTTCAGGAGAATACTTATTTCCCTGCTGTCTTTCAAGGTTATAGCTAGGGCATAGATCAGTGTTCATACCTGAGCTTCCATTGCTGTTAGAGTTCCTCTCTATATAGCCTGGCCAGTATGTAGTCCAGTTCTTATGTCCAGCCTTCCAATCCAGATCCCTGGACACTGGATTTCTCCTCACATACCTTCTGGCACGGGTCTTAGGGTCCCTTCCACGTGCAGCCGTCTCCCTCAGAGGTAGCGTCTGGAGATTCCTAGCTCTGCAGCACCATTCCTCTGGCTTTCCCCAGTCCAATGGTGTATGCTGGCCCTTGAAATGCCTCCCAGTATACGTACTGCTCTGGACTCTTCTAGACCTCTCAAAGGCTTTTCTCTTCCTTCTTCCAAAGGGTTTCCTGCCCTCTCTGCCCGTCCGGTTTGGCTTCTGCTTCTGATGATCCTTCAGATGAAACTGATGATCAAGCTCAAGCTCAAGCTGATTCTCAGGATAATTCCCTGTAGAATAAACTCTACCTTTATTCTGCTTAGATGAGTGCTCCTCCCTAACACAGCGCAGCTGTGCTGAATCAGGCCCTGCCCTTTGAGATGAGTGCTTAGGGATTACCTCATAGCCCTCTTGATTGAACACACGTTTCCCCCCTTCAGCTCCTCTAATGGCTGCTGGAAACCTGGTGCATTCTGGGACTGGTAGTCCTTTATGGGAAAATTATGTTTTCTTATTTCTACCAGAACTGACAGGTTGCTTGTTCAGAGTCACTTCACCTTCTCTATAGCTCCTTCCTGAGCTATGATAAGCTTCCTTATCACAGCCTCCTATGAGGAACAATATCAAAGGCTTTGCTGAAATCCAGGTAGATGACATCCATTGCATGTCCTTGATCTAGTACTCTGGTCATCCAGTCAAAGAAGTCAATCAGATTTGTTTGGCAAGATCGTCCTTTCGTAAAACCATGTTGCCTCAGATCAAGCAACCTGTTGGTTTTGAGAAAGTCCACTATTCGCTCTATCAGGAGTGCCTCCATTACTTTTCCTGCCACTGAAGTAAGGCTCACTGGCCTGTAGTTTGTCACTTCTTCCCTGTCACCACTTTTGTGAAGAGGTACCACATCAGTCCTCCTCCAGTCCTGAGGAACTTCTCCTGTTTCCAGTGAACTGTTAAAAACTTTCTTTAACGGCCCTGCAAGCACCTCTGAGCTCTTTCAGTATCTTGGGATGTATCCCAACCGGTCCCATGGCCTTGTCCACTTTCAGTTTTGCAAGTTGTTAGAAACATAAAAACATAGAAATATGGCGACAGGAAAAGACCACAGGGCTTATCTAGTCTGTCCTTCCATATCAACAACTACAACAGTCCCCTTTTTACCTTTAGAGATCCTCTGTGTTTGCCCCATGCTTTTTTGAATTCAGTTACTGTCCTCGTCTCTACCACCTCCACTGGGAGACTATTCCATGGATCCACCACTCTTTCCGTAAAGAAATATTTCCGCATATCACTTCTGAATCTATCCCCCTTCACCCTCATCCTATGTCCCCTCATTGCAGAACTTGCTTTCAATTGAAAGAGGCTCTCCCCCTGAACATTTATGCCTCGGTGGTATTTAAACATCTCAATCATATCACCACTATCCCGCCTTTCCTCTAAGGTGTACATATTAAGATCCCTAAGTCTGTCCTCATATGCTTTATAATGAAGACCACTAACTATTTTAGTAGCCACCCTCTGCACCGACGCCATCCTGTTCACATCCTTTTGAAGGTGCGGTCTCCAGAATTGCACACTATACTCCAAATGAGGTTGAACCAAAGACTTATACAGAGGCACTATCACCTCCTTTTTTCTGCTAGCCATTCCTCTCCGTATGCACCCAAGCATTCTTCTAGCTTTTGCCATCGCCTTTTCTGCCTGCAAGATCATCAGACACAACCACGCCTAGGTCCCACTCTTCTTTAGTGGACAAAAGTACTTCACCCCCTATACTATATTGCTCCCTTGGATTGCTGCAGCTCAAATGCATGACTACATTTTTTAACATTAAATCCCAGCTGCCAGATTCTATACCTTTCTTCAAGCTTAGCTGGATCCCTCCTCATGTTATCTGCACCTTCCTGGGTGTCTACTCTATTGCAGATTTTGGTATCATCCGCAAAAAGACAAACCTTACCTCATCGCCCTTCTGCTATATCACTGACAAAGATGTAAAAAGAATCGGACCAAGGACAGATCCCTGGGGCACACCACTTGTTCTAACACATCATCTTCTGTGAATGGTGTGGTATCTACTTCATTCTCATTTTTATATTTGGGAGTCACAGGTGGTCCTTCTCCAGGATTTTCTTTAGTAACAACAGGATCTCCTTGACTTCTCTAGGAATATTGGAAGGGGCCAGTGCTACCCTTTCAGTAGCCATCCTGTTAGCATTAGGGATCCCAGTTTGGGGTGAAGGAGTGAGCCCCCTCCTGGGACAGAAGGTCCGGGGCTTGGCCCAATGCAGACTAAGAGTGCCACCGACAGGGAGAGCAGCAGTTGAAACCAAGGCTGCCTTGGCCACCTGGGGCAATCAGTATGACTGACGGCCTCTCACTCTGGATCTTGAAAAGAGTCCTGGCAACCAGAGGGGGTAGGTTGGAATGCATAGAGTTGGCCCTTGGACCACGAGATCAGAGAGGCATCTCTCCGGGTGTGGTTGGTGCGAGCAGAAGCGAGGCAGCTGTGTGATGTCCAGAGAGGCAAACTGATCCATCACAGGCCTGCCCCAGAGGTGGAAGAGCCTCTTGGCCATCCTGTGGTTCAAGCACCACTCGTGCGGACTAAGGACTCTGCTCAGCTTGTTCGCTAGGTAGTTGTCCTAGCCCAGGAGGTAAACTGCTCACAAGAGCATGTTGTGAGCTGCAAAGAAGAGGAGGGCCACCGCCTCGTGGCAGAAGGAGTACTACTAGCCCGTGCCTCCTGCTTGTCGATATAGAACATGGCGACTTGATTGTTCGTCTGGATCAGTACGGACCAATATTGCAGGCGGTGGCATAACACTCGTAGGGCTAGAAAGATTGCCTTGAGCTCCAGGAGATTGATCTGTAGGAGCGACTCCTCCTGGGGCCAGCTGCACGGTGTGCACCTGACTGGACTTTGAGGCTGTGCTGCCCCAGATTAGCCAGTCATCTTGGTAGGGTCACAACATTGGCCTCAATCTCAGCCGCCTTGTTGGCCATGGGTTTGCCGAATAGGTTCTCACTGGTGCAGGGGACGTCGAGCAGCTTGTCTTGGACCCATTGCTCAAGGTTGGAAGACTGTAGCCAGGCTTGGTGTCGGGTGCCAATGCCAGCTGCTGCAACTCGAGCTGCTGATTCGAAGCCATCATAGGCTGTTTTGGAGAGGAACTTGGAGCAATCCTTGATCTCCGAGGTCAGGCACTGGAACCATTGGAGGGGGTTCCCTGACAAGATCAGCTGAAAACCCCAACATCTCCTGGGTTAGAGCCTTTGGGTACATGCCTATGTATAATTCATAGGCCTGGATGTGGCACCCCAGCATTGAGCCCTGGTAACACTTGCGCCCGAGGGTATCAAGAATTCTGGCCTCCTTTCCAGGGGGGAACAAAGGAGTGAGTCTTTTGGCTCTTGAGGTTTTGCATGGTCGGCTCGACGACCATGGAGTTATTTGGGAGTTGGGTTTGTGGAATCCTGGGCCCTTCCAGACACGGTAAATGACATTGTAAAGCACCTGTTTTGATCTCTACTAAATTTACCATAGGAATCTGCTACATTATTTCCACCATTCAGCAATCAAATTGTGTACTCATAATATCGCAGGACTGCTGTCTAGCTTCTGTCCTTTATCGCCTCCTCTGTGCCTGCCGCCAGATAACAAACCAAGAATTCCGTTAATAACTTCCTAGTGGTCGGACTTCCGGTGACGTCAGAAAGCATGGTGGCTGCTCTCTGAGGGAGCTCCGGGGCGCTGGTGTAATTCGCTATAATTAGAGCGACCCTTACCCTTCTTGAAGAGCACGCGGGCAGAGCCCAATACCCCCGACAACGGAGAGGATGTCGGTTGAAAAGCGGTTGTCAGAATACCGCTCCTCTTACACTGCGGTGGAGGGGAGGGAGGAAAAAGGCCCCACCGACAACATGGCGGGTGCTGAGGTGGAGAGGTCCGAATCGGACGGAGATTCGGATGGTGGACCGGATTCGATGGGGAGCCTGAAAGAGTGGCTCACGGCCTTTAAGGAGGAGTTGAAGGCTGAGATGGGCTCCTTTAAGAAGGACCTGAGGGAGACGCTAGCCACGCTTACCCAGGACTTGAAGGAGCTTGGGGCCCGAGTGGAGGTGGCAGAGGAGCGGCTAGACCACCAGGAGGAGATGGTGAATGATCTGCGGAGCGGTTGGGTGGAGCTGCGGCAAGCCCAGGAGGTGCTCAAAGCGAAAACGGAGGATCTTGAGGACCGATCGCGCAGGAGCAATGTGCGAGTGCGGGGCCTCCCGGAGGAGCAGCGCTTCCAGGATTGCGAGGGGACACTGACGAGGTTGTTCTCAGCCATCTTACAGGAGGCCGAACCTGAAGGGGAATGGGCGGGAAAACCGTTGCTCATGGATAGGGCCCATCGGAGCCTCGGCCCCCCGAGAGAGAATAAGCCCCGGGATGTGATCGCCTGCCTGAGCTCCTATAAATTGAAGGAGAAGCTCCTAACTGCGGCGCGGAAGCTCGGCCCGTATAAGTGGGAGGGGGCCAAAATAGAGCTGTACCAAGACCTCTCTGCGGGCATGCTGCAACGGCGGTGGGAGCTGAGGGATGTTACATCGGTGCTGCGCAGAGAAGGCTGGCGCTACAGATGGCTCTACCCATTCGGCCTATTAGTGACGGTAAAGGGCAGCACCCGCCGTATCCAGAGCGCGGAGGGAGCCTAGCAGATCCTGCGGGACATGGGAGTGGACAATATCCCGGAGGCACAGCTGAGAAGCCCGCCCAAGGATCAACGTCTCCCGGCGCGGACTGCCGGGACGAGGTGGCAGAGAGTTGACAGCAAGAGCCGGAGGTTAACTAGGCTCTCTGGTGGCAAGGAGCGAGTATCGACGGCGGAGGAAATGGGTGACTGAACAAAAAACTGCTTGGTTTTTTTTTTTTTCTTCCCTCTGGGGTCTTTCCAGGACACCAGTCGCCGGCCTATGGGGCTTGTCTGGTGGAGGCCACAACCAGGGGGCCTTGGTGCTTCTATTTTTGATGTTTCTATTCAGGGGCTTTGCTGCCCTAAGGCCAGGAGACAATTATAAGGAAGCTGGCTGATACGGGGTGCAACGAAGCACCTGGTGTTGTTGAAGCTTGACATTTTCAGTCTGTGATCAGTTACTAATACAGCCCCCTCCGAACTGGAAGGAGTGATGCTGGGGGGAAACCTTCAGGTTGGTTTGTAATCATGCGGGCTGAATCCCAGAGGGCTATGGCCTGAGTGAAACATACTTTAAACTACTGCTTAATTTCAAAGTGTTGTGCATGACTGCAGCAGATTGAAATTACAAATGATGGACCTGGCGTGGCCGGGGGGACTCTGGGGAGCTAATCTGGATTGGCGGGGGGAGTTTTATAGCTTTAACGAGTGCTAATCAATGTTTCTTTGTATACTGGTTGCATACGGAGGGAGTGGGGGGGTTGGGGCGGGAGGTTGGGGGCTTGGACTGCTGGGTGACTGTTGGGGAGTGGGGGGGCAGGGGGGTGGAAGGGGTAGGCGCGATGGGGCAATGGGGTGGGGCGGAGGGTGGGCCTGGAGGAGCAGAGGTGTAAAGCGGGGGTATTGGGGGTTGATAGAAGGGTTGGTTGGGGGAAGGGGGGAAGCGGCAGCGCCCGGGAGTGTCACTGGGGGGTTCGGGGTACTCCGGTGGGAGTGGTAATGCAGGGAGGGAAGTGGGGATGGAAGGGGGGGGGAGGGGGGAGGGTGGCAAGCAGAGGGGGGGAGTAGGTACTGGAAGGGGAGGGAGGGGGGTGCAGGATAGCTTGGTATGGGGAAGATAGGCTCTCTTAATGTCAAAGGGCTCAATAATCCCCAGAAGCGGCGGCAACTGTACAGAGAGGCCGCACGGCTCGACTGGGAAGTAGTGATGATACAGGAGACCCACTTGAGGAGGAAACATGAGGGGTTGTTGAAGAATGCCCGATATCCGCACCAGTATTTTGGTGGCATGAGGGGTATGGCCGCGAGCAAGAAGGGGGGGGGGGGTGGCGGTGCTACTTCGTCGGGATAGCTCGTTCAGGGTGGATAGGGTAGAGAGGGACGAAGCGGGCCGGGTGCTCCTTTTGGGAGGGGAATGGCAGGGTGTACAGGTCACCCTGGTCAATATCTATGCCCCGAATGTACAGCAGGCGGGATTCTGGAGAGGGGTGCGATCCTTCTTAACCAGAAATGTCCAAGGGCGGTTAATATTGGGGGGTGACTTTAATCTGGCTCTTCACCCCAGATGAGATCGACAAGCGGTGGGGGGAGATGGGAAGAGTACGGTTCGCAAGATTCTGAAGAGTATCATGGACACATACCACCTAAGCGATGTCTGGAGGCACTTGCATGAGGGGAGTAGGGAATATACCTTCTACTCCACCCCCCATGATAGCTACAGTCGGATAGACTATATCTTGCTGCCTGTGGGGTGGGGGCCCAGGATCCAAGAAGCGACAATAGGGAACATAACGTGGTCGGACCATGCCCCTACTTGGGTGAGTGTGGGGGGCCCTAGGGAGGGGGGGGAGGACGATTCTGGAGGCTTAACGAGAGTCTATTAAGGAGAGCGGAGGTAGTGCAGGATGTCAAGGGCTGCCTGAGGGAGTATTGGGAGCTAAACGACACGGGGGATGTGGGGGAGGTGGGACTGTGGGAGGGGATGAAAGCGGTTGTGAGAGGGCGGTTAGTGATGTGGTCCTCCCGCTTTAAGAAGCAGAGGTTGGCGAGGGAGGAGGCACTTCAAATAGAGATCAAGCAGGTGGCCGAGAGATACCAAGGGCGGGGGAATAAGCGAGACCTTCAGCGCCTCAATCAGCTGAGGATGGAGCTGAATAAATTACAAGTGGATGAGATTGGGCTCCAGATGACGAGGTTAAAGCAGCGTTACTATGAATGGGGGGATAGAGCAGGGAAATTGTTAGCTAATAAACTGCGGAAGCGGGAGGTCCAGACTACTATAGTGGGGCTAGTGGGGGAGGATGGGGAGCAGCTGCAGACGGAGAAGCAAATTGGGGAGCGTTTTTGCCAATTTTATAGAGACCTATATAAGCAACCGGAGGGAGAGAGGGTGGGGGCCCGGGAGGCTTATCTAGATCTAGCTGCGGTGCCTAGGGGAAGGGGAGGCTCAAGCTTTAGAGGTGGATATCACCAGGGAAGAGGTGGCACTGGCCCTGAAAGCGCTGCCGGCTGGAAAAGCCCCGGGATTGGATGGCCTGACGGGGGCCTTTTATAAAGTTTTTCGGGAGGAACTATTAGATTGGTTGGTCCGGGTGGCGAATGGTGTGCAGCGGGAGGGCGGGCATCTGTCGGCAGACATGCTTACAGCGGGGATAACTGTGCTGCCCAAGGGGGGTAGGGATCCGCTTCAGTGCGGGTCGTATAGGCCCATATCCCTACTGAATGTAGATGTCAAAATTATAGCCAAAGTGCTGGCCAATAGGTTGGCACCAAAGATGCCCGGGTTGATAGGGCTAGACCAAACCGGGTTTATCATGGGGCGGCAAGCCTCGGATAATATCAAGAGGGTACTGGAAGCAGTTTGGGGGGGTGCAAGAACAAGGGACAGAGGCCATGTTGTTGTCCATCGACGCCGAGAAAGCGTTCGACAGGGTGGACTGGAGCTTTCTATTTCAAACGATGCAGCGGATGGGCATAGGTCCCAAGTTTATGCGGTGGGTCCAAGCATTATATAGGGGCCCTAAGGCAAGGGTTAAAATCACCGGGCGGTATACTGAGGCCCTGGAGCTGGAAAGGGGGACTCGTCAGGGTTGCCCGATGTCGCCCCTTCTTTTTGCTATTGCAATTGAACCCTTGGCATGCGCTATCAGAGACAATGGGAGGGTGCAGGGGCTACAGAAGGGGAATGGCCATCACAAAATATCACTCTTCGCGGACGATGTCCTTCTGGTGGTGACGCAGCCTGAAGAGTCCTTGCCAGAGATTCTCGGGCAACTGGGAAGGTATGGGGCGGTGTCGGGGTTCAAAATGAACCCGGACAAGACAGAGGCTCTGAATCTCAATATGTCTTCGGCCCGGCTGGCAGGGTTGCAGAGGGGCTACCCATTTCGGTGGAAAGAGGGGGCTATTCGCTATTTGGGGGTCAATATCACTCCTCAGCCCAGTGGGATGTATGCGGCCAACTATGGTAAGCTATGGAGAGAGATAGAGCGGGATTTGCAGCAGTGGGTAGGATATGAGGTTTCCTGGCTGGGAAGGATCGCATCGGTCAAAATGAATGTCCTCCCACGAGTCCTGTATTATTTCCAGGCTTTGCCGGTAGCCATTCCCGGAGCACATATGCGGCGTCTGCAGCGGCAGGTGAATCAGTACATTTGGCGGAGGCGCCCGCCCCGGATAGCGCGGGAGGTGCTGTACCGGAGGCGGGAGGAGGGGGGGCTGGGGGTGCCCAATATGCAGGCTTACTACTGGGCCGCTCAGGCTCGCCACGTGATGGATTGGCGTGGAGGTGGGGAGGGAAAGACCTATGTAGATTTGGAGAAGCACAGCGGGGGGGGCGGTCCCTAGCAGGGCTCCCTTGGATGGGAAGAGGGGAAAGGGGGGTAGGGGCGGGGGTTAGCCCATACGTGAGCCATGTGCTCGGGGAATGGGACAAGATCCGAAGGGGAGCAGGGGAGGGTGGGGGTAGGGGTTTCTCGCTGATGAGGGAACTTTGCCAAACGGCGGAATTTCGTCCAGGGAGGGATGGGGAGGGCTTCCGACGGTGGGCGAAAGGGGGGTTGCAGTGCTTCTATCAATTTATCGACAGGGGCGAGTGGGTACCATTTGCGACTCTGCAGGAGCAGTATGGGCTGCGGGATGGGGACCGTCTTTATTATGGGCAAGTGGTTTCCTTCCTCCGGAAGAAATTAGGGAAAGAGGGGCTGGCTCGGGATTACACTCCTTTGGAGGTGGTTTGGTATGGGAAGCGGACTTCCCCGAGGCTTATTTCAGTGCTCTATAGGGCGATCCAGGGGCCCCTGGGGGGAAGCATAGATACATGAGGGAGTGGGAGAGGGACTTGGAAATGGTACTTGAGGAGGGGCAATGGAAGAATGTGTTCGACCAGATGCGGTTATTGCCACTGTCGATAGCGATTCGGGAAAATTGGTGCAAGGTGGTTATGCGGTGGTATTACACTCCTGATCGTCTGCACCGGATGTTTCCCAGGGTGTCTAATATGTACTGGAGGGGGTGCGGGGCAGTGGGCACGTTCTTTCATATTTAGTGGCAGTGCCCGCGAATACAGCCATTTTGGGGGGCGATCCGGGAGTGGATAACAGAGGTGGTGGGGCGAGAAGTGCCGCTGGACCCTAGTGGGTTTCTAATGGGGTGGTGGAGTGCAGGGGGGCATACCCAAGACATGAGGCAAATACAGGCGTGCCTGAGCGCGGCCCGCTGCGAGCTGGCCTACCACTGGCGGCAGAGGGACGCGCCGCAGGTGGGGCACTGTGTAGAGCGCCTGAGACAAGTATACTTGATGGAAAAATTGACAGCAGCGCGACAGCAAAGAGTGGATAGATTCGAGCAGCTGTGGGATAAGGTACTGAGCTATTTACGGAAAGACACCTAGTACTAGAAGGGGGAAGGGGGTGGGGTGGGGGTGGGGGAGGGGAAAAGGGGAGGGGGGGAGGAGGGGGGGCCCTGGGGGGGGATGGCAAACAGGGGGGGGTTAGGGGGAAAGTCCGGGGGGGGGGGTAGGGGGGAGGAGGGAAGGGGGGGGGAATAGGGGCGGCCCATGTCTGTTATTTGTTTTAAGTAACAAAAAACAAAAACACAACTCCGCCTGGGGATCGAAGGGCTGAAGGGGTGGATTGGCGTCAGATGATGGATTTGTATTATGCTTACTATGTTTTGACGGCCCACTGCTATCATGATTGTACGTTTGTGTGCTTGTGTTGGAATTGTTGTTAATAAAAAGTTAAATTAAAAAAATAAATAACTTCCTAGTGGTCTGCCCTTTTGACCCATTCACAGTTACACAGCGATCTGCCAAGATGGGTGCCCCCATTACTACCATAGTAGGATGTTATATCATCCTTTCAAGCTGGTTTTCCAGCTCTCTTGCCTTAATCCCAGCATCCAACAAGATTCCGATATTACGGAGCCATGAGAAGAGATGGACTAATGCGTCCCACAACATAAATTGGAACACACGCTCACACCACCCTCATCTGTTATACATTGCACTTCAACACACTATGAAACCCAAACAAGTTGAAAACCCCTACCCCCATAGCCTAAAATGTGCCCTCATCAATGCCCGTTCAATCCGGAAGAAGTGGCCAGCCGTCATTGACATCATTTCCCTCCACGACCTTGATATCCTCATGGTCACTGAGACGTGGCTATCCGCAGAAGACAACATCATACTTAACCAGCTCCTCCCCCAGAATTTCACAGCACATTCAAGTCATAGACAAGACAAAAGAGGAGGTGGTGTGCTCATCCTCACCAGAACAGACCTCCATTTCCAGACGGTGGACTCCACCAGTATAAATCACCTGGAGACAGTCACCATTTCCAACAAACGCTGCTCAATCAACCTGCTTTACAGAGCACCTTCAGCTTCCTCAGACGATCTCGCTGCTATCATTGATCTTGCATCCAACACTCATAATCCAAACATCCCAAATTGGATCCTAGGCGACTTTAACCTGCCTACACTACAAGATAACCAAGCATCATCCTTCCTCGATGCCCTTGAAAATCTTGGCTTCAAGCAATTAGTTAAGGATCCTACTCATATCAAGGGAAATATCCTGGACTTAGTTTTCGCCCCGCAAACATCTCTTAATCCATCTCAGGATCCCATAACGTCCATAACTTCTATTCCTTGGTCAGATCACAAACTGATCATCATCCAGATTCCTTCTCACAAAGACCACTCAAAGAGCAACAAAATACCAAGCAACTTCGCAAGACCGCCCTTTCGATGTTTCAAGCCATACAACAGAGATCTTATCCTTGCGGAAACTCAACAACTCATCACTGAAACCACCCTGAACCTTGATGACCTAATTTCTCACTGGAACAATTGCCTCAGTGCAATTGCCCTATGCACACCAACCAACAGGCCCCCAGGTAAAAGAGTGAGTGTCCCATGGTACTCAGCTGATCTTAGAGCATCTCTTACCCAATTACGGAAACTAGAGAAATGCTGGCTCCGATCCCATTCTTTAAGTGACCAGACAACATACAACTGTCATCTGGCTGCGCATTGTAAGGCAATCACCGATACGATGAAACAGTTCTACTCGGACACCTTAAAGAGATCACTTAATAAACCACATGACCTTTTCGACCTGGTCAAGACTCTATCAAAGGAACCATCTTCTGCGCCTCAATTTTAAATACACCCACAAGATTTTGCAACCTACATTCAATCCAAGATATGCCAGACCAACAAAACCTCTACTACAACCACCGCCACAGAGCAAGATTACCAAACAGTCCTATCTATGTTCTCCACCCCCACCAAGAAAGGAATTGAAGACACCATTATGGCCCTTAACACCACCACATCCCAGTCTGATCCATGCCCAGCCTTCTGGATTAAGGAGCTTCGCAGTCACTTCAGCTCAGTACTATCCAAAATAATGAACCTCTCCTTCTCAACCGGCTCTTTCCCTTTAGCCCTTAAGCATACCTCTATCAGACCTCTGCTAAAAAACTGCAAGCTCGATTCCCAACAGGTAGAATCTTACAGACCTATATCCAGCATACTCGCGAAGATCATTGAAAAGGAGGTTCAACGACAATTACAGGATCACATCGACTCCGCTGCACCGTTGGACCCCTGCCAACATGGTTTTAGGGAATTCCATGGAGTGGAAACCCTTCTTACCACTCTCTTCTGCAAGATAATCACCGGCATTGACGACATCCGTCAAGGATTTGCTCTCATCTTTCTGGACATCGCTGCAGCTTTTGATTCAGTAAGCCATGAGCTTCTCTTAGGTCGATTGATTCAGAAAGGCATTAATGGAAGAGCACTTGAATGGTGCAGATCCTACTTGTCTGGAAGATGGCAGCATGTTCGTTCTGGAGGGATAAATTCAGAGCCTTTCCACCAAAGCCAGGGAGTCCCTCAAGGATCCTCCCTTTCTGCACTTTTGTTCAACATTTACATGCAGCCAATTTGTAATATCATCCGGTCCTTCAATGTTGATTGCATGTTATACGCAGATGATGTCCTGCTTTACATACCCTTCTCTACTGAGCATTTGGACCTCTCCCCACTGACGAGCTTTTTCAATGCAATATCTGACTGGCTTCTTTCTCAAAACCTCCGAATACAACATAAGAAAACGGAAGTACTCTTCATTACGAGGAACCCTAACTTTACCCCACCACAATATATTAAAGTAAAAGAAGCTGAGTTGCAATCTAAACCTTCAATACGTTACCTGGGAGTCACTTTGGATCAACACCTGGACATGAAGGCCCACATAGGAAACATAGTCAAAGCAGTATACTATAAGATCCGCTCACTTAGGCATCTACAATCTATGCTGGAACCAAATGATTTCTGGACTATCTACCAGGCGTTGATCATACCTCATTTTGACTATGCCAATGCCATCCTACAAGGTCTCTCCCAATCCACCTTGAACCCGCTGCAGCTCGCCATGAACGCGGCAGCAAGAGTCCTCCATGGAGCCTCCAGGAGTTACCACGTGACGCCTCTGCTGATACAGTTGCATTGGCTACCCATCCAGGCTAGAATTGTTTTCAAGACCTTGTTACTCACTTTTAAAGCTGTTAACAATCTCTCCTCTGCATCCTTAACTGCCCTCATCCATATCATACCTCCAAATAGAGCAAGAAGATCTACGTCTATAAATGCTCTAAAAGTCCCGAAAGCACTAACAGATTGCACTAAATCGACAGCCAACAGGGCCTTTAGTCTCAGGGCGCCAAGATGCTGGAATGCATTACCCCCTGGTATCCGGGCTATTAAGAGCTTATCACAGTTTAGGAAAGCCCTCAAATGCCACCTTTTCAACAAGTACCTCATAGAGCCCAACAACACCCCCTAGAGCCCTAAGACACCCAGTGATACCATTGCCAGGCAAATCTATGGTATCTCAACAATACACCCAAGTTTGATACTCGAACCCATAGTGGTGTATATGTTTCATGAAACCCCTGCTCATATGATTCCATGTAGTAAGTATTGTAAATAGTTTACCCCTGTTCTCCAAGTTTTTTGTGCCCTGTTATCTGTGAACTCATACGTGTTAACTGTACTAAGCATTTCTGTTCCATGTAAACCGCGCTGATGCTGAATAGTGCGGTATATAAGAAATTATAAATAAATAAAATAAATAAATAAAATCAAGGTGCCGGCTCATCACTGGTACTGATGTCTGTGTCTCCCACATTCTTTTTTTTTTTTTTAATTTATGCAATTTTACCGTAATTACAAGAAAAAACTTGTACAGAAAGGGCACATGTAACATAAAGGAAAATCTCCACACTGAAGACAAAATAACTAAAGAAGTCCCACAAGTCCTCAATAGAATGGCAAGATAGGTCACAATATAAAGGAAAAATTTGTTACAATGCAAATACAAGAAATTCACAGACATAAGAGTGGAACAATACATTCCCAACTAGCCCGCCTCACTAGGAGAACTTCTTAGAAGGGGGACCCTGCACATCACGTAACTTAGAGGCAATAAAGGTAGCCAGTTGGGAGGCTTCAAAAAATGGGTAACTATGCCCAGCTAACTTCACCAGGCACTTACTTTTTATTTATTTATTTAGCTGTATTTATATCCCGCTTTTCACCGGGTCAAAGCGGTCAATTGGGGGATACATTTAACATGAGGGGATATGAGACACATATGCTAATACTTACAGGGAACATGGGCAATGGAGGGTTAAGTGGCTTGCCGAAGACCACAAGGAGTGCCTATAGGACTAGACATCCCAGTACCTCCAGCCTGAGATTGCTGTCCCCAGGTGGGACTTGAACCCCCGGCCCTCTGGCCTGAAGTACCTTGTCCTAACCACTAGACCACTCCTCCCTTACATGGTAAGTGAAGGAAAAAGAGCCCTCCCAACTGGAGCACCCCAGGACGATATAAAAGAAACTGATTCCTTCTCTTTTGGGTTGCCCTAGAAACATCAGGAAATATTCTTAGGTGGGACTCCAGAAGCACTTTACATGTGGACATAAAAAACAATCGCAACAGCCAATCTCTGTCGGCCTCTAGGGCGAAGGTGACCAACAATGTAGCAGTCATTCCAACATCTGATGGGGACCGTTCCAAAAAGTAGACAAGTCCAAACTGTCCGAAGATAACAAGAGATGGTCATCTTTACTCACAGGTCCAGTCTTTGCAGTTGGCAAATAGAAGGCCTTAGATATAGGTGGAACAGAGTCAGCCGATACCTTTAAAGTGGTTACTAGAAACTTCTTAAAAAGTTCCAGGGCAGAAACTGAAGGAACCTTAGGAAAATGTAGTATTCTTAGGTTTCGGCTCTTTGCTGCATTTTCCAAGAATTCCATCCTCCTATGCATAGCCACGGAATCTTTAACAAAGGCTTGGGAACCGTCCTGAATCTGCCCCAACCGGCCCTCAAAAGCGGCCATTTTGGCAGAAAGCTCATTCTGTCCCAATTCATATCATTTCATTTGCTGCCCAAACACTTGAAATTGTGCAATATAGACTGAAACTGTGCTGTAATATTGAGGTGCATGGACAAGAAGGCATCTCACAAACTATCAAAAGAAACTACATCAGGTCTCACCAGAAGGTGCTCGGGATCATTCCCACCAACCTGGGATAAGTCATCCAAAGATATCAGAGGCAGCTTCCCCACAGAGTGCAAAGATGGAATCAGCCCCTCTTTTTCACCTTCCTCCACGCCAGAAAACAAAGCCGGAGACATCAGCGCCAGTTTACTTCCTCCGGGGCTGGATGACTGCATCTGGGACCTCTGAAGCGAGCTTCCTACCTCACTCATGCCAGCAACCAGCGTCCTAGGCAAGAACTTCCCTTCCGGCTGAACGGGCAGTATTCGGAGCTCCGGGCTGAGGGAGACCTCTAGCCCTTCGGCACTGGGAGACCTTCCTTCCGCCTCACCAGTGCACAGCGGGCGCCCTGGAACTAACTCACTCCTCCCAGCGGGTTTCACGAACGCATCCATAGGCCCGCTTACCGCCGACTTTTCTGCAACCGGGATTTCCTCCATTGACATCGCTGCCAGCTTAGCTTTCCTCTTTCTGCCTACATGAGGGCTTACCAGCGCGAGCAGAAACAGATAACAAGGAAAAGAATTACAAATGGAAGGCACACTGGAGCAGTGTCAGCAGCCATCCGTTACCGCCACCATCTTCGTGTCTCCCACATTCTAAGCAGTAGCCACTCGAGGATCAGCTGTACGGGAACTGTGAGAGTTTCTTTGGGTGGTAACTCATATTGGAGGATCTCCAGCTCCTCGGTGCACAGGTCTTTGTAATTTTCTGAAATGTAATCTTTTTCCGCTGCCGCTCCACTTTTGGCTACTCTCCGTTTGGTCCTGGGTTCATTTCACAGAGACAGTAGGGTAAGTAGCACAATAAGACAACCAAAACTGGTGTGGCTTGGAAAAAGGTTTTATATAGAAATAGGCTTATTACAAAGGTACAGGTTGCAGATCTGCTTCCATGTATATCAATGAGACTGTGTGTGGGTGCATGTGTGTGTGAGAGAGGGGGGGGGGGGCGGGCAAGAAGTGTGTGTCAGAGCCTTATAGTAAGAAGTGTCCCATGAATGGGGGGAGAGAGAGAACAAAAGGGGGGGGAGGAGTGGAGGAGGGATAGTAAGGAAATCCACAGTACTACCTTTTAACTTTCGAAAGGGAGACTATGATAAAATGAGGAAAACAGTTAAGAAAAAACTAAAAGGAGCAGTTGCAAATGTTAAAGACGTACATCAGGCTTGGCTGTTGTTGTAAAATACTATCTTGGAAGCCCAGACCAGCTGTATTCCACGCTTTAAGAAAAGTGGAAGGAAGTCTAAAAAACTGCCAGCATGGTTTAAAGGTGAGGTCAGAGAGGCAGTTGTTGCCAAAAAAGCATCTTTCAGGAAATGGAAAAAAGAGCCAAACGATGAAACCTGGAAACAGCACAAGCACTGGCAAGTCAAATGCAAGGCATTAATAAGGCAGGCAAAGAGAGAATTTGAGAAGAAGCTTGCTGCGGAAGCAAAAACGTGAAGTAAAGACCTTTTCAAGTACATTCGTAGCAAAAAACCTGTGAGAGAGTCAGTTGGTCCATTAGATGATAAAGGGGTTAAAGGAGCACTAAGAGGCGACAAGGCGATAACGGAGAGACTGAATGAATTCTTTGCTTCAGTCTTTACTGAGGAAGATGTAGGGATGTTACCCATGACTGAAGTGGTATTTAAAGGTGCGGAAGAATTGAAGGAAATATCGATACATCGGAAAGATGTATTACAACTATTAGATAAACTGAAAGGTAGCAAATCACCTGGGCCGGATGGTATACATCCAAGGGTGTTGAAAGAACTGAAATATGAGATAGCAGACCTGCTATTAGTAATCTGTGAACTATCATTAAAATCATCTCTAATACCTGAAGATTGGAGGATCGCCAATGTAACACCAATTTTTAAAAAGGGTTCCAGGGGTGATCCGGGAAACTACAGACCGGTGAGCTTGACGTCAGTACCGGGAAAAATGGTAGAAACCATCATAAAGAATAAAATTACTCAGCATGTAGATAGTCATGACCTAATGGGAGACAGCCAACATGGCTTTAGACAAGGAAGATCTTGTCTTACTAATCTGTTATGTTTTTTTGAAGGAGTGAATAATCAGGTGGACAAAGGTGAGTCGGTTGATATTGTGTATCTGGACTTTCAGAAAGCCTTTGACAAGGTCCCTCATGAGAGACTTTTGGCAAAACTAAAGAGTCATGGGATAGGAGGCAGTGTACTATTGTGGATCAGGAACTGGTTAAAAGATAGAAAGCAGAGGGTAGGGCTAAATGGCCAATTTTCCCAATGGAGAAAGGTGAATAGTGGTGTACCCCAGGGATCTGTGCTGGGTTCGCTGCTTTTTGACATATTCATAAATGACCTGGAAAGTGGAATAACGAGTGAGGTTATCAAATTTGCAGATGACACAAAACTATTTAAAGTTGTTAAAACCCAAGAGGATTGTGGAAAATTGCAAGAGGATCTTGATAAATTGGAAGACTGGGCATCAAAATGGCAGATGAAATTTAATGTGGATAAGTGCAAGGTTATGCACCTAGGGAAGAACAACCCAAACTATGGTTACATGATGCAAGGTTCCACATTAGGAACCACTACCCAGGAAAAAGATTTAGGTGTCATTGTGGATACCATGTTAAAACCCTCGTCCCAGTGTGCAGCGGTGGCCAAGAGAGCAAATAGAATGCTAGGTATGATAAGGAAAGGAATGGAAAATAAAACAAAAGATATTATAATGCCTCTATATCGTTCCATGGTGAGACCGCACCTTGAATATTGTGTGCAATTCTGGTCGCCGTATCTTAAAAAGGATATAGTGATTTTAGAAAAGGTTCAGAGAAGAGCCACCAAAATGGTAAAGGGGATGGAAGGATACTCCTATGAAGAAAGACTAAAAAGGTTAGGGCTCTTTAACCTGGAAAAGAGACGGCTGAGGGGAGATATGATAGAAGTCTATAAATTAATGAACGGAGTGGAACGGGTAAACGTAGATCGATTGTTTACCTTATCAGAATATAGAAAGACTAGGGAACATGCAATGAAGCTACAGGGTAAACTATTTAAGACTAATAAAAGAAAATATTTTTTCACTCAACGTGTAATCAAACTCTGGAATTTGTTACCGGAGGATGTAGTAAAGGCAGTTAGTGTAGTTGGGTTTAAAAAAGGTTTGGACAAGTTCCTGTAGGAAAGGTCCATAAACCATTATTAAGAAGGGACCCAGGATATCAATGCTTGAACCAATACAAGCATTGTGGAACCTGTGTCCCTTGGGGAAACTGCTAGGTACATATGACCTAGATTGGCCACTGTTGGAAACAGAATACTATGCTTGATGGACCTTGGTCTGACCCAGTATGGCATATCTTATGTTCTTATGGGTAAGGAGAAGTGGGTGTAAGGAGTGTCCGATGAAATAAGAAGAGAGGAAAGAGAAGGGCGGGGTGTCTGATGAATAGGAAGAGAAGAGAGAGAAGGGGGGGGGGGGAAGGAGTAGTGTGTGTCAGAGCCTCATAGCAAGAAGTATCCGATGAATAGGAAGAGTATTTTGTGTTTCTCTGTATTTATAGTGAAATTCTTCAGTACCTCCCTTTGTTATAATTTGGTTTGTTTGAGGTCTGCTATCACTTGATTAGCAAGGAGGGTCTGTTGTCTTACAAACTAATCTCATCAAGCAAACTAAGACCATCAAGTCTGGAGACATCCTATCTGACATCACCAGGGGGTCAAAGCTGATCTCATCATGTCTGGGAATGTCATGCTGATGTATGCTGACATCTCCCACACCTTTTTTATTTTTATTTATTATTTGTGCCTGGAAATGGTGGAAGCAAACCTGTGGTACCTGTCCCAGCTGCAGTTACATGATAGTAGGCAGCTTGTCTAATACCTCCTGTATTAAATACCTTGCTATGCCCAGCAGGTCCCCTGTCCTGCACAGTACTGTCTTTAGTGGTCTAGAGATAAGCAAGTCCCATTATGAGTCCAAACCTCGTGCCTTAGGTAGGGCAGCCACTACTGGGTGGGGAACCCAATATGCCACCTCAGTGCCCGTCATAGAGAGAATGAACAGTGCATAAGGGCTGCAGGAATTTCTGAGGAGGTTAAAGCCAAAAGGTACCAGGATGCTATGAGTGAGGGTAGGAGGCAATACTAGACTGCAGCTGACTCTGGTATTCAATGTAGTAGGAAATGCCAAATTAGCAGGCCAAATGAGCCTGGATGTAGAGGTAGATGCTGGAGAAAGTCAGTGTAACTACTGTCATGACAGCGTCCCCTGGTGGCCAATGGCAGTAAGGGGCGGCTGCACATTACACTTATTTTTCAAGGAGCGTGGGGTATGTAAGGGCAAGTGCAGATTGGTCTTATGGATTTTAGCTTCTTGTGAGCACACAATAATTAAGCCACGAGTGTAGGGAAACAAGGCTTTTATTTCCCCTCCGTGCAAGGGTTCAATAAGACAATGGAAATCAAAGAATGTCCTTTTATCAAGGTCCCAGTAATAAACAGGCAAACCAACTGTTGATATCTTCACAATTAGGTGCAAAGGATAAATGGAGGAATTCAATTCATTCCAGGGTAAAACAACTAAACAGGGCTTCTTCTTATTTACAATGTCGCTATGGATTCCAGGCTAGTAGCCATACACAAACTGCAATCCATAGCCTCTTCCTGAGGAATGGGAATAGTATCTGCACCTTCTATCTCCATAGATTCTGCTTCACTAGTTTCCCCCTCAGAGCAAACGCTGTCCCTGGATGTTACAAGTTTACATGGACTGTCTCTGGTATCTCGGCTCCAATAAGACTGTGCTCTAAAGTCTTTTGGTATTTCTTTAAACCGCTCTGGTTTCTTTCCTCTTCTTACAAACTGTGGTTCAATTTTAGCAGTGCTTTTAGGAGTTAAGCTTTCTCTAACAGGAATAAAGCCACCATACCTTGAGTTCCTGTAGCTTGAAGCTCTGGAGCCTTCTCTCTCAAGAACGTCTCTCTGACAACAGGTTTTCTGTCGGTAGCTTCTGGGGAGTGCTGGACTTCCTGAAAGCTTAGGAAAACCTGGTGAGGATTTACCAGCCCTATACTTCAGTGAAAAAGTAGCTTTGCTAGAAACTCCTTTCTTTCTGGTACCTGGTGAAGCTTGTTCAGCATACTCCAATAACTGCACGCTTTCCCCCAAGCCTGGCTCTCTGTATAGTGGACTCAGGAACGTTGCTTAAGCAGGGAGTGGCACACCCTCCAGCCTGACTGCTTTCCTTAGCAGACTCCCTCTGAACAGTGGCTCCCGTAGCATGGCCCCTCTGAACTCTACCTCTGTGAATTCTGTCCTTTTTGGCTTGCTCAGGGAGGATTCCTTCCTTCAGGACTCTCCTTCCTTCTTCAGCCGTGCTTTCTGTCCCTTCTCTTCCAGCTGCTGCTTCTCCCGCTGCTCCAGCTTCTCTCGCTGTTCTTCCTCCTTTGTTGGCATTAAGTTTCTGTTTATAAAGGGATTTTTCCTTTGAATCTCCCGGGCTTACTTCCAGGTGCAACTGGTTAGCTCTCCTACCCTCATTAGCCTCTGTAGGATCACTCCTGCCCCCTCTAGCTGTGCTTTGAGGTAATTGCACATCTAGAGCTCTGTGAGAAACAGGGTTTCTTTTCAACTCTGCATCTTTATTAGCACCAGCCTCATGACACTACCTTAAAATGTTAATGGTATTTTTGTAGGACATGCGCTGCAAGGAGATGTACATTTGTTTCATTTTACAACACAGGAAAATTATGATAATGCATAGCAATATTTGTACAGCAGTTAAAATAATAATAGGGTGAATAAAAACATTAAAGACATGATCAGCAGTAGGTGAATAACCAAATAACAATTCCCACACAGACACATGAGCATCCTGTAGAAAGTGTTCAACAGTTTGTTGAATGTGCCCATTCTCATAAGTGATGGTGTGATTCACTTCGGTGGATGTTGTTTTAAGGTGATCAATCTAGGCATGGAGTTCTGTAAAGTTGAGCAGTTTATGTAACGTCTCTTCTCCCATGCCAAGTGGTAATGGATGCACAGCATATGAGATAAAGTCTGGCATGTCAATAAAGTCATTGGTATCCAGTGATGTGGAATAAGTTGTCCTGTTAATGGTGATGGAGAACAGTGGTGTATGACTGCACCAGGTATTGTTTAGTACATAGTTTGAACTGTACAGCAAAGTGTTCTTAGGAAGGCGGATGTCATGCATTCTGGGAACAACTGAAAAAGAAACATTCTTTGTCCTGACAAGAAATATTGTACAAAATCAAGGCAGGAGGACCTAAAAAGTAATGTTCTGGAGGTGCCCTCAATTCTTGTGTCCTTTCTAGAGAAGTGGAAACTGGTGGCGCCCACTCTACTTCAGTGATGTTTAATGAATAGAACACTGGCTTGTCCTGTACGGAACAGACACTCAGGATGACCAGATCCTTTCCTTCCGGGAAAGGTGGGGGTATTTCTTGATAGCGATATACCCCACCTGTGGAGTTAACCCAGCCAATCGTGCATATTCGGATGATAGTTCCTGTAATGAGACTTGGGTAGAAGAGAGCAGATACAAGAACAACAGGAAACCAAGACATAATAAAAGCTAACTCGTTTCACTCTACTAGGGAGTAAACTAGTGCTCCCCACTTATACTATGCAACAACAGAAATAATGTTTACTACTTATTTGCATAACTATTAGACACATGTCCAGTATATAGGACACATCAACTATACAGCAGAAGTAAATAGTTACCATCCTCAAGCGACTTTTGTTTAGAAAGCAGCTGTCCGTGCTGTCTTCAGAAAGCAGCTGTCTGTGCTGTCTTCAGGTGGTATCTGAAAACAAAGATTGATAAAACACTGTGGTGGCGAAGACAGCCAGGTCCCTATGGAGATAGAAAAAGTACAAGCAGTTTCCCCTAGTCAGAGGGAAAGTGAAAGAAATGGTTATTTTAAAAGTACAGCTAAGGTTGAAAAAAACCTGTCAAAGGTTGTTGTCCAAAAGCCACGCCCCAGCTCTATGGTAGCTGAGGGTGGTAATGCAGGGCAGCTGGGGGCGGGGTGGGAAGATACCGGCCAGTCCCACGCTTATAAGCCCCAGAGAACAGGGAGAGATAGATTGCCAGGACCAGCAAGATTGCTGAAGAAACTTGCTCTAAGGCAGGCAAGGAGATTGCCAGGACACGAGAGGAAGAGAGCTGACTCTGTATCAGAGGCGGAGTCTGAGAGGGAGCCTCATTCGGAGCAAGAGTTCCACTCTTGCAGGAAGAAGAGAGACGAGAGGGCTAACTTAACCAGGAAACAGCATGGCCAGGGAGATGGCAGTGAAGCATTGCTGAAGAAACTCCCCAAAGGTATTGCTGCTAAAGTTACTAGCCAAAGGTCTCAGGAAAAGTCCCCAGACAGCAAGTGGAGGGAAAGATATCCCCTAAGCCAGCTCCAGCAGTTTAACCAGCATCAGGGTTATAGGAAGCCTGCAAGTGGTTCAAGAACCCAGGAAGGGATGATAAGGAAGCCTCTCAGTAAAGAAACTTTGAATGTTTTAAAACTGGTAAAACGTATGCTAAAAGACCAGGAAGTAACCTGTGGAGAGAACAGTGCTGTGTACCGAGGGAAGGCTCGAGGGGAACAGCTGTTTTCTAACGACGTCACAGAACAATTGTGTTCAGAATGTGAGTCAATGGACATCGGGGAAAATGATCTTTTGAGTGAGCCTGAACAGGCTATGGAATGTGAGTTGTCCCTGGTAGTGAAGTAAGAATGTTTAGAAATATAAGTTTGAAGAAAATTCCATTTCTGTGATATGCATGGTGTTTCAAAGAGCAAAGAAGTTTTAATTAGTATGGCTGCTGCTCTAAGTGAGACTTGCTAAGGAGGACTGCTTGAAGTCTCTGGATAACTGATTAAAACCCTTAAAGCTTTTGAAACAAAGAAGAGAAGTTTGTTTGCTAGAATTTTGCTGCATTGAAGTTTCAATGAACATTTTGAGTTTAGTTAAAGCACTGTGAAGTGAAGCTTTATTTCTGGAGAAATAACATTTGTTTGCTGAAGTAAGCAAGAGCAATTCTTACCTCAGTTTCTTGTGGATATTTGTACACGTGATTTACCAAGCTTCATTTGAAGTTCCCGCTATTAAGGGAGGCGAATAAAAATATTCCTGCGTTTGCTTTCAACTCTCGGCTCAGCATTTTATTACAACTACATTTGCTCAAAGTACTACAACTCCCAGAGGCCTTTGCCCTGGAATTGATTGAAAGGAACATTCGCACCCCCTTTCCTCGTCAGGCAGCCGCCTAGGCGGGGGAAGGGCGCGACAACACGTATTACCCATATGGTTTCAACTGGGTGATGTGTTTTCAATACTGCTGGTTGTCGGGCATTAGGATCTGGTATAGGCTTGGGCCTAAGGTATCAGTAACTAAGTACGGTCCTTCCCACTTTGCAGTTCCAAAGGGGAGGTTTGGTCTAGGTCTCAGGATCATCACTTTACTCCCAACCTTGAGGGGCCTTAAATCGGAACCTTTTGCAAATAATCTCTAGCTTTTTCTGTGTTAGCTAGCACAGTAGTCTGAATTTCTTTTAGATGTTCATGCAGGGATTTCATCCACTCATTGGTAAGAATTACGGTTTGGTCCTCTGGAAGAAAAGGATGCAGCAGATTTTCCCACCGTGGCATTGGCCTTCCCATTAAGGCTTCATAGGGTGCAAAGCCTGTGGATTTACAGACATTAGCTCTGATACGCATAAGGACTAAGGGGAGCACCTGATCCCAATTTTTCCCAGTCAGATTAAGCATAGGGCTGAGGTGGGCCTTAATTGTTTGATTCATTCTTTCTACCTGCCCTGCTGCCTGTGGATGGTACAGAATGTGGAGTTGTTGTTCTATGCCTAGAAAATCAAACAATTCCTTGATGAGCTGAGAAACAAATGCAGGACCATTATCAGAATCAATAGTCTTAGGGATGCCCCAGCGTGTAAAAAATTGCATAGTTAGGATTTCTGCAGTGGTTCGAGCAGTTTGATCTGGGACAGGGAATGCTTCTACCCAATGAGAGAAGGAATCAACAACAGTGAGTAAAAATCTATTTTTCCTAGCTGTTAATGGGAGAGGGCCCACATGATCTATTTGCAATCTCTCAAATGGGCCACGAGGAGGTGCTCTCATTAACTTTCCCCTTCTCTTTTTAGGTTGCCTCCCAAATGAAGCACAGATTACACAGGAGGAAACATGATCCTGTATATCATTTTTTTTAATTTTATTTATTTAGCATACATTTGTATACCGCTACTTCCAGCGATCAGTAGCGGTTTGATTACAGACGGAAGACTGGCAAATCATGACAAATTTTGAGGAATATACACATTGATTCGAAAGGGAAAGCACAGCACAGCACACAGAGAGTGGGTCTAAGGAGGGGGGGTCAGAAATTTACATATTTACATATATACATAACTTGTCAGATGGCTGCCTGGGTGAGAATGTCCACAGTCTTGGCAAGTGCATATATCAATATGATTTGCAAGGGATTGTGGGAAATGCAGTCCATACACACCAGACACAGCTGCTCACAATAATTAGTTGTGCTTAAGTGTAAAGCCAATAAGATATTTATTTATGGGGTTATTTCTCCCTACACAGATATGCTTGGTAGCACATAAAACAGGATACTTGCTTTCAGTGTTAAACTTAGAAAAACAAAATCAGGAAAACAACAGTTGAACTTGTCAGGCAATCAAATGAAAAGAATAAAGACCTGGTTGGTAACAAACTGGTCTTTTCTGTAGGCTTTAGCTAATATTTTCTTAGCAGAGTTTCAAACAACAAGCAAAACCCACAAAGAAGGGAAAAACTGTTCTTTTCAGGTTAACTTCTTATACCTTCACACATAGACTCAGAAGTGATTCCCTCAGAGCTCACAAGCAATTAGGTAAGGCTCAATTGCTAGCAGTTACCCAGCTGAAACCCCTTAGCTGGCTTGCTTTCTACTGCGTGGCTCAAATCCTACTTCAGGAGCTTTTCTGAGTAGATTAAAGAACAAGTTTGTATTTCTTTGTGATGGTTGTACTTTGTAACAGAAAATTACCAAAGGAGTTTAGACAGAGAGCAATCCATATATTCACAGCCTGTATCTAAGACCGCTCCCCCTTCTTCAACAATCATGGGTTCAATATCATGGATTGGCACAGAGGAATTTCTCAATGTAGCACTCTCAGGAGAATACTTGTTTCCCTGCTGTCTTTCAAGGTTATAGCTAGGGCATAGATCAGTGTTCATACCTGAGCTTCCATTGCTGTTAGAGTTCCTCTCTAAATAGCCTGGCCAGTATGTAGTCCAGTTCTTATGTCCAGCCTTCCAATCCAGATCCCTGGACACTGGATCTCTCTTCACATACCTTCTGGCACGGGTCCTAGGGTCCCTTCCAAGTGCAGCCGTCTCCCTCACAGGTACCGTCTGGAGATTCCTAGCTCTGCAGCACCATTCCTCTGGCTTTCCCCAGTCCAATGGTGTATGCTGGCCCTTGGAATACCTTCCAGTATACGTACTGCTCTGGACTCCTTTAGACCTCCCAAATGCTTTTCTCTTCTTTCTTCCAAAGGGTTTCTTGCCCTCTCTGTCCGTCCGGTCTGGCTTCTGTTCCTGATGATCCTCCAGGTAATGAAGCTGTACAAGATGAGGATCTCCCAGATGAAACTGAGGATGAGGATAATTCTCTGTAGAATAAACTCTACCTTTATTCTGCTTTGATGAGTGCTCCACCCTAGCACAGCGCAGCTGTGCTGAATCAGGCCCTGCCCTTTGAGATGAGTGCTTAGGGATTACCTCATAGCCCTCCTGATTGAACACACGTTTCCCCCACTTCAGCTCCTCTAATGGCTGTTGGAAACCTGGTGCATTCTGGGACTGGTAGTCTTTTATGGGAAAATTCTGTTTTCTTATTCCTACCAGAACTGACAGGTTGCTTGTTCAGAGTCACTTCACCTTTACTATAGCTCCTTCCTGAGCTATGATAAGCTTCCTTATCACAAACTGCATCTATGGTTCCTTTAGAGGCCTATTGCAGACCCGCTATGGTTTATATCAGATTGTAGTAGCACTGGAAAAGATGCGTCTTGAGTTTATTTCTGAACTCCATAAGGCCTTTAATGTTGCGTAGTTCAGTCGGTAGCTGATTCCAGAGGGTCGGGGCAGAGTAAGAGTATACTCGGTGGCTTGTACTGGTTTTTACGGATCTGATATCAAGAGGCACTTGGAGTCTGTTCGAGCTGATTGTTCTTCTGCTTCTGTTGGGGGGTTGTTTCATCTCTGGCCACCATACCAACCTATTAAGGATAGTCTGCATTTCTTCTGCTTTAGGGTGTCCCATAGGGCCTGTACCATGAACCCAATGCATCCACTCTTTACCTCAAGCTCTGGAGATAGCTATAACCAAGCCTTCCTCTCTTTTTGCACATAGAATGTCTTTCTCTATAGTGAGTGTGAGAAAGGGTGTGTGCTGATATAGGTTATCTGGGGCGTCCTGCACAAGCTTTCTCAAATTGGAACGTTCAGGGTCCTTTGTCTGCAGTGCTACAAAGTAATCTGGTGGTATTATCTGATCATAATCTGTGGAACGTGTAGCAATAGCAACCATACGTGTCTGCTCATACCAGGGCCATATGAGGTCTATATGGCATGCTTCCATGGCTAGTGAGTCTGCTAATGTGTTTCCTTTCACTAAAGGGCCTTTCTTCCTATGTGCCTTTTCTTTAATTAAATGTACTCTCTGAAACCTCTCACTCAGTTCTTGTGCCATAGTCCACAGTGATGAATTTTTCACCGTGGACCCATCTGTGGATTAAATTTATTTGCCAGCCACCAGGGTAACAGGGCAATGGCACTCTTAAAGACATAATCAGAATCTAAAATGATTTGTATCTCTGGGTGTGAATCCTGATTTTGTTGCATACAAGCCACAAAACCAGCCAGCTCACAGTACTGTGCTGACGCTGACCCACAGGAATACTGTCTCTGCAGTACCACTTGGTTATTTGGGTATTGTTTCTGTGGTGGAGGATCCTCGCCTTCCAACAGTATTTCTGTGTGCATTTTCCCACAATCTAACTTGTCTTGTGCCCAGACTGGAATATCAGCCACCTCTGAGGGAATTACACACAGATCATACTGCTGAGCTGCCTTGGTGCACTGAGTTGCTAACTGCATGGGAATGACTTCATGCACTAAACTTTTAGAAGCACTTGAAGTTCCTGAATACTGCCACAATTTAAGATTAGCCATATCCACCACCAAATTTAACTGGTTGAGAACGTCAATTCCAATTATTTCTTTTGGTGTGTTCACTATAGTGGAGGCAGTGGTTTCCACTATAGGGAGGAGTGGTCTAGTGGTTAGGACAAGGTACTTCAGGCCGGAGGGCTGGGGGTTCAAGTCCCACCTGGGGACAGCAATCTCAGGCCGGAGGGACTGGGATTTCTAGTCCTATAGGCACTCCTTGTGAGAGGCAAGCCACTTAACCCTCCATTGCCCATGTTCCCTGTAAGTATTAACGTATGTGTGTCATATCCCCTCGTGTTAAATGTATCACCCAATTGACCGCTTTGACCCGGTGAAAAGCAGAATATAAATACAGCTAAATAAATAAAATAAATAAATAAATACATTTTGTTCACTGTGCACAGGGATACCCCATTTAACTGGGATAGCCACACATTTGGAAGCTGTGTCATTAATTCCTTGAATTTCATAAATTTCCATATTTTTCTGATCTGCAGTGGCAGAAGCTCTGTTTGTAAAACTAATTCCAGCCCCTGTGTCAATCAAAGCTAGTTTATCCTGACCCCCTATTCTACTGATAACATTGGGGCGTCCACAAGAATCTAGTATCAAGGATGTTACAAGCCTTAAACTGTATTCTGGGCCTGTATCTGTTTCATCATCCAGAGGCTCTGGAATCGAGTCCTCTGCTGAGAGAACAGAGGCAGGCTGGGCTATGAAGACTTGAGACATTTTGATATCTGAACCCAGGAGGTCAGGACACCCCTATGCACTTAGCCTTGTGTTTGTCCTGAGCTGCTTGTAAGTCCTGTTTTAATTTATCTAGTTCTACCTGCAGTATGTGTTTGTCCTGTTCCCATTTAATTTTCTCCTTTTCTAATCCATCTCTCTGCGCTTTGAGCTCTTGAAAGGGGATGTAACCTGAGGAATTTCTAAAAGTCCCTCTGCCTTGTCCTCTCCAAGGTGTCTGTCCTCTGTATCCTTTGTCTGTGTTTTTTGTGTATTGAGAGGATCCCTCAGCTTGCCACTTCCGTGCTTCTGATACTGTTATGACCTGCGAGGGCTGGGTCTTCCAAACAGACCCAATTCTGAGCATTAAACTATCAAAAGGGGTTGCTTTAGGGTCTTCAGAAAATAACAGAAGGTCTTTTGTAATCTCAGGGGATAGCAATTCTAATAAAAATGCCTTATGTGTACTCTCCCCATAATCTTCTGCATTGGGCCAGGACTCCTGCTCATTAAGAACTGTTTTTAAAATCCAGGCTCTATATGCAAACTGTTCCAGTGTATCATTTGGTAGAGGTGAAATAATTTTAAATACTTGCATTGGGGAACAGTGAAATAGTTTCTCAATACCCCTTTTAACCAACTGGTGAGTGAGAGAGCCAAGTTTATAATAGTGTGGCCCCAGAGCCAGATGCATAAGTCTATCAAAGTCTGATTGTTTTCTTCTGTATTTCCCTAGACCCCAATGAATCAGAATATCAGTGGCCCATTTGCACCATTCATTTACATTAAAAGGCATAGGACCCACTTTCTCAACTATCCTTTCCATGTCCCTATCTTTTAATGAGTCCTGCAGCATCACTTTAACTGGTGCTCTGAGTTCAGTACTGGGTGCCGGGTCTGAGTCATCTGAATTATCCTCCTGACACAGGCCCTGGTTATTGCTCTGTTCTGGCTGAGATAAACTATTAGGATTTTCTTCTGTGCTGTTTCCCTCTCTATTTTTCCCATTCCTAAGCCCAGCTATAGATACTTCTGTATTCTTTTGTTTATAGGGTGGGTCATAGGCAGGGCGGGGCTGAGGGTGAAATAGTGGTTGGCCAGAGCTTATATTTCTTTTGTCTTTCAGAGGCAAATTCATCCTTAACATGCCTCAATTCAAGTTTATGTGTTTCTGATTGCTCACTAACAGTTATAAAGGAATTTGTGGCTTGTATCACCTGAGCCCTTTACATGGAAATGCAAATTTGTGCCTCCTCCAGGTCTTTGGTTAATTGTGTACACTGAGCATTCAGTTCAGTATTGTCCTGTTTCATGCTAATGAGCTCCCTGCACATGCCTTGGATAAAAAGGCATTTTCTTTTATTTGTTTTCTTTTTGAATTCTTGATAATGGTTTAACATTTGTCTTTGAATATTATACCATGATGCCTCAGGGAATTCACCTTCAGAGGGACCACCTTTCCTCTTACAGTATGTCAGTACTATTTCTTTTAGTTCTTTAAAATCAAAGGCTTCCATATTTGAGACTGCAGAAAGACTGTAGTTGATACAGGGGCCTAGCTTATTATGTTTTTATTTGGTTTTATGCGACTATCTCAAATGTGCAACCTTGGAAGGAGGAATGCTCACTTTTATGAAGAAGTGAAACTTAGAATTATAGTTGGAATGGCATAAATTTTATGGGTGTTCAGTAGAGAGTACTGGCATAAAGACCACGCCTTAAAATTATACCTGAATAAAAAGTGCTTACCACCTTTTAACAGGGTGGAAGTTTAGGGTGAAATTAAGGTAAGAAGGTTGTTAGGAGATTAATAGAATTGTCATATACTGTATCAGTTGCAGCAAACTTTAAGCCTGCTCTCACCAAGATACATACTGACAGGAGACTGAGAAATAAAAGGCAAAGGTACAGGAGGTAATATTGTTACCAGGAAAGATGTATATTGTATTCAATGAGGGACTGTTTACCTGTGTACCACTTCCAAACTAAATCTGGACTATCTCTCTGTCTTTTCTTAGCAGCTCAAATACTAGAGAAAAATCTGTGCCTTGTAACAAACCGTAACAAGCCTCTACATACAAATAAGAAAATTGCAAGCCACTCTATGTAATGTCCCTAGGTGTAGGTAATATAAAAATTCAGGATTATTACAGAGCCTTTTGACAATAAAAATCTCACCTTGTCTAACCCACAAAACAAAGTTATCACTGGAACTTTTCACTAAATAGTGTGTCATCCAGCCTGTAACCCAAAATTGTAAATTGTCACAAGGGCTTTTGATTTTCCTGTCGCACCCTGTCTGAAATCCACTTTAATGTTTAAAACAAAATTGCTACTTACCCAACTGGAGATCTGCTGCGAAGTCTGAGACGGGTCCCCATAAAATGTAATCTTTAAAAATGTAATCTTTCACTGCTCTCTACTGTTGGTTATGCTCCGTTTGGTCCTGGGTTCATTTCACAGAGACAGTAGGGTAAGTAGCACAATAAGACAACCAAAACTGGTGTGGCTTGGAAAAAGGGTTTTATATAGGAATAGGCTTATTACAAAGGTACAGAACAGAGATATAAGGTTGTTACAGAGCTGCTTCCATGTATATCAATGAGACTGTGTGTGGGTGCATGTGTGTGTGAGAGAGAGAGGGGGGGGCGGGCAAGAAGTGTGTGTCAGAGCCTTATAGTAAGAAGTGTCCCATGAATGGGGAGACAGAGAGAACAAAAGGGGGGGGGGGTAAGGAGAAGTGGGTGTAAGGAGTGTCCGATGAAATAAGAAGAGAGGAGAGAGAAGGGCGGGGTGTCTGATGAATAGGAAGAGAAGAGAGAGAAGGGGGGGTGTAAGGAGTAGTGTGTGTCAGAGCCTCATAGCAAGAAGTATCCGATGAATAGGAAGAGAAGAATATTTTGTGTTTCTCTGTATTTATAGTGAAATTCTTCAGCACCTCCCTTTGTCATAATTTGGTTTGTTTGAGGTCTGCTATCACTTGATTAGCAAGGAGGGACTATTGTCTTACAAACTAATCTCATCAAGCAAACTAAGACCATCAAGTCTGGAGACATCCTATCTGACATCACCAGGGGGTCAAAGCTGATCTCATCATGTCTGGGAATGTCATGCTGATGTATGCTGACAGTCTTCTTCCACCTCGGTCTGCACAGAGAGGGCTCTGACCATGCCCTTGACAAGGTCATGGAAGGCCATGTCCTCCAGTGGAGAGTGCCGCTGGGTTTCTCTGGTGCAACCTCAGTGGACTTCAAGGACCTTTTCTTCTTTTTCTCTGGGTCCAAGGTCTTCTCGGAGGAGCCACCACCGCAGGACTCTGAGGATGCTCGGACCTCACAGGAAGTGCTGGGCTTGGAGATCAGCATTGGGGAGGCCGGGGCCGAGTCGGACCTGGGGAGCAGTTTTCCTGCAACTCCATCCTCTTTTTGTTGGTGTTAGGCGTCATGGCCTGGCACAGATCGCAGGAGATGCTGTCATAGTCCAGTCCCAGGCAGCATAGGCAGCAGTCATGGGTGTTGGTCACTGACATAGCTTGACTGCAGCGGTTGTGTTTTTTGAACCTACTGGGGGTCATGGTGGGGAGCACCCAGACGGGGTTGATGACCCCCAGGTGAAAAAAGGTACAAAAGCCAGTCGAGGCAAGCCTCGATCAAAAAAGGAAAAAGAGGCAGAGAACAGCGCCGGCTTGAGGCAGGAAGAGGAACCAGTACACAAACCGGGAAGGCTAACTTTTAAGGATAATTAGCAAGGTTTTTCCCAGGGAAACAGGATAGATGCCCATTGGGCTCTGCGTAAAAAAGGAGACTGAGAAAGATGGCACCCAGGAGGGATGGGGAGCATGCGTGGTGGCATCTCCCAAAGGCTTTCTTTGAAAGCTGGGGAAATGCTTCGCGCTGGCTCCGTCGGTGCCAACGTCACCCATATGTAAGGACTGACTTCCTGCTTATTCCTGGAGAAACACCCTATTCCCTGTTGAAAAATATATGACAGATACAGAATCTACAGAATCCTCATGAACAGGATTTGCATCAGAATCATTAGATAATAACATTTTCATGGCTGAAGAGGCCTTTATTATTTATTTATTTTATTAACACTTCTTATATACCGCACTATTAGACATCAGCGCGGTTTACATTGAACAAAAAACATCCGACAATTTACATATGTCTGGTCAATTACATTTAACAGGAGATATAAACTTGGGAAATAGGGGAAACTATATACAAAGGTGTGTTATCTGACAAGAGATATCATGGTTAACTATATACAAAGGTGGTGCAATAGTATATGGAACTGTTTGTATTTACATTGTGTAGTTGGCCTGTTGCGATGGTCTGTCTGTTTGGCCACTCCTGCTATTCACCTGGAGGTTATGTTCTGAGCTGTCATTGAGATATTTAAGGAAGAGGAAATGTTTCAGTGACTTTCTGAACTGACTCAAATTTGGTACTGATCTGATTTGTGCTGGTAAGGTGTTCCATAAAGTGGGGGCACAGAGTCGGAATGCTCTGTTGGCTGTTGATCTGGCACATCTTGTGGTGTCGTTTGGGATAGCTAGTGTGTTCATTTCTGCTGTTCTTCTTGGCCTGTTTGGTGCAAGTGGTAGTATGAGGTTGGAGAGAGAAGAAGAGGTGAGCCCCTTGGTCGCTTTAAATGTTAGCAGTACAGTCTTGAAACTGATCCTTGCTTGAATGGGAAGCCAGTGTAGCTGTTTTAGGAGTGGTGTCACGTGGTCTCTCCTAGATGCCCCGAGGAGTACCCTCGCTGCACTATTCATGGCCAGTTGCAGGGGGTTCAGGGTGGACCGGGGGAGCCCCTGTAGAATAGAGTTTGCAAAGTCGAAATGGGGAAGTATAAGGGCTTGATAAATGGTACGGAAATCATCTGGTTCAAGTAGTGTGCGTAGGTGTCTGAGGGATCTAATTTTAAAGTAGATTGCCTTGACTGTGTTGGCTATGTGACTCTTCATGTCAAGGTTTTGGTCCAGTGTTACTCCAAGGTAACGTATTGCAGGTTTCACTTGGAGCTGGGCATCCTTTACATTAATACAACTAGGAGGAGTGAAGTTGGTGTTCCTTGAGACGAAAAGGACTTCCGTCTTTTTGTGTTGTATTCTCAGGTTTTGGGATAGGAGCCACTCTGCTACGGCGTCAAAACAGTTAGTCAGCGGTGTGAGATCCAGGCAATCCAATGATATTGGCATATATAGTAGCACATCATCTGCATATATCATGTAACTGACATTAAAGGATCTGATGATGTTGCAGAGGGGTTGAATATATATATTAAACATCAATGCAGATAAGGAGGATCCTTGGGGTACACCTTGACTTTGTTGGAATGGTTCAGATGTATCCCCGTCAATTCGGATGTGCTGCCATCTGTCGGACAGGTAAGATTTGCACCATTCAAGTGCTGTTCCGCAGATGCCTTTTTCCCTTAACCGGCAGATGAGAATTTCATGGCATACCGAGTCAAAGGCCGCTGCTATATCGAGAAATACAAGAGCGAAACCTTGGCGTATGTTATCCAGACCTGAGATTATGTTGTTGAGGAGTGTTGTAAGTAGTGTTTCTACTCCATGTGACTCTCTGAAACCATGTTGAGCCGGATCAAGTGGAGCAGAGGTGTCTATATGATCCTGTAGTTGCCTGTGCACTACTTTCTCAATGATTTTTGCTAGCATAGGTATGCTAGATATGGGCCTATAAGATTCTACCTTCTGAGGATCAAGTTTAGTGTTCTTTAACAGCGGTCTTACAGAGGTCTGCTTGAGCGTAGTTGGAAATGAGCCGGTGGTGAAGGACTGGTTTAAAATTTTTGCTATAATTGATGATATGTCACAACGCAGGTCCTTTATCCAGTGTGCAGGGCAAGGGTCTGTGTGCGCAGTGATGATGTTTGTGTGCTTAGTGGTGAGGAGGTAAGAAGTAATAGTGGCAATTTCAGGGCCAAAAGCACCCCTCAGAGAAGAGTGAGAAGGATGCTTCAAGCCTTTCATCCTCTCTTCTGTTCTCAACTCAGGTCCAGTATCATCAGCAGCAGCACCCTCCAAGGAATTAGAAGGAAAGGCTCATAAAACCTCAGAGGTGTGGAGGCATTTTAAAGTGTTTGAGGATCAACGGTATGCAAAATGCAATTATGGTAAGAAGCAGATTAGCAGAGGGAAGCTAATAGACCGTTTTAACTGATATGAAATGTGAGTTGCAGCAACACCACCCTTTCCAGCTTGGAAACTACATAAAAACAATATATAATTAATTAAAACAATAAGAGACAACCAGCTATTATTTTCATAAAAAATAACAAATCCATATTGTGAAGGAGTAGTGCACTGCAAACCATGATGCCCAAGGTTCTGCCCACTGAAAAAGAATATATACTGTTGTTAAATGCCGTCGAGTTGGTGTCGACTCATGGCCACCATCTGGATAGTTGACCTGAACTGTGTTCGGTCATCAGTCAGGCGGCTCATTGTTGATAGAATGGTATCCATAGCTACTGTTATTGTATCAATCCATCTCATTGCTGGCCTTCCTCTTTTGCGTTGACCTTCTACCTTGCCAAGCATTGTGTCTTTCTCTAACGATCTCTTCCTTTACATGATGTGTCCAAAGTATGAAAGTCAAATTCTTGTCATCTGAGCATCTAAGGAATGCGTAGGTTTGATCTCCTCTAGTACAGACTGGTTTGTTCTTCGGGTAGTCCATGATATACACATATACGTATATGTCATATACATTGTAAGCCTGTTGGCTGACTGTGTCACCCTAGGCAGCTGCCTAGATGGAGACCCAGTTTGAGTTGTGGAAGAATAATGACTCAAGAGTCATGTCCAAAGTGGAATTAAGGATGGGATTTATTCCCTGTCCCATACGGATGGCTTTCAGATAAGGATAACACAAATTAAGCTGTTACATCACAGGCAAAAGAACACTTTAACAAAACCAAGCTTCTTCTTTGTTTTCCCCAAAACACAAAAGTATTATCTTCCTCCAAAGAAATCAAAAACACACTTCCTTTTCTTCTCTTTAACGCAGAGATTCTAAATCATCTGTTACTCCCAAACTGCAATCCATTGGCTCCTGAATATTCTCTGGGATAGTGCTTTCCCACTGCATCCCCTCTTGGGCTTGACCTGCGTAGGATCTCTGAGTTTTTGCAAACCTGTACTCAGACCTCTGCTCTGGGGTAAACTCTGTTCTTGGGAGATACAAGTGCTGCTGCTGGGGGTCAGAGGCAACAGGAGCTGGGCTGGGGAATTCTTCCCAGTCCCTAAGCCATTGAGGGAACTCTTGCTTCCTATATGCTTTGCTTCTCCTCCCCGAATCTACTCCACTCCCTTTATAATACAGAGGGTACTTATCTTTCCCATGAGAGAATATGGCTTCTAATCCTTCTTCCTCTAGCCAGGGTTTTCTATCAGAGCTGCAGACTGCTTTGCCCCGGCAGTATCTGTTGCTGGGTCTAGCAGGGTAGCACTTGCTTCCTGCTTCCTGTGAGACTCTCAGAGTGTGACCTTTGCTCTCTGGTGATCTGACTGCTTGCCTGGGTGCGAGGACCCCTCTGGTTGGGAAAACCTTAGCTCTATCTCTCCTGATCCACTCGGGTTCGTCAGACTGCTTCTGCTCAAACCTGGATCTCCAAGAGAGCGGGTCTCTTACTGTTTGGTCTGGAGTTCCCAACTCAGCCTCTCTGAGGATCTCTCTGCTCCTTGTCTGTTTCTCCAGGCTAGGTTCCAGACTCTCCTCCACACTCTGGCTGCGCTCTAGGCTTGTTTCCCTTGCTTGGGGAAAGCTTGTTCCGTCTCTGAATCTGAAACTGCATCTGGGTCTCAGTCTGACTCTGCCTGTGAGTTCACCCTCCTCTTCACTTGATTTTCCCCTGGTTTTATTGAGCTGCCTATTGGACGTGGAACGTGACTGTTCCCACAGGTGAGCCTGATTAGAGCTCTGAATTCTCTCTGCGTCACTGCAGCCCTGAGGAATGTTTGTTTCTTCACTCCCTGCCCCCTCGCACTGTGAATGTCTCCACTGACCCTGTGACTGTGAGGTTGTAGCAGCAGATAAGCATGCAATAAATAAATCCAGGAGTCTTTTCAAGGATCCAAGCCAGTTTAATGTGCACATGGCTCAAGCAATAAGCAATTTCAAAATGGCTGAGCAATGGCTTCTAGTAAAACAACAACTTTTATAGCTTTCTTGTCCATTCTAAGCATAGGCAAACTTTTCATTGGTCCCAGTACCCCTCTCACCCATCTATTGGTCCCGGTACTGATATGGCTACCCAATCGGGACTCTGGTCTGGACCCAGCACCTGGTTGCCCCCCTTCTAGTCCCAATTACAATGGTCAGTGTCTCCAACTTGTTACTTCTCTCCTCCAAGGTCGCTGAGCTTGTTAAAACATATGGGAAGCAGGGCACTGTAACCTTGCTTTTTGCAGAGTTAATTAATTCCATAGAAGCTGTGCTCTCTTATCAGTACCAATTAGAGCTGTTTTCTGTCTTTTATAAGTTTCGTTTCTGCTTAGCTATGTTCAGTTAAACTGAGTTAAGTTTCAATTCTATGGTGTCATCATTCAGGGGGGTTTTCATTCCTCTGGGCCTAACTACAGGCTTCAGTTACAGGTCAAGCTGCTCAGGCCTGTCTGCTTAGTTCAATTAGCATGGATCATAGGCCGTCGCCTACCACATTCCCCCCTTTGATTATTCTCACCCGCATGTTAATAAGGTGTGAGAATCAAATCACATAATACTAGGTAAAGGTATCACTCTGTGGTATAGGGTAGTAAGTTCACATAGCTAGCATCTTTGTAGCTGTCTTACGCTCTACAGTGTTATTAATAACTGAAGTTATCATTTGCAAGCAAAATGGCAAGAAACAAGGGAGCAACAGGCAGATAGTCAAAGTCCATAGTTTGGCAAGAGTGGGAAAAAGAACTAAAGGATTAGAAGGTTCGGTTGCATCTTTGTGGTGCTGTCGTAAAGCTTCTGATTTAGACAGACCAGCTGTCCATCCTTCGTAGTAGATTGTGGTCCAGTCCGAACAAAACACAAACTGTCAACAATGGGGTGGGCCAATACCCACTCACTAGTAGTATTATGTAAATCAGTCTGATTGTATAGGATAGAATAGTTCAGTTCTTGCGTCTCCCAGGGCCACTGATCTCCCATCTTAGTTCCTCCACAATAGAAACAGTCAGAAGTGTGGAGACTAGATGCTATTGCTCCAGTAAGTTCAAGAAACAAGTTCTGGTGGTGGTATGAGGAATTGCAACGGTGGCTTGCATAGCCTTGTAGAAAGTCAAGATCTAGAACAACTTTTGGATTGGAGAGTATACCAATGCAAGTATAGGAAGAATGATAAAACAAGGTCTGAGTGACCTTCGGTCCAGTTCATGTTGTACTTATACAGGCTGCCCAGGGAGATAAGGCAAAAGTCATTTCAAAGCACTCCAAGGCTGCTATCACGATGAAACAGTAGAGATTCATGATGAAAGTTCTCTGAAGAATTAGTGCAAGTCTTTGAAAAACCAGTGCAATCTGTTGATAATTCTTGACCACGAAGTCTTCTTCTTCTTTACTGTACGTTGACCTGTTTTGCTCTCAGTAGCATGCAACAGGTGTAGCGTTGATTGTAGATCCTCAAGCTTCCGCTGTACATGACCTTACCAATTTCATTGGTAGGAGTGTAGAGCTGTAGATTCCAGCGTATTTCAATAAACACAGTCCTTTTAGTTTGCACTGTCCTTGATCAAAATGGCACAAAGATTTTCAAATAATATAGTTCATAATACAGTCTCTTTCTGTTGATGATAATCTCTTCAGAATAAACAAATAGTCTCTTGAGATTCAGGAGTTCTATATTAGCACAGTCTCTCTTTTTGTTTTTAAAACTTCCTGAATTTTTTCAATTTGCTTGTCTTTGCAAAGTTAGCTGCAATGGAACTTCTGGATCTGTTCTGATGTTCACTGGTCTGGCTCTGGAGCTGCTGCTGATTTCACTCTGCTGTGATGAATCCAGGGTTCGAGTTCTGCAATTTTCACTGCTGTAGGGTTAACAAGATAACAACATAAGGTCCCTTCTAATGCGGTGTCAACGGTGTCTTTCTCCACTCTTTGATTCACACCGAGACTCCAGGCTTGAAAGGATGCAGGGGTGCAGGCAAATTGATGAGTAATCGATTTTGTACTCAGGTATGAAGACTCCTGCAAAACAGAACTTAAAACCAATAGTTCATGTCTAATAATTTCAGATCCTATCTGTCTCATATCTCCTTTTATTTCCTATACAATAGGCAGGGGTTGCGCATACAGAATTTCAAAAGGGAAACTCCTAAAGACTTAGCAGGGGCTAAGTATATCCTAAGAAGGGCTATAGGAAGAACCTAGGGCCACTTCAGGTAAACCTCTTGGCAAAGTTTAGACAACTGAGATTTCAGGGTTCTATTCATACATTCTACTTTTCCTAAATTCTGAGATCTATAGGCAGTATGTATCTATTAATATCAATATCTTGGGGCTATACTTAATGGACTTGCTTCCTAAGGTTATCCACCCTCATTCTTTGTACAGGGGCCCATATGCATGCAAGGTTGTAAGGGTATACTTGAAATCTGGGTACACATTTAGACAGGGCTCTTTTCCTATTGTTAGTGCTCTAGTGAGGACTATCAGTTCAGCTTTCTGTGGTGAAGTTTCTGGGGCCAGGGCTGAGGACTCAACTACCAAATCAGGGGTCATCACTGCATATCTAGCACAACAATGTCCATTGATGATGAAACTGCCTTCAGCCACAAAGAAAGTCTGTTCAGGGTTCTCCATAGGGACATCAGTCAAATCCAGGTGGCTTGAGAATACAGTGTCCATAATTTCTAAACAGTCATGATCAGGGGATCAAGACTAACTGATAACATAGCAGGATGGAAAGCTTGACTGACCCTTCAGTTGTATCTGGGGTTTTCACACAACATACTCTAATATTTCAACATTCATAGATTTGTTAGCTAGTAATTTCCTTTGTGTTTCATAATGGTTAGAACAGAGTGTGGTACAGTAACTTGAAGATTCTATCTCAAAGTGATTTTTCTTTTAGTTTTTGCTTACTAGGAAGGCTATAGCTGTAACAGCTTCTCAAATAAGGTCCAAGAGATTGAGTCAACACTCCCAGAACATTTCCTTGCGACTCATGAACATAGAGACTGCAAGGTTTTCTGGACATCGGGTAGACCCAGAACTGGTGATAACATCAGAGCGGTTTTTCAAAGATCAAAAGACTGCATTCCTATTCAAGTCCCCATTCCAATGGAGACTTTTTCATTCCTTTGGTAGCTTGATACAATGTGATACAATGGTTTTGCTAGCAGCGCAAAATTGGGGATCCATATACAACAGTACCCTGTGGCACCCAAGAAGGCTCTCACTTGCCTCCTGGTGGTTGGAGTAGGAATACTGCATACAGCTGCTTTGCGTTCTGGTAAGGGTTCCAGGCGTCGAATTCCGCTGGACAACTGGAATCCTAGGTATTTAACTTGTTTGACATAATTATGCTTTGGCTCTTGAGACTTTGTATCCAGCCTCATTAAAAAGGTGCAAGAGTTCACTGGTGGCTGGTGGACATTCACTTTCTGAGTTGGTGGTTATGAGCAAGTTGTCCACATATTGAAGTAGAATTTTTTCTTTTTTTTTTCTTTTTTTTTTCTGGAGTTTCTGGATAACTTGTCAAATCTTTTGCTGAGTGAGGCGAGTTCTTGAATTCTTGAGGTAATCTTGTCCAGATGAGTTGGCCCCGCCTCCTTGTAGTGGGGTCTTGGGCTAAGCGTATGCAGAAAAAAACATCTTTTTAAGTCCAGAATGATGAAATGTATAGCTTCAGCAGAGATCAGTTCCAAGAGAATATAAGGATTTTGGTACCACTGGTTGTATAGTTTCAGCTGCATCATTCATTCTTTCTTAGATCCTGCACTGGGCGGTAATCACCTGTCCCAGGCTTCTTGACTGGCTTGAGGGTGACAATGGCAGGGGCTATGTTCTTCGCTAGGCCAGGTGGATTATCTTCTGCCCATCCTCCAGGTGGGGCTATGAGGTTGGTAAGTGTACAGCTTGTTGCTTTGGATGCAGGTGAATAGAACCGCCATTCTTCTTCTTGGGGACAGTTAACACCATCAGGCCAGCAGATTTTGAGTTTCATTTTTTTCTTCCTTCAACAGAGGATATCTGTGCTTGAAGCTTTGCAAGCAGGTCTCGGCCCAAAAATGGAATAGGGCATTCAGGCATATACAGGAACTGGTACATTATTATTATTATTTTTTTTTCTAGTTCACACATGTGGTTCTGCAGAAAAGGCTTTGCGAGAAAAACACAGGGGCTACTGGCTTTAGTATTCTGCTCCTGTATCCCCCATAAAAGTCCATATATTGGTCCCCTATTTTTCAGACTGACTCCTGGGGACCCAGGGAAACTGGAGAGTCCGGTCTGGCCTAGTCTTCATCCATGCTGTAGCCCTCTTCGGCTGCCACTCACGCTATAGCTGCTTCACTCTCGTGCTGAAACACTGTGCTTGGTTTATTGTTTTATGACTTTGCAATCAAGTACTCCCTCGGGAGTCAAGATACGGGCATTCACTTCTCTAATGTCCTTCTTTTTCTATAATGGGCGTACTCACACCCAGTTTTTCACTTCCTCTGTTCCTTCGATTAGGATAATCTCCTCACATCATTCAACTAAAATATCATTCACTTTCTCTGTTACATTTATTTTCACAATTCACACACCCTCTGATTAACTTTCATTTAACCATTATGCCCGCAAATTCATCCAGTTCTTTGCAATTTCCGTTCATTAGTTCAATCAAGTCCTAAAACTTCTCAGTGTATAATGCAGTTTTTTTCAGTTCTAAACAAGTCTGGTCAGCTGACTTTCACTTCTAGTCCGGAGGGGGTGGACATTCCCCTGTTGCAGAGGTGGCTAGCAAACTACTTGGGAATCTGTAGTCCCCCCCCCCTCTCCTGGATTCTGTTTCTCCTAGCAATGCTCTATCCAGGAGGTTGATTTTTTTTTTTTTTTTTTAAGGATCCACTTCTCTGCTGTGGGCACATTAGTTCACGCCCACCGGGGGGGGGGGGGGGTTGACATCATCGGTGGACTGGGCTCCATCCCCCCCTTAAGCACTCTGAACTGAACTACTTACAGAGAGAGAGAGAGAGAGACGAGACAGGATATCTAGAAATTCTGGGGCAAAATCCTGATTGGGACAGAGACATTTCATAATCTTCAGTAAATCCCTTACTGAAATTCTTGATCATACTTGAAAAGACACTTATTATTTCTGTAAACATAGGGCAGGCAGGAAACACTTAGATTGAGCACATACATCCATTATGCTTCTTATAGAGAGAACTATAGCTATCTGTCAGCATGTCTCTGCAAAAGAAATTATTTTTTTAGTTCAGGAAGCAAATATTTAAAAGACATTCCGGATATTTTTCATAAAATACAGTACACCTTTCCCTTTTTTTTTTAAATACAGAAAAGCTAACTGATTTGTTCATTAGTAACCAGCACAGAGGGGAAGCATGCATTCAAATGACTTATACTCATTCATAAAAAGATAAACTTTGTTTTTAAAACTTTTGGTTAAACAGAGCTAGTGAAACCAGAGAAAAAACTAATTATAAATTCATCACGCTTCGATTAAATGAAGAGACTTTTCAAATCGGGAGTCCCTTTTCATTCCTAGGAGAACAATTGAACTGTGCTCATAAAAAGAGACTTCTCATTCACATGGACAGAGATGCCAGGAAAAAAACAATTTAAATCAATGTTAAGTCGTGATCTAATTACTTTGTAGATCAAAGGAAAAACAAAAAACAGTTCTTTATCATTTCCTATTTAAACTGTTTCAGTGCTTACTGAAAATTTGAACATACAGCCGACAGAAATGCCTCTCACTTGGTCCGCAACCCATAAGGGATTAATACAAACTTAATCCTTTTCAGGCTAAACCCAAAAACTATCGGGACCCACAATCCTGACTAAACATTCTTATTAAATGATAAATAAATGATATATATTACATAACCACAGCAGAAGGAACAAAAACATATTAAATAAAACAGGTACAATTTGCCTGAAATAAGCACAAACTACCAGCATTGAGGTTTAAGCCTGCACAAGATTAGAAAGACGACACTAGACATTCTTTCCTTCAGACACGCCCCCTGTCAGTTTTTCACACTGCAGTAGAAAAACTAACTGGGTCAGACCAGCTTTTTGATTTCTAAAAATGACTGTAGGTGTTTTGGGTCTTCATTCTGCTCTATTAATACAATTTCTTAATCAGTGAACTGTCACAAATTACTCAACAGAATAATCTCACATATATAACAAAAGGGAAACTCGCAGTTTCAACAGATAGCAAAAATCAAATACACAGGACGGACAATACACCAAACGCTTCATCCGTTTCGCGACCTAGACGCAGTCACCCGACTAGGAACTGTGCTAGTCCAGAGTCCACTCTGCTTGGTCCGTGCTGCCAGACCTCTCATTCACACTTCATTCACACAATCATGCTAGCAACGTATCTTAGAATGCATTCCTTTCTATCTATTCTGACTAGTCTTTTTCCCAATTACAAAAAGGATGAGGGTTTCACCCGGCGAATTCCCATGCGGGGTTACTCGGCCCTTCCTTGAGAGCTCTCTTACCAATTCCCAATATCTCGAGATTACAAATTCCAAGTTCCACTGGCAGTACTGCTCTTTCTATTTCTGTCTAGACATACCAAAAACCCAGTCCTGTCTGCTCTGACCAGGCTGAATCATGATTCTCTAAGTTTTCAAACTGCAGTTCTAACTCATCTGTCTAGACAGGTTTTCAAAACTATACTTACCAGATCTGGTTCCCAAGCTTCTGAGTTGGATCCTGGACTCCCCCGGGTCGGAAGTGTTAGCCAGCTGGACTCAGTGCCTGCCGAGGCCAGGCAGAACTCTCTCCGATACAAGAGGATCGGTGGGCCCAGGGAGATTCCCCTGCGTCGGATTGGCATGGTTCCAACTGGACCAAACCTCAAGGCGAATTACGTGGATTTATTCACTTGAACACTATCCACCACTCGCACTTCCCGGCCAACGCACCAAGAATGTAGCAGCAGATAAGCATGCAATAAATAAATCCAGGAGTCTTTTCAAGGATCCAAGCCAGTTTAATGTGCACATGGCTCAAGCAATAAGCAATTTCAAAATGGCTGAGCAATGGCTTCTAGTAAAACAACAACTTTTATAGCTTTCTTGTCCATTCTAAGCATAGGCAAACTTTTCATTGGTCCCAGTACCCCTCTCACCCATCTATTGGTCCCGGTACTGATATGGCTACCCAATCGGGACTCTGGTCTGGACCCAGCACCTGGTTGCCCCCCTTCTAGTCCCAATTACAATGGTCAGTGTCTCCAACTTGTTACTTCTCTCCTCCAAGGTCGCTGAGCTTGTTAAAACATATGGGAAGCAGGGCACTGTAACCTTGCTTTTTGCAGAGTTAATTAATTCCATAGAAGCTGTGCTCTCTTATCAGTACCAATTAGAGCTGTTTTCTGTCTTTTATAAGTTTCGTTTCTGCTTAGCTATGTTCAGTTAAACTGAGTTAAGTTTCAATTCTATGGTGTCATCATTCAGGGGGGTTTTCATTCCTCTGGGCCTAACTACAGGCTTCAGTTACAGGTCAAGCTGCTCAGGCCTGTCTGCTTAGTTCAATTAGCATGGATCATAGGCCGTCGCCTACCACAAGGTAAGCTCTTCATTTCTAAACCCTTTTAATACTTCTGGTTCTATGCTGTCTCCCTCATAAGAAATAAGCTCTCCTTTTAGAGCCTCTCTGGTTATTTCAGGCTGTGTACTGTCTATCTCATGACCAGTAAGCCCTTCCTTTGTTTTCCCTTTTAAAGTTTTAGACTCTGTGCTGTCCACCTCATGACAACATATATGTCAAAAGATAAAAAGAATAGTTTGAAACCATAAGGAAGAAATGAGGTGAAACTGTAAAAGAAACCACAAGGATAGCAATTTGAATAACATGCAAACACAAAATCAAAAATAAAAGCATTAGAGTAAGGGGAAGGCAGCACATAGAAAAGACTCAAAATTAATGTTTATATATGGAGAGAATGTAAACCGGGTAGAGGTACAATATGATCAAGCTGTGTGTTGTAGTGGAGGAGTAGCCTAGTGGTTAGAACACTGGCTTAGTAACCAAGCAACCAGGGTTCAATTCCCCCTAGTACTCCTTGTGGCCTTGGGCAAGTCACTTAACCCTCCATTGCCTCAGAAGAAAGGCCTGGCAATCTACTTCTGATTACACTGCCAAGAAAACCTAGGAGCTTCTGGGTCGCCAGGAGTCAGGACTGACTCAAAGGCACACATTGCATTTTTGTATAATTGTGCAGCCACAGGAAACAACTGCTGAGGAATGTGCCAACTGTAGGACACTGAAAGCAGGAAGAGGAAACTTAAAACAATATATCTTAGACCCAATGGTGAATCAAGCATATTTGAAAAGCATGAGAGGAAGTGAGAAGATTAACCCAGCTGAAGTGAACCGAGACGTTGTGGTTTTGCACCACTACCATGAGAAAGGGTTGCAGTTCAGAGAAGACAAGTAGTACAAATCAACAAGGAAAAATTTACGTGATAAGGTGCACATTAGCATAAAATGAGTGCCCAGAATGTAGCTGCCATTTACTCCTACCCCCATGCCCTAGCCCACTCCCCCTACCATTGCTGCCTCCTCCTGAAATTAGCAACAGCAGCAAACTACAAAAAAGTCACAGAGCCATTTCCTCCATGATGCGAATGAGAGCTCTGCCTACCCTGCAAATCTGACACAGACTTCCTGTTTCTGAGGGACAGGACTGGCAGAATGATCATCAGCCACATAGAAAGAGTGACACCGCAGCTTTCTTGTTGCTGTTTTCTGCTGCTGTCACTGCAGGTCCCAGTAGACAGCAGTGTAGCGGCAGAGCGCAAACAAACCAATAATACCAATGTGGCAGGAAACAAAAAGATAAGCTCTTATTCTATCACTCACCCGCAGAAGGAAGACTCAGACAGGCTGGAATGCAATCAGGATCTTTAATGTGCACACAGGCCAGACAGAGATACCAGCAACCTCCATAAGAGTCTGAGCCCCGAGGGACGTCCTACAAAGCTTTATATACAGTATAGTTTTAAACTCATTCTGCAATCCCATTTGCCACAGGTATTTCCTGCCCACCAATCAGCAGCCCCTGGGGAAGGTACCTGGGTGACCTGTCCAAACCGGTGTGCTCTGGTCTGTTGATTTCTGGGCTAGGGGATATTGTGCTCAGACCTGAAGTGGGGGAAGGGTGTCCACTGAAATAGCAGGCTGATTACTTTATGTAAAAACCTCATGGCTCGGGGGAAGGGTCAGGCTGATCACTTGTAAGGGCTACCTACAGCTAAGCCACATGGCTGCCTCACCAGGAGTCTGTTCAGAAGGTCCAAATCATTTATTTGTGCACAAGACTCAAGCAGAATCACATTCAAAATGGCTGAGCAATGGCTGTTAGTAAAACAACAACTTTTATACTGTTCTTTTCCATTCTAGATATAGGCAAACTTCTCATTGGTCCCAGTAACCCCTTCTACCCCATCTATTGGTCCCGGTACCATTACATAGCTATCCAATGAGGACCTGGGTCTGGGCTCAGCACCTGTTTCCCCCCCTTACAATCCTCATTACAATGGTCAGTTCTTAGACTCTTGATACAATTCTCCTCCAAAGTCACTTAGCTGACTAGAACATGTGGGAAAGCAGGGCACTGTAACCCTTCTCTCAGCAGAATTAATTAGTTCACAGAAGCTTCACACATCTTATCAGTTCCAATTAAAGTTGTTTTTCTATCTCTTCTGAGTTTTGTTTCTGCTTAGCTATGCTGGGTTATGCTTAGTTAAGTTTCGATTCTATGGAAGCAGTATTGGGGGGGGGGGGTTCACTCCTCTGGGCCTAACCACAGGCTTCATTTACAGGTCAAGCTGCTTAGGCCTGTCTGTTTAGTTCAAGCAGCATGGATCATAGGCCTTCGCCTACCACATTCCCCCCTTTGATTATTCTCACCCGCAAGTGAGAAAGGGTGAGAATCAAATCACATAATACTAGGTAAAGGTATCACTCTGTGGTATAAGGTAGTAGTTTCACATAGCTAGTATCTTTGTAGCTGCCTTGCGCTCTACAGTGTTATTAATAACGGAAGTTATCATTCGCAAGCAAAGTGGCAAGAAACAAGGGAGCAACAAGCAGATAGTCAGAGTCCATAGTTTGGCAAGAGTGGGAAAAAGAACTAAAGGAGTAGAAGGTTCAGGAGCATTTATGCCGGACCACCAAGATGTCTTCTTTGTTGTGCTGTTGTAAAACTTCTGATTTAGACAGTCCAGCTGTCCAATCTTCATAGCAAATTGTGGTCTGGTGCCAACAAAACACAAACTGTCAACAATGGGGTGGGCCAATACCCACTCACTAGTAGTATTATGTAAATCAGTCTGATTGTAGGGGATGGAATAATTCAGTTCTTGAGCCTCCCAAGGCCACTGATCTCCCATCTTGGTTCCTCCACAAAGAAACAGTCATAAATGTGGAGACTAGATGCTACTGCTTCGGCAAGTTCAAGAAACAAGTTCTGGGAGGCATGAAGAACCTTCAGCCCAGTTCGCGTGGTACTTATACAGGCTGCACAGGGTGGTAAAGCAAAAGTCATTTCAAAGCACCCCAAGGCTGCTGCCGAAATAAAGCAATAATAAGAATTCATAATGGGCATAGTCTCTGGAAAATTGGTGGAACTGTCGGCATCCACAACAGATAACAGATGTAGAGTTGATTGTAGATCCTCGAGCTTCTGCCGTACATAGACCTACCAGCTTTGTGGCAGGAGTAGGGCTGTAGATTCCAAAATATCACTGTCCTCTGGGATGTCTCAGGTTCTTAAAATATCATAGTACAGTCTCTCAGGCTATTATTGCCTCCTTAGAGCAGTTCACTTTTTTAGGAGATCAAAACAGTTTTGTTCTCAGAGCATTTGAACACAGTCTCTTAGAAGACTCAATTTCTTAACACAACACAGTCTATTTCTGATGATTGCAGCTTTCTCCAGATGCGAGGCTTACCTTCAGATAAACGGACAGTCTTGAAATAGTGCAGTTTCCGAGGGACCAATAAGTCTTAGATCCGTGGCTGTTGTCGTAGGGTGAGGCGCAATGGAGTCTCAGGATGCTGTACAGTAGTCCAGTGATCAGGTTCAGAAACAGTTACTGGCTTTACTCGACTATGATGGATCCAAAGTTCGAATTCTGCGACTTTTACTGCAGTTGGAGATGACAGGATGACAACATAGGGTCCCTTCCAATGCAGGGCTAACGGTATCCTTCTCCACTCTTTGATCCACACCGAGACTCCAGGCTTGAAAGGATGCAGGGGTTCAGGCAAATTGATGGGTAATCGATTGTGTACCCAGGTATGAAGACTCTGCAAAACAGAACTTAAAACCAATAGTACATGCCTAATAATTTCAGATCCTATCTGTCTCACATCTCCTTTTATTCCCTATAAATAGGCTACAGATTCTCAGAATCTCAAAAAGGGGGAACTCCTAAAGACTTAGCAGGGGCTAAGTATATCCTAAGAAGGGCTATAGGAAGAACCTGGGGCCACTTCAGGTAAACCTCTTGGCAAAGTTTGGACAACTGAGATTTCAAGGTTCTATTCATACATTCTACTTTTCCTAAAGTTTTGAAAGCTGTAGGTAGTATGCACCTGATAATGTCAATATCTTGGGGCCATACTTAATGGACTTGCTTCCTAAGGTTATCCACCCTCATTATTTGTACAGGGTCCCATGTGCATGCAAGGTTGTAAGGGCATACTTAGAATCTGGGTACACATTTAGACAGAGCCCTTTTCCTATTGTTAGTGCTCTAGTGAGGACTATCAGTTCAGCTTTCTGTGGTCAAGTTTCTGGGGCCAGGGCTGAGGACTCAACTACCAAATCAGGGGTCACCACTGCATATCTAGCACAACAATGTCCATTGATGATGAAACTGCCTTCAGCCACAAAGAAAGTCTGTTCAGGGTTCTCCAGAGGGACATCAGTCAAATCCAGGCGGCTTGAGAATACAGTGTCCATAATTTCTAAACAGTCATGATCAGGGGATCAAGACCAACTGGTGACAACATAGCAGGATTCAAAGCTTGACTGACCTTCAGTTGTATCTGGGGGTTTTCACGCAACATACTCTGATACTTCAACATTCGTAGATTTGTTAGCTAGTAGTTTCCTTTGTATTTCATATTGGTTAGAACAGAGTGTGGTACAGTAACTGGAAGATTCTGTCTCAAAGTGATCTTGTTAGTTTTGAGAGATTGAGTCAACACTCCTAGAACATTTCCTTGTGACTCATGAACATAGAGGCTGTAAGGTTTTTCTGGACATCTGGTAGACCCAGAATTGGTGACAACATCAGAGTGGTTTTCAAAGATCAAAAGGCTGCATCCTGTTCAAGTCCCCATTCCAATGGAGACTTTTCCATTCCTTTGGTAGCTTGATACAATGGTTTTGCTAGCAGCGCAAAATTGGGGATCCATATACAACATACTCTGTGGCACCCAAGAAGGCTCTCACTTGCCTCCTGGTGGTTGGAGTAGGAATACTGCATACAGCTTCTTTGCATTCTGGTCCAGGCGTCAAATTCCGCTGGACAACTGGAATCCTAGGTATTTAACTTGTTTGACATAATTGCACCTTAGCTCTTGAGACTTTCTATCCAGCCTCATTAAAAAGGTGCAAGAGTTCACTGGTGGCTTGTAGACATTCACTTTCTGAGTTGGTGGTTATGAGCAAGTTGTCCACATATTGAAGTAGAATTCTTTCTCCTGGAATTACTGGATAACTTGTCAAATCTTTTGCTGAGTGAGGCGAGTTCTTGAATCCTTGAGGTAATCTTGTCCAGGTGAGATGGCCCCGCCTTCCTGTGGTGGGGTCTTGGGCTAAGCGTATGCAGAAAAAAACATCTTTTAAGTCCAGAAGGGTGAAATATGTAGCTTGTGGTGAACAGCGCCCTCCTGAGCCTATGGAAACGGATGAAAATCCTGAGGTTCAGCAGGATTTATGCCTATTTGAGAAACCAAGGAAGAAAGAGAGACTCTATTCCACAGAGCTGAGCATGGAGACCAGCCCAGGGGAGGGGTCCTGCAGTTCTGATTGGGCACACCCTGCCCTTGGAAGGGGCGTGTCCAGGAGAGAACGTGGTTTTAAACCAGAGCATGGCTTTGCTAGTCAGAATGAGAAGGGGATTAGGAATGAGGAGAAGGAGAAGAAGGAGAAGAGGAAGAATGATTGGAAGTCCAGAAAACAGTATGCTGATACTTGGGAACCTGGCATTGGAAGGAGACCTGCAAAGTTCTATTCAGAGGCAGTGAGTAGAAGTCCCAAGGAGAGAGGACCTAGCCCTGAATTAGACAACCGTTGGAAGGCACAGCCCTGGGAAAGGAAGCCTTCAAGGCAGGCACAAGAAAGAAAACAATCATTCTGTGAAGTACCGTTTGAGCCAGAAAGCAACAAACATTCTAACAGCTGGAGAACGTTGGAGCCATCTGAAGTCAGAACGGCATGGCAACAAGTAAGTGAATGGCCACCAAGTTTCCAGGCTGAACGTAAAGCTAACTCTCCTGTGTGTGAAACATTAGCAAAAGAGACTAGCAGTTTCTCTGATACAATTAATTTAAGAGAGGAGAAAATAAACAGCCTTAAGCCAGAGGGAAGTTGTATAGCTGATAGCAATTCCCTACCTCCCAAACAGCAGGCTGAATTGCTCCTACAGAGTTTTAAGCAGTTTTTAGAGTTGCAAGCTAGAAGACAGCCAGTGTTACCAGAAGCCAGTAATTCCATACAGCTTGAAGAATTAACACAATATAATACAGACTTACCAGATTGTGAGAGCATGGATTGCACGGTCTGCTGTGTAGAGATGCCAAGCTGAAGGAAACTGCTTTTTACCGTATGTGAATTGAATGCTACGGAGCTGTTGTATTGCCTTGCTGAGAAAGCTCTAATTATGTGCACCTGATTTTCCCCAGCACTGTGAAGGTAACAGTGGCTGAAAGAGGCTGCAGTGAATCTAACTGACCTCTTGGGGCAAAGTGAGTAATTTGCTGAGAAGTGAAAAGAAGCAGTTATACTTTAAGTTGCCTTTATCCTAAGTTTTCCTGTTAGCCTTTGAAGCACCTAATTTGTTTGCAGTTATTTGCCATGTGATGGAACAATATCCTTTACTATAATAAAAATACTGGAAACCCCATAACTACAACTCTTTATTTCGGAGCGAGAGGAGCAGGAACTACAATACCCAGCATTCCCTGGATACAGGTTACTCTCCTTCCTCACGAAGCATCAGACCGCCGCTCCTGTCTTTAGCCCTAAGGCCGGGCAGGAGCGCCGCAAGTGGCTACGTGGCAGGATTTTCCACGCATGCGCAAGGTGCCGCGCAGAAAACTACAGAAAAGCAACTGCAAGAAAGACCCCGAGTGCAGACCATCCTGAAAGGAAGGAAAGAGTCCCAGCATCGGAGTGTCAGCTGCAACGAGGTTGTGGAAAGCGTGAGGCAACACCTGAGCCAGGTAATAAGTGTCCACCTGGGAAAGGATAAGGATACAGGGCTGAGAGTGTTTGCCAGCTAGTTGAAAAAAAAAAAAAAAAGGGAAAAGTTTTTTTTGGTTTTTTTTAAAGTGTGAGGTACCGCACTTGGGTTTTTTTTCTGTCTGTTTGTATTCACAGGTACTAAAGATGTCTCTGGATCCAGCAGAGGTATTTAAATGGATGGCCACTCAACTCGAGAGACAGCGAGACTTGAGTCTAGAATTCCAGGAAAAGAGTGCTGCTGCCCTGCAGGCTCAGCAGCGACCCCTACTGGACATGCTACAAGCATGGGTAGCTGAGCAGAAGACGCTACAGGAGAAATCGTCCGTTCCCCCAGGTTTTTCTGCTACAGCTGTGCATAGTCTAAATGCAGGGACTATGTTTAATTTTGGCCAGTTAAAGGACAATGAGGATGTTGACAATTTTATTGAGTGTTTTGAAAGAGTGGCACAGTTAAGTGCATGGCCAAAAGAGTGTTGGGCCATCAGATTTGCAGCTTCCCTTACTGGAGAAGCAATGGCTGCCTATAGGAGCATGCCACCCGACCTTGCCGGAAATTATGAGGAGGTGAAAAGAGCGGTCCGGGAAAGGCTAGGCCTTACACCGCTAGCCTACCATAATCTCCTGCGAGCGGTTAAATTGAAACAGGGTGAGACACCGAAAGCTTTAGTATACAGGATAAGCCTGTTGTTAAATAAATGGCTTAATCCAGAGAATAGGACTAAAGAGTCTATATTGGAAAGCTTAATTGTAGAGCAATACATGAATGCTGTACCCAATGAAATAAAAACCTTCCTGATTCTGCAAAGCTGCAAAACCCCACAGGAGGCAGTAGACCTCACAGAACGCTTCCTGCAGGCCAAGGTAATGGCTCATGAAAGCAGTAGTGATTTAAAGGGGGCAGCAATACCTGAGTCAGAAAGGAAGTGGAAATTTCAGAATGAAGCAAGCAAAATGTGTATGCCAACTGTGAAGGATAGGTTACCGCCTAGGAAATGTTTTAAATGTGGGCGAGAAGGGCATATACGGAAGAATTGTTTTAAGACTGCCTTAGTAGCAGAAAGTGCACAAAAAACCCGAGAAGGATTTCTCATTGAGGTAGAGGTGCAGGGAATTGCTACTACCGCGTTATTGGATTCTGGCGCAGAGCAGACAATGCTCTCCAAGGTGCTGTGGCAGCAAGTCCAAGCATCAGGGGTAGCAATTCAGCCTGTTCGTAACGTGAAGATCCGCTGTGTACATGGAGGTACATCACTATACCCTGTATACAACCTTCAGGTGAAAGCGCTAGGTGTGCTTAAGAAAATTCCCATCGCAGTGGTCCCCAAGCTACCTCATAATATAGTTTTGGGTAAAGACTGGCCACATTTCCATAAAGGGGTGGAACAAGGCTTATTCTTAAAAGAGCAAGAAGCTACCAGAGAGTCCCCGGTAGAAGCTCTAACCCAAGCCAACAAGAAAAGTATAGTGCCTAGTCCTTTGTTTGCCCACCTGAAAAAGCAAAAAGAGAAAACACCGCCTTCAAGAGACGAAATAGTGAAGAAACCAGTGTTTGTACTAAGATTCTGCAAGATGAACCCTAATGCTCAACCCCCTAAGACAGCTTCAAGTAACTCAGCAGGTTATGACCTCTGTAGTGCTGAGGAGGTCATAGTTCCTAAGCAAGGGAAAGCATTAATAGATACCGCTCTACAGATGGAAATGCCACTAGGCTGTTACAGCCGGATAGCCCCACGATCGGGCCTTGCCGTAAAGCATTTTCTGGACATAGGAGCCGGAGTGATAGACCCGGATTATAGAGGTTCTATTAAAATTCTTATGTTTAACTTTGGCAAGGAGGACTTTAAAGTCAAGGTTGGAGATCGAGTAGCTCAACTAATCTGCGAGCGTGTGGGTCTGCCTCCGCTGGAAGAAGTATCCAGCCTATCAATAACGGTTCGTGGAGCAGGTGGATTCGGGTCAACAGGGGGTACCAGTTTCCAAGCTCTAGCCGCAGTAGTAGAAGAAAAGGAAGAGGAAGACCTGGGGCCACAAATCGCAGTATGTAAAAGCCACCCAGAGCCTAGAGTAGATGAAGGCTTGTCTTGGGCACAAAAACAGGAGTTGATTCAGCTACTAACAAGATACCAGGATGTCCTCACACCAATGCCAGGCAAGACGGACTTGATCGCCCATGGGATCATAACGCCACCTGGCGAAATAGTACGCCAACGTCCATATAGGCTGCCAGAAGCCAAGAAGGAGGAGGTCGTGCGGCAGGTACAGGAAATGTTGCAGATGGGCGTTATAGAAGAGTCGCGGAGCCCGTGGAACAGCCCAATTGTTCTAGTTCCCAAGCCCGACGGCTCCATAAGGTTCTGTATCGACTTTCGGAAAGTTAATTTAATATCTCGTTTCGATACACATCCGATGCCCAGAATAGAAGAACTTCTGGATCGCCTAGGCCGTGCCAAATACCTCACCACATTGGACATGTCGAAAGGATACTGGCAGGTCCCACTAACCAGGGATGCCAGACAGAAGACTGCGTTCAGCACCCCGGTAGGCCTGTACCAGTTTAAAAGAATGCCTTTCGGCCTACACGGAGCTGCTGCTACGTGTCAGCGATTAATGGATTTGGTTCTGCGACCGCATCAAACATACGCTGTGGCTTATATGGATGATGTGGTAATTCACAGTGACAATTGGACACAACATCTCCCACGAGTTGAAGCCGTTTTTAGGGCACTTAGGGATGCTGGCCTTACGTTAAACCCGGCTAAGTGTTTATTTGGAGGCCGGGAAGTTAAATATTTGGGTCACCTGGTGGGTAATGGGGTGGTGAAGCCCCTTACTGATAAGATAGCCGCTGTTCAAGCATTCCCCAAACCACTTAACAAGAAGCAGTTAAGGAGCTTCCTAGGGTTACTGGGGTATTACAGATGGTTTGTTCCAGGATTTGCAGAGAAGAGTGCCCCTCTAACTGAAATGTTACAGAAGAACGCACCTAACCAACTGAGATGGTGGGAAGAGGCGGAAGAAGCATTCCACCTGTTGAAAAATAAGTTGTGTGCAGCACCGGTTCTCAGAGGTGTGGATTTTTCCCAACCATTTTTGGTACAGACTGACGCGTCGGAGACGGGCCTTGGCGCAGTACTGTCCCAGCGTCATGATGGTACGGAACACCCCGTGTTATACCTCAGCAGGAAGCTAGCCCCAGCGGAACAGCGCTATTCAACAATTGAACGTGAGTGTCTGGCTATTAAGTGGGCCATAGACGCGCTGCGCTTTTATCTCACGGGGAGACGTTTCACCTTGATTACCGACCACGCACCACTCAAATGGCTAAACCAGATGTATAACCATAATGCGAGGTTAACGCGTTGGTTTATGGCCCTCCAAGCGTTCGACTTTCAAGTGGAACATAGAGCCGGACGGCTCCACCAGAACGCAGATGCCCTGAGTAGAATCACGTGCCGTGCCTCTGGTCAGAAACCAGCCCGTGATATCTTAAGGGGGGGGATCTGTGGTGAACAGCGCCCTCCTGAGCCTATGGAAACGGATGAAAATCCTGAGGTTCAGCAGGATTTATGCCTATTTGAGAAACCAAGGAAGAAAGAGAGACTCTATTCCACAGAGCTGAGCATGGAGACCAGCCCAGGGGAGGAGTCCTGCAGTCCTGATTGGGCACACCCTGCCCTTGGAAGGGGCGTGTCCAGGAGAGAACGTGTTTTTAAACCAGAGCATGGCTTTGCTAGTCAGAATGAGAAGGGGATTAGGAATGAGGAGAAGGAGAGGAGAAAGAAGGAGAAGAGGAAGAATGATTGGAAGTCCAGAAAACAGTATGCTGATACTTGGGAACCTGGCATTGGAAGGAGACCTGCAAAGTTCTATTCAGAGGCAGTGAGTAGAAGTCCCAAGGAGAGAGGACCTAGCCCTGAATTAGACAACCGTTGGAAGGCACAGCCCTGGGAAAGGAAGCCTTCAAGGCAGGCACAAGAAAGAAAACAATCATTCTGTGAAGTACCGTTTGAGCCAGAAAGCAACAAACATTCTAACAGCTGGAGAACGTTGGAGCCATCTGAAGTCAGAACGGCATGGCAACAAGTAAATGAATGGCCACCAAGTTTCCAGGCTGAACGTAAAGCTAACTCTCCTGTGTGTGAAACATTAGCAAAAGAGACTAGCAGTTTCTCTGATACAATTAATTTAAGAGAGGAGAAAATAAACAGCCCTAAGCCAGAGGGAAGTTGTATAGCTGATAGCAATTCCCTACCTCCCAAACAGCAGGCTGAATTGCTCCTACAGAGTTTTAAGCAGTTTTTAGAGTTGCAAGCTAGAAGACAGCCAGTGTTACCAGAAGCCAGTAATTCCATACAGCTTGAAGAATTAACACAAGATAATACAGACTTACCAGATTGTGAGAGCATGGATTGCACGGTCTGCTGTGTAGAGATGCCAAGCTGAAGGAAACTGCTTTTTACCGTATGTGAATTGAATGCTACGGAGCTGTTGTATTGCCTTGCTGAGAAAGCTCTAATTATGTGCACCTGATTTTCCCCAGCACTGTGAAGGTAACAGTGGCTGAAAGAGGCTGCAGTGAATCTAACTGACCTCTTGGGGCAAAGTGAGTAATTTGCTGAGAAGTGAAAAGAAGCAGTTATACTTTAAGTTGCCTTTATCCTAAGTTTTCCTGTTAGCCTTTGAAGCACCTAATTTGTTTGCAGTTATTTGCCATGTGATGGAACAATATCCTTTACTATAATAAAAATACTGGAAACCCCATAACTACAACTCTTTATTTCGGAGCGAGAGGAGCAGGAACTACAATACCCAGCATTCCCTGGATACAGGTTACTCTCCTTCCTCACGAAGCATCAGACCGCCGCTCCTGTCTTTAGCCCTAAGGCCGGGCAGGAGCACCGCAAGCTTCAGCAGAGATCAGTCCCAAGAGAATATAAGGATTTTGGTACCACTGGGTGTATAGTTTCAACTTCATCATTCAATCTTCTTAGATCCTGCACTTGGCGGTAATCACCTGTCCCAGGCTTCTTAACAGGAAGAAGGGGGGCGGGTGTTCCAAGGTGACTGGCACTCCTTTGAAAAGTCCATACTTCAATAGTTTCATTAAATGGCAGTGGATTCCTGCAATGGCTGGTCAGGGAAGAGGATACCGCTTCACATGCACTGGTTCCGCTTCTGGCTTGAGGGTGACGATGACAGGGGCTATGTTCTTCGCTAGGCCAGGTGGATTATCTTCTGCCCATACTTCAGGTGGGGCTATCAGGTCGGTGGGTATACAGGAGCTGCTTGACTTTATTGGAGGTGCACTATAGAACTGCCACTCCTCTTCTCGGGGAACAGTCAGCACCATCAATCCAGCAGGCTCTGGGTTCACAGTCATTTGCATTTCTCTCTCTTCAGCAAAGGATATTTGGGCCTGGAGCTAAACAAGCATGTCTCGGCTCAGAAGTGGAATTGGACACTCAGGCATATACAAGAACTGGTGCGTTATCTTCTGTCCCCCTAGTTCACACATGTGGTTCTGCAGGATAGGCTTTGTGGCCTTAGCCCCAGTAGCTCTGACAATGGTGCTGCATCGAGAAAAACAAAGGGGCTACTGGCTTTAGTATTCTGCTCCTGTATCCCAGATACGGGCATTCACTTCTCTAATGTCCTTCTCTGCAATGGGCGCACTGACTCGCACCCAGTTTTTACTTCCTCTGCTCCTTCGATCAGGATAACCTCCTCCACATCATTCAACTAAAGTATCAGCAAGAAGATCTGTTCTCTTCTCCATCTTTACACTTACTTTCTCTGTCACATTCAACAATTCACATACTTTCTGATCAACTTCCATTAACTATCATGCCCACAAATCCATCCAGTTTCTGTAATTCCTGTTTTATATCTCTCTGGGACTGACTGACAAAAATGCAAATTCTCCTGGGCTGCTGGATCCATTAGAGCATATAGTGAGGGCTGCCTGCACTATTTGGATTCCACTTGGGGTTATCAAGACTGATGGGTTTGAATAATACTGTTCATTAGTTCAATTAAATCCTAAAGCTTTCAGTTCAGTAAATCAGTGGCAGAGGGAAAGGCACCTAAACAAGTCTGGTCAGCTGACTGGCTGGCAAACTACTTGGGAATCTGCAGGGAGGAGTTTCCCCCCCCCCCCCCCCCCCGCCCTAGGCCCACACTGTTTCTCCTAGCAATGCTCTATCCGGGAGGTTTTTTTTTTTTTTCTCCTACTTCTCTGCTGTGGGCACATTAGTTCACGCCTACCGGGGGGGTGACATCATTGGTGGACTGGGCCCCCTCCCCCCCCTTAAGCACTCTGAACAGAGCCGGGGCTTCTTAGGGAGCTGCTTACAGGGAGAGAAACTGTATCTAGAGATTCTGGGGCAAAATATGGTGAACTAAGGAAATATGGAGCAACTAGCAGAAGCCACTCCCTTTCACATAGCATTCCTAATTGGGACAGAGACATTTTATTACCATAGTCTTCAGTAAATCCCTTACTGAAATTCTGTAAACATAGGGCAGGCATAAAACATAAGCTTATTGCAATTTTTTTTTTCAAACAGGGACAATTTAGATACAGTTCTTAAAATATAAAACTATTATTTTGCAACATGTTATAACATCTATTCTTATAGAGAGAACTATAGCTATCTGTTACGTATAACTGGAATGAAATTACTTAGCATGGAAACTAACTGCCAGCCGTAGTCTGCATGTCTCTGCAAAAGAAATTATTATTTTATTTTTATTAAATCTTACAGTTCAGAAAGCAGATATTCAAGAGACATGAAATGGATACTTTTCCATAGCGTTGGTGGATATCTAGAATGCATATACACCCTCTTTTTTAACAATAAATATGTCTTCTATCAGGTGCTTGCCACCGTATATCAGGAAATAACGTCTTGAAATTTAAAAGAATTTAAAAAAAAACAAAGTACCCCCTTTTCCTCTGGACACGGACACACAAAATTCAACTATAGAAAAACAAATGAATTTATCTTGAATTGTAAAGGTCTTCATTAGTCACTAGTACAGAGTTTAACAATTCAAAGTAATTACCATAAATCTTACAGTATGGGGAAGCACGCATTCAAATGACTTATACTGGTTCATAAAAACACTCCGCAAGATAAACTCTTCTTTTTTTTTAAACTTTCAGATTTCAAAGATAAAATCCTAACACAATTTCTTATTCACTCAGAATTTAAGCCATTCATTCTCAGGTTGCAATCTGGTACACTTCCAACCCAGAATGCTGCACCGTCCCCCAAGGTTCTTAACTTCAAAAACAAAAGAACTTCTGAGTCACTGTAGTTATCACAGCTGTAAAGTAATAACTAGAAAACTAATTATAAATTCATCTCCTATCACACTTTGATTGAATGAGTCCTTTATTTTAACAAGCAAGAGACTGTTCAATCGGGAGCGGCTGTCTTATTTTTTTTATTTTTTTTTTAGCAAGCTGTGTGAAAGCCACACCCCTTCGTTCACTGGAAACAAAATGAAATAACTTAGTTTCACAGGCACACAGAGACATGCTAGCAAGAATTATTTAAATCAGTGTCAAGTCGTGATCTAATAATTACTTTGTAGGTCAAAGGAAGGAAAAAAAACCCCAAAAAACAGTTTGCTTAGTTTCTCTATCATTTCTGTTCGAACCATAAAACACAGGGCAAAGCTAAGCCCACAAATGTATGAATGATACCTAGCAGCCTATCTGACCAGAGTAAATAATCTCACCCTGCACACTAAAACTGAACTAGACCCTACACCTCCTGGATAGTTCTGAAAGGTAACAATAATATAACAGGAGCAGTTAACATAAAAATACAGACAGAGCAGAGAATATAACTAAAAACAGTTTACGGAGCTCCGATGAGGTTAATACGACCTTCAAAACTAAAATTCTGACTAAATATTCCTATCGAATGGTATACAATACATGACCATAGTAGAATGAACATCACTATTAAAACAAAGTGAATAAAATCAGGTATAATTGTCCTAAAATAAGCTCCAATTAGCCCAGCAGCAGAATGTTGAAAACATGCCTTCATAGGGTTAAAAAGGCACCTCTGCACAGACACGCCCCTTGTCAGTCTCACTCTGTGCTGTAGGAAGGAGGCTGAATGAATGAGACATGTTCTTGATTTTACAGTGACTAGGCGTTTACCCAACCAAATATAATCATACATTATACTAGAAGGGAAACTCGTAGTTTCAACAAATACCAAAAAACAAAGACACACAGAACGACAAACATGCTAGCATTTCCCAAAATAGCCCAAACCTGTCTTTTCTGACTAGGCTATACCAAATTCAAAATGCAGGGTTACTTGGACCGCCTTGAGAGCTCTCTTACCAAATGCAAATTCAAATTCCAAATTCCAAAGAAGCAGTGGGTTCACCTCGCGCATACAGGGAGGAGTAGCCTAGTGGTTGGGGCACGGTACTTCAGGCCGGAAGGTCGGGGGTTCAAATCCCACTAGAGGACAGCAACCTTGGGCTGGAAGGACTGGGGTTTCTAGTCCCACAGATGCTCCTTGTGGTCTTGGGCAAGCCACTTAACCCTCCATTGCCCATGTTCCCTGTAAGTATTAGTGTATGTGTCTCATATCCCCGCGTGTTAAATGTATCCCCCAATTGTGTTGTGACCGCTTTGATTGAAGGATAAGGCGGTATACAAAACTGTCTAAATAAATAAATAAATACACTATGCAAGGTTACTTGGACCGCCTTCGAGAGGTGATCATGCTCTCTTACCAAAATTCCAAAGTTTCAAAATTCAAACAGCAGTTCTGCTCTGACTCATCTGTCTAGACATATCAATCACTATACTCACCGGATCCGGTCCCCGTTCCAAAGCAAGCGCATGAGTTGGACCTCGGACTCCCCTCACGGGTTCGAGGTGTTGGCTCCGACTGGGTCCAGCACCCACCGAGGCCTGGCCCAGCTCCCTCCGATGCAACTGGACCAGTGGCGCCTGGGAGCCTAGCCCACGTCGGAAGGGCACGAGCCCAGCAGGACCAAACCTATAGAGGCGGAAAGTCGTGGTATATCAGCTCGTATACCCTCTACTCACCACACGTTCCGGGCCAACGCACCAAGAATATGTAGCGGCAGAGCGCAAACAAACCAATAATACCAGGAGTCTGTTCAGAAGGTCCAAATCATTTATTTGTGCACAAGACTCAAGCAGAATCACATTCAAAATGGCTGAGCAATGTCTGTTAGTAAAACAACAACTTTTATACTGTTCTTTTCCATTCTAGATATAGGCAAACTTCTCATTGGTCCCAGTAACCCCTTCTACCCCATCTATTGGTCCCGGTACCATTACGTAGCTATCCAATGAGGACCTGGGTCTGGGCTCAGCACCTGTTTCCCCCCCTTACAATCCTCATTACAATGGTCAGTTCTTAGACTCTTGATACAATTCTCCTTCAAGGTCACTTAGCTGACTAGAACATGTGGGAAAGCAGGGCACTGTAACCCTTCTCTCAGCAGAATTAATTAGTTCACAGAAGCTTCACATATCTTATCAGTTCCAATTAAAGTTGTTTTTCTATCTCTTCTAAGTTTTGTTTCTGCTTAGCTATGCTGGGTTATGCTTAGTTAAGTTTCGATTCTATGGAAGCAGTATTGGGGGGGGTTTCACTCCTCTGGGCCTAACCACAGGCTTCATTTACAGGTCAAGCTGCTTAGGCCTGTCTGTTTAGTTCAAGCAGCATGGATCATAGGCCTTCGCCTACCACAGCAGCAGCAGTGAGAGAGGCGGAGGGGGAGAGGCAGAGGTGGGAGAAAGGTGCTGCGCTGGCTCAGGCACTTTTTTATCTGGCTGTGAATCAGATTGGCAGGCAGAGTAAATAGCAGTGCTGCCTGCCAGTTTGACTTGAAGTTGGGGGGAGTCTTAGCTTCCCCAAGCCTCTTATATGGGCACCTATGTGGCAGTGGAGAACTAACTCTGAAGGCCCTACCTGTATCTTCTGCAATATGATGTCTTCCTCCTCTGGCTGCATCAATTTGTTTACCCTTCAGATACAACATAAAGCCCTCTATCCAGGCCAGTCTCTTGGGTTTAGCCAGTCCTTTTTCCAGTCCTAGCCCCTCTATCAGTTCATTTCCAGTCCAAGACCTTCCCCCATCAGCCATTTCCAGTCCTATTCTAGCCCCTCCATCAGCCCATTTGCAGTCCTATCCTAGCCTCCCCATCAGCCCATTTCCAGTCCAAGCCCCCCATCAGCCCATTTCCAATCCAAGCTCTCCCCATCAGCCATTTCCAGTCCTATTCTAGCCCCTTCATCGGCCCATTTGCAATCCTATCCTAGCCCCCCCCCCATCAGCTCATTTCCAGTCCAAGCCCCCTCAATCATCCCATTTCCAGTCTTAGACACCCCTCCCCCCATAAAGCCCCATGCCTTTCTGACTGGCTTCAGAGGGAGCCGGGGAGACCCGAGGCCCCAGCTCACCTTTGTACAGCCATTAGAATGAAGAGTAGCATTTTCTTTCACTCCGGCAGCTGGCGCACTGAGTACCAGGAAACAGGAAATGCCCTTTTACCTCTGGCATGCCGGCAGGCTACACGAGAACACAGCTGCCAGAGTGAATGAAAACACCGCTCTTCACTCCAGCGGCTGTGCAGAGGTGAGCCGGGGCATCAGGCCTCTCCAGCTCCCTCTGAAGCCGACCCTGCTGGGAGCCGAACAACATGTGTGGGAAAATGTTGGCACGGGGTCCTGTGCGAACATTCCCACACAATGGACGGGCTGGCTCTGGTTCCTCTGGCAGTCTGTCTTCTATTATCTTTGATGAACTCAGTAATTTCTTCCTAACATTTTCCTCTCTTATTGAGTGGATCTGAAATAGAACCACTTAGTTGCTAAATCCCTTCTCATTAGTGCTAGCCCAAGGGCTAATACTCTTTCACCATAGGGTTAAAGTACTCCTACCTAAAGTCCTTGCTGCCCTTCCAGTTCAATTGGATGCTGAATCTGAATACCCAGCAGAGAGTTTGTAGTTTAAATTTAATAGTCACTCAGGGCCAAGTAACAGCAAAGTACTTTTAGTTTAAATTTAACACACAGAAGAGAGCTTTCTGGTTACATTTGGAACCCAGCAGAGAGCTTGTAGTGTACATTTAATAGTCACTCAGGGCCTAGCATCAGAAAAGTACTTTTAGTTTTAAAACACAGAAGAGAGCTTTCTGGTTAAATTTAAAACCCAGCAGAGAGCTTGTAGTTCAAATTTCATAAGAAGTTAGAGCCTAGCAGCAGCTAAGAGCTATAATTTAAATCAAATCAGAATTTAGCTTACCTCAGCAGCACAAGACAGGGTACTGTGTAGCAGCCCTCTTTTAATAAGTGTTATTTCCCTCCCTCCCCTGGGATAATCGTAGCTTTATAGGTACTTACACATCTTAAAAGACAGGAGGTGCTTTCAGGTGAAGCTCATTACCCAAATCAGTCATACACTAAGGACCTGAGATTAATTAAGCTTCAGGTGAACAAGGTATATTAAACGTATTAGGTACAGTTTTATTGGTATAAATACCCATAGTAACCCCTAGTAAGTAAGAATTTAAGGATCTAGACACAAACTTAAAACTAAGATGCAGACAGCAGTCCAGCAGCGGGATGGGGGCTTTCCAGTCTTTTGCATTGAGTGTCACATGTATGATTTTCTCCCAGTTGGTGAGAGGTCTTACGTGTGCACTAGGTGCAAGGAGCTCTTTGCTCTCAGGGAACAAGTCCGTTCTCTTGAGGCTAAAGTAGCAGACTTGGAAAACATAAGACAGACAGAGAGGTACATAGACGAGACCTACAGGGATATAGTCCTGAAGTCCCACCTCCAGTCTGGCAGCACCCCTGTTGCTCTCCTGTCACGTGACCTCTCTCCGTCCACCAAGAAACAGCAAACTACCACGTGGGCAACAGGAACCAGTCAGAAACCGTGGCAGGAGGTTCAAAAGTGACCTTTATTGATCCACGGATAAGGTGCGCCAAACCCAACACAGGCCGTGTTTCGTACACCACTTCCTCAGGGGTTATAGGCTCACTACAAAATATACATACATGTGAAACCAACAGCAAACAGAAATTGTTGTGTAAACATGAATACAAAACGACAAATCATGTTATACCACATTGAATAAATAAATAACTGAGATAAATCATTAAAAAATATATTAAAATAAACTGAATATAAAAAATAATAAATAATAATTAGAAAACTTTAATAATAATAAACAAATAATAATAAATAAATTAAAAATTAATTAAAAACATGTAAACACTCATAATGCGATAACTCACTTGCTAAAACTATAAAAAAATTACGTCACATTAAGAATATATATAGTGGTATTAATAATAACGGTGAAAACGACAATAAAAATGAAATATAATAATAAAACTTTAAAAAATGGATGTGTCAACTGTGTATATATATTCATAAAACCTTTCTTGATTATAACCACAAGAACAGAAGAAAACGGAGAAAAGGAGGACTTGAGGAACAAAATTATATAAATTGTTAATGCCAATGTCCAAAATAAAATAAAAATAATTATAAAATATAGATTAAAAAATAATAAATGTAAAAAATAAAAATAATTAAAAATTATATTGGAATTAAAATAAAGATAAAGATTAAACACTTTTGTAAAAAATAAAAATAAAAATAATTAAAAATTATATTAGAATAATAAATCTATTAAAAAATAAATAAATAAATAAATAAAAATATAAATTAAAAAATTTATTAAAAAATAAAAAATTTTGGAATGTATATATATGCATATATACAATAAATATACAATAAAATTATATTATAAAAAGGCATAAAAACAAAATAACACAATAAGAAATTGTATAAACATAAAAACAGTAATTATTAAATATTACTAGAATAAAATTTAGCATAACCATAAAAATTAAAAAAGTTAAAAATAATAATACAACCTACCACTGCACCAAGCCAATTTCAGAAAAACCTTTTGCTGAGCAGAGGCACGGATCCCACCTGCCTCTAGTGCGTGATGCAATTATGATTGTGTGTGAAAAAAACTAAACAAATAAATAAACAAATAAAATCAATGAATAATTTAAACATTGGCAAAGACAACATAGGGTAAAATTTATCTTTGAGAAATGTATGAGAGCATTTGGCTTTTGACATTCATCTGTTTTTTACTGCACTCCGCCGTTGTTTTCACGGTCCTGTACTCTTCACAGCAAAAGTCAATTTACATACATATTTTCATTCTAGTAGTACTTAGTGCCAACAATATTAATATAGGTTAGCCTTCAATAAATACAGTATAAGGATGACAAACTTTTTCTTTTCCTCTCCTCCTTTTTGATTTTGGGTTTTACAGTGTTGGCAACATGCCAATAGCGGTTTACACGGTTTAAGATAAGTAATTTTGGTAAAACCTCCATTTTTTGGTTCAAATTTAGAAAATTAGTACAGCATCAAATTAGGACACATTTTACACCTTTTGCTTCACAATCACAAGTTTTTTTAAGGACAGCAAAATATAGGTTTTTGAATCACAGCACGTAATGGGTTGTATATAATCTAGTCAGTGGAACACTGGGCTCTCCCCATTTTATGATGCTCCTCATGTTTATGATTCCTCTGAAAGATAAATTTTACCCTATGTTGTCTTTGCCAATGGAAGTCCAAAAAACTGCCAGCATGGTTAAAGGTGAGGTCAGAGAGGCTGTTGTTGCCAAAAAAGCATCTTTCAGGAAATGGAAAAAAGAGCCAAATGACGAAACCTGGAAACAGCACAAGAACTGGCAAATCAAATGCAAGGCATTGATAAGGCAGGCAAAGAGAGAATTTGAGAAGAAGCTTGCTGCGGAAGCAAAAACGTGAAATAAAGACCTTTTCAAGTACATTCGTAGCAAAAAACCTGTGAGAGAGTCAGTTGGTCCATTAGATGATAAAGGGGTTAAAGGAGCACTAAGAGGCGATAAGGCGATAGCGGAGAGACTGAATGAATTCTTTGCTTCGGTCTTTACTGAGGAAGATGTAGGGATGTTACCCATGACTGAAGTGGTATTTAAAGGTGCGGAAGAATTGAAGGAAATATTGATACATCGGGAAGATGTCTTACAACTATTAGATAAACTGAAGAGTAGCAAATCACCTGAGCTGGATGGTATACATCCAAGGGTGTTGAAAGAACTGAAATATGAGATTGAAGACCTGCTATCAGTAATCTGTGAACTATCATTAAAATCATCTCTAATACCTGAAGATTGGAGGATCGCCAATGTAACACCAATTTTTAAAAAGGGTTCCAGGGGTGATCCGGGAAACTACAGACCGGTGAGCTTGACGTCAGTACCAGGAAGAATGGTAGAAACCATCATAAAGAATAAAATTACTCAGCATGTAGATAGTCACAACCTAATGGGAGACAGCCAACATGGCTTTAGACAAGGAAGATCTTGTCTTACTAATCTGTTATGTTTTTTTGAAGGAGTGAATAAACAGGTGGACAAAGGTGAGTCGGTTGATATTGTGTATCTGGACTTTCAGAAAGCCTTTGACAAGGTCCCTCATCAGAGACTTTTGGCAAAACTAAAGAGTCATGGGATAGGAGGCAGTGTACTATTGTGGATCAGGAACTGGTTAAAAGATAGAAAGCAGAGGGTAGGGCTAAATGGCCAATTTTCCCAATGGAGAAAGGTGAATAGTGGTGTACCCCAGGGATCTCTGCTGGGTCCACTGCTTTATGACATATTCATAAATGACCTGGAAAGTGGGATAACGAGTGAGGTTATCAAATTTGCAGATGACACAAAACTATTTAAAGTTGTTATAACCCAAGAGGATTGTGAAAAATTGCAAGAGGATCTTGATAAATTGGAAGACTGGGCATCAAAATGGCAGATGAAATTTAATGTGGACAAGTGCAAGGTTATGCACCTAGGGAAGAACAACCCAAACTATGGTTACACGATGCAAGGTTCCACATTAGGAACCACCACCCAGGAAAAAGATTTAGGCGTCATTGTGGATACCATGTTAAAACCCTCGGCCCAGTGTGCAGCGGCGGCCAAGAGAGCAAATAGAATATTAGGTATGATAAGGAAAGGAATGGAAAATAAAACAAAAGATATTATAATGCCTCTATATCGTTCCATGGTGAGACCGCACCTTGAATATTGTGTGCAATTCTGGTCGCCGTATCTTCTAAAGGATATAGCGATTTTAGAAAAGGTTCAGAGAAGAGCCACCAAAATGGTAAAGGGGATGGAAGGATACTCCTATGAAGAAAGGCTAAAAAGGTTAGGGCTCTTTAACCTGGAAAAGAGACGGCTGAGGGGAGATATGATAGAAGTCTATAAATTAATGAACGGAGTGGAACGGGTAAACGTAGATCGATTGTTTACCTTATCAGAATATAGAAAGACTAGGGGACATGCAATGAAGCTACAGGGTAAACTATTTAAGACTAATAAAAGAAAATATTTTTTCACTCAACGTGTAATCAAACTCTGGAATTTGTTACCGGAGGATGTAGTAAAGGCTGTTAGTGTAGCTGGGTTTAAAAAAGGTTTGGACAAGTTCCTGGAGGAAAGGTCCATAAACCATTATTAAGAAGTGACCGAAGATATCAATGCTTGACCCAGTACAAGCATTGTGGAACTTGTGTCTCTTGGAGATACTGCTAGGTACATATGACCTAGATTGGCCACTGTTGGAAACAGAATACTGGGCTTGATGGATCCTGGTCTGACCCAGTATGGCATATCTTATGTTCTTATGTTCTAATACAAAATTCATATTGGACCCTGCACTCCAGTGCTATATATGAAAGGAAGAACACTCCTAACTGTGTTAGAGCTGAACAAAGACCCTTAACCCCTTCCACACCAAGGGCTTTTATACTACTACTTTACATCACACTTCAGGCACATCCCTTTTGGATGTATCACATGAAATATTTTTTTTGCCAGCAGGAAGATTCTGTGGGGGGATAAGATGCCCCTCAAGGTTTAGATGCATACCCCTTCCTTTGGATTAACAAGTTACCATCTACCCACAGGTACCTTAGCTAATATACACCCCAACCCTGACCCCAGTAGACTTTCTTCACATTGCTAAGGCAGATCAATGTGTTACCTCTCAAATCTTATGCATATTCCTCTCCCTTCTCCCTCTTCTCTTCCTTTTTCATGCATCTTGTGGAATGCACGTTGTGACTCCAATAAACTTGCCTTCATTCATTACCACTTTATCTCTAATACTCTGGATCTCCTGGCTCTTACTGAAACTTGGCTTCTCCCTGAAGACTCTTAGCCGCTGCCCTCTGTCATAGAGGCTACCTATGGAAGGATATCCCTATGAGGAAAGGCTTAAAAGGTTAGGGCTCTTCAACTTGGAAAATAGACGGCTGAGGGGAGATATGATGTGATAAAATAATGAATGGAGTAGATAGGTTGTTTGTGCCATCAAAAAGTAGAAAGACGAGGGGACATTCAATGAAGCTACAATGTAACACATTTAAGACTAATAAGAGAAAATACTTTTTCACTCTATGTGTAATCAAACTCTGGAATTTGTTACTGGAGGATGTAGTAAAAGCTTAGTGTAGCTGGGTTTAAAAAAGTTTGGACTAGTTCCTGGAGAAAAGGTCCATAAACCATTAAGACGACCCAGGAAATCCACTGCTTACCCCAGGACAAGCATTGAGGAAACTGTGTACCTTTTTGGGAACCTACTTATGAAACAAGATACCGGGCTTGATGGACCTTGGTCTGACCCAATATAGCATTTCTTATGTTCACCTCAGCTCATTGGCCATAGTGGTGGTGTTGGGTTCTACTCTTTTATTCCTTCCAATTTCAGCACCTTATTCTGCCTCTGACTACTTCCTTTGCTTCCCAATGTCCATGCCATCAACTTATTTACTCCACTACCTCTCCAGCTAACTGTCATTTATCGACACCCCTCCCCGTGAAATCCACCTCTACCTTTCTCATCGACTTTGATCCTGGCTCTCCTCCTTTCTAGATATATCTTTCCCTTCCTTTATTCTTGAGGATTCTAATATTCACGTTGATGACCTTTCTGACCCTTATGCTTTAAAGCTCCTTTCCCTAACTTCTTCATTCAACCTCCAACTGTGCTGTACCGCTCCTACTCACAAGCATGACCACTGCCTTGACTTCATCTTCTCCTCCAGCTGCTCACCCTCAAACGTCTTCACCCCAGTTCTTTCCTTATCTGACCATCACCTGCTAACTTTCACCATTAACCACCTCCCATCTCGGTCTTGTGCAATCTCTATGAACATGTTTAGGCATCTTCACACTATTGACCCTTCAGCTCTCTCCACTGTTCTTTCCTCCACTATGTCATCTGAGTCCGTTGATGAGGCAGTATCTTTCTATAGCACCTGGGTGGAGCAATGGAGAAGAACAAGCATATCTGGCCTTGATTGGCATCCATGCCTATACCTGTTCCTAACCACAAATAAGGTGCAAAAAAGTTTTCATGTCTGCAATGCTTCCAGCAGGAAGAGCAAAATGTGCTTTCATCACTGCAGTTAATATTTCCTGGTTGAAACCTGCACATAAATATATCCTCCAAATGTATCACAGGCCTGCCATCGCACATCTGAATATGTGTAATGGCAGGCCGGGATGTGCTAGTCTCATAACATAGTCTCCCCGCTCCCTTCTGAAATACCCGGTTCCAATTCAGGGACATCCACATTTGTGAAATGGCCATTACCTTTTTTACAATACTGGCCTTTCCATCTGCACAGGGCTCATTTTCATAACCAATTACAGAGACATTCATTTTTTGAGGTGTAGATGGAGTGATTTCAGAAGGCACAATATGTGTCTCCCTTCACTGCCACCACTCCCCCATCCCGATTTTTGGACATTCTGCTCTGGACATTCCAATTTCTTCCTTTCTAAAATCCCACTTAAAATGTTTTACAACTGTATTTCCAGGTATCACAAAAGAGGCATTTACGATGTAGAAAATGAAGAGAAAGTGAAATTGGGGACTTCTGGTCACTAAAAAGAAAACATTATGTTGGCTAAGGTAAGATTATTATTTCTTACAGCAATTTCTCAAACCTGTCCTCTAGGATTCCCACTCAGTCAGATTGTCAAGATACCCACAAGGAACGTGCTTCAGACATATTGTATGCATGAAATGCAGCTAAATCTTACTCATATTCTTTGTGGGTGTCCTGAAAACCCAAGGGACTGGGGGTCCCTATAACATATTGGAGAACCTCTGAATTATTAAATGAAAAACATTCTCACTGTTTGAAGGACTATCAAAGAGATAAAGTAAACCTAGACACAATGTATAAGAAATTCCAAGAATAAACAGGCTTGGAAGATGTCAGAATCTGCGTAAAGTGATCAAGCAACAGGGATGAAATAGGGGCCACAGATGCAACGCAGAAATATTTTAAATGTTTAGAACCTGGAAGGGGTTATGGAGAAGAGAGTAGTCATACTTCTAGAATGATCATAGACAAAGAATTTCTAGAAGTGACCTAGGAAGATTATTTTATTTATTTTCACTTTTCTATGGTACCCTATGGCTTATGGTTTATTAGAAATTTCTATATCTTTGAACATCAGCGTGGTTTACTGGTATGAAGTTGTAGTGCCTTTAAACATTTTAAAGCTTTGTTTTATGGTCAAAGAATATGGCTATTTCCTGATGTGGCTTATAGTACACAAGAAAGTTGGAAATTGTTTCTTGCTATAACACCAGGAGACTCTAGCGTGGGGCACAGTGCTTTTCCTTAGATATCCTTGTAAATGTATTGTTAAGTATTTAGATGCAAGGTATATCTTCTTTTCCCCTGAACAGTTGTGATCCTTTATAGACTTACAGGGGGGAGGATTCTCAGCAGTAGCAGCCAGTGGATTTTCAAGGCTAGGGTCATATCCAGACACCAGGATTAAATATCTGGATCACCGAGATTGTGATTGTGATGTTGCAATGTGGTCTTGCCTCTGACCCTCACCATCTCTTTACTACTCTCAGCTCTCTCCTCAAAGTGCCTCCGCCTCCGACCCCTCCCTCCCTTTCTGCCCAAACCCTGGCTGACTATTTCCATGACAAAATCCACAAGATCACTCTCCAATTCCCCACAAATCCAGCTACTTACCGTCCTCCCCCTCCTTACTCCCAACTTCCCCACCCTATCTCTTCTACCCTCTCTTCCTTTCCTGTGATCTCTGAAGAGAAAACTGCACACCTTCTTTTTTCCTCCAAACTCACCCCCTGCTCCTATCCCCACCCGTCTCCTAAGCCACATCTCCTCCAATGTTGTCCCTTCCATCTCTCATATTCTCAACCTATCGCTCTCCACTTCAATTGTCCCTGCAGCCTTCAAGCATGCTGTAGTTACACCTCTCCTCAAGAAACCCTCACTTGATCCCACCTGTCTTTCTAATTATCGACCCATCTGCCTCCTACCCTTTGTTTCTAAACTACTTGAAAGTGCGGTTCACCACCACTGCCTTGACTTCCTCTCCACTCATGCCCTCCTGGATCCTTTACAATCTGGCTTTCATCCTTTAGACTCTACTGAAATGTCTCTTACCAAAGTCTCCATTGACTTGTTCCTGGCAAAATCCAAGGGTCTTTACTCTGTCCTCATCCTTCTTGACCTCTCTGCTGCATTTGACACTGTTGACCACAAATGTCTCCTCAGTACCCTGTCCTCGCTTGTTTTTAAGGGCTCTGTGCTATCCTGGTTCTCCTTCTATCTCTCCCATCGCTCTTGCAGTGTTAGTTCTGGTGGATCCTTCTCTGCTGCTATCCTGCTTTCGGTTGGTGTACCCCAAGGATCTGTCTTGGGTCCACTCCTTTTCTCTCTCTATACCCAGTCCCTTGGTGCGCTCATCTCTTCACATGGCTTTCAGTACCATCTTTATGCTGATGACTCCCAGATCTACCTCTCTACGCCTGAAATCTCTCCGGCAATCCAGACCCAGATCTCTGCCTGCCTTTCTGACATTGCTGCTTGGATGTCTCACCACTGCTTGAAATTGAACATGGCCAAGACAGAGCTTCTTATCTTTCCCCCTAAAACTTCCTCTCCTCTTCCTCCTTTCTCAGTCTATATGGATAACTCTCTACTCCTTCCTGTTTCCTCGGCTCACAACCTTGGGGCTGTCTTTGACTCCTCTCTCTCCTTCAACACTCACATCCATCTGATAGCTAAGACCTGCCGTTTCCTTCTCTACAACATCAACAAAATCTGCCCATTTCTTTCTGAACATACTACTAAGATGCTTATCCACTCCTTCATCACCTCCTGTCTTGACCTACTCCTTGCTGGTCTCCATTTGAATCATCTCTCTCCCCTTCAATCCGTTCAACACTCTGCTGCGCAACTAATCTTTCACCAGCCTCATCATGCCCATATTACCCCTCTTCTCGTCATTTCATTGGCTCTCTATCCATTTCCGCAACCAGTTCAAACTTCTTTTGCTGACCTATAAATGCATTCACTCTGCAGCTCCTCACTACCTTTCTTCCCTTATCTCTCCTTACACCTCCCCCCTCGGGAACTCTGCACTTCTGGCAAATTGCTTCTATCTGTGCCCTTCTCTTCTATTGCTAACTCCAGACTTCGCTCATTTCACCTTGCTGCATCTTATGCCTGGAACAAACTACCTGTGTCTGTACGCCAGGCACCTTCTCTGCCCATTTTCAAATCCAGGCCGAAAACTCACCTCTTCGCTGCTGCTTTTGGATCTTGACTCACCTGATCTCCTTGTTTCTTTACCTTTTTCCCTTGTTTTATCCCTGTCTACACCTTCTTTGTTGTCTGTCTTGACTAGATTGTAAGCTCTGATGAGCAGAGACTGTCACTTACATGTCTGTGCAGCACTGCGTATGACTTGTAGCGCTATACAAATGCTCAGTAGAAGTAGTGTTCAACGGCGATATTCAGCCGCTGACTGGATTGCAAAGCTGGATAAAGTTAGGACAGCCATTCAGCTGTCCTACCTTTAGCTAGTTAGAGTTAAGCAGACAGCAGCTGACTATTGCTGCTGTCTGGTTAACCCACTCCGCACCCAGAAAGCCTAACACTGCATGCTTAGCGTTGGAGCGTTTAGCAGCCCAAATAGGGCTCGTGCTGCTGAATATCCCAGTAAGTGGCATTTATGCGGTTTGCAGGCCTTTGAATATATCCCCATAGAGTTTTTCCATCTCTACCCCAATCACTCAATCTGACACCGCAGTAGGAAATGTTTTGTGCCTATTGCTTTTTCTTTTCTAGTGATTTTTCATTAGTATTATGATTATCTCCACTCCCTTACCTTCTCCTCCCTCTCTTTCTTTCCATTGTGGTCTAATTGATATTATGAAAGGCGGTATATAAGAAATGTTAAATAAATAAATTGGAAGAATCGATAGGTGTAAATTTCCTATATTATTTTTATTTGTTTATTGTTTCTAATATCTTTTCTTCCTTTCTTTCTTTATTAAGGTGATGCATGTAAATTTTATTAAAACTTAATAAATATAACATCTAAAAAAAACAAAGGTGTAAGACAGTGCCCTGCTATGAGGCAAGTAGAGGAAAAACATGAATGATGGGGCAGCAGCAAAGCTCTAGAAGTATTTGAAAGGGGCACAGGAAATTTTAAAAAGATAAATGAGCTAATCAAGATAGGAAAGAAAGACATCTTGAAGAAGAAAATGGCAGGTGGGAAGCGACAGAGAAGAAGAATATATTTTAATGAATATTAAACACATGAAAAACAGATGAATGAAAGAGAAACAAGAAAAAGAGGTGAAAAAATAACTTCAAGATTGCTGGCAGTGTCAAAGAAGGGACGGATGGCATATAGAATGAAAAGACAGAAATCCATCAGATAGGCACAGAATGTGTGCAGCAGTCAGGAGAAAGAAGATTTCACTTTTAGATGTTCAGCTTAAGTACACCTTGAGAGAGACTTGAAACGGCAGAGGCAGAACAAGGAATATCTGGGAGTCATCAGAAAATGATTGATGGGATTACCCATGAAAGGCCAAGTTATGTGTATACACACAAAATAAAGAAGAGAATACAAAACTGAACCTTGTAGAACACTGATAGAAAGAGAGGACAGATCAGGTTAGGACTTTTTGGCAAGAAATTTAAATAAACAGTCCATAAATGGTACTTATAAGAGGCTGGGAAGGTGAGACCTCCTCAAAATACTTTGCCGAAATATCCAATGTTGGCTTTGGCTGCAGACCACCATTGAGTACATGCTGTAGTTACTGTACATACACACACTGCTAATCTACAAACTATTGCTCAACTCTCCTGACTCTTAGATTTACAATGATCTTACATGTTCTCCATAGGCTGATTAGTTTGGCATGTCTATCTTTGATCAGCTGCAACATATCTGAGGTGACTGCAAAATAGTTTTTCAGCCCATTACTTTATGAGGAAGGAGGGATGAACTCATTGTCATTGTATATTCAGTTTGTCCTGAGACATTACGGAATTACTGGGAAGCCTGAATAAAATGCCATGTTCTACATTATTCACACTCCATTGCTTCTAAGGTGTCTAAAACAGTATCAGTAAATCTGCTCTAACTGGAATATGTTATTCGTGAACTTCCCTCCTCAATTCTTTCCCTATTCTTTTTAGAATTGCCTGTTCTAGAGGAGACAATTTAAAAAGTCACTTCTATGTGTAAAGTATATAAATGAAAATGGATGTTAAGAAAAATGCATGTATTATATGCACATAAAGTCACATGTATCAGCAGTGGCGTAAATACTGCCCAAGCAGTCCCTGCAATGTGGGGGGACCCTGGAATGCAGTCGCAAACATAATCCAATAAAGATGCGTGCTGCATTGCCTCCCACTTCTTCTCTGTTACCATGGCAACCCACGGCTCAAAACAGCTTCTCCCCACTGTGTGGCCAAAGTCTCGTGATACCAGAAACTTTAGTTCCACAAGGGAAGATGCTGTTCCAGGCCTCTGCTACTGCAGTAAAGTACTTTGGAAACAGAGGCAGTGGGAGATGGCATGACAGACATCTTTATTTGTACATACGATGTTTGCCACATTCTGACTTTTTTGGGGTTTTTTGTAGTTTTCGAGGGAGGGAAAGGTGTTTTCCTACTCCCTTCTCCTGGCTGCTGCCACCACCATCTTAAAGGGCCCTCAACAAATTTTGTTTGGGAGCCCCTCATTTGAACTTACACTACTGGTATACAGCCTGTGTATGCATAACTTTACCCAGACTGAATGGAGGGAGAGGTTTCCATCTGTATTCATGCTTTATAATATATATGCATATACACTTAAATTAATCTGGGAAATTTGTACATGGTCAAGAGCAAGCGTAAATTGCTCATCATTTCCCTGAGGTAATTTTAAAAAGGACGTGTGTGCATGCTTTAATGTTGAAAATTCATCAGTACACACACAGGAACATGAACAAGAAGGTGCATATAAATAACTAGGAGTAGAGGAAACAGCAACAATACTGAGCAGTATCAAAAGACCCAAATACACAAAAACTGTTGAAATATGAAAATAAATGTGCAAAATCCAGTTCCATCCTTAAACCTGAGCAAGCATTCTGGCAAGCAGAAGGACCGAGTAAGAATCCACCAGTACACAAAGGGGGGATTATCCAAAGGCATTTACATGGTTAGTGGGATATTCAGCAGCACTAATGTGCTTAGCATCAGGGGACTCCAGGGCAGAGCACAGGTGCCACCTGTCGCTAACCGAGCTGCAGTAATATTAAGCTGCTGGCCAGTTAGCGACCCGCAGGTCAAGTCAGGTGCGGCAAATGCTGGCCTAACTTTACCCATGGTTCTGTGGCCACCCTGGATATTCAATGCTGGTGGCCGGATATGGCCACAGCATTGCATATCTGAGGTTAGTCTTCAGTGGCAACAGCTAGCCACGTTGATATTGTAATAAACAATAATAATTTTATCACAATAACAGACACTTGAGTGAAACCAATGTTTCATTTATTTATTTATTATTCAGTCTTGCAAGATGCGTGGCCACAATTTGTTATCTGTGAGCACACTTTGTCATATGAACAGTTCCATATTTATTACATTCATTTCTTCTACAAATTCCTCCCCTATTATTCTATTGGTGCAAGTATTTCTAATTTCCTACCTATTAGTGATTGTTATTTAGGTCATGTGAATCTCCACCTCCGTTTACTTCTCTTAATCCCTGCCCCTTTTACCCCTCTCGCCTTATTCCTTTTATGGTTATGTTACCGGTCTTATGGGTTCTCAGAGCTCCCCCCCCCCCCTTTCCCTTGTGCCCATTGCCTGTTTTCTTTCCTGCTTTCAAAAGTTCCTTTCTTTTCTCTGTATCTAGCAATTTTTGTATCAGCATGTTTCACAGTGTTCTTGTCCTTGAGTTTCTAAGTTTCATGTGCAATATAGCCTGGAAGCTAAGGGAGGGGTGTATGGGGGAACCTAGAATTTGCAAGGCCAGGAGAAAATGTTTTATTCAATATAAGAAAATGGAATATGTGAACCAATGTATTAGTGCAAGCAAACAGCATCTTATAGATTTCTAATTCTATTCTATGTTATGCATATATTTTGTAAAAACAACAACTTTAAAAACTTTTAAAACATTTCTAACAATTCCTCCCTTTCTTTTTAATACCAGTTGGTGTTTTTACATTTATTAAACAATTTCATATGAAGCTTCTAACCTAGATAACATTATTTCTGACTCTCTCTCATTTTCCCCTTGGTTATCTTCATCCATAAGTAGCAGGGCTTCTTCATATGTTGGAGGTCTCATTGACATTTGTTTGGTGACTGCTGTCTCGATTAGTCTTTGTGCCGGTCCCCTAATACATGGCATTATACAACATCCTACTGCTGTTAGAATACCTGCCACTATTGTCAAAGATGTAAGGATAGATACCATCACTCCTTTCCACTTTCCAAACCAGGAATCTAGCCATCCTGTCAAAGAACTATCTATTCCTGAATTTTCAGCTAATTCTTCTGCTAAAGTGTTAAGACCTTGTAATGCCCTGGTTATTGTACCATCAGGGGCAGTGTGATTTGGGATAAACGTGCAACATCTACCCCTCCCAACATTATGCAGGCCCCGCCTTTTTCAGCTAACATCATGTCTAAAATCATACAATTTTCCCAAGTCATCCTGCTTGTGGCATTCAACTGTTCTGCGATTCCTTTTACTGCCTCCCTTGTGTAGTTTATAAAGCTTTGCTGATTATAATATATGTAATTTATCCAATCTACATTTTTATTAATGGTGAACCACCAAAATAAGGCTGATTCAAACCCTGCTGCTATCTGATTTCTAGCTTTGAACTCATCTGGAACTCCCTATAGCATCAATATAAATTTTATCATCAAATGATGTTCCTAACACATTTCTTTTGCTTCTACCCTTATTCTTTCTTTTTCAAATGCCAGGGTGAATGGAATACCCATTTGAACAATTGCACATGTTCCTGACCATAGCTCTGGTAGTAAGAGACGAATCGTCAGGATGATAAATATTGATATTGTTTATTGGACCAACCCCGACGCGTTTCGGCATTACCGCCTTCCTCAGGGGGTATACAGCTAAAAACATATAACCAATAGATAAATTAAAATACATTGAAATACAATATATGTGCAATTATACAAAAAGCCCCGAAGGGAATAAAACCCAAGTAACATATAACAATAAAAAGTATCAAAACAAAACAATTTGACATGCTAAACAGTAATAATTGTACACAGGTGCCTGAGGAAGGCGGTAACGCCGAAACGCGTCAGGGTTGGTCCAATAAACAATATCAATATTTATCATCCTGACGATTCGTCTCTTGCTTCTTGTGTTTCCGCTGCCTCTGCAAGAGCGCTGCTCTTCGCTGTGTTTGCTCATAGCTCTGGTAGTGTCTGCCTCAAGATCTTCCCTCCACAGTACCACCACAGATCTGCCCTGGATACTTTCAACCTGGAGTAGTTTCCGTGCATGTCGCAGTACTTTCAGTCTGGAGTAGTTTCCTTGCATGTCCTTGCATGTCGCAATGAGGTTAAGGACTTCAGTGCACAAGGTTAGTTCCCCTACTGCCTTGGTATAGTCCTCACCCTGCCTGGTGAGGCAGGTAGAGTGATTCCCATATACTGCAGAGAACACCGATGGCACTTTCATGTCTGTCACCTTCAGAGGTGGAAACAGAAGAACAAGGGACTTACAGTTCTCGTTTCCCCAGGCAGTTGATACAGAGAGATCATGCACTTCATGCCATCCAGATCCGTCTTCCAGTTCACAGGAAAAGGTACTACCTGTGCTATGGGTCTTCCTGAGGCACATGCATAGCAATTGCTTTTATTTAAACTTTTAAAGGTATATTTTACCCATTCAATCCAGGCATTTGTTTCTCCATACCCTGTTTCAATTGCAAAGGTCTGTCTAAGATCCTTAACTTTCACTACTGTGGCATCATTAGGGGGTTGGAAATTAACTGTCGGCATTACTGTGCCACCAATACTAGCCCTCTCCTTCTTTTCTATTCGAATTTGAAAACAACAATCCCTTGGATCTATTCCTGGTACGTCTATTCCCATACCATATACTGTACCATTCAGACTCATGTTAAATTTCTCCCCCCATCGTGTTTCTTCCCATGGTGTTGTTTGTTTCAAAGTTATAATTACAGGGTTACATTCATTCTTACCACAATCTTGCTTCACTGGTCCCTTAATTATGGATATAAATCCCTGCCATTTCCCTATTCCCTTTGCTGTCCATCCCCCCAGGGACGGTGGTCCATTGTACCTGATTCCAGGTACCACAAAATGAATTTTTACACATATATTTTTCAGCATTAGCTATTTTCCTCTGGTTCTCCAAACTTCCACATTTGATTAATTTACATGCATCAAACTGAAAAGTCTGGGGTATGTAGCTTTCTTTTACCTTAATCACAAACTTTATAGAACCTACTACTGCAAATCCAGCTTCACTCACTTTCAGTATTACCATTAAGAGTCCCATCCCATACAACCAAAATAGGGTCTTCCCCATGTTGTAATTTACTCTTCCCCCAAAACCAGGATTTCTTCCAACAGCAAATTATTATTTTATTTATTTATTTATTTTCAGTTTCTTATATACCGTGCTATTCGGCATCAGTGCGGTTTACATAGAACACAAAACTTACAGCAAGGCGGCGAGCCGCTCTGTGTTTACAGAGAATGGGTACTAAAACTTGGTTAACAGTGGAACTATATACATATAGGCGTCATGTTTAATTCGAATCGGAGATAGGCTGAGTTAAGGTTGGAAAGCCTGTATGATGATTTGCCTTTCTAGGATGGGGAGGGGGTTGTACGTGCATTGGTTTCAGGGTAGTACTTGAGGAAGAGATAGTGCTTCAGTGATTTCCTAAACTGGGTTAGGTTAGGAATTACACGGATGGTGGGTGGTAGGGCGTTCCAGCATCTGGGCACACAGAACTTGAAGGCCCTGTTTGCTGTTGATTTGGTGCATTGGGTTATCGCTTTTGGGACTTCCAGTGTATTGATTGCTGCAGACCTTCTGGACCTAATGGGGGGTATGGTGTGGAACAGTTCCGCGAGGGAAGAAGATGAGAGCCCATTGATGGCTTTGAATGTCACTAGTAGGGTCTTGAAGGTGATTCTGCCGTGAATCGGGAGCCAGTGCAGCTGTTTCAGGATGGGTGTCACGTGCTCGCTTCTGGGTGCGCCGTGTAGAACTCTCGCTGCGGCGTTCATCGCAAGCTGAAGAGGGATCAAGGTGGATTGTGGGAGCCCCTGGAGAATTGCGTTTGCATAGTCGAAGTGTGGTATGATCAGTGCTTGGTAAATTGTCCTGAAGTCATCTGGCTCTAGCAGAGCACGAATGTGCCTGAGGGTTTGGATCTTGTGGTATACTGACTTCACTTTGTTACTTATGTGCGTTGTCATGTCAAGGTGTTGATCTAGGGTGATGCCCAGGTATTGGATTGTGGTTTTGGTTTGTAGTTCTGCTTCCTTAACCTTTAGATGGGGGGGCAGGTTGAAATTACGGTTCCTTGTAATGAAAAGGACCTCTGTTTTCTTGTGTTGTATTCGAAGGTTCTGAGTCTGCAGCCAGTCGGACACTGCATTAAAGCAATCGGTCACACCTATCACAATTAAAATCACTAGCTCAGCTATAAGGTACTCTTCATTTAATAGCATAAGATAATACAGTTCTAAAACAGTTCTAAAAATATATATATAACAGAAATACAGATAGACAAGCCTGTCTTTTTATTTTCTTGAGTAGGATTCTCAAGCAGTCTGTAACGGGATAATCCTTATTCGGATATTTTGAGCTTTCTTTTCAGTCTCATGACCATGGGGTCTTCAGTTGGCTGTGTCTCCCAAACTCCAAGGTCCGGGGAAAGAGAAGGTGCTTCTACTGGTCCCTTGATTCGGGTGTAGCGTGTCCAGCCTCTTTCTGCCGTTCTCACAGCTGTTTCTGTGCTCAGGAGTATCTGGAATGGCCCCTCCAAATCTGGCTGCAGCTTAGACTCCTTCAAGGATTTTATCAGAACCCACTGTCCAGGTTTAAAGCTGTGGAATGCAAAGTCCAGAGGAGGCATCTGTGCCAGGAGCCCTTTATTTCTGAGGAAAGATAAAGAGGAAGACAACGCAAGTATATATTCTCTTAGAAACTTGTCCTTTGTTTCAAACTGAGGAGTTTCTTTTAATTGCCCCAGGTAGGGTAACCCAAATAGCATTTCATAGGGGGACAGCCCCAGATCTTTCCGAGGGGCTGTCCAGATTCTTAACAATGTTAAGGGTAAACATTTGGTCCATGGCAGTTTTGTTTCTAACATCAGTTTGGCTAATTGCTTTTTATCTCCAGGAACAAGCAGGAATGTAGTCTTCACATATGGGTATCGTCGGTACTGACGGAGCCTGCGCTGGAACGCTCCCCAGCATCCAATTAGAAAGCTTTTGGGAGCATCCCACAGCGCCTGCGTGCTGCCTTCTCACCTTTCCCAACTGCCCCTCTCCAGTTCTTCATTTTCCGCAGAGCCAGCAGGTCGTTTTCCTGTCACTGCAGAAATTATCCTGTATTTTTCATCTTTTTTCTAATAGCGTCTGCCTTCCTCGGCGCTATACCGGTACCGCCGGTTCTTTCTTTCTTCTTTAAAAAAAAAAATATATATATATATATATTTTTTTTTTTTTTTTTCCTTACTGGATTTTCTAACTTTTCCTCTAGGGCGCCACGCACCATTTTGGGCACTAGGCCCAAAATTTTCCTCAATATGGAAAAACCCGCTTCGGGTTTCAAGAAGTATTCAAAGTGTGGCGGTACCATCTCCGTCACCAACACTCATGAATGGTGCCTTAAATGTTTAGGTGCCTTAAATGTTTAGGTACCTTAAATGTTTGGAGTGTGTTGCCTGTGGGATGATGTCAAAGAGGGGTCAGCAGAACCGAGCTGCTAAGCTTAGCACCCTTTTTCCCTCCGATGCAGCATCCATGGCATCGACATCTTCCAGGGCTTCGTCTTCCTCCCATTGATCTCAGGTAACCAAACATAAATCTGGCCGGTCCTCAAAGGGTAGATCTCCTTCCAAGTATCGAGATGCCTCTGGCGTTGCCCTTGAGGAGCTTGTACCAGCAAAATTGCCCCGGCGGGAGGCTTCGGCTTCCAAAGCACTATCGGGGCTCCAGGATGTTCTCGAGGCCCCAACCTCGGCAGAACTACTGGTGCCATGCTCTGGGGTACCGGCCGCTTCGTCCGGTACCGACACCCAGGCATCGGCAGCGTCAATTGACCAGAGATTCCTGGCTATTGAGCGCAGTCTGGCAGCTCTCCTTGCGGCATCGGTGCCTTTGGGACCGCTTCAGACAGTACAACCGATATCGACATCGGTTCCGGCACCGATATCAGTACCGGTACCAACAGCATCGACATCAGCAATGATGTTACCGACACCGAGTAATGCTGTTTCCTCAGGTATCGGCAAGCCGATACTGGACCCCTCTGGTACCGACTTCGATCGGTACCGGTATCATGCTTTACAAGAGCACCCAGACAGAAGATATTTTGAATCCTCCGATGACTCTGAGGATTCTGACAGCTCTGTCGATGCCGGAGTACTTCTCTCTGAGGAGCCTTCTTCCCCAAAACATAGGATGTCTTCTCCAGAAGATATATCCTTTCAAGATTTTATCAGGGAGGTGGCTAGAGGTCTTTCTATCACAGTGGCTCCTGAAACAGAGCCAACAGCAAAGGAGTTGGAGATTTTGCAATATCCTAAAGCTCCCAAGGAAGCGGCTACTTTGCCTATTCATGAGATCTTGCATGATCTCATGTTAAGAATGTGAGAAACGCCTCTTACTACCTCTCCTCATTCCCGTAGGCTAGATACCATGTATTGAGTGCCTCCTTATCCTGGGTTTCAAAAAACTCAGTTGCCACACCACTCCATAGTGGTTGAGTCAGCCATGAGAAGGATCAAGAGTGCAGAGACATGCATCTAATCCTACAGGACGTGAATGTAGGACTCTTGATGCCTTTGGGCGTCGAACATTCCAGGCTTCTATGCTTTCTGCCAGGATTAGTTCCTACATCCTATATATGGGAATGTTCCTTAAGGAGGTCACAGGAGATCTAGAGCTTATGAGCCCTCTCCTTCCTGATGATAAGAGGCAGGATTACCTTACACTTGTCAAACATGCCCAGGATGTTTCCAAGTTTGTCAATCGTTCAGCTTTTGACTGCTTTGAGTGTATTAGCAGAACCTCTGCCATTGCCATAGGAGCTTGCAGGATTGCTTGGCTCCAGGCATCTGACTTAGAGCTCTGGGTACAGGACAAGCTGGGCAATATCCCCTGTACTGGTGAAAATCTCTTTGGCAAAAATTGGCAAGAGAAAGCTAATGAGCTGGATGTTGATAACACCACTCTGGATAGATTATCCAAAGCTACAGCTGATCCTGCAAGGAGGAAATCCTACAAGAAACCATTCTTCTCTAAAAAGAAGAGGTTTTATCCTTCCTATACCCAGCAGGTACATTCTGCAGGTCAGTCCGCCCGAAAGGGACAACAGCCCCCAAAGCAAAGGAAATCAAAGCCTGCTAAGCCTCAACCGGCCCAGCAGACTCAGCCTCCGCAGGGGCTTTGACACCCATCTAAAGAACTTGGCCTTCCTGGCCCTGAACGGGCCAGAGCCTTCCACCATCCCAGGAAGCTTGTGTCATTTTGCCCCCAGATGGGGGCAGATAACAGCAGAAGAATAGACTCTTTCCATTGTAAGAGAAGGGTACAAGCTTCATTTCTTCAACATGCCCCCTCCTACAGTGGTAAGACAGTTCAATTCTCAGGCATCTCTCAACACTCAATTGAGTCAAGAGGTCAATTTACTTCTTGCCCAGGGAGCCATAGAACACGTGCCCATGTCCCAACAGGGTACAGGGTTTTACTCCCCTTATTTCCTTATTCCAAAGAAAACAGGGGGGCACAGACCCATTTTAGACCTCAGAGAACTGAACAAATTTCTGTTCAAAGAGAAATTCAAGATTATTTCTCTAGGAACTCTGCTGCCATACCTTCAGAGTCAGGATTGGCTTTGCTCTCTAGATCTCAAGGATGCGTACACTCGTGTTCTCATCCATCCAACTCACCGAAGGTTCCTTCGTTTTCTTTTTCAAGGAAAGCACTACCAATACAGGGTGCTTCCTTTTGGCCTGGCCTCAGCACCAAGGGTGTTCACGAAATGCATGGCTGTAGTGGCAGCATTTCTCCACACTCTAGGAATATTCGTCTTCCCCTACTTGGACGACTGGCTCATTCGAGCCCCATCAGAGGCCAGAATTTCTCTAGCTTGCACAATGCGTATCCTCCAGTATTTGGGCCTGGTCATAAACATCCCAAAATTCAGCCTAACTCCCACTCAATCTCTAGAGTTTATAGGAGCTCTGCTGCATACAAGAAAAGCAAGGTCCTATCTTCCACAGGCTCGCTGCCTTCGCATTGTGCAGCTAGCCTCCCAAGCAGTGTTAAAAACCCATCTCACTGCTCGGGAAATGTTACAACTACTAGGCCACATGGCTTCTACTGTGCACGTAGTTCCCTATGCTCGCCTCCATATGAGAGCAGTACAATGGACTCTATCCACTCAGTGGACTCAAGCATCAAGTTCTTTTGCTATCAGACAAAATAGCAAACACAAGTCACCTTATTTTGTCCCTACAATGGTGGAGGTCAACCCAAAATCTGTTGGTGGGGTCCCCTTTCCAGCAACCCCTACCCCAGGTCACTCTAACAACAGATGCCTCACAGGTGGGTTGGGGAGCTCATCTCCAAGATTTATTTATTTATTTATTTACATTCTCTTATATAACGCACTATTCTGCATCAGTGCGGTTTACATTGAACAAACTGAAATTACATTGAACAGGGCATTATAACTTGGAGATAACTATTTTACAGGGAACATGGGCTATGGAGGGTTAAGTGGCTTGCCCAAGACCACAATGAGCACCTGTGGGACTAGAAACCCCAGTCCTTCCGGCCCAAGGTTGCTGTCCTCTAGTGGGATTTGAACCCCCGACCTTCCGGCCTGAAGTACCTTGCCCGAACCACTAGGCCATTCCTCCACTCCGATCTCTCTACCCAAGGCACCTGGTCTCCACAGGAGACCTACTTACATATCAATCTCCTAGAACTCAGAGCAATCTTCCTTGCTCTTCGAGTGTTCCATACCCAGCTCAGCTACAAGACAGTCCTAATTCAGACGGACAATCAAGTAGCTATGTTCTATCTCAACAAGCAGGAGGGAACAGGCTCTCTGTCACTTTGCAATGAAGCTTTGCAACTATGGGCCCTCGCCAGAGAGCATCAGATTCATCTCCTTGTGGTGTATCTGCCAGGCATTCAAAACTCTTGGGCAGACAGACTCAAGTCGAGTTCTGCTTCCACACAAATGGTCTCTCCATGCAGACCAGGTAGCAAAAGTTTTTCAAATGTGGGGAACTCCGGACATAGACCTCTTTGCAAGTCCGTTAAATGCCAAACTTCCCCGGTTCTGTTCCAGAATTCCGGCTCAGGGATCTCAGGCCAGGGATGCTTTCCTCCTCCATTGGGGTTAGGACTTCCTATATGCCTTTCCACCCATTCCCCTAATTCCCAAGACCCTATTCAAGCTTCAGAGAGACAAGGGCCACATGATTCTCATAGCCCCACATTGGCCACGGCAGGTGTGGTACCCTCTGCTTCTACATCTCTCTCAAGCCCCACCTCTGGAGTTAGGATCTGCTCCAGATCTCCTGTCTCAGGAGGACGGGATGTTGTGGCATCCCAATCCCCACTCCCTGCATCTCAGGGCCTGGCTGCTGAGAGCCTAGACCTTCATTCAGGCTTTCCTACAGAAGCTCTCCAGATCAACCAACAGTAAGGATTTAAGGGTTTGTTTTATTATATTAAGTTGTTAGCTCTCTGACTGGGAGCTCTTAAAAGGGTTTTTTGTACATTTTTAAAGCAAGGTTACTTTTTTGGTGCTTTAGTGGGACTTTCCTTCAACACAGTAGGTGGTTGAACTCCAGTAACCTCCTCAGCTTTGGGAACTGCTGACACCTAATCAGGTGTTAGTTCCCTCCCTACCCACCCCAACCCCCACCCACCCCTAGCAAGTAGTCTTGCTTTATAGGGCACCTCCCCATTTGACAAAGCACAGAGAATTGGACCAGCACATTTTGAATATAATTAAGGAGATTTAACTGCTTTTTCTCTGAAAGAACAGCTGGGAAACCGGCTGGTACTTGGTAGATCTCTCTCTTTTGCTTTAACAGATACCTAAGCTCCACGAACAGAAAAATGGCTGGGAAAAATTGTATCGTTAAAGCTGTTGCCCCCGTTACAGCTTCTGCCTCGGTCCAGACAGAGGTCCTAATGCCAGTTGAAGGACCGGTTCCATGTGCAGGGTGCCTGCATGCTGAAGCTCTAAGGAAGCAAGTGGAGGAACTCAGAGAGGAGGTGGCGAGGCTGAGGAGCATTCAAGACAGTGAGAAGTACATTGATGAGATGCTTCTTGCAGCAACCAAGCTCTCCAGCAGAGGAGAAGATGGGTGCCAACAGAATGTCGATGGTTGGACACAAATCACCAGGGCCTGCAAAATCACCAATCCAACTTCTCCAGCCCTTGAATTTAAGAACCATTATGCAGCCCTGGAAGTGGAGGAGATGAAAGCATCCCTGGAAAGGGAAGAACCAGAGCGCAAGTACCCCAAAGTTGCAGAATCAGTAACCACAAGGAAACGAAGGATAGTGGTGGTTGGAGACTCTCTTCTGAGGGGTACTGAGGCATCCATCTGCCGACCAGACTTGATGTCCAGAGAGGTATGCTGTTTGCCTGGTGCTAAAATCCAAGATGTTACGGAGAGTTTGCCGAGACTCATCAAGCCCATTGACTATTACCCAATGTTGCTAATCCATGTTGGAACAAATGATACTGCCAGATATACCTCAGAACGTATCAAAAGTGACTTCATGGCTCTGGGACAGAGGGTGAAGCAGTTAGGTGCACAGGTGGTGTTCTCTTCAATCCTCCCTGTTGAGGGTAAAGGCCAAGGCAGAGAGGCTCGCATCCTGGAGATGAATGCATGGCTGCGTGGATGGTGTCATTGAGAGCGTTTTGGTTTCCTAGACCATGGGATGCTGTTCCAAGGGTTGCAGAGCAGAGATGGCATCCATCTGTCCAAGAAAGGTCAACGCGTCTTCAGTAGTAGACTGGCTAATCTACTGAAGAGGGCTTTAAACTAGATTCGTTGGGGATGGGTGAAGAAAGCCCCCAGGTAAGTGAAAGCCCCCAGGTAGGTGATACATTAAATAACTTTATGGAAATGGGTAACAGGAGTAACATATGGAAAGCAGTGTGTATAAATGCTCGTAGCATGGGAAATAAGATCCCTGATGTTGAAGCTTTGGTGGGAGTGGCTGACTTGGATTTAGTGGCAGTTACAAAGACATGGTTCACAGAAAACCGAGATGTAACTATACCTGGCTATACTTTATTCAGAAAGGACAGGTTAGGAAGTAGGGGAGGAGGAGTGGCACTATATGTAAAAACTACTATTTAAGCTTTGGTATTACAGAGATTAAAAGGGAGAGGGGAGGCATTGTGGGTTAAACTAGAAAGAGGGAAAGAGAAATCTATTTACATTGGTGTGATATACAGACCTCCCTCACAAGAGGAAGAGGTGGACAGAGAGTTAATTGAAGACATGTGCAGCACTGTGTCACCAGCAGGGGCTGGACTGTGGCCTAAGCTAACAGCCAGACTGCTGGGCCTGACTTTTCTTATAGAAAGTTGTAGTTGTGAGTCAAGTGGTCAGGTTTTTCAAAAGGATGTTTATTCCCCTCCCGGGGTTGGATTTTCAAAAAGGTTATAATACAAAAAACTCAGGATACAACCATACTTCTGGTAAACTGAAGAAAACTTAAACATAGCATCTTGCTTCAACAGAATTCATAAATCACAGTATAAAGCTTATCCGATATGCTAGCTATCTCTTCTTAGCTTTCTCAGCACTCACGAGGCACTCTTATCCTGGCTTCAGCATAAGGAGGAAACCATATCGGATAACAACAGCGTACAATCCATGGCTTCATCACATGGGCTTTCAATACCAGCCTCTGTAATCATAGGCTCACACTTTGCTTTATCATTTACAGTATTTTCATTAGAACAGAAAGTTTGCACCTTTCTTAGTCCCGTATCTCTATCAGTGCTCTCTGAACAGCCTTCTTCACAGCAGGGCAAATAGCTGTCATATAGCTTGTAATAGCAGGAAGGAGAGACACCTTTCTCTGAGTAAGCTTTATCCTTAAAACTTTTAAACTTCCTGCCTTTTACATTTGGCTGCAAACCATAACACTGTTCTCTTCTATTATATGAAGATTTCTCCCTTGGAAATCTTTTGCAGGGTTTCACTGGCACACACTCTTCAGGGTCAGACATACACACATCTTCAATAGCATTTCTTTCCCTCTCTAGGGTTTGTAACTGTTTTAAGCTGCTATGCTTTTCAAATACATACGGTTTGCCTTTTGCTGCCTCCCATTTATTCAGCACAGCCCGGTGCTTAGGAAATTCAAGCTGCATCAGAGGTAAGTGCTTCTTACAGCTGACCTCTCTGTGTGAAACTCTCCGTGTTTCTTTCCATGAATTTCTTTGTGGCTTCTTGTTAGAAGTTTCAGGCAGTTCTGACTCTGTGTCTGTATTTCCTGAATATTCTGAGCTTTCTTCTGAGTTCTGCAAGTCTCTCATGTCTTGCCAATCCTGCAAGTCTCTCGTGCCTTGCCAGTCTAACTCTGACTGCACTGAGCATTTTTTATACAGCTTCTTGGGCATTCCCTTGCACAGGTGAAAGCCGTTTTCATCAGCAGCTGGGGAATGCTTACTAGCTAGGCGTGACTGCAGACCTCGTGTCTGAGTTTGTTTACGTTGCCTATGGTAACTGGGAACCTTGTGACTTGCCTGCCTGTCAGAATCTAAACTGCAAACAGCAGATTTCTGTGCTTCTAAGGCAGAGGGCAGATCTTCCGTGTTACACATCCCCCTCCTTAAGATATTACAAGCTGCAAACGCCCTCGTCAGACAGCACGTAATTCTACTTAAGGCATCAGCGTTGCCATGTAGCTTCCCGGCTCGATGCTGCACTTCGAAATTGAAGGCTTGTAAAGCCAAGTGCCATCGTGTCAGTCGGGCATTGTTATTGCGCATTTGGCTAAGCCACTTTAACGGCGCATGATCCGTGATCAACAGGAATTTGCGCCCCGTTAGATAGAATCTTAATGCTTCTATCGCCCATTTAATGGCTAGGCATTCACGCTCCACAGTTGAGTACTTCCGTTCCGCATTTGATAACTTCCTACTTAAATAAGTAACGGGGTGTTCTATGCCCTCAAATCTTTGGGACATAACCGCCCCCAACCCAGTCTCAGATGCGTCTGTCTGAACTATAAACGGGAGTTTGAAATCCACTCCTCTCAGGACAGGGGCTTTGCACAATTTCTCCTTAAGGGAGATAAAAGCTTCTTCTGCCTCTGGAGTCCAACGTACCTTATTTGGTGCATTTTTCTTAATCATATCGGTAAAAATGCTACTTTCTTCCACGAACCTGGGGATAAATCTACGATAGTAGCCTATCAGACCTAAGAAGTTACGGACATGCTTCTTATCCACTGGTTGGGGGAAATTTTTCACACTATCAATTTTATCTGCTAGTGGTTTGACTAGCCCATTCCCGACCACGTGTCCTAGGTATTTGGCCTCCCTAACTGCAAAAAGACATTTCTTTGGGTTTAGGGTAAGACCAGCTTTCCGGATGGCTTGCAGTACTGCCTCTACTCGCGACAAGTGTTCCAGCCAAGTACTGCTATAAATGATAACGTCATCCATGTAGGCTAACGCGTAATCTTGGTGTGGCCTCAGGACTTGATCGATAAGTCGCTGACACGTCGCAGCCGCACCATGTAGCCCAAATGGCATGCGTCGGAATTGATATAATCCTATTGGCGTGGTGAAGGCTCTCTTTGGCTTAGAATCCCTGGTTAATGGGATTTGCCAGTATTCCTTTGTGAGATCCAGCGTGGTAAGGAACCTAGCCTGTCCCAAGCGATCCAGTAAATCGTCAATTCTCGGCATTGGGTATGCGTCAAATTGAGATATAGCGTTGACTTGCCTAAAGTCAATGCAAAAACGGAGTGTTCCGTCAGGCTTGGGAACTAATACAATGGGGCTAGACCACGGGCTATGGGACTCTTCAATTACGCCCATTTCTACCATCTCCTTAACCTGGGCAATAACCTCATTCTTTTTTGCCTCAGGCAACCTGTACGGGCGTTGCCTAATTACCTTCCCCGGGGTTGTGATGACCTCATGAGCCACTAGGCGCGTTTCGCCGGGCACCGCTGTTAGTACATCGGAAAATTTCCTCAACACCCTGGCTAATTCCCCCTGTTGATGCTCCGACAGGTCTGTCCCTGTTCGTAGCTCAGGCTGTTCCCTCCAATCTGAGGGTTGTGGACCTAAGTCCTCCTCTTTTTTTCTCTTCTGCTATGGCTGCTAGGCCTTTAACATCCCTCATCCCTGTGGAGCCAAACCCTCCTGACCCACAATTTGTGGAAGCCAATGAAGGTACTTCTTCCACTATGGGGAAACCCACGCGCTCACATATTAATTGCGCTATTCTTTCGCCCTTTTTCACCTCAAAATCCTCTTTACCAAAATTGAAGAGTAGGACCTTGACTATGCCCCGGTAATCGGGGTCTATCACCCCGGCCCCGATGTCAATAAAATATTTGACCGCTAGGCCGGACCGCGGTGCTATGCGGCCATAGCAACCCTCAGGGATCTGTATCTGTACCCCCGTGTCAATAAGGGCCTTCCCTCCTTTGGGAACCACTGCATCCTCGCTACTGAATAAATCATAGCCCGCTGAGGCTTCGGAAGCTCTTTGTGGGCTTTTAGCTTGTGGGGATGTCTTTGTGAACCTCAATACAAATTTCTTTTTAGCTGAGACCCCTACCTCTACCCGTGGTTTTGAGGGGACACTGGCTTCATGCGGTTTTCCAAATAAAGCACTCGGGATCTTCTGCGCCATAGCCTCAGTTTTTGGGGTTTCAGGTTGTGCCTTACTCTCTCCTAGTGTTCCTTATCTGGGCTGAACCTGACTTTCCCTTGAGGCCTTTCTCCATTTCTTCTTCGAATGGAGGCCAGTCACGCCCTAAGACTACTTCAAAAGGAAGTCGGGGGACAACTGCCATATGCACTTTTTCCCTAGTACCTAAACCATTCACACACATTTCATACATTGGGTAAAAAGAGGATGCTCCATGTACACACCGTACTTTCACACGTCCATCCATGCAATTCAATAAGGAAGGCTTATGGGCTTGTATGGTTTTCCACATCCTTTGGGAAACCATACTTTGGTCTGCTCCTGAATCGAGAAGCGCTACAGCATATACCCCTTCCCCCTGGACATCGAGCACAAATCCCTCCCCAGCATGTCTCTCTCCACCTGACATAAGGGCAGTACGCTCTTTACATTCCCTGCGTATGTGACCAGTTTTTCCACAGTGAAAGCATTTCACATAACATCATATTTTTTCACACTTTTCTCATGTACCACATAATTACAGGCCTTTCTAAACCCTGGCATTCTCTTCATGCCTGTTACCTTCAAAACGTTATTCTTGGAAGTCCCGGCTAACTCTGCTTCAAAATAGCACTCCGTGAGTTCAGCCGCTTCCTTAGTGGATTTACATTTTTGTAACAATAAGAAAGCCTTGATCTCTGGTGGTACGGCCTCAAAATATTGCTTGAGAAGCACTGCGTCCATCAACGACTCAACAGTTGCTTTTTCAGGAGCAAGCCATTTTGTTGCCAAGCCTTTTAATCTCTGCATTAATGTTTTCGGCGTTTCTTTAGGCATGAGCCTTGCCTGTCTAAACAGACGCCGGTAGTGAATAGAAGTTAATCCTAACCTATCCCTTACTGCTAGCTTTACATCGGGGTAACTGGATGCTAGGCCTGCGGGCATAGCCTTGTAGGCCGCCAATGCCTCTCCGTTCAGGGACATTGCGAATCTCACAGCCCACTGATCTAGTGGCCATTTAGCCGCTTCCGCAATTCTCTCAAAAGCATCTGAGTAGTCATCAAAGTTATCAGTACTTTGCAATTGTCCTAGTGCCAATGCACTGCAGTTTTGTGGTCCTACCACATGTGGTAATAGTGTCCCAGCTTCGTCTGCTGTATGTGCCCTCTTCACCAGAGCTGCTAGTAAGTCCAAGAGCGGCTGCTAGCGCTGCCATAGTTCGTTCTTGTGTTAGTCTCATAAGCTCACTCTGGGCTTTCCACTGGGCTGCCATCCACTCTCGCATCTCCTGGGGATCCATCACGGAGTTTCAGCGTACCCGCAGGGAAGAAAAAAAGACAGGGCCCACCAAGTGCGGCACAATTTTCTTTTTTTTTTTTTTTCTGCCTGCCTCTCAAGGTACAAATTTCCTCTCCTTTCTCCAATATCCTCACCACCCGTGCCCACCTACTTGTACCTTAGCATGGTGTAGGATCTCGCGTTGAGAAAGGTTCTTGTCCACGCCTCCTTCCAGGTCAGGATGTGGAAATCCAGTTGCTGGAAAACTCCAAACCAGGTTTTTCTTCCTCAGGATTTTCTTCACTTGGCTTTTTTTTTCCCTCAGCCAGCTGTATCCTCTTTGAAGAAAGCCTTTTGTAGTATTTATTTTTCAAAAATCCTGCCAACTACGCCATTTATGTCACCAGCAGGGGCTGGACTGTGGCCTAAGCTAACAGCCAGACTGCTGGGCCTGACCTTTCTTATAGAAAGTTGTAGTTGTGAGCCAAGTGGTCAGGTTTTTCAAAAGGATTTTTATTCCCCTCCCGGGGTTGGATTTTCAAAAAGGTTATAATACAAAAAACTCAGGATACAACCATAATTCTGGTAAACTGAAGAAAACTTAAACATAGCATCTTGCTTCAACAGGATTCATAAATCACAGTATAAAGCTCATCCGATATGCTAGCTGTCTCTTCTTAGCTTTCTCAGCACTCACGAGGCACTCTTATCCTGGCTTCAGCATAAGGAGGAAACCATATCGGATAACAACAGCGTACAATCCATGGCTTCATCACATGGGCTTTCAATACCAGCCTCTGTAATCATAGGCTCACACTTTGCTTTATCATTTACAGTATTTTCATTAGAACAGAAAGTTTGCACCTTTCTTAGTCCCGTATCTCTATCAGTGCTCTCTGAACAGCCTTCTTCACAGCAGGGCAAATAGCTGTCATATAGCTTGTAATAGCAGGAAGGAGAGACACCTTTCTCTGAGTAAGCTTTATCCTTAAAACTTTTAAACTTCCTGCCTTTTACATTTGGCTGCAAACCATAACACTGTTCTCTTCTATTATATGAAGATTTCTCCCTTGGAAATCTTTTGCAGGGTTTCACTGGCACACACTCTTCAGGGTCAGACATACACACATCTTCAATAGCATTTCTTTCCCTCTCTAGGGTTTGTAACTGTTTTAAGCTGCCATGCTTTTCAGATACATATGGTTTGCCTTTTGCTGCCTCCCATTCATTCAGCACAGCCCGGTGCTTAGGAAATTCAAGCTGCATCAGAGGTAAGTGCTTCTTACAGCTGACCTCTCTGTGTGAAACTCTCCGTGTTTCTTTCCATGAATTTCTTTGTGGCTTCTTGCTAGAAGTTTCAGGCAGTTCTGACTCTGTGTCTGTATTTCCTGAATATTCTGAGCTTTCTTCTGAGTTCTGCAAGTCTCTCGTGTCTTGCCAGTCCTGCAAGTCTCTCGTGCCTTGCCAGTCTAACTCTGACTGCACTGAGCATTTTTTATACAGCTTCTTGGGCGTTCCCTTGCACAGGTGAAAGCCGTTTTCATCAGCAGCTGGGGAATGCTTACTAGCTAGGCGTGACTGCAGACCTCGTGTCTGAGTTTGTTTACGTTGCCTATGGTAACTGGGAACCTTGTGACTTGCCTGCCTGTCAGAATCTAAAATGCAAACAGCAGATTTCTGTGCTTCTGAGGCAGAGGGCAGATCTTCCGTATTACAATTGCTAGGAAAGGGGAAGTGCTACTATCAATATGCCAGATGTTGATTGGCACATTCCTGCTGCAGTATCATCTAGAAGGAGATCCTGGATTCTCTACAGGAAGAACTATTCAGGCAATTGTTAACAGACCCCACACGTGAAGGGGCCATACTGGACTTGGTGCCTACCAATGGTGAAAGTGTTTCTGATGTTGTAGTGGGAGATCATTTTGCATCCAGTGATCACCAGATGGTGTAGTTCAGTATTAGAACTAGGGCTGTTAGAATCCATTCAAAGGCGAGGATCTTAGACTTTAGGAAGACTAACTTTGCGAAGATGGGCCAAAACCTCAGGGAGTCGTTAGTTGGATGGGAACAGCTGAGGGATGTAGAAAAACAGTGGGAAAAACTGAAAGGGGATATTTTAAGGGCAACCAACCTTTTTGTTAAAATGGTAAATAAAGGTAAAAGGAAAAAGGAGACCGCTATGGTTTTCGAAAGAAGTAGCTGAAAAAGTGAAGAAAAAGAGGGAGGCCTTCATGAAATACAAGAGATCACAGAGAGAGGAAGACAGGCATCTGTATTTGGAAAAACGTAGAGAAGCTAACAAAGTAGTCAAGAAGGCAAAGATTCAAAAGGAGGAGGAAATAGCCAATGCAATAAAATGGGGGGATAAGACTTTTTTCAGATATATTAGTGAGAAGAGGAAGGGCAAGAGTGGTATTGTCAGACTCAAGGGTGCAGGGGAGGAATATGTAGAAGCTGATAAGGATAAAGCGGAATTGCTTAACAAATATTTTTTGTTCTGTGTTCACAGATGAAGAACCAGGTGCAGGACCTCAGAAAACACCCACAAATAGGAACAAAAGCAAAGGACATCTTGAACAATTTTCAAAAGACTGTATTCGTGAAAAACTAGCTCAACTTAAAGTAGACAAAGCGATGGGACAGGATGGGATACACCCGAGAATACTGAGGGAACTTGGGGACGTTCTAGAAGCTCCACTGACTGACCTTTTCAATGCCTCGTTGGAATTGGGAGTGGTGCCAAAGGACTGGAGAGAGGCTCATGTGTTGCCTTTACACAAAAGCGGAAGTAAGGATGTGGTTGAAAACTACAGGCCGGTTAGTTTAACTTCGGTGGTGAGTAAATTATTGGAAACGCTGCTGAAAGAGAAAGTACTGAGGTTTCTGGAGTCTAGCGGATTACAGGATCCGAGGCAGCATGGATTTACCATAGGCAGGTCTTGTCAGACAAATCTGATTGATTTCTTTGACTGGGTGACCAGGGAGTTGGACCGAGGGAGAGCCCTAGATGTGGTGTATTTAGATTTCAGTAAAGCCTTTGACACTGTTCCTCACAGGCGACTTATAAACAAACTGAGCACCCTAGGGATGGACCCTAAAGTTACTGCTTGGTTTAGAAATTGGTTGGGTAGGAGGCGACAAAGTGTACAAGTAAATGGAGCTCACTCTGAGGAGAAGGATGTTATCAGTGGTGTGCCCCAGGGATCTGTCCTTGGTCCGATTCTTTTTAACATCTTTGTTAGTGATATAGCGGAAGGGCTTTCAGGTAAGGTTTGCCTCTTTGCGGATGATACCAAAATCTGCAATAGAGTACACACCCAGGAAGGGGTAGATAACATGAGGAGGGATCTAGCTAAGCTTGAAGAATGGTCTAGAATTTGGCAGCTGGGATTTAATGTTAAAAAATGTAAGGTCATGCATTTGGGCTGCAGCAATCCAAGGGAGCAATATAGTATAGGGGGTGAAGTACTTTTGTCCACTAAAGAAGAGCGGGACCTAGGCGTGGTTGTGTCTGATGATCTTAAAGTAGCTAAACAGGTAGAAAAGGTGACGGCAAAAGCTAGAAGGATGCTTGGGTGCCTACGGAGAGGAATGGCTAGCAGAAAAAAGGAGGTGATAATGCCTCTGTATAAGTCTTTGGTGCGACCTCATTTGGAGTATAGTGTGCAATTCTGGAGACCGCACCTTCAAAAGGATGTGAACAGGATGGAGTCGGTGCAGAGGGTGGCTACTAAAATGATTAGTGGTCTTCATTATAAAGCATATGAGGACAGACTGAAGGATCTTAATATGTACACCTTAGAGGAAAGACGGGATAGAGGTGATATGAGTGAGATGTTTAAATACCTCCGTGGCATAAATGTTCAGGGAGAGAGCCTCTTTCAATTGAAAGCAAGTTCTGCTACGAGGGGACATGGGATGAGGGTGAAGGGAGATAGATTCAGCAGTGATATGCGGAAATATTTTTTTACGGAAAGAGTAGTGGATCCATGGAATAGTCTCCCAGTGGAGGTGGTAGAGATGAGGACAGTAACTGAATTCAAAAAAGCATGGGACAAACACAGAGGATCTCTAAAGGTAAAAAGGGGACTGTTGTAGTTGTTATGAAAGGACAGACTAGATAGGCCATGTGGTCTTTTTCTGTCTTCATATTTTCTATGTTTCTATGTTTCATGGTCTTAACCTTTCTCAACAAGTAAGGGATGTCCTTTGTGCTTCCACGAAACCTTCCACAAGACGTTCTTATGCTTTCAAGTGGAAAAGGTTTTCCATATGGTGTTCGCAAAAGGGTCTTCAGCCCTATGCGATACCTCTGGAATCACTACTAGAATATCTCCTTCATTTATCTAATGCAGGACTTATGACTAACTCAGTAAGAGTCCATTTAAGTGCTATTTCAGCTTCTTTAAAGTCTCTAAATGGTCAACCTATTTCCTCTCATCCTCTCATAGCGAGATTTATGAGGGGCCTTCTTCTAACTAAGCCTCCCATTAAGCCACCTCCAGTGGCATGGGACCTGAATTTGGTTCTGGAGCAGCTCATGAAGCCGCCCTTTCAACCTTTAGCTACTACCTCCTTGAAATTCCTCTCCTGGAAAGTTATCTTTCTCATTGCAATCACATCAGCACGTTGCATCAGTGAATTGCAAGCATTAGTTGCAATTCACTGAAGGAGGTTACTCGAGGTTCCATCATGATAAGGTAGTCCTTAGGACTCATCCACACTTTATGCCAAAGGTGGTCTCACCTTTTCATTTAAACCAGCCGGTTTGCCTGCCTGTATTTTTTCCAAGGCCTCATGCTTCAAATGCAGAAAGGAATCTTCATACTTTGGACTGTAAAAGAGCACTTGTCTTTTACTTACAAAGGACACAGCAACATAGAAAGTCTTCCCAACTCTTTGTTGCTTTTAATCCTTCTCATTTGGGATTCCAGTCTCCAAGAGAACATTATCCAACTGGATTGCACAATGTATTTCTTTTACCTATCAGAGTAAGAACCTTTCTCTGGAAGGCCATGTCACAGCTCACAATGTGAGAGCCATGGCTGCCTCAATGGCTCATTTACACTCTGTGTCTATTGACAACATCTGTTGAGCAGCTACTTGGGCCTCGGTTCATACGTTCACAGCCCATTACTGCTTAGATAAGGACTCCCGCCGGGATGCCTTGTTTGGTCAGGCTGTTCTACAACACCTGTTCCACACTTAATCAACTCCTACCCACCTTTCCCAGTAGAATGCCAGAGATCCATGGGGGGAAGTGGAGCCCTTTCACACGGGCACACAACTTCTGGGGTTTCTCTATGTGAAGACTACATTCCTGCTTGTTCCTGGAGATAGCATAGTTACTCACCTGTAACAGGTGATTTCCAGGAACAGCAGGAAGTTAGTCTTCACAACCCACCCACCTCCCCTAGGAGTTGTATCTCTCTTTTCTTTCCTTTCCCTCTCTCTCTCTTTGTCTCAGCTTTAAAACAACTGGAGAGAGGCAGTTGGGAAAGGCGGGAGGGCAGCACGCAGGCGCTGTGGGATGCTCCCAAAAACTTTCTAATTGGACGCTGGGGAGCGTTCCCACGCAGGCTACATCGGTACCGACGATACCCATATCTGAAGACTAAATTCCTGCTGTTCCCGGAGTAACTATGCTTTATAGTTTGATTCATGCGCTCCACGCTTCCTGAGGAGGGTGGATGCCAGGGAGTGTGAAAATCCCAAACTATTCCAAGAGCTTCTATTATGTTCTGCAATACCTTGGCTGTGAAATGACTTCCCTGATCACAGTCAATGTGTCCTATTATTCCATATCTTGGAATGATTTGCTCCAAAATTATCTTTGCTACCCCTGTTGTCGTGGCCATGGGATATGCTTCTACCCACATTGAAGGCGCCATCGGGCACACGGCTGCACACCACACCGGGGCCGGGCAATCGGCCCTTTAAAATGAAGGCGCCATCGGGCGCACGGCTGCACGCTGCACACCACGCCGGGGCCGGGCAGTTGGCCCTTTAAATTTAAGGCACCATCGGCCGCACGGCTGCACGCTGCACACCACGCCGGGGCCAGGCAGTCGGCCCTTTAAATTGAAGGTGCCATCGGGTGGGCCCGCGCCTGAGGGACCAAAGGCATGGTCTGTACACCCAGCACCATCTATTCACCAGCTAAACACCAGGCAGCCTCGAGGAGAAGAACAGAACCAAACGTTCCTCCACACACCTCACCTCCTGACCCCAACCAGCTCCCATACAAGTAAGCACCCACCACTGCTACCCACAGCATGGTGACTCCATTGCTACCCACTGCTCCCTCACCATCGCTACCCCATTACCCGCAATTAATTCTGCTTCATCGAACTTGCTACCCATTGCTGCTTTGAACTTGTTACCCATTGCCTGCTTTTAACTTGTTATCCATTGCCTGCTTTGAACTTGCCACCCATTGCCTGCTTTGAACTTGTTACCCATTGCCTGCTTTGAACTTGCCACCCATTGCCTGCTCTGAACTCGTTACCCATTGCTACATTGAACTTTGCTGCACAGGCTATAATCTCCCCGCTACTATAGTCTCCCCGCTACCTACTGATGGTACGTTTACCTATATTGCATAGCGTGCAGTCTTCACTTGTAAATCAACATATACTGCATAGTGTGTGGAATCCCTACCCACCTCATTGCTTGAAAATTAACATATGCTGCTTTGCCCCATTGCACCTCTTCCATGGCCCCCCATCTCATTGTCCTTCTCTTCCTCATACTCCCCAACTGCCTCCCCTCCTACCAGCACCCTCACTCCTCTCCCCCCTACTCCCCCTCTACCTTCCTCACTTCTCCCTCCATTCTGTCTTCTAACCTAGCATCTGCTCTTGAACTTCATTACACCCTCCCCCTCATTCAACCTGCCCCCCTCTCTTTAAGGCAACCCCACCCTCGCTTCCGATGTACGGCCTCTGCCTTACCCCGCTCTCTACTACTCCTTCTCCTTCTCTCATCAGGTAATATCAACCCCAATTCTGCCCCCCCCCCATTTTCTATTTCACTCTAAGAAGAGTTCCTCATGTACCTTATCTAATCTCATCCATATCCCTTCTCCTTTCCCCTTCTACCCACCCTCCCTCATGCCCCAATCACTCATCCAGAGATATCAACCCCAACCCTATCCCCTTTAGAGTTCTGTCTCACTCCAAAAGAAATCCTCACGTAACCTATCTAATCTCATCAATATCCCCCTTCATTCCCCTTCCACGTCCCCTCCCTCATGCCCCTCATGGAGAACACACTCATCCAGAAACACCCACCCGTACCCTAGCCCCTCTATATTACTCTGGAAATAGATCCTCACGTATCAGCCCCCCTAGACTGCCTTCTTACCCTGGAAAGAAATCCTCATGCAACTTGTCCAACCTTATCCATATCCCTCTCCTTTCCCCCTCCACTCTCCTGTTCTCATGTGCCCTATGGAACGCATGCTCAGTCACCAACAAACTTTATCTTTATTCCATACTTTATATACCACCCTTGTCGAAACGTGAGAGCGGTTTACAATAAAATATGTTAACGCTATAGAAAAGGAAAAGAACTCCATTATGTGACAGGAAAGAAAGAGTACCCAAAAGGTCATTAGAGATAGTGTGAAAACAGCCAATTAAGCGGGGCTAGGGGAGGGGAGGTCAAAAGCCTGTTGGAATAAATGTGTCTTTAATGATGTTTTGAATTGTTGGTATGAGGATTCCAGCCTGAGGGAAGATGGTAAGGCATTCCAGAGCGAAGGTCCAAGAAAAAAGAAGGCAGCATGATGCGTTTGTTTCAGATGAGCTTGTGATGGAGATGGTAAAGACAGACGGTTTGCATGCAGTGAACGTAATTGTTGGTAGGGAGTGTGGAGAGAAATAAGATTAGCTAAATAAAGCGGATTTTATGTGTAAATGTCCTTATGAGTTAAAATGAGGAACTTATACTTGAATCTGTAGCGAAATGGCAGCCAATGAAGATGTAACAGAAGGGGGTGTTACATGGTCTGATTTTCGAGCATTGGTAACTAGTCAAGCAGCAGTGTTCTGAATTAATTGAAGACGTTGGAGTTGGTAAGATGATAAATTGGCGAGGATAACATTACAGTAGTCTAATCTGGACATAACCAGGGCCAGTAAGAGAGTAATGAGAGAATCAGTAGGCAAGATGGAGCAAACTGCTCTAATTTGATGTAATGTAAGAAAAGAACGGTGAGAAAGATTTGAAACGTGGTTATGAAAAGAGAGTGAAAAGTCCAAAGTTACGCCTAGGTAATGGAAAGAGTAAGTGAGGGGGATAGCGGAAGCATTAATTTGAGGTGAAATTGTTGGGCAAGAAGTGCTCAAAGAAACCCACATGGCTGTTGATTTTTCTGGATTCAGATGGAGAAAATTATCAGAGAGCCAAGAGGCAATGTGGGAGAGACAACTGTTTAGCTGCGTGAGATCAATTTTGACCAGGGAGATATGGAAAAGAAGCACAATATCATCGGCGTAAATATAAACTGAAACAAGGAATTGTTGGATCATCAGGGGTAAGGGGGCGAGAAAAATATTGAAGAGCAATGGGGAGAGAAATGAGCCCTGAGGCACACCACAGATTAAGGTAACAGGAGAGGAGGACTGATGATTAACACAGACAGTGAAAAAGCGAGTGGTAAGAAAAGAATGGAACCAATTAAGTACTGTACCCCGCAGCCCGATATCATAGAGATGGGAGAGAAGAGTCTGGTGGTCAATTAAATCAAATGCCGCTGATAGATCTAACGAGACCTCGATCGTGGGCCACATGAATTTCATTCAAGAGAGCTAAAAGAACTGTTTCCATGCTATGCCTGGACCTAAATCCCGCTTGCCGCAGGTGGAGGGCGTTGGTAGCCTCCACATGAGATGCTAATTGCAAAAAGACAAAATGTTACAGAAGTTTAGCTAGGAAAGGGAGGTTGGATACAGGGCGCCAATTGGATAAGACAGAGGGATCAAGTGAGGGATGTTTTAACAGAGGATGTACAATAGCTGATTTCCATGGTAAAGGGAAGCAACCTGAGGACAGACTAGAGTTAAGAATAGTTACAATAATAGGCACTAACTGCAATGTAGGCTCCAGCAGCCATCCGGAAGGAAAAGGATCTAGCTGGCAAGTGGTTTTTCTGGACTTGGTTAAGGTCAACAGCAATTCTGAGGATGTAATGGGTTGAAATGTACACCAAGTATGGGCCAATGCTCTATTTACCGATAGGGAAGAAGGAGAGGTAGACTCAGAGGGGATTATTTCCTTACACAAAGATAGGGCAACAGGAGCTGATAAGGGGGAACATGAAGGAGAGAGAGGTAAAGGAGGGAGTGTAGAGAAGGACGTACATAGTTTTTGGATCTTCTCAGAGAAAAACGTCGCTAAAGCTGAGGGAGTTGGAGCCGCAAGTTGGGGGGTGGACGTAAGATAGAAAAGAGTTGCCTAGAAGAACTAGCGGCTCCAGATATTTTCAGAGTATAATAGGAACTCATGATCTCTTCATCTCTAATGCGCTACACCTTCTTGCCCTAACTGAAACCTGGCTCCTCCCCGATGACACCACATCCATTGCTGCTCTCTGCCACAGGGGATACCAGTTCTCCCATACACCTCACTCCACCGGCCGCGGTGGTGGAGTTGGGCTTCTACTTTCCCCCTCCTGCCAACTCCAACCACTCCTGCTGCCCAAGTCACATTCCTCCCTCTCTTTTGAAGTCCACTCCATTCACCTCTCTACACCTCTTCCCCTCCAAGTAGCTGTTATCTATCGCCCACGCATAAGAACATAAGATATGCCATACTGGGTCAGACCAAGGTCCATCAAGCCCAGTATCCTGTTTCCAACAGTGGCCAATCTAGGTCGTATGTACCTAGCAGTTTCCCCAAAAGACACAGGTTCCGCAATGCTTGTACTTTGTCAAGCATTGATATCCTGGGTCCCTTCTTAATAATGGTTTATGGACCTTTCCTCCAGGAACTTGTCCAAACCTTTTTTAAACCCAGCTACACTAACAGCCTTTACTACATCCTCCGGTAACAAATTCCAGAGTTTGATTACACGTTGAGTGAAAAAATATTTTCTTTTATTAGTCTTAAATAGTTTACCCTGTAGCTTCATTGCATGTCCCCTAGTCTTTCTATATTCTGATAACGTAAACAATCGATCTACATTTACCCGTTCCACTCCGTTCATTAATTTATAGACTTCTATCATATCTCCCCTCAGCCGTATCTTTTCCAGGTTAAAGAGCCCTAATCTTTTTAGCCTTTCTTCATAGGAGTATCCTTCCATCCCCTTTACCATTTTGGTGGCTCTTCTCTGAACCTTTTCTAATAACGCTATATCCTTTTTAAGATACGGCGACCAGAATTGCACACAATATACAAGGTGCGGTCTCACCATGGAACGGTATAGAGGCATTATAATATCTTTTGTTTTATTTTCCATTCCTTTCCTTATGATACCTAGCATTCTATTTGCTCTCTTGGCTGCCGCTGCACACTGGGCCGAGGGTTTTAACATGTTATCCACAATGACACCTAAATCTTTTTCCTGGGTGGTGGTTCCTAATGTGGAACCTTGCATCGTGTAACCATAGTTTGGGTTGTTCTTCCCTAGGTGCATACCTTTGCACTTGTCCACATTAAATTTCATCTGCCATTTTGATGCCCAGTCTTCCAATTTATCAAGATCCTCTTGCAATTTTCCACAATCCTCTTGGGTTTTAACAACTTTAAATAGTTTTGTGTCATCTGCAAATTTGATAACCTCACTCGTTATTCCACTTTCCAGGTCATTTATGAATATGTCAAAAAGCAGCGGACCCAGCACAGATCCCTGGGGTACACCACCATTCACCTTTCTCCATTGGGAAAATTAGCCATTTAGCCCACCCCTCTGCTTTCTATCTTTTAACCAATTCTTGATCCACAGTAGTACACTACCTCCTATCCCATGACTCTTTAGTGTTGCCAAAAGTCTCTGATGAGGGATCTTGTCAAAGGCTTTCTGAAAGTCCAGATACACTATATCAACCGACTCACCTTTGTCCACCTGTTTATTCACACTTTCAAAAAAACATAACAGATTAGTAAGACAAGATCTTCCTTGTCTAAAGCCATGTTGGCTGTCTCCCATTAGGCCATGACTATCTACATGCTGAGTATTTTTATTCTTTATGATGGTTTCTACCATTTTTCCCGGTACTGACGTGAGGCTCACTGGTCTGTAGTTTCCCGGATCACCCCTGGAACCCTTTTTAAAAATTGGTGTTACATTGGTGATCCTCCAATCTTCAGGTATTAGAGATGATTTTAATGATAGTTCACAGATTACTAATAGCAGGTCTGCAATCTCATATTTCAGTTCTTTCAACACCCTTGGATGTATACCATCCGGCCCAGGTGATTTGCTACTCTTCAGTTTATCTAATTGTTGTAATACATCTTCCTGATGTATCGATATTTCCTTCAATTCTTCCGCACCATTAAATACCACTTCAGTCATGGGTAACATCCCTACATCTTCCTCAGTAAAGACCGAAACAAAGAATTCATTCAGTCTCTCCGCTATCTTCTTGTCGCCTCTTAGTGCCTCTGATATAAAAAAGGAGGTGATAATGCCTCTGTATAAGTCTTTGGTGCGACCTCATTTGGAGTATGGTGTGCAATTCTGGAGACCGCACCTTCAAAAAGATGTGAACAGGATGGAGTCGGTGCAGAGGGTTGCTACTAAAATGATTAATGGGCTTCGTTATAAAGCATATGAGGACAGACTTAAGGATCTTAATATGTACACCTTAGAGGAAAGGCGGGATAGAGGTGATATGATTGAGATGTTTAAATACCTCCGTGGCATAAATGTTCAGGGAGAGAGCCTCTTTCAATTGAAAGCAAGTTCTGCTACGAGGGGACATGGGATGAGGGGGAAGGGAGATAGATTCAGGAGTGATATGCGGAAATATTTCTTTACGGAAAGAGTAGTGGATCCATGGAATAGTCTCCCAGTGGAGGTGGTAGAGATGAGGACAGTAACTGAATTCAAAAAAGCATGGGACCAACACAGAGGATCTCTAAAGGTAAAAAGTGGACTGTTGTAGTGGTTGTTATGGAAGGACAGACTAGATAGGCCATGTGGTCTTTTTCTGTCATCATGTTTCTATGTTTCTTTAACTCCTCTATCATCTAATGGTCCAACCGACTCTCTCACAGGTTTTTTGCTACGAATGTACTTGAAAAAATCTTTATTCCGTGTTTTTGCTTCCGCAGAAAGCTTCTTCTCAAATTCTCCCTTTGCCTTCTTTATCAATGCCTTGCATTTGACCTGCCAGTGCTTGTGCTGTTTCCAGATTTCGTCGTTTGGCTCTTTTTTCCATTTCCTAAAAGATGCTTTTTTGGCAACAACAGCCTCTCTGACCTCACCTTTAAACCATGCTGGCAGTTTTTTGGACTTCCTTCCACTTTTCTTAAAGCGTGGAATACAGCTGGTCTGGGCTTCCAAGATAGTATTTTTCAACAACACCCAAGCTTGATGTAAGTTTTTAACCTTTGAAACTGCTCCTTTTAGGTTTTTCTTAACTATTTTCCTCATTTTATCATAGTCTCCCTTTCGAAAGTTAAAAGGTAGTACTATGGATTTCCTTACTGTCCCTCCTCCTCCACTAATTAAATCAAAGGCGATCATGCTATGATCACTATTGCCAAGTGACCCCAACACCCTTATCTCTTGCACTAGATCTGGTGTTCCACTAAGGACTAGGTCTAATATGGCTTCCCCTCTGGTCGGTTCATGAACCAGCTGCTCCAAGAAGCAGTCATTTATGTCATCTAGGAACTTTATCTCCCTAGCATGTCCTGCCGTGACACTCACCCAGTCGATACCGGGGTAATTGAAATCAACCATTATTATTACCGAGCTACTTTTGGTAGCTTCCTTGATTTCTTTGAGCATTTCATCATCCATTTGTTCATTCTGGCCAGGCGGTCGATAGTACACCCCACTGCCATCGCCTTCCCCTTTTTACATGGAATTTCAATCCAGAGAGATTCTACAGCAATATTTGTTTCCTGCAAAACTTTAATCCTTTCTGACTCAATGCCCTCTCTAACATAGAGCGCAACCCCTCCACCAATTTGATCAGCTCTATCATCACGATATAGTTTGTACCCAGGTATCACAGTGTCCCACTGGTTGTCCTCCTTCCACCATGTCTCTGATATTCCAATCATATCTAACCTCTCATTTAGTGCTATATATTCTAACTCTCCCATCTTATATTTTAGACTTCTAGCATTTGCATACAAGCATTTTAGAGACTGTTTTTTATTCATATTAATTTGGCTATTGGTAGACATGGGTAATTTGGGATCTTTAAGCTCTGTCTGCTTCATACTCGAGGGCATTTGGGCTACTTTACTCTTTTTTGGAACCTCTCTGCTTTTGATAATATCCTTCAAGGATACATTCTTCCGAACCATCCGCTCTTTGGCGACTGTCGGCTTTCCCCTGTTATCTAGTTTAAAAGCTGCTTTATCTCCTTTTTAAAGGTTAATGCCAGCAGCCTGGTTCCATCCCGGTTAAGGTGAAGCCCATCCCTCCTTTCCCCATAATGTACCCCAGTTCCTAACAAATCCAAACCCCTCATCTCTGCACCATTGTCTCATCTACACATTGAGACTCCGGAGTTCTGCCTGCCTTTTGGGTCCTGCACGTGGAACAGGAGACATTTCGGAGAACACTACCCTGGAAGTTCTGGATTTCAACTTCCTACCTAAAAGCCTAAATTTAGCCTCCAGAACCTCCCTACCACATTTTCCTATGTCATTGGTACCGACATGTACCAAGACAGCAGACTCCTCCCCAGCACTATTTAAGACCTTATCTAGGTGGCGCGTGAGGTCCACTACCTTCACACCAGGCAGGCATGTTACCAGGCGATCCTCACGTCCACCAGCCACCCAGCTATCTACATGCCTAATGATTGAATCACCAACTATAACGGCTGTCCTAACCCTTCCCTCATGGGCACATGGCCCTGGAGAAACTTCCTCGGTGCGAGAGGGTTTTACATCACCTGGAGGACAGGTCCTAGTTACAGGATCACTTCCTGCCACACCTGGGTGATGCTCTCTTGTCACGTGACCTCTCTCCTCCATGGCAACAGGGATGCTGCCAGACTGGAGGTGGGACTTCAGGACTATATCCCTGTAGGTCTCGTCTATGTACCTCTCTGTCTTTCTTATGTTTTCCAAGTCTGATACTCTAGCCTCTAGAGAACGGACTCGTTCCCTGAGAGCAAAGAGCTCCTTGTACCTAGTGCACACGTAAGACCTCTCACCAACTGGGAGAAAATCATACATGTGACACTCAATGCAAAAGACTGGAAAGCCCCCATCTCGCTGCTGGACTGCTGTCTGCATCTTAGTTTTAAGTTTTTGTTTAGATCTTTAAGTTCTTTACTTACTAAGGGTTGTTATGGATATTTATACCAATAAAACTGTACCTAATACATTTAATATACCTTGTTCACCTGAAGCTTAATTAATCTCAGGTCCTTAGTGTATGACTGATTTGGATAACGAGCTTCACCGGAGAGCACCTCCTGTCTTTTAAGATGTGTAAGTACCTATAAAGCTACGATTATCCCAGGGGTGGGTGGGTGTGGGGAGGGAGGGAGAGAAATAACACTTATTAAAAGTGGGCTGCTACACAGTACTCTGTCCTGTGCTGCTGAGGTAAGCTATATTCTTATTTGATTTAAATTATAGCTCTTTGCTGCTGCTAGGCTCTAACTTATTATGAAATTTAAACTACAAGTTCTCTGCTGGGTTCTAAATTTAACCAGAAAGCTCTCTTCTGTGTTTTAAATTGAAACTAAAAGTACTTTGCTGATGCTAGGCCCTGAGTGACTATTAAATCTAAACTACAGCTCTCTGCTGGGTTCCAAAGTTAACCAGAAAGCTCTCTTCTGTGTTTTAAATTTAAACTAAAAGTACTTTGCTGATACTATGCCCTGAGTGACTATTAAATTAAAACTACAAGCTCTCTGCTGGGTATGAAATATATCCAGAAAGTTCTCTTCTGTGTTTTAAATTTAAACTTAAACTGCTGCTACTAGACCCTGACTGATTGAACAAAAAATAGTGGGTTCACAGATTAAATAGCTTTAATAGAAAGAATTCCCTTCAGAAAATTCCCAGAAGTATATACTCACAATTGCAGATCTCTCTCCATAAGTAACAGTCCCCTTTTCTAGTCCTTCAAGACTGAGGATCACGGAGCTCTGGTTGAGCTATTTATGCCTGTGCTGCTGAGGTAAGCTGTGACCAACTTCCTGGATGATTAACAGTCCTTGCTTGGATAGAAGGAGTCTTTCAAAATGGCCTTTTGAACCTGGTGTTAACACCTATTGAAAAGATAAATCCACATTGACCTTCCTTACCGACTTCGACTCCTGGCTTTCCATCTTTCTGGATCCCTCTTCCCCCACCCTTATTCTTGGCGATTTTAACAATCACGTCGATAACCCCTCCGATCCCCATGCCTCAAAGTTCCTCGCCCTCACCTCCTCGTTCGACCTCGAACTCTGCTCCACTGTCCCCCCCTACCTGCATGGCCACTGCCTTGACCTGATACTCTTCTCCAACTCCTTTCCCTCAAACTTCCACAACTCAATCCTTCCCTCATCTGACCATCACCTTCTAACCTTTAATCTCCAGCTTCCACCGTCTCTATCTCGTCCTGTCTCCTCCGACCTATTCAGAAACCTTCGTAATATTGAACCCCTGACCCTTTCCTTCACCATTTCTCCTTCTCTTTCCTCCATTATGTCCTCCAAGTCCGTCGATGAGGCAGTATCCTCTTATAATGCTGCACTATCCTCGGCTCTCGACACTCTTGCCCCACCCACCCCACGTCCTGACCGATGTTCTGATCCCCAGCCCTGGCTTTCTTACACAACCCGCTACTTATGCATCTGTGCCTGCTCTGCTGAATGTGCCTGGAGCAAATCCCGCTCCCCGGAAGACCACCTACACTTCAAATTCATGCTTGGCTCCTTCCAATCAGCCATAGCACTTGCCAAACAAGAATACTACATCCATCTGACTAACTCCCTTGCTTCTAATCCTCGCCGCCTCTTTAATACCCTCAATTCCCTCCTTAAGGTGCCCCCACCCCCGGTCCCACCCTCCCTCTCCACCCAAACTCTAGCCGACTACTTCCATGACAAAATCCACAAAATTACCCTCCAATTCCCCACTTCCTCATCTACCTCTCCCCCTCCCAAATTCTCCCCTCATCCATACCTCTTCTACCCTCTCCTCCTTCCCTACGATCTCTGAAGATGAAACCGCACTCCTTCTTTCCTTCTCCAAACCCACCACCTGTTCCTCTGACCCTATCCCCACCCATCTCCTACACCCCAACTCCTCTTCTGTTGTCTCCTCCATCTCTCATATTCTCAACCTTTCACTCTCCACTGCTACTGTCCCTGCCAACTTCAAACATGCTGTTGTCACACCTCTCCTCAAGAAACCCTCACTGGATCCCACCTGTCCCTCTAACTATTGACCAATCTCCCTCCTTCCCTTCATATCTAAACTACTAGAACGAGCAGTCCACCACCGCTGCCTCGACTTCCTCACCTCCCAGGCCCTCCTGGACCCACTGCAATCCGGCTTCCGTCCCCTACACTCCACTGAAACGGCTCTTACAAAAGTCTCCAATGACTTGTTACTGGCTAAATCTAAGGGCCTCTACTCTATCCTCATCCTTCTCAACCTCTCCGTTGCCTTTGACACTGTTGACCACAATCTTCTCCTCACCACCCTCTCCTCGCTTGGTTTCAAGGGATCCGTACTATCCTGGTTCTCCTCCTACCTCTCCCATCGCTCCTTTATCGTATGCTCCAGTGGCTCCTCCTCCTCCCCACCCCACTCCATGTCGGTGTACCCCAGGGATCCGTCTTGGGCCCCCTCCTTTTCTCCTTCTATACCCAGTCCCTTGGCATGCTTATCTCCTCCCATGGCTTTCAGTACCATCTCTATACCGACAACTCCCAAATCTACATCTAATATCTCTCCAGCAATCCAGACCAAGATCTCTGCCTGCCTTTCTGACATTGCTACTTGGATGTCTCACCGCCGCTTAAAACTAAACATAGCCAAGACCGAACTCCTGGTCTTTCCCCCCAACTCCTCCCCTCCTCTTCCCCCTTTCTCAGTCTCCGTGGCTGGATCTACGATCCTTCCTGTTCCCTCGGTCCGCAATCTAGGGGTTATCTTCGACACCTCTCTCTCCTTCTCCACACATATCCAGCTTATAGCTAAGACCTGCCGCTTCTTTCTCTACAACATTAGCAAAATCCGCCCCTTCCTTTCCGAACACACTACCAAAACGCTAATCCACTCCTTAATCTCCTCTCGCCTCGACTACTGCAACTTACTCCTTGCTGGTCTCCCCGCGAGCCATCTCCTTCCCCTTCCCCTTCCATCTATACAAAACCATGCTGCTCGACTTATCTTCCGCCAGTCTCGCCATGCCCACATTACTCCCCTTCTCAAGTCGCTTCACTGGCTCCCTATCCAATTCCGCATCCAATTCAAACTTCTCCTACTGAGTGCATTCACTCTGCAGCCCCTCTATACCTCTCATCTCTTATCTCTCCATACATCCCCTCTCCGCAACTTCGCTCCGCTAACAAATTACTTCTTTCTAGGCCTGTCACTCGAACCGCTAACTCCCGACTTCGCTCCTTTCACCTTGCTGCTCCTTATGTGTGGAACAGCCTACCTCTCCCCATATACCAGACACCCTCTCTGGCTCTCTTCAAATCCAGGTTGAAGACCCACCTCTTCACAATCGCTTTCAGATCCTGACTTCCACCCCTTATCTTAACCTGACTCCCGTCAATTTTCATGACTGAGTTGTAAGACCACACTGTGCTTTGCACCGTATTGACTACTGCTCTGTATTGTCTCGTTTTTTGACTAATGCTCTGTATTGTCTCGACTAGATTGTAAGCTCTGATGAGCAGGGACTGTCTCTTGTATGTTTATCTGTACAGCGCTGCGTGCATGGCGCTATATAAGTGCTCAATAGTAGTAGTAGTACCCTGTCAGGTGATCCACTATTACCAAGAGGTATTTCACCCGTCCAACCAGGGGAAATTCAGTGAAATCAATCTGTATGTTTTGAAATGGGTGGAGACCAGGATCTCTCCCTCCCTGCGGTTGTTTCCTAAGGACCTTTTTATTTATTCTCTTACAGGTCACCTCTCACACACCTGCTTGGCTACTGTGTATATCCCCATATATGCATAATACCTTAGAATCAGATCACACATTGCTTGTACACTCCAATGACTCCCTTGGTGTAAAATGGCTATAATTTCTCTCATGATTTGTTTGTTCACCATCTGTCTTCCATCAGGTAGAACCCACTTTCCCCCTTTGGTTTCTGTTGCCCCTATTTCCTCAAGCTGTTGTTTTTCCCTTGCAGTAAAGGTGGGATTTACTGTGTGACTCACTACTTCTGGGGTTAAGTGGAATATAGGGGATATGTTTTCCCCTAAGGCAGCTTCCTTAGCAGCCTCGTCGGCTACTGTATTCCCTCTCACCTCAAATGAATTCCCAGCTTGATGTCCCTTTAAATGCACTACTGCTATCTCTTATGGTAGCAGCAGATTTTTCAACACTTGTTTAATTAATTCCTCATACACTAACTCCTTTCCTTTGCTGTTTATCAAACCATGTTCTCCAAGTTATAATGCCCTGTTCAATGTAATTTCAGTTTGTTCAATGTAAACCGCACTGATGCAGAATAGCGCGGTATATAAGAGAATGTAAATAAATAAATAAATAAAATAAATGTTCCTCCCAGATTTTTCCAAAGGTGTGTACCACTCCAAAGCATATTTTGAGTCCGTGAAGATGGTCCCATCTCCACTCCCTAATAGCTTCAAAGCCTGATTCAGGGCATATAATTCACATGTTTCTGCTGACCAGTTATTGGGTAGCCTGCCTGCTTTGAGGGAGCAGTGACTTTCTCCTTCTACTACTGCATATCCATTTCGTCTTTTCCCTTCTATCACCTTGGAGGATCCGTCTACAGACAAATGATTCCCTGCATACAAGGGGGTATCCCCTAAGTCTGGTCTTAGCCTGGTCTGGTATTCTATGATGTCCAAGCAGTCATGTTCTGGTTCCTCACTTTCCCCCTCACCTTTCCATAAGAAAGTGGCTGGGTTTAAACACTGCTCTGTGGTTAACACTAGATCATCTTTTTCCATTAGTATTGCCTCATATTTCAGGATTCGTGAATCAGTGAGACACCTCCCAGCCCTCTTGAGTTAGGATGGTTCTCACCTGATGTGGGGTACTTACTACTAGGGCCCCTCCAAACGTCAATGTCCTGCTCTTATCCACCAGTAGGGTTGTTGCCGCCACTGCTTGGACACACTCTGGCCATCCTCTAGACACTGAATCTAGAATTTTAGATAAATATGCTACTGGCTGTTTCTTTCCTGCCCATTTTTGAATAAGGACCCCCAACGCAGTCCCTTTGTCAACAGTGACAAAAAGGTGGAAGGGTTTGTGCAGCGAGGGTAAAGCCAGGACTGGGGCTTCTACCAAGCTTTGTTTTAGTTCTCTTACTAACTCCTGCTCCTCTTCTTTCCAAATTAAGTTGTTAGGTTCCTTCTCTAACAGCTTCAAGTATAATCCTTTAGTCTTTTGGGCATATGAGTCTATCCATAACCTACAGTATCCAGCTAATCCCAGGAACTTCCTTAGTTCCTTTTTTGTCTTTGGAAGTGGTAAATCTGCAATTCCTTTTATTCGCTCTGGACTGATTCTCCTTTTTCCTTCACTAATCAGATGTCCAAGGTATTTTACTTCTTTCTCTACAAATTGTAATTTGGTTTTGGAAACTCGAAACCCCTGACTTCCCAGAAACTCCAATAGGGCTCTGGTAGCTTCATTGACTTGAGTTTTCTTTTCTCCTGATATTAAAAAATCATCTGCATACTGCAAAGGAGTCACACCGGATGGTGTAGAGAACTTTTCTAATACTTGTTCCAGTACTTGTCCAAACAAGTTGGATGATTTTGTAAACCCTTGGGGTAACACTGTCCGCCGGAATTGTTGTTTCCGGCTAGTATCGCTGTCCTCCCACTCAAAAGCAAACATGCCCCTACTAGTTGGATCTAAGGGACAGGTCCAAAATGCATCTTTCAAATCTATAACACTAAACCACTTAGGCTCATGGGGTATTTTACTCAGTATCATGTAGGGGTTCGGCACCACTGGGTGCCTTACCTGTACTATTTGGTTCAGCTTTCTCAAGTCCTGTACTAACCTATATGATTCATCTGGTTTTATTACTGGCAAGATGGGAGTGTTAAATGGGGACATACATGGTTCTAGTAGTGCATCCTGGAGTAAGCATTTTATAACAGGTTGGAGGCCCTTACAGCCTTCCAAAGAAATGGGATATTGTTTTTGGCAAACTATCTCGCCCTTCTGTCTTAATTCTATCTTTAGGGGTGGAATATCCAGTCCTCCCCTGTTTCCTTCCCTTGCCCATACTACAGGGTCTATCTGGCTTTCTTCCTCCTCAGTGAGGAGAGCCATTCCTACAACAATTTGGTTGTTTTTTACCTTCATTTCCAAGTTTAACTGTGTAATCATATCCCTTCCCAAAAGATTACCCCCTGCCTCTGGAATGTACAGCAAATGTCCCTCTATCTCTTCTTTGTCTAATTTTAGCAGTGTTGGTTCAAATATTGAAACTGGAAACCCCTCTCCCTTCACTCCTGAAACTCTAAATTTTTGATTTGATAACTTCATTCCTTTTGGTACATAGTTTAAAGAACTTCGGGCAGCCCCTGTGTCTACTAAAAATACTACTTCTTCCTTTGGCCCCACCTTCACATTTATCAGGGGTTCTTCGTGGGACCTTAGATTAAGAAACCCCTGACACCCCTAATCTTCATCAAAATTCATCTGTGGTAATATTTCTTCTTCTCGCTTTAATTCAGGACACTCTCTCTTAAAGTGACCTATTTTCCCACAGTGATAACATCCTGCCTGCACTTGGGGCGTGGACTGAGAATTACCAGTCCGGTATTTCGGCCACCCTTGCCCTGTACTCCTGTTAACCCATCCTCTCCCACGTCCTCTCCCCCTTTGCCCTATACCTCCCCTGGTTTTACTCATCACCTGCTCAACAGTATTTACCATCATCTTTGTCTTTTGTTTTTGTTTCTCATCCTCTCTTTTCACATACACTTTCAGTGCTTCTCTCAGCAAATCCTCTAATGGTTTATCATTCCAACCCTCTATCTTTTCAAGTTTTTTTATTATGTCGGGCCAGGACTTGGTCACAAAATGCACCTTTAATAGTCCTTTGGCTACATCACTGTCTGCACTTATTCCTGAAAATTTTCTCATCTGGCCTTTTAGTCTCTGCAGGAAAACAGAAGGTGTTTCTTCCTTTTCCTGATATACTTCAAAAGCCTTGTTAAAGTTCTGAGATCTTGGGGTTTCTTCCTTGATACCCTTGATAACTAGACCCCCGAGATTTTTCATATAGGTTCGGTGGTCTGAATTCAAATTATCCCAGGCGGGATCAGTTTTATTGGTATAAATACCCATAGTTTTATTGGTATAAATACCCATAGCAACCCCTAGTAAGTAAGAACTTAAAGATCTAGACACAAACTTAAAACTAAGATGCAGACAGCAGTCCAGCAGCGGGATGGGGGCTTTCCAGTCTTTTGCATTGAGTGTCACATGTATGATTTTCTCCCAGTTGGTGAGAGGTCTTACGTGTGCACTAGGTGCAAGGAGCTCTTTGCTCTCAGGGAACAAGTCCGTTCTCTTGAGGCTAAAGTAGCAGACTTGGAAAACATAAGACAGACAGAGAAGTACATAGATGAGACCTACAGGGATATAGTCCTGAAGTCCCACCTCCAGTCTGGCAGCACCCCTGTTGCCATGGAGGAGAGAGGTCACGTGACAGGAGAGCATCACCCTGGTGTGGCAGGAAGTGATCCTGTAACTAGGACCTGTCCTCCAGGTGATGTAAAACCCTCTCGCACCGAGGAAGTTTCTCCAGGGCCATGTGCCCATGAGGGAAGGATTAGGACAGCCGTTATAGTTGGTGATTCGATCATTAGGCATGTAGATAGCTGGGTGGCTGGTGGACGTGAGGATCGCCTGGTAACATGCCTGCCTGGTGCGAAGGTAGTGGACCTCACGCGCCACCTAGATAAGGTCTTAGATAGTGCTGGGGAGAAGTCTGCTGTCTTGGTACATGTCGGTACCAATGACATAGAAAAATGTGGTAGGGAGGTTCTGGAGGCAAAATTTAGGCTTTTAGGTAGGAAGTTGAAATCCAGAACTTCCATGGTAGCATTCTCCGAAATGCTTCCTGTTCCACGCGCAGGACCCAAAAGGCAGGCAGAGCTCCGGAGTCTCAATGCGTGGATGAGACAATGGTGCAGAGATGAGGGTTTTTGATTTGTTAGGAACTGGGGAACATTCTGGGGAAAGGAGGGGCTCTTCCGAAGGGATGGGCTTCACCTTAACCAGGATGGAACCAGGCTGCTGGCATTAATCTTTAAAAAGGAGATAGAGCAGCTTTTAAACTAGATATTAGGGGAAAGCCGACAGTCGCCCAAGAGCGGATGGTTCGGAATAATGTATCCTTGAAGGATACTACCAAAAGCAGAGAGGTTCCACAAAAGAGTAAAGTAGCCCAAATGCCCTCGAGTATGGAGCAGACAGAGCTTAAAGATCCCAATTTACCCATGTCTAACAATAGCCAAATTAACATGAATAAAATACATTCTCTAAAATGCTTGTATGCAAATGCTAGAAGTCTAAAGAATAAGATGGGAGAGTTAGAATATATAGCACTAAATGAAAGGTTAGATATGATTGGAATATCAGAGACATGGTGGAAGGAGGACAACCAGTGGGACACTGTGATACCTGGGTACAAACTATATCGTAATGATAGAGCTGATCAAATTGGTGGAGGGGTTGCGCTCTATGTTAGAGAGGGCATTGACTCAGAAAGGATTAAAGTTTTGCAGGAAACAAAATCTGCTGTAGAATCTATATGGATTGAAATTCCATATAAAAGGGGGAAGGCAATGGCAGTGGGGGTGTAACTATCGAGCACCTGGCCAGAATGACCAAATGGATGATGAAATGCTCAAAGAAATCAAGGAAGCTAACAAAAGTTACAGCGCAGTAATAATAATGGGTGATTTCAATTACCCCGGTATCGACTGGGTCAATGTCACGTCAGGACATGCTAGGGAGATAAAGTTCCCAGATGAAATAAATGACTGCTTCTTGGAGCAACTGGTTCATGAACCGACCAGAGGGGAAGCCATATTAGACCTAGTCCTTAGTGGAACACCAGATCTAGTGCAAGAGATAAGGGTGTTGGGGCCATTTGGCAATAGTGATTTAATTAGTGGAGCAGGAATAGTAAGGAAATCCACAGTGTACTACCTTTTAACTTTCGAAAGGGAGACTATGATAAAATGAGGAAAACAGTTAAGAAAAAACTAAAAGGAGCAGTTGCAAAGGTTAAAGACGTACATCAAGCTTGGGTGTTGTTGAAAAATACTATCTTGGAAGCCCAGACCAGCTGTATTCCACGCTTTAAGAAAAGTGGAAGGAAGTCCAAAAAACTGCCAGCATGGTTTAAAGGTGAGGTCAGAGAGGCTGTTGTTGCCAAAAAAAGCATCTTTCAGGAAATGGAAAAAAGAGCCAAACGACGAAACCTGGAAACAGCACAAGCACTGGCAAGTCAGATGCAAGGCATTGATAAGGCAGGCAAAGAGAGAATTTGAGAGAAGAAGCTTGCTGCGGAAGCAAAAACGCGAAATAAAGACCTTTTCAAGTACATTCGTAGCAAAAAACCTGTGAGAGAGTCAGTTGGTCCATTAGATGATAAAGGGGTTAAAGGAGCACTAAGAGGCGACAAGGCGATAGTGGAGAGACTGAATGAATTCTTTGCTTCGGTCTTTACTGAGGAAGATGTAGGGATGTTACCCATGACTGAAGTGGTATTTAAAGGTGCGGAAGAATTGAAGGAAATATCGATACATCGGGAAGATGTCTTACAACTATTAGATAAACTGAAGAGTAGCAAATCACCTGGGCCGGATGGTATACATCCAAGGGTGTTGAAAGAACTGAAATATGAGATTGCAGACCTGCTATCAGTAATCTGTGAACTATCATTAAAATCATCTCTAATACCTGAAGATTGGAGGATCGCCAATGTAACACCAATTTTTAAAAAGGGTTCCAGGGGTGATCCGGGAAACTACAGACCGGTGAGCTTGACGTCAGTACCGGGAAAAATGGTAGAAACCATCATAAAGAATAAAATTACTCAGCATGTAGATAGTCACAACCTAATGGGAGACAGCCAACATGGCTTTAGACAAGGAAGATCTTGTCTTACTAATCTATTATGTTTTTTTTGAAGGAGTGAATAAACAGGTGGACAAAGGTGAGTCGGTTGATATTGTGTATCTGGACTTTCAGAAAGCCTTTGACAAGGTCCCTCATCAGAGACTTTTGGCAAAACTAAAGAGTCATGGGATAGGAGGCAGTGTACTATTGTGGATCAGGAACTGGTTAAAAGATAGAAAGCAGAGGGTAGGGCTAAATGGCCAGTTTTCCCAATGGAGAAAGGTGAATAGTGGTGTACCCCAGGGATCTGTGCTGGGTCTGCTGCTTTTTGACATATTCATAAATGACCTGGAAAGTGGAATAACGAGTGAGGTTATCAAATTTGCAGATGACACAAAACTATTGAAAGTTGTTAAAACCCAAGAGGATTGTGAAAAATTGCAAGAGGATCTTGATAAATTGGAAGACTGGGCATCAAAATGGCAGATGAAATTTAATGTGGACAAGTGCAAGGTTATGCACCTAGGGAAGAACAACCCAAACTATGGTTACACGATGCAAGGTTCCACATTAGGAACCACCACCCAGGAAAAAGATTTAGGCGTCATTGTGGATACCATGTTAAAACCCTCGGCCCAGTGTGCAGCGGCGGCCAAGAGAGCAAATAGAATGCTAGGTATGATAAGGAAAGGAATGGAAAATAAAACAAAAGATATTATAATGCCTCTATATCGTTCCATGGTGAGAGCACACCTTGAATATTGTGTGCAATTCTGGTCGCCGTATCTTAAAAAGGATATAGCGATTTTTGAAAAGGTTCAGAGAAGAGCCACCAAAATGGTAAAGGGGATGGAAGGATACTCCTATGAAGAAAGGCTAAAAAGGTTAGGGCTCTTTAACCTGGAAAAGAGACGGCTGAGGGGAGATATGATAGAAGTCTATAAATTAATGAACGGAGTGGAACGGGTAAACGTAGATCGACTGTTTACGTTATCAGAATATAGAAAGACTAGGGGACATGCAATGACGCTACAGGGTAAACTATTTAAGACTAATAAAAGAAAATATTTTTTCACTCAACGTGTAATCAAACTCTGGAATTTGTTACCGGAGGATGTAGTAAAGGCTGTTAGTGTAGCTGGGTTTAAAAAAGGTTTGGACAAGTTCCTGGAGGAAAGGTCCATAAACCATTATTAAGAAGTGACCGAAGATATCAATGCCTGACCCAGTACAAGCATTGTGGAACTTGTGTCTCTTGGGGATACTGCTAGGTACATATGACCTAGATTGGCCACTGTTGGAAACAGAATACTGGACTTGATGGACCCTGGTCTGACCCAGTATGGCATATCTTATATTCTTATGTTCTTATGAATAAAATTATTGAACATGTAGTTAGTCATGGTTTAATGGGAGAAAGCCAACGTAGCTTTAGCCAAGGAAGGTCTTTCTAACCTGTTATAGTTTTTTGAAGGTGTGAATAAAAACAGGTAGACAAAGGTGAGCTGGCCGATATAGTGTATTTGGACTTTCAGAAAGCCTTTAACAAGGTCCTTCATGAAAGACTCTTGGCGAAGTTAAAAAGTCATGGGATAGGAGGCAGTGTACTATTGTGGATCAGAACTGGTTAAAAGATAGAAAGCAGAGAGTAGGGCTGAATGGCCAGTTTTCCCAATGTAGCAAGGTGAATAATGAGGTACAGTTGCTGTATACAGAAGTAGAAGGTTGTGGGTTGTGTCCTGCCAGTGGACCAGGTTTTAAAACTATTATTAAAAGGGACCTGGGATATCACTGCTTGACACAATACAAGCATTGAGGAACCTGTGTCTTTTGGGGAAACTGCTAGGTACTTATGACCTAGATTGGTCACTGTTGGAAACAGGATACTGGGCTTGATGGACCTTGGTATGACCCAGTATGGCATATCTTATGTTCTTACCCCAGGGTTCTGTGCTGGGTCTGCTGCTTTTTAACATATTCGTAAATGACCTAGAAAAGGGAATAACGAGCGCGGTCATCCGATTTGCAGATGACACAAAATTATTCAAAATTTTTAAAACCCAAGAGGATTGTGAAAAATTGCAAGAGGACCTTGATAAATTGGCATGCTGGATGTTCAAATGGCAGATGAAATGTAATATGGAATTGAAAAATGAAAATGAAATGTAAAATGTAATATATAATATGGAACTCTGGAATTTGTTACCGGAGGATGTAGTAAAGGCTGTTAGTGTAGCTGGGTTTAAAAAAGGTTTGGACAAGTTCCTGGAGGAAAGGTCCATAAACCATTATTAAGAAGGGACCCAGGGTATCAATGCTTGACCCAGTACAAGCATTGCGGAACCTGTGTCTTTTGGGGAAACTGCTAGGTACGTATGACCTAGATTGGCCACTGTTGGAAACAGGATACTGGGCTTGATGGACCTTGGTCTGACCCAGTATGGCATATCTTATGTTCTTATGGGATCAGTGCTAGGAAAGTTTTGTTCTGGTCCGACCACATCGGTTCCGGCTAGGTGCTCCTTTTCCCATTCCCTCATACCTGCCCTCCTAATCATGCCCCGCTCCTCTCCTAAAAATAGGATATTCAATATGTACATCATTTCTCCCCATGTATATATATTTGGACCCAGAAATTGACCAATCTGTTCGGCGAAGCCAATGGGGTCCTCTACTAGAGACTTCATTTTCTTTTTAAAGTTTCTCACCTCTGCACTAGTAAGAGGGGCATTTACAAATCCCACCTCTTTTGGACCCATGGGCACCTCCCGAAGGGGATACTCAACAACCTCAGGGGAGTCTTCATAATCCTCATCACTACTGCTTCCCTGAGCCCTTGTAGATTTATAGATTTCTAATTCTATTCTATGTTATGCATATATTTTGTAAAAACAACTTTAAATTTTTTTAAAACATTTCTAATAATATACAATGCTATCACAATCTTTATCTTTATTAATTTAGCGCTTGTACTAAAAGCATTTGAGTGGTTTACAAACAAATTTTAAGACTGCTGGGAAACAGAAAGTAACGCCAATTCATGGTAGACAGGAAAGAAGAGATAGACATAGATAAGAACAGGTAGGGATGGGGGTGGGAGATGAGGCAGGGAGTATCAGCGAGGGGGCGGTGATAGGGGAGTGGAAGGAAAAGGGAGGTCATATGCACTGCAAAATAGGTGAATTTTTAACCTTAATTTAAATGTTTTATATGAGGTTTCTAAGCGGAAGGCAGTGGGAAGAGAGTTCCAGAGCTGGGGACCCAAGAAGAAAAAAGCTGAGGAGAATGTGGACTCAAGATGGGCCTGGGATGGGCCTGGGATGGGGAGGGGAGAAAAAGACGATTAACATGGATTGACCTAAGGGAACGATGAGGTGAATGAAGGTGAATCAAATCTGCGAGGTATAGTAGAGTGCCGGAATAGATGGACTTGTGGATGAAGAAAAACACTTTATAATGTATCCTGTATGGAACTGGGAGCCAATGCAAGTGAATCAGAATAGGGGTAATATGGTCATAACGTGAAGCATGGGTCAAAATACAAGCGGCGGTGTGGTGAACAAGCTGTAATCTTCGTAGTTGGGAATGGGGAAGACCGGCTAGGGAAACGATGCAGTAATCCAGGCATTAAACAACTAAGGATAAGAGTAGAGTGGTCATGGAGGGGACGGACAAAAAAGGGCGAACTGCATGAAGTTGTCGCAAGGTGTGGAAGGACCGTTCCACCACCGAGGAAATGTGCTCTTTAAAGGACAGAGAAGAATCCAGAGTAACTCCAAGATAACGCAGGGAAGAAACAAGAGAGATTGGAGAAGAGGAGAGGAGGAGAGGAGGGGAAAAAGAGGGGGAGCAGGATTCCCATAGGTGAACCAGATGGCAAAGGTTTTGGAAAGGTTAATATGCAGAAAATTAGAAGAAAGCCAGAAGGCGATAGAAGCTAAACAAGAACTGAGAGGAGAAATGTCGGGGGAAATAGCATCAGTGTGGTGAAGGAGGAAGATATCGTCCACACAGAAGTAAGCTGAGATGCTGTGCTGTTGAATTAGGAGAGCAAGAGGTGCTAGGAAAGAGTAGTTGCTCACCTGTAACAGGTGATCTCCGGGAACAGTAGGAATTTAGTCTTCACATATAGGTATCGTTGGTACCGACGGAGCCTGCGTGGGAACGCTCCCCATCGTCCAATAGGAAAGCTTTTGGGAGCATCCCACAGCGCCTGCATGCTGCCTTCCCACCTTTCCAACTGTCCCTCTCCAGTTGAGTTTATAGCTGAGACGGGAGAGAGAGAGAGAGATAACTCCTAGGGGAGGTGGGCGGGTTGTGAAGACTAAATTCCTGCTGTTCCCGGAGATCACCTGTTACAGGTGATTAACTACGCTATCTCCAGGAACAAGCAGGAATGTAGTCTTCACATATGGGGACTACCTAGCTGCAGATGCCAGGAAGATGGCCCCAGGAAGTTGCTAGGCCTTGTGAAAGGGCCATACTTCCCCCCCATGGATCTCTGGCATCCTACCAGGGACGGTGGGTAGGAGTTGATTAAGTCTGAAAAAGGTGTTAAAGAACAGCCTGGCCAAACAAGGCATCCCGGCGGGAGTCCTTGTCTAAACAGTAGTGGGCTGCGAAGGTATGTACCGAAGCCCAAGTAGCTGCTCGACAGATGTCGTCGATAGACACAGAGTGAAGATGAGCCATTGAGGCTGCCATGGCTCTCACATTGTGAGCTGTGACATGGCCTTCAAGAGGAAGGTTCTTACTCTCATAGGCAAAGGATATGCACTGAGCAATCCAGTTAGATAGAGTTCTTTTGGAAACTGGACGTCCCAAATGACTAGGATCAAAAGCAACAGAGTTGAGAAGATTTTCCATGTTGCTGTGTCCTTTGCATAAAAGGCCAAAGCTCTTTTACAATGCAAAGTATGAAGGTTCCTTTCTGCACTGGAGGCATGAGGCCTCGGAAAGAATACAGGAAGGTAAACCGCTTGGTTTAAATGGAAAGGCGAAACCACCTTTGGCATAAAGTGTGGATGAGTCCTAAGAACTACCTTATCATGGTGGAACCTTGTATAAGGAGGATCAGCCACTAACGCTTGCAATTCACTGATGCGACGTGCTGATGTGATTGCAATGAGGAAGATGACTATCCAAGAAAGGAATTTCAAAGATGCAGTGGCTAATGGTTCAAAGGGCGGTTTCATGAGCTGCCCGAGCACCAAATTTAAGTCCCATGCCACTGGTGGTGGCTTAATGGGAGGCTTTGTTAAAAGAAGGCCTCTCATAAATCTCGCTATGAGAGGATGAGAGGAAATAGGTTTTCCACATAGAGGCTTGTAAGAAGCTGCAAACTCTTACTGAATTTGTCTTGAGACCCACATTTGACAAATGAAGGAGATACTCCAGTATCGATTCGAGAGGTATCGCAAGAGGGTTAAGACCCTTCTGCGAGCACCATATGGTAAACCTTTTCCACTTAAAGTCATACGAGCATCTTGTGGACGTTTCCTAGAAGCATGAAGGATATCCTTTACTTGTTGGGAAAGGTTAAGATCCTGAAGTTCTAGGCTTTCAGCAACCAGACCCTGAGATGCAGAGACTGGGGATTTGGATGCCAGAGCATCCCATCCTCTTGGGAGAGAGGATCTGGAGCGGATCCCAACTCCAGAGGTGGAGCTTGAGAGAGATGTAGGAGCAGAGGGTACCACGTTTGTGGTGGCCAATGTGGAGCTATGAGGATCATATGACCTCTGTCTCTCTGAAGCTTGAATAGGGTTTTGAGGATGAGGGGAATGGGTGGGAAGGCATATAAAAAGTCCTGACCACAGTGGAGGAGGAAGGCATCCCTTGCCTGACAACATCGAGCCGTAAATCTGGAACAGAACCGGGGAAGTTTGGTATTCAGTGGACTTGCAAAGAGGTCTATGTCCGGGGTTCCCCAAATCTGAAATATTTGGGCCACCTGGTCTGCATGGAGAGACCATTCGTGTGGAAGCCGAACTCAACTGAGTTTGTCTGCCCAAGAGTTTTGGATGCTTGGAAGATACACCGCAAGGAGATGAATCTGATGCTCTCTGGCAAGGGCCCATAGTCGCAAAGCTTTGTTGCATAGCGACAGAGAGCTTGTTCCACCCTGCTTGTTCACGTAGAACATAGCTACCCGATTGTCCATTTGAACTAGGACTGTCTTGTAGCTGAGCTGGGCGTGAAATACTCGAAGAGCAAAGAAGATTGCTCTGAGCTCCAGGAGGTTGATGTGAAGACAGGCCTCCTGTGGAGTCCAGGTACCCTGGAAAGAGAGATCGTGCAGGTGGGCTCCCCATCCCACCTGTGATGCATCTATTGTTAGGGTGGCTTGGGATAGGGGTTGCTGGAAGGAGACCCCACCAGAAGGTTTCTGGGTGATTGCCACCATTAGAGGGATGAAATAAGATGATTTGAGTTTGTTATTTTTTCCGACAGGCAGCCTGAGACATGTGTCTACTGAGTGGATAAAGTCCACTGGGCTGCTCGCATATGAAGGCGAGCATAAGGAACCACATGCACGGTGGATAACATGTGGCCTAGCAATTGTAGCATTTCCCGAGCAGTGAGACAAGGTTTGAGCACTGCTTGGGAAGCTAGTTGTACTATGTACAGCGGGGCTGCGGAAGGAAAGCCCTCGTCTGTCTGGTATCCAGATGAGCTCCTATGAACTCTAGGGACTGAGTGGGAGCAAGATTGGATTTTGGGAGGTTTATGACTAGTCCCAAATACTGAAGGATTCGCATTGTGCGAAACAGAGCAGAGCTGGCTTCTGGCACTATAGGGGCTTGAATGAGCCAGTCGTCTAAGTAAGGGAAGACAAATATTCCCAGAGTGCAGAGAAATGCTGCTACCACAGCCATGCATTTTGTGAACACTCTTGGCGCAGAAGCCAGGCCAAAGGGAAGAATTGTATTGGTAGTGCTTTCCTTGAAACAGGAAGCAGAGGAATCTCCTGTGATTTGGATGGATGAGAATATCAGTATACGCATCCTTGAGATCTAGAGAATAAAGCCAATCCTGACTTTGAAGGTATGGCAGCAGAGTTCCTAGAAGGACCATTTTGAACTTCTCTCGGAACAAATATTTGTTCAATTCTCTGAGGTCTAAAATTGGTCTGTGTCTCCCTGTTTTCTTTGGAATAAGGAAATAGGGGGAGTAGAACCCTGTACCCTGATGGGGAATGGGTACTTCCTCTATTGCTCCTTGAGCAAGGAGCATTGTGACTTCTTGACCTAAGAGACTGTCGAGAGAGGTATGAGAATTGAACTGTCTTACAATTGTAGGAGGGGGCATGCTGTAAAAATGAAGCTTGTACCCCTCTCGTACAATGGACAGAGTCCAATTTTCTGCTGTTATTTGGTATCATCTGTGGGCAAAATGACATAACCTGCTTGGGATGGTCGAGGGTTCTGGACCGTTTAGAGGCAGGAAGGCAAAGTTCTCTAGAGAGGAATCAAAGCCCCTGAGGAGGCTGAGCCGGCTGAGGTTTTGCAGCTTTTAGCTTCTTTTGTTGTCTAGGTTGTTGCTGTTGTCCCTTTTGGGCAGTCTGACCTGGACGGTGTCCCTGTTGGGTATAGGAAGGATAAAACTTTTTTTCTTATTGAAAAATGGTTTCTTAGAGGATTTTTTCCTTGCAGGATCGGCTGTAGATTTGGACAATCTATCCAAGGTGATATTGTCAGCATCTATCTCATTAGCCTTCTCCTGCCAATTCTTGCCAAAGAGATTTTCTCCTGTGCAAGGAATGTTTCCTAATTTATTCTGTACCTAAATTTCCAAATCAGATGCCTGAAGCCAGGCAATCCGACGTGCACTAATGGCAATTGCAGAGGTTCTGCTTATGCACTCAAAACCGTCAAAGGCTGCACGATTTACAAACTTGGAAACATCTTATTTATTTATTTATTTAGCTGCATTTATATCCCGCTTTTCACCGGGTCAAAGCGGTTGGGGGATACATTTAACACGAGGGGATATGAGACACATACACTAATACTTACAGGGAACATGGGCAATGGAGGGTTAAGTGGCTTGCCCAAGACCACAAGGAGCACCTTACTCTAGTCAAACATCCTGAGTATGTTTGACTAGAGTAAGATAGTCTTGCTTTTTGTCATCAGGAAGGAGGGGGCTCATAAGCTCCAAGTCTCCTGTGACCTCTTTAAAGAACATTCCCATGCATAAGATATAGGAACTGATCCTAGCTGAGAGCATGGAAGCATCGACGCCCAAAGGCATCGCGAGTCCTACATTCACGACCTGGAGGATTGGATGCATGTCTCTTTGCACTTTTCATCCTTCTCATGGCTGATTCCACCACCATTGAATGGTGTGGTAATTGAGTTTTTTGAAAGCCAGGACAAGGTGGAACTGGATATATGGTATTGAGTCTTCGAGGATGAGGAGATGTGGTTAAAGGTGTTTCCCATAGCATAAGATCATGTAAAATCTCATGAATAGGCAGAGTAGCTGCTTCTTTGGGAGCCTTAGGGTACTGGAGAATTTCCAACTCCTTTGCCCTAGGCTCTTTTTCAGGAGCTACTGTGATGGAAAGGCCTCGGGCCACATCACGGATAAAGTCCTGAAAGGACATATCCTCAGGGCGGAGACATTCTGCACTGAGGAGAAGAGGAATCCTCGGGGAAAAGTACTCTTGTATCTGCAGAGTCTTTGGAGTCTTCAGACTCATCAGAGGATTCAAAATACCTCTGATTCCAGTGATCATGCAAGGCACGGTACCGGTATCGATTGAAATCGGTATCGAGATGTTCCGGTACCGATCTGTTGATGCCGGAGACAGACGCATGACTCGGTATGGGTGGCATACCAGCCAATGCTAATGCAGTCGGTACCATTTCCGGTACCGGTGTCAGTATCGTTATCGGTTGAGGTGTCTGAAGCAGTTTCAATGGTACCGAAGCCATGAGAAGAGCCACTAGACTGCGTTTGATAGCAAGGAATCTCTGGTCTATCGACACTGCCGATGCTTGGGTGTCGGTACTGGTAGAAGCGGCCAGAACCCCAGAGCATGGCGCCAGTAGTTCTGCCGAGGTTGAGGCCTTGAGAACATCCTGGAGCCCCGTTAGTGCTTTGGAAGCCGAAGCCTCCCGCCGGGGCAGTTTTGCCAGTGAAAATTCCTCAAGGGCAACGCCAGGGGCATCTCGATACTTAGAAGATCTACCCTTTGAGGACCGGCTAGATTTATGTTTAGTTACCTGAGATCCATGGGAGGAAGATGAGGCCCTGGAAGACCTCGATGCAACAGATGCCACGTCTGAGGAAAAAAGGGTGCTAAGTTTAGCAGCTTGGTTCTGCCAGCCTCTTTTTGACATCATTCCACAGGAGCGGCACTCTGAAATAGAGTGGTCAGGACCTAAACATTTGAGACAGCAATCATGGGTGTCAGTGATGGAAATAGTACCGCACATTTAGAACATTTTTTTAAAACCTGAAGTAGGTTTTTCCAATTTTAAGGAAAAAATTGGACCTAGTGCCCAAAATGGCGTCTAGCACCAAGGAAAAAAATTTCTAAAGTAAAACACAGAAACTATAATTTTTTTTTTTTAAAGAAAGAAGAAAGAACTGACGGTATCGGTATAGCGTCGAAGGAAGGCAGATGTGACCATAAAGACAAAATCTTTCTGCGGTGACAGGGTATGTGACCTGTCGGCTCTGCGGAAAATGAAGAATTGGAGAGGGACAGTTGGAAAGGCGGGAAGGCAGCACACAGGTGCTGTGGGATACTTCCAAAAGCTTTAATGAAATTTAATGTGGACAAGTGCAAGTTATGCACCTAGGGAAGAACAACCCAAACTATGGTTACACGATGCAAGGTTCCACATTAGGAACCACCACCCAGGAAAAAGATTTACACGTCATTGTGGATAACATGTTAAAACCCTCGGCCCAGTGTGCAGCGGCGGCCAAGAGAGCAAATACAATGCTAGGTATCATAAGGAAAGGAATGGAAAATAAAACAAAAGATATTATAATGCCTCTATATCGTTCCATGGTGAGATCGCACCTTGAATATTGTGTGCAATTCTGGACGCTGTATCTTAAAAAGGATATAGCGTTTTTGGCAATGAGCTGGTCGGACGGCTCACGATCAGCTCCGGGCAACTTGCCCCGCAAAACGGCTAAAAAACCCTTTCAAACCTTTTTGTGCCACCTGCATTGATTCTCCCCTCACGGGGTGTTAAGCATCAACGTTGAAGAGACTTGCGGCCATCCTTGCCTAATCAAGACCGGCAACTAAAGGTGACTGAAAATGTGCTGGGGCCGATCGGACACTTCCCCACAGTACCCCGTGAGGGAAAAGCTGATGGTGGCGGTCACCATCAGCTTTTCCCTCACGGGGTACTGTGCCTCCAACGGCGAAGGGACCCGCGGCTATTCCGGCCCAATTGGAGACGACCATTGCAAATATTAAAAGTGTGCCGGGGCACGATCGGACACTTCTTACACCGCCAGCATCAGTCTTACCTTCACGAGGTACTGTCCCTCTGGCGGGAAGAGGCTTGTGGCCTTCCCTGCACAATCGGGGCAGGCAACTCTATTTAACAGGCAGCACGACGGGGCGCGAGCGGGTATTTTCCCCACCACTACCATCCGCTCTACCCCCATGGGGTGCTGGCCCCCAGCGGCGAAGAGACTTGCAGCTGCCTTGTCCGGCCGGGGCAGACAATTACATATGAGAGAAGGAGCACCGGGACGCGATCAAGCACCTCCCCCACTACTCTTCCTAATTCTTTCTATAAGAGGTATTGTACCTCCAGCGGAGAAGGGGCCTGGGACCATTCCTGCCCGGTCGGGGTAGACAGCTGCAGACAAATAACAGCGTGATCGAGCACTCCTCTCAACGCCATCATCAGCTCTCTTTTCCTTTGGTGAAGTGCCTCTAGCGGCGAGGGGACCTGCGGCTATCCCTGCCCAACTGAAGTGGGCAACTACATCTAAAAGTAAGCGCGCTAAGGCGCGATCGGACGTCTCTTTTACTGGCCTCTTTAACTTTTCCCTCCGGGGGTATTGAGCCTCTAGCAGGGAAGAGGCCTGCGGCTGTCTTTGCCCGGTCGGGGCAGGTAAGAGGAAGCACGCTGAGGTGAGACTGCGATTGACAGGCCCGCGCTAGAAGGCCTTGCCGGAGGGCTTCTTTTCTAAGGGCAATCGCAAACAACGGGAAGTACCGCGGATTAACCCTGCAAAATACTTATACTTGCTGAGTGGGTTTTATCTCCATATTTCTTGATTCTTGCCAAAGGGGGTGTTTACCTGGTGCTGGAAGCCGTTCCCCCCCCTCCCCCGCTACGAAATCGGATGGCGACGAAAGTGCCACGATGAGAGAAGTCGCGTGCCATGGAGGGAAAAATGGCGGAGGGAGCGCCAGTTAGCCCGAAACCTGGTGGCACTCCAGATCTGGTCACGGAGGTGAGTGCTGCGGTGGTCCAGGCGCTAGCTACTCGATTCCAAGACCTGGCAGACCAGATACAGACTGTTAGCCAACGGTTTGCTGACTTTACCGGGAGGATAGACCAAGTAGAGACCCGTGTCTCAGATGTAGAGGACACCCAGCACTCCTTAGTAGATAAAGTGGAGGCCTTGGAGACTCTGGTGAAGCAGCAGGGTGACAAGCTGGACGAGCTTGAAAACCGGGGGAGGCGCAAGAACCTGTGTTTCATCGGGATACCGGAGAATGTGGCGGATGGCGCCCTTTTCGGCTATTTGCAGACCTGGATTGAAAACCTGTCGCACAATCAGGACGGGGATCCCGTAAAGTTGGAGCGCGTGCATAGACTTGGACAGCGGAGGGAGCAGGCGAGGCGGCCGCGAGCAGTTATTGCACGCTTTTTGGACTACCGACAAAAGGAAGCTGTGTTAAAAGCCGCCCGGAGTCGAAGACTGCGACCACAGGACTCGGAACCGATACTTGTGTTTCAGGACTACTCGGCCCTAGTTAGTCAGCAGCACCGGGCCTTCTCGGGGATCTGCACACAATTGCTGAATAAAGGAGTGCGATTCTCGCTGCTGTATCCTGCCCGGCTTAGAGTGGAGGTCCAGGGACATACCCGCTACCTGACGACACCGGCAGCGGCCTCTGCTCTTTTGGAAACTCTCAATGCCCAAGCTGCTTCGCCCTCGTGAAGCCTGGATCGCCAAAGGGAATGGCATTTGGATATCCCGCTGACGGGGATGGGCCCAAGGACCGGATGTAGCTCTGGACTAGAGCAGCTAGTTTTGTTTTGTTTTTGTTTTTTCTCTGCTCCGGGTGTTGCACTGTTACTTTCTTGGTTTGTTTAGGATGTGCCTTGTTACATCTGGCCATATTGTGTCAACTGTTCCTTTGTCTAAGATCCTTAGCTGGCAACACTGTTAAACTGTTATTATGTTTCAATTGTTTTGCTGAGCAACTGTATGTGCAGTTTACTACTGTTTAAGTCGGGTGAATGGCATACTTGAATGTGTGGCCAGGTGCAGATCTGAGTGGGGGGGGGGTGTTATGGGTGTAAAAGTGGACTGAGTGGATGAGTGAGTGGGTTGTGTATGTTATACCTATGACATTTTCTAGATGTTTAGTTTAATTCCTGTGGTGGCCTTTAGCGGCTTAATGGGGCCCCCCCTATGTCATTTTGTGAGCAATCAGATGGCAGCCCTACCAACTCGAGGAGTGGGGGGGTGGTAGGGGTAGGTTTATATGGTGGCCTTCGATTATGCCTCAGAGGTGAAATATGGTTATCTTACCTATCAGAGGGGGGGGGATGTGGAGGGGAGGTGTAGGGCCCTAGAATTGGGGATGGAGGGGATTGGAGACCTGGGGGACAAAGGCCCGTGGGGGTAGTGGATGGGGGGGGGGCCTGGGGGTATTTAGTCCCAATATCTAATGGAGTAGGTCAGGGAGTGCTGGGGCCCTAGGGATGAGTGGAGAGGGGCAGTGGTGGGGAGTACTGTAACTTCCATCTCAGGGTGGTTTAAAGGAGAATGGAATTCTATTAGCTAGTTAGGTTTAATGTTGGAGCCGGGGAAGTATGGGGCGGACCCGACTGCCATAGGGAAGTTGTCCAGCCGGATGGGTGGACTTGATCGTTTAAGGGTGTGGAAGTGGAGGGGGGGTGGGGGGGTGGGAGGGGGAGGGGGACGAAGGGATAAGATAGTGCACACAGGGCCAGAGTGGAACCGTTTAACACAGGGGAGACTGACATTTCGGAATTCATGGACTTTTGGAGGCTGGCTGCGGGCTGGGACAGCCACCCTCCTCTCAATTGGCAGATGTGCATGGGAAGACATCGGTAATAGTTTTGCGTTCTGAAGATCGTATCTTGGAATGTGTGTGGTATTGGCAACCCTATCAAGAGATATAAAGTCTTGCAGGCCTTGGCTCGTTTCCACTGTGATGTGGCTATGCTACAAGAAACTCACCAAACTGTGGTTGAACATAACAAATTGCAACGGGACTGGGTGGGGCAGGTCTGGAGGGCCCCGGCCCGTGGGAAGAAGGGTGGGGTGGTCATTTTAGTTAACAAGCGCCTTCGATTTGAGGCAGTGCGGGAGTATGCGGACCCGGAAGGCCGGTATTTTTTGCTGTATGGTACCCTATCTGGAAAGCCTCTTATTTTTGGGACCATATATAGCCCAAATGTTCTGGATAGGGCGCTATATGCTCGTCTGGCCTCTAGGATTGAGCAGTGGCTGGAGGCTCCTCTGGTGCTGGTGGGCGATCTGAATGGGGTCCTTGATATTGCTTTGGACACGGAGATGTGAGTGGGGGAAAGATCTTGGGCGCCGACCACCAAAGCTCTGCAGGCCTTACGTACTCGATTGGGGCTGGTGGACCCTTGGCGTTTGTTACATCCTATGGAATGCGACTTCACCCACCAGTCCCGGGCCCATGGTTCGCATGCCAGGATAGATTACAATCTTATTTCTGAGAGGCTTTTTGCGCAGGTGGAGGAAGCACAGATTGGCCCCATGGAAATATCTGATCACGCTCCTATTTGGGTGAGTCTCACTTGGGAAACTCGAGCCCCACAATCACGGATTTGGCGTTTTCCCATGGATTTATATCGTGATCAGGCTTTCCAGGGTTATCTCATGCAATGTTGGCTGGATTTCCGGAAAAATCATGAGAACCATGAGGTTGACCCGGAGTTGCTGTGGGAGACAGCGAAGGTGGTGTTGCGCGGAGATATAATAGCTTACGCAGCTAGGAAACGCAAAATGTTGGCAGCACGGATTCTTTACTTGGAAAAGCAGACCATGAGAGAGCACAGACGGTGTGCAAGTAACCCCACCCCGGTTAATAGAAAAAGATTATGGGAGGCCCAGGTGGCTCTCAATGAGCTCATTCATCAACGGGCAAAAAAGTCCCACATGTATTTTCGCTACCAACTATATCGCTTTGGAGATAAACCAGGGAAGCTCCTAGCGAGGTGTCTTCGGGGAAGTAGAGGGACTCGTTCGATAGGTGCCCTGCGAGATGACCAGGGGCAATTACGGAAGGAAAGTCGGGAGATAGCACAGGTGTTTCGTACTTATTTTCAGAAGTTCTATGCTAGAAGGCAGGGGTCCCCGTTGGATATGATGGAGTATTTTCGGGAGCTACAGCTCCCCAAGATTACGGATGCTCAGCGGGCACATCTTGACTCGCCAGTGTCCATGGAAGAGGTGATCAAAGTGATACGTGGTGCTAATTGCTACCGTGCTCCGGGCCCCGATGGGTTTGGGGCAGAATTTTATAAGCTGCTAGGTGAGAAGATATCTCCGATTCTAGTGGACATGTATCGAAACCGGATTGATCGAGGCACATTTACGTGGGGAAACAACCATGCCCATATCATTCTGATACCTAAACCAGGGAAGGATCCTACTCAAGCTGCCTCATACCGGCCTATCTCCCTACTAAACTTTGACTTGAAAGTGTTAGCTAAAATTCTGGCTGACCGATTGGCGGACGTCCTGGGCGAGCTGGTACACGAGTCACAGGTGGGGTTTGTAAAAGGATGCTATGCTGTCCGTAATTTGCGTAAAATATTGGCATCATTAGAATGGGTCCGAGAACGAAATTTATCATCCTTGTTAATCAGTTTCGACGCCGAGAAGGCCTTTGATCAGGTTCACTGGGACTACTTGCAGTTTCTCCTGCCTAAATATGGTATCGGGGAGCTGTTTTGTAAAATGGTGGACTTACTTTACACAGATCCGACAGCAGGTATTTCCTGTAATGGGGTGCTTTCCGACTCCTTTTCACTAGAGCGGGGTAAGCGACAGGGTTGACCCTCTCCCCATTGCTCTTTGTGTTATCTTTAGATCCGTTGGTGCGTAGCATTGAGTCCTCTCCTAGTATACGGGGGGTAAGGGTAGGGGCTCAAGAATTCAAACTGGCGGCATTTGCTGATGATTTATTAGTACATGTGCTCTCGCCTCAGCAATCGCTCACCAACCTACTAGAGGAGTTTGTTCTTTTCGGAGCATTTGCAGGATTGCGGATAAATATGGACAAATCTGAAGCGCTGGATGTTGTGGGTTCACTAAGGGGAACTTGGAGGGGAGTTTTCCCTCTTCGTTGGGCGGAGGAGGCCTTCTTATATCTGGGTATTCTGCTGCCTCGGGATCCCAAGGCGCTTTATAAACTTAACTTCGACCGATTCTTTTCGAAGATACAGACGCAGCTGCAGGCTTGGACCCCTCTTCCCTTGTCATTGTCTGGCCGATTGGCGGCTATAGGGATGTTTATATTTCCTCGGCTGCTGTATTGGCTGCAAACATTACCAGTGTGGTTGCTACATAAGGATCTTCAAAAGATAGAAAGGGAAGTCCGGAAATTTCTTTGGGGGGCAGTTAGAGCTCGGATACCCTTGTCTAGACTGAGGGGTGGTTGGAAAATGGGCGGAATGGGACTTCCCGACTTGTCTCAGTATGCTTTGGCATGTCAGGCCAGACATTTGGGGGATTGGCTGGGTGCTACTGATTATTATACGCCTAGGCCCCTAGAGGCAGCCTTACTAACCCCCCACGCGCTGGAGGCGGTGGTGCACCTGGATGGTGCGCTGTTGCCGCCTAGGGTGAGGAATAGTGTTTTGGTGGCCCCGCTTTGGCGTACTTGGCAGAGGCTGAATACTATTTGGGGCAGTTCTCCGCAGGTGTCTAGTTGGCTTCCCCTGCAGGGAAATGTTACTTTTGTTCCGGGTATGGATTCCGCTGTATTTAGGCAGTGGAGGGGGAAGGGGATAAAGTGTCTCGGGCATGTGGTCACGTTAGAGGGCCGTTGTAAACCCTTGGATATGCTCTGTAAAGAATGCGACTTGAATCAGGGTACCTCCCGCTTTGCGTATATCCAGCTTCGGCATTATGTGGAATCTTTACCACAGACGGGTTTGCATGAGGCTCATTCTGCGAGAATTATCGACTTTTTGGCCCTGGGGACGGATTGTCCACCTCGGGTAGCGGTGTTAAAACGTAAGCTGGATCAATGTGGCACCCCCGGGACTTTTCCAAAGAGGAGGCGGCCTGGGCGCAAGAACTAGGGTGTGAGGTCCCTCCAGGCGCGGTTGGAGCGGCCTTACGGCGGATTGCTCGACTAGTTGAGGGTACCAGATGGCGGGAGACGCAATTCAAGTGCATAATACGGGCCTACTTCTCCCCGAGGCGAGCGCTGCGAACGGGGCTAACTGACTGTGGTGGTTGTCCTAGGTGCGCCCTACCTTTGGCAGACTTGGGCCACATGTGGTGGGGTTGTGGGCGCATTAAAGCATATTGGGCGCGTATTGAGGCTTATTTAAGCGTCTTATTATGTCAACCCGTCCGGTGGTCGGGTTTGTTGGTTGCTTTGGACTGTTTGGGGCCCCTACAGGTCAAAGGGAAATGGGGGCGCATCTTAGCGCGTAAAGCTTGTTTGGTGGGGAAAGGCCCCATTCTTCGTAAGTGGAGAGAGACATCAGCCCCTACCTTCTGGGAGTGGCGTACTAGTTTTCATCATCTCATGCTACAGGAGAGTAGAGCGGCCAGGGGGACTCCTCAGTGTTGGGCTTCCTTCCTGCTGATATGGACGCCCTACATCCAGAGCTTAGGTCCTAAAGCTAGGAGCGAGGTTTTAGCTATGGGGTAATTCTGCAATTCGGGGTTGTCGGGTGTGGGGAGGGAGTTGGTGGCTGACTGGGATAGGAGATGTATGGGTTCCCAGTGGGTAGCGGTTTGGCTCTGGCTTGGGGGGGGGGTAAGGGGAGTTGGGGGGTGGGGGTGGGGGGGAGGGTTGCTTTAGTATACCACAAGGGAAAGAGTCCTTAGAGGGCTTCTATGATTATCGGTGCTTTCCTGCTCTCTCTTTCTTTTTCCTTCTCTCTGGGACTCGAGGGCTCTTGGATGGGGATAAGACACAACCCTGTCCAGGAAATTGTTTAGGAAGGATGCCTTTCTTGCTATAGCCTTCGGAGGGAGGGGAGAGGGACAAGGGGGGGAAGAACTCACGAAAATAAGTATCTATGTTCTTAACATGGTTGTATTGTTGAATTGGTGTTTAATAAATACATTTTGAAAAAAAAAAGGATATAGCATTATTAGAAAAGGTTCAGAGAAGAGCCACCAAAATGGTAAAGGGGATGGAAGGATACTCCTATGAAGAAAGGCTAAAAAGGTTAGGGCTCTTTAACCTGGAAAAGAGACGGCTGAGGGGAGATATGATAGAAGTCTATAAATTAATGAACGGAGTGGAACGGGTAAACGTAGATCGATTGTTTACGTTATCAGAAAATAGAAAGACTAGGGAACATGCAATGAAGCTACAGGGTAAACTATTTAAGACTAATAAAAGAAAATATTTTTTCACTCAACATGTAATCAAACTCTGGAATTTGTTGCCGGAGGATGTAGTAAAGGCTGTTAGTGTAGCTGGGTTTAAAAAAGGTTTGGACAAGTTCCTGGAGGAAAGGTCCATAAACCATTATTAAGAAGGGACCCAGGATATCAATGCTTGACCCAGTACAAGCATTGCGGAACCTGTGTCTTTTGGGGAAACTGCTAGGTACGTATGACCTAGATTGGCCACTGTTGGAAACAGGATACTGGGCTTGATGGACCTTGGTCTGACCCAGTATGGCATATCTTATGTTCTTATGTTCTTATTTTTCCTATTGGACGCTGGGGAGCGTTCCCGCGCAGGTTCCGTCGGTACCGACGATACCCATATGTGAAGACTACATTCCTACTTGTTCCTGGAGATAATGTTAAACAGGAGAGGAGCAAGGACAGAACCCTGGGGGACACCACAGAGAAGGGGGGTGGGAGAGGAGGAGGAGGGCCCCGAGAGTACAGATCTGTTTGAGAGAAAGGAACGGAACCAGTGAAGGACCGAACCAGAGAGCCCAGTGTCGTGAAGACATGTGAGGAGTGTATGGTGGTCCACAAGATCGAAGGCAGCGGAAAGGTCCAGTGAGACAGCAATAGAAAGTGAACCGTGATCATGCGCGACGTGCAATTCGTTGAGAAGGGAGAGGAGGATAGACTCGGTGCTGTGACCAGGGCAGAAACCAGACTGCCGGGGGTGGAGAGCAAGAGAGGCTTCGAGATGTGAGGAAAGTTGTGGAAACACCAGTTTCTCTAGGAGCTTAGACAGGAATGGGAGGTTTGAGATGGGGCGCCAGTTAGCTGGGGATGTGGGGTCAAGAGAATCTCTCTTCAAAATAGGGCGGATGGAAGCATGCTTCCAAACGGAGGGAAAGGTACCAGAGGAGAGGCTGGAGTTGAAAATTGAAAAGATCAGGGGAGAGAGGGCTAGAGAAGAGTCCAGTAGCCAAAGGGAGGGAAGGGGGTCTGAAATGCAGGTGGTTTTCCAGGTGGAAGAGTAAACCTTTGTTAATTCTGAGCTGGTGACGGGTTGGAAAGTGGACCACTTATGAGAAAGGGAGGGGATAGGGGAAAAGGGGGGAGAGACAGGGGATGGAGCGGGGGAGGAGATGGAAATCATAGGGGGAGGGGAAAGGGGAGGGGGGCAAGCAGGAAAAAGCAGACCGAGGGAAGTGATCTTGGTGTCGAAATGGGAAGCAAGGAGAGCTGGCTCTGGAATGGGAGGAGAAGGAGCAGGGGAGGTAAGAGAATGGGCGGCAGAGAGGGACGAAGGATTGAAAAGAGCTGACGGGAAGAGTTAGAAGAGGAGGAAATAAGATTAGAAAAATAGTCTAGTTTTGCGGAGTGTATTAGGGAGCGATAGTGATAATGACAGTACCGAAAGGTGGCTTGGCTGGCAGCAGAGGGATGCTTGCGTCAATGGCGCACAGCCCTGCGGCGGTAGGAGCAATGCAGCAAGAGACCAGGATGAAACCATGGGTAATGGTGACAAGTACGGGAGTGGGGGGAGAGGCTGAAGAGGGGCAAGGCTGTCAAGGGGACTGGTGAGAGTGGTGTTCCAGCACTGAGCCTGGGTATCTACGGGAAGAAAATGGAAATCTGGGGGAAAGAGAGAGTCTGAAGAAGGAAACTGACTAAGGGTAGCAGGTGTAATACGATGATGGAGATGGGAAGGGGTGGTGGCAGGGTTCTGGGGAGAAGAAGGGGGTGATGGGGAAGGGGAGTATGGGACCGAAAAAAACAAATAGAAATGGTCCGACCAGGGGATGGGCAGGGGAAAAAGGAAGAGGGAACCAAAACGGAAGAGAGAGGCGAAATGACTAGATCCAGCGTGTGACCAGCAGAGTGAGTGGGGAATTGGATAAACTGATGCAGAGAGAGATCAGAGAGGAGGGAAATGAATGCAGAGTGCAGGAGGGGGAATCAACATGGATGTTGAAGTCTCCCAGAATCAGAATGTGTTGATAAAGAAGAGAAAGCTCTGAAAGGGTTAAGACCAGGGAGTCCCAGCGAGGGGCAGATAAAGAGGGAGGGACATAGAGAAGAAGGAAGTAAAGAGGGGGGAAGTAGAGCTGAGGCAAAGGAGGAGGGCCTCGGGATAGTGAAGAATGGGGGAGGACAGTTCCTGGAGGGCTAGAGAGGAACAGAAAAGCACAACAATCCCCCCGCCGCTCTGAGCTCGGCAACAGGTGGAAAAAGCAGAATAGACAGTGGTATCAGGGTGATTTACAATCAAATTTTTTTTAAAAAGTAATATAAAATTAAATAAAAAAGAGAGAGATTAGCAGAGAAGCAAAGGAAAGTAACATAATTTGCAAAACAAGAGAACAAAACTCTTCAAATAAATCAGTATGCAAGAAAAAACAAGTAGCATAAATACAGTGGCAAATACAAGTAGTACTCAGTATATCAATCAAACTAGGAAACCTGAATGGTTAAGGAGAGGGTAACTAAAATGTAAATATGAGAGATTGATGATTACACAACCAGGACAGTGGATTATAGGTGAGATCTAGGTATCATCATTGGCAATATTTTGAAATCTTGTGTTCAGCCAAAAAAGCAAACAGAATGTTAGGAATTATTATGAAAGGAATAGAGCAGCGTTTTTCAACCACTGTGCCGCGGCACACTAGTGTGCCGTGAGATATTGTCTGGTGTGCCGTGGGAAAAATTCCAATTTCATCCGTAACATGTGGCCTCGGCTCACAAATTAGGGTTGCCAACCGGCCGGTTTTCAGCCGGCCTGGCCGGTTTTTCCATGGCCAGGCCGGCTGCCAGCACAGTTGTAAAACCGGCCATTGAAAAGCCGTTTTTTTGCTCTGGCCGCAAGATCGGGAGCGGCCAGAGCAAAAAACCGGCTTTTGTGCCGAAGTGCGCGGCGCGAACGCGATCACGATTCCCTATAGCAGTGCAGCCGCTGGTTCTGCTTTGTACAGAGCAGCGGCTGCACTACACTTACATTGAAAAGTAAAGAGAAACTGTGTCATGAGCCCTCCGATCATGCAGAGCCCGAGGAAGTGATGTCATGGGGGCGGGCTCCTCACAGGCTGTCTTTCCTTTTCAAATTAACTTTAGCTGCAATAAAGTTAATTTGAAAAGGAAAGACAGCCTGTGAGGAGCCCGCCCCATGACATCACTTCCTCGGGCTCTGCGATGACCGGAGGGCTCCTGACACAGTTTCTCTTTACTTTTCAATGTAAGTGTAGTGCAGCCGCTGCTCTGTACAAAGCAGAAGCAGCGGCTTGGGCAGAGGGGGGGGGGGTGTGTGTGTGTGAGTGAACCAGCAAGGGGGGGTGGGGGAGTGTGAGTGAACCAGCAAGGGGGGGGGAGTGTGAGTGAACCAGCAGTGGAGGGGGGGGGGGTGGTGTGAGTGAACCAGCAAGGGGGGGGGCGATGGTGTGAGTGAACCAGCAGGGGAGGGGGGGTAAGTGAGTGAGTGACCCAGCAGGAGGGGTGAGTAAGTGACAGGGGGTGGGTGAGTGAACCAGCAGTGGAGGGGGGGGGGTGGTGTGAGTGAACCAGCAGGGGAGGGGGGTTGGTGTGAGTGTTTGATTCCTATTCAAGAGAATTACTTTATATATAGTCAATATAGGCACAGAGGTAAATTTTTTTAACATTTTCTAATGGTGGTGTGCCTCGTGATTTTTTTCATGAAAAAAGTGTGCCTTTGCACAAAAAAGGTTGAAAAACACTGGAATAGAGTATAAAACAAAAAAATATTGTAACAGCTCTGGCTCCATGGTGCAGCTGCACCTTGAGTATTGTGTGCAATTTTGGTCTCTGCATAATAAAAAATATATATAGCAGAATTAGAAAAGGTACAAAAAAGGGAGACCAAAATGATAATGGAATGGAAAAAGTCCCCTATGAGAAAAGGCTAACGAGGTTAGGGTTCTTGAACCTGGAGAAGAACAAGGCAAAATTTTTGGATACCATCATTTATTTATTTATTTATTTATTTGCATTCTCTTATATACCGCGCTATTCTGCATCAGTGCGGTTTACATTGAACAAACTGAAATTACATTGAACAGGGCATTATAACTTGGAGATAACTATTTTACAGGGAACATGGGCTATGGACGGTTAAGTGGTTTGCCCAAGACCACAAGGAGCACCTGTGGGACTAGAAACCCCAGTCCTTCCGGCCCAAGGTTGCTGTCCTCTAGTGGGATTTGAACCCCCGACCTTCCAGCCTGAAGTATCTTGCCCTAACCACTAGGCCACTCCTCCACTCCATTAACAATCATTAACAATCTAAAATTACATCTCTCTATTATGGGCAACCAATGCAATTGTCTCAGTTAAGACTGAGCACTTTTCATTTTTCTTTCCCTCAGCACAAATCTAGCTATTTTATTTTGTGCAATCTGTAACTTTTTAAGCAGTTTGCCTTTTAGAACAACATACAAAACTGTGATAGGCGATGGCCTAGTTCATCCTGTAGCAGAGGCCTGTCAGCTAGGCCTGAGTCCCTCTCCTTTGCTTTAGAATATTATAACTAACTTTGGAATATTATAGCAAACCAGACAGACAGAAAATACCAGTAGCTGTTAGAATCACTGCTCTGCTCTGCTTTTGATAAGAAAGTGCTCTGCTTCTGATAAACAAAAGTAAAACTTTTCCACTGTTATGATAGTCACAGCTGTGCTTTCCACTATCTCTGCTGTAACTGACCTTGCAAAAGTAGCGAAATGTGCTGTAGCAGAAGTATTATGTCTAGAGATTTGAGCCACCGTTAGAAAAGCCTGCACAGGGAGAAAACAGGTACAAGCCAGATCAGAGATGGCTATTGGGAGAGGGAGGGGGGCCACCGAGACCAATGAGGAGTTTTGCCTGTATTAGACTGGAGAAGAACAGTATATAAACTGTCGTTTTTCTGAGCTCAGGGCTCAGACATTTTGTATGTGACATTGGCCTGAGACTGTGCACATTAAACTGGTTTGAATTCTAGTCAATAGACTCCTGGTTTTATTCGTTGCTGTCCCTTCGCTATTACAAAACATTACATTAATCCAAGACACTTAACAATAAAGCTTTAATTTATAATATACTATACTTACTGAATTACATTTGAAATCTGTCTTGATTTAATCCAATCCTGTCTCAGTTTGGAAGCTGAATTGGAAGTGTTTGCTATAGGAGATTTTTTGGGTTCCCTGTTACCTCTTAGAGAGGAAGAGGAACTCTTGCTGGATCCCTTAGAGATGGCTGAGGGGAGAAATGATAAAGATTTATAAAATCCTGAATGGAGTGGAATGGGTAAATGTGAATTGATTGTTTACTCTTTCAAAAAGTACCATGACTAGGGGTCATGCCATGAAGTTACAAAGTTGTACATTAAAACAAACAGAAGAAAATATTTTTTTCAATTTATATTTTAATTAACCAACCACGCATGAACAATACCAATTCCACAAAATATCCAGTAACTTTCTCCCCCTCCACCGAGACTAGCTTTTCAAATACAATCAATATTTTTGTAATCCTTTCCATTCAGAATACTTCCCCACTCCTTTACAAAACCATGTAGCCTAATTCATCGCTGTCAATTTATACATTAAGTACAAATAACTTAACCCACTCCTCCACTTCCTTAAGTCCGGGGCGATCCAATTGCTTTCAGTTCTGTGCGACTTTCAATCGAGCCGCTGAGCAAACCGCCCTTATAAAGGGTGCTGCATCTCCAGCAACTTGGGCTGGGACTAAATTTAACAAAGCCACCTCCAGGGGTGACTGAACCCTCAATACTTCCCCCAGCCATGCAAACTCTTTTGCCCAGAAATCCCTCATTTTATCACACTACTACAAAACATGATAAAACGTTCCAGGCTGCCCACATTGTCGCCAACACTGATTGGAACCTCTTCCATAAAGATGTACTAATTTTGTGGAGGTTAGATACCATCTATAAAACATTTTATGTTCAAGCACATTCGAGGCCATAACCCTTTTATAAAGATCTGCAAAGAGATGTCCCAAATAATCAATATCCCATTCTTTCCCAAGATCCTCCTCCCAAAGAAGCTGGAACTTACTTTTCCCTTCTCCTCCCTCCATCATATGATACAGTGTTGACACTGTCTCTTTGAGATCCTCCTGCATAAATAACACCTCTACCTCAGTAGACGAAGCAGACAAGTGTGGCCCAGCTCTTGTGTCTATATAATGGGCTACTTGGAGATAGGGGAAATAATCAGCCTCCACCAACCCATATTCCTCCCATAATGACTCAAGAGTCCCCTCTTCCCAAAATTGACCCCTCTCACCTTTTAAAGGAGCAAACGCCATGTTTCCTCTAAGATGTAAGTCGTAAGTAACCATAGTCCCCCAACCATACTTTCTTCCATTTTTGCCAGATCCACATAGTAAGAGCAACAAATGGATTTTGTTCCCCTTTACCCTTCCCTCCCATCCCAGGGGCCCACAGCTGATTTCCAAGGCACTTCCTCCAATCCCCTCTTCTTCCAAAGCTACCCATTCCCATCCCCCACCCCTCCCCCGCCACCATTCTAAAGCTGCACGAACCCTCGCAGCTTCATAATACCTGGAATACTGTGGCACTGCCAGGCCTCCTTTCTCCTTCCTATGCCATAAAACTTTCCAGGCCACCCTCGTCCTCTTGTACACCCATATAAATTGCATCATTTGCCTCTGGACTTTTTCCAAAAAGGCCTGGGGTAGTGGGATAGACAAAGTCATGAAAAGATACAGCAAGTGGGGGAGCATTACCATTCTGTTACTGTTACCATATGCCCCAACCAGAAGAGACTCATTTTATGCCATCTATCCAGGTCTGCACTGATTTTATTTCAAAGAGGGTGATAATTAGCCCCAAACAAGTCCTCTAGCCTAGGCTTAAACTGAACCCCTAAATAACTAAGCCCCACTTGGCCCACCTAAAAGGCAACGGCTCTCCTGAGAACACTCGTCCTCAGGGAAAGAGATATTCAAAAGCTCAGACTCAGAGATATTCATACAAAAATCGGCAACTTGCCCATATTTATCCATTTCATTTAACAATGCTGGTAGAGATCTTCCAGGGTCTACCACTGTAAACAATAAATCATCCGCAAATAGGGATCATTTATACTGGGAAGTTCCTAATCTTGGCCCTACTATCTCTGCATACTCTTGCACCCTCTGTGCCCACAGTTCCATGGCCAGAACAAATAACATAGGAGATGAAGGGCACCCCTGTCATGTACCCTTGTGCAATTTAAAGGTCTGTGAATATTTATCATTTATCTTCACCCGGGCCATGAGCCGCCAGTACAAGCTCATAACCACTGCAAGTAATTACCTGCAACCCCCATATGCTCCACCGTACAAAATAAAAAGCCAGTATACCCGATCAAACACCTTCTCGGCATCTACCACCAAGAGTACCAACCCCTCCTTCCTCTTCTTCCCCAGCCAGATAAGATTCATCACTTTCCGAACATTGTCAGAAGCTTGGCGCCCAAGTACAAGCCCGGGTTCGTTAATATAAACCAGTTCTGGGAGCACTCTCTGCAAGCGCTTAGCTAGCACTCTAGTGAAGATTTTAAAAAGGGTTCCAAGGGTGATCCGGGAAACTACAGACCAGTGAGCCTGACGTCATTACTGGGAAAAATGGTAGAAACCATTATAAAGAACAAAATTACTCATCATGTAGATAGTCATGGCTTAATGGGAGACAGCCAACATGGCTTTAGACAAGGAAGATCTTGTCTTACTAATCTGTTATATTTTTTTGAAGGTGTGAATAAAAAGGTAGACAAATGTGAGTCGGTTGATATAGTGTATCTGGACTTTCAGAAAGCCTTTGACAAGGTCCCCCATCAGAGACTTTTGGCAAAACTAAAAAGTCATGGGATAGGAGGCAGTGTACTATTGTGGATCAGGAACTGGTTAAAAGATAGAAAGCAGAGGGTAGGTTTAAATGGCCAATTTCCCCAATGGAAAAAGGTGAATAGTGGATCTGTGCTGGGTCCGCTGCTTTTTGACATATTCATAAATGACCTGGAAAAGGGAATAACAAGTGAGGTTATCAAATTTGCAGATGACACAAAACTATTTAAAGCTGTTAAAACCCAAGAGGATCGTGGAAAATTGCAAGAGGATCTTGATAAATTGGAAGACTGGGCATCCAAATGGCAGATGAAATTTAATGTGGACAAGTGCAAAGTTATGCACCTAGGAAAGAACAACCCAAACTATGGTTACACGATGAAAGGTTCCACATTGGGAACCACTACCCAGGAAAGAGATTTAGGCGTCATCATGGATAACATGTTGAAACCCTCCGCCCAGTGTGCAGCGGCGGCAAAGAGAGCAAATAAAATGCTAGGTATCATAAGGAAAGGAATGGAAAATAAAACAAAGGATATTATAATGCCTCTGTATTGTTCCATGGTACGACCACACCTTGAATATTGTGTGCAATTCTGGTCACCGTATCTTAAAAAGGATATAGCGTTATTAGAAAAGGTACAGAGAAGAGCCACCAAAATGGTAAAGGGGATGGAAGGATACTCCTATGAGGAGAGGCTAAGAAGGTGGGGCTCTTCAACCTGGAAAAGAGACGGTTGAGGGGAGATATGATAGAGGTCTATAAATTAATGAATGGAGTTGTACGGGTAAACGAAGATGGATTATTTACATCATCAGAATATAAAAAGACTAGGGGACATGCAGTGAAGCTATAGGGTATCCTATTTAAGACTAATAAGATAAAATATTTTTTTATTCAAGGTTTGGACAAGGTTTTCCTGGAGGAAAGTCCATAAATCATTATTAAAAGGGACCCAGGATATCACTGCTTGACCCAATACAAGCATTGAGGAACCTGTGTCTTTTGGGGAGACTGCTAGGTACTTATGACCTAGATTGGCTACTGTTGGAAACAGGATACTGGGCTTGATGGACCTTGGTCTGACCCAGTATGGCATATCTTATGTTCTTATGTAAACCCTTCAATGAGATTTATAAGGTCTCTTCCAAGGTACAGATGGTTATGGGGTGATTCCAATTCTCTTGGAGTGGACCCATATCATGTCAGACCAGTGAATGAATGTGGTCCTCGAGGTCCTCAATTAGGGTTATGTGCTGGCTTTGCAGAGCTTCTATGAGATACCTTTGTGGTGTCAACCTGCAGCTCTCTACTCAAGCGGTGTCAGACGGCTGCCTAGGGTGAGAACTTACACAATCTTGACGATGCATATATTCATATGATTCTTGCAAGGTATTGTGGGTATTGTAGTTCATTCACTCCCAAACACAGCTGATGACAATAATTTGAGTTGTGAAACCAAGTGGTAAGATCAATAAAATACTTCTTTTATTGATGGGGTTTAATTCACCCAGCACATGTATGCTTGATAGCACTATAAATGAGGTTACTTGCTTGCAGTGTTTAAAATGGATAACAAAAAGTCACAAAGTAAACCAGAAAACAACCTTCAGCTTGTCAGGCAATTAGCTAATGTTTTCTTAGCAAGTAATTACCAAATACAAAGGCACAAAGTAAAGAATAAACTTTGCTGGTTAGGTTAACTTCTGCTTATTTTCCACGCCGATCTCAGCAGTGATTCTCCCTTGCTCACACACACAATCAGGTGCAGCCCTAATTACTATCAATGGACCAGCTGAAAGCCTTTAGCTGGCTGGCTGCTACTGTGTGAGCCCAAATCCTGCTTTAAGAGCTGTTTGCAGTGGAAATAAAGAACAAAGTTAGGTTTCTTTGTGATGGCTGATGTGTTTGCTCATAGAAAACTAGCAATAGCATTTAGATAAAGAACAGTCCATGTAAATAGTTTCATCTGCTGTATTTCCCCCTGCATCAACAATCATAGGGTCAATATCATACATTGGCACAGATGAGTCTTTCATTAAGGCACTATCATGAGAATGCTTATTCCCTTGCTGCCATTCTCTATTATAGATAGGGTCTGGATCAGTGTTCATACCTGAGCCTCTCCTGCTATCATTATTTCTCTCTGTATAGCCTGGCCAATATGTAATCCAATTCTGATGTCCAGCCTTCCAATCTTGATCCCTGGACACTGGATCTTCTCTCACATACCTTCTGGCCTTGGTCTGAAAGTCCCTTCCACATGCAGTCTTCTCTCTTCCAGGTAGCCACTGGTGATTCCTATCTCTGCCAATCCATTCCTCTGGCTGAATCCAGTCCAATGGACTCTGCTGGCATTTGGAATACCTCCCAGTATGGGTACTGCCTTGGAATCTCCCAGACCTTCCAATGGCCTTTCTTCTCTTCCTTCCAGAGAGTTTCCTTCTCTCTCTATCTGCTTGGCTTGGCTTCTGTTTCTCCAGGTGATACTGGTGCTTGTAGCCGTTGCTGAAGCTCTCCCCTCTGTATCTCTTCCTGAAGCTGTTCTTGAAACTGTTGCTGAAACTGTTATCTGAAGAATAATCTCTATTCTTATTCTTTCCTAATGTGTGCTGCTCCCTAACACAGCGCAGCTGTGTTGAATCAAGCCCTGCCCTTTGAGATGAGTGCTTAGGGATTACCTCATAGCTCTCTTGATTGCACACACATTCTCTCACTTCAGCCCCTCTCATGGCTGCTGGAAACCTGGTGCATTCTGGGACTGGTAGTCTTTTATGTGAAAACTCTGTTTTCTCAATTCTACCAGAACTGACAGGTTGCTTGTTCAGAGTCACATCATCTTTTCTATAGCTCCTACCTGAGCTATGATAAGCTTCCTTATCACAGCGGATACTGATTGAGGAAAATCTACAGCGCCTACTGCAGTTGCTGACTATTCTACCTGTGCCCTTCAAAGAGCAGGGCTGGGGCATTTTTCCATTTACTTTGTGGTGCCCAAGAAGGGAGGTTCCTTCTGGCCTATTCTGTCAAGCTGCGTCTCATTTCCACATGCAGGCTATCAGGTCAGTCACTGCATCTGTCCTGCAAGGGAGGAACAGCTTAATGGTTAGAACTGCAGGCTAGAACCAAGGAAGCCAGGTAGTCATTGCCTCAGGTACAAACAGATTGTAAGCTCTCCAGGGACAGGAAAATACCTTCTGTACCTGAATGTAGTTTGCCTTTAACTTCTGAGTTAATATGTGAGCTAAATCTAATTCCTTAATCTCCTGGGACCTCACCAAGGCTGACTTTCATATTTCCATCTGGGAGCAACACCAGTGATTTCTCTGTTTCTATGTCCTGGCTATCACTTTCAGTTTTGGATTTTACCTTTGGACGTAGCCATGGCTCCTCATACTAGTTGTGGTGACAGCATTGCTGCACAGGCAAGGAATCCAGGTTCATCTGTACTTGGACAACTGTCTGATTTGGTCATATTCTCTGGAGAAGTTCAGGGACGACACAGAGCTGTTTATTCACTGGCAAGAAAGGTTGGGGTTGGTGATCAACTAATCAAAGAGCAGCCTGATTCCTCCAAGGTTTGAAATACCTTGATGCTCAGTTCAACACTCACCCAGGTCATGTTTTCTTTACAGTGGAGAGGTCTCTCAAGCTACTGAGTCAGCTCAGAGCATTTTGTGCTCAGTCAGCTCTCCAGGTCTGGGACTACTAAAGTCCATGGCGTCGATCCTGGAACTAGTCCCTTGGACCAGGGCACATATGCACCCCATTCAGAGACATCTGCTGTCTCTCTGGTCTCCCTGTTCTCAGTTGTTTGACTAGACCCTTCCTCCCCCCAGGAGATCAAGGAGCAGTTAGTATGGTCTCATCATTTGATGGTCAGGATGCCTCTGAAAGCACCAGATTGGGCAATAGTCTACAGATGCCAGCAATAAGAGCTGGGAGCTTACTGTCTAGATTGCTTTATCCAGGGACTCTGGTCCCCTCATGACACTTCAGGTCAATCATCTGGTTGGAGTCAAGAGCAATCCATCTGACTCTAGAGAGGTTCTGGCTTCTGGTTGGTGGGCAAAGAGAGCCACATGTTCTCAAGCAATGTCACAGCCGTGGTGTACATCATCAAGCAAGGCAGGACTCGCAGTGCTGGAGTGGCTCTCAAGATAGTGGAGAAACACTTTGTTGCCCTATCTAAAGCCCACATAGTGGGTGCCAACAATACGCAATATGACATCTTGAGTCGAAACAAGGTGGATCCTGGTGAGTGGTTATTAAGGTCTCACATGTTCTCTCTCATAGTGCAGAGATGGGACCTTCAAATATTTAACTTGATGGCCACATGGGAGAATGCCAAAGTGGAGAACTTTTTCACCTGCAGGGAAGATCCTTGGACGGCAGACTTGGATGCCATGCTTCAAGGGATAAAAGGGACAATGGAAGGCAGTGGATGCAAATAGATCTCATGAATATTCATTAGGGACATCATGAAAACCTGACTGGGCTGCAGCCCTCCAGGACTGGAATTGCCCACCCCTGGCCTAGTGAGTAGAGGACTAGCCTAGTTGTTAGAGCAGCAGCTTTGTGACCAAGAGACTAGAGTTCAATTCCCACTGGCACCCTTTGTGATCTTTGGCAAGTCACGTTATCCTCTATTGCCTCGGAAGAAAAGCTCGGCAATCTACTTCTGGTCACACTTGCCAAGAAAACCCAGCGGCTGCTGGTGTTGCCAGGAGTCAGTATTGACTCGATGGCACCCACACATAGCAAATCACTTGTACCAGATGGTATACATCCCAGGGTGCTCAAAGAACTCAAAAATGAGATTTCAGACCTACTATTAGTAATCTGTGAACTAATCATTAAAATCATCTTAGTACCTGAAGAATGGAGAGTGGCCAACATAATGCCAGTTTTTCATCCTTTCTGCTTGGATAAATTTTCTCTGTCGATCATGCCAGATTGGAATAAAATTTTAACAAGAAACTTGCCAAATTACAACCAATATGACATAGACATTCTACAGTAACCAGTCATGTTGTTTGATTAAGACATAGAAAACATAAACTAGGATGTTATTCATAATTACTTTATTTTATTTATTTATTAACATTTCTTCTATACCTCTTTTCATGTAACCAAAGTGATTTACAATGAAAATTAACTTCTGTGGTTACAATGAACATTAGAGGAGGGGGAAACGGGATGAACATTAAAACATAATAAACAAACGGTGAACATGATTTTGACGATAGTAGGAGTCCTAACTCAGGATGTGGTTTTGATTGCGGATGTTTATTCAAATGTCCCTCAGGGTGGTTCAGATTATCAGAATGGGAAAATGTAAATGTCCCACAGGGTGACAACCAAGTGGAAAGGTTAAAAAGGATTCCAGGGGTGACCCAGGAAACTACAGACTGGTGTGAGCCTGATGTCGGTATCAAGCAAAATGGTAGAAACCATTATGGAGACCAAAGGGCCTAATATTCAACTGCTGCCTGGTTAGCTTCACTGCTAGCCAACTGACCTGGATATTCAGTGCTAGTGGATGGATATTTTATTTTTATTTTATTTATTGGAAATTTTTATACTGCATTTTCCAGGAGATCAAATGCGGTTTACAGAGAACAAAACTTTGAATTGTATAGGAACGGTACATATTCATTTACATTAAACAGATAACTATACACATTAGAATAAGAACAATTAACTATTTAACTGTATACATATTGAATCTGGAGAGGTCAGATTATGTTTGGGTCAATTAGAGCTGCTCTGAATAACATTTGTTAGGTGAGTGGTGTCTGGAGTTGACTGATAGGGTGTCTTGATTCTGTTCTATATGGGAGTACTCACATGTATTTCCAAAGTGTAGGGTGAATAGGTGGGTTTTAAGGTGCATATGGAAAGTGGAAAGGTCATCTATGGATCTTATGTTGTCTGGGAGATTGTTCCAGAGAACAGGAGAGAAGTTGGAGAAAGCTCTGTTGTTGGTTGATTTTCTGGATTTCTTGAAGTTGACTGGGATGGTTAGTTTGCTTTTGTTATGTTCTCTTTGGTTTCAGTGGTTGACTCCCTTGGAAATAACTGTATTGAGGTGTGATGGGGCAATCTCTTTAATAAGTTTGAAAATAGTAACTAGTATTTTGCACTGTATACGGCTTTGGATTGGAAGCCAATGTAGGTTGTATAGTATAGGAGTGATGTGTTCCAATAAATTGACGTTTGATGTTATCCTTGCTGCAACGTTCTGAGCTAACTGAAGTTGTCTTATAGATTGTTTAGGTAGACCTTGGAGGGTGATGTTGCAGAAGTCAAAGTGAGGTGTGACAATGGCATTGACAATGGATTTAAAGTCATGGGGGTAGAGGAGTGAACATAAGAACATATGCCATACTGGGTCAGACCAAGGTCCATCAAGCCCAGTATTCTGTTTCCAACAGTGGCCAATCTAGGTCATATGTACCTAGCAGTTTCCCCAAGGGACACAGGTTCCACAATGCTTGTATTGGTTCAAGCATTGATATCCTGGGTCCCTTCTTAATAATGGTTTATGGACCTTTCTTCCAGGAACTTGTCCAAACTTTTTTTAAACCCAGCTACACTAACAGCCTTTACTACATCCTCCGGTAACAAATTCCAGAGTTTGATTGAGCAGATCAGTTTGAAAAAAAAGTTCTTGTTTGTTTAATGTAAGATAACATGTTAAGAGAGCTATCTAGAATTACTCCTAGGTATTTAACTTCACTTTTTACTGCTATGTTTGTATCTTGAATTGAGATAAATACTGGGGGTGTGAAGGTTTGATTCTTTGTTATATATAGTGCTTCAGTTTTGTTAAGGTTAATGTTGAGGTTTTGAGATGATAGCCAGTTTGTCGCTTCTGAGAAACAGTTTATGATTTGTTGAAATGACGGGTTGAGGATACTGAGTGGGGGGACGTGTATAATAATGTTGTCGGCATAAATATGGTAATTTACTTGAAACTTTTTGAAGATTATGCAGAGGGGTTTTAGGTAAATGTTAAACAAAAGTGCGGAAAGGGCAGAGCCTTGTGGGAGGCCTTATTCTTGTTTATAGGTCTGGGATATATGTGGTCCTATTCGTACTTGCTGGATTCTGTGGAATAGATATGAGGTGAACCATTGAAGTATCATATCTTTTATGCCTATCTGTTGTAATCTGGTGAGCATTATATGATGGTTTATACTGCCAAAGGCGGCCAATATGTCTAAAAATAAAAGGAGACATGCTTGTTTAGTATAGTCAATACCACGTGAGAGATGATCAGTCAGGAAAATAAGGAGGGTCTCTACGCCATGGTACGGGCAAAGGTCATATTGATTTTCATCCAGGGGTGCAAAGGATTTGAACTATCTTTTTGATTAGCTTTGCCAGAAAGGGGAAGCTAGATATGGGTCTCTATGAGGTAGGGGAGTTCTTGTCGAGTGTGTTGTTTTTTAGGATGGGGCGTACTAGGGCATGCTTTAAAAGAGGTGGGATGTATCCCTGTTGGAGTGAGAGATTGACGGATGGAGTGGGAGGATGATAGAAGATAATTCCGTTTTTGTTGCCTTTATCCAGCTTACTGGACAGGGGTCGAGGTATGATGTGGTGGTGTTGATTTTAGATACGAGATTCTTAAGCGTGTCTTTTGAGGTAAGTGAGAAAGTAAACCAGCATGTGTTTGAAATTACATGATGTATATTTTGTTCAGTGGTTGACAGAGCATGAGATTTTAATTTTTCTTTGTAATAATTTGCTAAGACTTGGGGATCCATGAGGTGGTCATTTGGGTCTTTGTTTGTCGTGTTATTGGTTAGGGTTACGGCCCTAGCATTGACTATTTGGTCTTAAGTTCAGTGGCGATGGCTATACGCATTACAAGGGCTAACCGCCACAGCTAAGTATTCCCCCTTCCCTATGTTCTTATATTAAGAGTGGCTCCCTAACCCAGAGAGTACCTGAATGTACACCGCTTTGACTCATAAAAAAGTTGTATATAAGCCTAGATAAATAAATACATGCAATAAAATAAAATGTCTTCCCTCCATGGATCTTGGTGAGCCACCTTCTGCGCAGAATTCAGGCTCACTCAAGCTTGTGAATTCTAGTGTCCCTAGACTGGCTGTGCAGACCATGGTATGTGGATCTCTGGAACTTGTTGGTGGGGTGACCCCTCTCTTGCCACCTCAAGAAAGGGGCCTCCTGCAGCAAGGGCCTCTGATGATGGAGGATTCCATTCCTTTCCTGCTTAGAACCAGGCCCTTGAGAAGTGTAGACTGTCTAAGAAGGGCTACTATGGAGCAGTAATTAGATACCTTTCCAAAGGCCCAAGGGCTATTATGGAGCAGTAATTAGATACCTTTCCAAAGGCCCAAGGACCTCTACTTCCTTAGCCTATGTGAGAGTTGGGAGAGTTTTGGATTAAAGAAGCTGTTGATTCAGCATATCTTTTAGCTAGAAAGTGTGTGCTGGAGGGAGTCAGAGCTCACTCCACTAAGCCATAGGCATCCTCATGCGCGGAGTCTGCTTTGGTGTCTGCAAAGGATATCTGTAAGACAGCTATATGGTCATCTGTGAGCCTTTGTAAAGCACCACAGGCTGCATATGGGATCTGGAGCTGATGGTACCTTTGGTAGGGCAGATCTGTCCAGATCATCATCTTCCTCCCGCCCTGAATCCTGATTGCTCGGTTATATCCCACTCATCTGGACTGTTCTAGCAAGATAAGGAAGAACAATTTTATATATCTCATAATTTTCTTTCTTTGAATCCTGAAGACTCTTCCTACAGGTTTGGGAGCCTCTTGAATGTATTGTCAGGATCGGTAACTGATGCAGTCATTTGTGGTAAGACAGCCAAATACTTTTTCAAAATGACTGTTCCCATTTATGGTTGTTGATTAATAAAGTTCATAGTTTCTGAGTTTTTTCACTCTTACTTACTGCTTGCAAGGTGTCATACTGGCTTCTCTCACTGTTGCACCATTGAATAACATCACTGAACATTGCTCTCAGCTGCCTCCACCTGCTGGCTGGGGATCATAACCCACTCATCTGGACTAGTCTAGCAGGATTCAAGGAAAGAAAATCATCAAGTATGTAAATTTCTCCTTGGATCATGAATGTGTCACTTTCGCACTCAGTTTCTCAACCAACTTTATTTATGTAGCAAGTCATATTAGTTTGTCCAACCCTCACAGCCCAGTAGTCCCATCTTTGATGGATCCTATAGGTTATAGGTGGTATATCAAATAAACTCAAACTGTAACTGTTTACTTACCTGCAGGCCCAGCCACTTGCAAAAGGTGAGCAGTGCTTTTCACTCTGGGTAATTTCTTCAAATGAGTTTGCTTTGCACATGCTATGACAGCAATGAGCCTCACTTCTAAGCTAGGATATGTGGAGTAGGATTTCAGTCTCTCACATTTACTGCTAACGCTTGCCGAAGTACTTGCATCATGCCAAAAAGAGCAGATAAGAGGTAGGATGCAGCAAAATCAAAACCTTCTCCACAGCAATTCCAGAGAAAGGATGAAAAGTAGTCCATTTTGAAAGTAGCAATGCATTACTTGGATTTTGCTCCACTGCAAATTACAGGTCTGAAGATATAGAGTGAGAAACATCATTATCTAGTGTAAATTGTGTTTTAAGTTGACAGATGTAGAGAATGGAATGGAATTCAAATACTCTGCATAGTACTCAGCTGAGGGAGGAGCTGCAACAGGAGGGGCAGAGTTATCTAGAAGCTTGAAAAGTTCTTTAGGACAATATTGAAAACTAGAAATTAACTGAGCAAAATACTTCTTTTTAGCTCTCTACAACTCCTTTAAATAACATGCATTCCATTCTCTACATAGAGCTAAAAACTCCAGAGTAGGTCAAGGATGCCAAACTTTTGGCACGTCTGGGCACCACTTTATCTAAAGCAGAGGACAGAGTATTAAGCCATTGAAACGACTGCTCTTATAAAGACAGTTGAGCAAAATCTAGAGGGAAAGAAAAGACTTGAAAATGCAAACTCCAAATTCAAAAACCTAAGATTCCTCACCTGTTTTCAAACGGAAGCAGCAGGTGACTTCACAGGCAAATAATCCTTCACAAATGAAACTACAAAGTGTGATGAGTCCACAAAAGGAGGGTGCAACCAAATTTTGAAATGCACTTAACCTACTATGAGGCAAACACTAAATTTAATTCATCTATCTGGCTGTATGGGAGGAACCCTGTATAATATGCAACAACCCAAAAAACCTTTATAAACTTATCTTCATAAAGTTTAACCCCTACCTATCCTTACTTTTTTAAATTTTCAATTTTTTTATTTCAGAATAAGAATTTCAGAACATACTTATTGATAGGCACACCACGCTAAGTTAGTACAGGGCCCAGTGCAACATATCCCAGGCTAACAAGTTTGCACACAATTGGGTGGACTAGGGGTGGAACGTGGGTGCTGACGGCACAGCATGATTAGCATTCACTAATCAATAAATAAACCCAGAGAGCTTTACGAGATTATTAACAGACTAACAAAAGACAACAGCCAAACTCACAACATAAACACCCTTGAATCACAAGACTTTGCGAAATTTCTACAATCAAAATATCCTACACCATCACTCACCTTGCCTTCTCCTCCACCTCTAGCAAACCCAAGTCTCAATACTGTGGAAGTGCACTACTGCGTTCTTTCAACCCTATTTCTACAGGACAGTTGGAGAACATCATCCACAGCCTCAACACCCCCACTAGACCCATGTCCCTCTTCCTGGTTTAAGATCACAAAAGTAAAATTTGCCCCAATCCTCCTCAAACTAATCTCAACCCTCCTTCACAAGAACACAAGAACACAAGATATGCCATACTGGGTCAGACCAAGGTCCATCAAGCCCAGTATTCTGTTTCCAACAGTGGCCAATCTAGGTCATAGGTACCTAGCAGTTTCCCCAAGGGACACAGGTTCCACAATGCTTGTATTGGGTCAAGCATTGATATCCTGGGTCCCTTCTTAATAATGGTTTATGGACCTTTCCTCCAGGAACTTGTCCAAACCTTTTTTAAACCCAGCTACACTAACAGCCTTTACTACATCCTCCGGTAACAAATTCCAGAGTTTGATTACACGTTGAGTGAAAAAATATTTTCTTTTATTAGTCTTAAATAGTTTACCCTGTAGCTTCATTGCATGTCCCCTAGTCTTTCTATATTCTGATAAGGTAAACAATCGATCTACGTTTACCCGTTCCACTCCGTTCATTATTTTATAGACTTCTATCATATCTCCCCTCAGCCGTCTCTTTTCCAGGTTAAAGAGACCTAACCTTTTTAGCCTTTCTTCATAGGAATATCCTTCCATCCCCTTTACCATTTTGGTGGCTCTTCTCTGAACCTTTTCCAAAATCGCTATATCCTTTTTAAGATACGGCGACCAGAATTGCACACAATATTCAAGGTGCGGTCTCACCATGGAACGATATAGAGGCATTATAATATCCTTTGTTTTATTTTCCATTCCTTTCCTTATCATACCTAGCATTCTATTTGCTCTCTTGGCCGCCACGGCACACTGGGCCGAGGGTTTTAAAATGGCATCCACAATGACGCCTAAATCTTTTTCCTGGGTGGTGGTTCCTAATGTGGAACCTTGCATCGTGTAACCATAGTTTGGGTTGTTCTTCCCTAGGTGCATAACCTTGCACTTGTCCACATTAAATTTCATCTGCCATTTTGATGCCCAGTCTTCCAATTTATCAAGATCCTCTTGCAATTTTCCACAATCCTCTTGGGTTTTAACAACTTTAAATAGTTTTGTGTCATCTGCAAATTTGATAACCTCACTCGTTATTCCACTTTCCAGGTCATTTATGAATATGTCAAAAAGCAGCGGACCCAGCACAGATCCCTGGGGTACACCACTATTCACCTTTCTCCATTGGGAAAATTGGCCATTTAGCCCTACCCTCTGCTTTCTATCTTTTAACCAGTTCCTGATCCACAATAGTACACTGTCTCCTATCCCATGACTCTTTAGTTTTGCCAAAAGTCTCTCATGAGGGACCTTGTCAAAGGCTTTCTGAAAGTCCAGATACACAATATCAACCGATTCACCTTTGTCCACCTGATTATTCACTCCTTCAAAAAAACATAACAGATTAGTAAGACAAGATCTTCCTTGTCTAAAGCCATGTTGGCTGTCTCCCATTAGGTCATGACTATCTACATGCTGAGTAATTTTATTCTTTATGATTGTTTCTACCATTTTTCCCGGTACTGATGTCAGGCTCACCGGTCTGTAGTTTCCCGGATCACCCCTGGAACACTTTTTAAAAATTGGTGTTACATTGGCGATCCTCCAATCTTCAGGTATTAGAGATGATTTTAATGATAGTTCACAGATTACTAATAGCAGGTCTGCTATCTCATATTTCAGTTCTTTCAACACCCTTGGATGTATACCATCCGGCCCAGGTGATTTGCTACTCTTCAGTTTATCTAATAGTTGTAATACATCTTCCCGATGTATCGATATTTCCTTCAATTCTTCCGCACATGCCATGGAAGCAGCATGACCCCCAGGTGAATGTATGCATTGCTATATGCCCCTCCATGCAGGGGAGGTAGGAGTCGGACAACACCTTTTGATGCCACACAGTCATGTAGCAAGCTTATGTGCAACACCTCATTTGCATGCCCTACCCCCTGCTATACTTTGCTGGCTCTAGCTCTGGCTATGTAGCTAGTATTGGGTGGCTCATAGAGCACAGGCCCTAACTCCTGACCCCCCCCCCCCCTCAGCACATAACACCAGCATTGACAACTATCCAGTGTATATGGAGATGTGAACAGATAGTCTGTCAAGACAGCTGTTGAAGTTTCTGTGTTTTTTGCACACTGCCCCAGCAGGGTCACTCCTGACCTGCATGCCTGGTTTTATGGCTGTCAGGCTGTTATGGTCCACTGCAATGGCAGCTGCACCATGCAGCCTTTCCAAAAAGTGGCCTAGACACGTACCTAGGTATTCTGCTAACAGACCCTATATTTTATTTATGTGTTTGCTCTGCTTTTGCCTTCCATATTTCCTATCACTCATATATGAACTGTGTGTTCAGAATACGCGAGAACAGCAAGTACAACTAGTGCTTGTTCAGAGGCAGACATTAGTTGCGCCCATGCTAGTGGCATGCTTATATAGCTAGTGCACGACCAGCATGCCTGCCTCCAGCCGCGTGCCCTGTCTCTGCCCTCTCCCCACCCACAATCCTTAACCACTTGTTTGCGTGCTACTCAGGTAGCGCAGCATTTTTAGCACAGTCTCCCTTGGGTTACACTCCCTTGGAGTGGAGGAGTGGCCTAGTGGTTGGGGCAAGGTACTTCAGGCCGGAAGGTCAGGGGTTCAAATCCCACTAGAGGACAGCAACCTTGGGCCGGAAGGACTGGGGTTTCTAGTCCCACAGGTGCTCCTTGTGGTCTTGGGCAAGCCACTTAACCCTCCATAGCCCATGTTCCCTGTAAAATAGTTATCTCCAAGTTATAATGCCCTGTTCAATGTAATTTCAGTTTGTTCAATCTAAACTGCACTGATGCAGAATAGCACGGTATATAAGAGAATGTAAATAAATTTAAATAAATAAATAAATATATAAACATTCTCCTTGCTACCAAACAGCCTAAAGCGTGTTAACCTCGTGCTAAACCCTGTGCTATTGGCTACCGTGCTTTAGTAAACATGCCCCAAAGATCTTAAATAAAATTAAAGGTAATTTTGAAATCCATTGAGTACTAAATTTGATAGGAATGTGTGAAATCATAAAAAAATATGATATCCTAATTTAAAAAAAAGTTTTTAAAGTATGAATTAATGTCTAAGGATCCATAACAGCATAAGGCAAAATTAGATCGTACCTGCTAATTGTCTTTCCTTGAGTTCCCTCTAGGCCAGTCCACGAATGGGTTGTCAGCCCCCTCCAGCAGCTGAGGACTGAGCATGACAGAGTCTTGCTGATCCAGTATAAGAGCTCCCCCTACAGCTCCAGACTCCAGTCTCTCAGTCTTCAGCAGCTGGGGAAGAGCTCCTATCTGGTGGACTCCCTGAAAGGATGATTTGGATAACTAGAAAAGAAAGAAAGGGAAACACAGGATTGCTTTAGCAGAGAATTTAGTCCAAGGAAAGGTGGCAGAGAAGGCTGGGAGCATCACCTTCGGGAAAAATTCAGTAGGGGAGTGAGGTGGCAGTAGGGATATGGTCTGCTCCAGAAGGAGGATCTACAAGGACCAGAAGCTGTCTGGGGGTGTACTACCTGGGAGCCCCAAGTCTCTCCCCCCTCTCCTCCTCCCAGCGGGGTAGCCAGAGGCCTGTTAGCTGCAGGAACTCTGGCTATCTCCAAGCCGGCAAACACAGGTTAAGGAAAAGAAAAAAAAAACAAAGCAGCAGAGAGAAACACGGTTTATCTCAGTGCAGCCAAAAAGACTCACTCTCGCTCAACGGAGGGACCACGGGAGGGGGGGGGCCCGATCGCAGGTATCTCAGCAGCGGGCTACTCGCTATCTTTTTTCTCCTCCGTTTTGATCATTCGGGCTAAGAGAGAAATACGAATGTCTGATAACTGCACTAATGTGATAGCGGAAAGAAAGATAAGCATCCAGGAAAAACACCTGACCCTAACAGCCAAGACCCTATCTCTGACCCACCCCCACTCCACACACTCAACATGACTCTGTCCTGCATTATCACAATTACCCTTTACCTTATCACCATAGGAATAGGCAACGTCACCAGCCTGCACACTAACCACAACCACATTCCAACAATCCACAATTACAGAAGGAGATGGCCAGACGCTCCCTTCTACAACCCAAGGGAGTCTACCCGAACTCCCCACCACCACCTTCTACTCATCTCATTACAACATGACACAAAAAAGAAACAGGATGCAATCCCAATCCCGCAACATCTGAAATGTGCACTGATAAATGCCCGTTCTGTACGCAAGAAATGGCCAGTCATCTCTGACATGATATCACTACACAACCTCGACCTGCTCCTGATCACCGAGACATTTATTTATTTATATTTATTTATTTAACTGTATTTATATCCCGCTTTTCACCGGGTCAAAGCGGTGGGACATATAACCAGGGGGGGGGGAATCAAATATGGGGGGGCCATCACCGGGGGTTCAACATTGATGATTTTTGGGGTGGACATAGAGACATGGCTTTCTTGCGACGACAACGTGTTAATCAACCAACTCCTGCCCTCCAATTTCTCCATACATACTTGTCATAGAAATGGCAAAAGAGGAGGAGGTGTTCTAGCCATCTCCAAATCTGACCTCCAGTTCAACCTCAGGGAAGCAACCAGCTCAACACTCCTGGACACAATCTCAATAGCAAACAAGTGCTGCTCCTTCACTCTACTATACCGTGCTCCATCAGCCAACCCAGACGCCCTATCAACGTTAATTGACCTGGCCTCCAGCACCCAGAACCCACTTAAAACAAGTTGGATGCTAGGAGACTTCAACCTACCGTCACTGCAAGACTCCCATGCAACAGCTTTTCTTGGAGCTCTACAAGATTTAGGTTATAATCAATTAATCAAGGATCCAACTCATAACAAAGGAGGCATCCTAGACCTAATGTTCACAACTGAGCCAACCCTCAACACACCAACCACCCTGGAGCTATCAATCAACCCAGTTCCATGGTCAGATCACAAACTAATCTTATTCAAAGTTCCCCTTCCCAGATGTAGCCAAATGGAAGAAAGAGGAATGAGTAGCCATCCCAGGGCCCCCCCCCCCCCCGAGACGGTTCCAGCCTTTCGACAAAGACCTGATACTGAAAACAATGCTCCCCCTAGCTAACTCACCGGCACACAACCCAGATGATTTAGTCTCCGACTGGAATAATAAGCTCAGTTCGATCGCCATTTGTCCATCAACTAACAAACTCCATGGGAAGCGACACTCTGCAACCTGGTATTCATCAGATCTGAAGGCCTCACGCACAACCCTAAGGAAACTTGAGAGACGATGGCGATGCTCACACTCAGAGGAAGACAGAACTGCATATATATCACAACTAGTAGCTCATCGTACTGCGGTAACGGAATCAATGAGACGCTACCACGCAGACACGCTGAAAATATCTCTGAACAAACCTCATGACCTGTTTGCTATCGTCAAGCGTTTGACAAAGGAACCCACCTCTGAACATATTAGCGAAATCCACCCCCAAACTTTTGCCGACTATTTACAATCCAAACTCTGCCAGATCGACAACATCCCAACACCTTGCAAGACCCTTAAACCATTCGATCAGACTCTACTCAACATCTTCGCAATCCCACCCAAACGGCGTATTGAAGACACCATTGCGGGCATCAACATGACCACCGCCCAAACCGATCCATGCCCAGCGTTCTGGATCAAAGAACTACGAAACCACCTGAGCCCATTCATATCCACACTCATGGAACATTCATTCACAACAGGAACTTTCCCACATACTCTCAAACACACAACCATTACTAAAAAACAACAAGCTCGACCCTCTGAAGCCAGAATCCTATAGACCAATAGCAAGTATACCGCTGCTGGCAAAAATAATGGAGAAGGAAGTACAAAGACAAATCGAAGAGCATATAGAAACTAACGCACCACTGGACCCTTGCCAACACGGCTTTAGAGAAGCCCATGGTGTAGAAACACTGCTCACTGCTCTCTTCAGCAACGTCTTAACTGGCATCAACAACATCCGCCAAGGGTTCGTCCTTGTCTTCCTAGACATAGCAGCGGCATTTGACTCCGTGAGCCATGAACGCCTCCTGGAACGACTCGAGGGTAAGGGAATCACCGATAAAGCACTCGAGTGGTGCAGGTCCTACCTTTCTGACAGGTGGCAGCAGGTACGATCCAACGATACTTCATCAAATCGGTTCCATCAAAAGCAGGGGGTCCCACAAGGCTCCTCCCTCTCCGCCCTTATGTTCAATATATACATGCAGCCTATCTGCAACCTGATACGGTCCTTCAGTATCAACTGCATGATATACGTGGATGCTGTGCTGTTATACATGCCTTTTACAACAGAGAACCCCGACCTCACTCCATTAACTAACTGCATAAATGAAGTATCAAACTGGCTGCAATCTCAAAACCTCAGGATCCAACACAAGAAAACGGAGGTTTTGTTCATCACGAAGGACCGAAATTTCACCGCCCCGTCCTTTTTGAAAGTGAAGGATGCAGACCTCCAGATCAAACCCACTATCAGATACCTCGGGGTCACCTTAGACCAGCACTTGGATATGAAGGCGCACATAGGAAACATTGTAAGAGCGGTCTACCATAAAATCCGTTCCCTTAGACACCTTCGATCCCTGCTAGAGCCGGATGATTTCAGAACCATCTATCAGGCCCTAATCATACCACATTTTGATTATGCAAACTCTATCTTACAAGGACTCCCTCAAGCCACCTTACACCCACTGCAACTGGCAATGAACTCCGCAGCAAGAGTCCTTCACGGAGCATCCAGGAAAGATCATGTCTCACCCATCTTAAAACAACTCCATTGGCTTCCGATACGAAGTAGACTCACTTACAAGCTATTACATTCAAGGCCATCAATGGACTCACATCCACGTCACTAACGGACCTGATCCAGATGACACCTCAAAACAGGGACAGACGGTCAGTAACACTCAACACACTAGTAGTCCCAAAATCCATAACACAATGCACCAAAGCAACAGCAGACAGAGCTTTCAAGTTCTGTGCACCAAGGTGTTGGAACAGCCTCCCTCAAGGCATCAGAGCAATCCCGGATCTATTGCAATTCAGAAAAGCCTTGAAACACCACCTCTTCCTCCTGTATTACCCAGTAACCAATGCAGACACCTCAACCACCTCACAGTTCTCCCAAAACCCCTAAGACAGAAACAAGAAGAATTCATGATTATGTTATAAATTGTAAATAGTTACCCCTGTTATCCAAGTTGTTTATGCCTGTTCAACTGTAAACACAAAGTACCATCGGAAATGTGTAAATTCTTTGTTCACTGTAAACCGCGCTGATGCTGAATAGTGTGGTATAGAAGAGACTATAAATAAAAAATAAATAAATAAAAAAAAATCCAGAATAACCCCAAGATAAGTAAGAGCTGGGATCAGATTAATGGGGGAGTCGGAGAGAACTGGAACAATAAAAGGAGGGTGGATAACTATATAGCCTTGTTTTTTTGGAGATTCAAAAATAAGTGATTATCGTGCAGTCACTCTATCCCAGACATTAACAGCCTGCGGAACCAGGTATCACCCCTGCTACGCCTACCACCTTAGCCAGCAGGAGTTTAAACATTTAGGACTGCTTCAACTCGATCTCCACACCATGTTCTGCTTTGCTCCACACATCATCATCCTGCTCCTTGCCTGTCAGACTTTCATACAATCTTCAGGCCTTACTACAACATCATACATTCCTATCTTTCATCACTCATACTACAACAGGCTCCAACCCATCGTCCTCAAGCCCTGAACCAGGAACACCCACTACCTACCCAAGATACAGCCCTCTCACATTCCTCCCGCTACTTCCAATTTACCACTCAACACCCAGCTGGCTTAGATGTGTCCTCATAAACAGCAGATCCGTCCATAACAAGCTCCCCATTCTGATAGACTACATAAAGGAAAATCATATCGACAAATTCTGTATAACAGAATCCTGGCTTTATGAGAATGACACAGTCCTACTAAACCAACTTGCCATATCCTTGTACCATCACTTCCACAAACCAAGAGCACACAAAAGGGGGGGGGGGAGGGGTAGTCATAAAGCCAAGGAAGACCAACTTCAAAACTGCTATTCCCAGCTCTAACACCGCCCTGGATATCATAACCCCATTTATCTCTCTACCTAACAGACAGACCTCTCACCATTCATCGAAGAAGCGTGCTCAGAGCACCACAAAAACAAGTGGTTTATTCTCCTGGGTGACCTCAACCTCCCCACCTTATCAGCAAAAAAACCACTCCTTTTCTCCAAGCACTCCAGCTCAACCAGGTCATCACGATATCAACGCACAACAAAGGAGGTACCCTTGATCTCATTTTCACGTCAGCCACCTGGCCACACCAAAGGCCTTTCCTCCATGACCCAAGTCACCTTGGTCCAACCATAATCTAATTACCTCCTACCTCCCAAGCTCTTCTAAAACAGCTACCTTAAATCTCCTTAAACCAACTCAAGGAGATTCAAGGCATTTGATAATGACTAATTCATTAGGAGCATCATGTCCATACCTCAAGATACCTCAACCAACCTTGAAGCCTTCATATCCTAATGGAACACAAACATATCATCATAAGCCATCACGTAGGACAACTCCTCAATGATGAGAAGACCACACCATGCACTTTAGTTCACTACTCAACTCAAAACTCTGAAAAACAAGCTCAACCAGATAGAGCGGAGATGGAAACAACATAAACATCCATCGAATTACTTAGCCTACACATACGCCCTAGTGAACTATTGCACATTCACCCTTTTTTTAAAATTATTTATTTATAAAACATTTCAACAATACAAAATGATAATTACACTTACCTGGTAATTGTAGTTCCTTGAGTGAGGACAGTTCAGTCCTCCACCTCTGGGTTGTGCACCTCCTCCTGCAGCCTGGAGACTGGACCTGCCAAAACGTTGACATCACTGGATAAGGTCTGGTGCACACTCCCCTCCTCTCCAGTGAACTAATGACAAAGCACACTCAAAGGAGCAACAAATAAGTAGCCAATAAGGAATAATATCAACCTAAGCAACCATAACTAACTAAATACAGAACCGAACGTGGAACAAACGTTGCTCAGTACCGGTCCCTGCAAACCCCTTCATAGAAAGAACAGAGACAGACAGAAACAGGACAGTAAGGAGTAGGACCTACCTGTGACTGAATCAGGTGATCCAAGAGAAACCACATCTCCCCTATCAGTCCTGGGCGGGATTGAGGACTGAACTGTCCTCACTCAAGGAACTACAATTACCAGGTAAGTGTAATTATCATTTCCTTATCGTTCCGACAGTTCAGTCCTCCACCTATGGGATGTAACAGAGCAGTGTTCAATGGGAGGGGACTTCCATCGCGGCACGCAAAACCGCGGAACCGAAGGAGGCGTCCCCCGCCGCCAGCACGTCCAGACGATAGTGCTTACTGAACATGTGAAGAGAAGACCACGTCGCTGCTCTGCAAATGTCCGCCGGGGGAACCAAGCCGTGCTCCGCCCAAGAGGCCGCCTGCGCTCTAGTAGAGTGCGCCCGCAAGCCCGACGGCACCACGTGCCCCTGAAGGAGATACGCGGACGCAATGGCTTCCCTAATCTATCTAGAAATGGAAGCTTTCGCTGCCGCCTCACCTTTGCGAGGCCCGCCAAACAGCACGAACAGACGATCCGATTTACGAAACAACACGGAGACCTGCAAATAACGTTGCAACACCCTCTTAAGATCCAACCGATGTAAAGGTTCCGCCGAAGAAGAGTCCCCCTCGAGGAAAGCACCGGGAGGGAGACCGACTGATTAAGGTGAAACGGAGAGATGACCTTGGGCAAAAAGGAGGGTACCGGACGCAGGACTACCTTCTTCTTGACCCAGTACAAGCATTGTGGAACTTGTGTCTCTTGGGGAAACAGCTAGGTACAAATGATCTAGATTGGCCACTGTTGGAAACAGAATACTGGGCTTGATGGACCTTGGTCTGACCCAGTATGGCATATCTTATGTTCTTATGTTCCTTTGAAAAAAACAGAAATGGCTCCCTGCAAGAAAGCGCCTGCAACTCCGAAATGCGCCGCGCGGAACAGATGGCCACCAAGAACACCGTCTTCAAGGTTAAATCCTTCACCGTCGCCGAACTCAAAGGCTCAAAGGGTTCCTTAACCAACGCCCCCAAGACCAGATTGAGGTCCCATGGAGGCACAAGAACCCGGCGACCGGGCCGCAGATTCGATACTGCCTTTAGAAAACACAACACATCCGGGTGCACTCCCAACGAGACAGCCTGCACCTTGCCCCTATAGCAGGCCAAAGCCGCCAATTGCACCCGCAACGAACTAGCCACCAAGCCCTTGTCGAAACCGTCCTGTACGAAGCTCAAGACCACTGGCACGGAGGCCGTAGCCGCGCGAATCTGTCGCCTCGAACACCAACCCTCAAAAATGCGCCATACCCTAACATAAGCCAAGGACGTTGACCTCTTCCTGGCACGCAGCAGCGTCGCCACCACCGAACCTGAGTATCCTTTCCTCTTCAACCTCGCCCTTTCAATGGCCAAACCGTAAGCGAGAATCGATTCACTTGAGTCATTCGAAGCGGACCTTGGAGTAAGAGATCTTCCGAATCCGGTATCCTCCACGGCCCTCCGTCTAGCAGACGGACCAGGTTCGCGTACCATGGATGCCGCGGCCAGTCTGGAGTCACCAACAACACCCTTCCGGGATGAGCCTTGATCCGTTGCACCACGCGACCTATCAAGGCCCAAGGCGGAAAAACTTAGAGGAGGCCGTGCCTCGGCCACCGCTGCATCAAGGCGTCGATCCCTTCCGACATCCTTTCCCGCCACCTGCTGAAGAATCGGCTCACCTTTGCGGACTGGAAGGTTGACATGAGATCCATAATCGGGGGTCCCCATCGACGGACTATCTGAGCGAACACCTGGGGATTGAGCTCCCATTCCCCAGCATCCACCTGGACCCTGCTGAGAAAATCTGCCGTCACATTGTCCTTCCCCACAATGTGCACCACGGACAGCGCTGGAAGATGCTGCTCCACCCAAGAGAACAGCAACTCCGCCTCCTCTTCCATGGCCACGCTGCCGGTCCCTCCCTGACGGTTGATGTAGGCTACCGTCGTGGAGTTGTCCGACAGCACTCTGACCGCCCGACCGACCACCGTAGACTCGAAGGTCTGGAGCGCCAGCAAAACCGCCCTCAGCTCCAGCCGATTGATGGACCAACTGCTCTGTTGGGCGGACCACCGGCCCTGCGCATACTGATGGCAGCAGTGGGCCCCCCATCCCACGAGACTCGCATCCGTCATCAGCGGAATCCAGGCAGGCTGTTCCAGTGGCATGCCCGCCCGAAGCGTAGCGGGCACAAGCCACCACCGCAACGCCTGCCTGACCCTCAGAGGACAGGGAAGACGCTTGCTCAAAGAGTCTGACTGGTGGGACCAGCGGCGGAGAAGCACCCGCTGCAAGGGCCGCATGTGACCCCGAGCCCAAGGCACCATCTCCAGAGTTGCCGCCATCATCCCGAGCACGCGCAGGTACTCCCACGCCGAGGGTGCCGTGGCTGCACGGAACCTGCTGACAAGACGCCGCAGGCCCAGGACCCGGTGATGAGGCAGAAATACCGCCCCCGACCGGGTGTCGAACCTCACCCCCAGATACTCGAGCTCCTGGGTCGGTACAAGATGACTCTTGGCCGGGTTGACTACCCATCCGAGATGCTGCAAGAACTGCACCACTCTGTTTGTCACTCGCACACTCTCGGCCTCAGACTTTGCCCGAATCAACCAGTTGTCGAGATAGGGGTGAACCAAAATGCCCTCTTTTCGCAACGCCGCCACCACCACCACCATAATCTTGGTGAAGGTACGCGGAGCCATAGCTAGGCCGAAGGGTAACGCTTGAAATTGAAAGTGCCCCCAGGGGAGAGCAAACCGTAGAAACCTTTGGTGACCCTTTCTGATCGGAATTTATTTATTTATTTAGCTGTATTTATATCCCGCTTTTCACCGGGTCAAAGCGGTCAATTGGGGGATACATTTAACACGAGGGGATATGAGACACATACGCTAATACTTACAGGGAACATGGGCAATGGAGGGTTAAGTGGCTTGCCCAAGACCACAAGGAGTGCCTATAGGACTAGAAATCTCAGTCCCTCCGGCCTGAGATTGCTGTCCCCAGGTGGGACTTGAACCCCCGACCTTCCGGCCTGAAGTACCTTTTCCTAACCACTAGACCACGCCTCCCTCTTCCAACGGTACTGGCCGGATGGCCCGCAAGCGCAACAGGCGATCGAAAGTCTGGCGAAGCGCCAGGGCCTTGATTTGATTTCTGCAGGGAGACATCACAAAGGAATCTCGGGCCGGATAGGCGAACTCCAGAGCATACCCATCGCGGATGATTTCTAACACCCACTGGTCCGTGGTGTCTGGGTCCAAGCAAAAAGAAACTCCTGCAGCCTTCCCCCCACCGGAGCGCTTTCCACCGGGACCCGCAAACCTTCATTGGGGCTTTCTGCCAGCCGAGGAGGAGGAGGATCCTGCGAATCCTCTACTTGCCCCCTTAAAGCCCCGAAAACTCTGGCTCTTGAATGGAAATCTACCTCTCTGGGCGCCGCCCAGCCGAGACGTCCGAAATCGCCGAAAATCCCTGGACTGGCCCCGAAAGGACAGCGCAGCCCTACTTGGCTTGGGTTGTCCTCCGGGAGCCTGCCGCCCTTGGACTCACCCAAATCCTTTACCAGCTTATCCAGATCCTCTCCAAAGAGTAACCTGCCCTTAAATAGCAGCTTACTCAGACGGGATTTAGAGGAGCCATCTGCTGCCCAGCTCCGCAACCACAGGGAACGGTGCGCTGCTACTAAGGAAGCCATGCTGTTAGCGAGGGCCCTGATCAAATCATAATGAACATCCACCAGATACGCAGCACCGGATTCCAAGCGATCCAGCTCCACAGTCCCCTCCTGGTCCAATCCAGAGGACTGCCGAAGCCGCTGAGACCATCGGAGGCACGCTCTGGCCACCCAAGCTCCACAAATAGAAGCCTGCAATGACAAGGCGTCGGCCTCAAAGGACTGTCTCAAAAGTCCATCCACCTTTCTATCCTGCGCATCCTTTAATGCGGCACTACCCTCCACAGGGATAGTGGTCTTCTTGGTAACCGCCGAGACCGCCGCATCAATTCAGGGGGATTTAAAACGTTCTTTGTCCTTATCTGCCAGAGGATAGAGTCTGTTCATCGTCCTGATACCTCTGAGCGCAGCCTCGGACTGATCCCACTTGTCCTGTATCATCTTCTCCACCACCCTGTGGACCTGAAAAACCACCTGGGTCTGCCTCTCCGCCTGGATGATGGGGTCCTCCACCCCTACTTCCTCCGTTGGAGAAACAGCCTCCAAGTTCAACATCTGGAGGGACTCGGTGATAAGAGCAGTGAGTTCCTCCCTGCGGAATATCCGGACAATCTTGGCCTGATCCTCCAGTTCAGGAATCTCCCCCTCTTCCAGATCTTCCATATCCGCCTCCAAATCCTGGTCCTCCCCATCCGAATCGATCGCCTCCCTGAAGGAAGGGGAGAGTTCGTGTGTCCAAGATCTCTTCGATGGCCTGGGGGAAACTGTGTGACTTCCAGCTACTCTGGCCTGAGGGGCGGCCGAAGACCTATCCACTGTCTCCGGCAAGAACCCCTGGCGTTGCCTGCAGAACGCCTGATGCATGAGCAAGACAAAGTCGGGGGAGAAATCTCCAAATGGAGAAGGGGACTCCAGGGCTGGAAACGCGGCCGGAAGCTCAGCCGCAGCCTCCTGGGGAGCCCCTGACGAGGAAGCCAGTACCAAGTCTTCCTCCGGGACCGCCGCCGCCGCCGGCTGGAGATTCTGGCACGGCTTGGCCTCTATCTGCCGTTCCATGCTGGCAGACCCCGAGGCACAGGCCCTGCAAACCCCGGATTCCGCCTCCGTACCTCTGCGCGAACCACAGAGGACGCACTGGGGTCGGGACGCCATCTCAGAGACCCCTGTCTTGAAAGGGATTCTTGGGCTCTGAAGCTTCTCCCCAAATGCAAGACTGCTCAGGGTCTCGTCTCCTTTAACCCTTTTTTTTTTGTTGTTTGTCTTTGTCTTAAAACGAAAGAAAAACACCCCGGGACAAGGACTGCCAAAAGAAACTCCTTTCCGACGCAGGCCGGGTTAAATTGAAGAAAAATGAAATAAACAAATTGAAAAAAAAGCTGAAATAAGTTGAAGCGCAGAGCCTCCGCGCCGTCGGGTTCCCACTGCAAACAGCTGACCGGAGCCACTCTGACAAGACACGCCCGGAGCGAAAATGGCCGCCGGCACCGGAGTGCGGCCGAAAAGGGCGCCAAAATGTGCCGCGTGAGCAGAGGGATCAAACAAGGCATCCCGTTCTGCCGCGGGCCAGGGCAACGATCCCCCAAACCCCACCGAAAGGAAAAATGCCCTTTACAGGAAACTTACGTGGCTTCAACGGGGCTCCAGCCAGCGGGACTGCTTTTCAGCTGAGCAGCCTCCCGCTAGCGAGCCTCCCGTGTACACGCTCCTGCCTGCAAGTGCAGACCGGCTCCCTGGCCCAGACAAGGACGCCGCTCCGGTCCTGCTAAAGGGCTCTCCCCCGTGCAGTCCAGGGAGAGAGACCTGAAGATGAGCCCACAGCCCCGGAGATCAGGGGCAGGCAGGAACCGGCACCTAGGCACTGCTTGTTCACGGGTCCTTCGATTTTTTTTTTAAAGGAACATTAACTCCCCAAAAATAAAATAAAGGTAGTGGGAAAGAAAATCCAAAATCCCAACTAAACTACACCGAAACTAACTACACTAAGGCTCCTTATGAGTTCCTCAAGTGAGCCCAGAACCTAGGCTCACTAGATCCTCCTGCTGCATGGAGACTGGACACACTGGAGAGGAGGGGAGTGTGCACCAGACCTTATCCAGTGATGTCAACGCTTTGGCAGGTCCAGTCTCCAGGCTGCAGGAGGAGGTGCACAACCCAGAGGTGGAGGACTGAACTGTCGGAATGATAAGGAAAAGAAATTTACAAGCCAAAAAATAAAAGATGTAAACCACTTTGACTAAATGATAAAGCAGTATAAAAAACTGATATTTAAATAACCAACCTATGATGCCTCATCAAAGGTTGGAATCTGGAGATTCAGTTCAACTATCATTTTGCCGAGACCTAGAGTCCAGTCCCGATGCCTCAGGTAATGATTTTGACTTAGAGGAAAGGGTACCATCCCCTTCAGAGGATCACGATGAAGCTGGTATTATTTGACTGTTCAGGAAGAACGAGCAGAAAAGAGGAGGTATTAATGCCCCTGCATTGGTGAGGTTTCACTTAGAGTACTGTGTTCAGTTTTGGAGAACATATCTCAGAAAGATATAAAAAGACTTGATACTGTTCGGAGGAAGGCAACCAAAATGATTTGGAGCCTACGCCATAAGATGTATGAGAAGAAACTTGAAGATCTAAATATGTGGAGGAGTTCTCATAATAGCTAAAACCAACCTACAACTCTCCACCACGTACCTGGACTCAAACATAGACGTAGACATGCTTAAAGTCGAGAACCCAGCTCTATCCATCTGTCTGATTTACAGAGCCCCCTCGACGAACCAAGAAATACTTGCCTCAGTACTAGAAAACATTTCTTCAACACAACCAAAGAAATTCCAAATTATTCTAGGAGACTTAAACCTCTCATCAACAGCAGCCTCTCATGCAGATACCTTCCTGGAAGCAATGTCCCAACTAGGATTTAAACAACTAATAAATGAGCCCACTCATGACAAGGGCCACACACTGGATATGGTCTTCACTCCCACGAGTAATCAGTGCATGGTAGAGAAGCCTTTGATAAAGATCAGCCCAATACCGTGGTCAGACCACCACCAAATCGATATTCGGATGAAACTACCGTCTTTACCAAAGGACACAAAAGCACAAAGAGTAATACACCAACAAAGGAGATTCAACAAACTAAACTTGGAATACCTTATAAGTAACATTAAGACGCACATTGACCTTGAAAACACGGATCTCGATGCACTAACAGACAGCTGGAACACCAGAATTCAGACCGTAGCACACCCTAAATGGAGCACCACCCCCAACCTGACCAAACACCAATCAGAACCCTGGTACACCGAAACTCTGACCAGAATGGAGAACTCAGAAAGCATGAAAAAAAATGGAGACGTACGAAATCCATGGAACATAGGATGGAGTACCTCAACCTCCTCTCGAAGTACAAAGAAGAGGTAAACACTGCAAAAAGGTTGCACCACACAAACCTATTAAACAAAGCAATCAACAAACCTAGGGAACTGTTTGAGCTGGTGAAATCTCTAACTAAAATTTCCCAACCAGACCACCAGGATAACTCTATCCACCCACAAACGCTGGCAAACCACTATGCGAGCAAGCTGACTGCAACCTTCCACGACCCCTGTAGGAATGAGGCACACCGGAAATCTATTGTGGAACAAGAACTGATATGGAGAAACTTCCACAAGATCGATGAGCAACAAACAAGCAACATAATAAATAGCATCAATACCACCACCTCCCCGCTGGATCCCTGCCCCACTGCTTGGGTCAAGGCAGCGAAAAAAGATATAATCCACCAAGTCTCACACATTGTAAACCTATCACTGCATCAAGGAATTATGCCTGACCAACTCAAGAAATCCATAATAAGACTAGTACTAAAGAACAATAAACTCAACAAAACAGACCCAACATCCTACCGCCCCATCTCCAGCATATCTTTCCTAGCAAAAATCATCGAAAAAGCAGCCCTCATACAACTTCAAGAGCACCTAGACGACCACGACATACTCGACTTGCAACAATACGGGTTCAGACAAAACCATGGGGTAGAAACGCTTTTAATAGCACTGCTCAACAACCTCCACAAAGGCTTGGAAGACAGGAAGAAAATGTTCTTACTCATCTTCGTTGACATCTCTGCCGCCTTTGATACTGTCCATCATGGGATCCTCCTAAAAAAACTGGAATCAATAGGAATTTTGGGAACCACCCTTAAATGGTTCTCCTCCTACATAACAAACAGAAGACAACAGGTCCAATTCAACGGAGAAAAAGCAGAAGTGTTCACACAAACTCAAGGCATACCCCAGGGGTCGGCCCTCTCGGCGCTACTTTTCAACATTTACATGCAGCCCCTCTGTGACATTTTCAAAAAACATAATATCAACTACCATATCTATGCAGATGATATTATGCTATACACTCAATTGGACACCACTGACCCGAAGTATACACAGCTTGAAACCTGCTTGTATGAGATGTTAGCATGGCTCCAGCAAAATAACATGGCTATCAACCACAAGAAAACCGAAATGATGTATATATCAAGTAAAACTAACTTTGAACCTCCTCCGACAATTACCCTCTGTAACAACACGTACAACACAAAAAATGAGATCAAATATCTGGGAGTCACACTCGATAGCAAACTGAAGATGGAAAAACACCTGCGAAAAACCAACAAGGCCATCTTCCACAAACTCAGAGTCCTACAACCACTGAGGAACTTAATCGAACCCTGTGATTTTCGGACTGTGGCACAAGCACTCATTATGCCTCACTTAGACTACTGTAACGCCATCCTACAGGGTCTGCCAAAGAAAACGCTAAATATCTTGCAATTGGCCCAAAGTGTGGCGGCAAGGGTCATCACACGAACAAGCATTGCTCAATCACATTACACCTGTATTGATCGAGCTACATTGGCTACCTGTTGCTGCCAGGATACAATATAAAACTTTGGTAACCACGTTCAAACTCATACATGACCTAGCACCATCATTCCTCTCAACCCTTGTCAGCAAGCAACCAACCAACAGAGACAGGAGAACTATCAACTCTGACACACTACAAGTTCCTAATAACATCAGATCAGTAAAAGCCAGTACTAGCAACAAAGCATTCTCATTCTCTGCCCCAACAATATGGAATCAACTACCATACGAACTACGAGCAATTAAAGACATTAATGCCTTCAGAAAGAAACTAAAAACCCATCTTTTCAAATGTTACTACAACCGGATGTAAACCAAAGTGGAACACCAGATAATGCGAATGAATCATGAAGCTGAACTGTAGAAATGTAGAACTGTAAATATGTATAACCTAACCGTGAAGTTGAACTGTAGAAATGTAATTATGTAGAACTGTAAATATGCAAACCTAACCGTGAAGTTCCTAATCCTGTGTGATGTGCCAGACCTTCAAATCTATGTATATATTATCCCAATTATTCTGTCCTGATTGACAACTCCCAAATTTTATAATCAAACCGCCACTGATCGCTGGAAGTAGCGGTATATAAGTGTACACTAAATAAATAAATAAATAAAATGTATACCCTAGAGGAGAAGCTGGACAGGGAAGATATGATACGTTTAATACTTAAAGGGTATTAATGAGGAAGGTGACCAAAATGATTTGGAGCCTGCGTCAGAAGCCTTATGAGAAGAGACTTGAAGACCTAAACATGTACACTTTGGAGGAGAGGAGGGACAGAGGAGATATGATTCAGATTCAGACCTTTAAATACTTAAAGGGAAATAATGAACAAACAAACCTCTTACAAAGATGGGGAAGCTGTAAAACTAGAGGGCATAACAGGAAGCTGCAAGATGGTAAATTGAGAGGCAATGTCAGGAAATACTTTTTCAGTGAAAGGGTGGTGGATGTTTGGAACACCCTCCCGATTGAAGTCGTGGGGGCAAACATGGCATGGGACAGACACAGTGGATCCCTTTACAGCAACAGGATAAAATCAAAATAACTTGAACCATCTAATTTCTCAACAAATAGGGGTATCCTACATGGAGTGGTGGGTTCACCCCTAAACAAAGACATGGGGAGGGGTGGCCTGCACGGAGCAGCAAGTGCATCTACTCTTGCCATCATACTGGGCAGACTAGATGGACCATACTGGTCTTTATCTGCCATCATTTACTATGTTACTATAATGCAGCTCCAAAACATAATAAACATGCAATAGTCCACATCAAGGGAGGTGCTTAACTAAAATTAAAACCAACAAAAATGAAGAATCCACAATGGTCCCTGGTAATATTATGAAAACTCAATTTTTGCATATCGATGAGCATGAAATATATAAAGAAAAGTATATAACCACTAAGTCTAGAAAAGCAATCAACTGTGCAACTTCTAAAAAGCATAGTTACTCACCTGTAACAGGTGATCTCCGGGAACAGCAGGAATTTAGTCCTCACATATGGGTATCGTCGGTACCAACGGAGCCTGTGCAGGAACGCTCCCCTGCATCCAATTAGGAAGCTTTTGGGAGCATCCCACAGCGCCTGCGTGCTACCTTCCCGCCTTTCCCAACTGCCTCTCTCCAGTTGAGTTTTAAAGCTGAGACAAAGAGAGGGAAAGAGTAAGATAGAGAAAATACAACTCCTAGGGGAGGTGGGTGGGTTGTGAGGACTAAATTCCTGCTGTTCCCGGAGATCACCTGTTACAGGTGAGTAACTATGCTATCTCCAGGAACAAGCAGGAATGCAGTCATCACATATGGGGACTCCCTAGCTTTAGATGCCAGGGAGAGACCCCAGAAGTTGAGTGTCCCTGAGAAGGGCTCCACTTCCCCCCATGGATCTCTGGCATCCTACTAGGGTTGGTGGGTAGGAGTTGATTAGGTATGGAACAGGTGTTGGAGAACAGCCTATCCAAACAAGGTATCCCGGCGGGAGTCCTTGTCCAAGCAGTAATGGGCTGTGAAGGTATGAACCAAGGCCCAGGTGGCTGCTCGACAGATGTCGTCTATAGACACAGAGTGCAGATGAGCCATTGAAGCTGCCATGGCTCTCACATTGTGAGCCGTGACATGGCCCTCCAGAGGAAGATTCTTACTCTGATAAGCAAAGGATATACACTGAGCAATCCAGTTGGATAGTGTTCTCTTGGAGACTGGAAGTCCCAAATGAGAAGGATCAAAAGCAACAAAGAGTTGAGAGGACTTTTTATGTTGCTGTGTTCTTTGTAAGTAAAAGGCTAAAGCTCTTTTACAGTCCAAGGTATGAAGATTCCTCTCTGCATTTGATGCATGAGGCCTTGGAAAAAACACAGGTAGGTAGACCGCTTGGTTTAGATGAAAAGGCGAGACCACCTTTGGCATAAAGTGTGGATGAGTCCTAAGGACTACCTTGTCATGATGGAATCTTGTATAAGGTGGATCAGCTACTAGCGCTTGCAACTCACTAATGCGACGTGCTGATGTGATTGCAATGAGAAAGATAACCTTCCAAGAAAGGAATTTCAAGGAGGTTGTAGCTAAGGGTTCAAAAGGTGGCTTCATGAGCTGCCCAAGAACCAGGTTTAGGTCCCATGCCACCGGTGGTGGCCTAATGGGAGGCTTAGTTAGAAGAAGGCCTCTCATAAATCTTGCTATAACAGGATGAGAGGAAATAGGCTGTCCATTTAGAGGCTTAAAGGAAGCTGCAATAGCACTCAAATGGACTCTTACTGAGTTAGTCTTAAGACCTGCATTGGGCAAATGAAGGAGATACTCCAGCAATGATTCCAGAGGTATCGCAAGGGGGTTAAGACCCTTCTGCGAACACCATATGGTAAACCTTTTCCACTTGAAAGCATAAGAGCGTCTCGTGGAAGGTTTCCTGGAAGCAAAAAGAATATCTTTTACTTGCTGAGGGAGATTAAGATCATGGAGATCTAGGCCTTCAGCAACCAAGCCCTGAGACGCAGAGACTGGGGATTGGGATGCATAACATTCCGTCCTCCTGGGATAGGAGATCTGGAGCAGACCCTAACTCCAGGGAGGGAGCTTGAGAGAGATGCAGAAGCAGAGGGTACCACACTTGCCTTGGCCAATGTAGAGCTATGAGAATCATATGGCCTCTGTCTCTCTGAAGCTTGAACAGGGTTTTGGGAATTAGGGGAATGGGTGGAAAGGCATACAGGAAGTCTTGACTCCAGTAAAGAAGGAAAGCATCCCTGGCCTGAGCCTTCTGAGCCGGAATTCTGGAACAGAACCAGGGAAGTTTGGCATTCCACGGACTTGCAAAGAGGTCTATGTCCGGGGTTCCCCAAATTTGAAAAATCTTGGTCACCTGGTCTGCATGCAGAGACCACTCGTGTGGAAGCAGAACTCGACTGAGTCTGTCTGCCCAAGAGTTTTGTATGCCTGGAAGATACACTGCCAGGAGATGAATCTGATGCTCTCTGGCGAGGGCCCATAGTCGCAAAGCTTCGTTGCAAAGTGACAGAGAGCCTGTTCCCCCCTGCTTGTTCACGTAGAACATGGCTACTTGATTGTCCGTATGAATGAGGACTGTCTTGTAGCTGAGCAGGGTGTGGAACACTCGAAGAGCAAGGAAGATTGCTCTGAGCTCCAAGAGATTGATATGTAGATGAGTCTCCTGTGGAGACCAGATGCCTTGGGTGGAGAGGTTCTGCAGATGAGCTCCCCAACCCATCGGAGAAGCATCTGTTGTGAGAGTTGCTTGGGGTAAGGGTTGTTGAAAAGGGGACCCCAGCAACAGGTTTTGAGTGGACTTCCACCATTGGAAGGACAAAATAAGGCGACTTGTCTGACAGGCAACCTGATGCCTAGGTCCATTGAGTGGATAAAGTCCACTGGGCTGCCCTCATATGAAGGCGAGCATAGGGAACCACATGCACAGTAGATGCCATGTGGCCTAGTAGTTGTAGCATTTCTCGGGCTTTAGCACTGCTTGAGAAGCTAACTGCACAATGCGAAGGCAGCGGGCCTGGGGGAGATAGGCCCTTGTCTTTCTGGTATCCAGCAAAGCTCCTATGAATTCTAAAGACTGAGTGGGAGTTAGACTGGATTTTATTTATTTATTTATTTACATTCTCTTATATACCGTGCTATTCTGCATCAGTGCGGTTTACATTGAACAAACTGAAATTACATTGAACAGGGCATTATAACTTGGAGATAACTGTTTTACAGGGAACATGGGCTATGGAGGGTTAAGTGACTTGCCCAAGACCACAAGGAGCACCTGTGGGACTAGAAACCCCAGTCCTTCCGGCCCAAGGTTGCTGTCCTCTAGTGGGATTTGAACCCCTGACCTTCCGGCCTGAAGTACCTTGCCCCAACCACTAGGCCACTCCTCCACTTTTGGGATATTTATTATCAGACCCAAATACTGAAGGATACGCATTGTGCAGGATAGAGAAGTCCTGGCCTCTGACTCTGTTGGGGCTCGAATGAGCCAGTCGTCTAAGTAGGGGAAGACGAATATCCCTAGAGTGCGTAGAAATGCTGCTACTACAGCCATGCATTTCGTGAACACCCTTGGAGCTGAGGCCAGGCCAAAAGGAAGCACCCTGTATTGGTAGTGCTTTCCTTGAAAAAGGAACCGAAGGAACCTTCTGTGAGTTGGATGGATGAGAACATGGGTGTACGCATCCTTGAGATCTAGAGAACAAAGCCAATCCTGACTCTGAAGGTATGGCAGCAGAGTTCCGAGAGAAATCATCTTGAATTTCTCTTTGACAAGGAATTTGTTCAATTCTCTGAGGTCCAAGATAGGTCTGTATCCCCCTGTTTTCTTTGGGATAAGGAAACAGGGGGAGTAAAACCCTGTGCCCTGCTGATGGATGGGTACTTCTTCTATTGCCCCTTGGGCAAGAAGCATAGTGAACTCCTGACCTAACAGGTTGATGAGAGAGGTCGGAGAATTGAACTGCCGTATTATTGTGGGAGGGGGCATGCTCGAAAAATGAAGCTTGTACCCCTCCTTTATGATGGAGAGTGTCCAATGCTCTGCTGTTATTTGCCCCCATCTGGGGGCAAAGTGACATAACCTTCCTGGAATGGTGAAAGGCTCTGGTCCCATGAGAGCCAGGAAGGCTAAGTTCTCTAGCTGAAAGTCAAAGGCCTTGTGGAGGCTGAGACTGCTGGGACGGCTGAGGCTTAGCAGTCTTTGCTTTCTTCTGTTTGGGTGGTTGCTGACCTTTCCTGACAAGCTGACCTGCAGAACATCCCTGCTGAGCATAAGCAGGATAATATCGTTTCTTCTTAGAAAAGAATGGTTTCTTGAAATATTTCTTTCTAGCAGGATCAGCTGTGGACTTGGATAATCTATCCAAGGTGGAGTTGTCAGCATCCAACTCATTGGCTTTTTCCTGCCAATCTCTACCAAACAGGTTCTCACCAGTACAAGGGATATTTCCCAATTTGTCTTGTACCCAGAGCTCCAGATCAGATGCCTGGAGCCAAACAATTCTACGTGCACCTATGGCAATGGCAGAGGTTCTGCTTATGCACTCAAAACAGTCAAAAGCTGCATGGTTGACAAATTTAGAAACATCTTGGGCATGTTTGACCAATGTGAGAAAATCCTGTCTTCTATCCTCAAGAAGAATAGGACTCAAAGCTTCTAAATCACCTGTGAACTCCTTCAGGAACATTCCCATGTATTGACTATAGGAACTGATCCTGGCAGAAAGCATGGAAGCTTGGAAGACACGACGTCCAAAAGCATCCAGAGTTCTGCACTCACGTCCTGGAGGATTAGAGGCATGCCTCTTTGCACTCTTGATCCTTCTCATAGCTGATTCCACTACAATAGAGTGGTGAGGAACCTGAGTTTTTTGGAAACCAGGACAGGGAGGGACTCGATACAGAGTATCCAGTCTATGAAAATGAGGAGAGGTGGTAAGAGGTGTCTCCCACATTCTTAACATGAGATCATGCAGAATCTCATGAATGGGCAAGGTAGCTGCCTCCTTGGGAGTTTTGGGATATTGTACAATTTCCAACTCCTTTGCTCTGGGCTCTGTTTCAGGGGCAACAGTAATGGACAGACCCCCGAGCCACCTCTCTGATAGTCCTGAAAGGAAATATCCTCTGGAGGAGACATCCTACGCTTAGGGGAGGAGGGTTCCTCTGGGAGAAGCATTCCTGCATCGACAGAACTGTCAGAATCCTCAGATTCTTCTGAGGACTCAAAGTACCGTCTGTCCGGATGCTCTTGAAGAGCCCGATACCCGTACTGACTGAAGTCGGTACCAGGAGTAAATCGGTACCGGAGTATTGGTACTGGAAGGTATCGGATGACTGGATACCAGCAATGCAGACACAGATGTCGATGTCGTTGCTACCGGTGCCGGTACCGGTTGGATTGTCTGTCGTGGTTCCCAGGACGTCGATGCCGCAAGGAGAGCCGCCAGACTGCGCTCAATAGCCAGGACTCTCTGGTCTATCGATGCTGCCGATGCCTGGATGTCGGTACCGGAGAAGATCGCCGGTACCCCAGAGCATGGCACCAGTAGTTCTGCCGTGGTTGAGGCCTCGAGAACATCCTGGAGCCCCAATAATGCTTTGGAAGCCGAAGCCTCCCGCCGGGGCAATTTTGCCGGTGCAGAATCCTCAAGGGCAACGCCAGAGGCATCTCGATGCTTAGAAGGAGATCTACCCTTTGAGGACCGGCTAGACATGTTTAGTTACCTGAGATCCATGGGAGGAAGACGAAGCCCTGGAAGACGTCGATGCCACTGAAGCTGCCTCAGAGGGAAACAGGGTACTGAGCTTGGCAGCTCGGTTCTGTTGATCTCTCTTGGACATCATGGCACAGGCCATACATTCCGAGATGGAATGGTCAGGACCTAAACATTTCAGACACCACTCATGGGTGTCGGTGACGTAGATGGTACACCACAGTTGGTGCACTTTCTAAAACCCGAGGAGGGTTTCTCCATTATGGAAAAAATCCTGGGCCTAAGGCCCAAAATGGCATGTGCACCTGAAAAAAAAAGGAAAAAGTACAAGAAATTTTTTTTTTTTAAAGAAAAGAATGAAGAAAGAAAAAACCGGCGGTACCAGTAAAGCGTCGAGGAAGGCAGACGCGACCACAAAAAAGAAGAACATTTTCTGCGGTGACAGGAACACGACCTGCTGGCTCCGCAGAAAACGAAGAACTGGAGAGAGGCAGTTGGGAAAGGCGGGAAGGCAGCATGCAGGCGCTGTGGGATGCTCCCAAAAGCTTCCTAATTGGACGCTGGGGAGCGTTTCCGCGCAGGCTTCGTCGGTACCGACGATACCCATATGTGATGACTACATTCCTGCTTGTTCCTGGAGATATATATATCTTTCCCCTGAAAGACAACATGACACTTACAAGGAAAGTTTAGGTAAAAAGACGTGCCAAGAGCCAAAACCCGTGGGTGCACTTCCATAAAGGACTTACGGCGCCTCTGAGTCTCCCTGGAGACATCAGGGAACATTTGTATTGTTTGACCACAAAATTTCTCATTCTTTTTTAAGAAATACGCATGCAACACCCTATTCCTTATCGATCTCTGGAAGATATAACATCACTGTCTGATTCAATAAACTCCGATATATCTAGAGGAGAAGAGGCTAAGTACTCAAATTGGGCACCCAACTCTCCTTTTTCCCCTCCTTTATCCAGTTTACCTTGAGGAACATAATAAAGTTTAGAAACATTGATTGCATCTACATCATTAAACAATAATATCTCCTTAAAATATTTTCATAAAAGAATCATAGGAGACAGAAAATGAGTTTTCGGAAAATTCAATAACCGAAGGTTCCGAGATCTCAACACATTTTCCAAAAACTCATGCTGACGATGCAAAAGAAAAGAGTCCAATGAAAGTTTATCACAAGTATCTTTCTGAGGCAAATTTTTGGACTCCAGAGTATCCATCTGTTTTTCCAATGCTAGAACCCTGTCTTCATGATCTGAAAGTTTCAAAACCGTCTCCTTAGAAAAGTCCAAAACTTTCTTCAAAGAAGAACCTAGAGGCAGTTCCATACGTGAAACAATCTCCCATATGTCCTTTAAGGAGACATCAGAAGGCGGAGTATGAACATCCGAAACTGAGGAAAAGGTAATCACAGTAGGCAAAGGCGGCAGTAAAGCCTCAGCCGAATCAATTTCTAAGAAAGAATCAGGCAGTAAGGCTGTGCCGGGATCGGCTATCTCCGATTCCTTTAACAAAGGAGCCTCAAAGATGGGCGGAGTTACACCCAAGTCGCTAGAAGAAGGTGTGGAAGAAGAAGTATTCACAGCTGAGATATGCGCTCCTCCGTCCGTCACTAATTGGACGGGAGCTAAGGGATCGCTCACCCTCACATGGGCATTCATCGGGCTGACGATCTTAACTGCCTTCATTTGAACAGCCGGCGGGTATTTCTTTTTCTGTTTCCCCATAACAGGGACAACCTTCTCACAGCGACGTACGCTGAAGGGGCGCCAAAGGGCCTTTGGTCACACCCCTTTGAGCACACCCCAGGGGACGCCTGCGACCGCGTCCCGCGGTGGGGAAGTTGGATTTAAAGCCCTCAGCAATACCTGCAGCCAATCAGTGCAGGCGCTAGTAGTGCCAGCAACCATTCAGGTATAGATCCAGGAAATAATCAGGAAACGAAGCACCTCAGCGTCCCACGGTGGGGCAGTTGGATTTAAAGCCCTCAGCGATACCTACAGCCAATCAGTGCAGCCGCTATTGCCAGCAACCATTCAGGTACAGAGTCCAGAAAATAATCAGGAAACGAAGCACCTCCACATTCACCCTTCTTAAGAAAAAGGAGTATCAATCCAGCCTACTTAATGCCTCTCTTAACCACCCTAGGGAGCTATTTAACCAGCCTACTAGGGAGCTATTTAACCAGCCTACTTAATGCCTCTCTTAACCACCCTAGGGAGCCCTGAATCTGTTCAAGACCCCAAACAGTACAAATTCCAAGACTACCCTTACACCAAATGCTATGGTGCAATTTCTCCTAACAAGGCAATCAACCACTACACCTCTACCCCATGTCTTCATAGACTACGTCGACCCCACAAATTCAACAACCTGATCATCTTTCAGACAGCTGTCCACCCGGGAGTTGATAGATATTATAACAAATCTTAACTGCACCACTTCCATCACTTGACCCCTTTCCAGTCTCCTGGATTACAATGACCAAACAAGATCTCACCCCAACCATCCTGTACATTGTCCAAACATAACTATCACTGAGCTTTATGCCAGCTGCCCTTAAGCAAGGCTCCATCAGGCCCTTATTAAAAAAAAACCTCAGCAGACCCTTCAGTGCCAGCATCTTATTGACCTATTTCCAGTATCCCCTCCCTAGCCAAATCATCTTAAAGGCTGTACAACTTCAGACATAGAACTTCATAGAAATACGCACCTCCCCCCCCCCCCCACCCCTTGTCATCAACATGGATTCAAACCTTTTCACAGCATCAAAACACTTCTGACTTCCCTCCTGGATACTTAGATCAAAGGCACACAGAAAATCACCCAAGGATTCATTCTCATCTTTATTGACGTCTCTGCAGAGGTGGAATAAGTCCCTTTGGATGTCAGGGGGGATTGTGCTGCAGGGCCCGATCAAAGAGGTAGGGGGGTCAAGTAAGGTCCCCGCAGCTGGACCCTGGCCATTGGAGGCCGGATCGAGGGTCCGGCTGCTTGGAAAGAACAATATCAGCAGCAGCCGGCATTCGCGGCTCCTGAATGGAGCCTGACTGAGGTAGCCGGGCATGTGGCTGGGAGTGCAGACCTATCAGAATTGGGGCCTGGCCTGCACATTCAGGCCACAGATCTGATTCTGATCACGCGGGCATGTCTGGCCCCCACGGGATCAGAATCAGGTCTACATCTGGGCGTCCTGCTTCTGGTCAGCCGCACAAGTGGCTGGACAGCCAGGTTGGAATGTACTGTAAAAACTCAATTGTCGTGTGACATTGCAGTATGTTTTTTGTTCAATTGTAAACCGCACTGATTTTAATAGTGCGGTATATAAGAGAAGTAAATAAATAAATAAATAAATAAATGTACACCACTGTGACTTGTAGATACAGCAGTATAGAAAAGGTGCTAAATAAATAAATAATTAGACACAGAGCCGTCAGTGCTGAACCAGCTGAGTTAGTGGAGCAAGGAATATATTGAAGAGAAAGGACAGAACCCTGTGGGACCCCAGACATGATGGAATAAGAGGAGGACATGGAAGAATTAAAAGTGATCTGAAAGCTATGATCAGAAAGGAAGGAGTGAAACCAATCGAGTACAGTTCCCCTAAAAGGGCTGGTGGGAAAGAACATGCACTAAAGCTTTTTGAAAAAGAGCCTCAGATTTTCCTTAACAGAAATGAGCAATTGCATAAGAAAAATACATGACCTTGGCTTAACCAAATCAAGGCTGAGTAAACTACATATCGCCATACTAAACAACTACAATTCCAAAGATAAAACAGAATTATTCTCTCCGAGATACCACATATTTTCACATCTTAATTGATGTGAAAAATCATGTTGTTGTTGTTGTTAAGTGCCGTCGAGTCGGAGTCGACTCATGGCGACCCTCTGGATAGCTATCCTAAATTGTGTTCGGTCTTCAGTCAGGCGGCTTATTGTTGACAGACTGGTACCCGTAGCTGCTGTTATTGTATCGATCCATCTCATTGCTGGCCTTCCTCTTTTACGTTGACCTTCTATCTTGCCAAGCATGATGTCTTTCTCTAATGATCTCTCTCTCCGCATGATGTGTCCAAAGTATGAAAGTCAAAGTCTTGTCATCTGAGCTTCTAAAGAAAGCTTAGGTTTGATCTCCTCTAGTACAGACTGGTTTGTTCTTCGGGCAGTCCATGGTATACACAGTATTCACCGCCAGCACCATAATTCAAAGGCATCAATTTTCTTCCTGGCTATCTTTTTCACTGTCCAGCTTTCACATCCATATGATGTTATTGAAAATACCATGGCTTAAACAAGTCGAATCTTTGTATGGAGAGAGACATCTCTGCTCTTGAGAATCTTATCTAGGTCTTTCATAGCCATTCTGCCAAGAGCAATGCATCGTCTGATTTCTTGACTGCTTGTTGAAAAATCATATTACCTTGTAAAAGTACTTCCGTGATGTTTAGATTGTTAACTGTAAGTTACAATTAAAAAAAAAATCAGTGGAGCCGGTAGACACAAATTGATTATTTATTCTTTCAGCAAATACAACACACCATGAAGCTACAAAGTAGTATACTATATATATATATTTTTATAACTTTGTTTATTTAACTATGCAAGGAAATAACAAACTGAAACAGAACAAGTATATTATAAATAGTAGTCAAACCTGATGAACAAACCTGAACAAAGCCCCAGACAATAAATAATAAACAGTCAATGCAGAAACCTTGATGATTCATTTGGGACTATTAAACTCAATGTGTGCAATAGTCATTACTGCTGCCACCTTGATTGCACACCTACTACTCTGGTTCTTTCTCCTTTTTGCCTCGTACTGTTAACCTCTATCTCCTTTTCTCTTCTGGCGACATTCATCCTAACCCTGGCCCCTCTAGAGCTGTCTCTCACTCTCATTCCTCTCTCAACCATACTAATCTCATCTATATTCCTCTCCTCTCTCCCTTACTCCTGTGCATTATGACCTTTTCATTTCTAACTCCTTCAGTCTTCTAGCTCTCACTGAAACCTGGATCCTCCCTGATGACACTGCCTCTGTTGCTGCCCTCTGTTACGGTGTTTCCAATTTTCCCACACTCCTCGTACCATTGGCCATGGTGGTGGTGTTGGGATTCTGCTTTCTTCATCCTGTCAATTTCAACCACTCACTCTTCCTCATTCTCACTCCTTTTCCTCTTTTGACGTCCATTCTATTCATCTAGAACACTGGTCCACTCTTTAATTACTTCCCATCTTGATTATTGCAACTTCCTACTTCGCTCTGAATCATCTCTCTCCCCTTCAATTTGTTCAAAACTCTGCTGCATGTCTAATCTTTTGCCAGCCTCATTTTTCTCATATAATCCCTCTTCTCAAATGACTTCATTGGCTTCTCTTCCGTTTCTGTATCCAATTCAAACTCCTTCTAACTTTCATTTTGCTGTTCCTTACTATCTCTCCTGTCTCCTCTCCCTCTAAGGTTTAAGGTTTAATCATTTGATAAAAACACCCCTCCTCGTGAACATAACTCTTCTACTGGCTTTCTCCTTGCTTTGCCTTTTCTTCTTCTGCTAACTCCAGACTTCGGTCCTTTCACCTTGCTGCTCTTTATGCCTGGAACAAACAACTCCCTGAGTCTGTATGACAGGCTTCATCTCTACCCCTCTTCAAATGTTTGCTAAAGTCTTTGAGGCTGCCTTTGGATCCTGATCCCTTGTTCCTTGTGTCTCCTTACCCTTCCCTATTCTATCCACTTTCTAACTTTGTCTTGTTTGTATTGATTAGATTGTAAGCTCTAACAAGTAGGGACTGTCTTTAACTGTGTTTGTACAGTGCTGCGTATGCCTAATAGTAAATATTTAATAATAATACAAAGTTCTGAACAGCATTCCGGAATATCAAACAATCATAAACAGATTTTGGCTGGCCATATAAAACCGCGCATTTCAACAACAGTGACCTACCCAGCCTCCAGACCAATATGAATGACCAACCAGATAAGAATCTGGGGAACATGGTGGAAAGAACAATTCAAGCAAGTGAGTTAATGGAAAGGTAGGAGACTGAACTATCAGTGACCCGTAGGGCAAACTTTGCTGCAATACCTTTCAAAAAGGAAACAGACGTAAAAGGAAAAACACAACAAAAAGAAAGAATAAACAGGATATAAAGGTGTACCTTCAGACTGGGACAAAACATTAGGAACCAGAGGCGGCAAGAATAGTAGGGAGAGACCTGCTGACCCACGAATAACAAAATTTCAGAACATCAGGAAGGACACTCCTATGCAGAACAGCAGCAACAGCTTCAAGAGGGTCCTCACAGGGGTAATTTGAAGGCTCCAAATTAACCAGTAGTATTAAGACAGCCCTATTGCCCCTTAAGCATAAAAGAGAGCTTTTCCATATTCATCACTTCATTCACATGTATCCTCCAATCTATAATATCAGGCCCCTTCTCGTCTCGCCAACGGTGAGCTACAACCAACCGAGCAGCCACCAGCAGCAGGGCAACAAGACCATCATATGTTGGCCGGTGGCCTTCAAACCATGTCCCATGCCCCAACAAGCAAATTGCTGGCTCAGCCAAAAGACTAGAGCCAGTAAAAGTATTAATCAGTCCCATTATCTGCTGCCAAACGTCTCGGACCCGGAAGCATTTCCAATATCACCACAACCTCGCCAACATGGATCAGTCTCTCGGATTCCCAATCTGTGTATACAGACCGGTGTAATATAGGCCCATTGTAGAAGTTTAAACAGGTAGTGCTGCGAGCACAGTAATAGTGCCTCGTTTGAATAGTGTGCCACTCAGCCAATGTGAACTCCTGTCCAAGAAAATCATGGCATCCTTCCACATGCGCTCCCAATCCAGGGAAGCTAAGGTCTAGAAACGCTCAATATATCCTGGCTAATACCCCTCTCCAGCTAAGACCTTCCTGAAATAACACAATTTCTAGAGCTGTTGGGGAACATGACAACTGAAACCAGTATTCCTTTTGGAGCACAAAAAAGCACAGCTGGAAATACTGAAAAAAGAGAGATACTCCCCCTTTTTGAACTAAATGATCCAAGCTCACGAACGAGCCACTCTCAATTAAATCTTTAAAGCAGAGGACACCATTCTTACCCCAACGATGTCATACTGAACTGAAAGCTGCTTCACTGCAATCTGCAATCTTGGTAGCCAGGAAAAAAGTTCCATTCAAGCCACCTCTTCATCATAACATATTTATCACATGCAACACGGGCTAAAAGAACATGCCGTTCCACACACTCCCCTCCCTGACCCTCATGCTCAAAGACTGACATAGGCGACAACCAACTTCTTTCCATTGATACCCATGGTACATCTGGAGGGCGGACATAATGGTATCGCAGGCCATGAAGAACAGCAGCATGGTAGCAGAGTAACAGTTTGGGAAAGCCCAGACACTCATCCTCAACAGGGTATACGGGTCACTTCCACCCAATCCGTACTTTCGGAGCCTTCCACACGAACAAACTGAAACATTTCTCTAGTTTCACAAAGAAAGCAGTGGGTAAATTAATAGGTAGTTGTGAAAACATATATAGTAGCTTGGGAAGAATAACCATTTTTAACGCCGCAGCACAGTCGAGCCAGCCCAGGGTAAGATCACTCCACTAAGCCAGTTCTTCTCTTACTTATTTATTTACACCTATTTCTATACCATCTTTCTACTATTCAAAGCGGTTCACAATTAAGAAATGTGTAACAGGGGCCTGTTCAGCACACTGTTTTACATGAAACAGGAACAGTAAACAGTGCAACATAGTTTAGCAGTTTAACATCAACTAGTTACAGTTATTGTTCTGCTGGTTAGAATGCTTAACTTATGTACAGAAACAGAGTATTTGTCTATTGTGCCCTTAGAGTGCATTTTAAGATGGCTGGGATTCTGAGTGCATATCTGTGTTGTATTCATTCAGAAAAAGGTATGTTTTAATGCTTTATTCTGAATTCTGATAAGTCTGGCATTTCTCATAGTGCTGGCGGAAGGGAGTTCCATAATGTGGGGCAAATAGTTAAAAGGCTTGTTTGCAGGAGAACTGCTTGCTCCTGATTTTTTAGGTAGGTATCTGTAGTAGGTTAAGAGTGGAGATTCTTCTGGTCGCTCAGTTTTGGATTTAGCAATGAGAGGCAGAAAGCAGTGTGCAGGTTCACTGTGTAGGATTTTAAATGTTATGGTGAGGGCTTTGAACTTAAGTTTGGCAGTCATGGGAAGCCAGTGGAGCTGTATAAGCAATGGGTGATGTGGTCTCGACGAGGGGCTCCAGTGATTATTTGTGCAGCCATGTTCTGAGCCATTTGCAATCTGTGGGAGGGTGTGTTTGGGGAAGCCTTCATAAATGATGTTGCAATAATCCAAAAGGGTATAACTAGAGCTTGGCAGATGGTACGGAATAGGTCTGAAGAAAGAAGGGGGTGAAGATTCTTCAGGGTTTTTGGTAAACAGTGGATGTTGTTCTCTTTATATGTGATTGGAAAGTTAGCTGCTGGTCAAGTGTTATGCCAAAGTGTTTCATCTCAGATTTGACTCAGATTTCTGCGTTGTCATCTCAATATTTGTGGTGCACAGAAGGTTGTGTCTGTGGTTATGTATAAGGCTTCTGTCTTCTCATTGTTGTGTAAATTGTGTCAGGTGAGCCATTCCTTTGCATCTTTGAGCAGTTTTGGAGGCTGGTGAGATTGGGAGAGAGGAGGTTAATGGGTTTTAAGATCATTATGTTGTTGTTGTTGTTGGGTGCCATTGAGTCGGTGTTGACTCATAGCGACCCTCTGGATAGATGTCCTAAACTGTGTTTAGTCTTCAGTCAGACAACTCATTGTTGACAGACTGGCACCCATAGCTGCTGTTATTGTATCTATGTATCTCATTGCTGGCCTTCCTCTTTTGCATTGACCGTCTACGTTGCCAAGCATGATGTCTTTCTCTAATGATCTCTCTCTTCGCATGATGTGTCCAAAGTATGAAAGTCGAAGTCTTGTCATCTGAGCTTCTAAAGAAAGCTTAGGTTTGATCTCCTCTAGTACTGACTGGTTTGTTTTTCGGGCAGCCCATGGTATACACAGTATTCGTTGCCAGCACCATAATTCAAAGACATTGATTTTCTTCCTGTCTATCTTTTTCACTGTCCAACTTTCACATCCATATGACGTTATCAAAAATACCATGGCTTGAACAAGCTGAATCTTTATATGAAGAGAGACATCTCTGTGCTTGAGAATCTTGTCTAATTCCTTCATAGCCATTCTGCCAAGAGCAATGCATCATCGAATTTCTTGACTGCTTACTGTTTCTTTATTGATAGTTGATCCCAGTAGGTTAAAGTTGTCCACTATTTCAATTTCTTCTTCATCCACAATGAACTTATTGATTTTGCCTGTTGTCAGGATCTTTGTCTTCTTTACATTAAGGTGCAGGTCCATTTTAAAACTATGTTCCTTGAACTTGAGAAGCAAATGTTTCAGATCATCTTCACTTTCAGCCAGTAATATGTTATCATCAGCATAGCAAATGTTGTTGATGAGTCTTCCACCAATCTTCACACCTCGGTTGTCTTCATACAGTCCTGTTTTTCTGATGATTTGTTCTGCACATAAATTAAAGAGATGGGGGAAAGTACGCAATCTGATTTTAAACCATTCTGTTTCTCCTTGTTCCGTTCAAACTGTTGCTTCTTAATGTAATGTAAAGGTTGTGAAGAGAACTATCAGGTGTTCTGGTATACTCATGCTTCTTAATGCAGCCCAGAATTTTTCATGGTTTACACAGTCAAAAGCCTTGCTGTAGTTCTAAAACACATATAGATATCCTTTTGGAATTTTTTTAGTCTTTTCAAGGATCCATCACATCCATGATGTCTCTCATTCCTCGCCTTTTCCTGAATCCGGCTTGCACTTCAGGCAGTCCCTGGTTCCAGGTATGGTTGTAGTCTCTGCTGAATAATCTTGAGTAGAATCTTGCAGACATGTGGGATCAGAGCGATATAGATCATTATATCAGCAGCATAAATTTGATATTGAATGTTGTGGTTGTTGAAGATCTGGCAAATCGGTTGTATGAAATTATTAAAGAGAACAGCTGAGAGGAATGAGCCCTGGGGAACTCCTGTTTGTTGAGTGAATGGGGTTGAAGTCTTCCTGTTGATTCTGACTTGCTGCTTTTGGAGATTCTAGGTAAGACTGGAACCAGGCGAGAGCAATCCCTTGGAGTCGGATTTCTGTGAGCCTTTGAAGTAGCAGGTTGTAAGGGATGGAGTCAAAGGCAGAGGCAATGTCTAGGAATAGGAGAAGGAAACCATTTTTCTGGTTATGTAATCCTGTTATGGGGATATTTAGAAGGGAGGTAATAAGGATTTTTACCCCATGATGTTGGCTGAATCCATGCGGATATGGGTCGAGTGGGGCATTTTCTGTGAGGTAGTCTTGAAGTTGAGTGAGTACTAGTTTTTTGAGGATCTTTACAACAAATGGGATGCTGGATATAGATCTATAGGACTTTGGTCATGTTGGATTAAGCTTGGCACTTTTATAAGAATATGGATTGATGATTGCTTCAGAGATGTGGGCACTTGTCCTAGGGACAAGGGTGGACAATCTTCATTAGGTAGGCACTATCAGAGGGGAATAATTAAGGGCAAAATGCTCCTCCACTCTGGGGAGACCCTCACTCCAAGATATTTCACAGATGTAGTGGCTAACTAAATAGGCAGTCCTTTGGTAAAGAGACTGTACATCCTCCCAAAGCCAAGACCTCTGTGTTATCTAAGTTGACCTTTAACCCGGAAACCAGGGCAAACTCCTGTAGCACTCGAATCAGACCTCTGGATCTTCTGGGACAACCAAGGTGTCATCAGCGTAGAGGGAGACATGGTGGGGGACAGAGCCAATTATGATAAGGCGAATATCCAGAGCGGAACACAGGAGACAGGCCAGTGGTTCGATCGCTGCACAAATAATAATGGTGAAAGGGGACAGCTCTGCCAAGTTCCTTTGTGAAAGAGGAAGCTATCAGATTGAAGGTCATTCACCAGTACCCGAGCCTGAGGAGCCACATATAACGCCCATACCCACATATCGTTCCCCCAGACCTAATCAGCTCAAAACTGCAAAAAGATACTCATTCAATGTGATCAAAGGCTTTTTCTGCGTCTAAAAAAACACAGCATGCGATATCCACAACACATGAAGAATAATATTGAGAAGCCTGTGAACATTTATTTGCCTGCCCTGAATAATACCTGTTTGGTCTGTGTGAATTACGGTTGAGATAGCACTGTCCAGACAGCTAAAACTTGAGGAAAGATTTTCACATCACTATTTAACAGGGACATGGGGCGGTAGTTGCCACATTCCTCATGCGTTTGACTTCCTTGGGGATAAGAGATATTTCTATATCGTACATAGTTGGAGGCAAAGAATCAACAAATAAAGCATTATTAAATACTCGTTGCAATAAACAAATTTATACATAAATACTCGTTGCATTACTGGTGCCAGTGAGTCCTTCAACCCCTTGTACTATTCTATAGGGAACCCGTCTGACCCCATCGCTTTCCAAGAGGCAAGCAATGATATTACTACTACTACTATTGAACATTTGTATAGTGCTACAAGATGTACGCAGCGCTGCACAGATACATGTAAAACAGGGATGGGTAATTCCGGCCCTCATGCGCCACAATCCAGCCTGGTTTTCATGATGGCCCTAATGAATATTCATGGACCTATTTCGATACAATGGAAGACAGTGGATGCAAATAGATCTCATGAATATTCATTAGGGACATCATGAAAACCAGGCTGGATTGTGGTGCCTGAGGGCCAGAATTGCCCACCCCTGATGTAAAAGACGGTCCCTGCTCATCAGAGCTTATAGTCTAGTCAAGACAGACAACACAGAAGCTGTAGACATGGGATACAGCTAGGGAAAATTGTAAGGAACCACAAAGGAGATTAGATATGGCCAGGATAATCTCAGGATAGATATGTCCCGATCCAGCAAAACGTACTGCTGGGCAGAAAGCTCAGGGAGTTGGATCCAGTCTAAAAAGTCAGTAATGGCTGTCGAAGTAGCTGAGATATCCAAAGTATACAGTCATGAGCAAAAATCCCTGAAAGCCTGGGTAATCCCAAGACTATCCTTCCGGAGTACACGATCTAGGCCATACAGAGCACTAATAAATCAACTACTTTGGTTCGAGTGAAGTTGCCACAACAGCAACTTACCTGCTTTGCCACCATATTCCATATCTGCAAATCTGGAAAGAAGTAAAAAAATTGTGGATTCCTTCCAAGGTGCATTGCTAAGGCAAATAGTGATGGAATCGAACAGGGAAAGTTTGATGCTGAATTTAGTACTCACCAACGGAGACAGCATGTCGAATGTCCGGGTGGGTGCCCATGTGAGCAGCAGCAATCATCACATGGTGTGGTTTGAGATAAAAACCAAGGCAGAGTCCAATCACAGCAAACTCAAAGTCCTAGACTTCAAAAACACTGATTTAAGTAAAATGGCCAAGTTCCTGAAGGAGAAGTTGGCAGGATGGGAGGGGGTAACGGAAGTGGAATTGCAGTGGGCTAAACTAACAGAGGCAATAAAAAGGGCAACAGATACATATGTAAGGAAAGTAAATAAAAACAAGAGGGAACGGAAACCTATTTGGTTCTCCAAAGAAATAGCTGCATAAATAAAGTCAAAAAACACAGCTTTCACAAAATTCCGAAGTTTGCAAACAGAGGAACACAGAACAGAATACAGGATAAAGCTAAAAGAGGTAAAAAAAAAGAAATAAGGATAGCAAAATCAAAGACAGATGGCTAAAGATCTGGAGCGTGGAGAGAAAACGTTTTTCAGGTATATTCAGGAGAACAGGAAGATTAGAGGTGGAATTGTAAGACTCAAAAGTGCCGAGAACGGAATCGTGGAAAGAGATATTGGAACAGCGAAAATGCTAAACAAATGCTTCTGTTCTGTTTTTACTAAAGAAAATCCTGGAGATGGACCACCTGTGATTGAAAAATATACAAATGGGAATGGAGTAGGTAATACACCATTCACAGAAGATGATGTGTTTGAACAGCTTACAAAACTGAAAGTGGACAAGGCCATGAGACCGGATGGGATACATCCCAGGATACTGAAAGAACTCAGAGAGATTCTTGCAGGGACTTTAAAGAATGTTTTTAATAGATCCTTGGAGACAGGAGGTCCCACAGGACTGGAGAAGGGCTGACATGATGCCTCTTCACAAAAGTGGCAACAGGGAAGAAGTCACAAACTCTACAAATGGCCACTTCCAGAGTGTATATTGATTACTCAGAAACAAAATAATAACACTACTTGATTTACACTATTCTTTACAGCAACTTAAACACAAAAAGAAAAAGAGGAGAAAAACGGATCTCAGAAACTGGGAAATACATGTTGGTGGCTTTAAACATACTAATGCCTCTCAGGACGTCCCATTTTCCCACTTCCCATCTACATCAACGACCCACGAAAAAACTCTTCTTTTCTATTACACTTTTCTTTTTCTTATTAAAAACTTAGCAAAACACAAAGGTGGATCAGGAAGAGGTAATAGCCGCTACTTAGCTTAACTGCAGTGACGACTTATCCAGCATTTAAACCTCATAAATATATCCACTTTACACTATAACAGCTCCTCATCTTCGTGGCACTACTTCACCCCAACACCCCACCAGACATCCAGAAAGCGTTTCGCATATGGCTTCATCAGGGATAGACATCCAAACTTTAACTACAAAAAAGAATGTGATATAAACAAACAAAACCATCATCACATTACAACAGCAGCTATAAAGAACACACTGGCAACAGCAAACTACCCAGAAACTCTCATCACAAACCCATTCAACATACCTGTACTCAATACTCCATCCACTCAAATAACACATATCATTTCACCAAAGCAGTCACCCAAAAGTGCCGTGCATGTGGCTTATATATCAAACCACACCAGAAACCTCTCAGGGGAAAACTATCCCTACCATCGACCCAAACCAGCCACCGTAGAGAACCATCAATCTCACTCATACACACAAACCCCGCTCAATTTGAGAATTCAACCCTCCAGGAATGACAGTATTCAATTGAAAAATCTAACGTTGCTCACACACTGCTAGACTCTGCTCCCTACTCAACCCATCTCTACCACTACTAATGCTATCAATACAAAAACATCACAATTCAGCAAATGTATGACAGAACTCAAGGCAATGTTCTACCAATGGAGCTTCCCTTCATCTACAGTGTAATCGACTTTTATGTTCCCCTATCCTCACTTTAAAAGGACAAATAGTTTTCCCTACATACAACAATCCACATAGGCAATGTATACCATATATCATAAAACTAGAACTACAAGTCATAGCTTTCTTAAGATGGTACTCCCTGCCGCCATAAGAAAACATTGTCAACTCTACCAAAACCGAACAGAACAATTACCACAAAACTGATGATCAGGTTGTATCAATTCAACAGAATTCACTGAGCGAAGATAGGCAGGGCACAATAACTCTTTTAAATTCAAATCCCTTAACCAAACGCAATGGGGGCATTTACCTGTCAACCCAGGGACCGCCTGCAAGATATTACGATGTTTATTTAAAACACGTGGAGTGGAGGAGTAGTCTAGTGGTTAGAGCACTGGCTTGGTAACCAAGCAACCAGGGTTCGATTCCCGCTAGCACTCCTTGTGGCCTTGGGCAAGTCACTTAACCCTCCATTGCCTCGGAAGAAAGGCCTGGCAATCTACTTCCGGTGACACTGCCAAGAAAACCCAGGAGCTTCTGGGTCGCCAGGAGTCATGACTGACTCGAAGGCATACATTGCATTTTGCATTTAAAACACGCTGCATACGCTCATAGGAGAAAATCTAGAGATAAAATTGATACACGCCTCATTTTCTATTGCTACTCTGTTCATATGGGACTGCAAAAGCCAGTCCCTACTATTATACAGTGCTCACCGATACGCCCTATCTACAACCTTACAGGGATATCCCCTAGCACAAAACGCCACCTTTAGGTCCCGGGACTTAACCTTAAAATCAACCGTAGAAGAACAAATCCTTCGAAAACGAATGAATTGTGAAAATGGTAACCCTTCCCTTAATTTAACTGGGTGGTCATTGGTTAAAATTTGGCATCGATATATAGATGACGTCTTTTTAATATGGGAAGGGACGATTGCATCACTATTGCAATTTCATGGCTGGCTTAATCAACTGGACCCCCATATACAGTTTACCATCAATTACACAGGTACACTAAAAAAATTTTTTTTTAAACTGCCTCTAATGTTTCGATTGATTTTTACGTTTTTTGGTGCGCTGAATCCAAATCTGGTAACCAATTTGCTCCATCACGTACAGATTTTTTGCTACATTGGGTTAGCAGTTTGAGGTGAACGTTTCAGATTGAGTGCGATCTAGATAAAAGTTTCTTGGATGAATTCTTTATACTAATTGTTTAGTAGTTATTCAAATAAGAATAAAGAAAATTGTAACAAGGCAGCACATAAGAATAGAGTAATGTCAACAAATCACACTGTGATGGTAGCAAAATTGTCTGCACTTAAAACAGCCACATACATGTGCACAAACATTGAGCATATAAGAGCGAGGTTAGACACAAAGCAAAGCAAAGAAATGTGCAAAAAATGTTGTACAGGTATGTATGTAAGAATAGAAAACGCAAACCGCACTATTGCAATACATGAAGACAAACACCCGATGGTGTGAAAATAAAATTCTAATAAATGAGATCCGACACTGTGGTAATAACTAGCAAATTTTTATTTCAAAGTTTAGTAAAAACACGATATTTCTCAACACAGTTTAGATTTTAAAGTCATTCTTGGTTCAATCAATCTCCTGGTGGGCCCGTTTCTTCTTCCCCCGAATGCTTCTCTTGGTGCGCTGCTTGGCGTATTTTTCATCTGGGGTTTCCCGCAGCAGCAACCAGCAGAAATCAGCCATCATAGTGGTGTTCCATCTTCCTTGGTACCTTCTCTCTGCGTCCTTGATGTCCTGGTGAAACCTTTCACCTTGTTCTTCACTGTACGCCCCCAAGTTCTCGGGAAAGTAGTTCACATGGGAGTGCAAGAAATAGACTTTCAGGCTCATGTTACAGCCTTGTTCTTTGAAGGCATTGAGCATCCTGGCAACAATATCCTTATAGTTCTCATCCCGCCTGTTCCCCAAGAATTTGAGAACAACATCCTTGAAGGAATCCCAGGCTTCTTTTTCCTTCTCAGACATCGTTTCAGCGAATGCTCCATCTGAAATGAGTTTACTTATATCAGGGCCAACAAACACTCCTTCCTTTAGCTTTGCTTCAGAAAGTCGGGGGAACTTTGAGCAAAGGTACCGAAAGCACTCACCATCTTTTGGAAGGGACTTGATGAATTGCTTAATGAGACCCAACTTAATGTGGAGAGGTGGTAATAGAATTTTATCACGACGTACCAAGCTCTCATGAAGAACATTTTTCTCACCGGGTCTCAAATACTCCCGAATTGGCCAGTCTTTTTTCCCCCAGTGTAGGTCGCGGGCCCGGCTATCCCACAAGCAAAGGAAGCAGGGATATTTGGTGAAACCGGATTGCTGCCCTAATAACATGGATAGAATTTTAAAGTCTCCACAAATCATCCACTTATGCTCATCATAACGAATCTTCTGAAGAATCAGGGCCAAATTCTAGTATTTTTCTTGGAGAATAACAGAGTGAGCAATAGGAACTGAAGCGAATGTGTTGCCATTATGAAGAAGAACACCTTTTATGCTGTCTTTTGACGAATCAATGAACAGCCGCCATTCAGCAGGATCATACTTGAGTTTAAACTTTTCCATCACTCCGTATATATCGTTGCAAAATATACAAATCTTCCTCTTTGCTGAAATACTTCAAAAATTGTGTCTCGCGGTTGCGGTACCAATAAAAAGTTGTTCCTGGTGACAATAGATTTTTCTGTTTAAGCCGAGAACCTAGCAGTTGGGCAGCATCTTTTGGGAGTCCTAAATCCCGGACTAAATCATTCAATTCAGCTTGAGAGAAAAGTTCAGGTTTCGGATCTGGTTCAGTTTCAAACTCGGAAGTACTGGACTCATCGGGAAAAGCCATCTGATGAGTCTCATCATGATCAGAACCGTCCACACAAATATGATCCAAAGATTTTGGTGGTTCAGGCACAGGTACTTCGTTGCTATGAGGCATAGGCCTAATTGCTGAGGGAAGGTTGGGGTAACTTATTACGTTCTTATTTTTTAAGTTGTATCCCTTCACAATGCAAGAGCAAAAATAGCAGTCACTGCTGTGGTCTCTTTGTTCACGCCACATCATAGGTATTCCGAAACAAAATGCTTGTTTTTTACCTTTCATCCATAAGCGTAGATCTTCCTCACATGTCTTGCACACTTTGTGAGGAGCCCACAGTTTGTCTTGATCGCCTAACTTCAAACCGAAATAGGCGAAATATACTTTTTTAATAAATGCAGAAATGTTCCTCTGCCGCTTTTTCACGGTATATTCCCCACAAATAAAACAAAAACTGTCCGGAGAGTTGACGCAACCTCTGGCTCTGTGAGCCATCACAAATACACAGCACTGCAAACTACAACTGTAGTGAACCACTTCGGAATAAAGCTGGATTACGACTGAGCAAACAAAAGGTAATAATGAACTTGCAAGAAACTGAAATTTGACAGGAACGTTCATGTCGCAACCACCGTGTTTGAGCGAGCGAGCGAACGAGGCGAGGAGAACAGGAAAGAACATGCGCCAGCGCGAGTACTGGATTTAGCCCCCCGCCTCCCAATTGTCCTGTTAATGTATAAAATGAATACAAAACACTCTAAAATATCATGAGGGAGTGTTTCTAGTTAGTTAACCATTACAACCTCTATTTTGGGCCAAGAAAATAAACTGCAGTCGGCTAAAAAGAAATTATGTGAACATTCCTTATATGGGTAAGAAATCTAATTTTGCAAGAAAACGTGACGTGATGGAACATTTTGGCTATTTTTCCTGGTTTCAGCACCCCAAAATCTATAGGAATCAGTTGCAAAACTGGAGGCAGTTTTTTGGTAGTGTACCTGTGTTATCAGAGAGATAAGATTGCTTTTCTAGATGTTTTGGTGACTAGGCAAGTTGATGGCTGGGAAACCTCTGTATATAGTAAGGCCTCAGATAGAAATACTTTCTTGCCCTTTTCCAGTGCACATCCAGTTAAATTAAGGGAAGGTTACCATTTTCACAATTCATTCGTTTTTGAAGGAATTGTTCCTTCTACAGTTGATTTTAAGGTTAAGTCCCAGGATCTAAAGGTGGTGTTTTGTGCTAGGGGATATCCCTGTAAAGTTGTAGATAGGGCGTATCAGCGAGGATTGTATAATAGTAGGGACTGACTTTTGCAGTCCCGTATGAACATAGTAGCAACAGAAAATGAGATGTGTGTCAATTTTATCTCTAGATTTTCTCCTAGGAGGCCAAATCAGGGGTCAGGCTGAGAGGATTTAACTTTAAATTCCAGCGGCTGGCATCGCGGCTCTTCAATGGAGCCGTGGTGTCATGACAACATGATGCCATGGTGCAAGTGGCTCAATTGAAGAGCCTTGACTAAGTTAGCCGGGATATGCAGGACTGTTCACGATTCTAATCCCGGGGGGCTAGACGTGCCCTGAGGGATCAGAATTACGATCCCCTCTGTATATCCTGTTCAGACCGGACATACAGAGGAGATTGATGTCCGAGACGGAATCGGGCCCTATGTCTTTTAAAGATGTTGTATATCGACTATATATAAAGGTTGAAGAGCAGCACAGATAGTGAGGACCCCTGTGGTACACACTGGGCTGAGTCAAACAGGGTGGAGGTGCTTGCGCCTACTTTAACTTGTTGTCGCCGGTCACTGAGGTAAGATTGAAACCACTTGAGTGGGATGTTGTGGAGACCAATGTCTTTCAGTCTTTTTAGGAGGATGCTGTGGGACACTGTGTTGAATGCAGAGGAGATATCAACGAAGATGAGTAGAAGGCCTTTTCTTATGTTGTAGATCCCTCTGAGCAGGTTGCCAATGAGCAGTTTGTGAGGGTTTTGACACTATGGTTAGGTCGAAAGCCATGTTGGTGGGGGTCTAGAGGGGTGTGTGAGTCGATGTGGTCCTGTAGCTGTCACTGTACTATCTTTACAATTATTTTGGTTAGAAAGGGGAGGCTGGAGATTGGGCGGTATGATGCTGGGTCTGCATCATTTGGTGAGGCGTTCTTAGCGATTGGGCGGATGGTTGCTTATTTGAGGGAGAAAGGTATGTATCCTTGGATTAGGGAGGTGCATATTATCTTGTGGATAAATTGGCTGAGCTTGTCGTTAGTTGATTTTATCTATGTTACTGGGCTTGGATTAGAAGGTGCTGTGCTGGTGTTTAGTGGGGTGATTGTGCGGGCAACTTGCTCAATGGTGGGTATGTAAAATTCGCTCCATGTGTGTCTAGTGGTGGGGATGTGAGGTCAATGGCTCTATTGACTGGGGTACTTTTATGTGGGGGTTTATGCTTGGATAAGATGATGTTTTTGAAGGATTGAGGATGAATCATGTCTTCTCCCATATGGATTGGTTCTTTTGTTAGGATTCGGATAATCTCAAAGAGTTCTCTGGGCTTGTTGTTGGATTTAATATAAGGTTTGTATGGTATTCTTGCTTGTGGCAGTTGATGAGGTTATTGTAGTCCCGTTGCTTTATTTGGTATTGCTTTAGAGTAGTTTAGGTCTTATCCTGTCTCAAGCACCATTCAAGCTCTCTTTGCCTCCCTTATTTCATCAGGGTGATGGTCTTGCTCTTGATTCCCTGCGACTGATGTCTACTCTGACAGGTGCTCTTGTGGTGCAGCGATGGTTGTATTCCGGGTTTCAATTGCCTTGTCAATATCTGAGATGTCTTGGGGTAGGTTAGGGAGGGTATCCTGTAGAAATTGGTCCCTGTTGAATCCTTTAAATCGTCTTTCAGGGTGAGGTATTTTCTCCTGTATGTTTCAGTGGGGAATGTGCATCTTGAAGCTTATGGCATGATGGTTGGGGTGGCTAGAGGAGGCGTTATATTATTGTGCTTTTGAAAATGCCTTGGGGCGAATATGAGGTCTGGGGTGGAGCCAAGGCAGTGGGAGGATACCGTACAAGTTGTACAAATTGTAGTGATTCCATTGCTCTGAGGAAAGCGGCAACCTCTTTGTTGGATGCCAGTTTAGGTTGAAGTCCCCTAGTAGTATCAGTGGCACTTTTAAGTGTCACTACCAAGGATAGTAAATAATGTGGACATAGGACCACCATCCCACCCCTCCCCCAGTCACAGACCCATACCATCAGTCACGAAAGGTGCACCAAGGGAAAGCAAAAGGGAAGAAAAGAAAACATCAAACAACCAGCCACAAATCCTCTTTTCCTAAGTTTCACATTCAATCTGTACCTCCGCTTTTGGCCAGCTCCAAGCCATCCCAATCTCCTATCACCTCAAATTGTAATCCAACCCATATGCTAGACATCCAAAAGTTCCCATTTCCACATACCTCAACTGTCCCCTAAGACTTACTGCTTGAAACCACCAAGAAGACCTTCAACTTCAAGAGCCTCAACAGGAGTTACTGTGATAGGGAAGCACCATCATCATGGGGTGAACATCCGTCCCTCCCAAAATCAACCATACCCCCATATATCTTTACTGCTTCAAACCTTTGCCTAGTTACCTGAATTCCCCCACCCAGATCCCCAAACCAGCCCAGCACATATCCTACACACCCATACAACTCATCATTTCACGCTCCCATCACCAATACTCACAGCACACAAAAATGTGCACATAGGGAAGAAAGGACAGCAGTCAGACAAAATATGCATTTACACACCCACCAAATGAGCCAAGCGGTAGGAGGGAGTAGAAATGGCAGTAGAGCCAACAGCACCCCACAAAAGAAAAGGGAGATAAAAAAAGAAAAAAAAAGAAACCAAAAGCAAACTCCCCCTAAGCATAGTCCATCTGCTATAAATGCCAGCACACTAAGTCCTACATACAGTACTTGCCGCCCAGAATTGGCCTTGAAGTTCTGCTAGTTGCACAAGGGTTGCAAACTCTCAGAAACTCATCCAAATCAGAGGCACTTATTCAACACAGCGCGCCTTTAAGAAGCAAGCAGCTAATGGCTATGTAAAATTAAAAGGGAAGGCAACCTCATTGAACACACCACTCCGAATTTAATAAGGCCAAGAATTCTGCATGCAAACTCCCGCACTCCCATCCCCATCTCGCAGTCAATCCTACCGAAGCATCCAAACGAAAAAAAGGGGGGGAAAGACCCATCCAGCATTGGTCAATCCTTTATTCCATATACACTTACAGCACTTAAACCCCATCAAACTTGCACAAAAATGATTTCTAGGACCCTCATTCCACACATGCAGCCACTCAGAACAAAACATTTATGGTAACCAGTCCATGTCCAGTAAGGACTTATGAGACAGCTCTAATCTGCAGGAGCTAGTGAGAAGCTGAGTCTAAAACAGCTCGCTAAAGTAGCTCCAAAAAAGTCACTGTAATGCACACTGTGTTGGAAGAGCTACAGTCACTCTGGAGTCAGCTTTAAATCTTTCTTAAATCTTTCTCCCTGCTCTCCCCCCTGAACCTGCTGTGTTTTTAAATTTTGTTTTCCTGCCCTAACCTACCGAGTGAACCCCCTCCCCTCCCCCCTACTGAGGTATCGTGTAGCCTTCTTCCTGTCTCCACCACGTGTGCATAGTCAGTTTTGTTTGCTTCTCTATGCTCTGGGAAGAGCAGTGCTCTAACAGTTCTCTGCTAAAGAGGTGGATATTACCTCCTGTGACAACTTGCAGTGAGTTCTAGCTGTTTATTTAGTTATTTATTGTTTGTCTTATTGGTGTGCTGCTTCAGCTTTCTCAGCTGTATAAACTTACCTTGCCTCTCTCAACTAACTGGGCCTTGTGTGGTACCCCCTCCCCCCCTGCTGAGGGTTCAGGATAGGGTACCTTGTAACTGCCCTCTTTAATAGGATTTATTTCCCTCCCTCCCTCCCTCCCCAGCACCCACCCACCCCTGGGGTAATTGTAGCTTTATAGGTACCTACACATCTTGAAGGAAAGGGGCTGCTCTCAGGTGCAGCTCTTTATCCAAATCAGTCATACACTGAGGACCTGAGATTAATTAAGCTTCAGGTGAACAAGGTGTATTGGGGGTGTTAGATACACTTTTATTAGTATAAGCATCTACACCAGTCCTTATTATATACAGAATTTAAAAGACCTAAACACAAGCTTTAAACTAAGATGCAGACAAAAGTCCAGCAGCGAGATGGGGGCTTTACGGTCTTTTGCATTGAGTGTCACATGTATGATTTTCTCCCAGTTGGTGAGAGGTCTTACGTATGCACTAAGTGCAAGGAGCTCTTTGCTCTCAGGGAACAAGTCCGTTCTCTAGAGGCTAGAGTAGCAGACCTGGAAGACATAAGAAAGACAGAGAAGTACATGGACGAGACCTACAGGGATATAGACCTGAAGTCCCACCTCCAGTCGGGCAGCATCCCTGTTGCCATGGAGGAGAGAGGTCACGTGACAGGAGAGCATCACCCTGGTGTGGCAGGAAGTGATCCTGTAACTAGGACCTGTCCTCCAGGTGATGTAAAACCCTCTCGCACCGAGGACGTTTCTCCAGGGCCATGTCCCCATGAGAGGAGATTCAGGACAGCTGTCATAGTTGGTGATTCAATCATTAGGAATGTAGATAGCTGGGTGGCTGGTGGACATGAGGATCGCCTGGTAACATGCCTGCCTGGTGCGAAGGTAGCGGACCTCACGCACCGCCTAGATAGGATCATAGATAGTGCTGGGGAGGAGTCTGCTGTCTTGGTACATGTTGGTACCAATGACATAGGAAAATGTAGTAGGGAGGTTCTGGAGGCTAAATTTAAGCTTTTAGGTAGAAAGTTGAAATCCAGAACTTCCAGGATAGCGTTCTCCGAAATGCTTCCTGTTCCACGTGCAGGACCCAAAAGGCAGGCAGAGCTCCGGAGTCTCAATGCGTGGATGAGACAATGGTGCAAGGATGAGGGTTTTGGATTTGTTAGGAACTGGGGAACATTCTGGGGAAAGGAGGGGCTCTTCCAAAGGGATGGGCTTCACCTTAATCAGGATGGAACCAGACTGCTGGCATTAACCTTTAATAAGGAGATAGAGAAGCTTTTAAACTAGAAAATAGGGGAAAGCCGACAGTTACCCAGGAGCGCATGGTTCGGATGAAGGTATCCTTGAAGGATACTACCAAAAGCAGTGAGGTTCCAAAAAAAGAGTATAGTAGCCCAAATGCCCTTGAGTAAGGTGCAGACAGAGCGTAAAGATTCCAAATTACCCATGCCTACCAATAGCCAGATTAATATTAATAAAATACAGTCTCTAAAATGCTTGTATGCAAATGCTAGAAGTCTAAACAATAAGATGGGAGAGTTAGAATATATAGCACTAAATGAGAGGTTAGATATGATTGCAATCTCAGAGACATGGTGGAAGGAGGATAACCAGTGGGACACTGTGATACCTGGATACAAACTATACCGCAATGATAGAACTGATCAAATTGGTGGAGGAGTTGCACTCTATGTTAGAGAGGGCATTGAGTCAGAAAGGATTAAAGTTTTGCAGGAAACAAAATTTGCTGTAGAATCTCTATGGATTGAAATTCCATGTAAAAAAGGGAAGGCGATGGCAGTGGGAGTGTACTATCGACCGCCTGGCCAGAATGAACAAATGGATGATGAAATGCTCAAAGAAAACAAGGAAGTTAATAAAAGTCACAGCAGAGTAGTAATAATGGGTGATTTCAATTACCCTGGTATCGACTGGGTCAGTGTTACGGCAGGACAAGCTAGGGAGATAAAGTTTCTAGATGAAATAAATGACTGCTTCTTGGAGCAGCTGGTTCATGAACCGACCAGAGGGGAAGCCATACTGGACCTAGTCCTTAGTGGAATGCCAGATCTGGTGCAAGAAATAAGGGTGTTGGGACCACTTGGCAATAGTGATCATAGCATGATCGTGTTTGATTTAATTAGTGGAGGAGGGATAGTAAAGAAATCCACAGTACTACCTTTTAACTTTCAAAAGGAAGACTATAATAAAATTTATTTTTTATTTATTTATTTATTTACATTTCTTCTATACCGCACTATTTGCGATCAGCGCGGTTTACATAGAACAAACAGTATCCGACAATAAACAAGAGTCAGGTCATTACAAAGAACAGGAGCAATTAACTTGGATAACAGGGGAAACTATCTACATGTGCAGAAATTTGAATAGATAACTATGTACATGTGAGATGGAGTTATTGTGCGTAGGAATATAGTTAAGAAAAAACTAAAAGGAGCGGTTGCAAAGGTTAAAGACTTACAGCAAGCTTGGGTGTTATTTAAAAATACTATCCTCGAAGCCCAGACCAGCTGTATTCCACGCATTAAGAAAAGTGGAAGAAAGTCCAAAAAACTGCCAGCATGGTTTAACGGTGAGGTCAGAGAGGCTGTTGCTGCCAAAAAAGCATCCTTCAGGAAATGGAAAAAAGAGTCAAATGAAGAAAACTGGAAACAGCACAAGCACTGGCAAGTTAAATGCAAAGCATTGATAAGAACATAAGAACATAAGATATGCCATACTGGGTCAGACCAAGGTCCATCAAGCCCAGTATTCTGTTTCCAACAGTGGCCAATCTAGGTCATATGTACCTAGCAGTTTCCCCAAGGGACACAGGTTCCACAATGCTTGTATTGGTTCAAGCATTGATATCCTGGGTCCCTTCTTAATAATGGCTTATGGACCTTTCCTCCAGGAACTTGTCCAAACCTTTTTTAAACCCAGCTACACTAACAGCCTTTACTACATCCTCCGGTAACAAATTCCAGAGTTTGATTACACGTTGAGTGAAAAAATATTTTCTTTTATTAGTCTTAAATAGTTTACCCTGTAGCTTCATTGCATGTCCCCTAGTCTTTCTATATTCTGATAAGGTAAACAATCGATCTACGTTTACCCGTTCCACTCCGCTCATTAATTTATAGACTTCTATCATATCTCCCCTCAGCCGTCTCTTTTCCAGGTTAAAGAGCCCTAACCTTTTTAGCCTTTCTTCATAGGAGTATCCTTCCATCCCCTTTACCATTTTGGTGGCTCTTCTCTGAACCTTTTCTAATAACTCTATATCCTTTTTAAGATATGGCGACCAGAATTGCACACAATATTCAAGGTGCGGTCTCACCATGGAACGATATAGAGGCATTATAATATCCATATTTTCCATTCCTTTCCTTATCATACCTAGCATTCTATTTGCTCTCTTGGCCGCCGCTGCACACTGGGCCGAGGGTTTTAACATGGTATCCACAATGACGCCTAAATCTTTTTCCTGGGTGGTGGTTCCTAATGTGGAACCTTGCATCGTGTAACCATAGTTTGGGTTGTTCTTCCCTAGGTGCATAACCTTGCACTTGTCCACATTAAATTGCATCTGCCATTTTGATGCCCAGTCTTCCAATTTATCAAGATCCTCTTGCAATTTTCCACAATCCTCTTGGGTTTTAACAACTTTAAATAGTTTTGTGTCATCTGCAAATTTGATAGCCTCACTCGTTATTCCACTTTCCAGGTCATTTATGAATATGTCAAAAATCAGCGGACCCAGCACAGATCCTTGGGGTACACCACTATTCACCTTTCTCCATTGGGAAAATTGGCCATTTAGCCCTACCCTCTGCTTTCTATCTTTTAACCAGTTCCTGATCCACAATAGTACACTGCCTCCTATCCCATGACTCTTTAGTTGTGCCAAAAGTCTCTCATGAGGGACCTTGTCAAAGGCTTTCTGAAAGTCCAGATACACAATATCAACCGACTCACCTTTGTCCACCTGATTATTCACTCCTTCAAAAAAACATAACAGATTGGTAAGACAAGATCTTCCTTGTCTAAAGCCATGTTGGCTGTCTCTCATTAGTTCATGACTATCTACATGCTGAGTAATTTTATTCTTTATGATGGTTTCTATCATTTTTCCCGGTATTGAGGTCAGGCTCACCGGTCTGTAGTTTCCCGGATCACCCCTGGAACCCTTTTTAAAAATTGGTGTTACATTGGTGATCCTCCAATCTTCAGGTATTAGAGATGATTTTAATGATAGTTCACAGATTACTAATAGCAGGTCTGCAATCTCATATTTCAGTTCTTTCAATACCCTTGGATGTATACCATCCGGCCCTGGTGATTTGCTACTTTTCAGCTTATCTAATAGTTGTAAGGCACGCAAAGCGAGAATTTGAGAAGGAACTTGCTACGGAAGCAAAAACACGAAATAAAGACTTTTTCAAGTACATTCGTAGCAAAAGGCCTGTGAGAGAGTCCATTGGGCCATTAGATGATAGAGGGGTAAAAGGGGCAGTAAGAGGAGACAAGGCTATAGCAGAAAGACTGAATGAATTCTTTGCTTCGGTCTTTACTGAGGAAGATGTAGGGATGTTACCCAAGACTGAAGTGATATTTAAAGGTGATACTGCAGAGGAATTGAGAGAAATATCGCTACACTGGGAAGATATATTACAACTATTTGATAAACTGAATAGTAGCAAATCACCTGGACCGGATGGTATACATCCAAGAGTGTTGAAAGTACTGAAATATGAGATTGCGGACCTGCTATTGGTAATCTGTGAACTTTCATTAAAATCATCTGTAATAACTGAAGATTGGAGGGTCGCCAACGTAACACCAATCTTTAAAAAAGGTTCCAGGGGTGACCCGGGAAATTACAGACCGGTGAGTCTGACGTCAGTACCGGGTAAAATGGTAGAAACCATCATAAAGAACAAAATTACACAGCATGTAGATAGTCATGGCCTAATGGGAGACAGCCAACATGGCTTTAGACAAGGAAGATCTTGTCTTACTAATCTGATATGTTTTTTTGAAGGTGTGCATAAACAGGTAGACAAAGGTGAGTCGGTTGATATAGTGTATCTGGACTTTCAGAAAGCTTTTGATAAGGTCCCTCATCAGAGACTTTTGGCGAAACTAAAAAGTCATGAGATAGGACGCAGTGTACTATTGTGGATCGGGAACTGGTTAAAAGATAGAATAGCCAATATTCCCAATGGAAAAAGGTGAATAGTGGAGTACCCCAGGGATCTGTACTGGGTCCGCTACTTTTTGACATATTCATAAATGACCTGGAAAAGGGAATAACGAGTGAGGTTATCAAATTTGCAGATGATACAAAACTGTTTAAAGTTGTTAAAACCCAAGAGGATTGTGGAAAACTGCAGGAGGATCTGGATAAATTGGAAGACTGGGCATCCAAATGGCAGATGAAATTCAATGTGGACAAGTGCAAAGTTATGCACCTAGGAAAGAACAACCCACACTATAGTTACACAATGCAAGGCTCCACATTGGGAACCACCACCCAGGAAAAAGATTTAGGAGTCATCGTGGATAACATGTTAAAACCCTCTGTTCAGTGTGCAGCGGCAGCCAAGAAAGCAAATAGAATGCTAGGTATCATAAAGAAAGGGATGGAAAATAAAACAAAGGATATTATAATGCCTCTGTATCGTTCCATGGTACGACCGCACCTTGAATATTGTGTGCAGTTCTGGTCACCGTATCTTAAAAAGGACATAGCATTATTAGAAAAAGTACAGAGAAGAGCCACCAAAATGGTGAAGGGGATGGAAGGCTACTCCTATGAAGAGAGGCTACAAAGGTTGGGGCTCTTCAACCTGGAAAAGAGACGGCTGAGGGGAGATATGATAGAGGTCTATAAATTAATGAATGGAGTGGAGCGGGTAAACGTGGATCAATTGTTTACGCTATCAGAATATAGAAAGACTAGGGGACATGCAATGAAGCTACAGGGTAAACTATTTAAGACAAATAAGAGAAAATATTTTTTCACTCAATGTGTAATCAAACTCTGGAATCTGTTACCGGAGGATGTAGTAAGGGCTGTTAGTGTAGCTGGGTTTAAAAAAGTTTGGACAAGTTCCTGGAGGAAAGGTCCATAAACCACTATTAAAAAGGGACCCAGGATAATCAATGCTTGACCCAGTACAAGCATTGTGGAACCTGTGTCTTTTGGGGATATTGCTAGGTACATATGACCTAGATTGGCCATTGTTGGAAACAGGATACTGGGCTTGATGGACCTCGGTCTGACCCAGTATGGCATATCTTATGTTCTTATGTTCTAGCTCTGCAGCAGCGGTTTCAGTTAGCATTTCATTGCTCCCAGAGGTCGTCTCATTGTCCACCAGAGTGCTCTGCAGTGGTGGTGAAGCAGTCTCCCCCACCTGCTCTGTTAGTAACATTGCAGTCGGCAAACTTTCCTTCTCGATGCCTGCAGGGCATTTTACCGCTGCACGATCCTTTGAGGGGGTGGGATTCATTGTGCGGGCAAAGAGATCCTTTTATATGATCTCAAGGAGCTTTTGCACCTCCTCCGGCGAGTTCAGAAAACCACAATCGCTTCTCACCAATATAATCAGTCGAGCCAGGAACCAAATAATAGCCCGCTGTTCAGCCTTTCTAAGGGTCTCCCGATATTGTATTAGAGCCTTATATTTCCACACTGTTTCAGCGCTCATGTCTGGGAAAATTGAAACCTTCCAGTTTTTTTTTGTAATATCATTTTTATTGGTTTCACACAACTTACCAAATTTACCAAATAACAGACAGTGGAGCAAGCCATCACAGGGCCAACAAAGAACAAACTATATAACTGTCTAAAATAGAGATAAATTAGAGTCGAGAAAACAAAAGCCAGAGTCACTGACAATGTCCATTTGCCTACCTACCCAGCCCAATCAGGGATCCCAGCCGCCAATCACCCAAGCAACCGGCTGCCACCCAGGGATCCAGGGTACATCCCAGGGAGTGCAGGCAGAAAGTACCAGCCACTTGCTCTTCCATCCCACAACCTTCCAGTTTTTATAGGAGATGGACTTAGACTTCCGCACTTCCAGGATGATATACTCCATTCTCCTAGTAGCATAAAAAGCAGACAATTATCACATGTGGCCACTTACCGGGTCCAGGACGAGGCCGAGTCTCTCTATGCGCTCTCTCAATCTCATAAAATGGGGAGGTGATCTGGATGGGAAAATATGTATCGAGCAGGTCCTTCACAAACCCTTTGACATCTAGCAGTTCCTCCCCAATAGGCACTCCGAAAATACAGATGTTCTGATGGCGGTCTCTATTTTCCTGATCTTCAGCTTTGTCTTCAAGACAGAGCACCACCTTTTTCAGTCAGGCCATTTTCTCTACCACCTGTGTCTCTCGGTCCTCCACCGCGCTGATACACTCCTCCACCTCAACGACCCTAGAGACCAAAGAATCAGAACGCTTTGTGAAGCTTGCTGTAATGGTGGTGATAATTTCTGCTTTTGAGCTACGGATTTCTTGCAAAAGAAATGTCATATTGTCCACTCCTTCCGGATCAGAGTTGCTGCCATTCATGGATTCATCATCAGCATCTATGGCCGTGCTAGGCTCCGATTCTGTTTAGCAGAGGCTTTTTTTTAGCTTTATCAGCATACATCTCAATAATTTTCTCAGAGCGGGTCTTTTGGACCTTAGGCATCATGCTGACATACAGCCTTCTTCAGATCTTGGGTAACAAAGCTGAAAATATTGGTTTGATAATGAGATGGCTCGGAGCTGAGAAATTTCCCTCCGATCACATCAATGCCTGAACTGGAAGCCGTCAATGGTATACTATATTTAAAATAGATAAGAGACAATATTTTTCTCATCGAATAATTATTAATTAATCATTGGAACTCTATGCAGAGGATGTGGTAAAAGCAGGTAGTGTAGCTGAGTTTAAAAAAGAACATAATCAGCCAGAAAAACAGGAATTTAAAACTAGTAACAATAACACCTATGCAAACAAATGTTCCATACATTGCTTATAAAAGTGAAAGTGAAAACTAATATACAAGATAATTAAAGTGACAATACGTACTCATAGAAGTGAACATAATGTCATGTACAACCATGTTGTTGTTCTTAAATGCCATTGAGTTAATGTTGACTAATGGCAACCCTCTAGATAGCTGTTCTAAACTGTATTCGGACTTCAGTCACGGGGCTCATTGTTGATAGAGTGGCATTCATAGCTGCTGTTATTATATCAATCCATCTCATTGCTGGCCTTCCTCTTTTGTGTTGATCTTCATCCTTGTCAAGCATGATGCCTTTCTCTAATGATCTCTCTCTTCGCGTGATGTGTCCAAAGTATGAAAATGGAAGTCTTGTCATCTAAGCTTCTAAAGAAAGCTTTGGTTTGATCTCCTCTAGTATTGATTGGTTTGTTCTTTGGGCAGCCCATGGTATACACAGTATTTTTCCACAGCATCATAATTCAAAGGCATCAATTTTCTACCTGTCTATAAGATGCTATTGAAAATACCCTGGCTTGGCCAAGTTGAATCTTTGTATGGAGAGCAACACCTCTGTTCTTGAGAATATTGTTTAGGTCCTTCATAGCTATTCTGCCAAGAGCAATGTGTCATTGGATTCCTTGACTGCTTGTCATTTCTTTATTGATTATTGATCCAAGCAGGTTAAAGTTGTCCACCATTTCAATTTCTTCTCCATCAACAATGAACTTATTGATTTTCCCAGTTGTAAGAATCTTTCATTCAAGCCATGGTATTTTCAATAACATCATATGGATGTGAAAGCTGGACAGTGAAAAAGACAGACAGGAAGAAAATTGATACCTTTGAATTATGGTGCTGGCGGCGAATACTGTGTATACCATGGACTGCCCGAAGAACAAACCAGTCGGTACTAGAGGAGATCAAACCTAAGCTTTCTTTAGAAGCTCAGATGACAAGACTTCGACTTTCATACTTTGGATACATCATGCGAAGAGAGAGATCATTAGAGAAAGACATCATGCTTGGCAAGATAGAAGGTCAACGCAAAAGAGGAAGGCCAGCAATGAGATGGATCGCTACAATAACAGCAGATATAGGTACCAGTCTGTCAACAATGAGCCGCCTGACTGAAGACCGAACACAATTTAGGATAGCTATCCAGAGGGTCGCCATGAGTCGACTCCGACTCGACAGCACTTAACAACAACAAGAATCTTTGTCTTCTTTATGTTAAGGTGCAGACCCATTTTAAGACTATATTCCTTGATCTTGAGAAGCAAATGTTTCAGACTGTCTTCACTTTCTGCAAGTGAAGAGGATCTGAAACATCATCAGCATAGCGAAGGTTGTTGATGAGTTTTCCAACCAATCTTCACATCTCGGTTGTCTTCAAACAATCCTGCTTATCTGATGATTTGTTCTGCATTTAAATTAAACAGGTAGGGGGAAAGCATGCAGCCTTCTCATACACCTTTCCTGATTTTAAACCATTCGGCTTCTCCTTGTTCCATTCAAACTGTCAGTTCTCTTGTATTGATCAAAAAGTATCAGGTGTTTTAACATACCCGTGCTTCTTAATGTAGCACAGAGTTTAGATAAGAACATAAGAAATGCCATACTGGGTCAGACCAAGGTCCATGAAGCCTAGTATCCTGTTTCTAACAGTGGCCAATCCAGGTCACAAGTACCTAGTAGCTTCCCAAAACACGCAGGTTCCATAATGCTTGTATTGGAGCAAGTAGTGGATTTCCTGGGTCCTCTTTATTAATGGTTTATTGACTTTTCCTCCAGGAACTTGTCCAAAACCTTTTAAAACCCAGCTATATTAACAGCTTTTATTACATCCTCCAGTAACAAATTCGTGTTTGATTACACATTGAGTGAAAAAATATTTCTCTTATTAGTTTTAAATGGGTTTGATTGTAGCATGTGATGCAGCGGACCCTCTTGAAGGGGGGAGAAAAAGTTTTAAAACCAGAAAAAGGCAGGCATAACCTGCAATATATTGGAGGATCCATCTAGGGGGAGCAGGAGAGTCGAGAGAGAGACCGAGAAACCACACCCCTCTGGGCGGGATGCAACCCCAGCCAGCTTCTTTTTGAACAGAGGCAGGTCTGACTTAAAAAGGAAGGACCAAGGCCGAAGCAAAGGCAAGGACCAAAGCAGAAGCCAAAGCAGAAGCAGTAGCCAGAGCCAGAGTACAGAAGGCAAAGAGGAAGGCCAAAGCACTGGCAAGAGCAGAAAGAAGCAGAGTCCTGAGCAGGAAGCAAAGCAGGAATTTCAACAAGAGTTGGAGTGGAATAAGGAACAGAGAAAAAGCCAAGAGAGGTACTGGGACTGCAAGGGAGTACCTGGCAGAGGGTCACTACAGCAGCCATGGAATAAAGAGGTTCGTCCATTTTCAGAGGTGGGAAATGTTTGTTTGGAGAAAAGAAAACATCCTTACCACTATGGTCTGAAGCCTAAGGAAAGACCACAGGAGAGCCTGAGCACTGCTGCGCTGAAGACAAACCAAGGTAGACCTCAAGCCTTATTAGAGAGAAGGAAGAGAAGCCCCAAAGGTAAAACTCTTATTACTGATAATTGCCTTCAGAAGCCTAAAGTAGGGGGAAGACAGTGGGAAGAGGAGTACTGTTACCCTAAACATTCTGGTGAGCAAAAGCATGAAAGAAGCTTGTCTAAGAAGAGAAGTTTGAGTGGGAAATCTTTTTATGAACCTGCTTTTGAACCTCTAATCAGAGAGGGACCGTTGTACTGCAAAACTCCTAGAGACCGACGCTCAAAACTAAATGCTAGGCATTGGGACATAGTGCAACAAGTATATAAGAAACCAGACTGTAATTACCTGGAGGCTACCGATTCAGAGGCTTCTGAGGTTGAATCCATGCAAGTGGAATCAGTGGGGGAAGAATCCGATAATGCAATGGATTGTACATATTGTGCCTCAGGGAGTGTTGAATCTATCCCCAGTTTATCAGATACCTAAGTGAAGGAAGTTTATTGTTTTGCACAATGTTCTGTGAAGATAACAGCCTTTACTTTATTGCTTGCTTTTATTTTTTTTCTCTGTCCTGAAGTAAGGACATTTCAGTTGTTACCATAACCAATCCTTATGAACCGTTTTGTGCAAGAAAGGGAAATAAAGCCTTTAACTTTCCCTCCACTCTGTGCATTTGTTCTTTGAGTGTTGGTTACAAGGAAGCCACAAGGAATAACCACCCTTGACCCTTGCAGCATAGGCCAACCTCAAACCTCACCTTTCTTGTGTCCGGGCCCCTCCAGGATCTACTACATCTCCCTAGGGAGTGCCCCGCGACAAGCTTCATAGCATGTCCCCTAGTCTTTCTACTTTTTGATGGTATAAACAATAGATCTACGTTTACCCGTTCCATTCCATTCATTAATTTATAGACCTCTATTATATCTCCCCTCAGCCGTCTCTTTTCCAAGTTGAAAAGCCCTAACCTTTTAAGCATTTCCTCATAGGGGTATCCTTCCATCTACTTTACCATTTTGGTGGCTCTTCTCTCTACCTTTTTTATTTCTGTTATATCGTTTTTAAGATACGGTGACCACAATTGCACACAATATTCAATTCCTAATGTGGAGCCTTGCAATGTGTAACCAAAGTTTGGGTTGTTCTTTCCTAGTTGCATAACTTTGCACTTGTCCATATTAAATTTAATCTATTTGAATGCCCAGTCTTCCAATTTATCAAGGTCCTTTTATAATTTTTCACAATTTTCTTATGTTTTAATAACTGAATAATTTTGGGTCATCTGCAAATTTGATCACCTCACTCATTATTCCCATTGCCAGTTCATTTATGAATATGCTAAAAAGCAATGGGCCCAGCACAGATCTCTGGGGTACTTCACTATTCACCTTTCTCTTAACCCTTCTCTCTATTTTCTATCTTTTTACCAGGTCCTGATCCACAATAATACACGGCCTCCAATCCCATGACTTTTTAATTTGGTGAAAAGTCTCTCATGAGGTAGCTTGTCAAAGGCTTTATGAAAATCCAAGTACTACTTCTAGTAACATATAATCCTGAACTAGAACATCTAATGGAAATTATCAAAGATCTTTACCCCCTTTTTCTGGAGAATTTTATTATTTATTTATTTTATTTACATTTCTTATATACCGCACTATTTGACATCAGCGCGGTTTACATCAAACAAAACATTTCAGTACACAAAAATGTCTGAGTTACATTAAACAGGGTTAACAACTTGGACAACAGGGTAATTTTACAACTCAGGTAAATAAACTTTGATTGTAGTGTAAACTATTTACATCAATAAGTTAGGGCACCGTTGAGACGTAATGGTCAGTTGAGCGTTGAACTTACTAAGTGGGGAATTCAGGGTCAATGGGTGATTCAGAGTTTCTATAACTAACAGTGATGGGTCGTGATTCTGCACTCACTGGGAAGTATATAAGGAATAGGTAATGTTTGAGGGCCTTTCTGAATTGGAGTATGCTGGTAATTGCTCTAATATCAGGTGGCAGCATATTCCAAAGCTTCGGGGCACGGAGACTGAAAGCTCTGTTTGCTGTTGATGAGGTGCTTTTTGTAAGTTCACGGGGAACCAATAGCGTATTTAATGCCATTGATCTTCTTGATCTATTAGAAGAAATGGGTTTGATGAGATCAGTTAATGATGTGGATGAGAGACTATTTACCGCTTTGAAGGTAAGTAGTAATGTCTTGAAAATGATCCTGGCCTGTACAGGAAGCCAGTGTAACTGCTTCAGAAGGGGCGACACATGCTCACTCCTAGATGCCCCATAGAGAATCCTCGCAGCGCTATTCATTGCAAGCTGTAAAGGGTTCAAGGTGGATTGAGGGAGGCCTAGCAAAATGACATTAGCATAGTCAAAGTGGGGCATGATCAGAGCCTGGTAGATGGTACGGAAATCCTCAGGTTCAAGCAGTGGGCGAAGGTGTCTTAGTGATCGGATTTTGTAGTATATGGATCTTACCGTGTTAGCTATATGCGCCTTCATGTCCAGGTTCTGATCGAGTGTAACACCCAGGTAACGTATTTGCTGTTTTGATTGTAGCTCAGCATCTTTCACCTTAAGGAATTGTGGAGGGCTGAAGTTCGGGTTCTTTGACATGAAAAGCACCTCTGTCTTCTTATGTTGAATCCGGAGGTTTTGTGATAGGAGCCATTCCGATATGGCGTCAAAGCAGTTGCTCAGAGGGGACAGGTCCAAATTGTCAATGTTGAAAGGCATATAAAGCAGGACGTCGTCCGCATATATCATGCAACCAACATTGAAAGACCGGATGATCTTGCAAATAGGTTGCATATAAATATTGAACAACAAAGCAGAGAGAGAGGAGCCTTGTGGGACCCCTTGCCATTGGTGGAATGGATCAGACATCACTCCCCCAGCACGAACATGTTGCCATCTTTCGGATAAGTACGATCTGCACCACTCAAGGGCAGTTCCGCCTACTCCTTTCTCCTTCAGCCGTAATAGGAGGAGGTCATGGCTCACAGAGTCAAAAGCAGCGGCTATGTCCAGGAACACAAGTGCGAAACCCTGTCGGATGTTGTTGATACCAGAAATTATGGTATTGAGGAGAGCTGTGAGGAGAGTCTCTACACCATGTGACTCTCTGAAGCCATGTTGGCAAGGATCCAATGGAGCATTGGTATCGATGTGGTCTTGCAATTGACATTGTACCTCCTTTTCTATTAACTTCGCGAGAAAAGGTATACTTGAGATGGGTCTGTAGGAGTCTACCTTTTGAGGATCTAACTTACAGTTTTTCAGGAGAGGTCTGATGGAAGTTTGCTTGAGGGCAGATGGGAATGTACCGGAGTTGAAAGACAGGTTTACTATTTTAGTTATTATTGGGCTGAATTCACAACGCAGATCCCTTGTCCAGAAGGCTGGGCAGGGGTCCGTCTGAGCAGTTGTGGAATTGAGAGACATGATCAGATCCTCAATTCGCTTCTTGGTAGGGGTAGAAAACATGGTTAGAGCTGTTTGAATGAATTACTAAAAGATATCGCCCCTCAAACACCAATTGTAACCTTCCACCAACTAGCCAACCTGAAGCAAAAACTTGAAAGCAGTAAACTCCAAACAGAATCTGAAATAAAAGAAAACGGGGTAAGACTCTGCAAGTTATGCCAGTACATACCACAAATTCTATAGCTACCCACAGGGGAAAGACATTCAAAATAAAAGGCTGACATTCATGATTCTCTATTGATGTAGTATACAGTCTAATGCAATCTAATGCAATAACTGTGAAGAGGGATACTATATTAATGAAACAGATGAACAATTATGTATCAACCTAGATAGACATAACAAACTATTATTGAAAACAAAATGAATGACTGCTCAGTAGATGAGTATTTCTCAAAGGAAGAACAGTCTAATAACCTTACAATAAAGGTATTGAAAGAAAACTTAAGGAATGCACAAGAGTGGAAAACCTTCAGAGGAAGGCGACCAAAATGATTTGGAGTCTGCATCAGAAGCCTTATGAGAAGAGACTTGAAGACCTAAATATGTACACTCTGGAGGAGGGGAGGGATAGGGGAGATATGATTCAGACCTTTAAATACTTAAAGAGAATAAATGAACAAACAAACCCCTTGCAAAGACGGGGAAGCTGTAAAACTAGAGGGCATAACATGAAGCTGCAAGGGGGTAAATTGAAAGGCAATATCAGGAAATACTTTTTCACTGAAAGGGTGGTGGATGCTTGGAGTGCCCTCCCGATGGAAGTGGTGGGGGCAAATACAGTGGGAACAGTACAAAGAACGTAGGCAGGTGGGACCCACTCACGATTCACGACTCTTAATTAAGCCATATATTCCTTTATTGATCCATACATCCTAAGGGAAGGCCAGACCCGACACAGGCCGTGTTTCGAAAGAATCTTCTTCAGGGGTTAGGCACACCTTACTCTAAAAACACATCATAATAAACAATAAATAATAAAAACTGCATACATAAATATAATTAACAATAAAAAGATAAAAACAAAGAGGTACTCAAGATAAATAAGGCATAAATAAAATCATGAACACTCTAAATACATAAATCCCATAAAAGGTGTATATATATATGCATATAAATAAGCTATAAACATATAAAACATGTGAACATGTCAAATCGGACAAAATGAACAACCCTGGAGAATATACATGTAAGCTGATGAAAAATAAAACTATACAAATGCTATAGAAATGAAAACCAAAATGTGAGCTAATAAAAGATCCATAATAAATAATACCTCAACATAGATAAAAAAATAAATAGTAATCAATAAATAGTAAATTAACATTGCATTTAAAAAAAGGAGGAGGATTGTATTTAAAATACAATGTTCATTTACTATTTATTGATTACTATTTATTTTTTTATCTGTGTTGAGGTATTATTTATTATGGATATTTTATTAGCTCACATTTTGGTTTTCATTTCTATAGCATTTGTATGCATTACTTTGTATAGTTTTATTTTTCATCAGCTTACAGGTATATTCTCCAGGGTTGTTCATTTTGTCCGATTTGACATGTTCACGTGTTTTATATGTTTATAGCTTATTTATATGTATATATATATAATGATATATATATATATATATATATATATATATATATATTGTGATACAGTGGACTATATGGAGCCTATGGAGGTTAGTGAAAAGGAAGAGCTTACCTCAGTTTTGGCTGGAAAGGAAGCCTCAGCACAACAAAAGCAAAAAGGGTTTAAAGTGAAGTTTCCCTGCACTAGCAATGACGCAGGCAAAAACAGAAAAACCCATCAGGAGCACCTGTGCTCAGAGTCCCACGTAACGTGCAGAGAAGGGAAGCATATAAGGTCCTGGTTAGAACCAGGAAGGGGAGGTCCTTGGGAAAACCGGAGAGGAGAGCTTTGGAAGGACAGGAGAGGAAGTCCTGGGCAAGAGAGGAGTGGAGAAGGAGCTCTCTGGAAAGGCAGTCCTGGAGAAAGTTCCCACAGGAACAGGAAGTGGGGCAGTAACTTGGGAAGACTGATTGAGCTACTGAGGGGCATAGCTCAGGCTGGAGGAAGTGTGCCAGGGGAGAGAAAGCCCAAGCGTGACTTCAAAGCCAGGAACAAGGTAAAAAGCTGGAAGCCTTGCTTTTATAAAGAAGAGGCTGGAAGCTCTGTATATTTTAAAGGGCGTGGCCCTGAGCATAGCTTTTACCCAGGAGGGTATACAGAGTTCTCACTAGGTGGGACAGGAGAGAGAAACCAGCAAGAAGCATTTCATGCACAAGGCATTTATAACCCTGACTGTAAAGAGCAATTTATAGGGAGAGGGGTTTGTCTGCCACAGGGGAATGTGCCCTGCTCCAGCATATGCAAAGAGTGTGACACTGAGAGTATCGGGAGTGGACCCGAGATAATGCACTGGGAGAGTAATAACTGTTTTCCAGACCCAGTACCAATGGACTGTACGATTTGTTTGTCAGACGACATAACCTCTGTGTGTTAACCTTCAGGAGAATGACTTTGTGACCTTAACAAGGCGGAAGAAGAGTTATTTTTGCAACTGTTTTTGTTCTAGTGCTGTTTTGTTCTGTGTATGCTTCCAAGAATGTTTTTCTGTTTCGGGAAAGGGAATAAATCCCCAATTTATGTTTAACCACTCAACTGACTGACTCTGATTAAAGTAGAGAAGCAGTTCAAAGACTCACAATACCCTAGGCAGTGGCCTAATAGGGTGCACGGAGGCTGTACCCCAAGGGTCTCCGTGATAAAATATATGCATATATATATATATATATATATATATATATATATATATATATATATTATATATATATATATACACACACCTTTTATGGGATTTATGTATTTAGAGTGTTCATGATTTTATTTATGCCTTATTTATCTTGAGTATCTCTTTGTTTTTATCTTTTTATTGTTAATTATATTTATGTATGCAGTTATTATTTATTGTTTATTATGATGTGTTTTTAGAATAAGGTGTGCCTAATCCCTGAAGAAGATTCTTTCGAAACACAGCTGTGTCAGGTGTGGCCTTCCCTTAGGATGTATGGATCAATAAAGGAATATATGGCTTAATTAAGAGTCGTGAATCGTGAGTGGGTCCCACCTGCCTACGTTCTTTGTACTGTTCCCTCTGTCTACGTGGCAGCTTGCTGTTTTTCTTGGGGGCAAATACAGTGACAGAATTCAAAATGGCACGGGACAGACACAGTGGATCCCTTTACAGCAACAGGATAAAATCAAAATAAACTTAACTAATTTCTCAACATACAGGGGTGTCCTACACAGAGCAGTGGGTTCACCCCTAAAACAAAGACATGAAAATAAAGACATGGGGAGGGTTCACCCCTAAAACAAAGACATGGGGAGGGGTGGCCTGCAAGGAGCGGCAGGTGCACCTACTCTTGCCATCTTACTGGGAAGACTAGATGGACCATACTGGTCTTTATCTGCCGTTATTTACTATGTTACTATATGTACTTTTGCTCCAACCTCAAAACAGGTTGTCCATATCACCTCCTCTCCATTATTTCTCTATCTTTTTAATTACAAAAAATTTCAAATCTTGAAAGGTATGATCCTCTTCCTTACAGTGTGCAACCAAAGGTTTATCTTCTATCCCTCCTAACACAATTGCGATGTTAGAGAACCCTGGTTTTAAAACATCTTTTGGGGATATGTTTATTAGACTGCAATGGGCTTTTGCAGCTAACACCGGGTGATAGCTGCAAAGGTTCCGTGGTATCTGCAGGGAGCATTCCCAGCATTTCCTATGCAGATATCGCAAAGGAAACACAGGCTTCACGGGAGAACAATTTCGCAGATGCAGCTATCGCCACCCAGTGAGGTGGCGGTAGCGGTATCCGAATAGCTTGCAAAAAGAGCAGTTGCCATGCAATGCAAACACCCATGGTAGTTGTTCCAAATAAGAGTGCTTACTCTTTTGCCCAACTGCCACCCACTTTTGCAGGCAACATGGGAAATGCAGCTAACATGGAAAAAGGTCCACAGTAACTGCATTTCTTGCACGTTAGCTGCTACCACCAGGTTTTAATTTCCTGTTAGCCCTGTAGTAGCAGCTAACACTCTTTAGTAAACATGCCCCTTGTTCTTTCCAACATTTAACAGCATATTATAAAGAGACCCTATTTCAAATACACACATAAATAACACTTTGTGAAATGCAATTAGAAAAAGATCCAATCATATACTCATATTCAGGTCAACCATGGACATCAAGGACTTCCACAAAAAGCTAAAGGCATACCTCTACACTGAACACTTTGGCCACATCATATTAACTATGCATAAACAATGACCTCACACCGCACCAGCATACTACTGTAAAGGCCAATGTAACACACTACATTCCTAACTAATCTAAGTCCAGTTATCACCCCTCATGTCTATCCTATGCATTGTATATAGTTCCCCTTTATACAGTTTTATGAGCATCACAAATACTGTATGTTACTATGTCATCGACTATGTTTAATGCAGCAGTCAACATTGTGATTATCTCCCTTGACGTCTGCATAAGTTAATGTTTAATGTAAACTGCTCTGTTTAATGTAATCAAACTCTGGAATTTGTTACCGGAGGATGTAGTAAAGGCTGTTAGTGTAGCTGGGTTTAAAAAAGGTTTGGACAAGTTCCTGGAGGAAATATCCATAAACCATTATTAAGAAGGGACCCAGGATATCAATGCTTGACCCAGTACAAGCATTGTGGAACCTGTGCCTTTTGGGGAAACTGCTAGGTACGTATGACCTAGATTGGCCACTGTTGGAAACAGGATACTGGGCTTGATGGATCTTGGTCTGACCCAATATGGCATATCTTATGTTCTTATGCTCTGATTGAAGGATAGAGTAGTATAAAAAACTGTTAATTAAATAAATAAATACTGGAGGTCATTTTAGAAGCCCTGTTAATGCTTTGGACGTGTGACAACGGGTATAGAGACGTCCAAAGCACAGACAGATAATCTTTCCAGAGCCATTTTAGAAGCTGGCTGTGGGGACATCCCCAATGTGAGGATGTCAGATCTGAATGGGAGGGGGAAGGAGGCATGGCCAGGGTGTTCCCAGGAATATGGAGTTAGGGTGTTAGGGACCAGGATGTCCCTTCCTGATCACAGAAATATGAATGTTCAGCATCACATCTAATTTTAGATCTGCTCCGAGGCACACATAGTGACGGAAAAGCATCTGGAAAGTGCTAGTTTTAGCTGAAAAACATTCAAAGGGTGTAGAGAAGAAAGCACTCTTATCAGCCCCAGTATTAAGCATAATTTCATCTATAGCAGCTGGTGGGATTTGAATCCTGGCTGCTTGAGGACCAAAATACAGATTGTCAGTCATGAAGCAACCCCTTATTATCTACATACACTGTTAACTGAATCAAAACTGCCTTCTCAATCATCTTAGACAAAAAAGGAGGGAGAATTAGAAACCGGACAGAAATCTCTATCTTAGATGGATCTGATGGGCTTCTTCAACAATAGGAGAATAACTGCTACCTTTTGGGGAAACTGCTAGGTACGTATGACCTAGATTGGCCACTGTTGAAAACAGAATACTGGGCTTGATGGACCTTGGTCTGACCCAGTATGGCATATCTTATGTTCTTATGGGCAGATAATAGGGAGAACCGACAGTCGCCCAAAAGCATGGTTCGAAACAATGTATCATTGAAGGATACTAGCAAAAGAGTGAAGTTAGGGCATATTAACAGAGAGGTTCCAATAAAGACAAAAGTAACCCAAATGCCCTTGAGTACACACAGACGGAGCTTAAAGACTGCATGTCTTCTATGTTTCTATGATGAGGATGAAGGGAGATAGATTCAGGAGTGATATGCGGAAATATTTCTTTACAGAAAGAGTAGTGGATCCATGGAATAGTCTCCCAGTGGAGGTGGTAGAGAGGAGGACAGTAACTGAATTCAAAAAAGCGTGGGACAAACACAGAGGATCTCTAAAGGTAAAAAGGGGACTGTTGTAGTTGTTGATATGGAAGGACAGACTAGATAGGCCATGTGGTCTTTTTCTGTCATCATATTTCTATGTTTCTATGTTTCTATTACCCTTGCTTACCGATTGCCAGATTAATATAAATAAAATACAGCTTCTTAAATGCTTGGATGCAAATCCTATAAGTCTAAAAAATAAGATGGGAGGAGTTAGAATATATAGCACTAAATGAGAGGTTAGATATGATTGGTATCTCAGAGATATGGTGGAAGGAGGACAACCAGTGGGACACTGTGATATCTGGGTACAAACTATATCATAATGATAGAGCAGATCAAATTGGTGGAGGGGTTGCACTCTATGTGCCACAAAGGATTAAAGTTTTGCAGGAAACAAAATTCACTGTAGAATCTCTATGGACTGAAATTCCATGCAAAAAGGAGAAAGGAAGGTGATGGCAGTGGGGAGTGTACTATAGACCACCAGGCCAGAATGAACAAATGGATGATGAAATGCTCAAAAATATCAGAGAAGCTAACAAAAGTTACAACACAATAATAATAATGAGTGATTTCAATTACCCCGGTATCAACTGGGTCAGTGTCATGGCAGGACATGCTAGGGAGATAAAGTTTCATGAACTGACCAGAGGGGAAGCCATTTCGGACCTAGTCCTTAGTGGAATGCAAGAGATAAGGGTGTTGTGGCCACTTGGCAATAGTGATCATAGCAGGATCGCGTTTGATATAATAAATGGAAGAAGGAAACCCACAGTACTACCTTCTAATTTTCAAAAGGGAGACTATGATAAAATGAGGAAAATAGTTAAGAAAAAACTAAAAGGAGCAGCTGCAAAGGTTAAAGATTTACATCAAGTATTGGTGCAGTTTAAAAATACTATCTTGGAAGCCCAGACCACTTAAGAAAAGTGGAAGGAAGTCCAAAAAACTGCCAGCATGGTTTAAAGTGTGACACCCAATGTTCCCTCTAATTTTCTGTAGGCTGTGTGCGCATAAAATATCAGCTGTGTGCAGCTTTTGAAGGAAGGTTAAATTTTTGTGCGCCACATAATGACACTCGGAGTTATATACTTTAAAATTTCACTACACGTCAGAATACAGTATGTACACCACATTGATTTTAATCAAATTAAATGAAAATAGACGATTACTAAAGGAAGCGGGAAATTCCTAGTAATTGCAATCATAACTTTTAAATTTTAAGACGTCTGTGTTTTCTATCAGAATCAGAGCCGTAATTTTTGTGCGCTCTGTTGTAAAGTATGTGCGCTCGCTCGGCGAGGGGTGTGCGCGCGCACACACGCACAGCTTAGAGGGAACAGTGGTGACACCCCCACTTGTCTAGGCGGTTGCCTATAGGCAGGGGCGTACCTCCTAATGTCCCTTTTAGTACAGGTTCCCAGAGCCGAGGCTTCTGGGGCTTGTAGTTGTGTGAAAGGATGAGTAGGCCGAGGGTTTGAAGGCAAAAACACAGGAAAATTTATTTTTCTCTTCCTTTGCACCAAAAACACATATTAACAAAATTAGGATACGTCTCCCACAAAAGAAAAAGAATTTCAGATCAAGAACTTCACAGTGACAAAAGTTGCAATTGCTTCTTCAGCCTTTACATAATGCAGCTTGATAGTTCCTTTACTTCTGGCTTAAACAACGGCTTTTCCAAACTGTGCAATATTCAAATTAAAGCTTCTTTTACTTCTGGCTGCTGCCCACTCAGATAGTTCTTTCTTAAACATTTAAATCAAGCCTTTGAATATTTTCTAGCTGCTTTAAACCACCAGCAACTTCATTTCAAACATTATCAGCACTCTAGGCACAAGACATACTGGTATAATAGCTTCTGAGTCTTTCCACATTTAAACCCTATAGCTTCATCATTTTGTCTTTATACAAAAAGAGCAATCCATTTGAGATTCTGTAGAGGCATTATCAGAATCATAATTATCTATCTGCATGCCCTCATAATCAGGATCTGTTGTCTCCTGACTGGAATCAGCTTGTGGGAACGTAGGCTTAATTTCTTCTAACAATTTTAAAACCTTTTCCCAGCGAGACCTCTCTCTAGGTTCAGGGGTTTTTGATGGGCTATGGAGATCCTTATCTTTCAATAAACTGTTCAAGGCTTCTAATGGGCTCACCTTCTTTCTAGCAACAGTTCTTTTCATAGGCCTTTCCAGAAGTGAAACTCTCCCCACAGGCTCCTGCTGGGCTGTTTCTGTACCTTGCTTATAGTCTGCAGCTTCCTCAGGCCAAATGCTCCTGTATCCAGAGCCAGCTGTAATTCCTCTACAACACGGGCTTCCTTCAGGGCTGTAGTTTCCTGTGTTTTGGCTGCAATGGGAATCCCTTCTGAGGCTGTCTTTGGAGCACCTCTCTCTCTCAGCTTCCCTGAAAGATTCCTTTCCTTCTGGTTCCCTTGTGATCTCCTCGCCTTCCGTTTCCCTGGTGGTCTCCCTTCTTCCTGTTCCCTGAGGTTTAAATGAGTGGGGCTGCCCCATAGCCCCAAACTCCTCCCCCAGGTGCTTCTCATTACCTCTCTTGGTTGCCTTGGAGCTTGGGCGTGGTCTGAGCTCAGTAGCCCCGTGTGTGGTTTTTTTCACTTTGGCTGTACTTTGAAAGTCAGTGCTCTCTGGGCTATCCCTTTGCTTGAAGGTAAATGTTTGTCTTTTATCTATTTCCATGGGCTCTAATACAGTTTCGCCACCACACATCCCCCCCCCTTAAGATATTACGGGCTGGCGTATTAACCCCCGCACAGCCCGTAATTCTTGCTAGGGTGTTATGATCTTCCTGACAGTTATCCGGATTACCCTCTTTTGCAGCCAAACGAGCCAATGCTATCCGCTCGTGCCAAGGACGCAAAACATTAATATGGTAAATCTGCTGTCGCCCTCTTCTATTCTTTACAGAGTACGATACCGGACCCACCTGCCTTATTACCCTATAAGGCCCCTTCCACTTACTTTCGAATTTGGGACCACGTCCAGCCACCATGACAATGACCTTTTCGCCTACCTCTAGCTGGCGAGGCTGTGCACGGCGGTCATAGTAAGTTTTCAGGCGGGTCTGGCTAGCTGTTACATTCTTTTCTGCCACTTGGGACGTACGGTGTAAGCGTCCTTTTAAATCCCTTAAGAATTGGAGTATCCCTATCTCATCTATGGCTGGTTCCACCCACTGTTCGCGCAATATGTCTAGTATACCCCGTGGAGCCCGTCCATACATTAACTCGTATGGGGAAATGCCCATGGACATCTGCTTCCGCTCCCTACATGCATATAATACAAAGGGGAGCATCGTATCCCAGTCTGTCATGTCACCCTCGAGGCTTCTCTTTAACATTTTCTTTAGGGTTTGGTTCTGTCTTTCAACGAGTCCATTTGATTGGGGATGATATGCGGCTGTTCTGATATGATGGATGCCAAAGGCATCCCAAACTTGGGCAAGGTAGCGGGACATAAAATTACTACCCTTATCAGTTAGGACTTCTCGGGGAAACCCCACTTCACAGAATAACTTCACTATTTCTGAATCTATCGTTCTGGCTGATATATTACGAAGGGGAATTGCCCAGGGGAATCGGGTGGCCTGGTCCATAATGACTAGGATATACTGGAACCCTTGGGGTGTTCTTGTTAGTGGCCCGACTATATCCATGGCTAGTCTATGTATAGGCTCTGATATGACTGGTATGGGTACCAAAGGTACCTTTGGTGGGTGGCTTGAGGTAACTCGCTGACAGAAAGGGCACGTCTCACAGAATTTAGAGGTCTCCTTGAAAACTCCGGGCCAGTAGAAGCGAGCTAAAATTTGGTCTAGCGTGCCATGTACCCCTTTATGCGCTCCTATTGGGTGGTCATGCGCTAACCTTAAAACCAGCATTTTGAAGGTAGTGGGAACTACTAATTGTTTCCGGGTATTCCCTGACCTAAGATCTAAACTTTCACGATACAATACATTACTATCTAAGAAAAATCTGGGTAAGGTTTCGGACCCTCTTTGGGCGTACTCAAAAGCCCGTTTGAGTGCGGGATCCGCCCGCTGTTCCTTAGGGAAAGAGGGAAATTTCTCGACCAATTCCGCGGGGACCTACGGCAACACCTGCACGGCCACTAGTTCGGCTCTGTTCTGTGACCTAGTCTGCCTCTCCCAGCGCTTCTCTGCCTTTCCTTTTTTACCACTATACGTAAGAGGAGTTATCAACTCGTCATGAGAGGGCAACCCGTGTAGCGGGTCCTCCCATGGGTCTTGTTCCCCCCCTTCATAGCTTTAGAGCGCGCCCGGGTGGATATCATGCCTACCTTGTGTTGTAAACCCTCAGCTAACCCTCGCCTGAATTGGGGCCAATCCCTCCCCAAGACTAAGGCGTGTGGGAGCCTAGGTACCACAGCTACAGATATTCACTCCCAAACCTTTTACCCTTACAGTGTGTACTGGGTATGATGACGCTGCGCCATGGACACACCTTATTTTTATGCTACCTTCAGGTGGCTCTGGGACCTGACTATGCTGAGATTTTATCTCTCTCCAGAGCTTCTGCGAGATCATCGACTGATCCGCTCCAGAGTCCAGCAAGGCTTCTACAGGGATACCCTCTACTTCTACAGCAAACAAAAATCCCTCCCCACTCTCCTTAGGGTGGGCGGCCATTAGGGCCGTCCTTGCTTTGCAATCTCTTTTTAGGTGTCCTTCTTCCCCACATGAAAAGCATTTTCTTCGTGTGTAACAAGTTTTATCCATGTGCATAGCCTTTGTCATTTCCCCCAACATTGGTCTCCCTCTCCTTTCTGAAGCTACTGCGTCTGCCCGATTTGAAACACCAACCTTCACTTGGCTTACCAATCCGGCTTCTAAAAAGCGCTCTGCCAGTGAGGTGGCATCATTGGTGTTACGGCAGACCTGTAGGATCAGAAAGGACTGTAGATCTTTTGGAACTGCCTCCATAAACTGTTCCAACACAATACAGTCTAACAGGGATTCTATTGTCCTAGCCTCAGGTTTCAGCCACTTCAATGCCAACCCTTTAATCCGCTGGCACAGAGCTCACGGCATTTCACCTTGTTTTAATTTACAGCTCCTCAAGAGGCGGCGATAGACCATAGGTGTTAGGTCCAAGCGGTCTCTTATTGCCTTCTTGAGCTCCTCGTAATTGGAGGCTAAGGCAGCAGGCATGGCCCTATAAGCCACAAGCGCTTCCCCCGTAAGAGAGACGGCTAGACATACTGCCCACTGGTCTTTTGGTCAGCCAGTTAGGAGAGCTACCCTCTCGAATGCTTCCAGGAAATCGTCTATATCATCTTCCTTGGTCAACTGTCCAAATGAAAATGTCCCATTACCAGGTAATCCGAGCCCTTGTACAGCTCCCAGAGAACCCGTTACTGTCTGTATGGATTCTGTCGCTTGTTTCTGCGCTCCTAACCATGCGCCCATCATTTCCAGGAGCGGCTTCTGCTAAGCTTGCATCATGGCTGCCGTGTGTTCCTGGGTCCTCGCAGACATCTCTTGCTGCTTCTGGAACTGCTCGGCCATCCAGCTAAGAAGCTCGCCACGCTCCATCTTGGTTGATGCTGTAATAACAAGAAAAAGAGAAAGAAACCACCAAGTGCGGCACGAAATATAAGCGCTCTTTCTCTTGAGCTCCTATTGAGCACTGCTGTATCCCCCTGCACCGGTATCCGTTTATGATCCCCCTTATACACGGATTACCTGATGCAGGTGTAGACTCGAGTTTATCAGCCAGCAGATCACGGCTTGGTAATCAGCTCCAGTTCCGTCCGTCCTGCTGCCACTCCGGTCTTTGTTCCTCAGCAGGCTTCTATATCATCACTGGACTCTTATAGAAGTTTTCTTCCTCCTTTGTAGTTGCCAAAATCATGCTTATGCGTGGGGCAAAGGAAAAATCCTTAAAACTATGCCACCTGTGATGCCCCCACTTGTCTAGGTGGTTGCCTATAGGCAGGGGCGTACCGAGGCTTCTGGGGCTTGTAGTTGTGTGAAAGGATGAGTAGGCCGAGAGTTTGAAGGCAAAAACACAGGAAAATTTATTTTTCTCTTCCTTTGCACCAAAAACACATATTAACAAAATTAGGATACTTCTCCCACAAAAGAAAAAGAATTTCAGATCAAGAACTTCACAGTGACAAAAGTTGCAATTGCTTCTTCAGCCATTACATAATGCAGCTTGATAGTTCCTTTACTTCTGGCTTAAACAACGGCTTTTCCAAACTGTGCAATATTCAAATTAAAGCTTCTTTTACTTCTGGCTGCTGCCCACTCAGATAGTTCTTTCTTAAACATTCAAATCAAGCCTTTGAATATTTTCTAGCTGCTTTAACTTCATTTCAAACATTACCAGCACTCTAGGCACAAGACATACTGGTATAATAGCTTCTGGGTCTTTCTACATTTAAACCCTATAGCTTCTTCATTTTGTCTTTATACAAAAAGAGCAATCCATTTGAGATTCTGTAGAGGCATTATCAGAATCATAATTATCTATCTGCATGCCCTCATAATCAAGATCTGTTGTCTCCTGACTGGAATCAGCTTGTGGGAACGTAGGCTTAATTTCTTCTAACAATTTTAAAACCTTTTCCCAGCGAGACCTCTCTCTAGGTTCAGGGGTTTTTGATGGGCTATGGAGATCCTTATCTTTCAATAAACTGTTCAAGGCTTCTAATGGGCTCACCTTCTTTCTAGCAACAGTTCTTTTCATAGGCCTTTCCAGAAGTGAAACTCTCCCCAAAGGCTCCTGCTGGGCTGTTCCCGTACCTTGCTTATAGTCTGCAGCTTCCTCAGGCCAAATGCTCCTGTATCCAGAGCCAGCTGTAATTCCTCTACAACACGGGCTTCCTTCAGGGCTGTAGTTTCCTGTGTTTTGGCTGCAATGGGAATCCCTTCTGAGGCTGTCTTTGGAGCAACTCTCTCTCTCAGCTTCCCTGAAAGATTCCTTTCCTTCTGGTTCCCTCGTGATCTCCTCGCCTTCCATTTCCCTGGTGGTCTCCTCGCCTTCCGTTTCCCTGGTGGTCTCCCTTCTTCCTGTTCCCTGAGGTTTAAATGAGTGGGGCTACCCTACAGCCTCAAACTCCTCCCCCAGGTGCTTCTCATTACCTCTCTTGGTTGCCTTGGAGCTTGGGCGTGGTCTGAGCTCAGCAGCCCCGTGTGTGTTTTTTTTCACTTTGGCTGTACTTTGAAAGTCAGTGCTCTCTGGGCTATCCCTTTGCTTGAAGGTAAATGTTTGTCTTTTATCTATTTCCATGGGCTCTAATACAGTTTTGCCACCACAAAAGGTAAGGTCTGAGAGGCTGTTGTTGCCAAAAAAAGCATCTTTCAAGAAATGGAAAAAGGAGCCAAATGACGAAAACTGGAAACAACGTAAGCACTGGCAAGTTAGATGCAAAACATTGATAAGGCAGGCAAAGGGAGAATTTGAGAAGAAGCTTGCTATGGAAGCAAAAACACATAATAAAGACTTTTTCAAGTACATTTGTAGCAAAAAACCTGTGATAGTCAGTTGGACCATTAGATGATAACAGGGGTAAAAGGGGCACTAAGAGGGGACAAATACATAGCGGAGAGACTGAATGAATTCTTTGCTTCAGTCTTTACTGAGGAAGATGTAGGGATGTTACCCATGAATGAAATGGCATTTAAAGGTGATGCCATAGAAGAATTGAAAGAAATAGCGATAAACCAGGAAGATGTATTACAACTATTTGAAGAACAGATGTTGAAAGAACTGAAATATGAGATTGCAGACCTACTATTAGTAATCTTTGAACTATCATTAAATTCATCTGTAATACCTGAAGAATAGAGCATGGCCAATATAATGCCAATTTTTAAAAAGGGTTCCAGTGGTGATCTGGGAAACTACAAATCGGTAGAAATTATTAGAAAGAACAAAATTGCTCAACACATAGATAGCCATTGGCTTAATGGGAGACAGCCAACATGGCTTTAGCCAAGGAAGGTCTTGTCTTACTAATCTGTTATGTTTTTTTGAAGGTGAGAATAAACAGGTAGACAAGTGAGTCGGTTGATATAGTGTATCTGGATTTTTAGAAAGCCTTTGACAATGTCCCTCTTATACCACTGTACATAATTTAAATTGTTTCATGTAACTGTTTGTATCTGTTTTGTACTACTCAAATTGTTGTTATTTGTATACAGCAATTGATCTTTTGGAAATCGCGGTATAGAAATTTTCTATTAAATAAATAAAATGAGAGACTCTTGGCGGAATTAAAAAGTCATGGGATAGGAGGCAGTATACTGCTGTGGATCAGGAACTGGTTAAAAGACAGAAAGCAGAGGGTAGGGCTAAATGGTCAATTTTCCCTATGGAGAAAGATGAATAGTGGAGTACCCCAGGGATCTGTGCTGGGTCCGCTGCTTTTTAACATATTCGTAAATGACCTGGAAATAGGAATAATTTACAGATGACACAAAATTATTCAAAGTTGTTAAAACCCGTAAGGATTGTGAAAAATTGCAAGAGGACCTTGATAAATTGGAAGATTGGGCATCCAATGGCAGATGAAGTTAAATGTGGACAAGTGCAAAGTTATGCACCTAGGAAAGAATAACCCAAACTTTGGTTACATGATGCAAGGTTCCACATTAGAAACCACCACCCAGGAAAAAGATTTAGGCGTCATTGTGGATAACATGTTCGAACCCTCTGCCCAGTGTGCAGCGGCGGCCAAGAGAGCAAATAGAATGCTAGGTATCATAAGGAAAGGAATGGAGAATAAAACAAAGGAGATTATAATGCCTCTGTATCGTTCCATGGTGCGACCGCACCTTGAATATTGTGTGCAGTTCTGGTCGCCGTATCTTAAAAACAGCATGGCGTTATTAGAAAAGATACATAGAAGGGCCACCAAAATGGTAAAGGGGATGGAAGGATACCCCTATGAAGAGAGATTAAAAAGGTTAGTGCTCCATGCTGGAAAAGAGACGGGTGAGGGGAGATATGATAGAGGTCTATAAATTAATGAATGGAGTGGAACAGGTAAATGTAGATCGATTGTTTACGCCATCAAAATATAGAAAGACTAGGGGACATGCAATGAAGCTCAAGACTAACCTTTTTAAGACTAATAAGAGAAAATATTTTTTCACTCAATATATAATCAAACTCTGGAATTCGTTACCGGAGGATGTAGTAAAAGCTGTTAGAGTAGCCGGGTTTAAATAAGGTTTGGACAAGTTCCTGGAGGAAAGGTCCATAAACCATTATTAAAGGGACCTAGGATATCCACTCCAATACAAGGATTGTGGAATCTGTGTCTTTTGGGGAAACTGCTAGGTACTTGTTTTATTTATTTATTTATTTATTTATTTAACAGTTTCTTCTATACCGCCCCTTCCAGAGATTAAGGGCAGTGAACAAAAATTTGTATACTTCTGTATACTTTACATGGAACATGGTTTTAACTATATACAAGTGTTATTACAGGGAACATACTTTTATACGTTAGCTGGAACAGTGTTTTTAAACTATATACAGGTTATATTACATGGAACATAACATAACTAATTACAAGTAGTTATTTACAAGAGCTATAGAACAAATAGGTTGGGTAAGTCTTTTGCGTGTTGGGTGGAGTGTGTAAGGTTTTCTTGTGTTAGTCGTTTGTTCTGTCTTGAGTACTGTGGATGTGTTTCTGTGATTGTTGGGGAGAGGGTTTTTGTTGATAGGGGATTTCAAAGTGGTTTGTGAAGAGGTAGGTTTTAAGTTCTTTTTTGAATTGATGAAGGTCCTTTATCATGCGGAGGGTTAGTGGTATTTCGTTCAAGAGAGTGGGGGCAGCAAAGGAGAATGCCCTATCACTTGTTGTTGCTTTAGTTTTTCTGAAGGTTGTTTTTAGGTTGAGGGAATGAGTTGCATTTTGTCTGCGCGTTCTAGTTTCTGATGGGGGGTGTATTAGGGATCATAAATTATAGCACCACCCTTTAACACCACCTATCCTACTCTCTTACTCTCTTCCAAATAATACTGGGAATTTAGAATAAAGGTAAAAAGGCCTCAGTTGTCGCTCATACCAATCATGGGTGAACAGTATCACCCTAGGACAGAGCTGTAGAACTTCCACATCATGGGCCTCACCCTACCTACCATTTCCTTTAATTGACAATATATTAACAAATTGCATCCTGAAAAAGTACTTTTAAAGGATTCTCTTTAGACAACCGTTTTTTTATAATAAAATTTCTCAATAACTAAAGTGTATCATTTACTTTGAACAAACGTGATTAAAGATGAAATTCCTCCTGTTTATAACATTATATCTCTTACAGCAACCAGTACGTATCTGCAAATTTGAACAAAAAGGAAAATCATATCACAAGGCTGAATACAATCATTAAACCTTGTAGCAATAAATTACTTATCTGAACAATCTGTTCTTCATGTAATTTCTCAACGCTTCCTGGTGTGCCGCTTTTAGCAATCCAGCTGCCAGTCAGATAACACCATAAGCAAAATCGGACGGCAAAAACGTGTCGAGATCCAAGCTCTTGTTTCACCCTGCCGGGCTTCTTCAGGGATCCAACGTTATGCCCAAATACACCATTAATATTTTAAATAGAGTGACAAAGGCACTTCGATAATTCCAACGGCTTCTAATCCCACCGCCCTTAAATACCCAAACTAACTAGTCAAGCAATGAACATTTACGTACAAAACGTAGACGTCACCCGACGTCCTAAATCTTAATTAAACACCCTAAAAACTACCACAATAACACTATCTATTACAAAAAACATAATCTATTTCCTTAATAATACCTTAAACAAAACCACATTATCCAACTTACAATATTAAAGAACTAAAAGAAAAGTTCTAAACAATACACACACAAACGGAATATCAGATCTGGAACTCACAGCGTGCCCACCTATCACAGACAATTCAACTCAGAGCGTCATCATTCGGAAATCTCTCATTCAGAAAAACAGTGTCCATTCGATCTTATCATTTAAACCAGTAGGGGCAAGAGTATGTAGAGTATATATCCAGTATTGTTCCCTTTGTAACAATAGACGACCTTTATCTCCTCTGCGGATATCCAAATGCACCTGCTCTAGTACTGTGCAATGAAAATCTTGGAAGCTATGATTTGTATCAATGCAATGTGAGACCAGCGGTGTTTCCAACCTTGCTTTCACTACACTATATTTATGTTCTGCCAAACGTGTTCGTAAGGGTCTTGTAGTTTTTCCAATGTATATCAAAGAACACGAGCATTTTAAGGCATAAACTACATAAGTAGAATTGCAATCTGTTGAATATTTAGGATTAATTTTACGCTGAAGGGCGAAACGTGATAAATCAACCATCATTGTGCAATATGTACAATGTCCACATTGATGATGAAAAACTGGTGCAGAAGAAGCAGGTTTCACAACTGCAGGACATAACCGATCTTTAAAATTTCTGCCTCTTTGGTAAGCCATACGAACTGTGTAAGACGATAAAATCGGATGCTTTGAAAACATTTTCCAATGTTTATGTATCGAAGAAGATACACGATGTGCAAGAGTAGAGTAAGGTAAGACACATGTAATAGGTGTTGACTGATCCACAACACTTGAATGGTCACCCGAAGGATATAGTAACCAATCCCTGTGATTATACTTAGCACGTTTGTATGCTTTTTTTAATATTATTATTATATTATATATTATATTATATATTAATATTATTAAAAAAAGCATACAAACGTGCTAAGTATAATCACAGGGATTGGTTACTATATCCTTCGGGTGACCATTCAAGTGTTGTGGATCAGTCAACACCTATTACATGTGTCTTACCTTACTCTACTCTTGCACATCGTGTATCTTCTTCGATACATAAACATTGGAAAATGTTTTCAAAGCATCCGATTTTATCGTCTTACACAGTTCGTATGGCTTACCAAAGAGGCAGAAATTTTAAAGATCGGTTATGTCCTGCAGTTGTGAAACCTGCTTCTTCTGCACCAGTTTTTCATCATCAATGTGGACATTGTACATATTGCACAATGATGGTTGATTTATCACGTTTCGCCCTTCAGCGTAAAATTAATCCTAAATATTCAACAGATTGCAATTCTACTTATGTAGTTTATGCCTTAAAATGCTCGTGTTCTTTGATATACATTGGAAAAACTACAAGACCCTTACGAACACGTTTGGCAGAACATAAATATAGTGTAGTGAAAGCAAGGTTGGAAACACCGCTGGTCTCACATTGCATTGATACAAATCATAGCTTCCAAGATTTTCATTGCACAGTACTAGAGCAGGTGCATTTGGATATCCGCAGAGGAGATAAAGGTCGTCTATTGTTACAAAGGGAACAATACTGGATATATACTCTACATACTCTTGCCCCTACTGGTTTAAATGATAAGATCGAATGGACACTGTTTTTCTGAATGAGAGATTTCCGAATGATGACGCTCTGAGTTGAATTGTCTGTGATAGGTGGGCACGCTGTGAGTTCCAGATCTGATATTCCGTTTGTGTGTGTATTGTTTAGAACTTTTCTTTTAGTTCTTTAATATTGTAAGTTGGATAATGTGGTTTTGTTTAAGGTATTATTAAGGAAATAGATTATGTTTTTTGTAATAGATAGTGTTATTGTGGTAGTTTTTAGGGTGTTTAATTAAGATTTAGGACATCGGGTGACGTCTACGTTTTGTACGTAAATGTTCATTGCTTGACTAGTTAGTTTGGGTATTTAAGGGCGGTGGGATTAGAAGCCGTTGGAATTATCGAAGTGCCTTTGTCACTCTATTTAAAATATTAATGGTGTATTTGGGCATAACGTTGGATCCCTGAAGAAGCCCGGCAGGGTGAAACAAGAGCTTGGATCTCGACACGTTTTTGCCGTCCGATTTTGCTTATGGTGTTATCTGACTGGCAGCTGGATTGCTAAAAGCGGCACACCAGGAAGCGTTGAGAAATTACATGAAGAACAGATTGTTCAGATAAGTAATTTATTGCTACAAGGTTTAATGATTGTATTCAGCCTTGTGATATGATTTTCCTTTTTGTTCAAATTTGCAGATACGTACTGGTTGCTGTAAGAGATATAATGTTATAAACAGGAGGAATTTCATCTTTAATCACGTTTGTTCAAAGTAAATGATACACTTTAGTTATTGAGAAATTTTATTATAAAAAAACGGTTGTCTAAAGAGAATCCTTTAAAAGTACTTTTTCAGGATGCAATTTGTTAATATATTGTCAATTAAAGGAAATGGTAGGTAGGGTGAGGCCCATGATGTGGAAGTTCTACAGCTCTGTCCTAGGGTGATACTGTTCACCGATGATTGGTATGAGCGACAACTGAGGCCTTTTTACCTTTATTCTAAATTCCCAGTATTATTTGGAAGAGAGTAAGAGAGTAGGATAGGTGGTGTTAAAGGGTGGTGCTATAATTTATGATTATTTATACCCTTTAGGTGGTTGTGTGTGGGTGTATTAGGGAGCCAATGCAAGTCTAACAGTATTGGGGTCACATGGTCTGTTAGTTTAGCTTTTGTGATCATCTTGGCGCATATGTTTTGGGCTCTTTGGAGTAGATAGATGCTCTTTAGTGGTAAACCATTTAGGAGACTATTACAATAGTCGAAGTGGGGGGTGATGAGGGTATTAACTACTGATCTAAAGTCTTGTGTGTTAAGTAGGGGTCTCAGGTGTTGTATTGTCTTGAGTTTATAGAATATGGTTTTTACTGTCTGTTTTATGTGTGGGAGCATGGTGAGTGAGTGGTCTAATATTATTCCAAGGTACTTTACCTCCTTTTTAACAGGTATAGGTGTGTTGTTTATTGTGATTGTTGTTGGATAGTTGTAGTCAGTGTCTGGCTTTCTCGTTATAAACATTGCTTCTGTTTTTTTGAGGCTGATGCTTAGATGGTTGTCTTCAAGCCATGTGGTAGTCTCATTCATGCATTGGAGTAAGCTATCGTATTTCGGGTTGTTGGGGTTTATGGGGATGGCAAGCATGATATCATCCGCGTATATGAAATGGTTGATTTCATGTTTCTTGAATATGTTTGTAATGAGTTGAAGGTACAGGTTGAAGAGGAGGGCGGAGAGGGCTGAGCTTGGGGGATACCCTGACCTTGAGGGAAAGTTTCTGATGTTTCTTGACCCAATTGTACCCGTATTAATCTATGTGAGATGTATGACTTGAACCATTCAAGGACTGTCCCTCCTATTCTTAAATTTTCTAGCCTGTTGATAAGTGTATTATGGTTGATGCTGTCGAATGCGGCAGATAGATCTATGAAAAGAAGTAGGAAACCTTGGCTGTTGTCATTAGTACCACTGATGAGGAGGTCCGTCAGTGCGATTAGGAGAGTTTCAACTCCATGGAAGGGGCGGAAGCCAAACTGATGTGCATCAAGGAGTTTGTGCTCATCAATGTGGTCCTGTAATTGGAGTTGTATGTTTTTTTCTATTATTTTGGCAATGAGTGGTATGCTAGCTATTGGCCTGTATGAGTTTGGGTCTTTTGGGTCTAGTTTATTGTTTTTTATAATGGGGCGGATCGAGAAGAGCTTTAAGGCGTTGGGCATAAGAACATAACATAAGAACATAAGATATGCCATACTGGCTCAGACCAAGGTCCATCAAGCCCAGTATTCTGTTTCCAACAGTGGCCAATCTAGGTCATATGTACCTAGCAGTTTCCCCAAGAGACACAAGTTCCACAATGCTTGTACTGGGTCAAGCATTGATATCTTCGGTCGCTTCTTAATAATGGTTTATGGACCTTTCCTCCAGGAACTTGTCCAAACCTTTTTTAAACCCAGCTACACTAACAGCCTTTACTACATCCTCCGGTAACAAATTCCAGAGTTTGATTACACGTTGAGTGAAAAAATATTTTCTTTTATTAGTCTTAAATAGTTTACCCTGTAGCTTCATTGCATGTCCCCTAGTCTTTTTATATTCTGATAACGTAAACAATCGATCTACGTTTACCCGTTCCACTCCGTTCATTAATTTATAGACGTCTATCATATCTCCCCTCAGCCATCTCTTTTCCAGGTTAAAGAGCCCTAACCTTTTTAGCCTTTCTTTATAGGAGTATCCTTCCATCCCCTTTACCATTTTGGTGGCTCTTCTCTGAACCTTTTCTAAAATTGCTATATCCTTTTTAAGATACGGTGACCAAAATTGCACACAATATTCAAGGTGCGGTCTCACCATGGAACGATATAGAGGCATTATAATATCTTTTGTTTTATTTTCCATTCCTTTCCTTATCATACCTAGCATTCTATTTGCTCTCTTGGCCGCCGCTGCACACTGGGCCGAGGGTTTTAACATGGTATCCACAATGACGCCTAAATCTTTTTCCTAGGTGGTGGTTCCTAATGTGGAACCTTGCATCGTGTAACCATAGTTTGGGTTGTTCTTCCCTAGGTGCATAACCTTGCACTTGTCCACATTAAATTTCATCTGCCATTTTGATGCCCAGTCTTCCAATTTATCAAGATCCTCTTGCAATTTTTCACAATCCTCTTGGGTTTTAACAACTTTAAATAGTTTTGTGTCATCTGCAAATTTGATAACCTCACTCGTTATTACACTTTCCAGGTCATTTATGAATATGTCAAAAAGCAGCGGACCCAGTACAGATCCCTGGGGTACACCACTATTCACCTTTCTCCATTGGGAAAATTGGCCATTTAGCCCTACCCTCTGTTTTCTTTTAACCAGTTCCTGATCCACAATAGTACACTGCCTCCTATCCCATGACTCTTTAGTTTTGCCAAAAATCTCTCATGAGGGACCTTGTCAAAGGCTTTCTGAAAGTCCAGATACACAGTATCAACCGACTCACCTTTGTCCACCTGTTTATTCACTCCTTCAAAAAAACATAACAGATTAGTAAGACAAGATCTTCCTTGTCTAAAGCCATGTTGGCTGTCTCCCATTAGGTCGTGACTATCTACATGCTGAGTAATTTTATTCTTTATGATGGTTTCTACCATTTTTCCGGGTACTGACGTCAGGCTCACCGGTCTGTAGTTTCCCGGATCACCCCTGGAACCCTTTTTAAAAATTGGTGTTACATTGGCGATCCTCCAATCTTCAGGTATTAGAGATGATGTTAATGATAGTTCACAGATTACTGATAGCAGGTCTGCAATCTCATATTTCAGTTCTTTCAACACCCTTGGATGTATACCATCCGGCCCAGGTGATTTGCTACTCTTCAGTTTATCTAATAGTTGTAAGACATCTTCCCGATGTATCGATATTTCCTTCAATTCTTCCGCACCTTTAAATACCACTTCAGTCATGGGTAACGTCCCTACATCTTCCTCAGTAAAGACCGAAGCAAAGAATTCATTCAGTCTCTCCGCTATCGCCTTGTCGCCTCTTAGTGCTCCTTTAACCCCTTTATCATCTATTGGACCAACTGACTCTCTCACAGGTTTTTTGCTACGAACGTACTTGAAAAGGTCTTTATTTTGCGTTTTTGCTTCCGCAGCAAGCTTCTTCTCAAATTCTCTCTTTGCCTGCCTTATCAATGCCTTGCATTTGACTTGCCAGTGCTTGTGCTGTTTCCAGGTTTCGTCGTTTGGCTCTTTTTTTCCATTTCCTGAAAGATGCTTTTTTGGCAACAACAGCCTCTCTGACCTCACCTTTAAACCATGCTGGCAGTTTTTTGGACTTTCTTCCACTTTTCTTAAAGCGTGGAATACAGCTGGTCTGGGCTTCCAAGATAGTATTTTTCAACAACACCCAAGCTTGATGTACATTGGTACCGACATGTACCAAGACAGCAGACTCCTCCCCAGCACTATCTAAGACCTTATCTAGGTGGCGCGTGAGGTCCGCTATCTTCGCACCCGGCAGGCATGTTACCAGGCGATCCTCACGTCCACCAGCCACCCAGCTATCTACATGCCTAATGATCGAATCACCAACTATAACGGCTGTCCTAACCCTTCCCTCATGGGCACATGGCCCTGGAGAAACTTCCTCGGTGCGAGAGGGTTTTACATCACCTGGAGGACAGGTCCTAGTTACAGGATCACTTCCTGCCACACCAGGGTGATGCTCTCCTGTCACGTTACCTCTCTCCTCCATGGCAACAGGGGTGCTGCCAGACTGGAGGTGGGACTTCAGGACTATATCCCTGTAGGTCTCGTCTATGTACCTCTCTGTCTGTCTTATGTTTTCCAAGTCTGCTACTTTAGCCTCTAGAGAACGGACTTGTTTCCCTGAGAGCAAAGAGCTCCTTGCACCTAGTGCACACGTAAGACCTCTCACCAACTGGGAGAAAATCATACATGTGACACTCAATGCAAAAGACTGGAAAGCCCCCATCCCGCTGCTGGACTGCTGTCTGCATCTTAGTTTTAAGTTTGTGTCTAGATCTTTAAGTTCTTACTTACTAGGGGTTGCTATGGGTATTTATACCAATAAAACTGTACCTAATACGTTTAATATACCTTGTTCACCTGAAGCTTAATTAATCTCAGGTCCTTAGTGTATGACTGATTTGGGTAATGAGCTTCACCTGAAAGCACCTCCTGTCTTTTAAGATGTGTAAGTACCTATAAAGCTATGATTATCCCAGGGGTGGGTGGGTGTGGGGAGGGAAAACACTTATTAAAAGAGGGCTGCTACACAGTACCCTGTCTTTTGCTGCTGAGGTAAGCTAAATTCTGATTTGATTTAAATTATAGCTCTTAGCTGCTGCTAGGCTCTAACGTCTTATGAAATTTAAACTACAAGCTCTCTGCTGGATTCTAAATTTAACTAGAAAGCTCTCTTCTGTGTTTTAAAACTAAAAGTAGAGAGAGTGTCACGTGACGCATGAGTGAGTAGGACGTGACTCTGCTCGCTCTGGGGCTGTCCCGCTAATAATCTGCAAATTTCGCGCATATCTATCGGTGTAAGGAGTCGGGCACCACACGGAACTCTTGCGGGACGAAACGAAAAGCCCATAAGTAAGTTTTGAGCCTTTCCATGCCTCCTCCGTTGCGCCGAGAGCGGGAGAAACCGCCGAAAGCTGGGGCCTCCTCCACTGCGGGCCCGGCTGCCAGTCTGCCGCTACAGCGTTCCCCGGGAGGAGAGAGCTCAGAGTCGGGGGCAGAGGAGCTCGCCCGGGAAGTAGCGAGGTTCCTAGAGCCTAAGTTCGACCTTATATTGAGCAGACTGGACACAATGGGAGAAACGCTTACTGAATGTAGCCAGAGGCTGGATGAAGTCGAGCACCGCGTGTCGGTGTTGGAAGAGGAGGAGGGCCAGCGGACACGTAGCACGGATCAGATGCGCAAACAGTTGGACACGCTGCTGGACAAGGTGGATGACCTGGAAAATCGTTCCAGGCGGAATAATTTGCGTATCGTGGGGATCCCAGAATCTAAAACGGATGCCATGCTGGTGTCACTGGTGGAATCATGGCTGCCCAAAGAGTTGGGCCTGGAAGGCCTAGTGGGGCAGCTTAAAGTGGAGCGTGTGCATCGTCTGGGGCCACGGACGGAACATCAAAAACAGCCAAGAGTCGTTCTAGCGAGGATTTTGAATTTTCAGCACAAATGGCAACTACTGCAAGCGTTTCGGCGAAATAGAGACTTGCATTTGGACAACCAGAAAGTGTTGTTATTTCAGGATTATTCAGCACATGTGGCGGCGCAGAGGAAGGAATTTTCCCCAACATGTGCAACCTTATTTAAAAAGGGGATCCGATTCACCTTGGCGTTTCCCGCAGTACTTCGGGTAACGCACCTCGGGAAGACTCAAGTGTTTAAAACGGCGGAAGCGGCACAGACCTTTGTGGCGGGACTGCCTAGCGCTGCGGAGAGTCCCTTGGAGGGGAATGGATTCGTGCCCTGAGGAGCTTGCAGTTGGCCTTTGTTTGACCATGGGGCTGGAATTGGCAGTATATTTTCTGGGTCCTGAGGAGCGAAGCTTACGAACCGGGACTTTGTGAGCTCTGGAATGGGACAATATTGCTGCCATGATTATGAGTATTCTGCTGTTTCCTGTTGAGTTTAATTTGATGTCTATTTTTATTCTTTGTTGTTTCTTCTCCTCTCACTTCTCTCTCCTTCCCTCCCATGCTTGCCTATGGAGTTCTGCTGCTGGTGATGGGATATGGGGAGTATGTAATGGGAGGGGGGCAGTTTTTGGGAGGATGGGAGGTATACTGTGCGGGAGGGGGGGGGGTTCCTGTGGATGATAATGGGCTGCCGGCCTTATTCTATGGGGCTACATCTCATGTGGCCACCCTGAACTGCTGACGTTGTTCGGCACGAGCCGGTGGCATCAGGGACGGCCATGCGGAAGAGTGGGTTTTCCATGGGGGGATGGGCGGGACAGCCCTATTGCGCCCGGAATGGCACCTCGGCCTGGCACAGAAGGCCAGGGAGTGGATGAGAGGCAGTTTAGTGGGGGGTGGGTAGGAGGTAATCATGGGGGGAGGGGGAGGACGGAGATGCTTCAGTGGGGGAGTAAGGGGGGGTGGGGAGGGGTTTGGGCTTGGGAAGGGGCGGGAGGGATGGGAGGTGGAGAGGGGTGGGAGGGGGTAGGGGTGGATTGTACGCACATATTGGGCTCAATGGGGGACTCGGGGGTTGTAAATGGACTACAGCACGTGTGGAGCGCACAGCGATGGCGACAAATGTGTGAGAGTGCAGAAGAGGGGGGAGCTTTAGGCTGGGAGAGCTCTCTCCATATTTATATGTGGTGGTATGTCAAGGTCTGGTTAGCGGACTGGTAGATAGTCATGGGTGATGGTTTGCGAGTGGTGACGTGGAATGTATGTGGCATAGGGACCCCAGTGAAGCGTCACAAGATTTTGCGCGCTCTCAGGGATCAAAGAGCAGACGTGGCCTTTTTACAAGAAACTCACCAGAGTGCCTTAGAACACGGTAAACTTGCAAGGGGTTGGGTGGGGAATGTCTATGGAGCTTCTTCAGGCGGGAAGAAAGCGGGTGTAGTGATACTCATCCGGAGGGGGGTGGACCTGGTAGTCGAACGTACCACATGTGACCCGGAAGGGCGATTCGTTCTCATCGTAGGGAACATAAAAGGGGTTAAAATAGGCTTGGTGAATATTTACGCTCCCAACGTCTATGACGCTAATTTTTGTGCCAAGTTGGATAAATGTTTGAGTGCCCTTGGTTCAATTCCCTTTATTCTGGGGGGAGACTTTAATTGTGTGTTAGATGACACGGTTGATCGCTCTGGGCAACGAGGGTTGACCAGGGATCGGAAGGCTCAGTGGATTCGGGGAGTATGTGAGGGCTACAATCTATTGGACTATTGGAGGGTGCTGCACCCATTGGATAGGGACTACACCCACGTATCCAGGGCGCATGACACGGGTTCCCGGTTGGATTACTTTCTGGGGTCGCAAGAATTGTTCACCAAAGTAACCGATGTCGAGATAGGGCCGATAGCGGTGTCGGACCATGCTTATGTTAGGTTGGACGTGAGATGGGGGGCCCGTCGGGGGGGTTCTTTGTGGCGTTATCCGCTCAGTTATACCCAGGGAGCCCAATATGAGGCCTTTTTACACTCACAGTGGGATGAGTTTCTGGAATTCAATGGGCAACATCAGGTAGACCCTACTCTCTTTTGGGAAACTGCCAAAGCGGTATTGCGTGGGCGAATCATTGAATATGGAGCTCGAAAGCAGAAAGCCTACATGTCTCGTTTGATCTGGATGGAAAGACAGCTGTGTCGGGCGCGGCGGAAGTTGGTGCAACGCCCCACGCAAAGCCAGAAACGGGAATATCATAGGTTGCAGCAGGAAGTGGGTTCGCTTTTACAGGAAAGGGCACAGCAGTCCTTACTATACTATCGGTACAAACTCCATCGGTACGGTAGTCGAGCTGGGCGTATGCTAGCCAGGCTAGTGAAAACTAGCCGTGGACAGACCGCTGTTGGGGCCTTGCGGGACCCTCAGGGTGTGGTCCGGTCTGGACAGGACTATATTGAAGGCCGATTCCGTGAGTACTACCAGACTTTATATAGTTCGGGCAATGAGGACCTGACGCAAGCTGCAAAATTTCTTGCTAAGGTGGAGTTGCCTCGTCTCTCAGAGGAGGAGTGTGCCACTCTCAATGGTCCAATTACGGATGAGGAGATTAGGGGGGCCATAAAGAAACTACATTCTTGTAGGGCCCCGGGTCCTGATGGATACCGAGGTGAATTCTATAAAACGCTGGGGGATCGGGTGGTGGGGCCACTGCGCGGATACTACTCAGATTTAATTGATCGTCAGGTATTCCCCTATGAGAAAAATAGTGCAGTGATTACCCTGATTCCGAAGCCTGGTCGGGATCGATTATTGGTCGAATCGTATAGACCGATTTCACTCTTAAATGTGGATATTAAACTCCTCGCCAAGATCATGGCCGATCGACTGGCTGAGTATCTCCCACAACTGATTGAAGAGGACCAGGTGGGTTTTTTGCGCGGCAGGCACATTGTGAAAAACTTGCGCAAGATCATCTCGTCCTTATATATGTCCGCAGAAGCGGGGGAGCAGGCCTTATTGATTAGCTTTGACGCTGAGAAGGCGTTCGATCGGGTCGGCTGGTCGTATATGTATCACCTGCTTGAGGTGATCGGAATCGGCGGGTTCTTTTTAAGCGCGATTAAACTCCTATACTCAGACCCACGCGGTCGGATTTTGGTTAATGGATCCCTCTCCCAGGATTTTTCGATACAGAGGGGGACTCGACAGGGTTGCCCCCTGTCTCCCCTTCTGTTTGTCTTAACCCTGGAGCCTCTTTTGGAACGCATACGGACGCACAGAGGTCTGTTGGGAGCTCGAGTGGGTGCGCACGAATTCCGGGTTTCGGCTTTCGCGGATGACCTTCTAGTGCCGGGGTCTCAAACACGCGGCCCGCGGGCCGCATGCGGCCCGCGAGAGTACTTTGTGCGGCCCGCGACGGAGAGGAAACAAAATCAAAACAAACCCCTGGCTTCTGCTGCTGCCGCTATGGATAGGTTCGTGTTTGCTCAAACTGAAATTTTTGAAAATCCTTAAATCGTAATCTCATTCTGCCTCCCAGTAAACGGGGGGATTCTTGGGTTTTCGTGAAAATCGAATAATCAATTTTGAACAAGGGAAAACTTTAACTTGTGCTTTGCCAAAGCACTAAGGACAGAAGGCAGGCTCCCGATGACAAACAGTACTAAAACGCCACCCTCACCCACGCATTCTCGGCTCCTGACAGGAGGTAGTTAGTCGAGGGCGGTTCCAATCCAAAATAAGTATATTGCACTACCCTCCCCCCACAACAAGTGGCTTTTCAGGAAGCAAGTGCTAATTGCCTCGGCCCGGCTCACCCCAGCGCAGGAAATCTGCGACGTTCTTGTCCCGGCGAAGTGGCGGGGAGCTGTTGCATTCCTGATATAGACAGAGCAGCACATCCAGCAGGCTCTCTATGCTCAGCCACTCCTCTTCGGCCGTTCCCCGCTGTACTACCAGCCGCTCGAGTTCACGCAACCGTTCCTCGGCCGCCATGCTCAGAGGGTGCCTGCCTCTGAGAGCTGCTGCAGTCTGCGCCATCTTCTGCGAACGGTCTGCCGGAGACAGCCTCTCTCGCTGATAAGTTTGTGCGTGCACTGCTCTCACAGGCTCCTGGGATTGAACCACAAGAGATCTCGTGCCGGGGAATCACCTGGGACAGAATAGGGGAGCGCGCCCGCACGCCCTGTGGTGACTAATCAGGGAATGCGGCCAATCTCCGCGTGGCCCCGCCCTCTTCCGCAGCTGGACAGGTGAGGGCGAGGCGCATGCTGTCAGGAAGTGCCAAGAGTCATACACGTATGGATGGATAGATAGTAACAGAGTAGATTGCGTGTGCACCTTTACTGCTACATAGGTACAATCACAGAGATCTTCAGTTTCTGATTTGTTCTTCATCTGCTATTAATATTTATGAATTCTAGATAGTGTTCTAAGCAATTCTGTATAGCAAGGTACTGATTATTTTAGATTTTATTTTTTGTATGCTTATTTATATTATTCTTTTTTTTCACTAACAAAGGTACTAAGCCGATTGTATTGAATGTTTTATTTATTTATGTACTTTGATAATTAATGCAAAGATGGGTTACAACAAATTAGAATTTAAAATGTGTACAAAAAATAGATTATGCCACCCACTGTCTGTATACATATGCATCTTTTATGTTGCTATACTTCAGCCTCTATGCCTCTTGCGTAGAGACATTCACACTTGTAACCAACGGATACATAAATGCCCACATCTCATTCATGTGTATATATATTTATACATCACCCCTACAGTTAACATAAGTTCCTACATATCTGCAGGCCTACATAGATAGTCCCCGCATCTCATATATACAGACATCAAGTATTCACACACCATTGCCACACCTCTTAAATATGCATGTGGTGATGAGTGTTGTTTTGACACATTTGGGAAAAGCAGTATATCAAGTATACCATTAAACCATATCGCCCTCATACTGCTTGCGTACACATGCTTATTTATTTTTAATACTTGATTTATCACCTACCATCAAAAACATCTATGTGAAGTTGTTGTTGTTGTTGCCATTAAGTGCCATTGACCCAATGGCAATCCCAGGGGTAGCTCAAGACAATCTGCTGCCTGAGGCGACAGATAAGAGCGCGTGCACACCCCCTCCCCCCCCCCTGTGCATCATTAATGTTTGCGCTTTGTTTAGTACAAGAGGAAATTAATTTATAGTTTTATTTCTACAGTGTTGTTGTACATTCCAAGTTTGGCTTTTGGGGTTCCCAGTTTAATTATTGTCTTCCTGTTTCTAAATCTTTTAGTCTTTCTTTATCCATACTCATTAAGAGGCATGTTTAGTAAAAGTTAGTGTATGGTAACATTATGCAAATATTTATGCAAATGAGGCCCCTTATGCAAATGAGGCCCCGCGTCTTATGCGGCCCCCGGGTTACTTTACAAGTCCTCATTTGGCCCTCAAAGCAATTTGAGTTTGAGACCCCTGTTCTAGTGTATCTGGGCGCACCAAAACGGACCTTACCAGTCCTGTTGCGGGAGGTCGCAGATTTTGGGCAATTCTCGGGTCTCAAGTTGAACCTGGATAAGTCAGAGGCATTAGATCTGCGGCAAGAGTTGTTTGGAGACTGGGCCTCTTTTCCATTAAGGTGGGCAGGGACGAGCTTACACTATTTGGGGATATACTTACCCGCGGATATCACGAAACTACAAGTGGTTAATTTGGAAGTCTTGAGACTGCAGACCGCGGAGCATTTGTACGGTTGGCGTGATCTACCCCTTTCTCTGAGCGCCAGGGTAGCCTTATACAAGATGGTTGTCTTCCCCAAATGGCTTTATATGTTGCAGAGTCTACCCCTTTTGCTGACGGGCAGAGACATAACCAAGGTGGAAAAATACTTGAATTGCTTTTATTGGAGGGGGAAGAGACCTCGGTTGCGTCTTCAGACTTTGCAGAGACCCTGGGGCAGTGGGGGTATAGGAGCGCCTGATTTGAAGAGCTATAATATGGCATGCCTATTACGGAACTTGCGCGACTGGCTAGCAACCTCCGGAGACTATACACCTCTGGCTTATGAACAGGAGGTGGCGAAACCTTTGGCATTACGCTATGTCCTCCATGCGAAGGCGGCTGCCCTGCCGCCTCTGGTGGGGAGACACCCTGTTTTTCGGGTGATGCGGCGGGTTTGGCGTCGGTTATGTACCTTATACGCATGGGACTTTAGGACGACCCCCTTTTTGCCGCTCTATGGAAATGGGGCGTTTGCACCGGGAATGTTAGGGAGGGCATTTCGCGATTGGGAGACTAAAGGGATTGTGGCGCTGGAACAGGTAGTGAATGAAAAAGGGGAGGTTCGGGGTTTTGCTGAACTGCAGAGTGACTATGGTCTGGTACCCCGGGACTGGTTCCACTACTTACAACTCCGCAGTTATCTTCGGGGTTTGGATGGGGGGCACCTTAGTGCGACCATTTGTTCACGGCTTGAAGAGTTGCTATATGCTGGGAATATGCAACGGGCCCGGGTGGCCAACTTGCATAGGGAATACCTCACTCTTCAGGACTTCCCAGAGGAACGAGTCCTGGCGGAGTCTTGGGCGCACGATTTGGGGGTGGAACTTGGGGGGGCTGCGATGCGGTCTTTGTTAGCAGAGATCCCTCGGCGCTTTAAGTCGGTGGAGTTTAGAGACTTGCAATACCGTATTCTGCGCAGGTGTCATTTCGCTCCTTGTAGGGCGTACAAGGCGGGGTGTGGGGCCACCGCCAGCTGCCCACGCTGTGGGATGGCCCGAGCGGATCTGGGGCATATGTGGTGGCAGTGCTCGGAGGTGGCTCGCTTTTGGAAGGCCCTGGCGGGCTGGCTCACCAACGTTCTGGGTTGTGTCATTCATCGGGATCCAGGGGTGTTGGTACTAGGTATAATTGGTGGGGTGGTTGGATTAAGGGGCGGCTCGAGGCGCTGGCTCCGTAAGGTTCTCTTGCTGGCACGGAGGGTGATTTTGTTAAACTGGCTGCTCCCCCGTGGCCCGACACTGGGTCAGTGGATAAGAGAGGTGCATCGGTTGTTGTTGCTGGAACACCAGGGGGCTAAATGTGGGGCTATAGACACTGATCAGTTCCTGGGAGAATGGGGTCCATATATACATACTTTGTCTCCACGTGAGCGGAGCCGAATTCTTAATGTGCTGGGCTATTGAAGCTGTGCGTGGGTTGGTAGGGTTGGGGGGGGAGGGGGAGTGACGGGGGGAGGGATAGGTCAAGGGGGGTTATTGTTTAAGTGCTGTATCTCTGAGCACATATTCTTTTACGGAGCACTGGCGGGTGTAAGAGTACCCTCCCGCCGGGCGAAACTGCTGCTGGCTTTGTTGCTCTGTGGGTAGAAGCTTACGTGGGTTTGTTGGACAAGGGAAACCGGGAAGGGGGGGCTCTGGGGTTGGGGTGGGGAGAAAATACAAACTGTATCATATGTACACCTGCATCTTGTATGGTTGTTGTTTTTTTTCTGTGAAGTTGATTGTTTGGTGTATTGCTGACGTTGCATATGTTTGTTCTAATAAAAAACAGATTTACACATAAAACTAAAAGTACTTTTCTGATGCTAGGCCCTGAGTGACTATTAAATGTACACTACAAGCTCTCTGCTGGGTTCCAAATGTAACCAGAAAGGGACCATAGTGCCTTGAGACAGTGATTGGTTCACTATGTATTGGATGTTTTCTGCAAGAAAGTCCTTAGTAGACTTGATCCATGACACCGGGCATGGGTCAAGCGGGGAGGTTGTGGTGTTGATCATTGTTATAATTTTAAGGATGTGTTTTCGTTCGACCTTGTGGAAGGTTGTCCATTCATGATTACTGTCATGATTTGATTTTATTGTTGTGGTTGGAGTTTTGTGGTTTTGTGTTGTGGTTTTTTCTTTAGTTTTTCAGCAAAATGTGATGCTAGGGTTTGTACATTTATTGTATCTTGGTTCGGTTCTGGGTTGTGTATTTTTGTTAGTGTTTTCACAATTGAGAAGAGTTCTCTTGGCCGATTGAGAGTGAGATTTATTAATTTGGAATAGTAATCTTGTGACCTAGATTGGCCACTGTTGGAAACAGGATACTGGGCTTGATAGACCTTGGTCTGTCCCAGTATGGCATATCTTATGCTCTTATGTTTATAGCCACCTATGGCTATATCCCATTCATGCGACTCGTTAAACCGTTTCTGTAGTGGCCAAAATGTCCAAGTCCATTTCCACCATTTGGCCTTTAAGGTCAGGAACTTTGTTGGCTAGGCTGTGAGCATTTGTGCTCATTGCTTTCCAGCATTTGTTGACTGGCTTGCCTGTATTTTCCATGGATTTTGTTCTGCATGCCTCTTCTCACTTGCCATTGATGTGTTGGTTAATTGTGGGGCTGTTTCCAATGTTGTTATGTTTTTGCTTGGAGTGACATCCTGAACTTGTTCTTCTCCATCCTTTACCCCCTTTTCCTTGTTTAAATGCCTGTCTACGTAATGCCAGAATTTTTCACTGCGTCATTCTCCCTGCGTCAGAGAGATGTAGTCCATCCACACAGTATAGCCTCTTTTGTTCCATCTATTTACCCAGTTGCCAATATATCTAAATCCTTCTTGTTTACACCAGGTTTGGAGCCATGTATTAAAGTTAATTATGTGATGCAGCCTTTCTACTCCTTACCAAGAACAGGTAGAACTTCTGAGAATACTATAGTGTTAACAATGAAATTGAGTTTCTCTCCCAGAGTCTGGAAGTCCCTTTGAACTGTAGAGGCACTGTTTCTAGTCAGGTCATTTGTACCCAAGTGGATGATAACATCAATTTTGGAGTGCTCACTTTCTGCACTAACTATGCCAACAATGTGGTTTGTATTTCTGCTGGCTGAAGAGCCAGGGAGCTATTTGACCACTTTCTGTCCTTTGAACTGTGTTCCCAAGTTGGTGCTTCTGATGATGGAATCTCCAAGTAGTAGTAGTTTCTTTTTTTATGATTTTTTTCTTCATGTTTAGTGCATTATCAGCAGATTGGGCATTGTCAGACGGCTTCCTGGGTGAGAATCTTCACAGTCTGGGCAAGTGCATATATCTATATGATTTTGCAAGGTATTGTGGGCAATGTAGTTCATTCACACCAGACACAGCTGCTGACAATAATTTAGTTGTGCTCTTGGGTAAAGCCAATAAGATATTTATTTATGGGGTTATTTCTCCCAACACAGATATGCTTGGTAGCACATAAATTAGGTTACTTGCTTTCAGTGTTAACTTGGAAAAAACAAAGTCAAAATCAGGAAAACAACAAATGAAAAGCCACAAAGCAAGAAACAAACTGTTCTTTTCAGGTTAACTTCTGATTACTTCCCACATAGATACAGAAGTGATTCTCTCCTAGCTCACAAGTAATTAGGTAAGGCTTAATTGCTAGCAGTCACCAGCTGAAACCCCTTAGCTGGCTTGCCTTCCACTGTGTGGGTCAAATCCTGCTTCAGGAGCTTTTCTGAGTAGATTAAAGAACAAATTTGTATTTCTTTGTGATGGTTGCTATACTTTATAACAGAAAGTTACCAACGGAGTTTAGATAGAGAGCAGTCCATATAAACAGGATCCTCATCTGCTATTATTCCCCCTTGTTCAACAAGCATGGGTTCAATATCATGGATTGGCACAGATGAATCTCTCAATGGAGCATTTTCAGGAGAATACTTGTTTCCCTGCTGTCTTTCAAGGTTATAGCTAGGGCATAGATCAGTGTTCATACCTGAGCTTCCATTGCTGTTAGAGTTTCTCTCTATATAGCCTGGCCAGTATGTAGTCCAGTTCTTATGTCCAGCCTTCCAATCCAGATCCCTGGACACTGGATCTCTCTTCACATACCTTCTGGCACGGGTCTTAGGGTCCCTTCCACGTGCAGCCGTCTCCCTCACAGGTAGCCTCTGGTGATTCCTAGCTCTGCAGCACCATTCCTCTGGCTTTCCCCAGTCCAATGGTGTATGCTGGCCCTTGGGATACCTCCCAGTATACGTACTGCTTTGGACTCTTCTAGACCTCTCAAAGGCTTTTCTCTTCCTTCTTCCAAAGGGTCTCTTTCCCTCTCTGTCCGTTCGGTTTGGCTTCTGCTTCTGATGATCCTTCAGATGAAACTGATGATCAAACTCAAGCTGATTCTCAGGATACTGAGGACAATTCTCTAGATATCCAAGGTGATCATGAAGATGGTCATCTGTAGAATAAACTCTACTCTTATTCTGCCTAGATGAGTGCTCCTCCCTAACACAGCGCAGCTGTGCTGAATCAGGCCCTGCCCTTTGAGATGAGTGCTTAGGGATTACCTCATAGCCCTCCTGATTGAACACACGTTTCCCCACTTCAGCTCCTCTAATGGCTGTTGGAAACCTGGTGCATTCTGGGACTGGTAGTCTTTTATGGGAAAATTCTGTTTTCTTATTTCTACCAGAACTGACAGGTTGCTTGTTCAGAGTCACTTCACCTTTTCTATAGCTCCTTCCTGAGCTATGATAAGCTTCCTTATCACATATCCCCCTGCTTAAGTTATTACGGACTGGTGTCACTGGTGAAACTTCTTCTCTACAGTCCGTAATACGGGAAAGGGCATCCGCATTCTTGTGTAACTTCCCAGCACGATGTTCAACTTGAAAATCAAATGCCTGTAAGGCCATGTACCAGCGTGTCAACCTGGCATTGTGGTTCTTCATTTGCTGCAACCACTTAAGTGGGGCATGGTCTGTGACCAACTGGAACTTTCTCCCTGTAAGGTAAAACCTTAACGCCTCCACTGACCACTTAATAGCTAAACATTCTTTTTCTATTGTGGAATACTTTTGTTCAGCCGGTGACAACTTCCTGCTCAGGTACATCACAGGATGCTCCTCCCCTTCATGACACTGGGATAGAACCGCTCCTAGCCCTACATCCGATGCATCGATTTGAACCAGAAAGGGTTTCTTGAAGTCCACCCCTTTCAGTACCGGTCCTGTACACAATTTTCCTTTTAAGACTGAAAACGCTTTTTCAGCTTCAGGTGTCCACTTTAGCTGGTTTGGACAATTCTTCCGCAGCATATCCGTGAAAATTGCACTTTTCTCTGCGAATTGCGGTATAAACCTGCGGTAGTATCCAATAAGTCCTAAGAAACTTCTTAGTTGTTTCTTTGTTGTTGGAGGAGGAAAATTCCTGATGCTATCTACTTTACTCATTAGAGGTTTAATTTTTCCTCTTCCCACTAGGTGGCCCAGGTATTTTACCTCCCTATTTGCAAAGGCACACTTCTTCGGGTTTAAAGTGATTCCCGCTTGCTTCATGGAGCACAAGACTGCCCTGATCCTCTTTAGATGCTCCGCCCAGGTGTTACTATGGATTATGACATCATCCATATATGCAAAAGCATAATTTTGGTGGGGTCGAAGTACCTGATCCACTAACCTTTGGCAGGTAGCCGCTGCTCCATGCAGTCCGAAAGGCATCCTCTTGAACTGGAAAAGGCCAACGGGGGTGCTGAACGCAGTCTTCGGCTTCGACTCCCTGGTGAGAGGGATTTGCCAATATCCTTTTGTCATATCAAGGGTGGTTAAGTATTGAGCCTGTCCCAGCTGGTCCAACAGCTCTTCAATTCTTGGCATTGGATATGCATCAAAAACTGATATGGCGTTTACCTGCCGGAAGTCAATACAAAATCTTAAAGATCCATCAGGCTTCGGCACCAGGACTATGGGGCTATTCCAGGGACTCTTTGACTCCTCTATTACTCCCATGTCCAACATCTCCTGGACTTGTGCCACTACTTCCTGTCTCTTGGCTTCAGGCAAGCGGTATGGCCTTTGACGAACTAATTTCCCAGGTGGAGTTATTAATTCATGGGCAACCAAATGTGTCTCCCCAGGTATGGGTGTCAACACATCTGGGAATTCTTTAAGCAATTTCCTAATTTCTTCCTGTTGTACCACTGTCAGGTCCTCACCTATTTGGGGCTCTGATTTTTCTTTACAATCAGATACCTGGGGTCCCAAATCTTCCTCTTCATTCACCTCCCTCTCTCGGGCACAGCTGGCAGCTAGGCTTTTAACCCCTTTGACATCAGTAGAACCAAAGCCTTTGGTTCCACGTTCAGAATTCTCCAGGGATGTGACCTCCTCCACAGGTGGAAAACCCAGCCTCTCACAGATCAATTGGGCAATTCTGTCTCCTGTCTTCACGTGATAATCATTCTGTCCAAAATTAAACAACAGAACTTTAATATTGCCCCTGTAATCGGGATCAATTACTCCCGCACCCACATCGATGAAATATTTAAGGGCTAATCCAGACCTTGGGGCTACTCTCCCATAGCATCCAATAGGTATTTCCACTTGGAGACCAGTGTCCACCAGGGCTCTCCCTTGGCTAGGTACAGTCACATTTTCTATGCTGCACAGGTCAAACCCAGCAGCTGGAGGGGTTGCCCGCTTGGGAGCTTGGGCCTTCTCTGTGACCCTATGGTACTTTAGGACGAATGTCTGCTTTGGGGTAGCTTGGTCTTCTGGACGCTTAACCATCTTTTTAGCTGGGGTCTGAGGACTTCCAAATAAAGGCCCGGGAGCTATTACCATTAAACCTTCTCCCTCCTTCTTTCCTAACCCTTCCACTAGACCCCGCTTAAATCTTGGCCAGTCTCTTCCTAGAACCAAATCAATGGGTAGCCTAGGCACCACTGCTAACAGGACTTCCTCTTGTCCCCCCAGGCACTTAACCTTTAGCCTATAGGTGGGATATAATGTTGCAGCACCATGAATGCATCTGATGTGAACTTGGCTTTCAGGGGTTCTAGGCACAAATCCTTCTTGGGCCTCTATCCTCTTCCAAAGCCTTTTTGACATCATACTCTGGTCTGCTCCAGAGTCTAACAAAGCATTTGTGGTAATTCCTTGCACATCAACCATCAAAAGAAATCCTTCTTTGGGCTGTTTTAAATCCACACCCATTAAGCTAGTGTGTGTCTGGCATCTCTTTTTTAAATGTCCCCATTTTCCACACTTGAAACATTTCTTTCTATTCCACTGTGTCATCTGGTTTGATACAGTACATTCATTTTCAGAAACATTTGTAATTATTTTCTTTTCTGATACAGCACATCTTGCCTCAGCACCAATCTTCAGAGGGCCACCCATTCTATGGCAAGCCTGCGTGGCTTCCAAGAATCTCTCTGCTAGCATGGTTGCCTCTCCAAGATTTTGGCAATTTTGCTGTATAAGGAAAGTGTGCAAATCTTTAGGCACCCCAGAAATAAATTGTTCAAGCATTATAATATCTAATAACATTTCTACTGTCTTTTGCTCAGGCTCCAACCATTTTACAGCTAAACCTCTGATTCTCTGACTCAGAGCCCAGGGTGTCTCACCCACTCTCAATGTAGTAGCTCTAAACATTCGCCTATACTCTGAAATAGACAACCCTAGGCGATCTCTAATAGCAGCCTTTACATCCTTATAATTCAAAGCCTGGGCTGCTGGCATTGCTCTATAAGCTGCAAGCGTCTCTCCAGTTAATGAGGCTGCCAGCCTTACTGCCCACTGGGTCTCTGGCCATGCTAATGCTTGTGCCACTCTTTCAAAAGACTCTAGAAAATCATCAACATTATCATCTGGAGTTAGCTTCCCAAAACTAAATGCCCCAATCCCTTGATTGAGTCCCACACTGTCCACATGTGGTGTACCAGTATTTACTGCTGGTCTTGCATCTGTTCCACTTTGGTTCTGCAGCTGAACTAGGGCTTGCACCAGATCAAGCACTGGCCTCTGCTGCTCCATTATGGCTTTCATAGCAGTGTCCTGAGCCTGCTGTGCTAGCTCCTGTTGCCTGCTAAATTGGGCTGCCATCCACTGAGGTAGTTCCTTTGGATCCATCTTGATCCCTGCAAGAAATAAAGAAAAAAAAAACCAAAGTGCACCACCTTCCAAACAGGTGTGTTTTTTTCTACTTTTTTTTTTTCAATTACCCCTGTGCCTTACTCCCATCCACCACTAGACATGCCCAGGTACTTATTACCTTGTCTCAGTGATGAATCCAGCTCTGCACAGGGTCTTTTCCTCCTGGGACATCCACTTCTCCTCCAAAGTGCAGTTGAGGGAAAATCTTTTTTTCCAGCTTTAAACTTGAACTGTAGTTGTAATCCTCAGCAAGTAAATCCCCTTTGTGCAAAAGCAATCCGAAAAACTACGCCATTTGTCAGACGGCTGCCTGGGTGAGAATCTTCACAGTCTGGGCAAGTGCATATATCTATATGATTTTGCAAGGTATTATGGGCAATGTAGTTCATTCACACCAGACACAGCTGCTGACAATAATTTAGTTGTGCTCTTGGGTAAAGCCAATAAGATATTTATTTATGGGGTTATTTCTCCCAACACAGATATGCTTGGTAGCACATAAATTAGGTTACTTGCTTTCAGTGTTAACTTGGAAAAAACAAAGTCAAAATCAGGAAAACAACAAATGAAAAGCCACAAAGCAAGAAACAAACTGTTCTTTTCAGGTTAACTTCTGATTACTTACCACATAGATACAGAAGTGATTCTCTCCTAGCTCACAAGCAATTAGGTAAGGCTTAATTGCTAGCAGTCACCAGCTGAAACCCCTTAGCTGGCTTGCCTTCCACTGTGTGGGTCAAATCCTGCTTCAGGAGCTTTTCTGAGTAGATTAAAGAACAAATTTGTATTTCTTTGTGATGGTTGCTGTACTTTATAACAGAAAGTTACCAACGGAGTTTAGATAGAGAGCAGTCCATATAAACAGGATCCTCATCTGCTATTATTCCCCCTTGTTCAACAAGCATGGGTTCAATATCATGGATTGGCACAGATGAATCTCTCAATGGAGCATTTTCAGGAGAATACTTGTTTCCCTGCTGTCTTTCAAGGTTATAGCTAGGGCATAGATCAGTGTTCATACCTGAGCTTCCATTGCTGTTAGAGTTTCTCTCTATATAGCCTGGCCAGTATGTAGTCCAGTTCTTATGTCCAGCCTTCCAATCCAGATCCCTGGACACTGGATCTCTCTTCACATACCTTCTGGCACGGGTCTTAGGGTCCCTTCCACGTGCAGCCGTCTCCCTCACAGGTAGCCTCTGGTGATTCCTAGCTCTGCAGCACCATTCCTCTGGCTTTCCCAAGTCCAATGGTGTATGCTGGCCCTTGGGATACCTCCCAGTATACGTACTGCTTTGGACTCTTCTAGACCTCTCAAAGGCTTTTCTCTTCCTTCTTCCAAAGGGTCTCTTTCCCTCTCTGTCCGTTTGGTTTGGCTTCTGCTTCTGATGATCCTTCAGATGAAACTGATGATCAAACCCAAGCTGATTCTCAGGATACTGAGGACAATTCTCTGGATATCCAAGGTGATCATGAAGATGGTCATCTGTAGAATAAACTCTACTCTTATTCTGCCTAGATGAGTGCTCCTCCCTAACACAGCGCAGCTGTGCTGAATCAGGCCCTGCCCTTTGAGATGAGTGCTTAGGGATTACCTCATAGCCCTCCTGATTGAACACACGTTTCCCCACTTCAGCTCCTCTAATGGCTGTTGGAAACCTGGTGCATTCTGGGACTGGTAGTCTTTTATGGGAAAATTCTGTTTTCTTATTTCTACCAGAACTGACAGGTTGCTTGTTCAGAGTCACTTCACCTTTTCTATAGCTCCTTCCTGAGCTATGATAAGCTTCCTTATCACAGCATTAACCTTCCCATTTAAGGGCACCTCAGTTTCCACTAATTGGGCACTCTCATTTTCCAAGGCAGAGAAGGCAGTATGAAGGTTATCTCTTGATGGAGAGGGTGTCTCCATGTTACAGGTCGCAGCCTACCAGAGCCCTGTTCCTGGGCTGTTTGATTCTTTGTGGGAGCGATGGTGGATGTTTTTCAATTTGTACTCCGGAGGAGGTATGTTTAATTACTGCTAATTCTTCCCTTAATAGAATCATTTGGAGCTACTTGCTTTATTTTAATTGGAGTTTATTTCCATTTTTCTTACAATTTTTTTTATTTGCAAACCACTCTGTTTGAAGGGCAGTATATAAAGTTCCTAATAAACCATAAACCATGATATATGAGAGGAGGAATAGTCTAATGGTTAGAGCGGTGGCCCAGTGAACAAAGAGACCAGAGTTCATATTCCACTGGCACTCCTTGTGATTTTGGGCAAGTCACTTGACCCTCCACTGCTTCAGGTCAGGAGCAGCAGAAGGGCTTTTTCTTTAGGTGGGGCCCAGGCACCTCCCCAAGCTCTGCCGTGTAGGCAGAGACCCTTCCTGTCCTCCTCGCGGGGATCTGATCTCCCATGGGCAGACAGGAAGAATCTTTGCCGCAATCGTGGCCTTTCTTCTTCTGCTTGTTGGGGATGGGATCCCCACAGGCAGCCTGCGATCATGGCAAAGACTCAGGGCACACATGGTCTGCTGCCCCACACCCCACGCTGAGCCACGTCGCACTGCCGCTGATTCAGGAAACAGAGGGGATGGTTAGGCTCAGCAGTAAGCCAGGTGCTTTGGCACACATGGCGTGCCGCTTCTGAACCCCCAAAGGTATGCTGGAGGAGGGACAGAAGCAGCAGGCCATGCTACCACTGCCAGAATCTCTTTTTTTTGCACATGAAGTATTGCCTATAAAACCAAGCAAACCTGAAGCAGGGCCAAAAGGGTGACTGGTCCGAAACATAGCACGTCATTTGTTTTTGCTGACGGCTAACAGGATATTGGACTTGGCATTCTTCAAACAAGATAAGTTATAATATCACAGTGTTCAGTTGTAATGAATTAAAATTAAAAGGAGCCTCTACAGCGTGAGATGAGCAGTTATCCCTGCTCCTCATTTGATTGGGGCTCCGACAAAAGTTAATTTTGGTGTTCACTCACCCGGTTATTGGAACCTATACATAATTGAGACCGCCGCCAGAATCGGCAGTAGCATGGCTCAATACAGGGGGACGCAGCTCGGCATGGGGGGGGGGCGGCATGGCTCGGGGGGGGGGGCAGGGCTTTTGCCTAGGGTGGTAGAGACCCTTGGGCCGGCCCTGCAAAGACTCTTCCTGTGTGCTTCTGGGATCCTCCTGTGGGCAGACAGAAAGGGTCTTTGCTATGATCGTGGCTGGCAGGAAGCCGGCTTCCCGCAGGGATCCCACTCCCCTCGGGCAAAAGAAGAAAAGCCATGATCGCAGCAAAGACCCTTCCTGTTCTGCCTGCGGGCATCTGATCTCTCGTGGGCAGACAGGAAGGGTCTTTGCCGCAATTGCAGCTTCTCTTCCTCTTCTGCCCATGGGGGATGGATCCCCATGGATAACCTGCTGCCTGTTGGCCACGATTTTTGGCGGGGCCAGGGCCCATGTGGCCCACCCTTTTCTGATGTTCAGTTTTTTGCTACCCTTTAGCTGAATTTTTACTTCAGAGTCTGAGGTAACTAAGGTTTTAACTTCCATTTACTTAAATTGAAAATAAATGAAAGTAAAATCACCCCCTCACAGACCTGTTTTATTCCCCCAGTTGAGAATCCCTAGGTCCCAGGGCCCTGAGTCAATGACCCTCAGACCTAGAGGAGTTCCTTCCAGCATTCTCAGACCCCTGGACCTGGGAGTCTGGAAACTAACCATCCAGGCATATGACTGTTAATTCTGGGAGTCCAAAACCTATCTTTCCTATTTGTAGGGGTCAGAAAGTATGAGATGTTAGTTCTACAACAGGTCTATTTATGTCTGTCATCCCCACCCTGATCTCTGCCCCTTCACCTTCTATATTCTTATCCCCAGCCCTCTCTGTTCTTCTCTTACGCAAGTGGCAAGAGGAGAGAAGCACTCTTCTTGGCATACCATTTTCTACTAGCCCATACACAGATTTCAGTCGTTTTTAGTCCCTGGGCAGTTGACCCTCTCGTTATCCCTATTTATGGGCCTGATCGACCCCCTCAGACAGAGAGGCTCTGGCTTTTATTTTCTTTAGCAGTTAAAAGTGTGAGTTAAATTTAACTTCCACCTCTAACTACGGAAGATAAAAATGGTGGTCAACGTTAAGTATCATTTTTATCCCACTTTTTTACTTTTACTTCTATTTTTGCAAACTTTTGTTTAATTATTGTATACTTGCATACAGTATCATTAGCTAACCATCTTGCTAGTAAAGATAAGGGAGCGGTATGTTTTTGCACTTACCGTGCATTACAAGAAAAATCTAACATGCAGTAAGTGCAACAACCCATTGCTCACTGTCAGGGTGTGTCCAGCATGTTTCTGGTAGTTACAGCTTTGAAACATTCCCTAACATGGGTGCACTTAACACCACCTATTGAAGTGATATTAAGTCTACCTGTGCTAACTACATTGACAATTAGTGCATGTTAATTATTCCTGCACCAACCTTAATGTGCGATCAACACCTATTTTCTGCCCCATTGCACACTAAACAGGTAACTTGGGAATTTTACTGTGCTGGCTATGTTACCGCAGTCTGGCATTAACCGTTGTGCCTCAAAGTGTGCTCAATTTTACCCTACATTTTATACTACCATTTCATCAGATTGGCCCCTTAGCCGGCTAGATCGACAGAGTGAAAATTTCATTCTGCAGAGCAGCTAAATTGCAAACATGCAGATGAGAGTCCAGGTGGCAGCTTAATTTTAAATCTGCATTTTAACATCTGGCATATTCCCTAGTGAGGAAGAAAGATATTAGTTGTGTCACAATACTGCATTATAAAGTTGCTGTTCTAACAACCAGTGGCTTTGTGTTCTTGTGGAAAAACACACTGAGTAACTATTTTTAATTAAATTTCAGGATCCTGCTTTGAAGCCTTCCAGAATTAAAGAGAATATTCAACTGTTTATTAATAATTTATTGGATACATTTTAACATGAAAAAAGAATTGTTCAACAGCTTTGAAGATACCAACTACTCTTGAGTGTCTGCAGTGATATTTCACAAAGAGAAGCCAAATGCCTCTCCGCTAATATCTAAGTAATCCCGAATGAAGAGTTCTGGAAAATGCATTGTGATAGTAGAATGAATGTTGGATCCTGCTTTATGGACACTGCATGATGAGTAAACCAATCTCAACTAGCCACACGGGGATAGATATTTTGGGAAAACTAATGAAAAAATTAAACAACCAAGGAGGTCTAACCATAGAACTGTAAATTGAACAAATGTAATATGTAAAATGTTTTTTTAATGGCCTTTAAATTATTCTATTTATTTTAGGTATATTCTTGTTATTTATTTTATTTTAATTTCAGTATATTACAAATACACTGTACAATATATTAAAAGCTGTAGGGTTTTTTTTCTTTTCTTACAATGGATTCCGATGCCAGTTTTATTCCCCGCATAGCACCAGATTGTTTTCTCTGCTTTAGACATCTCTACTCCCAAACTCATCGATCTCTAACCTTTTACTGTAGATGTACCAGTCCCAGTCTTGACTCCCTTCCTAGTGACGAGCTTCTCTGGTTTAAGCACTATTTTACATGCAGACTTCCTACATTTGAAATGCATGCTCATCTCCTTCTAGTCTTTTGTTACTCACTAAGCAATTCTACTATGTTCATCTGATGGATACATTTGCTTATGACCCCTCCAATCCCTCCTCCCAATTTCTGTATTATACTTGCCTCTCTCTCCTCAAACTGTCTCCTCCTCCTCCCTCTTCACTTTCTCACTAGCCAGATTTTGTCCAATTTCTTTCATGACAAGGTCCTCTGGTTCTCCAATCTTTTTGGGCTCCCTGAGACTGCCTCCTACCACTTGCTCTCTGGGATCTTTTGCCTGGTTTTGCGTTTGGGCACCAAAATCTCCTACTACTACTACTGAGCATTTGTATAGCGCTACAAGACATACACAGCGCTGCACAGACATGTAATGGATAGCCCTTGCTCATCAGAGCTTACAGTCTAGTCAAGACAGACAATACAGTAGGTATAGACAGGGATATATCCAGGGGGAATGGTAAGGAAACACACTGCTGCCGTTAAATATGCTCTTCTCATTCTTCTCCAAAGCCTTTGTTGGACTCTATTTGACCTGCTAACTTCATCTTCTAAATTACTCAGTTGTGCTTTGACTTTCTTTAGCTTCAACCATTCTTCATTTACTCATATTAACCCTCAAAGTCCCCTACACTGATACTCCTCCTTATTTAGCATCATTGATTTCTCTGCACACTCCATCCAGGACCTTGTGCTATACCAGGACCATGCACTCTATTCATGGCAATTACCTGAATATTTCACCTGTTTCCTGGATTAAACTTGAAACTAACAGGCATTTAGCCTTTTTCTTCATATCCTCTAATCTTTGGAACACCTTACGTCTTCATCTATGTTTTAAACCATCTTATATGAATTTCAAGACTGGCCTTAAAACACATCTATTCGGCTTAGTATTCAAGGGCCAATGACAGATCGGTGGATGAAAAGCAGTCTGGTGCCTGTGACTAACCCCTTTCTTTCTCATTCCTGTCTGTAAATGTAGTTATTTTCTATTCTCTTTTGATTTTTAACCAGTGTGCACTGCTTTCATATTTGCTTTAAAGTGGTATACTGAATACAATAAACCATACTCTAACCTGGCTTCAGTACTCTCCATTCCACTGAAACAGCCCTTGACAATGTTTTCTGTAACTTCTTCATGACCAAGGCCAGGGGCCACTACATCCTCATCCTCCCTGACCAGTCTACTGCTTTTAACTTATTCTTGACACTTTGTCCTTGCTTGGATTCCACACATTACACTAAAGATGCAATGAGAGATAGGGGAGCCCAAAATAGAATGATGCATTTTGGGCTTCCCTATCTCTCTCACTGCATCTTTAGTGTATTGTGCAGGGGCTTTTCCTTCCTTTCTAGTCCATTATAATTGGGAATACCTCACAGCTTTGTTCTGGGGCCTCTTCTCTTTTACACTCAATTCCTTGGTGCTCTTTTTTTTTTATTACATATATTTTAGTTTTATACCACACTACAATACAAACAGAAAACAAAACATAACCCAACCCTTTACAATAATACCTTTACATTGCGGGATATGCCCTAAACCTTGGGCACCCCCTATTAACCTTGCATCGTCATCCCTTCCCTCCCCTGACACCTTGCAAGTCCAAAAGAGAAAAACACCCCCCCTGCTCAGTACACAGCCAGATTCGCAAACTTATCTAGCGCAGACCACTTTTTACTTTCTACCTCAAGGCCCCTAGAGACAAAGAGGTTGTCATAGGCTTTCTCGTAGCGACTGTATAAGCAGACTAGATGCCACCAATGCAGCCAGCTTAACTTCTCAGCATCTTTCCATCGCAGAAGAATTACTTTAATAGCAAGCGCCAACATGTAGTTCAGCGCAAAGTAATTTTCCTTAGCAACATTAGGGATTCCTGCCGCTGATCTTAGCACAATTATCTTCCATGTTAGTGGACTCGTAAAACTCAAGGCCTGCTGGACCTTTCCCCAGACATCTCTCCAATACTTCTGGATACTGGGACAATCTAAGATCATATGTCGAAGCGTTCCAGGGCTTTCACCAGAAGTCCAACAATTCGGAGATGCACCCTTGTCCCATTTGGCTAATCGAACTGGCGTGCAGAACACCCTATGTGCAAAAAAATACATTGATTGAGTGAGAGAGGCCGATCTGGAAGACCGCACCAATGGTCCCCAGCGAGCAAAACAGGAGTCTTGAGGAAGACACATATCCAGATCTTCTTCCCAAACTAATCACAGGCCCAGTAGCTGCGACGGCATCTTATTTCTGAGAAAGCCATATACTCTTGATATCCGACCTTTCTTTGAGACCAGTTCAACGACGAAGTCTTCCAATTCCCATTTGTCCATTAACAAGCCGCGACTCTGTATTGCGTACCTCACACAGTGTCTTAATTGTACCCACTGATATGAGCAAGAATTTGGCAAGGAAAACTCCTCTTGTAAATCTGAAAAGGACTTCCAACCCGCAGCCCCCAACAACTGATTCACTCGCCAGATTCCACAGTGTTGCCATGCCCTCCAGGCAATTGTCCTCTTGTTTATTTTAAAAACAGGATTGTTCCAGATAGGCATCCCTCCAGATATACACTTGTGGTTCTCGAGGCGGAGGGATAGACTCTGAAACGCTCTTTGCGTGTTTAATATGATATTCCCCGCAGTAGAAGGCTCCGGTAAGATCATCCCCATGATCACATTGATTGGGCACAGAGAGACCATCCGTTCCTCTAGGTCCACCCACACAGGTCTCTGCACGTCTCCAGGCTCAGCTGCCCACAAGGCACCCTGGCTTATTATAGCTGCCAAGTGATAGCAGTAAAAGTCCGGGAATTGCACCCCTCCGTTTTCTTTAGACGCCTTCAACTTCTTCAGCGAGATCCTGGGGGTCTTTCCATTCCAGAGAAAACGGCTCAAAAGCCTTTCAAGTTCTGCATATAAGGACTCTCGGAATAGCACGGGGATCATCCCCAGAACATAGTTTATCTTCAGTACCAACACCATTTTAATGGAATCTAGCCTCCCCACCACGTAATATGTAGGGGCGACCATTTCACTGTAAAAACACGGATAGTTTCCTTCAGTCGTTCACTATTTATTCGGATGATTTCTTCCATTGGGGTGCCAAACTGAACCCCCAAGTACTTAATTGTCGACGGCTCCCATTGAAATTCAAATTGCTGCACCATCGTCCTGGTCCCAAATTTATTGAGAGGAAAGGCTACTGATTTAGTCCAGTTAACCCTATAACCAGACAGTTCAGAATAGCGCCCAATATGATGCATTGTGGAGAAATAGATTCTGGTCTGAGGAACAACAGGAGATCATCCGCATATGCAGAAGCTTTCACATGCAGGTCCTTGACTTCTACACCTCTTATCTCTGCTGTCTGCCGTATTAACAACATCAGTGATTCTAATGCCAAATTAAATAATAGAGGGGACATTGGACAGCCCTGTTGCGTGCCCCTATGTAGAGCAAGAGAATGAGACAACACTCCATTCGCAAGGATCCGCGCTTTAGGATTGGTATATAGCAGCTTTACCATAGCAATGAATTGAGGGGGAATCCCAAACCAGCTTAATACTTGGAATAAGAAAGGCCACTCCACTCTATCAAAGGCCTTCTCAGCATCCAAAGAGAGGCCAATGTAAGGATCGTCCAGAGACTCGGTGATTCCCACAATATTACAAAGCAACCGAGCGTTATCAGTAGTGGATCTGCCAGCTACAAACCCACACTGATCTGGGTGAATCAGCGTTTCCAGGAATCCCTTTAAACGGGCCGCAAGAATAGAGGAGTATAGCTTATAGTCAGCATTTAGTAATGAGATGGGCCTATAATTACCCACCTGCCCCGGGTCTCTTCCAGGCTTGGGAAGTACTACAATAGTAGCCTCCGCAAAGGCCCCAAGGTTGCCCGACTGGTCATATAAGCACTGATAGAAAGTCAACAGTTGCGGACCTAAATCTGCCACAAATATTTGGTAAAGCTCTATTGGAAGACCATCTGGGCCTGCAGCTTTCCCACGTTCCATCTCCTTTAACGCCCGTTTAAGCTCCTCTAGATGGATTGGTTCACAAAGAGCTGCTCTTTGCCCGGGCTCCAGACAGGGATGGGCAATCTGATCCAAAAAATCCTTCATTTCTTCCTCCTCCTTAACGCCTTCAGCCGTATACAATTGCTGGTAAAACTCGGAGAATGCATCTGAGATATCTTGATCATTGTAGAGAGGGCCTGCTCGCTCATCTTCTATCTTTACTATCCTTGTTTTATCAGAGCGCAGCCGAAGTTGTGAGGCCAAACGTTTCCCCGTCTTGTTTGCCTCTACATGGAATCTAGCTTGCACAGGAAAGGTTGCCCGTTCCACTTCGGAACTAAGAGCCGAGTTATATGCATAGCGTAGTTTTTGCAGCCGAGTCAGGACTTTATCATTGAATTGCCGCTGTAGGACTCTTTCCCCAGCTCGTATCTGTTGATCTAGATTCTCCAGCTCCTTCCGAGCTGCCCTGTTCTTGGCATTCACATAGCTGGTTATTCACGCTCTCAGGACTGCCTTAAATGCTTCCCACCAGGCCCATATTGGAGTATCAGCAATCACATTAGACACAAAATAGTCTCGAATAACTTCCTGAAGGTGCAGCCTGAATGCCTCTTCAGCTAACAGGTATCTCGAAAAGGACCAGGACACATTCTTGCAGGTCTCATCTTTAAAGTCCAGAGCAATCACTACCGCAGCGTGATCCGAAACATTAGTACTGAGGATTTCAGAAAAAGTAGCATATTGAACTAATGATCTGGACATTAAAAAGAAATCAATTCTTGAATAGGAGCCATGTGGTGAGGAGAAAAATGTGAAATCCAACTTGGTAGGATGGTGCAGCCTCCAAACATCCACTACTCCAAAATCATCTATAATCGAGTTTAACACCTCCAAGGCTCTCTCCTTTCTATACTTCTTAATAGGTTTGCGATCCAATAAAGGATCTAGAGTCAGATTAAAATCTCCCCCAATGACTAGAGGGTATTGCGTAAATTCCTGGATGACCTTAGCAAGTGAATGAAAGAAAGCAGGATTATCATTGTTAGGGGCATATACGTTGAAAACGGTCATGTGCTGGTCCTCCAAAAGGAGATGCGCACCAGCCCATCTACCCTCCACATCAGACCGAGATGATAGAACCTGAAACTTCAGGGACTTCCGAAGCAATACCGCCACTCCATTCTTTTTTTGACAGGCGGGCGCATGAGTCACTAAACAAAACTTCCCTAGCGCTAGTTTTTCGGTCTCTTTGGAAGTCAGATGGGTTTCTTGGAGTAGGATTAGTTCTGCATTTTGCTTCTGATAATATAGTAATATTTTTTTGCGCTTGATAGGGTGATTAATTCCCTTGACATTCAGGGATAAACATTTAATCAAACCCATAAGCCTCACAGCGCTGAATTTCTCCAATTGTGATCTGTGCTCCCCTACTATCATTGTTTAGGCCGACCAAGCAGAATACTCCCCAGACAGACTTGCAAGGTGTCACAAATCCTCCCATAAGGAGATAAACAACATGGGTGAGCACGTACACTTACAAAATGGCCCCTAAGAACCACAGCCCGCCCCCAGCCGCATTATCAGTACACAGAAAGAGAAACATCTTCTGGCTAAACATCCAGGACTGTCTAGCATGTTATTCACCATATCTCCCATTTTACAACTTGCTTCGAACTACTAGCGACCCCCCATATATCTCCACTCATCATCCTCCAAACCCCCCGGCCTCGGGCCTCCCACCATGCAGCATACAGATAAAAAAACTCCCAGCCCGAAGGGCGCAATATACTCCCCTCTGAGTCCTCCCTCTGCGTACCCACACACTACACAGGGCTACATTACTACCAAACACAATAGTTCAATAATTCTCAGCAGCAAACAGAAGAGCACACAGAGACAACGAAACAGAAGAGCACACAGAGAAAAACATAAGAGAGTGTCCCACAATGTCTCTCAGACCTCGAGTGCTGGGCCCTGGTAAGTCTCGATCCTTCACCTTCTAATTCAATCAACAGCCACCGCCCAGTCTCAACTTCTGCAGCCTACTGCATCTGCAGCGCCTCTTGCTCTTCTATGTAGTGCGCTGCTGCCGCTGGGACATCAAAAGATTTTGTCTGATTATTTAAGGTGATCTTAAAACGCGCAGGGTAAAATAATCCATAACGGGCCTGCAATTGCTGAAGACGAGGTCGCAAGGCAAGAAATTGCTTCCGCCGCTCCACTGTATCCCTACAAAAATCAGGGAAAAAAGAGACCTTATGCCCCTCATAAGTCACTGATCTCATAGCTTTTGCAGCCTCCAGGATCTGCACTGCCTGCTGGTATCTCAATAGGCAAAATATGATCAGTCTGGGCCCCCGGGCGTGTAAAGTAGGCTGGGTGGGAATACGGTGCGCTCTCTCTATGTCAAGCGGCCCAGGTAGTTTCAAGCGCAGCAGCGATGGCATGGTTCCCACAAGAAAAGAGATCATATCCGTCCTCTCGGCGCCTTCCGGGACTCCTAAGGCTCTTATGTTATTCCTACGAGTCCTGTTGGCAAGGTCTTCCAGGCTCAGTTCCAGCCGTTCGATCATTTTAAGAGTCCTATCCACCTTTGCAAGTTTTCCTTCATGGGTAGCAACTTTCTCACTGAGATTATCCATTCTACTAGTAACTTTCGCCATTTGTTCTCGCATGTCCTGCATTTCAATGTGTACCTTCCCCAATGCTTCACCATTTGCCAAGACAAGGTCTTTCACAGTGCGAATCTCGCCCAGCAGCTCCAGCATCGTTTCTTCCGATTCTCTTGAGGCGGCCATTTTATGAGGGGATAAGGGATCCGACTTCGCCCTCTTTGAGCCCGAATTACCGCCGGCGGCAAACTCCAACTTAGTTGGTTTGCAGTTAGCCATGCCCACTGGCACAGTAGGCACTTATAGGAGTTCTTCTGTTCAAGTAGCCCTCTCAGATTCTATGTTTCTCTCAGGATTCTCGCCAGGGAACCAAGGAGCTAGGTTCTCAAGCTGCCATCCTGCAACCGCTCAGGCTCCGCCTCCAATTCCTTGGTGCTCTAATCTTCTCTCACATCTTTCAATATGCTGATGATTCCAGGATCTCTCTCTCTCTATATATATATACCAGATCTTTCAGCTGGAATCCAGTATCAAAAAAACACCTTTATCTCACATAGATGCCTGGATAGCCCACCACCTCCATACAGATGATATGACCAAGACTAAACTTATCTTTCTCCCCTGGTCTATTCTCCCCTCGCCCTTCAACATTTTTATGTTTCAGTGGATAAAGCACAGTTACTTACCTGTAACAGGTGATCTCTGGGAACAGCAGGAATAAGTCTTCACATATGGGTATCGTCGGTACCGACGGAGCCTGCACGGGAACGCTCCCCAGCGTCCAGAAAGAAAGTTTTTGGGAGCATCCCACAGTGCCGGCGCGCTGCCTTCCCGCCTTTCCCAACCGCCTCTCTCCAGTTCGAGTTTTAAGCTGAGACAAAGAGAGAGAGAGAGGAAAGGAAAGATAGATAGAGAGATACAACTCCTAGGGGAGGTGGGTGGGTTGTGAAGACTTATTCCTGCTGTTCCCAGAGATCACCTGTTACAGGTAAGTAACTGTGCTATCTCCAGGAACAAGCAGGAATGAGTCTTCACATATGGGGACTCCCCAGCTAGAGATGCCAGAGAGATCTCCAAGGTTGTGAGTCCCTGAGAAGGGCTCTACCTGCCCCTATGGATCTCGGGCATCCAACCAGGGATGGGGGGTAGGAGTTGATTAGGTATGGAACAGGTGTTTGAGAACAGCCTGACCAAACAAGGTATCCCGGCGGGAGTCCTTGTCCAAGCAGTAATGGGCTGTAAAGGTATGAACTGAGGCCCAGGTGGACGCTCGACAGATTTGGTCGATGGACACAGAGTTTAGATGAGCCATAGAGGCTGCCATGGCCCTCACATTGTGAGCTGTGACATGGCCCTCCAGAGAAAGGTTCTTACTCTGGTAGGCGAAAGAAATACACTGAGCAATCCAATTTGACAGAGTTCTCTTAGAGACTGGAAGTCCCAAATGAGAGGGATCAAAAGCAACAAAGAGTTGAGAGGACTTTATATGTTGCTGTGTCCTTTGTAAGTAAAAAGCAAGTGCTCTCTTACAATCCAGGGTATGGAGATTCCGCTCTGCACTTGATGCATGAGGTCCTGGAAAAAAGATAGGTAAATACACCTCCTGGTTCAGATGAAAAGGTGAGACCACTTTAGGCATAAAGTGTGGATTAGTCCTGAGGACTACCTTGTCATGATGGAACCTTGTATAAGGAGGATTAGCCACCAAGGCTTGCAGCTCACTGATGCGGCAAGCTGAGGTGACTGCAATGAGAAAAATGACCTTCCAGGAAAGGAATTTCAAGGAGGTGGTGGCTAAGGGTTCAAAGGGTGGCTTCATAAGCTGGCCAAGAACCAGATTCAAGTCCCATGCCACTGGAGGTGGTCTAATGGGAGGTTTAGTTAAAAGAAGGCCTCTCATGAATCTTGCTATAAGAGGATGAGAGGAAATAGGTTGTCCATTGAGAGGCTTAAGGGATGCTGCAATAGCACTCAAATGGACTCTTACTGAATTCGTTTTAAGACCTGCATGGGATAAATGCAGCAAATACTCTAGTAAAGAATTCAGAGGTATTGCAAGAGGGTTAAGACCCTTCTGTGCACACCAAATGGTAAACCTTTTCCATTTAAAAGCATAGGAACGTCTAGTGGAAGGCTTTCTGGAAGCATGAAGGATATCCTTCACTTGCTGAGAAAGATGCAAATCTTGAAGGTCTAGGCCTTCAGCAACCAGGCTCTGAGATGAAGAGACTGTAGATTTGGGTGCCACAACGTTCCCTCCTCCTGGGACAGGAGGTCTGGAGCAGATCCCAAGTCCAGGGAGGGAGCTTGAGATAGATGCAGAAGTAGAGGGTACCACACCTGGCGTGGCCAATGTGGTGCTATCAGGATCATAGACCCCCTTGTCTCTCTGAAGTTTGAACAGTGTCTTGGGAATTAGGGGAATGGGTGGAAAGGCATAGAGGAAGTCTTGCCCCCAATGAAGGAGGAAGGCATCCCTGGCCTGAACTCCCTGACACGGAATCCTGGAACAGAACCGGGGAAGTTTGGCATTCCACGGACTTGCAAACAGGTCTATGTCCGGGATTCCCCAAATTTGGAAGATCCTGGCTATCTGGTCCCCATGGAGGGACCATTCGTGTGGAAGCAGAACTCGACTGAGTCTGTCTGCCCAAGAGTTTTGAACCCCTGGAAGATACACTGCCACGAGATGAATTTGATGCTCTCTGGCGAAGGCCCACAATCTCAAAGCTTCATTGCAAAGTGACAGAGAGCCAGTCCCGCCCGGCTTGTTCACGTAGAACATGGCTACTTGGTTGTCCGTGTGGACGAGGACTGTCTTGTAGCTGAGCAGGGTGTGGAAGACTCTGAGAGCTAGAAGAATTGCTCTGAGCTCCAAGAGGTTGATATGTAGAGATGTCTCCTTTAGAGACCAGATGCCCTGGGTGGAGAGATCTTGTAGATGAGCTCCCCAACCCCTTGGAGAGGCATCTGTTGTAAGGGTTGCTTGGGGTAGCAACTGTTGAAAGGGGGACCCCAGCAACAGATTTTGAGTGGACTTCCACCACTGGAGAGACCAAAAGAGGCGACTGGAGGTTGCAATTTTGTCTGACAGGCACCCTGATGCCTGGGTCCATTGGGAGGACAGAGTCCACTGAGCTGCCCTCATGTGAAGGCGAGCGTAAGGAACCACATGCATGGTGGATGCCATGTGGCCTAACAGTTGTAACATCTCTCGAGCAGTTAAATGGGACTTTAACTGAATTTGTGAGGCTAACTGCACCAAGCGTAGGCAACGGGCCTGGGGAAGATAGGCCCTTGCAGTTGTGGTATCCAGCAAGGCCCCTATGAATTCTAATGATTGAGTAGGGGTGAGATGGGATTTTGGGATGTTTATCACAAGTCCCAGATACTGAAGAACACGCCTTGTGCAGGCTAGGGAAGCCTGGGCCTCTGACTGGGATGGAGCTCGGATGAGCCAGTCGTCCAGATATGGGAATACAAATATTCCTAGAGTGCGTAGAAATGCAGCTACTACTGCCATGCATTTTGTGAACACTCTTGGTGCAGAGGCCAGACCGAAGGGAAGCACTCTGTATTGATAGTACTTTCCTTGATAAAGGAACCGAAGGAACCTTCTGTGTGTGGGATGGATGAGGACATGGGTGTATGCATCCTTGAGATCTCGAGAACAAAGCCAATCCTGACTCTGAAGGTATGGCAGGAGAGCACCGAGAGAAATCATCTTGAATTTCTATTTGCATAGAAACTTGTTCAATTCTCTGAGATCTAAAATGGGTCTGTAGCCCCCTGTTTTCTTTGGGATAAGAAAATAGGGGGAGTAGAACCCTGAGCCCTGTTGAAGAAGGGGTACTTCTTCTATTGCCTTTTGGGCAAGAAAGGTAGCAATCTCCTGACCCAGAAGGTCGAGGAGAGATGTTGGAGAATTGAACTGTCTCACCATGGTGTGAGGAGGAAGGTTTAAGAAATGAAGTTTGTACCCCTCCCTTATGATGGAGAGGGCCCATTGCTCTGCTGTGATTTGTTCCCAAAGTGAGCTAACCTTCCTGGAATGGTGAGAGGCTCTGTTTCTTCTAGAGCCAGAAAGGCTAAGTTCTCTAGATGTAAGTCAAAGGCCCTGAGGAGGCTGAGGCTGTTAGGCCGTAGCAGTCCTTGCAACCTTAGGCTTGGCTTGTTTAGGTTGTTGCTGACGCTTTGCAGCAAAACGACCTGCAGAAGATGCCTGCTGACCATAAACAGGATAATATTTCCCCTTTTTGGGAAAGAAAGCCTTTTTGAATAATTTCTTGGCTCTAGGCTCTGTTTCAGGGGCCCTGAAATGGAGAGGCCCCTGGCCACTTCCCTAATGAAGTCTTGAAAAGACAAGTCTTCTGGAGGAGACATTCTTCTTTTTGGAGAAGAGGACTCCTGAGGTAGGAGTACCGATGCATCGACAGAAGCCTCTGATTCATCAGAGTCTTCGGAGGAATCGAAGTATCGCCTGTCTGGATGCTCCTGCAGAGCCCGATATGCGTACCGAGTGGTATCGACATCGGGAGTGATCGGTACCGATGGGCATCACAGAACAGGGTACCGCTGCAGTCGACACCAAAGCCGATGTCGATGCAATCGGTACCGGCATCGGAACCGATATCGGTGCCGGTGCCGGAACCGGTACCGACAACGGAGTTTGTTGCCTCGTCGCAGCTTGTATGAATGCCATGATGGCACGCTGCATGGTCAGAATATTCTGATCCATCGACGCAACCAATGTCTGGATGTCGGTACCAGTGGAAACCACCGGTACCCCAGAACATGGCAACAGGTGATCGGTCGAGGCCGTGCCATCGATGTCAACCTGTGACCCCATAGATAGAGCTTTGGAAGCCGGAGCTTCCCGCCGGGGTAATTTTGCCGGTGCGGGATCCTCGAGAGCAAGCCCGGAGGCATCTCGATACTTAGAGGGAGATCTACCCTTCGAGGACCGGCTGGACTTATGTTTGGTTACCTGAGATCCATGGGAAGAAGAAGCAGCCCTGGAAGATGTCGATGCCACCGAAGCCGCATCAGAGGGAAACAGGGTACTGAGCTTGGCCGCTCGATTCTGTCGACCTCTTTTAGACATCATGGAACAGGACTCACAATCAGTGATGGAGTGGTCAGGACCCAAACATTTTAGACACCATTCATGGGTGTCAGTGATAGAAATAGTACCGCTGCACTTCGTGCAGTTTTTAAACCCGGAAGCGGGCTTTTCCATGAGGAAAATTTTTGTAGGCCTAAGGCCCCAAAAAAACGCACAGAAGTGGGAAACGGTAATTATTATTATTATTTTTTTTTTAAAGAAGAAAGAAGAAAAGACCGGCGGTACCGGTCCGACGTCGAAGAAGGCAGACGCGCGACCAAAAAAATAAAAGAAAATAAATAACTTCTTCAGTGGTGACAGGAACATGACCTGCTGGCTCCGCGGAAAAGAAGAACTGGAGAGAGGCAGTTGGGAAAGGCGGGAAGGCAAGTGCGCAGGCGCTGTGGGATGCTCCCAAAAGCTTTCTTTCTGGACGTTGGGGAGCGTTCCCGCGCAGGCTCCGTCGGTACCGACGATACCCATATGTGAAGACTCATTCCTGCTTGTTCCTGGAGATTGCCATCATCTTTCTTGTTCCCTCTGTCCACAAACATGGGGTCATATGAATATAAGAAATGCCTTAATAGGGGAAACCAAAGGGCCATCAAGCCCAGCATCCTGTTTCCAACATTGGCCAATCCAAATCACAAGCACCTGAATAGATCCTAAAGAACGGAGACCATTCTTTTTGCTCATATCTAGAGATAAGCAGTGGCTTCCCAATACTTACATGGGTGAAAGTTGTTTTATGGACCTTTCTCCCAGGAACTTGTCTAGACCCTTTTTAAAGAGGGTTATGCTAATTGCTTTCACCACATCCTTTGGCAACAAATTTCAGTTTAACTGTGTGCTGAACGAAAACAATATTGTCTCCTTTTTGATTCAAAAGTGCTAACTATTAGCTTACATAGAGTATCCCCTAGTCCTACTGATATTTGAAAGGGTAAATAGTGATTACTTATTTACCTATTCCACCCTACTCATGATTTAATTTAACATAATGTAATTTAATTTAATGAGGCATTCATAGTCTGCTTAACCAGGAACTCAAAGCAGGTTACAATAAAAATGTCAAAATTAAAATCAGGATATAACAAGGGGGGGAGATCCAAGATGGTGTTTGTGTGGAGCTAAACTGTAGTGCTGGCTTTCTCATGGGTCATAAGCATAAGCTGAAATGGTTCTCTTCCTACATAACCAACAGGATGCCACAGGTTCACTTCAATGGTGAACAAGCAGAAGCTTTCACGCAAACGCAAGGAATACCCCAGGGATCGGCTCTCTCTGCACTACTTTTCAACGTTTACATGCAACCCCTCGGTAAGATTTTCCAACAGCATAATATCAAATACCACATCTATGCGGATGATATTATGCTCTACACACAATTGGATACCGTTAACCCTAACTATACTCAGCTGGAATCATGCCTAGATGAGATGCTAAAATGGTTACAGCAAAACAGCATGACAATCAACCATAAAAAAACTGAGGTGATGTATATCTCCGGAAAACCAAATTTTGACCCTCCTGCGTCAGTCACCCTATGCAACAATACGTACAATACAAAGAATGAAATAAAATATCTGGGGGTAACGCTTGACAGCAACCTAAAAATGGAAAAGCACCTCCGCAAAACCAACAAAGCTGTTTTCTACAAACTTAGAGTCCTACAACCTCTAAGGAATATCATCGAACCTCATGATTTTAGGACTGTTGCACAAGCACTCATTATACCACACTTTGACTATTGCAACGAAATCTTACAGGGCCTTCCGAAGAAAACCCTTAACATTCTGCAAACGGCCCAAAATGTTGCAGCTAGGATCATCATGGGAAAAAACCTTGCTGAACACATCACGCCTGTACTGATTGAACTCCACTGGCTCCCCATTGCTGCCCTGGTGAAATATAAAACCCTAATAACCACATACAAGCTCATTCATAACATAGCACCATCCTTTCTTGCCACCCTCATCAACACGCAACCCCCCAACAGGAGCAGAAGAACAATCAGCTCGAACAGACTCCAAGTGCCTCTTGATATCAGATCCGTAAAAACCAGTACAAGCCACCGAGTATACTCTTACTCTGCCCCGACCCTCTGGAATCAGCTACCGACTGAACTACGCGACATTAAAGGCCTTATGGAGTTCAGAAATAAACTCAAGACGCATCTTTTCCAGTGCTACTACAATCTAATATAAACCATAGCGGGTCTGCAATAGGCCTCTAAAGGAACCATAGATGCAGTTATGTATATATGTAAATTTCTGACCCCCCCTCCTTAGACCCACTCTCTGCGTGCTGTGCTGTGCTTTCCTTTTGAATCAATGTGTATATTCCTCAAAATTTGTCATGATTTGCCAGTCTTCCGTCTGTAATCAAACCGCTACTGATCGCTGGAAGTAGCGGTATACAAATGTATGCTAAATAAATAAATAAAAATAAGGCACAGGGCGGTTTGAAGCCCTCATAAACATCTCCTACCTTACCGCTGGTTTCTTCTGGTCTGTTGGATCGATTCCTTGTCCATGCACTGCAGCTTCCAGTAGCTACAGGGGAGGGATCGCTGGCTGCAGCTGTGCCAGGGCCAGAAAGCCCAGTTGCTGCCTCAGATTCCACAACTCTCTCACCTGATTTACGTTCAGCGTCAAAGCAACCATTTTTCCAGCTGTCCCCCGAATGCCTGTTGCAGGAGCTTCTCCCCGGAGGGGGGGGGGGGGGGTGAGCTGAGTGCATCAAGAGGGCCAGGCTCGGGGGCAAGTGAGGCAGGAAGTTTCCCTGCCCCGGAACATCTTCAAACGCTACTGGTGGGACAACAGACGATGGGTGAAGCCATGTCGTTGAGAGGTAGTCCAGCATGTGCCAGAATGGAGGTAGCAGTAGCAGAAACTGGAGATATTATTTTATTTATTTATATTCTCTTATATACCGCGCTATTTTCCATCAGTGCGGTTTACATAGAACCATTTAAAGTACACATTTCAAAACAGTTGATCTGTGTTTACAATTAACAGGAAACAGAACTTGGAGAAAAAACATGGGTAACTATTTACAACTATACAAGGCTTGCTGGCTGAACATTCATTTGACTTGGCTAGTTTGCTGATGAAGCATTTGAGGTGCTGTCATCCGGGTAATGCACGAGGAATAGGTGGTATTTCAGAGCTTTCCTAAACTGAGTTATGTTAGTGATAGCCCGTATACTGGGTGGGAGGGTGTTCCAGCATTTTGGCGCAGAGAATTTGAAGGCTCTGTTCACTGTCGTCTGGCAGCACTTGGTCGTTTCTCTTGGGACTATTAGTTTATTGACTGCTGGAGACCTTCTTGATCTGTTCGGGGGGGTTACATGTACGAGATCCGTCAGGGCTGGTGGGGCGAGCTTATTTATGATCTTGAAGGTAAGCATTATGGTTTTGAAAGTGATTCTATCTTTTATGGGAAGCCAGTGGAGCTGTTTAAGGATGGGTGTCATGTGTTCCCACTTGGGAGCACCCATGAGCACTCTTGCAGCTGAGTTCATAGCAAGCTGTAAAGGGTGCAGCGTGGATTGCGGGAGACCCTGGACTATGGCATTTGCATGGTCAAGATGTGGTATGATCAAGGCTTGGTATACTGTCCGGAAGTCATCCAGTTCAAGTAAGGTGTGTAGGTGTCTAAGTGATCGGATTTTATGGTATACAGCTCTTGCTATATTGCCTATATGGACCTTCATGTCTAGTCGCTGGTCAAGTGTGACTCCCAGATATCTAATCAAGGGTTTGGTGAGAAGCTCTGCATCTAGGACCTTCAAGCAAGGTGGTGTGATGAATTCCGGATTCCTTGTGATGAAAAGGACCTCCATTTTCTTATGTTGAACTCGAAACTTTTGCGATTGGAGCCATCTGGATACCGCGTTGAAACAGTACGTCAGTGGTGAGAGGTCAGGGTTATCTGTCTCAAAGGCATATATAGGAGAACGTCTTCCGCATATAACAGGCACTTCACCTTGAAAGACCGGATGATCTCGCAGATAGGTTGCATGTAGATGTTAAACATCAGAGCAGAGAGACAGGATCCTTGTGGGACACCTTGGCTCTGGTGGAAGGGTTCTGATGTTGCTTCATCCGATCTTACATGTTGCCATCTGTCCGAGAGATATGACTTGCACCATTCCAGTGCTGAGTCGCAGATCCCCTTCTCTTCAAGACGGTGTAAGAGGAGGTCATGGGAGATGGAGTCAAAGGCCGCTGCTATATCCAAAAATATTAGCACGTATCCTTGGCGTATATTGTCAATTCCCGCTACTATGGTGTTAAAGAGGATGGTGAGGAGAGTTTCAACGCCCATGTGCGGTTCTGAAGCCATGCTGACACAGATCAAGTGGGGCGGCGGCATCGATATGATCTTGGATTTGTCTTTGAACATCCTTTTCGACAATTTTCGCCAGGAGTGGTATGCTTGATATCGGTCTATATGCGTCAGACTTCTTAGGGTCCAGTTTGTTGTTTTTGAGGAGTGGCCTGATCGAGGTACGTTTGAGTGATTGGGGAAAGATGCCCGTTGTGTATGAGCAATCCATTAGCTTTGCTATAAAAGGGCTGACAGATGATCGTAACTCTTTTATCCAGGACACCGGGCAGGGATCAGTTTGTGCGGTCGTTGTGTTGATTCCAACAATTATATCCTCAATGTGTTTTGCAGAAGGATTGGCGAAGGTGGGCAGAAGGGCTGAGGATCTCGGCTCTGGTGAGATGGTCGGTGTAGGGGATTTATTGGTCTGGCACAGTTTTGCTTTTAAATAGTCGGCGAAGTCTTGAGGGCGGATCTGATTAGGTTGCTCTGGTACTGGCTCTTTTACTAGGTTCTTTACCATGGTGAACAGGTCGTGTGGTTTGTTTAGGGACCGCTTTAGTGTGTCTGTGTGGAATCTCTTCATGCTTTCAGATATTGCTTGGCGATGTTTTTCTAGTTGAGTGTTGTACGTCCTTAGGTCCTCAGTGGCATGAGTCCAGCGCCAGCGTCTTTCCAGTTTTCTCAGGCAGGAGAGTGATGATCTAAGCTCAGTGGAGTACCAAACTGCAGAAGTTCTTTTCTTGGTAGGATTGTGTGATGGTGGTCGTAATGCAATGGAACTGAAGTTTTCATTCCATGTAGAAACCCACTCTTCAGGGTCGCAAGATGTCAGATCGAGGAGTGCACGGGTTTGGTCTAAGATTAGGTCTTTGTCGAAGGCACGGAACCTGCGTGGTGCTGTTTTGGAGCAGTTGGCCTTAACACTCTTCTGGATCTTGTTGGGTAGAGATATTTGAAACATAATTAGCATGTGATCTGACCAGGGGACTGCAGTGGTGGACAGTATGGTGGTGTTTATTGTGTTAAAGGTCATCAGAGGGGCAAAAACAAGGTCTAACGTCTTGCCTTTCGCATGGGTGGGCTCCTTGACGAGTTGTATGTATCCTAGTTCTTCGAAAGCATCCAGGAATGATGAGGCCTGTGCGTCTTGTAAAGATGGTAAATTGAAATCACCCACAACCCAGCTTGGTGTGCTTGGGGCTTGTGAGTTGTATGCTAGCTCAATTAATGTTGCCAGGGAATCAGAGTCTGTGGATGGGGCCCTATATATTAGGTTAAAGGTGCAATGCTTATTGGTAATGGTGATTGCGTCTATGTGTGTTGCATTGGCTGTATTGCTCAGGTGGAAATGGAGGTCAGATTTGGTGATAGCGAGAACACCTCCTCCTCGTTTACCGCTTCTGTGACATGTATGTATTGAGAAGCCACTGGGTAGGAGCTGGTTAATGAGTACATTATCATCATCTGATAGCCATGTCTCCATTATAAAGAGTATGTCTAGGCAATGGAGAGAAATTATGTCTGATATGACTGGTCATTTCTTACGTATTGATCGTGCGTTTATGAGAACACATTTAATATTTTGTTGGTAGGAGGATATTTCTTTCAGTGCTTTCGGTTATGCTGTATTGCTATATGTAGTAAGCGGGGTTGGTGAGGGTGAGCATCACCACTGAATGGGTGGTAGGGAGTGCTTGTCCACCTCCTCCTGTGGCTATGGAGGATGGGAATTTGATTATGGTGTGGGGCAAATGCTGCGGCATCATCTAGCCAATCTGTTAGGAGATATATGGCAACTATGTAAATGCTAGCGAGTGCCATGATGTTTCTCAGCTCTGGCACCCGAGAATCCAAAATCTTGGGGCTTTGCTTACTTGTGGTATGGGTGTAGCAGTAGTATAGTAGTACAGTGCTAAGTGATGTCACAATTTGGCAACGGGGGCAGCACGGGTATTGTTAGAAGAATCTCAGAGTCAGTGGTATAGAGGTCTCAACAGTGCAGTGTAGCAATCTGAGCCTCCCAGTCATGGGCAAAGCAGTATATCAATCTAAGCAGCACAGACATGGGCAAAGCAGTATATCCATCTAAGCAACCCGGTCATGGGCAAAGCAGTATATCGTGGAGTCGTGGTGCTGGTAGGCTTATAACAAAGGCTACGTTCAGCTGTTGTTGTACAGATACAGTGTATAATATTTTATGCAGTATATGAGGGTCCTGTGGCAACTATCTAGCAAAGACTAGGCTTCTAGACATGTGGAGCTCAACAGTACCTGCATTTAAGTCCTGGTTTGCGTCCTGCTTGCGGGGACTTGACGAGTATGTGCCCTCCGCCTAAGGGCCACGCCAAAGGGCCCTCTGGCGAGGCCCTCAGGCGCAGGTGCGCTTGCCGGCATCCTGTTTTTAAATGTAGTGGAGAGCCACGATTGGGCAGGCGAGCGGCTGGATGTGTCCAGGTGAAGAGCCCTGATTGGGCAGGCGATGTCATTGTCAGTGTCCGATCAGGACTGGCTCAATCCCTCCTGGGAGAGCACGCGTCCGGGATCTTGGTACTTTTACTTTTTTTCGACCAGAGAGCTTTATTTTGAAGGCTATTTGGAAAGCTATAGTCTCTCTTGGGGAGACTTTGATTCCTCAAGTTTCATCTTTGGCAGTGTGAGTCTCTATTAATGAGGATGGGATACAGCAGATAACTGCTTCCTTGGAATCAACCAAGAATGAGGTGTCTGATTTTTGAGTTAAGTTGGCATCTTTGGGAACTCAAGCTGATGCATTTGTTAAAAATTTTGAAATGGTTGAGAAGAAAATGGAATTCCTGGAAAATATGCACCAAGCTTGTAATTTGTGTTTAATTATCTTTCCAAGAGTATTTATCATCTCTGCAAAGGATATGTTTACGGAATTATTTGGTGGACATATTGGCAGTACCTCGGGACCCTCTCCCTCCTATACTTAAGATATTCTATCTTCTGCCTGGTAGGAAACTACCCCTATCTGGGGCTTAGCAATTGGATGTTTTAAACATTACTGATATCCTTGAATCCTCTCGAGAAGAGCAAGTGGTTCCTACTACTTTGAATGTGACATTTGCGCTTCTTTCGTATAGAGAGAGGCTTTTAACACTCTTTTTTCGTAAGAAGCATTTATTATTTCGTGGTCAACATATGTATATCTATCCTGACTTGGCTAGGGCAACTCAACGCCGTTGTAAGGAGTTTGTCTTGATGTGGCCTGGGATTTTGCAGCTGGGTGGGCTCTTCTTTCTCAAACATCCTTGTAAATGTCTGGTGAAATATCAGTCTGTATCATATATATTTTATGAGTCCATCCAGCTGCGTACCTTCATGAATGCGAGAAGATTGGAAGCCTCTATTGGTTCCATTCAGGATGAGTTGCAAAATGTGTAATGGAATCTACTGGAATGTGGCTCCTTTTCTTTCTTTGTCTTTGGTGTTAGGAGTATTTTCTTTATGGATATCTCTTCTTTAGTGGGCTAGGGTGAGCAGGCAAGATGATAATAATGAGATCACTTGGAATTTTTTGGTGATTTGTAAGTTTCTATGGTGCATTGTTCTTTTTCTGTACAAGGTGGTTTTTGTTAATTTTCTTGGATTAACATGAAAATTCAATAAATAAAAAATTAAAATCAGGATATAACATAAAATGGAGTGCAGGAGTAGCCTAATGGTTAGAGCACTGGCTTGGTAACCAAGAGACAAGGGTTCAATTCCCACTAGCACACCTTATGGCCGTTGGCAAGAGTACATTAGAGGAAAAGTGGGATAGAGGAGATACGATAGAGACATTTAAATACCTCCGTGACATAAATGCACACGAGGAGAGCCTCTTTCGATTGAAAGCAAGCTCTGCTACAAGGAGACAATGGATGAGGGTGAAAATGGATAGACTCAGGAGTAATAAGTGGAAATATTTCTTTATGGAAAGACTGGTAGATGTATGGAATAGTCTCCCAGTCAAGGTAGTAGAAACAGTATCTGAATTCAAAAAATCATGGGAAAAACAGAGACGATCTCTAAAGAAAAAGAGGTGACTATTGTAGTTGATATGGAAGGGCAGACTAAACAGGCTATGTGGTCTTTTTCTGCCGTCATGTTTCTATAACTAATTTGAATGTGAAGTTACAGCTTGCTAGTAATAAGTCTGCAATTTCATTTTTTAGTTCTTTCAATTCTCTAAGGTATATGACATTTGGTCCCAGTGAATTGTTACTCATTTGTTCAACTATAGTGGATCTCAACCCTATCCTGGTTTACCCCTAGCCAGTTAGGTTTTCAGGATATCCACAATGAATATGCATGAGAGAGATTTGCATGCGATTGAGGCAATACATGCAAATCTCTCTCATGTATATTCATTGTGGATATCCTGAAAACTGGCCTGGCTAAGAGTTAAGTGCCGTTGAGTTGGTATTGACTCATGGTAACCCTCTGGATAGTTGACCTAAACTGTGTTCGATCTTCAGTCAGGCAGCTCATTGTTGATAGAGTGGCACCCATAGCTGCTGTTATTGTATCAGTCCATCTCATTGCCAGCCTTCCTTTTTTGCCTTTGACACCTTCTATGTTACCAAGCATTATGTCTTTCTCTAAAGCGCTTTCTCTTTGCATGATGTGTCCAAAGTATGAAAGTCAAAATCTTGTCATCTGAGCTTCTAAGGAAAGCTTAGATTTGATCTCCTCTAGTAGTTTGCTCTTCAGGCAGTCCATGATATACACAGTACCATAATTCCAAGGCATCAGTTTTCTTCCTATCTTTTTCACTGTGCAACTTTCGCATCCATATGATGTTATTGAAAATAGCATGGCTTGGACAAGTCAAATCTTTGTATGGGGAGAGACATCCCTACTCTTGAGAATCTTGTCTAGGTCCTTTATAGCCATTCTGCCAAGAGCAATGCGTCATCTAATTTCTTGACTGCTTGTCCTTTCTTTATTGATTGCTGATCCAAGTAGGCTAAAGATGTCAACTATTTCAATTTATTCTCCATCAATGATGAACTTACTGATTTTGCCAGTTGTCAGGATCTTTGTCTTCTTAACATTAAGGTGCAGGCCAATTTTAAGATTATGTTCCTTGATCTTGAGAAGCCAATGTTTCAGATCGTCCTCACTTTCAGCCAGTAATGTAATATCATCAGCATAGTGAAGATTGTTGATGAATCTTCCACCAATCTTCACACCTTGGTTGTCTTCATATAGTCCTGTTTCTCTGATGATTTGTTCTGCATATAAATTAAACAGGTAGGGGGAAAGTATGCAGCCTTCTTGTACACATTTACTGATTTTAAACTATTCTGTTTCTCCTAGTTCTGTTCGAACTGTTGCTTCTTGAACAAATTAAAGATTGTGCAAGAGAACAATCAGATGTCTAGTATACCCTCCTCAGTAGAAAAATTAAAGCAAAGATGTGTTTTGTATTTTAGATTTTCTGCTATGATCTTGTCTTCCCCTTTCACCTTTCAGTCATCTATTGGTTTACCTTACTTCCTCATAGGCATTTTGCTTCAAATATACTTAAAATTATTATTTGCCAGTGCTTATGTTTTCTTCCTTTTTTGTCATTATTGAATGACATCATTTTGGCTTTAATAACCTCTTTCACACAGGGGTGGTCCAAGGGGGGGCGGGGCCTTGTGCGGAGATTAATTGCGGGGCCTCATTTTCATAAGGAACCTAATTTGCATAAACATTTGCATAGAGAAACATAGAAACATGACGACAGAAAAAGACCACATGGCCTATCTAGTCTGTCCTTCCATAACAACAACTACAACAGTCCACTTTTTACCTTTAGAGATCCTCTGTGTTGGTCCCATGCTTTTTTGAATTCAGTTACTGTCCTCATCTCTACCACCTCCACTGGGAGACTATTCCATGGATCCACTACTCTTTCTGTAAAGAAATATTTCCGCATATCACTCCTGAATCTATCTCCCTTCACCCTCATCCCATGTCCCCTCGTAGCAGAACTTGCTTTCAATTGAAAGAGGCTCTCTCCCTGAACATTTATGCCACGGAGGTATTTAAACATCTCAATCATATCACCTCTATCCCGCCTTTCCTCTAAGGTGTACATATTAAGATCCTTAGGTCTGTCCTCATATGCTTTATAATGAAGCCCATTAATCATTTTAGTAGCAACCCTCTGCACCGACTCCATCCTGTTCACATCCTTTTGAAGGTGCGGTCTCCAGAATTGCACACCATACTCCAAATGAGGTCGCATCAAAGACTTATACAGAGGCATTATCACCTCCTTTTTTCTGCTAGCCATTCCTCTCCGTATGCACCCAAGCATCCTTCTAGCTTTTGCCGTCGCCTTTTCTACCTGTTTAGCTACTTTAAGATCATCAGACACAACCACGCCTAGGTCCCGCTCTTCTTTAGTGGACAAAAGTACTTCACCTCCTATACTGTATTGCTCCCTTGGATTGCTGCAGCCCAAATGCATGACCTTACATTTTTTTAACATTAAATCCCAGCTGCCAAATTCTAGACCATTCTTCCAGCTTAGTTAGATCCCTCCTCATGTTATCTACCCCTTCCTGGGTGTCTACTCTATTGCAGATTTTGGTATCATCCGCAAAGAGGCAAACCTTACCCGACAGCCCTTCCGCTATATCACCAACAAAGATGTTAAAAAGAATCGGACCAAGGACAGATCCCTGGGGCACACCACTGGTAACATCCTTCTCCTCAGAGTGAGCTCCATTTACTTGTACTCTTTGTTGCCTCCCACCCAACCAATTTCTAACCCAAGCAGTAACTTTAGGGTCCATCCCTAGGGTGCTCAGTTTGTTTATAAGTCGCCTGTGAGGAACAGTGTCAAAGGCTTTACGGAAATCTAAATACACCACATCTAGAGCTCTCCCTCGGTCCAACTCCCTGGTCACCCAGTCAAAGAAATCAATCAGATTTGTCTGACAAGACCTGCCTCTGGTGAATCCATGCTGCCTCGGATCCTGTAATCCGCTGGACTCCAGAAACCTCACTATTTTCTCTTTCAGCAGCGTTTCCAATAATTTACTCACCACCGAAGTTAAACTAACCGGCCTGTAGTTTTTAACCACATCCTTACTTCCGCTTTTGTGTAAAGGCACCACATGAGCCTCTCTCCAGTCCTTTGGCACCACTCCCGACTCCAATGAGGCATTGAAAAGGTTAGTCAGTGGAGTTGCTAGAACGTCCCCAAGTTCCCTCAGTATTCTAGGGTGTATCCCATCCGGTCCCATCGCTTTGTCTACTTTAAGTTGAGCTAGTTTCTCACGAACACAGTCTTCTCAAAATAGTTCAAGATGTCCCTCGCTTCTGTTCTTATTTGTGGGTGTTTTCTGAGGTCCTGCTCCTGGTTCTTCATCTGTGAACACAGAACAAAAATATTTGTTAAGCAATTCCGCTTTATCCTTATCAGCTTCTATATATTCCCCCCTGCACCCTTGAGTCTGACAATACCACTTTTGCCCTTCCTCTTCTCACTAATATATCTGAAAAATGTCTTATCCCCCCATTTTATCGCATTGGCTATTTCCTCCTCCTTTTGAATCTTTGCCTTCTTGACTACTTTGCTAGCTTCTCTAAGTTTTTCCAAATACAGATGCCTGTCTTCCTCTCTCTGTGATCTCTTGTATTTCATGAAGGCCTCCCTCTTTTTCTTCACTTGTTCAGCTACTTCCTTCGAAAACCATAGCGGTCTCCTGTTCTTTTTGCCTTTATTTACCATTTTAACAAAAAGGTTGGTTGCCTTTAAAATACCCCCTTTCAGTTTTGCCCACTGTTTTTCTACATCCCCCAGCTGTTCCTATCCCACTAACGACTCCCTGAGGTATTGGCCCATCTTCGCAAAGTTAGTCTTCCTAAAGTCTAAGATCCTCACATTGGAATGGATTCTAACAGCCCTAGTCCTAATACTGAACCACACCATCTGGTGATCACTGGATGCAAAATGATCTCCCACTACAACATCAGAAACATAATGTTAACATGCGCTTTTAGTAAACATGCCTCTTAATGAGTGTCTGAATAAAGAAAGACTAACAGATTTCTACATTACTATATTGCAGTGACAACCACCAGGCCCATTAGGAAGTACTACAAACACTGATCATTTAGAACCCATAGGAAATCCACCGTATCATAACAGCACTATCAGCACTATCAGGAAAGGTCCATAAACCATTATTAAGAAGTGACCGAAGATATCAATGCTTGACCCAGTACAAGCATTGTGGAACTTGTGTCTCTTGGGGATACTGCTAGGTACATATGACCTAGATTGGCCACTGTTGGAAACAGAATACTGGGCTTGATGGACCCTGGTCTGACCCAGTATGGCATATCTTATGTTCTTAGGACTCACAAAGCACCAAACCCTACCTATCAAAAGGCAACACTGCAGATATTAAAACCAATACATCTCAAAGAATACCAATACATCTCACTGGGGGAAAGAGAACAAGTGGGACTGTCAAACAGAAACAATATGAATATAATACCTCAACTTGGTTAAACATGCAGAACATAGACTGTCACCACACAAAGAACAAGGGATCACAATTTAGAAACAGGAAGATGATAATTAAACTGGGAACCCCAAAAGCCAAACATGAAATGTACAACACTGGAGAAATAAAACTATAAATTAATTTCCGCTTGCACTAAGCAAAAACACGAAGATGTTAGCAATACACACTTCCCAGACCTGACATATTCCAGTTAATAAATTCAAAATAAAAAGTAGTTTTCTACCTTCTGTTTGAGATTTTATTTTTCAGCTGCAATTGCTCCAGTCACTTTCTTCTGGTTTCTTCTTGTCTTCTGCGAGCTATCCATTTGTCCTTTCTTCTCTTTTAGATTTTTTCCATTCTCTCTCTATATCTGCTCTAACAAACTGATCTTTCCCCTTTTGCTCTTTCCCCCTTTTCTTTCCTTATTCCTTTATCATCCACTCAAATTTCACCCTTCCATTCTCAATCCCCACTTACTCTCCCAATACCCAGCCCATCGTAGACTCTTCTTCCCTCCCACACAAAATATCTTTTCCCCTCTCCATTCTCATTCCCCATCCCCAACCCTTTCTAGTCCTCCTCCAAAATTAGCTCCCTTATAGGTCTAGACCCACCCAACATCCGCTTCCTTCTAGTCACAATCTCCCAAGCCCCCACATCAGCCCATTTCCAGTCCTAGCCCCCATATGCTTTCTTTCCAGTTCCATTCCAGCCCCCCATCAGCTCATTTCCACTCCAAGCTCCCCCATCAGCCAATTTCCAATCCTAGTCCCCTTGTCAGCCCATTTCCAGCCCTATTCCAACTCCCCTCAGCCCGCTGCCAGTCCTATTCCAGCCCCCATCAGTCCATTTCCAGTCCTATTCCCCCATTAGCCATTTCCAGTCCTATTCCAGCCCATCACCCATTTGCAGTCCAAGCTCCCCATATGCTCCTTTCCAGTTCCAATCCTAGCCCCCTCGTCAGCCCATTTCCAGTCCTAGCCCCCCATATGCTCTTTTCCAGTTCCATTCCAGCCCCCCCCATCAGCCCATTTCCACTCCAAGCTCCCCCATCAGCCCATTTCCAATCCTAGCCCCTTCATCAGCCCATTTCCAGCCCTATTCCAGACCCCATCAGCCCATTTCCAGTCCCCTTAAGCCCATTTCCAGTCCTAGCCCCCCATATGCTCTCCTCCAGTTCCATTCCAGCCCCCCATCAGCCCATTTCCACTCCAAGCTCCCCTATCAGCCAATTTCCAGCCCCCTCGTCAGCCCATTTCCAGTCCTAGCCCCATCACAGCCCATTTCCAGTCCATGTTTCCCCCATCAGAACCCATTTCCAGTTCTAGCCCCCCCACCATTACAGTCCATTTGCAGTCCCAGCCCCTCCATCACAGTCCATTTCCAATCCAAGCCCCCATCACAGCCCATTTGCAGTCCTAGCCCCCCCATCACAGCCCATCCAGTCATAGCCCCCATCACAGCCCATTTGCAGTCCTAGCCCCCTAATCACAGTCCATTTCCAATCCAAGTCCCCCCCCCCTCATCACAGCCCATCCAGTCCTAGCCCCCCCTCATCACGGCCCATTTGCAGTCCTAACCCCCCCATCACGGCCCATTTGCAGTCCTAGCACCCCCCCATTAGAGCCCATTTCCAGCCCCAGTTCCCCCTCCCTCCATCATAGCTCATCCAGTCCTAGCCCCCCCGAACAGCCCCGCGTCCGTCTAAAGGGCTGGAGAGGGAGCCGGGGAAGCCCGCGCGAGGCTCCGGCTCCCTCTGCACAGTCGCTAGTGTGAGGAGTCTTTTCCCTCACACTAGCGGCTGTATCTGTGAAGCTGCGAATACTGGGAAAGGTAAAGGGCATTGGAAAGGTTAAAGGGCATTGGAAATGGGCTGTGATGAGGGGGCTCCCTCCTCACGCTAGCAGCTGTGCAGAGGGAGCCGGGGCCTCGCGCAGGCTTCCCCAGCTCCCTCTGCAGCCATCCACATTGTGCATTAATGGTGTTTGTGCGGGGCCCCGCACGAACAACATTATCGCACAATGGACGGGCCAGCCCTGCTTTCACACCATCATTTAACTATGCTGGCAGTCCTTTGGTCTTATTTCTGGAGTTTCTAATGCATGTAATGCTACTAGTCTGAGCTTTCAGGATCATATTCGTAAACAGCATCCACAATGCCTGCAAGTTGTTTTTGTTTTCTTTAATTTCTTATTTATTACAATTTAACAATAACATCCAGGCATATATACATGAATGAAAGAAAAATCATGGCATTGGATTACTAATTAAACATGTTCAAAAAACACAAAAAAACAAAACCATTATATTAGCTCGCAAAAACAGGAAACAGCAGGGCTTCAGGAAAATTATTGACAACAAGGAAACTCCCTCACCGAATAATAATATACATATATTGGCTGACTGGAGACTTATGCATCAGCTGAATAGGGCCCAACTGCAAATTTTACACCCTCTCTAGCTACAAGGAATTCCAGGAGCTGCCGTGGCTCAAAAAACACAAAGTTATTCCCCTGATAAGATAGAGTAGTTACTCACCTGTAACAGGTGTTCTCCAGGAGCAGCAGGAATCAGTCCTCACATATGGGTGACGTCGGCACCAACGGAGCCCTCGCAGAGCAATTTCCCCAGCTTTCAAAGAAAGCCTTTGGGAATTGCAGCGCGCATGCGAGGTCCCCTTCCCGCCCAAGGGTGCCATTTTGCTCAGTCTAATGACATAGCTAAAAGACAGCAAAAAAGTTAGCAAAAACGAAATGATAGGACTGCAACTCCAAGGGGAGGAGGGAGGGTTGTGAGGACTGATTCCTGCTGCTCCTGGAGAACACCTGTTACAGGTGAGTAACTACTCTTTCTCCAGGACCAAGCAGGATGTCAGTCCTCACATATGGGACTCCCTAGCTTAAGGCTACCGGAGACCTCAAGCGTAAAAATGAGCTCCCTCTAGCTCAGCAGCACAGAAGGAAGGAATCTTCTCTGAAAACGCCCCCGACCGGTAGCCCAACATCATGGCCGGAGGGTAGGAGTTGCCTAAACCTCAAAGAGATTATGGAGAACTGCCTGACTGAAAGCACTTTCCCTGCGGGACTCCCTCTCCAGGCAGTAATGGGCCGCAAACGTCTGGCTTGAAGACCAAGTAGCGGCCCGGCAGATGTCTGCCAATGGAACAGAGCGGAGATGAGCCATTGACGCAGCCTTTGCCCTAACACGATGAGCCGTGACTCGACCCTCCAACGAGAGGCCGGCTGCCCCATAAGCCCAAGCGATACAGTCAGCAACCCATATGGACAACGTACGCTTGGAGACAGGTAGCCCCAACTTATTGGGGTCAAAAGAAACAAAGAGCTGAACAGCCCTCCTATGCTCCCGCGTACGGTTAAGGTAGAAGGACAAGGCCCTTCTACAGTCCAGGGTATGCAGGACCATCTCAGCTCGGCTGGAGTGCGGCCTGGGAAAGAAGGTTGTAAGAACCACCTCCTGGTTGAGATGAAAAGGGGAAACCACTTTAGGAAGAAACTTAGGGTGAGTCCGTAAGACCACTCTATTCCTGTAGAACCTAGTGTAAGGAGGATCAGATACTAGGGCCTGCAGTTCACTAACGCGCCTAGCAGAGGTAAGGGCTACCAAAACCAAGGTTTTCCAGGAAAGAAAACGAAGAGGACAGGTAGCCATAGGTTCAAAGGGTGGACAGGTAATCCGCTGCAAGACCACATTCAGATCCCATTCAGGGGCTGGTGGGCGCAAAGGAGGCTTAAGGAGAAGGAGGCCTCTGAGAAAACGAGACACCAAAGGGTGGTTTGAAAGAGGCCTGCCATCCACCGGTGCGTGATGTGCAGAGAGAGCACTGAGGTGGACTCTGACAGAGTTTGACTTAAGCCCCAGATTGGAGAGGTAAAGCAAATATTGCAAGACCACTGCCACTAAGCAGGAGAAAGGATTTTCAGACTGCTGTGTACACCACACGGAGAACCTACGCCACTTAAGAGCATAGGACTTCCGGGTGGAGGGCCGCCTGGAGGCCAAGATGACCTCTTCCACCTCACGAGGCAGCAGGAGGGGAGCAAGGACTACCCTTTCAGCAGCCAGGCCATCAGATGGAGGGACCGGAGGTTGGGGTGTAGGAGAGTCCCCTGATCCTGTGATAGGAGATCGGGTTGAAACCCCAGAGGAAGAGGAGTGTCCACCGCCAGCTGCATTAGAAGCAGGAACCAGGGTTGTCTCGGCCATCGGGAAGCTACTAGGATCATCGAGGCTCTGTCTCTGAGAACTTTGAAGAGCGTCCGAGACACCAGTGGCATGGGAGGAAAGGCATACAAGAGGCCTGTGGACCATGGAATTAGGAAAGCATCCACCGCCACTCTGAGAGGATGCGGTTGTCGAGAGCAGAATTTGGGAAGCTGCCGGTTCAGGGGACTGGCAAAGAGATCCATGGTGGGGAGGCCCCACTTGAGAAAGATCTGCTGAACCACCAACGGATCCAATCTCCACTCGTGAGGTTGGAGGACCCTGCTTAGCCTGTCTGCCAGGTAATTTTCTTGACCTGGGAGATAGACAGCTTTGAGCAGGATGCCGTGAAGGACGGCCCAAGAGCACAGTCTCCGTGCCTCCTGACAGAGAAGGAAGGAGCCCGTGACTCCTTGCTTGTTCACGTAGAACATTGCAATTTGATTGTCCGTCTGGACCAGTACAGACTGGTGAGAAGTGAGGTGGGAGAAGGCTCTCAGAGCCAGGCGGATGGCTCTGAGCTCCAGGAAGTTTATCTGCTGAGCAGACTCCCAAGGAGTCCAGAGGCCTTGAGTACATGTCCCTTGGCAATGTGCTCCCCAACCCAGGAGAGAAGCATCGGTTGTCAGCACTTGAGAAGGCGGAGGAGATTGAAAATCCACTCCCAGCACCAGGTTTGGTAGATGAAGCCACCACCACAGAGAAGAGACCAGCAGGTTGGATACCTGTACTGAGTCCGCCAGGCTGCCCGTGGCCTGATGCCATTGAGTGCGAAGGCACCACTGAGCAGGTCGCATGTTCAGGCGGGCATTGGGGGTTACATGGACCGTGGAAGCCATATGGCCGAGCAGTCTCAGAAATTGCCTGGCAGAGACCAGGGAATTGCTGCAAAAGTGGCTGGTTAGATCCATGAGCCTGTGTGCCCTGTCTAGAGGCAGGAAGGCTCGCGCCTGAAGTGTGTTCAACCTTGCGCCGATGAATTCGAGATTTTGAGAGGGGAGCAAAGTGGACTTTGCAAAGTTTATGACAAATCCCAAGTGCTGGAGCAGAGTCACAGTGCGATGAGTGGCCTGAGTGGCTTCTTGGGAAGATGGGGCCCTGATGAGCCAGTCGTCCAGGTATGGAAATACAAAGAGGCCTTGAAGTCTTAGATAGGCCGCCACCACTGCTAGGCATTTGGTGAACACCCTGGGGGCAGAGGACAGGCCAAAGGGCAGTACTCTGTACTGGTAATGATTTCCTCCCACAACAAACCTGAGATATTGTCTGTGGTCTGGATGAATAAGGATGTGAGTATAGGCATCCTTGAGATCTAAGGAGCATAGCCAGTCTCCCTGCTGGAGGTAGGGCAGCAGGATTCCAAGGGTAAGCATCTTGAACTTTTCCCTTGCCAGGAACTTGTTGAGGTTTCGCAAGTCCAGGATGGGTCTGAGGCCTCCTGTTTGTTTTGGTATCAGAAAGTACCTGGAATAAAAGCCTTGACCTCTCAGGTGGTGGGGCACCGGTTCCACAGCCTGTTCCTGAAGAAGACTTGCCAACTCCTGAAGGAGTAAGTCCCTGTGCAGAGGGAGTCTTGGAGGCTCCCCTGGAAAGTAGGAGGGAGGTACCTGGTGAAAGTGAAGAAGATAGCCTTTTTGAACTATATGAAGCACCCAGGTATCTGATGTGATGGCTGACCACCTGTGGGCAAAGTGGACCAGCCAGCCTCCTGTGCTGAGAGAAACCAGCGGAGGGGAAGAGGCTATGCTGAGCAGGGGCCGGTGTTGTGGGCTTGCTGCCTACGGGACCCATTACCCCGTCCCTTGGCCTGCTGACCCTGTTGGGGAGCTGCTGGGACCTGAGGGTATTGTTTATAGGCAGCTGCCTTCCTCGGGTAAAAGGGCTTTTTCCCCGAGCCCTTCTTCTTATGAGAAGGGGCAGAGGTTTTCCTGGACAGCCGAGTCCTGGTCAGAGTCTCGGTCTCGATCTGTGCAGCCTTTTCAGCCATGGGCTTCCAAAGAGGTTTTCACCTCTGCAGGGGACATCGACCAACTTGTCCTGTACCCATGGCTCGAGGTCGGATGACTGAAGCCAAGCCTGTCGGCGGGCACCGATGCCGGCTCCGGCTACTCGAGCCGATGCTTCGAAGCCATCGTAGGCTGCTCGAGAGATAAACTTCGAGCACTCTCGAATACCAGTGGACAAGGCTTGGAACCCTCTGCAAAGGTTCCTCGGAGAGACCAGCAGAGAACCCGGAAATTTCTTTTGCCAGGTCCCGGAGATACATGCCCATATAGAGCTGGTAGGTCTGGACCCGACAAGCAAGCATAGAGCCCTGGAAGCACTTCCTACCGAGGGCATCCAGGTTCCGGGCCTCCCGGCTGGGAGGCACCGAGGAGTGCATCTTCTGACTCTTGAGTCGATGCATGGCCGATTCCACCACCATGGAATGGTGCGGTAGTTGTGCCTTTTGAAAACCGGGGCTCTTGCGGACTCGATAAATGGAATCGACCCGCTTGCTTAACACCGGCGCCGATGCCGGGCTCTCCCACATGCGGAAGAGAAGTCGCTCCAGCATCGGAGGAACCGGTACAGTAAAGGCCTCCTTCGGGGGAGAGTCATACTGGAGGGCATCGAGCTCTTCGGCTCTTCGGCTCCTCCTCGGGATCCGCGGGGAATGCCAAGGCCTTGGCCATATCCCGCACGAAGTCCGAGAACCGGGTGTCCTCCGGGGGGGACCGTCTCTGAGGTTCGGACTCGGGCGAGTCCGATGGGATGCACCGAGTCCGAAAAGTACCAGGGGACTCTTCGTCCTCCGTCTCCCAGGCCGATTCCTCGGAGGAGGAATCGAGCGGCTCTGGTCGGACGGGTACCCATGCCTTCTGCCCCGATGCCGAGGGAGTTGGCGTCGACGACCTCGGTCCCGAACGGGAGGCCGAGGGAGACCGCGACCGAGGATCGACTCGAGTTCGCATGGACTCGAGGATCGGCTCGGTCTCTGGGGTCGACTTGGACGTCGACGTCCCGTTGGTCGGGGCAGAAGCACCGGCGAGGCCAGCGATCAATGCCCGCTGCTGGTCCATGAAGGCAACGAAACTGCTCTCCAAGGCCGTCAACCTGAGTCCGAGCTCAGGAGACCCAGCAGCCCCCGACTCGGGCCCCGACGTCGGCTCCTTCGGAGGTGAGTCCACGAGGACTACAGTACTCACGTGTCCAGGAGACTCCAACTCAAGACGAGGATGTTTGGAAGGCCTCTCCGACTCCGAGGACCCGGGACGGCTATCGGGGCTATGCGACCTGGCCCTCGAGGAACCAGGAGCGTCCACCGACGCCGCCCGCGTGGGTTTCTTCTTCCGACGATGTTGCCGGGTAGGAGACCCCCGCTCAGAGGAGTTCTGACGATGCTCAGGACCGGAGTCCCGGGACGTCGAAGCCTCTGACGAGGTCCGGGCCCGGCCGGACGCGGAGTCAGAGAAGATTCTTTCTCTCTGTTGCTGCTGACTCCTCAACGCTTTAGAGGACATCTTGCTACACGGACCACAGATCATCGGGTCATGAGTGGGTCCGAGGCAGCGGAGGCAGCAGTCGTGTGTGTCGGTAAGAGACATAAGTTTCTTACACCGATCACACTTTTTAAACCCGCTGGCAGCCATCGGGGGAAAAAGGGCCCCTGCGAGGTCAAAAGACAGGGCTGCCAGTGAAAAAGAAAAATTTGGCGCGAACGCTAGTCACGAAGGACAAAACCCGAAAAAATTACGAAAGGACTCGATACCAGTGTATCGAGTCCGGGCGGGAAAAGGATCCGGCGTCGAACCGAGAAGAAAAAATATAATAAAAATCAACCTTTTCTGCGGCGATCACAAACAGCATCTGTAGGGCTCCGCGGAAAAAAGAAGACTGAGCAAGATGGCACCCTTGGGCAGGAAGGGGACCGCGCATGCGCGCTGCAATTCCCAAAGGCTTTCTTTGAAAGCTGGGGAAATTGCTCCGCGAGGGCTCCGTCGGCGCCGACGTCACCCATATGTGAGGACTGACTTCCTGCTTGGTCCTGGAGAAACATAACATCTAGAAGGAAATTTTAACAGAAAAGACCCTCTAAGGGAAAGAGTCTTGGACTTCTATCCCATGAACTCTCTCCTCTGAGCCTGCGTATCTCAAGCTAAATCCGAGAAATGCGAACAAAAGAGCCAAAAAACTGCTTCCCAAAATTCCTAAAATAAGAATTCAGAATTAATGATTTATCAGATTCCAAAGCCAATGTAATGAGAAGGGTGGAGCAGCCTGTTACTACCTCCAGGGAACTCTTTAGAAACTCCATAAGGGCCCCGGCAGCACTGGAGTAGCCCCCTGAAGCTGCAGGGGTACTAGATCCCAGGGACAGGTATTGGACTCTCGTCAGAGGGGGCAGGTCTCCCAGAGGAATCAACACCACCTCCTGAAATTATCTGCGCACAGTCTCCAAAGGTGACTGAACCGGAGAGCGAGGAAAATTCAACAATCTCAAATTATATTTCCGAACTTGATTCTCCAACTATTCAATCTTTTTGGAGCACACTGTCCTGTCTTTAATCCTGGTCTCCCTCCAAACCAAACAGCCATTGAAGCTCTTCTTCCAACTTTGCCTGTTTCACCCCCTGTTCCTCCTGGATTCGGGATACTTCCAAAAATTGACTCTTAAACCCCAAAAAATCAGTACTCACAGTTCCAACGATTGATCTCAGGGAAGTATTCACAGCTGCAATAGCATCCCATAATGTTTCTAAAGTTATCTGTGTGGGTCTCACCAACTCCCCGGGCTCCTGGAGATCCCTCTCTCCTCAGTGCTACTGTCAGGGCTTCCACCACCGGTGTTACTTTCACTAGCCCGCAAGTCACTGGGGACGGGAAATGCAATACTGGCGTGCCTCTTCACTCCCCCTCACCGGCATGCTCAACACCCAGCTGAGGGGAAGCACACCACCAGCCAGCACATCACTTCTGGGCTGCGGCGGAGGGGTCCGCAATTCAAGAGACAACCAAACTCTCAATATGCACAAGGTCTCCGGCTCCACACCCGGCAGATCTGCCATAGATACTGCTCCATCTCCCGGGCCAAAGCCACATACATCCAGAGTCCACTGAGCCAATCTGCTCTCCCTGGCATTATCTGAGGGTAGGTATGTCTTTTGCTTCTGCTGTCCTATCAAAGCAATGAGGGAGGAGTGGCCTAGTAGTTAGGACAGGGTACCTCAGGCCGGAGGGCCAGGGGTTCAATTCCCACCTAGGGACAGCAATCTCAGGCTGGAGGGACTGGAGTTTCTAGTCCTATAGGCACTCCTTGTGGCCTTGGGCAAGCCACTTAACCCTCCATTGCCTCAGGTACACATAGATTGTGAGCCCTTTGGGGACGAGGGAATGTATCCAGTACCTGCTTATATAGTAACTGTAAACCGCTCTGATGCCCTCAGCCTGGGCGGTATATCAAGAATTGCATAAACATAAACATAAAAGCCGGTCAGGGAGACTTCACGCTGCCAACAGAGGACCTCAGAAGCAGAGCTTGCACACTGTGGGTTACTCAATTGCCATCTTGCCCCTGACCCCCCAGAGACTCCCTGCCTGTAAGTTTTTAACCTCTGCAACCACTCCTTTTAGGGTTTTGTTCCTAATTTTTTTAGTTTCTCATAGTCCCTCTTTTTAAATTTAAATGCTACTAGAGTAGTTTTCCTTATTGTCCATCCCTCAGTGATTAGGTCAAGTTTAATATGATGACTATTGTCAAGCAACCCTAACACTACCTCTTGAACTAGATCTTGCATCATAGTGAGCATTAGATCAAAAGTATTCCCCCATCTGCTTGTGGCAAAGTCATTTATGGTATTCATACAAACAGAAACATGACGGCAGAAAAAGACCACATGACTTATCTAATCTGCCCTTCCATATCAACCACTGCAACAGTCCCCTTTTTTCCTTTAAAGATCCTCTGTGTTTTTCCCATGCTTTTTTGAATTCAGATACTGTCCTCATCTCTACTGCTTCAATTAGGAGACTATTCCACGGATCTACCACTCTTTCTGTAAAAAAAATATTTCCGTATATTACTCCTGAATCTATCCTCTTTCACTCTCATCCTATGTCACCTTGTAGCAGACCTTGTTTTCAGTCAAAAGAGGCTCTCCTCCTGTGCATTTATGTCATGGAGGTATTTAAATGTCTCAATCATATCACCTCTATCCTGCCTTTCCTCTAAAGTATACATATTAAGATCCTTAAGTCTGTCCTCATATGCTTTATAATGAAGACCACTAACCATTTTAGTACCCACACTCTGTACCGACTCCAAACTGTTTATATCCTTTTGAAGGTGCGGTCTCCAGAATTGCACACAATACTCCAAATGATGTCGCACCAAAGACTTATAGAGAGGCACTATCACCTCCTTTCTTCTGCTGGCCATTCCTCTCCCTATACACCCAAGCATGCTTCTAGCTTTTGCCGTTGCCTTTTCTATCTCTTTAGCTACTTTAAGATCATCACACACAATCGCGCTTAGGTCCCGCTCTTCTTAAGTGAACAGTAGTACTTCACCTCCTATACTATATCGCTCCCTTGGATTGCTGAAGCTCAAATGCATGACCGTGCATTTTTTACCATTAAATCTCAGCTTCCAAATTCTAGACCATTCTTCAAGCTTAGCTAGATCCCTCTTCATGTTATCTACACTTTCCTGGGTGTCCACTCTATTGCAAATTTTGGTATCAACTGCAAAGAGGCAAACCTTACCCAATAACCCTTCCGCAATATCACTAACAAAGATGTTAAAAAAATCGGACCAAGGACAGATCCCTGGGGCACACCACTGGTAACCTCCTTCTCCTCAGAGTGAGCTCCATTTACCTGTGCCCTTTGTCACCTCCCACTCAACCAATTTCTAACCCAAGTAGTAACTTTAGGGTCCATCCCTAGGATGCTCAGTTTGTTTATAAGTTGCCTGTGCAGAACAGTGTCAAAGGCTTTTCTGAAAGTTGGACAGTGAAAAAGATAGCCAGGAAGAAAATTGATGCCTTTGAATTATGGTGCTGGCGACAATTACTGTGTATACCGTGGACTGCCCGAAGAACAAACCAGTCAGTAATAGAGGAGATCAAACCTAACCTTTCCTTATAAGCTCAGATGACAAGACTTCAACTTTCATACTTTGGACATATCATGCAAAGAGAGGATCATTGGAGAAAGACATAATGCTTGGCAAGGTAGAAGGCCGGCAATGAGATGGATTGATACAATAACAGCAGCTATGGATACCACTCTATCAACAATGAGCCGCTTGGCTGAAGACTGAACAAAGTTAGTTCAACTATCCAGAGGGTCGCCAGGAGTCGACACTGACTCGCTGGCACTTAACAACAAATACACCACTTCTAGTGCTCTCCCTTAGTCCAATTCCCTAGTCCCCAGTCAAAGAAATTTATCAGATTTATCTGACAAGACCTACCTCTGGTGAATCCATGCTGCCTCGGATCCGGTAATCCGTTGGACTCCAGAAACCTCACAATTTTCTCTTTCAGCAGTGCTTCCAATAATTTACTCATCACCGAGGTTAAACTAACCGGCCTGTAGTTTTCAATCACATCCTTGCTTCCGCTTTTGTGTAAAGGGACCATATGCGTCTCTCTCAAGTCTTCTGGCACCACTCCCGACTCCAACGAGGCATTGAAAAGGTCAGTCAGTGTAGCTGCTAGAATGTCCCTGTTCCCTCAGTATTCTTGGCTGTATACCATCCGGTCCCGTTGCTTTGTCTACTTCAAGTTTAGCTAGTTTCTCACAAACACAGTCTTCCGAAAATTGTTCAAGATGCCCCTCGCTTCTGTTCCTATTTGTGGGCGTTTTCCGAGGTCCTGCTCCTGGTTCTTCATCTGTGAACACAGAACAGAAATATTTGTTAAGCAAGTCCACTTTATCCTCATCAGCTTCTACATATTCCTCCCCTTCACCCTTGAGTCTGACAATATCACTTTTGCCCTTCCTGTTCTCACTAACATATCTGAAAAATGTCTTATTCCCCCATTTTATTGCATTGGCTATTTCCTCCTCTTTTTGAATCTTTGCTTTCCTGACTACTTTGCTTTTCCTGAAACTTTACCTCCCTAATATATTCCTAATATATTCCATTTACTCAATCAGTGCCATTGTAACTTAAATCTTCCGTTATTATTTCATTGCTGATTATATTTATTTTTCTAATTTCTGCTAATATTTCATGGTCTACTGCTTTATTCTGGCTTGGTAAATCATAATATATTCCCACCACTATGCCTTGTGCAATTGCATATGGAATTTCTATTCCTCTTAATTTAGGAGTTTAAGAGTTATGCCTACAAATTTAGGCCTGCCATTCATTTGCCTATGTTCATGAGCCTAATTTGTGAGTCTGGTGCTGAAAATCAGTATTAAGCTCCTAAATTTTGTTTCACTACCTAAATCCACCTCCGATTTCAAATTAATAAACCATGAGGCTGATATTCAGCGGCAGTGGTCAGAGCATTAAAGCAGCTGTCCATCACCATTTAATTGAAAATACATATATAGTGTCAGAGCTTATCTGGTGTCAAGTACTGAGTATTTAGTTTCACTGGGCAGCATGGTTGCTATCCTATTTAGTGACGACATTCATTTGCTAACTGGATAGCAAAAGCCACATATAGTTAGGCCAGCCTGTCCCATCCTAACTTTATGCAGTTTAGCTATCTGGTTAGTGGCTGAATATTGTAGCTTAACAGATAGTGGCCGGGACCACAGACCATCCAGTTTTAACCGGGCATCTTTTCTGTGGTCTGTAGGGATATTTAACTGCACTAGCAAGACAGTGCCACTGAAAATTGGGAGTGCTGCTGTTTAGCTGGTTAGCAGGATCTGCCTCCCATGAATCTTCCAGACCTTTCCCTTCTCTTTAAAACATGTATATTATAATAGTTAAGTAATTACTAGAAATTTGTTTTGTCTATATATTGCAACAAGACTGTAAGCTCCACAGAGCAGGCACTGTCTTATGTGTTTCTGTACAGTGTTGTATATACCTAGCAGTGCTATTGAAATGTTAAGAAGTGTGAAGGAACCTGATTATGGGGGGGGGGGGTTCAAAAATTTATGATCATGTACTAATTTTGGTATCTGCCAAACAGGTGAAAAAACTTCACAATTGTGCTGATTTTTCATTTGTTTCTGAATGTGTGGAAGCAGTGGAGCTAATATCAGCCTGGTGGCCTTAAAACAGCCCGCATCACCGCTTTAACATAGATCCAGATGTTTAATCCCAGAGTCATAACTAGCCACCAGCATTGAATGGCCAGTCTGCCCAGATAGCATTTTAGCATATTCAGCTATTGCCTAATTAGCTAAACCGGCTAAAGTTCAGCCAGTCTTTAAAGTTCCTAACTTAAGCTGATTTAAGATAACTGGCCAACAGCTGAATATCACCACTGACCAGTAATCTTCAGTGCCACCCTCAGAATGCCCTCAATTCTACATACTCGTATTTACCATTTAGCGAGGTTAGGAGGGTATATTCAGCAGTACAAAATAGCCATGTGCCATGGAATATCTCTCCCACTGTGATTAACATGGTTTGCAGCTCTGCTAACCACATTAATTGTTTTGAATATGCCCAACAGGGCCAAAAACATAAAAGAATCCTTATTTTTATTTTTCCTTCCTTCAAGAAGCAGACATGATGGTGCTACTGTCCTGCTGCATTCTAGTATCATAAAATACTGCTGTCATTTATCATGTTTTTTTTTTTTTTTTTAATTATGAAGCTGTTCAAACAATGCAACCTATGCTCCAAAATGCCTATCTAGGGATAGAACAGCTTGCCTAACTTTACTGCAGAAGAATGGCCTGCTGCAAGGGTATTTCAGCTCTGTGAAAATAGTGGCTGGAGCTTGACCATATAGCTGTAGCTGTAGGTTCTAAGTTACTATGCATATTGGGGGGGGGGGGGGTTGGAAAGCAGGTCTGAACCTATTGATTTAGGATCACACTTCTCAGTTTAGCGCTAAAAATATATTTGTCTTGCACTTGCAATGACAATGGCATAATTTAGTATGATATTATATTGTGAAGAAGTAATCATTTTCCGTTTGCTAGATTCCATTCTGAGATAGGGGTTTTTTTAGGGAAGGAAGAGAAGTTCTAAGCACAGATAAGTTGGCAATGTCCATTTTTCTTCAATACCATTGTCTTCTGTCTCTCCCAATCTTATATAAATCTCCTTTCATTAAAGCATATAAATAAGACTTTTTATAGTGCATTTTATGAAAAGAGTGCTTATGGGTTTTTTTTTCTGTCCATCCTTCTGTGCCACTGGCATTACAGTGGGAAGTAATGGAGGACAGACAAAACTAAAAGATGATGGGGAACTAGGGAACAGTGGTAAAACAAGAAGAATTTCCTCATCTGAAAAGAACCTTTAAAGCCAGAATCAAGTAGCCCAATATTCAAAGGAAAACATCTGGATAGTGGTTGCTGTTATCCACATATTTCCCTTAGCCACCACAAGGGGCGGCTAAAGGTTGGTGCGGGGACTTATTGAGAGGCCTCATTTGCATATTCACTGGACTTCATTTGCATACATTTAATTTATTTTATTTTAAAATGTATATGTTGTCAACTAAAATTTTAGGTGGCTTTCAAAGGAGCCCTTCACAAGCCTCTCTTTTGTCCTGGTTATGACTTAGGGGCATGTCTACGAAATATTAATGTGCGTTAAGTGCCACTGTGCCAGTAGAAATAAATGGGTGTTCCTGCACTTAACGCACATTAACATTTGTGAATGTGCATTAACTTATAAACATGCCTCTTCCTATTCGTCTCTCCGGGCCAGTCCAGAACAGATGGGTAGTCAAATCTCCCTCCTCTAGCAGCTGAGGACGGAATACTGATTCTTGTTGCTAGGTTATCCATCTCTCCCCTGGTAACAGAAGACAGTCTTATTGTCCTCAGCAGCTGAGATGGATGTGTGGAGATTTAGCTCCCCACCTGTAACCTGTTAGCATTATTTCTCTTTTTTATTTTCTGGAAGAGTTCACACTGAAGAATCAGTGCTTTACCCTAGCAGGGTATCTAGGCACTTTGCTATTGATTATACTGACTGTTTTTCTGTGGCAGCGTCAGTGTCAGTTGGCCGGGGTAAACAGCTCAGAGAATGGGACAGAGCCTGTCTCCTCTTCTCTGCTAGGGGTGCTCGGGAGGAGCGGTTCTGGGAGCCCCAGCTACTGTCTCTCTCCTCGGAGTCTGTTCACTTACCGGATCGCTGGCAGCGGTTCCTTGTGGAGTTGGGAGCACTTCAGCCTAACCGGCATATAATTCAGGTATTGCTTGTGAAGTTTTTACTCAGCGCGCAACTGCTCCGGGGGCTGTTCGCTCGGTCCGCGGTATGCAGGAGAGCAAAGGGGATTCACAGCATCAGTTTTTAACGCTGCAGCCGTCAGGAGAAAGCGCGAGAATGGCGGCCATCTTAGGAGGGCCTTCCGTTTCAGCAACTCCTCTGCCTAAGGCAGGCAAACGCAAGGCGAAGTCTCGTCATGGCGCAGAAGGTACTGCACAGCCTGTGCTGCCAGCGGTTTCAGAAGCGCTCGATCCTCTGCTTTCGGCAGAGTTTATTCTAGCGTTTCATAGAGCTTATTTAATGAAGAAAGCTCAGGCTTCTCTGCCACTTTTGTCAGACTTTCCACAGCTGGCTCAGACAGGGGTCTCTAGCCGGTCTGATCCCGGAGAAGGGGTTGCCTCTTTGTCGGCATTTAAAGAGTCTAAATTAGATACCGTTTCTCTGGGAGCTGAGGCTTTAGGGCCTGAAGAAGGGGAGCTTCTCTCAGAGCAGGGTTTGGACTCCTGGCCCGCAAACTTAGAGGAAGGAGAGTTAGGTCCTGGGGATGATCCCAATATTTTTAGAGTTTTTAGGAAAGAGGAGTTGCCAGCCCTGATTGCGCAGTCCCTTACAGCTCTCAGTATCGTTCCTCCGGTAGTTCAACAGGAACCTTTGGAGGATCCCTTGTTGCAGGGTTTCAAAACCGAACAGAGATGTTTTCCTCTACATAGGGTGATCAAACAAATGATAGAATCTGAATGGGAATGTCCTGAGGCTTCCTTGAGAGGGGCTAGGGCTATGGCACGGTTGTATCCTATGCCCCAGGAGGAGAGAGAACTCCTTCGTATGCCTAAGGTAGATGCTCTGGTTTCGGCAGTCACCAAGAAAACTACCATACCCGTAGAGGGGGCTACGGCCCTTAAAGATATGCAAGATCGTCGGTTAGAGGGGCTGTTGAAACAGGCCAGTGTTCTGGCGCTACAAGCGTCCGTCTGTGGGGCATATGTGTCCAGAGCTGCGATTTGGTGGGGTCAGCTGGCCTCTAGTCCGAAGGATGAAGTGTCTCCTTCTGGGGAGGGGGCGAAGCTGGAATCGGCGGCGGCGTATTTGGCGGATGCCTTTTACGATTTGATTCGCATTTCCGCGAAGGCTATGGCTTCCATGGTTGCCGCTCGTCGCTTTCTTTGGTTACGGAATTGGGCGGCGGATTCCTCCTCCAAGGCCCGTCTCAGTAAACTCCCATATAAAGGTAAGCTTCTTTTTGGGGAGGCGCTAGAGAAAATTGTTAACGATTTAGGGGACTCCAAAGGAGGGCGTTTGCCCGAGGACCGTCCTAAATCAGCTAAGCAAGGCTCCTTTATTAGGGGTCAAGGGCGTGAGTTTCACCGTTTTCGGGGAGCCCGCTTTGCTCCCTATCAGCGATGTCGCTTTCTGTCCCGGGGCAGTCCTTTCGGGGCGCTAGAGGCGCCAGTAGAGGCTACTTTGGAGCTCCTCCAGGTTCCCTTAAAAAGCCGCAATGAAGCGAGGCCGGCCCAAGCGGAGCTTCCAGTAGGAGGTCGGTTACAGGAGTTTCTTTCCGCTTGGGTCGCCATTACTACCGACAAGTGGGTACTGCAGATTATTCGCGAGGGATATGCTCTCGAGTTCAATTGTCATCTAGCCGACGCATTCGTTTTCTCTCCGTGCAGTCCGCTCGCCAAGCGGAGGGCGATCCACGACACATTGCAGCGGTTGTTGCAACTCCGCGCCGTGGTTCCAGTTCCGTTAGGCCATTGCGGCTTCGGTCGATACTCGATTTATTTTGTGGTACCCAAAAAGGAAGGCTCTTTTCGGCCCGTTTTGAATTTAAAGCACGTGAACCGCTGTTTGCGTGTCTCTCACTTTCGAATGGAAACATTGAGATCGGTGATCCGTTCAGTAAGGCCGGGGGAGTTCCTCTCCTCCATAGACTTGACGGAGGCCTATCTGCATATTCCTATCAAACCAGATCATCAGCGATTTCTTCGATTCGCGGTTCCCATGGGTCATTTTCAGTTTCGGGCCTTGCCGTTCGGTCTCGCGACAGCGCCGCGCACTTTCACCAAGGTGATGGTGGTGGTGGCGGCGGCTCTGCGCAGGGACGGCATTCAGGTTCACCCTTATCTGGACGACTGGTTGATTCGAGCGGCTTCACGAGAGGAGTCGCTGAGAGCGACTGCTTGGGTAATTTCCTGTTTGGAGAGTCTCGGATGGGTTGTGAATCAGGCCAAAAGTCATCTGGAGCCGGTACAACAGCTGACTTATCTCGGGGCCTTCTTCAACACGGACCGAGGTCTGGTTTTATTACCTCCAGACCGGGTTCGGAAGCTTCTCGCTCACGTGTCGAGTTTCTTGCTTGCACGGGCGCCGACAGCTTGGAAATACTTGCAGTTACTGGGGCTAATGGCGGCGGCCTTGGATTTGGTACTGTGGGCCAGAGCGCACATGCGGCCGCTCCAACAGGCTCTACTTTCGCGATGGTCTCCGCAACGTCATCCCCTTTCTCATCGCTTGAGCTGTCCCGATCATGTCAGGGTCAGTCTTCAGTGGTGGTTGGTTCCAGAACATCTTCAGGCGGGGGTTCCCCTAGCGCTGCCGGACTGGGTTTTGGTAACTACCGATGCCAGTCTGTCCGGTTGGGGAGCACATTGTTTGACTCACATAGCGCAGGGCTCTTGGACAGCGGAAGAGAGTCTGTGGTCCATCAATCGCCTGGAACTGAGAACGGTACATCTGGCGCTGTTAGCGTTTGCAAGTCTTCTGGAGGGGAAGCCGGTGCGCATCTTCTCCGACAACTTAGTGACGGTCTCATACATAAATCGCCAAGGCGGGACAGGCAGTCTTCTTCTTCTGGAGGAGAGTCAGCGTTTGTTTCACTGGGCGGAATTGCACCTCACGGCGCTTTCGGCAGCTCATGTGGCAGGAAAGGACAATGTACAAGCGGACTATCTCAGTCGACATGTCCTCGATCCCGGAGAGTGGGAGCTCAATGCCGAAGTGTTTCACGAGCTCAAAGTACGTTGGGGTCAACCGGTAGTGGACCTGATGGCAGCTCTGGGCAATGCAAAGGCGGCTCGCTTTTACAGCAGGCGCAGGGAGCATATGTCAGAGGGTCTCGACGGTCTAGTTCAGCCCTGGCCGTTGGGGCAACTTCTGTATGTGTTTCCTCCGTGGCCTTTGGTGGGCCGAGTCGTTCAGCGAGCCGTTCAGCACGAGGGTCTGCTGATTCTTATTGCTCCAGATTGGCCCAGGCGCCCTTGGTATGCCGATCTAATGCGCCTCCTTGTGGCTCCACCGTGGAGGTTGCCCGCTCGGGCCGACTTACTGCATCAGGGGCCCGTTTGGATGCCCCAGGCGGATCGATTCTTGCTTACGGCATGGCTCTTGAAAGGCGGCGGTTGCGCTGCAAAGGCTATTCAGAATAAGTAATCAACACCTTGTTGCAGTCACGTCGACAGTCCACATCATTGGCGTACATTCGTGTGTGACGCGTTTTTGAGGCGTGGTGTGCAGAACGCCGTTTGAGGGCTCGCCTGTCTTCCATTCCAGATATTCTCGCGTTTCTTCAATGCGGGCTTGAGAAAGGTCTTGCTCTGAGCACCTTAAAGGTGCAATTAGCGGCCCTGGCAGTTTTTCGAGGGCCGGTTCGTGGACTACGTCTTTCGTTACATCCGGATGTACTACGTTTTCTTAGAGCGGCTAAGCAACTTCGGCCTCCATTTCGGCAAGTTATTCCTCCTTGGGATTTGAACCTGGTGTTAGGGGTCTTGACAGAGTCTCCCTTTGAGCCTCGTTCCTCAGGTTCGCTGCGGGAGTTATCCTGGAAGACGGCTTTTTTGGTGGCCTTGTGTTCTGCTAGACGCATTTCAGATCTGCAGGCCCTTTCGTGCCGTCTGCCCTTTCTTCAGTTTTCTGCGGAAAAAGTGGTCTTGCGTCCGGTACCGTCCTTTCTACCTAAAGTGCTGTCTGCATTTCATGTGAATCAACCGGTCTCGCTACCCACCTTTGTGGATTCGGGGGAAGGTTCTTTCGATCGTTCTCTGCGGAAATTGGATATGGGGCGAGTGCTCCGTAGATATCTTCGGGAGACCGAGCCGTTTCGTAAGACTGATCGGTTGTTTGTGTTGTTTGGAGGGCCTTCCAAGGGACAAGCTGCCTCCAAGGCCTCCATTGCACGTTGGGTAAAGCATGCGATTCGGGTCGCGTATGAAGCCAGAGGCAAACCGATTCCTGTAGGTCTTCGGGCTCATTCTACCAGGGGTCAAGCTACCTCGTGGGCAGAATCGGCCTTGGTTCCGCCGGTAGATATTTGTTGTGCGGCGTCCTGGTCTTCTCTCCATGCCTTTTCACGTCATTATAGGTTGGATGTGCTCGCTCGGCAAGATGCGTATGTGGGGGCTTCAGCGGTGATAGTGGGGCTCACAGGTCCCTCCCAGGGTTAGATACTGCTTTGGTACTACCCATCTGTTCTGGACTGGCCCGGAGAGACGAATAGGAAGGAGAAATTAGGCCTTACCTGCTAATTGTCTTTCCTTGAGTTCTCTCCGGGCCAGTCCAGAACCCACCCTATGAGTGTTATCCGTTTTTTGCTCTCAGTTTTTCTCGAGTTTCATCCATGTCGGATCTTCCTATCAGTGATTCAAGAGTTGGAAGTTGTCTTCATGGTTCTTAATTACGCATTCTAAAAAAAAAAAAAAAAATTTTTTCTAAACAGCAAATGTTTTTAGATAACATGTTAGCCTTTCCTTTGGCTATTGTCGCTGTCAAGTGCTTTGGTGCTCAAGCACGGCGCACGATCATATACCTTCTGTGTGACTCTTCCGCTATCTCTTCTTCTTTGTTGTTGTTTTGGCTGCTTGCTACATGGAGACTGTCTTCTGTTACCAGGGGAGAGATGGGTAACCTAGCAACAAGAATCAGTATTCCGTCCTCAGCTGCTAGAGGAGGGAGATTTGACTACCCATCTGTTCTGGACTGGCCCGGAGAGAACTCAAGGAAAGACAATTAGCAGGTAAGGCCTAATTTCTCCTTAATGAGTATCTGAATACCATTTGCACGGGCAGTGAGGATAAAGAAAGATTACCAAATTTCAATATTACTATACTCCAGTGCCAACTGCCAGGGCACATTAGGAAGTACTACAAACCCTGCTCATTTAGAACCCACAGCAAACTCTCCGTATAACAGCACTACCAGGACTCACAAAGCACCAAACCCTACCTATCAAAACTGCAAATATTAAACCAATACATCTCCTACTGGAGAAAGAGAACAAGTGGGACTGTGTCACATAGAAAGTACATAAACAGAATACCGCAGCTCAGTGACACATGCAAAATATAGACCATCACCAAACAAAGAACAAGGGATGACAATTTAGAAATATAGACAATTAAACTGGGAACCCCAAAAGCCAAACTTGGAATGTACAACAACACTGGAGAAATAAAACTAAAAATTCATTTCCTCTTGTAATTAAATAAAACACAAAGATGTTAGCGATGCAAATTTCCAAGAACTGACATATTTTAGTTAATAAATTCAAAATAAAAAAGTATTTTGCTACCTTTTGTTGTTTGGGCATTTTATTTTTCAGTTGCAATTGCACCAGTAGCTTTCTCCTGGTTTCTTCATCTCTTCCGCTAACTCTCCACTATCTGATGTCCATTTGTCCTTTCTTCTCTCTTCTAGGTTTTTTCTATTCTTTCTCTATACCTGCTTTAACATACTGATCTTTCCACTTGTGGTCTTTCCTCCAATTCTTTATATCTTTTTCATCCACTCAAACTTTACCCCTCCATCCTCAATCCCCATCTACTCTCCCAATAACCGGACAATCTTAGATTTCTCTTCCCTCTCACACAAAATACCTTTTCCCCTCTCCATCCTCACTCACCCAGCTTCCTTTTTTCTCTCGCCAGCCCCATCCCCTTCTAGTCCTCCCCCAACATCAGCTCCCGTCTAGTTTCAGCACCTCTCAGCATCCGCTCACTTCCAGTCCCATTCTCCCATCCCCCCGCATCAGCCCATTTGCAGCCCTAGCCCCAGTATTCTTCCAGGGCCAGCAGTTCTCTCCTCCCCCCCCCCCCATCAGCTCATTTCCAGTTCTAGCCCCCCATTAGCCCATTCCAGTCCTAGCTCCCATCAGGCCATTTCCAATCTTAGCCCCCCTAAACAGCCCATTTCTAGTGCTAGCCCTACCTAATCAGATTTCCAGTCCTAGCCCCCCTATCAGCCCATTTACAGTGCTAGCTCCCCCAATCAGTCCATTACCAGTCCTAGCCCCCACCATCAGCCAATTTCCAATCCTAACCCACCCCGATCAGCCCATTTCCAGTGCTAGCCCCCGTATTCAACCCATTTTCAGTCCTAGCCCCCCCAATCATCCCGTTTCCAGTGCTAGCCCCCAATCAGCCAACTTTCAGTCCTAGCCTCCCATCAGCCCATTTCCAGTGCTAGCCCCCCTAATCAGCCCATTTCCAGTGCTAACCCCCCTAATCAGCTCATTTCCAGTGCTATTCCCCCCCCCCCCATCAGCCCATTTCCAGTGTTAGCCACCTGAACCATATAACATCTCAACAAATAGGGGTGTCCTACATGGAGTGGTGGGTTTACCCCTAAACAAAGACATGGGGAGGGGTGGCCTGCACAGAGCGACAGGTGCACCTACTCTTGCCATCTTGCTGGGCAGACTAGATGGACCATGCTGGTCTTTATCTGCCATCATTTACTATGTTACTATGTTAGCCCCCATCAGCCCATTTCCAGTACTAGCCCCACTAATCAGCTCATTTCCAATCCTAGCCCCCCATCAGCCCATTTCCAGTGCTAGCCCCCTTTCTCAGCGCATTTCCCATCCTACCGCCTCCCATCAGTCCATTTCCAGTCCAGCCCACATCAGCCCATTTCAAGTGCTAGCCCACCATTAGCCCATTTCCAGTGCTAGCCCTTCCTAATCAGCGCATTTCCAGTCATAGCCCACATCAGCTCATTTCCGGTCATAACCCCCCTAGTCATCCCATTTCCAGTCCTAGCCCCCCACCATCAGCCCATTTCCAGTGCTAGTCCCCCCTAATCAGTCCATTTGCAGACCTAGCCCCCCCCCATCAGTATATTTCCAGTGCTAGCCCCCCTATTCAGTCCATTTCCAGTGCTATTCCCCCCAAATCAGCTCATTTCCATTACTAGCCCCCCATCAGCCAATTTCCAATGCTAGTCCCCTCTACTCAGCTCATTTCCAGTCCTAGCCCACGGTTAGCCCTAGGCATGGTTATGTCTGATGATCTTAAAGTAGATAAACAGGTAGAAAAGGCGACAGCAAAAGCTAGAAGGATGCTTGGGTGCATACGGAGAGGAATGGCTAGCAGAAAAAAGGAGGTGATAGTGCCTCTGTATAAGTCTTTGGTGCGACCTCATTTGGAGTATAGTGTGCAATTCTGGAGACTGCACCTTCAAAAGGATATAAACAGAATGGAGTCAGTACAGAGGGTGGCTATTAAAATGGTTAGTGGTCTTCATTATAAAGCATATGGGGACAGACTTAAGGATCTTAATATGTACACCTTAGAGGAAAGGCGGGATAGAGATGATATGATTGAGATGTTTAAATACATCCATGGCATAAATGCACAGGGGGAGAGCCTCTTTCGATTGAAAGCAGGTTCTGCTACAAGGTTACATGGGATGAGGGTGAAAGGGGATAGATTCAGGAGTGATATAGTAACATAGTAAATGACGGCAGATAAAGACCAGCATGGTCCATCTAGTCTGCCCAGCAAGATGGCAAGAGTAGGTGCACCTGTCGCTCTGTGCAGGCCACCCTTCCCCATGTCTTTGTTTAGAGGTAAACAGACCATTCCAGATAGGACACCCCTATTTGTTGAGACGTTATATATTTGTTGAGACGTTATATGGTTCAGAAGTTAGATGGTACCGTTTATTTTGGTTTTATCCTATTGCTGTAAAGGGATCCACTGTGTTTGTCCTATGCCTTTTTGAATTCCGTCATTGTGTTTGCCTCCACCACTTCCATCGGGAGGGCATTCCAAGCATCCACCACCCTTTTAGTGAAAAAATATTTCCTGACATTGCCCTTCAATTTACCACCTTGCAGCTTCATGTTATGCTCTTTAGTTTTACAGTTTCCCCGTCTTTGGAAGAGGTTTGTTTGTTCATCATTTCTCTTTAAGTATTTAAAGGTCTGAATCATATCTCCCCTGTCCCTCCTCTCCTGCAAAGTGTACATATTTAGGTCTTCAAGTCTCTTCTCATAAGGCTTCTGACGCAGGCTTCAAATCATTTTGGTCGCTTTCCTCTGAACCGTGATATGCGGAAATATTTCTTTACGGAAAGAGTGGTGGATTTGTGGAATAGTCTCCCAGTGGAGGTGGTAGAGATGAGGACAGTATCTTAATTAAAAAAAATATGGGACAAACAGAGAGGATCTCTAAAGGAAAAAAGGGGACTGTAGTTGTTGATATGGAAGGACAGACTAGATAGGCCATGTGGTCTTTTTCTGTTGTCATTTTTCTATGTTTCTATTAAGCCCATTTCCAGTGCTAGCCCTCCTATTCAGCCCTTTTCCCGTGCTAGCCCTCCTATTCAGCCCTTTTCCCATCCTAGCCTCCCCCCATCAGCCCATTTCAAGCCCTAGAATGCCCACCAGCCCATTTCCAGTGCTAGCCCCCTATTCAGCCCTTTTCTAGTCCTAGCCCCCCCCTCATTCATCCCATTTCCAGTCCTAGACCCCCCCATTAGCCCATTTCCAGTGTTAGCCTGCACATCAGTGAATTTCCAGTCTTAGCCCGCCCATCAGCCCATTTCTAGTGTTAGCCCCCCTATTCAACCCATTTCCAGTGCTAGCCCCTCCTACTCAGTTCATTTCCAGTCCTAGTTCCCATCAGCCCATTTCCAGTGCTAGCCGATTTCAAGTCCTCGTACCTCCACCAGCCTATTTCCAGTGCTAACCCCTCATTAGCCCATTTCCAGTGTTAGCCCGCACATCAGCATTCCAGGCCTAGTCCTGCCCATCAGCCCATTTCCAGTCCTAGTCCCCTATTAGCCCATTTCCAGTGCTAGCCCATCCATCAGCACATTTCCAGTGGTAGCCAGACCATCAGCTCATTTCCAGTCCTAGCCCTGCCCATCAGCCCATTTCCAGTCCTAGCCCCCCCCATTAGCCCATTTCCAGTGCTTGCTCCTCTAAACAGCCTATTTCGAGTTTTAGTCCCCCATTAGCCCATTTCCAGTTTTATCCCCCCTATTTAGCCCATTTCCAGTGCTAGCCTCAATCAGCTCATTTCAGTGCTAGGCTCCCCCCCCCCAATCAGCTCATTTCCTGTCCTAGCCCCCCATCACTCCATTTCCAGTCCTAGAACCCCTATCAGCCCACTACCCATCCTAACCCACCCAGATCAGCCCATTTCCAGTGCTAGCCCCCCTATTCAGCCCATTTCCAGTGCTAGCCCCCCCATCAGCCCATTTCCTGTGTTCTTCAGGAACAAGCAGGAAGTCAGTCCTCACTTATGGGTGATGTCGGCACCGACAGAGCCCGCGCGGAGCAATTCCCCAGCTTTCAAAGAAAGCCTTTGGGATTGCTACCACACGTGCGTGGTCCTCTTCCTGCCCAAGGATGCCATCTTGCTCAGTCTCCCTTTTTCTGCCGAGCCCATTGGACGCACACCCTCGTCCCTCGGAAAAAGTTTCATTTTTTCGCCTTAACAGGCCTTCCTATTTTCCGGTTGCACCGGTCCTTCCCCTGCTCTATTCTTTTTAGAGCTGTTGGGGTTACTCTTTTCTCCTTATTTTTTCGTTACGGGCTTCGCGCCCTTTTTTCTTCCTTAACTGCTGGCCGCGTGGGTCTTTGACCTCGCAGGGGCCATTTTTGCCCCATGGCCACCAGCTTCAAAAAATGCGATAGATGCTCTAGGAACATGTCGCTTATGGACACTCACGACTGTTGTCTGCAGTGCCTCGGATCCGACCATGATCTGGAGCTCTGTTCGCTCTGCAAGAAAATGTCCTCTATGGTCCTGCTCAGCCGTAAGTAGAAGTCCGAAGACATTTTCCGAAAGGCTGCCTCGGAACCGGTGGTGCCCTCAGTCGTCTCTCCCCCAGTGGGGTCCCTCCCTGTGGCCCTGTGCTCTCGGCAGCACTCCAACCAGGGGTCCCCGGAGGTGGAACGGCGCAAGAAGAAGAAGGCCTCTAAGTCACTGTCGGGGGCTCCTGACAAGTGCGAGTGCCCCCACGCCCGGTCGCTTAGCCCCCTTTGGCGCTCCCGAGAGTCGGACAGGGAGCGGCCCTTACTGTATATAGCAGACTATAGATAGCTCAAGCTGTAGATATTGCACCTGCTAATTAAGATACACATGTATTACACCCACACACACACTACTATCCAACCACTGCATGCTAAACACCCCCACCCTATACAATTTGAATCATTTGTAATGAAAACCGCCTTGATTTTAGGACAAGGCAGGATACAAATCCATTTAAATAAATAAATAAAATAAATAAGGTACCCCGCACAGAAGCGGAGGCCTCCATCGAAGGCGCCCAGTCTCCCGAGCACTGTCCTGGTGAGGACCCCCTCTCCTCCTTGACGCGCAACCTGGTGACCCCGGTGTCGGCATCGCAGGGCGCCACGCCCGCATGGGAGTCCCGCATGCTGGTGCTGGAATGCAGCGTTTCTGCTTTCATTGCTTCCCAGCAGGTGCTTTGCTGACTCGTGCCCAGAGACCGTTGGTCTCTCGCAGCAGACACCGAAATCCATCAAGGAAACCCCCAAGAGCCGTGGGCCTCGTGAGGGTCCTTGATGTTGGTCTCACTCGCCCTCCCATTCCTCAGAGGAAAGGTCGTCCAGGGCCTCCAGCTCCAAGCGGGCGCAGGCCATTGGACAGGGCGATCTGCCTGGCTCGGACTCCTCGACCGATTTCTCGGAGTGGGAGTCTGATGGGGACACCTCCCTGGAAACCCGTACCCACCGGGATCTTCCATCAGACTCCTCACCGCCCGCTTTCCAGTGGTGACCGCCACCCGAAGACACCTCCTTCCTGGTGTTCATTCGGAACATGGCACAGGCCCTTAACCTGGCCACCCAGGCCAAGGAGGATCCTTGTGCTGAATAACTTGACATCCTTCAGTACGAGTCCCCGCCCAGGGAATCCCTCACTGTGCCTGTACCTCCCATTCTATCTTGGCTGTAGCACCGCATGTGGGAGGCCCCTGCCTCAGTCCCCATTATGAGCAAGCGTCTTGACACAATGTACAAGGTACAACGTGTGCAGGCTTCCGAAAGACCCAACTCCCACACACCTTGATGGTGGTGGAATTGGCCATGAGGAAGCAAAAGAGCCCGAAATCGCACTACCAAGGCTCCATGCTTTCCTGTCGCATCCAGGCATACCAACTGAACATCGGTATGTTCCTGCGCAATTTGGCTAAGGAGCTTGGTGGTTTCTCTGCAAGCCTCGAGGGAGAACCCCTCAATAGATTAGGCACTTTGTTAAAGTCCATCGCAGACTGCTCTAAGTACCTTTCCCAAACCGCCTACGATGGGTTCGCGACATCGGCTCGGGTGGCGACCGCGGGCTTTGGGGCCCACCGCCAAGCATGATTCCAATCCTCAGATTTGGAGCAATGGGTGCAGGACAAGCTCCTGGATGTGCCCTGTCTCGGCAAGCAGCAATTCGGCAAGTCGATGGAGGATAAGGCAGCGGAGATAGAGACGGAGTTCGTCATCAGAACCCATCTTTCCTGCAAGACCTCCACTCTGCCTCGAAAGAAAGAAGCAGCCAGCTAAGAAGCCCTTCTTCCCTAGAAAAGGCCTCCAGTACTGGGGCTACCCGCCATATCTGGCTGCCCCCATGCCAACCACCCCAGCGCAGAGTAAATCTGGCCAAGGGCATCGTAAGCCGAAGGGGCCGAAGGCAACCCACTCAGGGGTTTTGATGCCACCGGCATAGCCCCTCGTCCTCCGGCGACGCAGCAGCCAGTGGGGGGACGCCTCCCATTTCGCCCCTTCATGGGCTTCCATCACCTCAGATGCCTGGGTTCTCCAGGTCATCCGAGATGGCTATCGCTTCAACAGACTTCCACCCTGTTTCTCCCCGGCGGAGCCTCCTCGACTCCCCGCGCACCAGCTCCTGCTGCAGTGGGAATTACACTCTCACCTTGCCCAACAGGCAGTCGAGAAGGTCCCTTCACACCTTTGAGGTTGGGACTTCTATTCCCGGTACTTCCTCGTTCCGAAGAAGACGGGGGGGGGGGGTCTGTGGCCCATCCTCAACCTCCGCAGGTTAAACAGATTCCTGGTGCGGGAGAAATTCAAGATGTTATCCCTTGGTTTTCTGCTGCCCTTCCTCCAGCAGAACGACTGGCTATGCTCCTTGGATCTAAAGAACGCTTACGCCCACATTTTAATCCACCCCCAGCACAGACAGTATCTGTGCTTCAGGGTGTAGGGAGAGCACTTCTAATACAGGGTGCTTCCCCCCTTCAGCCTCGTGTCTGCCCTGCGAGTCTTCACAAAGTGCCTCGTCGTGATTGCCACTCACCTTTGGCGTCAGGGCGTACCGGTCTTTCCCTACCTCGACGACTGGCTCATTACGGGCTCCTCGGTTGAGGATGCTCGGCAAGCGATGTCGCGCACCATTCTCCTCTTAGAGAGCTTGGGGTTCTTGGTCAACTACCCAGTCTCACCTCGAGCCCGTGCAGGCTCTCAAGTTTATCGGGGCACATCTCGATACTCAATAGCCTTCTTGTTGGTGGATCGCGCCACCCGCCTCCAAGCTCTGGCGGCTCACGTCCAGAGCGTTCCCCAGGTTACCACTCAGACCATGCTACGTCTCCTAGGCCACATGGCCTCGACCCTATATGTTGTCCGCCATGCCCATCTGCACATGCAGACGGCCCAGTTGTGTCCCAGTGCCCAATGGAGCCACTCCCTCGGACACCTCAGGGACCCCATCAAGATACTACCCGACCTCCATCTGTCCCTGAACTGGTGGCAAAACCCCCACAAACTCCTGTGGGACTGCCCTAATAGGCCCCGCAGCATGATGAGGTGCTGACGACAGATGCTTCCCTGTTAGGGCGAGGAGGCCACTATGCATGCAGGGGCAATGGTCGCCTGAGGAGTCTCAGCAGCACATAAATTTGCTCGAGCTCCGGGCAATTCGGTGGGCCCCGAGGGCCTTCGAGGAACACCTCAGCGGGAGGTCGGTTCTCGTGCAGACCGACAAACGTGGCGATGTTCTACATCAACAAGGAGGGAGGCACGGGATCGCACTCCCTCTGCAAGGAAGCAGTCCTCATCTGCTTTTTCGCTTTCTGACAGAGGATGTCCCTCAAGGCGATGTACCTTCTGGGTCAGGAGAATGGCCTGGCGGGCAGACTTAGCAGAATCCTTCGTGTAAGGGTACATTATTCCTTTCCCAGCACTTCTTATCACTAACCCTTGGGACGTCCGTCTGGGTCGAGGAATCACCTTATCTTCTTTGTCTGGAATCCAGGGGAAAAAACACACACACACACCTGCACATAAGTGGTATGCAGTTTATTCCAAAGGGTGGAGGTATTGTCCGTATTTTATACATTCTTAGAAACATAGTCATACGTCATTCACCCATCTTCTGGGGGCCCACTATAGTTTATCAGTAACTAATGTAAATACAAGTCATCCTTGAGTAGAACAATCAGTTTAGCTTATACAGCACATTCCTTTTTCCATACCCACCAGAATGTACAAAGGGCACACACATAGGATTCTGATTTCTATAGGATTCTAATTTCTCTTGTGCAGGCCTCCTGTATATGCACTTAAACTAAGAATTATTATTATTTCCTAACAATCCCCCCTTTGGGCCTGCATAGGCCCACTATAAGAACAGCCTAACAATCTACTACAAAATAACTAAACAGGCATTATTAATGGAACATCTGTATGTGGCAGCTCAAGTACATCAGCCACCATAAAAGCAGGAGTATAAAAATACATAAAAGTGGTAGAGCTTTGTAGGGCCTTTCAACAACAGTCAAGAACAAATGAAAATATACAACAAAGAAGAACAAGAATTATAAAATCGCTCAATAAGGCAATAAGCAGTCCTTTGAGACCACCCCAAAGAAAGATACATAGAAACTTCCCTGTAGTTGAAGAACAGTATAGAGCAGTATTAGGCAGACTAAAAGCAGAAACAATAAAACAATCCGTAGCATTAAAACTAGAGACAGTTTACAATGAACAAGGGACCTAGTCATATCCCAAAGAGAGGCGAGTAACACCAATGTTATACAAAAAGTAGAAAAAGAAACATGGGGCTGGGTGCAGTTTAAATTGTAAACTTCTGCATTTCACACAGATTAGAAGGTACAGTAATGAGACATGTTGAGAGAAAAGCTCCAGTTTGTAGCGAGCTGCGCACACAAAAAGTAAGGCAGTCTGGGCAAGTAGTATTGCCGTATTAACAGTTCCCGAAATGGACTGAAGGAGGCACCACATGAGTGGTAGGAGGAGTCAACACAGTCTTGTGCGTGATGGTCAGGAGGCTGGAACCAAAGATGTCAGTGGAGACGATACACGCTTGATTCTTGACGCATGGATCCACGAAGGGGAGGAGTCACACAGGATGGCTGTCCATGTAATGGCGATCACTGTAGTTTGAAGGTCCGTAGAGCGGGTCTGAGGTACCGTGCTTTTGAGGTGCTCTGACCTGTCACCAACCTTGAAGGGATATATTGGTTCGGTACCTCTAGGCCGAAAGCTGCTTTTCTTCAGGAGTCTTCTCCTCTCCTCTCCAGTTGCTAGGGACTTGGCTGCCCCGGCGTCAGCTACTTCTCATCCTGGTCCTGAAGCCTGATCTGTATATGGAGAATGTTTCCAGCGAGGGCAATGGCTTCAGGATCTTTTAGCCGCCACCTTCACTGTAATCAATGTTATCAGAAGAACTTGGAACGGTCCCATACTGGAAAAGGGGCTTGTACTGTGTGCTGGTGGTATGTCTTTACCAAAATCCAGTCTCCGGATTGAAAGAAAAGAGCTGAGTCATCCAGCAGAAAGGACTGGACCTGCTGAGCATACCTGTGGAGGGAAGAGAGTTGCCTCTGCTGCTAGGAAATACAAGAGATCAAATGTGAGGCTCAGGGGTTTAAAAAATAAGCAGTCTTCCATATAACAGTTCAGAGGGAGAAAAAGTTCAGTCTACTCCCTTAGGGCAATTTTTTTTGTTTGTTGTTTGTTTGTTTTTTGAACAGAGTCAAAGGCAAGACAGTTTAGTGTCTTTACAAAGTTTTTTTTAAAGATTTCGGAGGTTCCCCCCTTCGTGGGTTGCTGTTTGCACACAACAGCCAATCCTAAGCAACTCAATTTAGCTAATACATTTTTGACAAGATGCCCACACATCCTCAAATTTTTTCACAATTTTAGAATTATACCAATTTGTAAAAATTTGTGTAAGTAACTTTCCTCCTTTAGCTTCATGTGTCGGGCCAGGACACATAGAGGCAAAAGGGATAAAAGCATCTGAAAAGCACCACATGGCCAGTGTGGGTCTCCCCAAGCTCATTAGGATGAAAAGTGCACTCAGCCTATCTCCAAGTGTCTATTTCCAATTATTGGATATATCTCTGGGCTAGATGACTTCCAAAATTGGAGTTAATGGGGATGGCATAATCAAATATTGTAGAGTATTCATTGTCAGTTTTCTTTCTAGGTGGATACATCGGATACATCATTTCACATTTCAATTTACCCTCATCATTTTATAATGTTAATCTGAGTTCTCTTTTCCAACATGAACATTCCATCACACTCCTCTCAACACCACTTTTTTTCCACTTACATCATTCCATCAAACTACATGCATAGGTCCTTCTGTCTTTTTTATACCATACTAGTGTATCCTTATTTGGCAAGACTGCTAAGAACATCAAACAATTGTTAGAAACTTAGTATTTTTGTAAACAAAAGGTATATATACATATCAATGTAGATCCTTTTCAATAAGCATAACAATATGAGTAAACAGTGCTCATTCTAATTAGCAACTGCCTAAACAAAATATAGATAAAGTCCTTACAATATAGACTAGTGCTTCACGGCATTTTATAACATCAATCCCAATAGGAAGGAGTATGGCTCATATCTCTTGTATAACTAGAATCTATCGTATACACTGTTCTCAGCGAGAGTGCTGTTGGACTGATTTTAAAATTGCAGTGTTCACAAGGATTTGGGTAAGCTACTCATTAATTATGGTGTCAAAAAAAGATCCTTTTGAGGTGAGAGATCTAAGAGGATACAAGGCATTGGTGGTTGGGCCTCATGGCAATGTTTCCTCGGGTTCTTCTTGGCCTATTCCCCCCTGCCTAGTCATGTCTCTTCAGAGGCATAAATATGCAAGGTTCATGTTCTTCAGGCCTTGTGGGTCCTCGAGGAGTCTTAGAGCAGTTAGAATTCCGGTGGCCCAGATCATCACACTCGGAGCAGCACGTTTATTGCCTTTCCCAAGGCTATAGCCTCACCTTCTGTCTCTCTCTCTCTCACTCTCTGCTTTTTTTTTTTTCAATGAACTCACGTTAATGTTATTATTTACAAATATTCTCATATTTCCTGGGAACTAAGCTTCATCTTTCCACTAAATGAGATCTATATGCTTGGGAACAGAGCAATTTCAGATCAGCCTCTTTCCAAAATTCTATAATTTCTGTGTATACTGAACCTCTACATAATGTACTGCTACAAGTATTTTTGGTAACATAAGGTGTGTGATAAGGAAGCTTATCATAGCTCAGGTAGGAGCTATAGAAAAGATGATGTGACTCCGAACAAGCAACCTGTCAGTTTTGGTAGAAGTAAGAAAACAGAGTTTTCACATAAAAGACTACCAGTCCCAGAATGCACCAGGTTTCCAGCAGCCATGAGAGGGGCTGAAGTGAGAAAATGTGTGTGCAATCAAGAGAGCTATGAGGTAATCCCTAAGCACTCATCTCAAAGGGCAGGGCCTGATTCAACACAGCTGCGCTGTGTTAGGGAGGAGCACACATTAGGACAGAATAAGAATAGAGCTTATTATTCAGATAACAGCTACAGAAAGAGCTTCAGACACAGATACAGCAACGGCTACAAGCTCAAGCACCAGTATCACCTGGAGAAACAGAAGCCAAGCCAAGCGGATAGAGAAAGAAGGAAACTCTCTGGAAGGAAGAGAAGAAAGCCCATTGGATGGTCTGGGAGAGTCCAAGGCAGTACCCATACTGGGAGGTATTCCAAGTGCCAGCAGAGTCCATTGGACTGGAGTCAGCCAGAGGAATGGAATGGCAGAGATAGGAATCACCAGTGGCTACCTGGAAGAGAGAAGACTGCACGTGGAAGGGACTCTCAGACCAAGGCCAGAAGGTATGTGAGAGGAGATCCAGTGTCCAGGGATCAAGATTGGAAGGCTGGACATCAGAATTGGATTACATACTGGCCAGGCTATACAGAGAGGAATTATGATAGCAGGAGAGGCTCAGATATGAACACTGATCCAGACCCTATCTATAATAGTGAATGGCAGCAAGGGAATAAGCATTCTCATGATAGTGCCTTATGGAAAGACTCATCTGTGCCAATGTATGATAGTGACCCTATGCTGATTGATGAAGGGGGAGATACAGCAGATGAAACTATTCATTACATGGACTGTTCTCTATCTAAATGCTATTGCTAGCTTTCTGTGAGCAAACACATCAGCCATCACAAAGAAACCTAACTTTGTTCTTTATTTCCACTGCAAACAGCTCTTAAAGCAGGATTTGGGTTCACACAGTAGCAGCCAGCCAGCTAAAGGGTTTCGGCTGGTCAATTGATAGTAATTAAAGCTGCACCTGATTGTGTGTGTGAGCAAGGGAGAATCACTGCTGGGATCTGTGTGGAAAATAAGCAGAAGTTAACCTAACAAGCAAAGTTTATTCATTTCTTTGTGCCTTTTTATTTGGTAATTATTTGCTAAGAAAACATTAGCTAATTGCCTGACAAGCTAAAGGTGGTTTTCTGATTTGCTTTGTGACTTTATGTTATCCATTTAAACACTGCAAGCAAGTAACCTCATTTATATTGCTACCAAGCATATTTGTGCTGGGTGAATTAAACCCCATCAATAAAAGAATAATTTTTATTGGCTTTACCACTTGGTTTCACAACTCAATTATTGTCTTCAGCTGTGTTTGGGAGTGAATGAACTACATTACCCACAATACCTTGCAAGAATCATATGAATATATGCATCGTCAAGATTGTGTAAGTTCTCACCCTAGGCAGCCGTCTGACAGGTGCAAGTGTGTAAACTAAAGAAAATTAATATCTCACAGTGCTGCAACATATATCTGTTTTCTCTGCAACATATATCTATTTTTTCTCAGGAACTGTGCGGAAACTGAAAATAGAAACTTTTAGAACAAGGTACACTTTTTCTCTGGACACTTAACACGTAAAATTCAAATACAAAAAAACAGTTGAATTTATCCTAAAATCCAATATTGTAACAAATAAAACTGAGATGTTACTGTCGTGTTCATCAGTCATCAGCACCGAGCTAAACAATGCCAAGTAATTAACTTAAAATCTTACAGTTCAGGAAACAGACATTCAAATAACATGAAACTGCAAAAAGGTGAATTCAAAATCATGCTTTGTCAGATTTAAATTAAAACCCTATACATAATATTTAAGACTGGTATCAAACTGATCTGAAACAAAGAAATTATGTTAAAGCAATTTGCTTAGAGTAACAGTTCAACCTTGATGTTATCTCAAACACAAACAGCAAAGTAAACAGCAGGTCTGTCCCGTGACCGGATTCCTTCAGGCAAATGCAGATAGCTGAACAAGAGAGACAGGAGTCCTAAATACTAAAGTTTAAAAAGAAAAAGTTGCTTGAGAATTGTCACTAATTGTGATTGCTATTAATTAAATTCCTATAGTTACACTCTGTGTTTCTATAATATATGAACAATAATTATGACCTCTGAGGTGCTTGCCACAAAATATAAAATCATTGTTTTTTTTAAACTCTTTAAGTTTACTCAATAGCATACACAAAGACCAGACACATAATAACAGGACTTTCTTATTCACTCAGGATTCAAATCATTTTTTTTCAAGTTGCAGTCTTTTAATTACTGGCTCAGGATGCCCCATTGTCCTGATAGGGTTCCCAACCCCTACTTTGAAGGTTAAAGAAAAACAATCCAAAACCATTTGTGCCTTCTGTAGCCCACGGGAGGGGCTTCCCCCTTTCCCTCTCTCTTCTTTGTTCTCTTTGTTAAGTTTCTGATTTCGTTTCTGATGTTGTAGGGGGAAGGGATAGCCCCAACCTAATTTTTGTTTTTTCCAAGACACCCTGAATCTTTTCTTTCCCAAGAAATGCAGCAGATTGTGAATGGCTTCTATCACAACTGGTTTCTCCTGCCCTAAACTTTATAGATCATCTACATAGTGCCTAGAGAGCAAACTCAAACATATACCTCAAATCTACAATACTAAACCATTTGTGTTCATGCAAAATTAGCTCAATATTTTTAACCAAAAGCATAAATATACAAATCAAGGGGTTTCTTTTGAAATAAGGTTTTCAAAGGAAAGTATCCGTTGCTAGGTCTGGACAATCTTATTCAGATTCCTTAAATCCTGCACCAACCAGCAAGTAAAAGAAAACAATATTTACTGTAAACAAAATATATATATATATTTTTTTAGCTTGTTGGGAAGGACACAAAGGAGTTACTTATTTGGGAAACTTCTGTTTCAGTTCTTATTTAAACAAGAGACAAATCAAAGCTTACAAGTGCTTTCTTAAAAAACTTCGCCCTGCATAATGAACTAGACTCTCTCCCTTGATTTCTCCCCTTCAGACTTACCAGTCACATAAAGGGTTAACACCTAACAAATCCAAGCAACCAAAACAGCAGGAGGAGAGATACATTCCTTTGTGCAAAGGAAACAACAGTATTTCATCATTAGCATCTTACAGTTCTTATCATTCTCCCCCTTTTCCTTACCGCGGTCTGTGCACAAAATTACTCAATTGCTGCAGCGCTTACTGGTTCACAACACCTCTGTTCACTTTTTTTTTTTTTTTCAACTCCGGGACCATTACCAGCTAGTAAAGAGACCTCTCCACAGAGAAGGAGGTGAGACTGTTGAAATCCACAGGACGCGTCCTCGCACCTCCACTCAGCAGGAGTCACTCCACTGTGGGAAAATCCCGGCGAGCCCCAGCTGTTATTTACACTTTTACCTGTGGCCAATTCACCTTTAGCCAACCTGGCCAATGAGACTCTGAGAGGGATATTGTGAAGCAGATTAAGAGCTCTTTTAGTATTTCATTATTCAGTACATTGCTATAGCAATGGGTGTCTAAATACAGACACACCCTTTTACATATTTCAGTGACAGTTATACCGTTGTTAAGTACAAAAGTAATTTTCTTTCTATTTAGCTTGTCTTCTTACAATATGGCAATAAATAGACACTCTGCAAACAAATAATAATTTACGTTTTAGTATGCTGTTTAACTTTAAGTTTCTGTTCTGTCTGCCTGTCCGTAACCTTTGAACACAAAGAACAGGAAGGGAGGGGGAGGGAAAAGCAAAGCAGTGGAAGAATAAACAAACACCACTTGTCACTTGCATTCCAGAGTCATCAGTTCTAGAGAGGGGGGGGGGGGGTGTCGTATAGGCACAGAGATAACAGACTCCTGTAACTTACACTGACAATTTGTGTAGAATGGCTGTTTTTTAGCTGCAGTTTTAAAACTTATCACAACATATAGCAGAACATGTACTCCCGCAGATTCTGGAGTGGCCCCCTCACCTTGGGACCCCCCCCATCCTCTAATTAATTCACAACAAACGCACGGCTGGCCAGACACACAAGCATACAGAGAAGGAGAAGGATATTACCACAGACCCAGCAGGACGTCCCTGTTATTCACTGCGCTACCCAAGCGCATATTCCCAGCGCTACCGAAGCGCATTTTCCCAGCGCTACCGAAGCGCATTTTTCCAAGACGAGCTACCAAAGCAACGTCAATTAAAAAATCCTTGTGCAGCTACCAAAGCTGCTTCAATTTAGAAAGTGCATCGGGGAAATCCAAACTTCTGGCACCAAATTGTAAGGGTACATTATTCCTTTCCCAGCACTTCTTATCACTAACCCTTGGGACGTCCGTCTGGGTCGAGGAATCACCTTACCTTCTTTGTCTGGAATCCAGGGGAACAAACACACACACACACCTGCACATAAGTGGTATGCAGTTTATTCCAAAGGGTGGAGGGATTGTCCGTATTTTATACATTCTTAGAAACATAGTCATACGTCATTCACCCATCTTCTGGGGGCCCACTATAGTTTATCAGTAACTAATGCAAATACAAGTCATCCTTGAGTAGAACAATCAGTTTAGCTTATACAGCACATTCCTTTTTCCATACCCACCAGAATGTGCAAAGGGCACACACATAGGATTCTGATTTCTATAGGATTCTAATTTCTCTTGTGCAGGCCTCCTGTATATGCACTTAAACTAAGCATTATTATTATTTCCTAACACTTCGCCCCCACAAATGGCGGCTGGATCCCAGAATAGCAGACCAGCTGTTTCTCCGCTGGGGACGCAGGTGATAGACCTTTTTGCCAGCCCCCAGAACGCGCAGCTCCCCTGTTTTTGCAGGCCAGTGCAGCATCCAAGCAGGGAGAGCCCTGATGCATTTTTCCTGGACTGGTCATCCAGCCTAACTATGCATTCCCTCCCTTCCCTCCCTCATTGTGAGGACTCTTTTCAAGGCTCAGAGGGACAGGGCTTCATTGATTCTCGTGGCCCCCTTGTGGCCTCGGCAGCCTTGGTTGCCGTTGATGGAGCCTCCTGTTCCCCTGGGCTCTGCCCCGGATCTCCTGACACAGATGGAGGGTCGGGTTCTGCACCCGAACCTAACCTCCCTATCCCTCATGGCCTGGTGGCTGAACGGGTCTCCCTAGCCTCCCTGAACCTTCCAGAGGTGGTCGAGGAAGTCCTCCTCCCATCGAGTAAGGACACCACTAAACGAGCCTATGCCTTCAAGTGGAGATGCTTTTCCATCTGGTGATCCGAGCACCAGATTGACCCCTGCTCATGCCCCGTTCGATGGGTCCTCCAATAACTCCTCCATCTCTCGAGAGAAGAGCTGAAGTCTAACTCTGTCAGGATACACTTAAGCAGAGGGAAACAGCGGAAGAAATGACCACGGCCTACCAGATGATAAATGAAATTCTTTATTGAGGACCCAGGTGATAAATAAAATTCTTTATTGAGGACCCACCATGGCCTACACCAAATGGGACAACATCTTCAAGGATACACTTAAGCGCCATTTAGGTGAATCACTTCCCAATCATGCGGGGTCTTCTGCTTTCCAAGCCACTCATCCCCTGGCGGAATGGGACCTGAATGTGGTGCTCATGAAACTCACCTGTCCACTCTTCGAGCCGATGGCGAAGTGTTTGCTCCGGCACCTATCCCGCCAAGTCAGTGAGCTCCAGGCTCTCATGACTAATACCCCTTACACCAGGTTTTAGCAAAACAGGGTGGTCCTCCATACCCACCCTAAGTTCCTGCCTAAAGTCGTTTCGGACTTCTATTTCAACCAGGAGATAGTCCTGCTGACCTTCTTTCCGAGGACCTATACTGACCAGACATCGATGGCTCTCCACACCCTCGACTGCAAATGGGCCCTCGCTGTTTACTTGCAGCATATCCAGACTCATCGCAAGTCTGGCCGGCTTTTTGTGACCTATGATCCTAATAGACCAGGGCAAGCAGTCACCAAGCACAACCTCTCAGTTTGGGTGGCCGACTGCATCGCTTTCGCCCATGCGAAATCGGGTGCCACACTAGATCGTCGAGTCACCGCACACGGGGTTTGGGCCAAGGCGGCCTCGCTGCGCTCCATGCCCCTGATGGACATCTGATGGGCGGCAACCTGGTCTTCCACGAATACCTTCGCCTGTAGGATTTAAGGGTTTGTTTTATTATATTAAATTGTTAGCTCTCTGACTGGGAGTTCTTTAAAGGGTTTTTTGTACCTTTTTAAAGCAAGGTTACTTTCTTTTTGGTGCTTTAGTGGGACTTTCCTTGAGCACAGTAGGTGGTTGAACTCCAGTAACCTCTTCAGCTTTGGGAGCTGCTAACACCTAATCAGGAGTTAGTGGGCCTGATTACCTGAGAGCAGCTGAGGGCCTGCATAAAAGGCTCCAGTGCCCTGCCCTGTTCAGGCTTTCCTACAGGATCTCTCCAGATCAACCAACTGTAAGGATTTAAGGGTTTGTTTTATTATATTAAATTGTTAGCTCTCTGACTGGGAGCTCTTAAAAGGGATTTTTGTACATTTTTAAAGCAAGGTTACTTTCTTTTTGGTGCTTTAGTGGGACTTTTCTTGAGCACAATAGGTGGTTGAACTCCAGTAACCTCCTCAGCTTTGGGAACTGCTAACACCTAATCAGGTGTTAGTTCCCTCCCTACCCACCCCGACTCCCACCCACCCCTAGCGAGTAGTCTTGCTTTATAGGGCACCTCCCCATTTGACAAAGCACAGAGAATTGGACCAGCACATTTTGAATATAATTAAGGAGATTTAACTGCTTTTTCTCTGAAAGGACAGCTGGGAAACCGGCTGGTACTTGGTAGATCTCTCTCTTTCGCTTTAACAGATACCTAAGCTCCACGAACAGAACAATGGCTGGGAAAAATCGTATCGCTATAGCTGTTGCCCCCGTTACAGCTTCTGCCTCGATCCAGACAGAGGTCCTAATGCCAGTTGATGGACCGGTTCCATGTGCAGGGTGCCTGCATGCTGAAGCTCTGAGGAAACAAGTGGAGGAACTCAGAGAGGAGGTGGCGAGGCTGAGGAGCATTCAAGACAGTGAGAAGTGCATTGATGAGATGCTTCTTGCAGCAACCAAGCTCTCCAGCAGAGGAGAAGATGGGTGCCAACAGAATGTCGATGGTTGGACACAAGTCACCAGGGCCTGCAAAATCACCAATCCAACTTCTCCAGTCCTTGAACTGAAGAACCATTATGCAGCCCTGGAAGTGGAGGAGGTGAAAGCATCCCTGGAAAGGGAAGAACCAGAGCTCAAGTACCCCAAAGTTGCAGAATCAGTGACCACAAGGAAACGAAGGGTAGTGGTGGTTGGAGACTCTCTTCTGAGGGGTACTGAGGTGTCCATCTGCCGACCAGACTTGATGTCCAGAGAGGTATGCTGTCTGCCCGGTGCCAAAATCCAAGATGTTACGGAGAGTTTGCCGAGACTTATCAAGCCTACTGACTATTATCCAATGTTTCTAATCCATGTTGGAACAAATGATACTGCCAGGTATACCTCTAAACGTATCAAAAGTGACTTCATGGCTCTGGGACAGAGGGTGAAGCAGTTAGGTGCACAGGTGGTGTTCTCTTCAATCTTCCCTGTTGAGGGTAAAGGCCAAGGCAGAGAGGCTCGCATCCTGGAGATGAATGCATGGCTGCGTGGATGGTGTCATCGAGAGCATTTTGGTTTCCTAGACCATGGGATGCTGTTCCAAGGGTTGCAGAGCAGAGATGGCATCCATCTGTCCAAGAAAGGTCAACGCGTATTCAGTAGTAGACTGGCTAATCTACTGAAGAGGGCTTTAAACTAGATTCATTGGGGATGGGTGAAGAAAGCCCCCAGGTAGGTGATACATTAAATAACTTTATGGAAATGGGCAACAGGGGTAACATATGGAAAGCAGTGTGTATAAATGCACGTAGCATGGGAAATAAGATCCCTGATGTTGAAGTTTGGTGGGAGTGGCTGACTTAGATTTAGGGGCAGTTATAGAAACATGGTTCACAGAAAACCATGATTGGGATGTAACTATACCTCGCTATACTTTATTCAGAAAGGACAGGGTAGGAAGTAGGGGAGGAGGAGTGGCACTATATGTACAAACTACTATTAAAGCTTTGGAATTACAGAGCTTAAAAGGGAGAGGGGAGGCATTGTGGGTTAAACTAGAAAGAGGGACAGAGAAATCTATTTACATTGGTGTGATATACAGACCTCCCTCACAAGAGGAAGAGGTGGACAGAGTTAATTGAAGACATGTGCAGCATTGCTAGGAAAGGGGAAGTGCTACTGATAGGAGATTTCAATATGCCAGATGTTGATTGGCACATTCCTGCTGCAGTATCATCTAGAAGTAAGGAGATCCTGGATTCTCTACAGGGAGAACTATTCAGGCAATTGGTAACAGACCCCACATGTGAAGGGGCCATACTGGACTTGGTGCATACTGTGAGAGATAGTGAGTGATAGCTACCTCATATAACCCTATTAGGAGGCTGCCTAGGGTGTTTAAGTTGCCTTTGATACAAAAAGAGTCTTGTAGTCAAGTGGTAAGGCAAAAATAATATTAGGGCTTTATTCCCTGCCCTGATGGGATATTCCTGGGATACAACAAACAATATGAAACAAAAGAACTGTAGCACAGAAAATATCTTCTTTCCTTTAGGCACCATCAGCTGGTTGCTTTGCACACGTTCAACATAAAGATACAATATCGTCAGATAAACAAATTGTACAATCCATGGGCACAGGGTCAAAATTATAGCTGCTGTTCTCCCACTGCATTAACTCAGACTCACTTATGATTGCATATGGGTCACACTCTTCACAGCTGCTGTCTTCCTTAAAACTCTCCTGCGAGTCATGGGCTAACTTTTCTAGAAAGGGCTCTTTAAATCCAGGACTCTGAATGCCTGGTATATTAAAAGCTTCCTTATGGCTTTCCCTTCTTCTCCACGCTGGTGGAATTACTGTATAACTTTCAGTATCAAAGTTACTTCTGATGCCATGCCCTTGCCTTTCAAACCAAACAGAACTTCTTGCCTTTTCTTTAGCAAAGCTAGGTTCCCACCTCTTAGCTGTGGTTCTGTCTCTTATATCTGGGCTTCTGTCAGCTCTCTCCTGGGCTCTCCAACTACCAGGAATCCTAGCAGGGTCCTGGGCAGGGTGCTGGCTGTTTCCTGCTCTGCTGCCACACCTACTGCTTCCTTCCCTCAGTGGATTTCCTCCAGCATGACGTGTGTTCACTGGATGCTGGCTTAGTCCTCCCAGGTCGCTGCCCCTACTGGCCTTCCCTGGTTCTACCCTGCAGCTTTTATCCTTGTTCTCTTTGCATGCTGCGTGGGTTTCTGAGCACAGGTGTTCCTGATTAGCCTTCCTGCTTCTAGCTACGTCAGGACTAGTGCAAGGACATTTTACTCTAATGCCTTTTTGCTTTTCTTGTGCTGAGTTTGTTTGCTGCTCAGCTAATTCTACATGTGCTGAGTTTGTCTGCTGCTCAGCTACTTCTACATGAGCTGGGTTTGTTTGCTGCTCAGCTAATTCTACATGAGTTGAGTTTGTCTGCTGCCCAGCTGCTTCTGAGGTAAGTTCCCTACTTTTCCCTAACTCCATGGGCTCTGTGCCAGCTGCTGTGTCACATTACCAATGGTGAAAGTGTTTCTGATGTTGTAGTGGGAGATCATTTTGCATCCAGTGATCACCAGATGGTGTGGTTCAGTATTAGGACTAGGGCTGTTAGAATCCATTCAAAGGCGAGGATCTTAGACTTTAGGAAGTCTAACTTTGCGAAGATGGGCCAATACCTCAGGGAGTCGTTAGTGGGATGGGAACAGCTGAGGGATGTAGAAAAACAGTGGGAAAAACTGAAAGGGGATATTTTAAGGGCAACCAACCTTTTTGTTAAAATGGTAAATAAAGGTAAAAGGAAAAGGAGACCGCTATGGTTTTCGAAAGAAGTAGCTGAAAAAGTGAAGAAAAAGAGGGAGGCCTTCATGAAATACAAGAGATCACAGAGAGAGGAAGACAGGCATCTGTATTTGGAAAAACATAGAGAAGGTAGCAAAGTAGTCAAGAGGGCAAAGATTCAAAAGGAGGAGGAAATAGCCAATGCAATAAAATGGAGGGATAAGACTTTTTTCAGATATATTAGTGAGAAGAGGAAGGGCAAAAGTGGTATTATCAGACTCAAAGGTGCAGGGGAGGAATATGTAGAAGCTGATAAGGATAAAGCGGAATTGCTTAACAAATATTTTTTGTTCTGTGTTCATAGATGAAGAACCAGGTGCAGGACCTCAGAAAACACCCACAAATAGGAACAGAAGCAAAGGCATCTTGAACAATTTTCAAAAGACTGTGTTTGTGAGAAACTAGATCAACTTAAAGTAGACAAAGCGATGGGACCAGATGGGATACACCCGAGAATACTGAGGGAACTTGGGGACGTTCTAGCAGCTCCACTGACTGACCTTTTCAATGCCTCGTTGGAATCGGGAGTGGTGCCAAAGGACTGGAGAGAGGCTCATGTGGTGCCTTTACACAAAAGCGGAAGTAAGGATGTGGTTGAAAACTACAGGCCGGTTAGTTTAACTTCGGTGGTGAGTAAATTATTGGAAACACTGCTGAAAGAGAAAATAGTGAGGTTTCTGGAGTCCAGCGGATTACAGGATCCGAGGCAGCATGGATTCACCAGAGACAGGTCTTATCAGACAAATCTGATTGATTTCTTTGAATGGGTGACCAGGGAGTTGGACCGAGGGAGAGCCCTAGATGTGGTGTATTTAGATTTCAGTAAAGCCTTTGACACTGTTCCTCACAGGCGACTTATAAGCAAACTGAGCACCCTAGGGATGGACCCTAAAGTTACTGCTTGGGTTAGAAATTGGTTGGGTGGGAGGCGACAAAGAGTACAAGTAAATGGAGCTCATTCTGAGGAGAAGGATGTTATCAGTGGTGTGACCCAGGGATCTGTCCTTGGTCTGATTCTTTTTAACATCTTTGTTAGTGATATAGCGGAAGGGCTTTCAGGTAAGGTTTGCCTCTTTGCGGATGATACCAAAATCTGCAATAGAGTAGACACCCAGGAAGGGGTAGATAACATGAGGAGGGATCTAGCTAAGCTTGAAGAATGGTCTAGAATTTGGCAGCTGGGATTTAATGTTAAAAAATGTAAGGTCATGCATTTGGGCTGCAGCAATCCAAGGGAGCAATATAGTATAGGGGGTGAAGTACTTTTGTCCACTAAAGAAGAGCGGGACCTAGGCGTGGTTGTGTCTGATGATCTTAAATTAGCTAAACAGGTAGAAAAGGCAACGGCAAAAGCTAGAAGGATGCTTGGGTGCATACGGAGAGGAATGGCTAGCAGAAAAAAGGAGGTGATAATGCCTCTGTATAAGTCTTTGGTGCGACCTCATTTGGAGTATAGTGTGCAATTCTGGAGACCGCACCTTCAAAAGGATGTGAACAGGATGGAGTCTGTGCAGAGGGTGGCTACTAAAATGATTAGTGGTCTTCATTATAAAGCATATGAGGACAGACTGAAGGATCTTAATATGTACACCTTAGAGGAAAGGCAGGATAGAGGTGATATGATTGAGATGTTTAAATACCTCCGTGGCATAAATGTTCAGGGAGAGAGCCTCTTTCAATTGAAAGCAAGTTCTGTTACGAGGGGACATGGGATGAGGGTGAAGGGAGAAAGATTCAGGAGTGATATGCGGAAATATTTCTTTACGGAAAGAGTAGGGGATCCGTGGAATAGTCTCCCAGTGGAGGTGGTAGAGATGAGGACAGTAACTGAATTCAAAAAAGCATGGGACAAACACAGAGGATCTCTAAAGGTAAAAAGGGGACTGTTGTAGTTGTTATGGAAGGATAGACTAGATAGGCCATGTGGTCTTTTTCTGTCGTTATATTTCTATGTTTCTAGCTAGGGAGTCCCATAAGTGAGGACTGACTTCCTGCTTGTTCATGGAGAAAGCGCAGTTACTCACCTGTAACAGGTGTTCTCCAGGTTCAGCAGGATTCAGTCCTCACTACCCTCCCACCTCCCCTGATGAGTTGCTAAATATTTGTCCTTCCCTTGCCATCTGCTTGGTAGGGCTCGAGCAAAGGGACCTGACAGAGCAAGATGGTATTCTCCATAGAAACTGAATCTGGACGAACCCTCTTTCTTTTGAGAGTCTGGCGTCTATGTCAAGTACTGTTACCTACCTTGTCAGGATCATCATTGTTGGACCCCCCCGATGTTGGTTCCCCCCTCCTATTACTACTGAGCTGATTAATATACTTCCCCCCTTTTTTTGTTAAACCGCTTTGACCCCGTGAAAAGCGGTATAGAAATGCAGCTAAATAAATAAGGTGACACCCTTGGGCGGGAAGAGGACCACACATGCGTGGTAGCAATTCCAAAGGCTTTCTTGCTGCGCGCGGGCTCCATCGGTGCCGACGTCACCCATAAGTTAGGACTGCTGTCCCTGGAGAACACCTGTTACAGTTGAGTAACTACGCTCTAGCTCCACAATCAACTCATTTCTAGTCCTAGCCCCCCATCAGCCCATTTCCAGTGCTAGCCCCTCCCAATCAGCCCATTTACAGTCTTAGCCCCCATCAGCACATTTCTAATGCTAGCCCCCCCTAAGCAGCCCATTTCTAGTCCTAGCCCCCATCAGCCCATTTCCAGTCCTAGCCCATCCCAATCAGCCAGTTTCCATTCCTAGCCCTATCAGCCCATTTCCAGTGCTAACCGTTCTAAGCAGCCCATTTCCAGTGCTAGCTCCCCAATCAGCTCATTTCCAGTCCTAGACCCCAATCAGCCCATTTCCAGGGCTAGCCCCCCCTACTAGCTCATTTCCAGTCCTAGCCCCCCATCAGCCTATTTCCAGTCCAAGCCTATTGATCAGCCTATTTCCAGTGCTAGCCCCCCTATTCAGCCAATTTCTAGTGCTAGCCCCTCCCTAATCAGCACATTTCAACCCAGCACTCCCATCAGCCCATTTCCAGTGCTAGCCCCCCCCAAACAGCTAATTTCTAGTCTTATCCCCCCAGCACCCTATTTCAGGTGCTAGCCCCCCTACTCAGCTTATTTCCAGTCCTAGCACCTCCCATCAGTCCATTTCCAGTCTTAGCACCCATCAGCCCATTTCCAGTGCTAGCCCCCCCCCCCACCGGTCAACCCATTTCCAGTGCTAGCCCCTCCCAATCAGCCCATTTCCAGTCTTAGCCCCCCTCAGCACATTTCTAATGCTAGCCCCCCCATCAGCTCATTTCCAGTGCTAGCCCCCCATAAGCAGCCCATTTCCAGTCCTAGCCCCCCATCAGGTCATTTCCAGTCCAGGCCCACTGATCAGCCTATTTCCAGTGTTAGCACCCCTATTCAGCCCATTTCTAGTGCTAGCCCCTCCCTAATCAGCCCATTTCAACCCAGCACTCCAATCAGCACATTTCCAGTGCTAGCCCCAATAAACAGCTCATTTCCAGTCCTATACCCCCATCAGCCCATTTCCACTGCAAGCCCCCATACTCAGCTCATTTCCAGTTCTAGCACCTCCCATCAGCCCATTTCCAGTACTAACCCCCACTAATCAGCCAATTTCCAGTCCTAGCCCACCATTAAACCCATTTCCAGTGCTAGTCCCCCCTACTCAGCTCATTTCCAGTCCTAGCCAATCCCATAAGCCCATTTCCAGTCCTAGTCCACCGTTATCCCATTTTCAGTGCTAGCCCCCTATTCAGCTAGTGCTATCCCCCCATTAAGCCCATTTCCAGTGCCAGCCCTCCCTAACCAGCTCATTTCCAGTCATAGCCCCCATCAGCTCATTTCCAGTGCTAGCCCCCCTTAATCAACTCATTTCCAGCCAAAGACCCCCATCAGCACTCTTCCAGTGCTGCCCCCCAACTCAACTCAATTCCAGTGCTAGCCCCCGTCAGCCCATTTCCAGTGCTAGCCCTCTAATCAGCCCATTTCCAGTCCTAGCCACACTTAATTACCCATTTCCAGTCCTAGCCCCCCCATCAGCCCATTTCAAGTCCTAGAACCCCCACCAGCCCATTTCCATTGCTAGCCCCCCTGATCAGCCTATTTCCAGTTCTAGCTCCTCAGTCCATTTCCAGTGTTAGCCCACACATCAGCAAATTTCCAGTCCTAGCCCACCATCAGCTCATTTCCAGTCCTAACACCCCCATCACCCCTTTTACAGTGCTAGCCCCCGTATTCAGCCCATTTCCAGTGCTAGCCACCCTAATCTGCTCATTTCCAGTCAGAGATCCATATCAGCTCATTTTCAGTGCTAACCCCCCCTATTCATCCAAATTTCCAGTCCTAGCCCCCCCCCACAGCCCATTTCCAGTACTATCCCCCCATCAGCCCAATCCTAACTCACTCCGATAAGTCCATTTCCAGTGCTAGCCCCCCTAATCAGCTTATTTCCAGTGCTATTCTCCCCCCCCCCCACATCAGCTCATTTCCAGCTCTAGCCCACCCGTCAGCCAATTTCCATGGTATACCCCCCCCAATCATCCCATTTCCAGACCTAGCATGCCAGTCAGCCCATTTCCATCCTAGAACCCTCATCAGCTCATTTCTAGTGCTAGCACCCCCCCCCCCCCGGTAATCAGTCTATTTCCAGTGCTAGCCCCCCATTAGCCCATTTCCAGTGCTAGCCAATCTATCAGCCTATTTCCAGTGGTATCCCGCCTATCAGCTCATTTCCAGTCTTAGCCCTGCCCATCAGCCCATTTCCAGTGCTAGCCCCCCTAAACAGCCTATTTCCAGTGCTAGCCCCCAATCAGCCCATTTCCCATCCTAACCACCATCAACCCATTACCAATGCCAGCCCCCCCAATCAGCACATTTCCAGTCCAAGCCTACCGAAAATCCCATTTCCAGTCCTAGCCCCCCATTAGTCCATTTCCAGTGCTATACCTTACCCCTCCCTAATCAGCCCATTTGCAGTCCTAGCCCAATTCAGCCCTTTTCCTGTGCTAGCCCTCCCTAATCAGCTCATTTCCAGTCATAGACAACCATCAGCTCATTTCCAGTACTAGTCTCCCCAAATCAGCTCATTTCAAGTCCTAACCTCACCATCAGCATATTACCAATCCTAACCCATCCAGATCAGCCTATTTCCAGTGCTACCCCCCTATTCAGCCCATTTCCAGTGCTAGCTCCCCATTAGCCCATCCAGTCCTAGCCCCTCCCATCAACCCATTTCCAGTCCTAGCCCCATCAGCACAATTCCAGTGCTAGCCCCCCCATTCAGTCCATTTCTTGTGCTAGCACTCCCATCAGCACATTTCCAGTCCTAGCCCACCATCAGTCCATTTCCAGTCCTAGCCCCCCCTAGGTAGCCCATTTCCAGTCCTAGCCCCATCAGCCCATATCCAGTGCTAGGCCCCAATCAGCCCATTTCCAGTCCTAGCCCTCCCATCAGCCCATTTGTAGTGCTAGCACCCTTAATCACCCATTTCCAGTGCTAGCCCCCCTAATCAGCCCATTTCCAGTCCTAGAACCCCACCAGCCCATTTCCATTGCTAGCCCGCCTAATTAGCTCATTTCCAGTCATAGCCCCCCATCAGCCCATTTCCAGTGCTAGCCCTCCCTAATCAGCTCAATTCCAGTGCTAGCCCCCTTAACCAGCTCATTTCCAGTCATAGACCCCCATCAGCACTCTTCCAGTGCTGCCCCAACTCAAATCATTTCCTGTGCTAGCCCCCATCAGCCCATTTCCAGTGCTAGTCCCCCTAATCAGCCCATTTCCAGTCCTAGCCCCCCCCCAAATCAGCCCATTTCAAGTCCTAGAACCCCCACCAGCCCATTTCCAGTGCTAGCCACTCTGATCAGGCTATTTCCAGTTCTAGCTCCTCATTAGCCCATTTCCAGTGTTAGCCCACACATCAGCAAATTTCCACTCCTAGCCCGCCCATCAGCTCATTTCCAGTCCTAACACCCCCATCAGCCCATTTCCAGTGCTAGCCACCCTAATCTGGTCATTTCCAGTCAGAGACCCACATCAGCTCATTTTCAGTGCTACACCCCCCCCCCTATTCAGTCCATTTCCAGTCCTAGCCCCCGCCTATCAGCCCATTTTCAGTGCGATGCCCCCATCAGCCCAATCCTAACCCATTCCGATAAGTCCATTTCCAGTGCTAGCTCCCCTATTCAGCCCATTTCCAGTGCTATTTCCCCCTAATCAGCTCATTTCCAGTGCTAGCCCCCCGTAATCAGTCTATTTCCAATGCTAGCCCCCCGTAATCAGTCTATTTCCAGTTCTAGCCCCCCATTAGCCCATTTCCAGTGCTAGCCAATCTATCAGCCTATTTCCAGTGGTAGCCCGCCCATCAGCTCATTTCCAGTCCTAGCCCTGCCCATCAGCCCTTTTCCAGTGCTAGCCCCAATCAACCCATTTCCCATCCTAACCACCATCACCCCATTACCAATGCTAGCCCCTCTAATCATTTCCAGTCCTAGCCCATTAGCCCATTTCCAGTGCTAGCCCCCCAATAGCCCATTTCCAGTGCTACCCTTCACCCCTCCCTAATCAGCCCATTGGCAGTCCTAGCCCAATTCAGCCCTTTTCCAGTGCTAACCCTCCCTAATCAGCTCATTTCCTGTCATAGGGAACCATCAGCTCATTTCCAGTCCTAGCCCCCCATCAGCACATTTCCATTGCTAGCCCTTCCGTCTGCCAATTTCCAGTGCTAGCCTGCCCATCAGCTCATTTCCAGTCATAGCCCCACATCAGCTCAGTTCCAGTGCTAGCAAATCATCAGCTCATTTCCATTCCTAGCATCACATCAGCCCACTTCCAGTCCTAACCCCCCATCAGCCCATTTCCAGTCCTATCCCCCATCAGCCCATTTCCAGTTCAAGCCTATCGATCAGCCTATTTCTAGTGCTAGCCCCCCCATCAGCCCATTTCCAGTGCTAGCCCCCCTACGCAGCTCATTTCCAGTCCTAGCCCCATCAGTAGATTTCCAGTGCTAGCCCCCCCATTTAGCACATTTCTAGTGCTAGCACCCCCATTTCCAGTGCTAGCACCCCCTAATCAGCTCATTTCTGGCCCTAGCCCCCCATTAGCCCATTTCCAGTGCTAGCCCCCCAATAGCGGGCAACATTCTCGCACAATAGACAGGCCGGCCCTGGCCACCACTATCCATGGATATTGAGCCACTTTAGAAAGCGGTTTCAAGGATGTCCCCAGTGTGAGTATGTGTAAGTAGGAATGGAGGTATGGCGTAGGCATGTCTGGTGCGTTCCCAAGAACCTGGACATCCTCGCCTGATTTCAGAAATGACCTGGCTGTCCCAAGCCTCATCCATATTTATATTTGCTCCAGGCATGATTAGGCACCAGAAACATGCTGGTTTTGCCAGTCAAACATCCAGAGAATGTGGAGGAGGTAGTACACTCATAGCCCCAATATTTTCCATGTGGACAATGAACATTGATGGTGAATGAAGGCTCTTGTTTTCATGTTGTCATGCCTATAGATGTCCAAATATGCAAACTAGGAGATAGACATCCCTGCCCAAGTGTTTGTAGCGGGGACACTGGGGGCATCGGTGTTTCCAAAATCAGGCCGAAACATAAGATATCCTGGGCATTTTCCTGCACATTTTGCCCTATATATCCCAGATTGCACTTGGATGCCCTTTCTAAAATTCCCCTTCACATGAATAACTTATCCTTATAAAGTTATAACTACTATTGACATGTTCAGATCTGAATAGACACTTTATCCACCTAGAGGCTGAATATCGTCACTTAGAAGGATAATTTTCTATCTTGCCCCAACCCCACCTCTGCCTAAATAGCCATATTTTATCATTTTCATGACTTGAATGGATAAAGTTTATCCATATCTATGCCAGGAATATTGAAAAGAATGACAAGTGCTTAAATCCTTTTGAATATCAAACTAAGAGAGTTTTAGACACAGGATGAAATCACAGATTTCTAGCAAACAGAGAAAATTTGATGTAACTTTTTTTCAGTGGTAAGAACTGCCATAAAAGCCTGCAGATAAAGGAGATTCTCTAGTGATTATAGGCACACAGAACTACATAGAAAGAGCGCACAAATTGTTTTCAGAAGGTACATACTATAGGAAGTTGACTGAGGTACACTCACAGAAATACTCTATAAACTATTGAAAAATCGTATCAACACCTTTCCAAAGCAAGTACAGTCTCATCTGAAAACCCTAATAGGAGTACATTTTTCTATTACCACTTCCTAAATGCTACCTCAAATTCCATAAACATGGAAACCCTGGCAAACATTTCTGTTCCAAGAGTTCTTTAGCCCCTCCACACCTCAAGAATCAATCCAGTGAACTAGAACAAACACCCACTCAAACTCTCAGGGTGTCCGCAATGTATAAAGCTAATTCCTTAAGAGGGAGACTGCTGCTTATGCGTTGTCCAATTACTGATGATTGTGCTGTGTGTCAGCGTTCAGGCAATCTGCTGGAGCCCTGCCTGCTGCACTGTCAGGACCATCTTCGCCATGCCCCCTGACGACAGCAGCTGGGGCCTTAAAGTACAGACCCGAGCAGTAGTGGTTCAGAGACTGCTGTTTGTGCGTTGTCCAACTACTGGTGATTGTGCTGTGTGCTGGCTTTCAGGCAGTCCTCTGGAGCCCTGCCTTCTACGCTGTCAGGACCATCTTCGTTGTGCCCTCTGACGACAGCAGAGGGGGCCTTAAAGAACATACCTGAGCAGTAGTGATTGGGAAACTGCTGTTTGTGCATTGTCCAACTACCGGTGATTGTGCTATGTGTCGGCGTTCAGGCAGTCCACTGGAGCCCTGCCTTCTCCAGGAACAAGCAGGAAGTCAGTCCTCACATATGGTTGACGTTGGCACTGACAGAGTCTGTGTGGAGCATTTCCCCAGCTTTCAAATTAAGCCTTTGGGAATGCCACCACGTATGCATGGTCACCTTCCTGCCCAAGAGTGCCATCTTGATCAGTCTCCCTTTTTCCACAGAGCCCTTTGGACGTACACCCTATACCTCAGAAAAACGTTTTCAAAATTCTCTCTCTGTTCCAGTTTTCCGGTCCTCTTCCCGCTGTCCCCAGTGCCCTTGCCTCGACAGTGGGCCCCGGGACTTTGTTGTTTTTTCATTTTTTCTTGACTAGTGCGTTTTCACATCCTTTTCAACCGCTGGCCAAGCCAAAGATCCTTGACCTTGCGGGGATTCTTTTTGCCCCCATGGCCTCCAGTTTCCAGAAGTGTGACAGATGCTCCAAAAATATGTCGCTCACGGACACCCATGACTGTTGTCTTAGGTGCCTAGGAGCTGACCACAACTCGGAGCTCTGCTCTCTTTGTAAAAAGATGTCCTCCAAGGCCATCCAGAGCTGTAAGCAGAAACTGGATGACATTTTCCGCAAGGTGACCCCGGTCTCCCCGGTAGCTTCCTGCTACACTGACCTTCAGCCTCTGGGGTCCCCCATGGCCGCTCTGCGGCCACAGCGCCACTCTGAGCAAGGGTCCCCCGAAAAGGAGTGGATGAAGAAGGCAGCGGCCTCAAGGACCCTGTCAGGAGCTCCAGACAAGTGTGAGCGTTCTCATGCTCGGTCCCTCAGTCTTCCTCAGCAGTCACAAGAGTATGAGAAGGAGCGGCCTCGAAAGGTACCTCGTACAGATACGGAGGCCTCCGGCGATGGTGTCCGGTCTCCCGAGGGTCATCCTGGCAAGGACCCCCTCTCCTCCTCGATTCCTGACCTGGTCACTCCGGTGTCCGCATCACAAGGCACCACTCCTGAGTAGGAAAACCGAATGCTGGCACTGGAGCAAAGCATTTCTGCCTTCCTTTCTGCCCAGGAGACGCTGGTGCCAGACCCCGCTGGCTCATACCCTGAGACCTCTAGGGCAACACCTGTGAAGGCTCCCCAGACTGCTGTGACAACCCCTGAGAGCCAGGGGCCTCGTGAGGGATCCCAGCAGAGGTCTCAATCTCCATCCCGGTCTTTGGGTGTGAGATCTTCTTGAGTTAGTGCCTCCAACTCCAGGCGGGCTTTGGCCTCAGGAGCCCAGCGCAAGGCACAGGCTCTGCTTGAGCAACCTTGCTCCGAGTCTTCCTCAGAATTCTCGGGCTAGGAGTCCGAAGGGGACATTTTCCCTGAATCCTGGGCTCATCGGGACTTCCCCTTGGATCCTTCCCACCTGGTTCAGAAGCGGCGGTCTCCTCCGATAGACACCTCCTTTCTGGAGTTTGTGCGGAACATGGCTCAAGTCCTGGCGCTCTCCATGCAGTCCGAGAAGGAGCCCCGTGTGGAAAAACTCTATATTTTACAATACGAGGCCCTGCCGAGGGAATCCCTCACGGTCCCAGTTCCGCCCATCCTAGCCCAGCTGCTCCTCCGCATGTGGGAGACGCCTGGGTCTATCCCCATTGTCAGCAAGCGCCTGGACACCATGTACAGGGTACAGCAAGGGCCTGGCTTCCAGAAGGCCCAGCTTCCTCACACCTCGATGGTGGTGGAGTTTGCAATGCGGAAGCAAAAGAGCCCAAAAACTCACTCTTCGGTCCCGCCGGGTAGAGATTCTCATGCCCTCGACGCCCTACGGCAGAGGTTCCCAACTCCAGTCCTGGAGGGCCAAACACCATTCAGGTTTTCAGGTTGTCTCTAATGAATATGCATGAGATACATTTGAATACAATGGGGCAGTGCATACAAATGCATCTCATGCATATTTATTTATTAGGAGTGGAGGAGTGGCCTAGTGGTTGGGGCAAGGTACTTCAGGCCGGAAGGTCGGGGGTTTAAATCCTACTGGAGGACAGCAACCTTGGGCCAGAAGGACTGGGGTTTCTAGTCCCACAGGTGCTCCTTGTGGTCTTGGGCAAGCCACTTAACCCTCCATAGCCCATGTTCCCTGTCAAATAGTTATCTCCAAGTTATAATGCCCTGTTCAATGTAATTTCAGTTTGTTCAATGTAAACCGCACTGATGCAGAATAGCGCGGTATATAAGAGAATGTAAATAAATAAATTAGGGACAGCCTGAAATCCTGAATGGTGTTTGGCCCTCCAGGACTGCAGTTGGGAACCTCTGCCCTAGGGCATAAGGCCTCCCAAGGCTCTATGCTGGCGTGCCACATCCAGGCTTACCAGCTATATTTATTTATTTAACAGTTTTTATATACTGTCTTTCTACAAATCAAGGCAGTATACAGGGAACATAACAGTCAGTATTTTCAACTGAATACATTGTAACAATAAAACACTGGAACACAGTGTAACTGAATAACAAAAAACTTACTCCTTGCGGAGACTTAAAACTATTTACATGGTTGTTTAGGGACTATTTACATGAATACATTGTAACATTAGAACATTGGAAGACAGAGTAAGTGATTAACAGGAACCTTACTCCTTGCGGAGGCTTAAGAGCTATTTACATGGTTGCTTAGGACTATTTGCATGGATAGTTGAAGAGAAGGTTAGAGGGAGCTTATGCTAGTAGGGAGAAGTGTCCCTGGAAAAGATGAGTTTTCAGTTTCTTCCGGAATTCAGAGTGGTTGTGACAGTTCCTTAGTTCATGTGGTAAGGTATTCCAGATAGATGGAGCGTAAAGGGAGAATGCCCGATTACAGGTGGTTTGGCTACATTTTTTCTTGGATGATGGGATAGAGAGAAGGTTTTGGGTAGAGGTGCGGCGTGTTCTATTGTTGTTGGAATTGGATAGGAGTGGGGAGAGGCAGGGTGCGGATTCATTTGAAATGATTTTGTGAATGAGTGTGATTGCTTTGAATTTAGTTCTGGACTGATTGGGGAGCCAGTGTAAATCAAGGAGGATTGGAGTTATGTGTGAGCCGAGCTATTGTGTTCTGTGCCATTTGGATGGGATGTAGGGTGCTTTTAAGAAGGCCATGATAGATGAGATTGCAGTAATCAAGGGTTGGGATGGTGAGAGCCTGGCAGACAGTGCGGAAGGAGTCTGGGTTTAGAAGTGGTTGGAGGTTTCAAAGAGTACGTAGTTTCATGTATATTGTGTTGGCAGTTTTTTTTATATGTTCATGGAATGTAAGGTTCTGATCAAGGATAAGACCAAGATAATTCACTTGGCTTTTTAAGGTAAGGGTGATATCTCCAAGTGAAAGGGTAGATGGTGGGGTATAAGATGTGTTGGTGTGTACTTGAAGTGCTTCAGTTTTTGAATGATTGATTATGAGGTTATGGTTTGATAGCCAGGTCTTCAGGTTTGTGATGCATACAGTTAGGTTTGAAAAGTTAAGGTTTGTTAGATTAAAAGGGGTATAATACATAATGTCGTCAGCATATAATTGGTAACAGATTCCATGTTTTTGAAAAATCTTACAAACTGGTTGAAAGAATATGTTAAATAGAAGCGCAGATAAGCTGGAGCCTTGGGGAACTCCCTGTTTTAGGGTAAAAGGTAGGGATATGTCATTGCCTATATGGACCTGTTGAGTTCTATTTTCTACATTTGATGTAACTTTTTTTCAGTGGCAAGAGCTTGTTGACGCAGGAGGAAAGTCTGCTACTTCACTCGAACTTGAGGTCCTTATCCCTCACAGCTTGGTGGTTGAGCAGGTTGCTCTAGCCCCCCTTCATCTCCCGGTGGAGGTCGAGGACATACTGCTGGCTTTGTGCAGGGACTTGACTAGGATGACTTACGCCTTTAAGTGGTGTCGGTTCTTGGTGTGGTGCTCGAAGATGCAGGCCGACTCATTCTCTTTCCCCACACACTTGGCCCTGCGATATCTGCTCCATCTCTCACAGGCGGGCTTGAAGTCCAACGGTCAGGGTTCACTTGAGCACTATCTCAGCTAACCACCACTCTGTCAGGGGTGGACCTCTCTTGGATCAACCACTGGTTTCCTGTTCCATGCGCGGGCTGATTCTTTCCAAGCCCCCCATCTGGCCGCCTCCAGCAGAGTGGGACCTCAACGTCGTCCTCACACAACTGACTCAGCTGCCCTTCGAGCTGATGGTGTCCTGCTTGCTTCGGCACCTTTCCTAGAAGGTAGTTTTTCTGGGGGCCCTCACCTCGGCCCGGAGGATCAGTGAGCTTCAGGCCCTGATGGCAGAAGCCCCCTACATGACGTTCTACGGGAACGGGGTGGTTCTCCAAATGCACCCCAAGTTTCTCCAGAAAATGTATTTATTTAAACATTTTTCTATACCGCTTTGTCCTTCAATCAGAGCGGTTTACATTGTAACAAACATTTTACAAAAAAACAATTGAACAGTAAACAGTATTATTACAATCTACAAAGAACAGTTGAACAGTAAACAGTATTATATTATAGTCTACAAAGAACAATTGGATCTTATCTAGGGGCAAGGTAGTCTGAGAAATATGTATATGGTCATGAGAATATGACAACTATTTACAATTTTAAAATTGTCTCGGAGTTATGCCTCAGCCAGGAGATAGTACTGTCAACGTTCTTCCCAAAGCCTCACCCCGATCGGGCGTTGGCGATCCTCCATACTCTTGACTGCAGGAGGGCTCTCTCCTTCTACCTGCAGCGTACACAGGTTCACCGCAGATCTTAGAGGCTTTGCGTCTCCTATGACCCTGCCTGTATGGGGCTTGTGGTCACTAAGCAGACCCTCTCCATCTGGGTGGCAGACCGCATCACCTTCACCCAAGCTTAGGCCAGGCTGCCCCTGGACCACCGAGTCACGGCGAACGGTGTTCATGCGCGGGCGTCGTTGGTAGCCCATCTGCACTCCATGCCGCTGGCAGACATCTGCTGAGCCGCAACCTGGTTCTCGGTTAACACCTTCGTGACACATTATTTATTTATTTATTTATTATTTATTACATTCTCTTATATACCGCGCTATTCTGCATCAGTGCGGTTTACATTGAACAAACTGATATTACATTGAACAGGGCATTATAACTTGGAGATAACTATTTTACAGGGAACATGGGCTATGGAGGGTTAAGTGGCTTGCCCAAGACCACAAGGAGCACCTGTGGGACTAGAAACCCCAGTCCTTCCGGCCCAAGGTTGCTGTCCTCTAATGGGATTTGTCAGGCTTTTTGGCACAAGGAATCAATTAATATTAAATAAAGTACTCCTTCCCTCAAACCACGTATTTTGGACAGGGCCTCTTTGTCTCTACCCCATCTTTCTTGGGGGGGAAAGTAACCCATCTCCTCTGTCTGATGATGTTAAAGTGGGTCCTGCTATGTCCTACCTATACCAGTTGGGTCTGTGCAGGCCCAGGGATTATCCAAGGTGGGTCCTAGTCTTGAAGGACTAGAAAGGGGGACTGTTACTTCTGGAGAGAAATCTGCAACTGTGAGTATATACTTCTGGTAATTTTCTAAAAAGAAATCTTTGTATTAAAGCTACTTAATCTGTGAACCCACTGTTTTTTGTTGGATCAGTTAGGGCCTAGTAGCAGCAATTAAAGTTTGAATTTAAAACACAGAGGAGAGCTTTCTGGTTACATTTCATACCCAGCAGAGAGCTTGTAGTTTAAATTTAATAGTCACTCAGGGCCAAGTAACAGCAAAGTACTTTTAGTTTAAATTTAACACACAGAAGAGAGCTTTCTGGTTAAATTTAGTACCCAGCAGAGAGCTTGTAGTTTAAATTTCATAAGAAGTTAGAGCCTAGCAGCAGCTAAGAGCTATAATTTAAATCAAATCAGAATTTAGCTTACCTCAGCAGCACAAGACAGGGTACTGTGTGGCAGCCCTCTTTTAATAAGTGTTATTTCCCTCCCTCCCTCCCCACACCCACCCTCCCCTGGGATAATCATAGCTTTATAGGTACTTACACATCTTAAAAGACAGGAGGTGCTTTCAGGTGAAGCTCATTACCCAAATCAGTCATACACTAAGGACCTGAGATTAATTAAGCTTCAGGTGAACAAGGTATATTAAACGTATTAGGTACAGTTTTATTGGTATAAATACCCATAGCAACCCCTAGTAAGTAATAACTTAAAGATCTAGACACAAACTTAAAACTAAGATGCAGACAGCAGTCCAGCAGCGGGATGGGGGCTTTCCAATCTTTTGCATTGAGTGTCACATGTATGATTTTCTCCCAGTTGGTGAGAGGTCTTACGTGTGCACTAGGTGCAAGGAGCTATTTTCTCTCAAAGAACAAGTCCGTTCTCTAGAGGCTAAAGTAGCAGACTTGGAAAACATAAGACAGACAGAGAGGTACATAGACGAGACCTACAGGGATATAGTCCTGAAGTCCCACCTCCAGTCTGGCAGCACCCCTGTTGCCATGGAGGAGAGAGGTCACGTGACAGGAGAGAATCACCCTGGTGTGGCAGGAAGTGATCCTGTAACTAGGACCTGTCCTCCAGGTGATGTAGAGCTGATCAAATTGGTGGAGGGGTTGCGCTCTATGTTAGAGAGGGCACTGACTCAGAAAGGATTAATGATTTGCAGGAAACAAAATCTGCTGTAGAATCTATATGGATTGAAATTCCATATAAAAGGGGGAAGGCGATGGCAGTGGGGGTGTACTATCGAGCACCTGGCCAGAATGACCAAATGGATGATGAAATGCTCAACGAAATCAAGGAAGCTAACAAAAGTTACAGCGCAGTAATAATAATGGGCGATTTCAATTACCCCGGTATCGACTGGGTCAGTGTCACATCAGGACATGCCAGGGAGATAAAGTTCCTAGATGAAATAAATGACTGCTTCTTGGAGCAGCTGGTTCATGAACTGACCAGAGGGGAAGCCATATTAGCCCTAGTCCTTAGTGGAACACCAGATCTAGTGCAAGAGATAAGGGTATTGGGGCCACTTGGCAATAGTGATCATAGCATGATCGCCTTTGATTTAATTAGTGGAGGAGGGATAGTAAGGAAATCCACAGTACTACCTTTTAACTTTCGAAAGGGAGACTATGATAAAATGAGGAAAACAGTTAAGAAAAAACTAAAAGGAGCAGTTGTGAAGGTTAAAGACGTACATCAAGCTTGGGTGTTGTTGAAAAGTACTATCTTGGAAGCCCAGACCAGCTGTATTCCACGCTTTTAGAAAAGTGGAAGGAAGTCCAAAATACTGCCAGCATGGTTTAAAGGTGAGGTCAGAGAGGCTGTTGTTGCCAAAAAAGCATCTTTCAGGAAATGGAAAAAAGAGCCAAACGACGAAACCTGGAAACAGCACAAGCACTGGCAAGTCAAATGCAAGGCATTGATAAGGCAGGCAAAGAGAGAATTTGAGAAGAAGCTTGCTGCGGAAGCAAAAACGCGAAATAAAGACCTTTTCAAGTACATTCTTAGCAAAAAACCTGTGAGAGAGTCAGTTGGTCCATTAGATGATAAAGGAGTTAAAGGAGCACTAAGAGGCGACAAGGCGATAGCGGAGAGACTGAATGAATTCTTTGCTTCGGTCTTTACTGAGGAAGATGTAGGGATGTTACCCATGACTGAAGTGGTATTTAAAGGTGCGGAAGAATTGAAGGAAATATCAATACATCGGGAAGATGTCTTACAACTATTAGATAAACTGAAGAGTAGCAAATCACCTGGGCCGGATGGTATACATCCAAGGGTGTTGAAAGAACTGAAATATGAGATTGCAGAACTGCTATCAGTAATCTGTGAACTATCATTAAAATCATCTCTAATACCTGAAGATTGGAGGGTCGCCAATGTAACACCAATTTTTAAAAAGGGTTCCAGGGGTGATCCGGGAAACTACAGACCAGTGAGCCTGACGTCAGTACCGGGAAAAATGGTAGAAACCATCATAAAGATTAAATTACTCAGCATGTAGATAGTCACAACCTAATGGGAGACAGCCAACATGGCTTTAGATAAGGAAGATCTTGTCTTACTAATCTGTTATGTTTTTTTTGAAGGAGTGAATAAACAGGTGGACAAAGGTGAGTCGGTTGATATTGTGTATCTGGACTTTCAGAAAGCGTTTGACAAGGTCCCTCATCAGAGACTTTTGGCAAAACTAAAGAGTCATGGGATAGGAGGCAGTGTACTATTGTGGATCAGGAACTGGTTAAAAGATAGAAAGCAGAGGGTAGAGCTAAATGGCCAATTTTCCCAATGGAGAAAGGTGAATAGTGGTGTACCACAGGGATCTGTGCTGGGTCCGCTGCTTTTTGACATATTCATAAATGACCTGGAAAGTGGAATAACGAGTGAGGTTATCAAATTTGCAGATGACACAAAACTATTTAAAGTTGTTAAAACCCAAGAGGATTGTGAAAAATTGCAAGAGGATCTTGATAAATTGGAAGACTGGGCATCAAAATGGCAGATTAAATTTAATGTGGACAAGTGCAAGGTTATGCACCTAGGGAAGAACAACCCAAACTATGGTTACACGATGCAAGGTTCCACATTAGGAACCACCACCCAGGAAAAAGATTTAGGCGTCATTGTGGATACTGTCACACTTCACCACCCTCCGATATATATAGGCGGTTGCCTAGGAGGAGTTGGCAGGCGAGACAGGAGAAGAATATATATTTTTAACCTTATAAGTGCTGCAGCCTGGTATCCGTTGTAGTTGTGGACCAAGTAAGTACAGCGAAGGCTTGAATGGGGTAACAATAACTTTTATTGCTGCACAGGAGTTTTTACTGAACTACTTCCCCAAACACAGACATAAGATGTGGCTTCTAGATTGTGTCAAATAAAAGTCCAAGGATCTCCTGATACTTCTCAGGTACTAAATTAAAGCAAAACGTACAGCTTTTCAAACTTCTTCCAGCTTCAAATACCACTGCAGCTTTCCATACATAAGCCTTACTTTCAGGTACAAGCTTCAATAAAGGAAAACTTCCCTGCGTTGCATTTTTACTCTTCCAGCTTTCAGTTACAACAGCTGTTTCCCCACATGGGCATTGCTTTCAGGTACATGCTCTAAATAAAGGAAAACTTCACAGCGTTGTACTCCTCTTCACAGCTGCTTAATTAGGCTTGAGTTTTCACACAGGCAGAACGTTGCCTTTCTCCGTGCAAAACTCAGGTTAGAACAGTTAGGCTTTCTCAGCACTTTTTTTTTTTTTTTTTTTTTATTGAAAGACTGCCAAAGAATACAATGATACAAAAACCACAAAGCTTCTTCAAAAAGAGTGCAACAGTAACAACACAGCATCAGGTCACAGGAGTAACCTACAATATGTCTTCATTTTTACACGTTTATAATAAAGAAACCGGGACCCCCAGCCCCCCCAACCACCCGTCCCCCCCCCCAAAGTCATCCCAATCCCGGGGCCCCCCACCCCCACCTCCCAACCCCCCCTACTATGGCTCGCTAAAGCTAGGGCTCGGGACAGAGGTGAGCTAGGAGACACACCCAGGGATCCTACCTCCTGAGCGGACGGCATACTACCCAAATTTATCCCAAACAATCACGCACCATAACGAGAAAGGAAGGGCGCCCATACCAGTTCAAAGCAGGCCAGACGCATCCTGTTAACCGCTACCCCCCGTTCCATGGAGTATGTATCCCACATGCGTTCCAGCCAAACCTGGAAAGAGGGGGCCAGAGCCTGCTTCCACGCCGCCGCCAGGGATAATCGGGCCGCATTCAGACCGTGCCGGAGTAAGGCAAGTTGCAGAGCCCGGGCCCCCGGCACGGAGGCCCCAAAAAGAAAAATCCCCGGGTCCCAAGGGATACTCAGTCCCAGAAGCATCTGTATCCGGGATTGTACACCTCTCCAAAAAGCATGAATACGGGGTCACGCCCACCAAATATGTCCCAGGGTACCTCGTTGTCCACAGTTACGCCAACATAAACCCCCAGCCCCGGGGTACATACAAGCAATCCGCGCCGGGGTCATATACCAACGGTACAGCAGTTTGTAGTTTGTTTCTCGGGCATTAGTTGCTACCGAACTCTTCCACAGACGCGTTTCCACTGTCTCCCACTGCTGATCAGTATAAGAGAGGTTTAAATCAGAATTCCAAAGCACCCTATGACGTGCGGGACGCGCCTGGGCCCCCTGCAAATGGGCATACAATGTCGCCACCAGACCCCTTGTAGTAGTGCACCCCTCACAGTAGCGCTCCAGATCCGTCAGGTCCCGAGCAACCTGGGGCCGGACGGACCCGGAATTGACCCAATGCGTCACTTGCATATATTGATAATAATGCCCAGCTGGGAGGTTAAATTTATCCTGCAACGCACGAAAGGGCTGCAGCCGACCATCAGCAAAAATTTGGCCGACCCGGCTGAGGCCAAGGTGCCCCCAACGCCGAAAAACCACGTCACTCAGACCCGGTGGGAAAGAAGCGTTATCAACTATAGGGGCTAAAGGGGATAGATCCACGTCACGAGGTCGAAAATGCTGGTCCCAACATCGGAGGGTATGAAGGACGTAGGGATTACTGGTGCATTTGCCGCGGCGAAGTTGTGGTCCAAGCCACAGCCAGTCCCCTAACCCCGCTCCCCCCGCCAAACTCATTTCCAGCTGCACCCAGCGCTTAGAGCTATCAGCAATCATCCATTCCACCCCCGCCCGACATTGCGCCGCCGCATAATACCAATGTAAATTGGGCATTCCCATACCGCCGGAACGCATGCGGGCAAAGAGAACTTGCCGCGCTAGGCGCGGGCGACGATAATGCCACACAAACTTCATAAGCAACTGTTGCCAGGTCGCCAGCGTGGCTCGCGGGACGGAGAGCGGGAGAACCTGAAAGAAGTAAAGGAAGTGGGGGACAATCACCATCTTGACTACGGCTATGCGCCCAAACCATGAAAGAAGCAGACCGTTCCAAGCCTCTAAGTCCCGCCGGACCTGTCGAAGCAAGGGATCATAGTTAGCCTTAAAAAGAGCCGCCCGGTCTACGGCTAGATTCACCCCTAAGTATCGCAGGGCTCCTGACACCCATCGCATAGGATAAGCCGCTTGAAGTTCCGCACAGACCGCCCTGGGGACCCCAACGTTCAAAATCTCCGATTTAGTGTAATTGATTTTGAAGCCGGAGACTCAGGAAAAATTTGTAAACAGCTGCATCGCAATTGGGAGAGAGGCAGTCGGGTTCACCAAGGATAAGATGATATCATCCGCAAAAAGCGCGATCCGATATTCCGCGGGACCAATGCAGACCCCTCGCAAACCTGGGTGATCTCGAAAGCTCTGAGCCAAAGGTTCCATCGTTAGGGCAAAGAGCAGGGGCGACAGAGGGCAACCTTGTCGTGTGCCTCTTTCCAAAAAGAAGTGTCTCGAGTGTCCCCCATTAACTCGAACGCATGCCTGAGGCTGCTGATAAAAGCTGCGAAACCAACCAATATAATTGGGGCCAAAGCCCATTATCTCCAGAACACACCATAAGTAACCCAAATCCACCCGGTCGAATGCTTTTTCTGCGTCAATTCCCAATAACAACGCTGGCTGTGAGTCTCGTTGAACCACGTGAATAACCTGCAACATACGCCGAATGTTGTCGGCGGCCTGGCGGCCCGGCACAAAGCCAACCTGGTCAGGGTGAACCAAACCTGGAAGGACCCGATTCAGACGCGCAGCCAGCACAGAGGCAAAGATTTTAACGTCAACGTTTAACAAGGAGATGGGGCGATACGACGCCGCATCATGCAAGGGCTTACCGGGTTTGGGTATCATCACGATCAATGCCTCACGTTGGGATGGGGGAAGGGAAGCTGCCCTTAAGACCTCGTTAAACAGACAGGTCAAGGATGGTGCTAGGTGTGCACGGAACTTCTTATAGTATTCTGCCGGAAAACCATCACTACCCGGGGCGCTACCAGTTTTCAGATGTCGGATTGCATTTTCCACTTCGTCAATCGTAAATTCCGAGTCCAACTGAGCCCGGTCAGAGTCAGAAAGACGCGGTAGAGCGGTCCCCTGAAGATAATCCTTCACGTGATCCCTACCAGTAGGCTCCGCTGTATAAAGCCGCTCCAAATAATCGGCAAAGAGATCACGGATCTCCCGGGAGAGAACCCTTCTCTGTCCCCCAGCGTCGCACAATTCGTGGACCGCTCTCGAGGACTGCTGTTGACGCAGGCGCAAAGCCAGAAGGCGGCCAGTTTTATTCCCATGTTCATAAAACGTTTGCCTTAATTTCCGGCGCTTATTGTCTAATTCTCTCTGCATGCAGGCATCTAAATTCGCTCGAACTGTCCGCCACTGGCGGAGAACTTGCCTCGATCCAGTTCGGGTGTGCTCCAAGCCTAGGCGAGCAGATTCCCTCACCAAATGATCATGAGCGCGCGTCCACATTTTGCGTGTGCGGGATGCCTCAGCCATAGGTTGACCGCGGGCTGTAGCCTTATAAGCATCCCATACCGTGGGAAGGGGAACATCCCCAGTATCATTAAGCTCGAAGAATTCCTTAATAAAACAGGCATGGTCATGCACTGCACCCTGCCGTCGCAGGAATCTCGCATCTAAACGCCAGAGGCGGCGAAACTCACTATACGTGCCGTCCGGGAGGGTAAACCAGCATGGGGCATGATCTGACCAGGTCAGCGCTCCAAGTCCGGCCTGCACTCTCCCGTCCATCAGGCGCTGATCCAGTAGAAAATAATCAATGCGAGTATGAACCTGATGGACCGGAGAGTAGTAAGTATAACCCCGCTCTCCCATATGAGTGTCTCTCCATATGTCCCGCAGGCCCAAGTCAAACATCAAGCGTTGAAGGGCTCTTGCAGGGCCCCTCATTCCCCCCCAGCGCGACCGTAGAATCCAAATGGGGCACTAAGTGCGTATTACAATCCCCACCCAAAACAATAGGGCCTTTTGCAAAATCCGCCAGTAGGGCTTTCAATTGTGTAAAAAAGGGCCCCTGACCTGTATTTGGCGCATAAATATTAGCTAAAGTTAGCAAATGTCCGTCTAGGCGAACATTCAGAAAAAGCCACCTCCCCAGAGTGTCTCGTTTGATCTCTTCAATCTGTAAGGAGAGGCTCTGGTGGAATAGTAGGGCCACCCCCCGCTTCTTCCGGCCCTGTGTATCGGAGGCCACCTGCACTTCAGTGTATGGGGATCGCTTAAGCCAGCCCTGCTTAGAGTTCTGGAGATGGGTCTCCTGCAGGTAAACAATGTCCCCACGCAAGGTGCGCAATTCTGAGAACAGCAGGGATCGCTTCCTCGGGGAGTTAAGACCCTTAACATTTAAAGAGATGAAGCGCACCATTAAGGATTACATCCTAACCCCACACATCCACTTTCCTCCCAGAAAATCCCAATGGGAGCTCCCCCCAGCAACCCCAGAAAATTAGTGAACCGGGCCCGCCTATTCCACCCTCCAAGAACAAAAGCCATAGACCCTCCTCCCCAGCCCAAACATCCCCCCCAGCTCCATATTGAGAAAATCCCCCTCCCGCCCACCCACCCATCTCCCCCCCCCTTCCCGTCAATACCACCTGCCTGTCTAGGTTAATACAGGACACGGTAAATTGACCACAAACCCCATACTCCCCAGAACCCCACAGAGTGAAAACTCAACCTAAACATAGAAAAACATTCCCCCCAGTGCTCCCCCACCCACCCCGGATCATCAATCCCATCATGCCCCCCCATCAGATCAATAACATCAGCAAAACATTTGCAAATCAACTGCCGCCCCCTACGAATAGTGGAGTGGGGACCCCAAGCTAATCCTGACCACCTTGTGTCCAAAAATCAGGGGACCCGTTGGTTGAGACTCCCTAAAAAAGAAAAAGTAAAAGGAGCTCTTCAAAGCCACAAGAGTGTCAAGCAGGCTTGCCCACTCGGGTCCACTTGGAGTGCTGGGGCTTAGGGGGCGGCGGATGAGGCTGGGCATTATCATCAACTAGGCCCGCCTGGCGAAGAGCTCGCCAAGCTTCAGAGTAGTCCTTTGCAGAGATCTTTTTGTTGCCCAAAAGAAAGTTCATCCTAAAGGGGAAGGACCAAGAATAGCGAATCCCCTTGCTGTTCAAGACCGCCGAGACTGGTTTCATCTCTCTCCGGCGCGCCAAAGTGAATGCCGAGAGGTCCTGGTAAATGGACACTGTCGCGTCCTGGAAGCGGACCGTCTTCTTCTCCCGGCCTCGTCGTATAAGAAGCTCAGCATCAGAATAGCGCAGAAATCTTGCAATGACATCGCGTGGTTGGTTGTTGGGGGGTTTTCCCAAAGTGCGGTGAAACCGCTCTATTTCCATTCCAGAAGCGTGCGTAGCCAGCTCCTCCTCCGAAAGCAACTCCGCTATCAGCAGCTTAAGCACTGTCGGCAGGTCTTCCCCGCCCCCCACCGCCTCTGGAATTCCACGAAAACGCACATTGTTGCGGCGGGAGCGGTTTTCAATGTCATCAATTTTATAAGTCAGCTCCATTGCCTGCGCACGCTGCCTGTCGAGAGCACATTGTAAATCCATCAGAGTCCCATCATGATCAACCACTTTGGTCTCCACGTCCTCTACTCGGGCTCCCAGTTCCTTGACGTCGGTCCGGAGTTCTGCAACATCTTTCATCAAATCTTCCCGTAATGTGCGGAACTCATTGGCTAATCCTGCGAAGCCCCTACGGAGCTCTTGTTTAATTTGAGCCGAGGTGAGTTGCTTGTGAGGATCCAGTTCCTCTTCACTTACAGTCTCATCATCGGAACCCGATGGAGTGGATTGGCTGCGCGGGCTGCTTGAGGCTCCAGGTTTACTCTGCAGACGTTGGGAGGAGTGGATCCCCTCCCGAGTTTCAGAATTTTTGGCTTTAGCAGCCATCGCACAGAGTCACCAGGCTCACACAGTGTTAGGAGAAAGTTAGAGCCAATGCCAGCAACAGTGAGGGCACCAAAGGAGTGACGGCGCACGAGTCACACCAGCCCGCCTAGTAGCCACCACTACACAGTGTCAGGAGAGGCGCACAAGCAATGTCAGCAAAACAGAAGGCACTGGTGAAACAGCGAGGCAGAGAGTAATAAGCTGGCTCTGGTTCTCCTGGAGGGACAGCCTGGCACAGAGTGGAATCAGAAGGCAATAGGAAGCGGTGTGGGGCTGCACCAGCAAAAGCCCACAGCTGGAGGTCGTGGAGCTTCAATGAGAGGCCTAGGGTCAGAGAGATCGCGTGTATGCAGGCCTGCAGGGCACCCAGATTTCAATCAAGAGGAAGGAGGCCTCGGTAGGACACTGAGCTGCCACAGAGAGATAGCCCCGGTCACCAGCTCCAACCGCGGTGCAGAGGAGATGCAGGAGAAGAGGCAGTCCTCAAACTTACCCCCCCTCAAGATGACTCATGGTAATGAGAGAGATGCCAGATGCCGGTAGTCGTCGCGGCAGTTATCATGCGGATTCCACTTGTTTCTGGTCGTTCTCCCCGAGAATGCTTCAGTGCAACAGCTGAGCACCACAGGCTTGAGGATGCGGGCCCCCCCCCGCTGAGCGGGCAACCGCTCGTTCGGCAGGCAGTAAAAAAGACCCGGCCCGTAGGCCCCGTAGGAGTCGATCAGGCAATGTGCGACTGCGCCGGATAAAGCAGCAGCTAGACCAGCGGCAGGAGACCGCGTGCAGGAGACCGCGTGCAGCAGGCCGCACCGCGATTGCAAAGTCTTCGGCTCCTCAGCCACCGGAGGTCCCGCGGAGATGCCAAATCCTGTTCCTAGGGGGATCGCTGATGTTCTCCGATCCAGGGAAGGTACGGGGTGAGGGCAAAATGCGGCTGTTAGCTGATGTTTGCAGAAATTAGGGGGTTGAGGGGACGGAGCTTTAACAGAGTGCGACCATCTTGCAGCGGGCTCACGAGCGCCCCCCGGCTTTCTCAGCACTTTTACAGGATACATTTATACAGCTTTCACTCCCTTTGACAAAACCCACAGTCCATATCTGAACCACTGCTATCACTTAGAGGTGCTTCAGTTTGCATTTCCTCCAGCTCAGGATCTGATACGTCCTTATGACCAGGTTTAGTGGAGTCTACAGATTGCCACTGCTTAATCAGTGCTCTAAGCTGCTTCCGTTTGTTATCCTTAAAACTCCTAGGCACTTGCAAGGATTCCAAATCACCAGCACCTTTTAAAACATCATAAAAAGGGCTCACCTTCCTTCTAGTCTGCCTAGTATATGCTTTATGGTTGAGAGGCAAATATTTCTCTTGATACTGCTTTACCAGCTCCCTTAAAACAGCGTGCTCTTCAGGGTCTGACTCTAGCCCTTGGCTGTGATGCCTGCAATTAGTAATTTGCTTAGTGGCACCTGGGCTATACTCTGAGCTAGAACTCCTGTCACATTCTCTGTAGTGGGAAAACGTTTGCAGTCTTTTGACTGGGACTTTCTCTCTGCCCAACCTCTCTTCTGTAATTATGGCTTCAAGAGAAGGTTCCAGAGAACTACTCCTGTCTCTTCTAGGCAAGGTATCTAACCTTTTCCCCTGAGGTTTGAAATAGTTCCTGACCTGTTTCTGTTTGCTGTGCGGCTCAAGGTAGTTCCTTCCTGGAAGCTTTTTCAGACACCTCTCCTGAGACCTGGCTGTCTCTCTGCAGTCTGGCCAGCAACTCCCCAAGCCCCTTGTGCTAATCGAGTACCGGTTGCTCTTGGCTTTGCTTCTCCTGGTCCCCAGATCTCTCCCTGGATCTGACTCTCTTGGACCTTCCTGGAACTGCTCTCCCTACAAGGCTGAATCCAACTCCAATGCTGAGTCTCTTCCGGATTCTCCTCCACCCTTGGATGCCAGCTCTCCCTTTGCTGCTTGCTCTCTCTTGGCTGCCTTTTCTCCCTTGAGGGCTCCTTCCCCCCGACTAACAGTTGCTTCCTGGTTATGTGAACAGGGCTGCCCTATCAGGTGTGACTCCGCCCCTTTTTCTCCCACGTCAGCTCCCTGGGTTTGTCTGGAGCTCGGGTGTGGCTCTCTTTCTGCCTTCTTGTGCAGAGAAGCTTTCAGGGCTGGATCCTTAACACTTTCCTGACCTGTTTTACTGATAGCTTCTGAGGACAAAAAGTGTTTTAAACCCCTATTTTTAGGTTCTGCAGCCTCTGCCTTGTCACAATACCATGTTAAAACCCTCGGCCCAGTGTGCAGTGGCGGCCAAGAGAGCAAATAGAATGCTAGGTATGATAAGGAAAGGAATGGAAAATAAAACAAAAGATATTATAATGCCTCTATATCGTTCCATGGTGAGACCGCACCTTGAATATTGTGTGCAATTCTGGTCGCCGTATCTTAAAAAGGATATAGCGATTTTAGAAAAGGTACAGAGAAGAGCCACCAAAATGGTAAAGGGGATGGAAGGATACTCCTATGAAGAAAGGCTAAAAAGGTTAGGGCTCTTTAACCTGGAAAAGAGACGGCTGAGGGGAGATATGATAGAAGTCTATAAATTAATGAACGGAGTGGAACGGGTAAACGTAGATCGATTGTTTACCTTATCAGAATATAGAAAGACTAGGGGACATGCAATGAAGCTACAGGGTAAACTATTTAAGACTAATAAAAGAAACTATTTTTTCACTCAACGTGTAATCAAACTCTGGAATTTGTTACCGGAGGATGTAGTAAAGGCTGTTAGTGTAGCTGGGTTTAAAAAAGGTTTGGACAAATTCCTGGAGGAAAGGTCCATAAACCATTATTAAGAAGTGACCGAAGATATCAATGCTTGACCCAGTACAAGCATTGTGGAACTTGTGTCTCTTGGGGAAACTGCTAGGTACATATGACCTAGATTGGCCACTGTTGGAAACAGAATACTGGGCTTGATGGACCTTGGTCTGACCCAGTATGGCATATCTTATGTTCTCCCCAGTCCTTGGGTGATCTGGATGTGGTTCTTCCACTGCCACAGGATGTCCACCCGATTGGAGTTCCTAGCTCCTCGAGTGTTTTGTCAACAGTAGATACTTCAGGTGTACAGCCTCCTCAAAATTTCCTTGACTGATATTTGGACTGCATTGACTCGTATGGAAGGGTCTTTTTCTACTGCACTTGGCAAATTTCTCTAAGCAAACAGCGGAGAGGTTTGCCCAACATAAGTATTTTGCAGCTTTGGATTCTCAAGCTTGCACAGTACACAAAGTCGCTGCCTCCTCTGTTAAAGATAGGCTGGCATTGCATTGCCAGCAGGAACTATTGGAGAATGCCTTTCGGGCTAAAAACGTCTATCTCCTCAGCTTTCCTCAAAGAGTTATATTTCACCATTACTATTATTTCAGAAGTATTTAAAGGAAGTTTTGGGGTTTCAGGGGTGGGATACATTGTCTTCTAATAATCTATACTATTTGCCTAGAGCGGCTTAGTCCTATACTTGGGAGCGGGAGGCGGGGGCTTCGCTTAATGCTGTGGATACTTTTAATGTTTCCGAATATATTGAGTCTTCGATGGATGAGATTACTACCTGGGCAACCCTCCTTGTCTCATTTAATTCAGAACTGGATATAAATTGAAAGGAAGCTGGTCTGTACAGGGCTGTGTACACTGTGAGGGTACTTAATGATACTATATTACTGAAAGCCCTTAGAAAGAGTTAACACCACAGATTCAGTAGCTCAGACATTCCAGGGCCTATTACTTAGCTAACGACCTTGAGAGACTCTACTGAAAAACTAGGCTGGACTTTCACATAACAGAGAAACTAAGTTTGTTATGAAACAGTGCAGGGAGAAACTGGATCTTCAGTCTCGAATCAAAGATATGAAAACTGCTAGTGTTAGAATTATTGTTTAAGAAGTTATGTCTGGAAATACATGTATGTCTCCTCATGATGACCTATGCTAAGATCTGACCTATGACATAGAGATGCACATTATGAATATATGCAATGCTTGACGTAGAACAATAAGGTGAAAATTATGCTGTAATATATACAATGCTTGACGTAGAACAATAAGGTGAAAATTATGCTGTGTAATGGAATTTTGACCTATAAATAAAATAGCCAGAGTCTGTGTTGGGAGGGAGACAAGGTGTAAGCTTTGTTCTCTCTCCCAAAGCTTTGGTGGTTTTTATACCACCAGTGTGTGTTGTGTTTTGTATTATTAACCGTACTTGCTTCCTTCTCATTGCTCTGGGTGTGGAAATCCGTTACCTGAGAGCCCAGGTGCTGTTGCTGGTGAGGGGAGGTGCAGAGTACACTTTCAGTTGGTGCCATGCCGGATACAGGTCTCTGCATTCAGGGCAAGGGCAGAAGGTGCCAGAAGATTTGTGAGTATTACCAGTGATGGGTAATCTGTTAAGTAGACAGGCTCAGTCTCAGATGCGTGAATGGCATGACAGAGCTAACTTTAGCACTTAAGAAAGGTAGCCCTTCTTATTGTATGCTTCTATTGTATGTATGAGAAGCATGTTGATGTAGCCATCGATTCCGTAGCACATTAGGATTCAGTGACTAGAGGTAATGAGAATTTGCAGTTTCCTCTGGAGGGAACTTTCTCTGTAGATAAGATTTGTTACCTGAGATATGAGTTGGCGGTTAAAGGTAAACCGTGCAATAGTCATGAATGGATTGTGTTTACATGATGGGAACGGATGGCACATGAAGAAAAACATAGGAATGAAGTTCAAGATTTGAAACAAAAGTTGTTTGTGTTATGAAAAAAACTAATGACCAGCTGAGCGAGTGCGGGTCACTCGTGCAGCAGAACTAAGAGAAGAAATACTTAAAAAGAAACAGAAGTTAGGGGGAGAAGAACTGAGTAATTTAGATATTTGTAATATCTCCCAGCTCAAAGAATTGAGAGCACGTGTGGACAGAGAAACAGAAAGTGTTGTACATGTAATAGGGACCTTAAGAGTGGCAATAGGTCATAGTGTTGCTGTTGCAAAAGAATTAAGAGTTACTGATGAACTTATTGACAGAATTGAGAGAGATTTGGACAGACATTATGAAACTTATAAAGAGGAGCATGACTGATTATATCATGCTCTAGGATCTATTCAGGAAGCTATGTACCAGCAAAATAAATCATGTTCTAGCACAGTTAAATCTGAAACAGCTGAGGGAAGTGAAATTGTGCCTACTGTGATGTAGCAGGCTCTTATGAAGCAAGAGAAACTGATAGTGATCCGGTGGAGAGAGCCGGTACTGCAGGGGAATGCAGGATTTTCTCTGAAAGGAGAAAAAGCAGAGCTAATCAGGAACCACTCCTCACTTCAAGGCAGGTGAGAAGCCAAGTCCCTGATTGGGCACGCCCAAGCAGGAGGCAGGCAGTGCAGTACTCAGCTAGCTTGTGTGATAAGGAGAGTGCAGCCCAGCCAGGGAAAAGTGAAAAAAGGAAGAATTTTTCCTCTTTGCGGGGGATGGGCACACAGGATCACATAGTCCACAGCAGGAACCTGGAGAGAAACCTAGAGGGCAGACCTAGCTGGAAGTCATGCCCACACTCCAGGTCAGCCACAGACAGGAGTGGGAGGTACAGAAGGGCGGAGCCAGGAAGGGAGTTGCCCTGCTCAGTGTTTGAAAGGGAGCGAACAAACACTAGAGATAGAGTCGGTTGGAGAGTTGGTTGGAGGGCTGGTTCAAGAGGTGGTTCAGAGTGCGGTTGGAAGCATGGTTGGAGAGCTGATTCAGGAATTGGTGCAAGTGCTGGTTGGAAGCATGGTGCGAAGCATGATTGGAGATACATTTCCAGTTGCAGTGACAGTTGTTGTCGGAGTTGCAGTCCAGGCCTAAGTGGGAGTTGCAGCTCAGGTTCAAGTCCTGGTTCCAGAAGGTACAGAGGGAACAGCCCTGTAGCCAAAAGGAGCAGCAGAAAAAGGAACCGCTATAAAGACAGCCAGAGAAGGTACAAAGGAAGCCACCATACTCAGCGCAGTAGCCACCGAGGATATAGGGAAGGTTCCAGGGGGAGAACCACCTACCCTAGCAAGAGAGTGGGAAAGTGTTACCACAGGACTCTGCCCTACGCTGAGGCAGAGGGAGTCCTGACTGGCCAAAGCTCTAACCAGGAGAATACTACACAAGAAGAGCAAGGTAGGAGAAGGGAGGCAGCAAGGCCTTCTAAGTATGTTTATTCTTCTGACTCTGATGAAACTGTTATGCCACAGATAACACAGCACAAAAAGAAATGTTGTACCAGGAAGGTTAAGCAAGAGCAACCCATAGGAGACCTGCCTAGAGCAGGGAAGGCAAGAAAGTGGGAGAGGTTGTTTAACCTGTTAAAAAGTCTAAAGCAGAAAGTTCCTGAGCGGTACCTAGCAGAACCCTGCTACAGCTCAGCAGAGAGTATGGACATTGAAGCCAAGGAGGCTGAGGTAAATTCAAATGTCTCAGAGATGGAATGCGATGCCTGCACTAAGGTAAATTAGTGTGAGCCAGAAACACTTGATATTGGAATTCACTGTTGTTTTGTTTTGGACATTTGTTACTGGAGAAGTATCCACTATTTTCTTTTGTCTGGAGAGTACATGTGTTTGGGAGAAATTGTATCCACTTACCTGCAAGGAAGCTGAATAAATTCCTGTGCGCTTTATAAACCACTCGGCCTCATCATTCCTTACACAACTACAACCCTAGGAAATAGAAGAGGTGATCACCCGTCCCTACTAGGCGGCCGCCTGGTAGGGGCGCGAGCGTCACAGGTGGTGTAGTTGGCAGGATCCAGCATTCCAGTGGTCAAGCGGAGCATCTCCAAGCCGTACCTTTGGACGGAAAGACCCCGGAAGGACGCTGACCGACCCAGGAAGACGGAAGAAAAGTCTGGAGTGGAGTCGGATCGGGAGCGCTGTGACTGGTGGTAAAGCTGAGACCTGCATCAGAATCAGGTAACCCGTAGGCTAGAAGGGGTAGGGCTGGATTCTGGTGTAAGGGAGGGCCACCAGGTACCCACTAGAAGTGGGAAGGAGGAAAAAAAAAAAAGTGCTGCACTTTGTGTGTGTTGTTTTTGTTTGTGTTGCAGAGACCGCAGTCCAGGATGGAGACCGCGGATGTGTTGTCGTGGGTGGCCGACCAGTTTGCCAAGCAGAGGGAGATGGCAGCGGTGAGCCAGGAACAAGCAGCTGCCATGCTTTGGGCTCAGCAGCAACCCCTGCTGGAGATGATGGCACGGTGGATCCGGACCCAGGAGGAGGCAACCAAGGCAGCACAGACTGTTCCGAGGACACAGCCTGTTGGTACAGGTTGGGAAGGACTGGGTTTTGCACCTTTTTCATGTGGACGTTTAACTAAGGAGGATAACCTTGATGACCACATAGAAGCCTTTGAAAGGATAGCTGTGTTGGCTCAGTGGCCAAAAGAGCAACTAGCTATGAGGTTTGCTACTACCCTTAGCGGTGAGGCGTTAGCCGCCTATAGGGAAATGCCTGTAGCATTGATTGATGATTATGAACAGGTGAAGAAGGCCATAAAGGATCGAGTAGGGTTAAGTCCCTCGGTCTATAGAAGGTCTCTAAGGGCGTGTACACTGAAAGAGGGTGAAACACCCCAAGCTTTGTATCATAGAATAAGGAGCTTGGTCTGTAAGTGGCTGGTACCTGAAAAGAATAAGGTAGATTCCATTATTGATTTGATCATTCTGGAACAGTTTACTGAAGCTGTCCCTACAGAAATGCAAAGTTTCCTAGTGATGCAAAACTGTAAAAACACCCAAGAAGCCATTGCGTTGGCAGAGTGCTTTCTGGAGGCCCAGAAATTGAGCCTAAAGAAAGAGGGCGTTTTTAGGAGGACAGGATTACAGGCAGAGAATTCAGCCTTTGTCAGACATCAGGCAGATAAGAAAAATAGGCCCATGGAGGAAGGATTTAACCTCCAGAGAAAATGTTTTTCCTGTGGTGAGCCAGGTCACCTCAAGAAAAACTGCAGAATAAAGAAGGCTTTTGTAACAGCAAATCCCAAAGAGATAGGTGAGGGATTCCTCCTATCAGTAGAGGTGGAAGGGATACCAGCAGAGGCACTTCTAGACTCAGGGGCTAGTCAGTCCATGATTTCTAGCAAATTATGGAGAGAGATAGAAGCCCAGAGGCAGCACTCCCAAGAGTCCTCAAGGGGGCACGTTAAAATTAGGTGTGTTCATGGGGCTACCTCCACCTATCCGCTTCAAAAGATTAAGATAAAGGGTTTAGGTAGTGGAGGAGCTGTAGTCGTGGCAGTAATACCTAGACTCCCCCATGATATAATACTGGGCTGGGATTGGTTCCAGTTTAGGAAAGGGGTGGAGGAAGAGTTGAAAGCAAGAACAGGCTTGGTTACCACACGTTCAGGCTCTAGGCCCTCAGAAGCGGGAGAAGATTCCCAGGAAGAGCCAATCCCAGGGACCTCTTTCCATGATGACCTAATAACCCCAGCCAAGGATGTCCCCAGGAAGGGAAAGGCCGAAAAGCGGCGAGAGAGGAGCATCAGGGCTAGGAATAGGAGTCAATTGCTATCAGGCCAGGAGCTGTCATGGGTTCCTGAAGAGATAATAGAAAAGTTTCCCTCATTTCCGGAGGAGCAGAAGGCAGATCCTGCCTTGAGGCGGGCGGGTGAGTTCGCCCGGGAAGGGTCTGAGACCCTACCAAGATTTCTATGGGATAATAATTATTGTACAGGGAGAGTATTGTCAGACGGCTGCCTGGGTGAGAATGTTCACAGTCTTGGCAAGTGCATATGTCAATATGATTTGCAAGGGATTGTGGGCAATGCAGTCCATTCACACTAGACACAGCTGCTCACAATAAATAGTTGTGCTTGAGGGTAAAGCCAATAAGATATTTATTTATGGGGTTATTTCTCCCAACACAGATATGCTTGGTAGCACATAAATCAGGTTACTTGCTTTCAGTGTTAAACTTGAAAAAACAAAATCAGGAAAACAACAGTAGAACTTGTCAGGCAATCAAAGCAAAAGAAATAAGACCTGGTTGATAACAAACTGGTCTTTTCTGTAGGCTTTAGCTAATATTTTCTTAGCATGTATCAAACAGCAAACAAAAATCCACAAAGAAGAGAAAAACTGTTCTTTTCAGGTTAACTTCTTATATCTTCCCACATAGATTCAGAAGTGATTCCCTCAGAGCTCACAAGCAATTAGGTAAGGCTCAATTGCTAGCAGTTACCCAGCTGAAACCCCTTAGCTGGCTTGCATTCTACTGCGTGACTAAAAATCCTACTCAGGAGCTTTTCTGAGCAGATTAAAGAACAAGTTTGTATTTCTTTGTGATGGTTGCTGTACTTTATAACAGAAAATCACCAAAGGAGTTTAGACAGAGAGCAGTCCATGTAAACACATTCTTCATCTGCAACGTCTCCCCCTTCTTCAACAATCATGGGCTCAATATCATGGATTGGCACAGATGAATTTCTCAATGGAGCACTTTCAGGAGAATACTTGTTTCCCTGCTGTCTTTCAAGGTGATAGCTAGGGCATAGATCAGTGTTCATACCTGAGCTTCCATTGCTGAGTTCCTCTCTATATAGCCTGGCCAGTATGTAGTCCAGTTCTTATGTCCAGCCTTCCAATCCAGATCCCTGGACACTGGATCTCTCTTCACATACCTTCTGGCACGGGTCTTAGGGTCCCTTCCACGTGTAGCCGTCTCCCTCACAGGTACCGTCTGGAGATTCCTAGCTCTGCAGCACCATTCCTCTGGCTTTCCCCAGTCCAATGGTGTATGCTGGCCCTTGGAATGCCTCCCAGTATAGGTACTGCTCCAGACTCCTCTAGACCTCTCAAAGGCTTTTCTCTTCCTTCTTCCAAAGGGTTTCTTGCCCTCTCTGTCCGTCCGGTTTGGCTTCTGCTTCTGATGATCCTCCAGATGAAACTGAGGATGAGGATGAGGATAAGGATCCTGAGGATAATTCTCTGTAGAATAAACTCTACCTTTATTCTGCTTAGATGAGTGCTCCTCCCTAACACAGCGCAGCTGTGCTGAATCAGGCCCTGCCCTTTGAGATGAGTGCTTAGGGATTACCTCATAGCCCTCCTGATTGAACACACGTTTCCCCACTTCAGCTCCTCTAATGGCTGTTGGAAACCTGGTGCATTCTGGGACTGGTAGTCTTTTATGGGAAAATTCTGTTTTCTTATTTCTACCAGAACTGACAGGTTGCTTGTTCAGAGTCACTTCACCTTTTCTATAGCTCCTTCCTGAGCTATGATAAGCTTCCTTATCACAGTATAGACCCACGGACGGGGGATCCGAGGAGGCAACTGGTAATACCTTCCTCCTTTAAGAATATTATTTTAAGATTGGCCACGATCACCCAGTAGGGGGACACAAGGGGGTACAGAGTACCCTGGATCAAATCCTTGCCAGGTTCTATTGGCCAGGCGTGTATGCAGAGACAGCGAGGTTCTGTGCCGCCTGCCCGGCTTGTCAAAGGGTCTCTAATAACCATCCGCCGGAAGTACCTTTGGTTCCCCTACCAGTCATAAATAAGCCAGTGCATAGGTTGGGGGTGGATATAGTGGGGCCCTTGCTTAAAACCCCCAGAGGTCACCAATATATTTTGGTCGTAATGGACCATGCCACTCGTTTTCCCTGGGCTATTCCATTAAGGAACACCTCTGCCCGAGTAATAGCTGTGGAACTAGTATGCTTGTTCTGCGAAATAGGGTTCCCTCGTGAGGTCTTAAAAGACCGGGGAACAAATTTTATGTCCCAACATCTGGCCCAGGTATGGGACGCTTTTGGAATTAGACATATCCGCACAGCGGCTTACTATCCCCAAACCAATGGGTTAGTAGAAAGGTTTAATCAAACCTTAAAGAACCTGTTGAGGAGAGGTTTGGAGGGTAGGTTTAGTGAATGGGATACGATGTTGCCTTTTGTGTTGTATGCTTGCAGAGAGAGGAGACAAACCTCCACAGGCACATCGCCATACGAGCTTATGTATGGGAGGACTCCGCGCAGCGTGTTAGATATATTAAGGGAACAATGGGTTGCACCAGTTGATGATGTACAAGAGGTTCCCAGGTTTTTAACGGATTTAAAGAATCGGTTACGGCGTATAGCCACGGTAGCGGAGGAAAATTTAAAAAAGAGTCAACATAAACAGAAAACCTATCACGACCAGAGGGCAAGGCCTCGGGTTTTAAAGGTCGGGGATAAGGTAATGGTACTGATAGCCGCAGCGAATTCCAAGTTTGAGAATTCATGGAAAGGACCCTACAGAGTAGCAAAGCAGCTCGGACCGGTATCTTATGCTGTGGATACAGGACAAGGAAAACAGCAAGTATACCACGTTAATCTATTGCGGCAATGGCACGAGCGTGTAGGGGATGGCCAGCTAGCTCAAAAAGCAGGTGATAGTTCTCAGGCCTTATCTTGTATTATGTGCTGTTCGCAGGTTTTGGCGCCAGCCCGTAATAGTCTAAGGGGGGGAATATGTGATAAGGAGAGTGCAGCCCAGCCAGGGAAAAGTGAAAAAAGGAAGAATTTTTCCTCTTTGCGGGGGATGGGCACACAGGATCACATAGTCCACAGCAGGAACCTGGAGAGAAACCTATAGGGCAGACCTAGCTGGAAGTCACACCCACACTCCAGGTCAGCCACAGACAGGAGTGGGAGGTACAGAAGGGCGGAGCCAGGAAGGGAGTTGCCCTGCTCAGTGTTTGAAAGGGAGCAAACAAACACTAGAGATAGAGTCGGTTGGAGAGTTGGTTGGATGGCTGGTTCAAGAGGTGGTTCAGAGTGCGGTTGGAAGCATGGTTGGAGAGCTGATTCAGGAGTTGGTGCAAGTGCTGGTTGGAAGAATGGTGCGAAGCATGATTGGAGATACAGTTCCAGTTGCAGTTGTTGTCGGAGTTGCAGTCCAGGCCTAAGTGGGAGTTGCAGCTCAGGTTCAAGTCCTGGTTCCAGAAGGTACAGAGGGAACAGCCCTGTAGCCAAAAGGAGCAGCAGAAAAAGGAACCGCTATAAAGACAGCCAGAGAAGGTACAAAGGAAGCCACCATACTCAGCGCAGTAGCCACCGAGGATATAGGGAAGGTTCCAGGGGGAGAACCACCTACCCTAGCAAGAGAGTGGGAAAGTGTTACCACAGGTCTCTGCCCTACGCTGAGGCAGAGGGAGTCCTGACTGGCCAAAGCTTGTGATAAGGAAGCTTATCATAGCTCAGGAGGGAGCTATAGAAAAGGTGAAGTGACTCTGAACAAGCAACCTATCAGTTCTGGTAGAAATAAGAAAACAGAATTTTCTCATATAAGACTACCAGTCCCAGAATGCACCAGGTTTCCAGCAGCCATTAGAGGAGCTGAAGGGGGGAAACGTATATTCAATCAGGAGGGCTATGAGGTAATCCCTAAGCACTCATCTCAAAGGGCAGGGCCTGATTCAGCACAGCTGTGCTGTATTAGGGAGGAGCACTCATCTAAGCAGAATAAAGGTAGAGTTTATTCTACAGAGAATTATCCTGAGAATCAGCTTGAGCTTGATCATCAGTTTCATCTGAAGGATTATCAGAAGCAGAAGCCAAACCGGACGGACAGAGAGGGAAAGAAACCCTTTGGAAGAAGGAAGAGAAAACCCTTTGAGAGGTCTAGAAGAGTCCAGAGCAGTACGTATACTGGGAGGCATTTCAAGGGCCAGCATACACCATTGGACTGGGGAAAGCCAGAGGAATGGTGCTGCAGAGCTAGGAATCTCCAGACGCTACCTGTGAGGGAGACGGCTGCACGTGGAAGGGACCCTAAGACCCGTGCCAGAAGGTATGTGAAGAGAGATCCAGTGTCCAGGGATCTGGATTGGAAGGCTGGACATAAGAACTGGACTACATACTGGCCAGGCTATATAGAGAGGAACTCTAACAGCAATGGAAGCTCAGGTATGAACACTGATCTATGCCCTAGCTATAACCTTGAAAGACAGCAGGGAAACAAGTATTCTCCTGAAAGTGCTCCATTGGGAGATTCATCTGTGCCAATCCATGATATTGAACCCATGCTTGTTGAAGAAGAGGGGGTGATAGCAGATGAAGAATCTGTTTACATGGACTGCTCTCTGTCTAAACTCCTTTGGTGATTTTCTGTTATAAAGTACAGCAACCATCACAAAGAAATACAAACTTGTTCTTTAATCTACTCAGAAAAGCTCCTGAGTAAGATTTCTAGCCACGCAGTAGAAAGCAAGCCAGCTAAGGGGTTTCAGCTGGATAACTGCTAGCAATTGAGCCTTACCTAATTGCTTGTGAGCTAGGAGAGAATCACTTCTGAATCTATGTGGGAAGATATAAGAAGTTTACCTAAAAAGAACAGTTTTTTTCCTTTCTTTGTGGCTTTTGGTTTGTTGTTTGATATATGCTAAGAAAGCATTGGCTAGTGCCTACAGAAAAGATCAGTTTGTACCAACCAGGTCTTATTTCTTTTGCTTTGATTGCTTGACAAGTTCAAATGTTGTTTTCCTTATTTTTGTTTTTTCAAGTTTAACACTGAAAGCAAGTAACCTGATTTATGTGCTACCAAGCATATCTGTGTTGGGAGAAATAACCCCATAAATAAATATCTTATTGGCTTTAACACTTGAGCACAACTAAATTATTGTCAGCAGCTGTGTCTGGTGTGAATGAACTGCATTGCCCACAATCCCTTGCAAATCATATAGATATATGCACTTGCCAAGACTGTGAAGATTCTCACCCAGGCAGCCGTCTGACAAGCTCTAATCAGGAGAATACTGCACAAGAAGCCCAAGGTAGGAGAAGGGAGGCAGCAAGGCCTTCTAAGTATGTTTATTCTTCTGACTCTGATGAAACTGTTATGCCACAGATAACACAGCACAAAAAGAAATGTTGTACCAGGAAGGTTAAGCAAGAGCAACCCATAGGAGACCTGCCTAGAGCAGGGAAGGCAAGAAAGTGGGAGAGGTTGTTTAACCTGTTAAAAAGTCTAAAGCAGAGAGTTCCTGAGCGGTACCTAGAAGGGGGAATTGGGGGAGGAGTAGCCTAGTGGTTGGGGCAAGGTACTTCAGGCCGGAAGGTCAGGGGTTCAAATCCCACTAGAGGACAGCAACCTTGGGCCGGAAGGACTGGGGTTTCTAGTCCCACAGATGCTCCTTGTGGTCTTGGGCAAGCCACTTAACCCTCCATTGCCCATGTTCCCTGTAAGTATTAGTGTATGTGTCTCATATCCCCGCGTGTTAAATGTATCCCCCAATTGTGTTGTGACCGCTTTGATTGAAGGATAAGGCGGTATACAAAACTGTCTAAATAAATAACTAAATAAATAAACCCTGCTACAGCTCAGCAGAGAGTATGGACATTGAAGCCAAGGAGGCTGAGGTAAATTCAAATGTCTCAGAGATGGAATGCGATGCCTGCACTAAGGTAAATTAGTGTGAGCCAGAAACACTTGATATTGGAATTCACTGTTGTTTTGTTTTGGACATTTGTTACTGGAGAAGTATCCACTATTTTCTTTTGTCTGGAGAGTACATGTGTTTGGGAGAAATTGTATCCACTTACCTGCAAGGAAGCTGAATAAATTTCTGTGCGCTTTATAAACCACTCGGCCTCATCATTCCTTACACAACTACAACCCTAGGAAATAGAAGAGGTGATCACCCGTCCCTACTAGGCGGCCGCCTGGTAGGGGCACGAGCGTCACACTTGTTAAAAACCCAGAAACAATTAGACAAGAGAGAGGACCACCAGGAGAGGAACCAAGGAGACGAGCACCTGGACGAGGACAGGTCAGATGACCAGGAACAGGAACCGTGGGAGAGAGAACCACTAAGCAGCTGTGATCCAAGAAGGAGCAGACAGGAGCTGGGAGACTCAGGGGCAGAGAAAGATTTCTGGAAGCAGAAGAATTCTAAGGCATTGAGAGACCCAAGGCTGCAGCTCAGGAGTTTAAAGGACCCAGAAGAACCTTGGAATAGGAGGCAAAGGGATAAGGAATTACCCTGGAAGAAGCCCAAGCACAAGGTATCTGGTGGGTGTGGCACGGCTAGCAAACTTAACAGTGGAAAGCCAGAAAGAGTGAATTTTAATTGTGAAAGACAGGATAAAGGCAGAAAGTTTGATACTAACTGGTTAAGTGAAGAAAAGCCTGACTGTTTTCCTTTTAACACTCTGAGAGACTCTCTAAACACAGCTGGAGCGTTTTACCCTGCACTGCCATGTGGAGATAGGTGGGGGAAGGGAAATGCTTGCATGCTGAAATGTTGTCCAAGTAAAAGCACTGATAATTGCCTAGAGATAAGAAATATAAACAAGCATTTACCTGAAGGAGGATTTGCTCAGCCTAGCTCAGAAAATACACAGGCTGAATTACTTCTCAGTGAATTCAGAGAGTTCCTTAAAAGCAGAGCAGTTTCTACTCAGAACGTAGCAAAGCCATTGATCAGCTGGCAAGAAGAAATGCCTTTAATTTCTTTGCCATCTACGGAACAGGAAGTCCCGATGGATTGCTCTACTTGTATGATTCCAAAGGACATTTAAGGGATTTGCTTACCAGTGTTGTTTGTAAGAAAATAGCAAAGTTATCTCACTGTTTGCTGTGATAAAAGAGCTTCTGTGAAGAAAATAAGTGGAAGCATATTCTGTGCAATTCAGGAGCAGTGCTGGTATCAGAGTTTTCTGTTACCTTAATGAAAAGGAGATCACATGACAGGTGAATGTGATTTGTAATGGACATTCAGTTAAGCAGTGAAAAAAAGCCTTGTTTAAGTTCAGTTTCTCCATCTTGTTTTGGGCCCTATTATTTCATTAACGTCTGCTGCATTTGAACTGCGTAAGCGGGAAATAAACCTCATAAAAAAAAGAAATATTCTTTGCCTTGCCTTATCACTTGAGCACCAACACAACTACAACATTAACCCTCAAGGGCATTCAAGGCCAGCCCCTCCCTTAACCCTCAAGGTCCAGGGAATGGGTGGGTGGCACTACTTATCCTTTCCGTTTGTACCCAGCAGGCTTGACATGTTCTATGACTGTGCCTGCAAATTGGAGCCCTAAGGAAGTTGTGATAAGGAAGCTTATCAGGACCCAGGAGACAGGGATAAAGAGAAGGAATTCACCCTTATCAAAGGGCCTATTTTACAGGGTCAGAGACATAAAACTCCATTTACACCTAGAAAGCAGGTAATTCCTAGCTGCAATAGGTTGCAGAATGCCCCTAGTGGAGAAAAGGAGAGGGAATGCAGGCGCAGGGTAAGGAACCCCTCACGTCACTGAATTCCCCAATTACTCAGCTGCAGCGAGGCAGTTTGATCTGCAACACCTGAGAGGAGAAGGGGTGGGGCTGGAGCCTGAGAGGTTTAAGTCTAGGTCAGATTATCCAGAGAGAGAGAGGAGTAGGAATGCTTACTGGAAGAGGAATGGAGCTGGAACAGTAAGAACAGCAGGAACCAGGAACACAAGTTGGAGGACAGGACGAGGAAGCTCAGGTGAATGGTGGCCAGAGCATGAGAGAGGAGAAGCTGATACAAGCCTTGACCCAGGTAGGAGCATTAGAAGCTTGTCTAATTTGGAGCACTACAGAGTTGCAAGAGACAGCTTTTGCCCTAACGGGAAGCAGTCAGCCAAGCCCTCTGAGCCAGACCTGAAGGTAGAGCCTATGCAACTAGGTGAACAAGACCTAGCTGTAGAAGAAGAAGACTCATACATGGATTGCTCTTTATGCCAGTCTTCAAATACAGAGGGTTTGGAAGGGAGTCAATTGTAAGGAAAACCTCCAGAGTCCGGTAACCCTGAGAGCCTGTTGATAACTTGTGAAAGTCCTGTATTAAAAGGAGAAATACCTTTTTAGCTGAGCAAGCTGAAGCTTTCTAATTAAAACCTGTGGAACAGCTGCTAGCCAGTGCAGTGCACAGCCTGAAGCCGTGCTGACGGTGAAAGTAAGAAAAGCTTTGATTTTGTTTTCACTATTCCTAAAAACCTTGCATAGAGAACTGTTTGCCTATGAAGAGTTTGACTTCTTGTTGAAAGTTTTTACTGTGCTTAAGGAGACAAACAGCCGGGAAGTGTTCTGGACTGAGAGAAAAGAAACTTGCTTTAGGAAAAGCTGTTTCTGTTTGTTTTGAACAGCACTGCTAGCCGTGTCTGGTAGCATTAGCTGTTGAAAGGACTTTTCTTTATGCTAAAGAACATTATAAGCTGTTTTGTTTTGAGTTCAGTTATATCCTGATGTATTTTTGAAAGAATCCTGGAGAAAACAATCCAAAGGTGTTAATTTATGACCCTAGCGATCGCAATAATAGATTGGCCAGCTAGAACAGCAGATGCAATTCTGGAAGGTGCTCGAAACAGTGAGTTGAAATTTATCAAGGAACAGCAAAAAGAGCAAACCAAGATAGAAGTGAAAAAGACTAAACTGCTCAATTTACAGATTGCTTCTATAAGGCCACCCATGTGCAGGGGTAGAGGTAGAAACAGAGGGAGAGGAGGTTATATGAATTCCTAGCGAGGAAGTGGACAGTCGAGGAATGCGTGCTTGTTATACTTGTGGTGAGATTGGGCATTTACAGCGTGACTGCCCCCAGAATCAGAATCTTGACATCCAGAAAGCTGATTTCCCTCCAGTAAAAGCTGAATTCACTCCCGTATATCAATGGGATGCATGACTATTATTGAATTTGAATTTAACCCCTCAGGGTGAGTTAGAAGCTAAGCTGGAAGGATCTAATTTAAGTTTATTATTGATACTGGAGATACTACTTCAGCACTGCGTTTACAAGATTTGCCTGCCATTTATCACGCTCAGCTAGCACAAGCACCGATAATGCAAGCTTGAATTTTTACCTTTGCAGATTGGAGAGACTGTGTATCCTACTAACTTTCTTGTGGGAGAAACTTTACCAGTAAGTCTTTTAGATCGGGACTTTTTAGCCTCACACCGTGCTTTCTATCCTGGATGAGTGGAAAGTTGTTTTTCCAGCTGTATTCTCTCTCTGAAGTGCCTTCCCCTGCAGATGCCAGTGCCATTCATCCTGCTCTTGCAGAACTTCCTTCTACCCTGTGGGCAGTGCCAGGATCCAACGTTGGATCCATTTCCATTCTGCCTGTGAAGATCACCGTGAAACCTGGAGCCCAGCTTCCCAGACTCAAGTACCCGCTACCAGCAGCTGCCATTGATGGAATTCGTCCTGTGATTGAAGATCTTCAGAAACAAGGTGTCATCTATCCTACAACTCCACCATGTAATACTCCAATTCTTCCTGTGCTAAAGGCTGACGGTAAGACTTATAGATTTGTGCAAGACCTGCGAGCAATAAATAATGTGATTTTGCCAATTTTTCCCTTGGTACCTAATCCACATGATATCTGGACACAGATACCTACAGGGACTACCTGGTTCACTGTTGTGGATTTGAGTTCTGCTTACTTTTCAGTGAGAATTAGCAAAGAAAATTAATTTTTATTTGCTTTCCAATTTGACAATAAACAATATACTTGGACCACTTTGTGCCAAGGGTACACTGATAGTCCTACGTATTTTGCGCAGGCTCTAAGAACTGCACTACTTGATGTAAGGCTCGACCATTCCTCTTTAGTTCAGTATGTTGATGATTTGCTTTTATGTTCACCAAGTTATGAGACTTGTTTGTTAGATTCCTTGTCTTTATTATCTCATATTGCTGATTTAGGATTGAAAGTCAATTTATTAAAACAGCAATTTGTATCTCAAAATGTTACTTTCCTGGGTGTTGCCGTAACACCATCTGGTCGTGCAATTACCTCTGCTAGATTGAAACCTATTCTTTCATTGCCTTTCCCAGCAACACCAGTATTACTGCACAGATTCCTGGGTCTGTTAATCTTTTTGTAAACAATGGCTAGCAAATTTCTCAGACCTTACTGCTCCGCTTTATGCTCTCATTGGGAAAGAAGGACCTGAAGGTCTCATTGTACCTACATTACCACAGTGGGAAGCCTTTTTGAATATAAAGTCTGCCCTGGAAAATGTGCCATGTTTATCTTTGCTAGACTATTCTCTGCCATTCAAACTGTGTGTGGCTATTTCTGATTCCTCTGCTACCTGTGTGCTTTTACAAGCTTTCACGACTGGTCGCAAGCCAGTAGGATATTTCTCAAAGCGATTTGATTCAGTGACTTTGGGACTCTCACCATGTCTACATAGTTTGGTAGCAGTGGCATTTGCAATTGAAATTACTGATTTTCTAGTTTTACAGCACTCTCTTGAAGCGTATGTATCACATTCAGTTTCCAGGTTGCTTCACTTGATTAAGACTCAGCCTTTGTCCTCCACACGTTTGTTGACTCTGGAATTAACGATTTTTCAGCCTCATGTTACAGTATATACTACATCAATATGCAACCCTTCAACAGTTCTAGCTCCATTGAAAGATCTTGTGGAGGATGATGGGTCTATTTGGCAAGCTGCCCTCCGAGCATCAGTGTCACTAACATTGTTGTACTTAAAACCATCTAACATGACTTTGTTTTCCCTTTCATCTCTCTTACAGCACTATCAAGATACTCCCTTTGAAACTGTGGACTTCGTGGGGTGTTTTGAGGCTGGCAGAGTAGGGTCAGATTAGGGTCAGTTATAAGGGTTTCTACCACCCTTCCCAAACCTTCCAAACCCTTTTTGATTTTGCAGCTTGATTTTACAGACCTGTCCTGTGCCAGAGGGGGGAAATGCTATTTGTTGGTGGTCACTTGTCTTTTCTCTAGATGGGTAGAAGTTTATCCCACTACCAGTATGACTGCTGGGGTCTCCATCAAATTACTGCTCACTCAGTTTATTCCTGTTTGGGGTGTACCTTTTGTTCTTTCTGCCGATCAGGGTCCGGCTTTCACTGCGAGTGTCTGGGAGGGTATTGAGCAATGGTTTGGAATTAAAAGACAACTGCACACTCCTTATCATCCGCAAAGCTCTGGCCAAGTGGAACGGATGAATAGGACACTCAAATATCACTTACGCACTCTGACACAGGATTGGGCTACAGAGTGGACAGAAGCCCTTCCTTTTGCCCTTATGGCAGTGCGTAATTCCCCCGAGCGTGCTCGAGGAGGCCTGACACCATATAAAATAGTTACTGGACATCCAGCTATTCCCCACATGAATTGACAGTAATCCCAGATCCTCAAATGTTGCATTCTCCTTTATTGCAGGTGAATCCTCAGCAAGATACTCCTTCAGAGTTAACCCATCCAGAATTGAAGTCGGGAGATTGGGTCCTGATTAAGAACTTGCATCCAAAGACACTTTTGGCTCCCAAGTTCCTAGATCCTTTCCTTGTGCTCCTGGTGGGATACTCAGCTTGTAAAGTGGAAGGACAATCTTGTTGGATACATCTTTCACAGTGTAAAAAGGCTCCTTCACAGGATCCAGAAGGTGGTTCCCTGCATCTGTGAATCAAGAGAGGTGTCTTCTGTTGTTGCAATGCAGACTCATTCTGACTTGGACAACAGTGATATTGCAGAAAAGACTATCGTGATTAAGTGCTTTTTGAATGAACTAATTATGTAAGAGACCTTTTCCAGCATCTATACTGCTGATTAGGTTGATAAAATTAGTTTATGTTAGTGCTTTACTGATATATAAGCAATGATCTTTTGGCACTTAACCTCTACTTCGTGAAGAGATTGGGTGTTGGGGTGGTTATAGATATAGTATTTATCTTCATAGTACTAAGAAGGATAGTTGTGTTTTCATTTTTTTCTCAGAACATTTATTTTTGGAGTAATTAATAGTTTTAGATATTTAGAGGTCTGTTAAGAATGTTTCCTTATCTGGTCGTAGTTGTGTTATGGCATATTATAGTTAATGAAGCAGTACTGCATTCAGAATCTTGGGAACATTATGGGGAACACTCAAATATTTTTGAGTCACATTTACACTTGGTCACAAAACACTTTAATCTGTCAGATTGTGCTGTTTGCCTTCCAACTGTGACAGCCACTCAGCATGGGTTTCTGCTACGAGCTAGGCCTAAAACCTATCAAGAGTTTCGTGACATAGCTTTTAATCAAACCACTGTACAATGGTTTCATACAACCACAGACCCTAGAGTGATTAGCCCTATGCCTCTAATGTCCCCTCCAATATGTTTTACAGCTCAAAATACAGGGAAAAAGGTAGGGGACGCTCCTTGGAACATTTGTAAAACAGTAATGCTACATAATTTCTCTACCTGGTATAAAAAATCCCATGTAAGAAGTTCCTTTATTTCAGTAGTACAATTAGTGCCAATTCAAGGGAATCAAGTGCATGGTCATGAATTGTTACAGTATAATAATTGTGGATACCCAATCCCTTTGAATGACTAGTTCAGACCTAGACATACCTAACTGGAGTTGCCCCTTGTTAAGGTATTACCATCCCTGGGAACGTAATCTATCTGTAGGAATTGAAGAGATGAGTATTACTCAGTGGGCTTTGAATAACTGTACACAGAAAATATCTTGTCCCCACAAATTGACAATTGGGAAAGTGGGTTAGTGGCTTTAGAAGGAGATTATTTTGTATGTGGTAATCTTGCATATACAGAACTGCCTAGAGGTTGGTCAGGCACTTGCTATGTTGCCCAGTTAGATACCCCATGGTGATTTTTACTGTACCAAAATATTACTTTATTATCAACCTCGAATGATTCTTTAAGAAGAAAAAGTGATATTACCCCTTAGGATAAGGCCATAGCAGCTGCACAGCAAGAGTAGTTACTCACCTGTAACAGGTGTTCTCCAGGAGCAGCAGGAATCAGTCCTCACATATGGGTGACGTCGGCGCCGACGGAGCCCTCGCGGAGCAATTTTCCCCAGCTTTCAAAGAAAGCCTTTGGGAATTGCAGCGCGCATGCGCGGTCCTCTTCCCGCCCAAGGGTGCCATCTTGCTCAGTCTGATGACATAGCTAAAAGACAGCAAAAATTAGCAAAAACGAAATTATAGAACTGCAACTCCAAGGGGAGGAGGGAGGGTTGTGAGGACTGATTCCTGCTGCTTCTGGAGAACACCTGTTACAGGTGAGTAACTACTCTTTCTTCAGGACCAAGCAGGAAGTCAGTCCTCACATATGGGACTCCCAAGCTTAAGGCTACAGGAGACCCTAAGCACAAAAAAGGAGCTCCCTCAAGCTCAGTAGCACAGAAGGAAGGAATCTTCTCTGAGTACGCCCCCAACCGGTAGCCCAACATCTGGGACGGAGGGCAGGAGTTGCCTATACCTCAAAGAGATTACGGAGGACTGCCTGTCCGAAAGCACTGTCCCTCTCCAGGCAGTAATGGGCTGCGAAGGTCTGGCTTGAAGACCAAGTAGCGGCCCGGCAGATGTCTGCCAACGGAACAGAGCGGAGGTAAGCCACTGACGCAGCCTTCGCCCTAACACGATGAGCCGTGACTCAACTTTCCAACGAGAGGCCGGCTGCCTCATAAGCCCAAGCGATACAGTCAGCAATCCAGATGGACAGAGTACGCTTGGAGACAGGGAGCCCCAACTTGTTGGGGTCATAAGACACGAAGAGCTGAACAGCCTTTCGGTGCTCCCGCGTACGGTCAAGGTAGAAGGTTAACACCCTTCTACAGTCCAGGGTATGCAGGACCATCTCAGCTCGGCTGGAGTGTGGCCTGGGAAAGAAGGTCGGAAGTACCACCTCCTGGTTGATGTGAAAAGGGGAAACCACTTTAGGAAGAAACTTAGGGCGAGTCCGCAGGACTACCCTATTCTTGTAGAACCGAGTGTAAGGAGGATCAGAGACTAGGGCCTGTAGCTCACTAACGCGTCTAGCAGAAGTGAGGGCTACCAAGAATAAGGTTTTCCAAGAAAGAAAACGAAGATGACAGGTAGCCATAGGTTCAAAAGGCGGACAGGTAATCCGCTGTAAAACCACATTCAGATCCCAGTCAGGAGCTGGTGGGCGCAAAGGTGGTTTAAGGAGAAGGCGGCCTCTGAGGAAACGAGCCACTAGAGGGTGGCTGGAAAGAGGCCTGCCATCCACCGGCATGTGATGCGCAGAAAGAGCACTGAGGTGGACCCTGACCGAGTTGGACTTAAGTCCAAGTTAGGAGAGGCAAAGCAAGTATTGCAAGACCACTGATATCGAACAGGAGAAGGGATCATGAGACTGCCGAGCACACCAGACGGAGAACCGACGCCACTTCAGAGCGTAGGACCTCCGGGTGGAGGGTCGCCTGGAGGCCAAGACGACTTCCTCCACATCTGGAGGCAGCAGGAGGGGAGCCAGGACTACCCTTTCAGCAGCCAGGCCATCAGATGAAGGGACCGGAGGTTGGGGTGTAGGAGAGTCCCGTGATCCTGGGTCAGGAGATCGGGCCGAAACCCCAGAGGAAGTGGAGTGTCCACCGCCAGCTGCATTAGAAGCGGGAACCAAGGTTGCCGCGGCCACCGAGGAGCCACGAGGATCATTGAGGCTTTGTCCCGGAGAACCTTGAAGAGCGTCCGAGACACCAGTGGCATGGGAGGAAAGGCATACAGAAGGCCTGTGGACCAGGAGAGAAGAAAAGCATCCGCCGCTACTCTGTGAGGATGCGGTTGCCGAGAGCAGAATTGGGGAAGTTGCCGGTTGAGAGGACTGGCAAAGAGATCCATTGTGGGTAGGCCCCACTTGAGAAAGATCCGGTGAAGCACCAACGGATCCAATCTCCACTCGTGCGGCTGGAGGATTCTGCTCAGTTTGTCTGCCAGGCAATTTTCTCGACCCGGGAGATAAACAGCTTTGAGGAGGATGCCGCGGCTGACGGCCCAAGAGCACAGCTTTTGTGCTTCCCGACAGAGAGGGAAGGAGCCTGTGCCCCCTTGTTTGTTCACGTAGAACATCGCAACTTGATTGTCCGTCTGGACCAGCACAGACTGGTGAGAAGTGAGGTGGGAGAAGGCCCTCAGAGCTGGGCGGATAGCTCTGAGCTCCAGGAAGTTGATCTGCTGGGCAGACTCCCAAGGAGTCCAGAGGCCTTGAGTACATGTCCCATGGCAATGTGCTCCCCAACCCAGGAGAGAAGCATCGGTCGTCAGGACCTGAGAAGGCGGAGGAGACTGAAAAGCCATTCCGAGCACCAGGTTTGGCAGATGAAGCCACCATTGAAGAGAAGAGACCAGCGGGTCGGAGACCTGTACAGAGTCCGCTAGGCTCCCAGTGGCCTGATGCCATTGTGTGCGAAGGCACCATTGAGCAGGACGCATGTTCAGGCGGGCATTGGGGGTCACATGGACTGTGGAAGCCATATGGCCGAGCAGTCTCAGAAATTGCCTGGCAGAGACCAGGGAATTGCTGTGAAAGTGGCTGGCAAGATCCATGAGCCTGTTTGCCCTGTCGAGAGGCAGAAAGGCACGCGCCTGAAGCGTGTTTAATCTTGCGCCGATGAACTCGAGATCCTGAGAGGGGAGCAAAGTGGACTTTGCGAAGTTTATGACAAAGCCCAAGTGCTGGAGCAGAGCCACAGTGTGGTGCGTGGCGTGAGTGGCCTCTTGAGAATACTGTGCTCTGATGAGCCAGTCGTCCAGGTATGGAAATACAAAGAGGCCTTGAAGTCTTAGATAAGCCGCCACCACTGCTAGGCATTTGGTGAACACCCTTGGCGCGGAGGATAGGCCAAAGGGTAGTACTCTGTACTGGTAATGATTGCCCCCCACAACAAACCTGAGATATTGTCTGTGGCTGGGGTGGATGAGGATGTGAGTGTAGGCATCCTTTAGATCCAAGGAGCATAGCCAGTCTCCCTGCTGGAGGTAGGGCAGCAGGATTCCAAGGGTAAGCATCTTGAACTTTTCCTTTGCGAGGAACTTGTTGAGGTTCCACAAGTCCAGGATGGGTCTGAGGCCTCCTGTTCTTTTTGGTATCAGAAAGTACCTGGAGTAAAAGCCTTGACCTCTCAGGTGGTGGGGCACCGGTTCCACAGCCTGTTCCTGAAGAAGACTTGCTAACTCCTGAAGGAGTAAGTCCCTGTGCAGAGGAGGTCTGAGAGGTTCCCCCGGGAAGTAGGAGGGAGGTACCTGGTGGAAGTGCAGAAGATAGCCCTCCTGGACTATATGAAGTACCCAGGTATCTGTAGTGATGTTGGTCCACCTGTGGGCAAAGTGGACCAGCCAGCCTCCCGTGCTGAGAGAAACCAGCTGAGGGGGAGAGGCTATGCTGATGAAGTCAAAAACCCCCACCCTGCTGAGCAGGGGCCGGTGGTGCAGGCTTGGGGGCTTGCTGCCTACGTGATCCATTACCCCGTCCCTTGGCTTGCTTACCCTGCTGAGGAGCTGCCGAGGCCTGATAATTAGGGTAGTGGTGATAAGCAGCCGCCTTCCTCGGGTAAAAGGGCTTTTTCCCCTTCTTCTTCTGAGAAGGGGCAGAGGTCTTCCTTGAGAGACGAGTCCTGGTGAGAGTCTTGGTCTCGATCTGTGCAGCCTTCTCATCCATGGGCTTGCCAAAGAGGTTATCACCTCTGCAGGGGACATCGACCAACTTGTCCTGCACCCATGGCTCAAGGTCGGATGACTGAAGCCAAGCCTGTCGGCGGCCACCGATGCCGGCTGCAGCTACTCGAGCCGATGCCTCAAAGCCATCGTAGGCTGCTCGAGAGATAAACTTCGAGCACTCCCGAATACCAGTTGACAAGGCTTGGAACCTCTGCAAAGGTTCCTCGGAGAGACCAGCAGAGAACCCGGCTATTTCTTTAGCCAGGTCTCGTAAATACATGCCCATATAGAGCTGGTAGGTCTGGACTCGACAAGCAAGCATAGAGCCCTGGAAACACTTCCTACCGAGGGCATCCAGGCTTCGAGCCTCCCAACCGGGAGGCACCGAGGAGTGCATTTTTTGACTCTTAAGTCTATGCATGGCTGATTCCACCACCATGGAATGGTGCGGTAGTTGTGCCTTTTGGAACCCGGGGCTCTTGCGGACTCGATAAATGGAATCGACCCGCTTGCTTAACACCGGCGACGATGCCGGGCTCTCCCACATGTGGAAGAGAAGTCGTTCCAGCATCGGAGGAACCGGTACAATAAAGGCCTCCTTCGGGGGAGAGTCATATTGGAGGGCATCGAGTTCTTCGACTCGAGGCTCCTCCTCGGGATCTGCGGGGAAGGACAAGGCTTTGGCCATATCCTGCACGAAGTCCGAAAACCGGGTATCCTCCGGGGGGGACCGTCTCCGAGGTTCGGACTCGGGGGAGTCCGATGGGACACACCGAGTCCGAAAAGAACCAGGTGACTCTTCGTCCTCGGATTCCCAGGCTGACTCCTCGGAGGAGGAGTCGAGCGGCTCCGGTCGGGCGGGCATCGATGCCATTTGCCCCGACGCCGAGGGAGTCGGCGTCGACGACCTCGGTCCCGAACGGGAGGCCGAAGGAGACCGTGACCGAGGATCGACTCGAGCCCTCATGGACTCGAGGATCGGCTCGGTCTCCGGGGTCGACTTGGAGGTCGACGTCCCAGCGGTCAGGGCAGAAGCACCGGCGAGGCCAGCGATCAATGCCCGCTGCTGGTCCATGAAGGCAGTCAGACTGCTCTCCAAGGCCGTCAACCTGAGTCCAAGCTCAGGAGACTCAGCAGCCCCCGACTCGGGCCCCGACGGTGTCGGGCCCGACGTCGGCTCCTTCGGAGGCGAGTCCACGAGGACAACAGTACTCACGTGAGCGGGCAAGTCCATCTCGAGACAAGGATGTTTGGAAGGCCTCTCCATCTCCGAGGACCCGGGACGGGAATCGGGGCTATGCAACCTGGCCCTCGAGGAACCAGGAGTGTCCACCGATCCCGCCCTTGCGGGTTTCTTCTTCCGATAATGTTCCCGGGTAGGAGACCCCCGTTCAGAGGAACTTCGACGATGCTCAGGACCAGAGTCCCGAGACGTCGAAGCCTCTGACGAGGTCCGAGCCCGGCCGGAGTCAGAGAAGATACGTTCCCGCTGATGCTGCCGACTCCTCAGCGCTTTTGAGGACATTTTGCCACACGGACCACAGATCATCGGGTCATGATCGGGTCCGAGGCAGCGGAAGCAGTAGTCGTGTGTGTCGGTAAGAGACATGAGCTTCTTACACAGATCACACTTCTTAAACCCGCTGGCAGCCATCGGGGGAAAAAGGGCCCCTGTGAGGTCAAAAGACCGGGCTGCCAGTGAAAAAGTAAAAAGGCGCGAAATCTGTCACGAAGGACAAAAAACCGAAAAATAAAGAACGGACTCGCAACCGGCGTCACGGGTCCGGGCGGGAAAAGAACCGGCGTCAAACCGAGAAAAAAGACAAATAAATCAACTTTTCTGCGGGGAATTACAAAACGTCTGTAGGGCTCCGCGGAAAAAAGAAGACTGAGCAAGATGGCACCCTTGGGCGGGAAGAGGACCGCGCATGCGCGCTGCAATTCCCAAAGGCTTTCTTTGAAAGCTGGGGAAAATTGCTCCGCGAGGGCTCCGTCGGCTCCGACGTCACCCATATGTGAGGACTGACTTCCTGCTTGGTCCTGGAGAAAATAGTAGACTCTAAAAATCCTTTAACTAAATCTCAGATTGATGCATTTACAGGTACGGTTTGGCTTTCAACTTTTGGAGCAATAGCACCCACAAGAGAATATGGTACCCAGATTATGCGGTTACAGGCAGTTGTTGAACTTACAGCCCTGGATCTCACAGAAGCAATTAGTGTGTTACAAGGTGCAGTGGACAAGGTGTCTGCCTATGCAGCCCAGAATTACATGGCTTTAGAGTACCTCCTAGTGAAGGAAAATGGAGTATGTGCATTAATTCTCAATTATTGTTCTCTGCTGGATAATGAAGGAAAGGTAGTGAAAGGCCTACTAGATATGGTGAGAAACCGTACTTTTGTCCCAAGTAGTGATTCACACATCTGAATGGGCGTTTTAGATGTACAAATCACGTATAGAACTTCTAAAATGACCCCCGTAGCCAGTTAGCAATGATATTCTGTGATAATCAGCTAAATTTATCTGCCTCATTTCAGCCACATAAATGGCATTGTTAAATCTAATTGCTCAAATGTGAGAGGTTAGATTCAGCCGAATATTCAGTTGAAAAACTAGCTGGTTAGTTTTGGTTGACTAACTGATAACTGTAAATGTATCCAGCTGCCTTACCCACTCAACGGATATTAGCCCCCAAGGTCAAGGTTAGTTTTGTCATATAAGGTTCAATCAGGATAATGGTCTGGAGCACCAGTATCACTAGGGGCCTTCTTGGCAAAGCTATGCGATATCTCAAGGCAAAGTTTCAGGATTCTTGGCACTGACTAGGCCCATTCTTTGGTTTCTGCCGTGGGCACCAATGTGTCCAGCACCAATCCTCCTGGTATTTCCACTAGCTCAGGCCTTTTGAATAAATTTCCAATAGGGCTTGTTCCTGAAGACAGAATATTCAAGACCAGGCTCAGTCGCTGCTAAATACCAAGTCTCTCTGTGATGACTTGCAGGATGCCTTGTTCACGGGCACCGCATTCATTTGCCAAAGTCCCTGGGTGGGAAACTATCAGGAGGTAATCCCAAATCCTGCTGGCTTTCTCTGATATCTGCAGAGTGGTTTTGTCTCTGTCATACAAAAGAGATTATCTGCACTGCCCCAGGAGGGATCAGCTTTCAGCCCTTACAGCTGCTACAGCTATTGCCCTGCTCAGCCTGTATCCCAGGTTACCAGCACAATACTTCATAAGAGCAAAAGCCTTACACAAAAGAAACAGCAAGAGTAGGAGGGAGAGAGGAAGAGGTTTTCTCACCCCCTTTGAGCTTTTAGTTGCTTTTAATACCATCCATATCTTTACACTTTCTGTTCGCATGGATTCAGGACTCCATCCTCTCTCGACTGCCCTCTCTCAGGATGCTTTCACTTGCTGCCTTTGATCGATCCTTCTCCACCAGTATTACCACTACCACTGATCATTTGTATAGCATTAGAAGACATACGCAGTGCTGTATATATACATGTAAGAGACAGTCCCTGCTCAATAGAACTTACAGTCTAATCAAGACAGACAACACAACAAATTGGGGACTAAGGTAAGTCAAGGAGACATTGTAAAGACACACATAAGTGATGAACAGGAGAATAAGGGGATCAGGATCCAAAAATAGCTTGAAGAAGTGGGTGTTTAGACTGAATTTGAATACAGCCAGAGATGGACACTGATGTACTGACTCGGTTAGTTTGTTCCAGGCACATGGAGCAGCAAGGTGGAATGAACAAAGTCTGGAGCTGGCAGGGGCAGAGAAGGACACTGATAAAAATGATCTGCCAGAAGAGCGGAGTTCTTAAGGGGCAGTGTAGGGAGAGATATGAGAGAAAAGTAGTGCGGAGCTGCAGAATGAATGCACTTCTAGGTCAGTAGGTGACGTTTGAACTGGATGTGGAAACGGATAGGGACTCAATGAAGTAACTTGAGAAGACGGAATATGTGAGTTTTTTTCTGATTTCTTTGACTCTGTCTCTTCTTTCTGGAATTCATTGTCTAAGCCCCTGCGAGGCACGTTAGCATCACTGTTTGGAGTTTTGGGGGTTTTTATTTTAGGAGCATTGATTCTCTGTGTAATGTCTGCTTGCTGTAAGATGTCAGTGGGCTCTTTGATCCCTAGGATGATGTTACAGATTGGCCCAGAGTCTGTTTACAATCCTTCTTTAATATCAATGTCCGAGTTTCCTTACCTTTGAAATTATTCTTTGCAGAATCAGAGGGGGGACTGAAAGGAAGCTTGTCTGTTCAGGGCTGTGTACACTGTGAGGGTACTTAAGAAGTTATGTCTGGAAATACATGTATGTCTCCTCATGATGACCTATGCTAATAAGATCAGACCTATGACATAGAGATGCACATTATGAATATATGCGATGCTTGACGTAGAACAATAAGGTGAAAATTATGCTGTGTAATGGAATTTTGACCTTTAAATAAAATAGCCAAAGTCTGTGTGGGAAGGGAGACAAGGTGTAAGCTTTGTTCTCTCTCCCAAAGCTTTGGTGGTTTTTATAATACCAGTGTGTGTTGTGTTTTGTATTATTAACCGTACTTCCTTCCTTCTGATTGCTCTGGGTGTGGAAATCCGTTACCCAAGAGCCCAGGTGCTGTTGCCGGTGAGGGGAGGTGCAGAGTACACTTTCAAAAATGTGGTTTTGTCATTATTCTTTCAAAAGAAAACAAAATTGTTTTGAGAGCAAAAGATTAGTATCTTCCCAGACTTCTCCAGACAGACATAGATGAAGCGCAAAGTCTTTTTGGCCTTGAAGCCTGTCATGATGCGGGCATTAATAAAGTTGGTTTTAAGAAAAGAAATCCTGTTTCTTTAGAAGAACTAGATGTGCAGTTACCTCCAGGCACAGCTAGAGGGAGCAGGAACAGACATACTGGACTTAATGAACCTAAGCTCACTGATCACCTGCAGCTGAAAGGGAACCAGGAAGTCAGCAGTAACGGTTCACTTTATAAGCCAGAGCAGAATGCTTCTGGACAGAAGTGGAAGAATGAGCAGAGGAGGCAGAGGAAGCAGTGGAAACAGCAGGAGCTGAGGAAGGAGGAGAAAGAGGAAGAAGGAACTGGAGCTGGACTAGAAGGAGAAACAGCAGAGGAGCCTGGAGGCTATCAAGGACATAAGCCTGATTGCTGTGAAAGAAGCCAAGCTGGGAACTGGAGGAGAAACAGACCTCACAAGGTGGGAAGCCAGAAAGCCCAAACTAAACCTGTTGTGCAAGGGGAGTTTGGTGGAAGTTGCTCCAAGGTGAGAGGGTCTGCCACGCCTAGTTCCTATACTCTGCCTGTTTGTAACATAGAGAGAAGAAAGCTAAGAACCAGAGAGGGAGGTTCTGACAGAAGCTTATCTCTAGAGGATCATTGCCCAGTTTCACCTATTCAGAGGGAAAAGCAGTTTTATAAGCAACGGAAGTTTTTACTCAGTGAGCCAAGGTATGAGGCAGTGAACTTTAACTGTAATGATTGCACTGCTAAAAGCTATGCTAAAAGAAGGATTCCTCCTAAGAGAAACCAGAGTCAAGACTGGTTCACTAAACTACCGCCAGCCTTAAGAGTCCCTGGTTATGTGAAGCCAAACTCCCAAGCTGGAGATTACCATGCTGAAATAGACAGGGATAGTGAAAGCCCTTTGAATCAGTACAGGGGAGAGGAATTGATGGAAGTGGATTCTCCCAGCACTATTCCCTCACCTTTGCCGGAGGAAATGGAATGTGATTGGTGCACTGCCTATGCTCCAAAGTGTGTATGCTCCACAGAAGAATAAATGAAATATAATTTGATGTTTATTATACTGAATATTACTATGAAGAAAACCTGCTTTAAACTGTGAAGTAACAGTTAACTAGCCAGTGAATATTGGTACCTTTTAAAACAAAGGACTGTTTCTGTTATCTAAAATATCTCTTAGTTGAACCTTGCTTTAAACGGGGAATAAAAGCCTTTATTACCCTACACTTGGACTCTTTGTTCTTTAACAGTGCTACCTAGTGGCGTATAATCTTTGTGTCACCGGGAACCGAGTGACAAGCCTCAGGTTTTGGCTTTAGGAGCTACTTTTTTTCTGAAATATCCTTTCAAATGTCTGGTGACGTCTGGGAAAGATAACTATGTGTTTTTTTATATTATGCAATTAGAAGGCTTCCTAAAGGCTCGCTTGGTTGTAATTGATCAGGCTGTATCCAGATTTGTTTGCTAGATAGAATAGTTTAATGGGGTTTAAAAGTTATTGTGGTAGCGGGGGTCATGTGATGCAGTGAGCAGAGCAAGATGCGTTTTGCTCAGCTCCGGGGCTCCCCGCCTTTTCCTGGCATTAAACATTGCAAAAAGGAATCCGAAAGGCACTTACTTCACTCCCTGGACCACTTAACCTCCACGGGACTCATATCGGGGAGCTTCTGCCTGTTCAAGGATGGATGACAACAAAAACAACCTAGCAGAAAAAGAACTGACCAGCTGAGGCAAAGATGGCCACCAACTTGTCACGACAACAACAAGCGGAACCCCACAAAACTTAGTGGAAGAAGTGTCGCTAGTGGTGGTACAAACAATTGATATACGTTTCGCTGCTTTAACAGAAAAGTTATCTCAAGTAGCACAAACAGTTACGGAGTTCACAGGTTGTATCACCCAAGCGGAACAATGAATCTCGGATTTTGAGGACGCTCAACAGGCCCAATCTTCCATCATCAAGCAACTTGAAGGCTGCATACACCAACAAGAAGAGAAAATAGATGACCTCGAGAATCGAAGTCGCCGTAAAAATCTTCGCTTTGTCAGCCTGGAAGAAACAGCGAGTGATACAGAACTCCAAGGCTTTCTAGAGACATGGATGTCACTCAACTTATCTTTACCTGAACTAACTGGAAAGATATGACTGGAGCGAGTACACCACCTGGGGCCATGCAAAGATAACAATCCTTGCCCTAGAGTGGTAATAGCTCATTTTCATGATTATCTGCAAAAAGAAGACGTGTTACGAGCGGCTCGGGCATGGTGGAATATAAATCCCACAGCCAAGAACATCTTGATCTTCCAACACTACTCTGCACTTCTCAGCCACCTATACTGTGAATTTGCCCCTCTTTGCACGCAGCTTTTGCAATGGAACTTCCGCTGCTCACTATTATATCCGGCAAAATTGAGGATCATAGATCAGGGGTAGACTCGGTATTTTACCACGCCAGCCGAGGTGCAGAGCTATTTGACAGCAATATCATGAGAAACCAACTACATTGAACCACATCAGGAACTAATTCCAGGGACATATGCCTACCTTGTCAATCTCCCACTTTCTGTTGTGAAACAGATAGACTTTAACTGAGAACTTTCACACCAGTTTCCAACTAGACTAGACCCGATGAAGGAACCCATCATGGTCACTTAACGCCATGTTGTGGAATTGTTTGGCTCTGCACTGCGTGGGCCTTGCCCGGAACATGAGGGGGGCCTAGATAAAACAACCCTCATGGCTGCCTCTGTGATGCACAATGAAGAAGCTTCAGAGGTCCCCCCACTCCAAATCTTCCTAATATAAGTAACTGTGGGGGGGGGGGGGGAGAGAATGTTTTGTATAGAGTTAGAGAGATACACATTGAAGGACCATAAATGTGGGGAGGTGGATGGAAATAAGAAGGGGGGGCTTATCAAAAGGAATGGAGGGGTAAGAATATAGATGACATTGCCCTTTCTTTTCTCTCTGTTTCATCCTTTTTTTTTCTTCTGTTTTCTTTCTCCCCTGATGAGGGCACTACTGTTTGAGGAAGGCAGGGTTCAGGGCCAGAAATGCTACTCCAATCTGAGAGATTTGATGGGATCTGATGCTAAAACAAAGGCATAACAAGACTGAGCCTGGGAGAGATTCGCTAGTGATTGGGAGCAGAGCCGCGGGAGCTATGATAAAATGCCCACTTGAGGGATACCTTGGTAAACCTATTAAGGCCAGATGGACCTAAGACCTGTTGGTTGGAAGGAGTCATAAGCCTCTTAAGGATTTTGTTATTGGGTGGGGTTTAGCTAACCTGGGTGATAGGAAGGGGGGTGTTACAGTATGGGGATGAAGTAGGGAGCTCCAATGCCACGATGACGAGCCCCGCGCCCGATAAGAAAGGGCAGTGATTTAAGATAGGAGGGACTGAAGTGTTGATAGGGAAGGGGGGGGACTTAGCTCTCTATAGCAAACAAGATGGGAATACGTGGGACAAAGAGGGACATCTGTGGGCGACACCACCCACCGAGACGCAGAGGGATGGCTTAGGCTGGGAGGCCTTCCCTAACACAATGCAATTGATCCATATCTGGAACCATTAATCTATTGGTATTACATGATTAAAGATGGCACTTGAATACTCTCATGGAATGTATGTAGGATAGGCTGCCCTACAAAATGATATAAAATATTGAGGGCACTCCGAGACAAACAAGCTGATATCACCCTCCTCCAAGAATATGAAAGATACTAAACCCACCAAACTTAAGCGATGGTGGGTGGGAGAGGTTTATGGGGCTTCAGCGGACAATAGACATGCAGGTGTAGTCGTCTTATGTAAAAAGGGACTCAATTTCCAAGTGGAACGAATGAGCAGTGACCCTAGTGGCCGATATGTCTTGCTGTGGGTTAGACTAGAGAGTACCCCTATACCTTAGGGAAATACATATGGGCCCAACTGAAATGAGCATGAATACTTTGATGTGCTGGTGCAGAGTGTTTTAAGTAAGGGAGATCACGAGGTAGCCCTCAGTGGAGATAATAACTGTGTTTTGGATCCATCTATGGACCACTCCAGACAGATGGGATGGGAGATTCCAGACAACACAGAAGACTGATGAGCCTCTGTGAAAGTGGTGACCTGTTGGACATTTGGCGAATATTCCATCCTACCGAACAAGACTATACCCACCTGTCTAGGGCTCATAATACATGGTCTAGAATAGATTATTTTTTGATGTCCCAAGGCTTTTGAACTGACTGGACAACACCCAGATTGGGGATGTTCAGGTTTTGCATCATGCAATGATATGGGTGGATGTCTGGTAGTCTCCTGTGCTGAAAACAGGTAGATGTTGGTGCTTTCCTTTCCGTTTAAAGGGCGACACAGACTTCACGAGCTTCCTGGGCGAACAGTGAGACCTCTTTGAGACAACTAATTGAGAGCACAGGGATAACACCAGCCTTTTCTGGGAACATAAGATATGCCATACTGGGTCAGACCAAGGTCCATCAAGCCCAGTATCCTGTTTCCAGCAGTGGCCAATCTAGGTCATAAGTACTGTGACGCTCGCGCCCCTACTAGGCGGTTGCCTAGTAGGGACGGCTGGCCATCTGTATCCCTTCGAGGGTTGTAGTTGTGTCAATAAGAAAAGCCAAGTGGTTATTTAAAGCGCACAGGAAATTTTTATTCGGTTTCCAAAGTTGGCAAGTGATGAACATAAAAATTCTTTAAGCACTTTTTCCAGACAAAAGAAATACAGGATAATTTCTCCAAATCAAAATGTCCAAACAAAACTCACAGCAGTTTCTATTCTTCACTGCAGTTGCTTGACATTTCAAAACACAAAAGCATTTGTAAAAACTCTTCACAGCTTCCAACCTCGCTGTTGCCACGCCCCATACAAACAGTTCTAGCTGTTTGGGCCTGCACTGAAGTTCTGCAGTTTTACTTCTTAAGAGAGATTCCTAACCTCTTGTCTTCAGGGTTACTCTTCTCTTTAAACTCTTGAAACTGCTTTAACTTGCAACAGCTTCCTTTGGTATTTCATTGTATTCTAACTCACAATACTATTGTATTTTAGTGCACAGCTCACATTCCATCTCTGAGGCTTCTGACTCAATAATACTTCCTTCAGGGCCTACCTCCATGCTCTCCATTGAGCTACAGCTAGGTGCTTTCTGGAAGTGCTCTGGTATCCTTTCCTTAAGAGCCTTTGCAATGTTAAACAGTCTCTCACACTGCCTGGCCTTGGCTCCTCCAAGCCGGTCTCCTGTGTGTCTCTCCTGCTTAACCTCCCTCCTGAGATACTTCTTGCTGTGCTGAGGCTTCACGTGTATGAAAGTCTCCTCTGAGTCAGAGCAAGAACTATTCTGGTGGCACTGCTCATTCCCTGCGTACCTTTCTTGGCTGCCTTTATAATGGTTCCTCCATTTGCTGCTCTCCTTGGCTGCAAGGGTTTTCCACAGCTTGGCCCCAGATCTCTCCTGTCTGTGCCTCCTGGAAATTGGACTTGAACCTGGGCTAGGGCTTGAACTGCAGCTGCCACTGGTGCTTGCTTCTGCACTCCTCCTGGACCTTCTGCTCACAGCTCCTTCCTCCTCCTGCAAACTCAAACTGTGCCTCTCTCTTTTGTTTGTTCTTCCCCTGTTAACTGTTGAGCTGGGCAACTCCCTTCCTAGCTCCTCCCACTTGGACCTCCTACTCCTCTGCAGGGTTGTCCTGTGGTCTGTGATTGGCTTAGCCTTAGCTCTGCCCTCTAGGTTTCTTTCAGTGCTTCTAGTATGGAGCCTATGATTTTGTGCTCCCATCCCCCGCAATGAAAAAAAATCCTTCTTTTTTTTAGTTTTCCCTAGCTGGGCTGCACTCACCTCATCACAGTACCTAGCAGTTTCCCCAAAAGACACAGGTTCCACAATGCTTGTACTGGGTAAAGCATTGATATCCTGGGTCCCTTCTTAATAATGGTTTATGGACCTTTCCTCTAGGAACTTGTCCTTTTAAAACCAGCTACACTAACAGCCTTTACTACATCCTCCGGTAACAAATTCCAAAGTCTGATTACATGTTGAGTGCAAAAATATATTTTTATTAGTCTAAACTAGTTTACCCTGTAGCTTCATTGCATGTCCCCTAGTCTTTCTATATTCTGATAACGTAAACAATCGATCTACGTTTACCATGCTTGTTCTGGGGTACGCAGTGGATTTCCCGGGTCCTCTTTAATAATCATGGACTTTTCCTCCAGGAATTTGACAAAACCCTTCTTAAACCCAGCTACACTAACAGCTTTTACTAAATCCTCCGGTAGTGAATTCCAGAGTTTGATTACATGTTGAATGAAAAAGTATTTTCTCTTGTTAGTCTTAAATGGGTTACATTGTAGTTCATTGCGTGTCCCCTAGCCTTTCTACTTTTTGATGGAGTAAACAACCGATCTACGTTTACCCGTTCTACTCTATTCATTAATTTATAGATCTCTATCATATCTCCCCTCAGCAGACACTTTTCCAAGTTGAAGAGCCCTAACCTTTTAAGTCTTTTTCCTCATAGGGGTATCCTTCATCTCTCTCTACCATTTTGGTGGCTCCTCTTGCAACTTTTCACAATTCTTGTGTTTTAACAACTTTGAATAATTTTATGTCATCCACAAATTTGATTACCTCACTCATTAATCACATTTCCTGGTCATTTATGAATATGTTAAAAAGTAGCGGACCCAGCAAAGATCCCTGGGGTACTATTCAGCTTTCTCCATTGAGAAAATTGGCCATTTAGCCCTACCCTCTGCTTTCGATCTTTTAACCAGTTCCTGATCCATAATAATACACTGCCTCCTATCCCATGACTTTTTAATTTTGCCAAGAATCTCTCATGAGGGACCTTATCAAAGGCTTTCTGAAAATCCAGATATACTATATTAACCAGTTCACCTTTGTCTACCTGTTTATTCACACCTTCAAAAACATATAACAGATTAGTAAGACAAGACTTTCCTTGGCTAAATATATGTTGGCTTTTTCCCCTTAAACTCTGATTATCTACATGTTCAGCAATTTTGTTCTTTATAATGGTTTCTATTATTTTGCCTGGTACTGGATGTCAGGCTCACCAGTCGGTAGTTTCCCAGATCACCCCGGAACCCTTTTTAAAAAATTGACATTACATTGGCCATTCTACAGTCTTCAGATACTATAGATGATTTTAATGATAGTTCACAGATTACCAATAGTAGGTCTGCCATCTCATTTCTCAGTTCTTTCAACACCCTTGGATGTATACCATTCAGTCCAGGTGATTTGCTACTCTTCAAGTTATCAAATACTTGTAATACATCTTTCTGGTTTATCAATATTTCTTTCAATTCTTCTGATATAGCACCTTTAAACTGCATTTCAGGCATGGGTAACTTCCCTATATCTTCTTCAGTAAAGATTGAATCAATTCAATTCTCCGCTATGGCCTTGTCCTCCCTTAGTGCCCCTTTTACCCTTCTATCATCTAATGGTCCAACCGACTCTTTCAAACGTTTTTTGCTATGAATATACTTGAAAAAATGTATTATGCATTTTTACTTCCATGGCAAGCTTTATTTCAAATTCTCTCTTTGCCTGCCTTATCAATGTCTTGCATCTAACTTGCCAGTGCTTATGTTCTTTCCCATTTTCATCATTTGGCTCCTTTTTCCATTTCTTGAAGGATGTTGTTTTGGTGACAACAGTCTCTCTGACCTCGCCTTTACACCATACTCTTAGTTTTTTGGCTTTCCTTCCACTTTTATTAAAGCGTGGAATACAGCTGGTCTGGACTTTGTCAGCAACACTTCCCTGGTGGCCAGTGGATGCCAGGGCAGGTGCGACACAAAATATAAGGTTAAGATTGGAGAGTCTTCTAAAGGCCTCAAATGAGAGTTGGTCCTTGTAGTTTCCTTTGCTCCAATCTTCAATGAAACAATCAAGCTGAGTGGTGGGAATTAATAAGGCTTTTATTTCCCTTTTCACGGTGGCTCTAAATAGTGGGTTACAACTTTAAAGCAAATGTCAAACTCAGGGTTCAAAGCAAAAACTGTTATACGTCACAGGAATGGAGGTGCTCAAACAAATAAAGAATGCTCTGCTGGCAATTCCCCAATCACAAGTCTGGCAGTGACTCTAAACTTTCAGAAATGCAAAGTGTACAGTCCATCTCATGGTCAGATAAATCTCCTGCCAGTTCCACTTGCATTGGCTCGTTATCAGAAAGCTCTGATTCTATATCCCTGGTTTCTTGTAAAACACATTCAGGGGTTTTGTATATTTTCTGTAGCAGTTCCCAATGTCCTTGGCCTAGCCTAGGGCGTCGGCCACGTGCTGTATTAGGCTTTAAAGTATCCTCTTTCCTTAGAGGCTTTATAGCAGCTTTTTCATAGCTTTTAACATTCACAACTTTCTTGTTAGGCATACATTTCTCATACCTTGTATGGCAGCAATCCTCAAGTAACCGGCTTTCTTCCACTGCCTGCCTTTCCCAGGCAGCCGCTTGGTGAAATCCTTTTCTATGCAGGTTAGGCTTACCCTGCGGCCTTTGACTTCCTTCTCCTGGTGAAGGCCTGCCTCTGTACAAGCCCAGCTTCTGGCTTTCTGACTCAGGGTGGCTTGGCTTCTCCAGCTGATTCTTGTTTGGCTTAGGGTTGCAGTTACAGCAGTGCTTTTGCCTCTGAGGGCAAACAGCTCTCGGTTTGGCTTGAGCTGACACCTCCTTAGGTCCTTCCTCAGCTACTGGGAAATCACCTCTCCCTCCTGGGAATCCTCTAGCACTAGAGTAGTCAGGTTTCCACTTCCACCTCTCTCTCTCGGTGCTGCCAGTGATTCTCCCCTTGCTTCTGCTAGGGCTGCTGCTTCTGCTGCTGCCTGTGCTGCCTCTTCTTCCTCCCTTCCAGTCTTCCACACTCCCCTTATGAAGCCCTCCTGCCTTTGAGGATTGGAAGCTGGTTAGCATTTCCTCGTGACCAGCTGGGCGTGGCTCTTCAGTCTCCCTGAAGACACTCTTGCTCCCTCTAGCTGGTTCCTGGGAATATTGCAAGTCTTTTTCTCTGTGAAAAACACCTTCTTTTCTCTCAACTGGGCTCTCATCAGCCCTCGCTACATGACAACTTCCAAGATAGTACTTTTAAACAAAGGTGTGGAGGAGTAGCCTAATGGTAGAGTACTGGCTTGGGAACCCAGAGACCATAGTTCGGTTCCCACTAGCACTCCTTGTGGCCTTGGGCAAATCACTTAACCCTCCATTGCCTCAGAAAAATCCAAGTTATCAATGTCCCTGTTTAATGTACATTACCAAGTTTAAGTTTCAATGTAAACCGCTTTGATTGAAATGATAAAGCGGTATATAAAACCTGTTAAATAAATAAACGCGCATGCTTGATGTCAATCTTTAACCTTTGCAACTGCTCCTCTTATTTTTTTCTTAACTATTTTTCTCCTTTTATCATAGTCTCTCTTTTGAAAGTTAAAAGGTAATACTGTGGATTTCCTTGCCATCTTTATTCTACAGTATTTATTAAATCAAACGCGATCATGCTATGATCACTATTGCTAAGTGGTTCCAACACCCTTATCTCTTGCACCAGATCCTGTGTTCCGCTAAGGAATAGGTCCAGAATAGCTTCCCGTCTTGTTGGTTTATGAACTAGCTGCTCCAAGAAGCAGTCATTTATTTCATCTAGAAATTTTATCTCCCTAGCATGCCTTGCAGTAATATTGACCCAGACGATACCGGGGTAATTGAAATCATCCATTATCACTATGTTGTAACTTTTGTTAGCTTCCATGATTTCTATTAGCATTTCATCATCCATCTGTTCATTCTGGCCAGATGGTCAGTAGTACAGCCCCACTGCAATTCCTTTTTACATGGGATTGCTATCCATAGAGATTCTACAGTGTATTTTGTTTCATGCAAAACTTTAATCCTTTCTGACTCAATGCACTCTCTAACATATTTGATCCACCAATTTGATCTACCCTATTATTGTAATATATTTTGTACCCAGGTATCTCCCATGCAGGTTCCCTTTTAAATCTGGCAAAACATCCAGCATCCACGGTACAGATATTGGGTGCTGAGAAAGCACTTTTCAGAGCTCTGAAGACTAGAAAAGGCATGCCTAAATATGGCCCGATTTACCATGCTTCTGTAGTGGGCCAGAGTACTTCCAAGAACAAGCATGGTGCAAGTCCTACCTATCTAACAGATGGCAACAAGTCAGAACAGGTCCCATGACTTCTGACCCATTCCCTCTCAATCAAGGTGTACCTCAGGGTTCATCCCTATCTGCATTAATGTTCAACATATATATGCAACCAATTTGTACCCTAATCCACTCCTTCAACAACCAGTGCCTAGTCTACGCAGACGACGTCCTAATCTACTCACCATTCCTGATTGATCAACCTGACTTTTCACCTATATCAAGCTGCTTCGAAGCTGTATCACAATGGCTTACAACACAAAATTTAAGGATCAACCATAGTAAAACAGATGTCTTATTCCTCACCAAGAACCAGATGTTCTCCCCACCCCCCACATTAAAAGTAAACAATATTGAGTTGATAGCAAAATCAACTATCTGCTATCTCAGCATCACGCTTGACCAACGACTCGACATGTTTATACATGTGAAGAACATCACGAAAGCAATTTACCATAAGGTCCAGATACTACGTCACCTGCGCCCCCTATTGGACTTTAATGACTACCGAACTATCTTCCAAGCCTTGGTGCTCCCACATCTAGACTTTGCAAATATTATCCTTCATGGCCTCCCTCAGTCAACACTAGGACCTCTTCGCCTTGCAATGAATGCTGCAGCAAGGGTACTTGCAGGTACATCAAGAGCTAAACATATAACCCCAGTCATGATGGATCTCCACTGGCTTCCACTTCAGGCTAGAATCCAGTATAAGTCCCTAGTACTAACATTCAAAGCCCTAAGGAACCAGATCACCTCACCCATCAGCAAACTCATTCAAAGACGGCCGTTCAACAGGATCAGGAGATCTAATCAAGCAAACACTCTAGAGATCCCCAACATTCTAACTAAGTGCAAAAAGGCTACTGCCAATAGAGCCTTCTCCCTATTTGCACCCATGACCTGGAATGCCCTCCCCACTGAGCTCTGTTCCACCCCAGACCTATTGTCATTTAGAAAAGCCCTCAAACAACACCTTTTCCTCATCCATTACCCAGAATCCAATCCCAGAAACAACCACCCATCCTCACATCCTACACCCTACTCCACCCCACCCAAAATCCAACACCATAAAGAAAATGACTAGCTCTACCACCATATCCCCTCTCTTATTTATTATTGGTACTGATCACACATCTTACTGATTAAACCTCTTATAAATATGTTGAAACCAAGCTATACTATATGTATAATTTCTCACCATACTATATGTATAATTTCTCACCATACTCCATGAATAATTACTCTGTAATTAGTTACCCCTGTTACCTCCAGGTTATCTCGTCCATGTTCAATGTAAAAGCTCAATTGTCGTGTGACATTGCAGTATGTTTTTTGTTCAATTGTAAACCGCACTGATTTTAATAGCGCGGTATATAAGAGAAGTAAATAAATACATAAAATAAATAAATAAACAAAGGCAAGGTATTTATTAAGCTGTGCTTTTCACCGGATCAAAAGAACTTTACAGATATATGCTAACAGGCACTTTTTATTCCCACAATCTAAGCATACCCGAGGCAATGGAGGGTTAAGTGGTTTGCCCAAGGCCACAAGGAGTGGCCATGGGACTAGAGACCCCAGACCCTCCGGTCTGAGGTTACATGTCCCTTTGTGGGAATTGTATCCCTGGCCCTCCAGCCTGAGGTAACCTGTCCCAACCACTGAGCTACTCCTTGCACACTTTGAGCAGCCAATGTTTTTGGTGTTTTACAGCTGCTGAGCATCTTTCATATGGTTATTACTAGCCTGGCCATCTTTAAATCGATAATCAAGAGAGTGCTGGGTCACTAGCTTGTGCATACAGATGCGGGCCAATATTCATTGACAGGAGCCACTGCTTTAATTTAAATGCCGTTTCCATACAATCCTGCTAGACCAGTCAAGACAAGTGGGTTGTGTTACCCTGCCAGCAGATTGGTGGCGACAAAAAAACAATGAAAAATCCAGATTTCAGTGATATCACCCTATGCAGCGGGGGAGAGCCTCTTTCAATTGAAAACAAGTTCTGCTACGAGGGGACATGGGATGAGGGTGAAGGGGGATAGATTCAGGAGTGATATGCGGAAATTTTTCTTTACGGAAAGAGTGGTGGATCCGTGGAATAGGCGGTAGAGATGAGGACAGTATCTGAATTCAAAAAAGCATGGGACAAACACAGAGGATTTCTAAAGGAAAAAAGGGGACTGTTGTAGTTGTTGATATGGATGGACAGAATAGATAGGCCATGTGGTCTTTTTCTGTCATCATTTTCTATTTTTTTGGCGTTGTCCTTAGGTGGGGGATGCAACAGAAGCCTACAAGCAATTTATGCTTCACTTTCATTTCTTAAGACTATAACCGTGGGAAAAGAGAACAACCGAATACCAATAAAGAGAAGCCCTACAAACAGGCAATTCTAACGTCTGTAAAGATAGTGGTTGCTTCATGGACTCAGTCCTATTCTAGATAAGATCCGATCAGCCTTGCATCGTCAGCCATTTATTTGGTGGGCTGTGTTTTTTTCAAGTACATGGCGGCCATTCCTGTTCACTGGGGGTGGAGTCCTGTTGATTCCCTATCGGGTTCTACTATGCACTCCTTGGCTAATCTGTTGCTGTGTACCAGCCCAAGGGCCTCTCCTTTTCGCCAACGTGCCTTGACCTCTTTACCCTCTGCAATCTCCACTTTAAATTGCCAATCTCTCCGTGCCAAATCGTTGTTGGCGTATGACCTCATACAGCAACACTCTCTTGACCTTTGTTTTCTTACTTGGCTCAAAGAGGGCGACGATCCCCCTCTTGAGTAGTTGCCTGCCCCTGGGTTTTCAGCCTTTTCAACACCCAGGATGGGTAGGGGAGGGGGAGGCCCTACTCTACCGTTCTAGTTTCCTCTTTACAGAAGTCTCAGCACCCTGTATTCACTATTCAGAATTCCTTTTTTTCATTTGCAGTATTCTCCCCCATGTTACTTCCTTCTACTCTACCTTCCCCCTTCCCTCTCTGGTCCTTGATGGAATGCAGCATTACAGACTCTTTCCGATACAGTACTCATATATTCTAATATCACTATCCTTGGGGACTTCAATGTCCACATAGACTCTCCCTCTAGACTGAAGGATCAGATGTTCTTAAACTTACTACATGATTTGTCGCTTACGCAACATGTTTCCTATCCCCCACACAGTGCAGGACATACTTTAGATTTGGTCCTTACTACTTCCCATTCTGATCTTACATTTTCAGCCGTTTCCTCACATTCAGTTCCCTGGTCTGATCACTATTGTGTTCTTCTTTCTGCTGCTTTGGCGTCATCGAGTGCTAAAACTGGTCCTGCGGATCCCCAGACTCCTCTCCGTTTACGCCGCCGCATTATTTCAACTTCCTTACGTATTTCCCTCCTGCACAAACTTTATTCCCTTTGGACTTTGCTCTTCTGTCGCCCGATGCTCAAGTCTACACCTGGAATTCAGTTCGTACTTCTGCTTTAGATAACTTGGCCCCTCTCCACCCGTCTTCTTCCTCACTAAATCAGGTCCATTCCCCTTGGTATCATCCAAGTCTGCGTCTGCAGTGCTCACAGCTTCGTCAAGTGGCGTGATTATGGCTCAAACACCCAACCTCAGATGCTCTAGCTCGTTTCAGACAGTTGTACTCTTGCTATCGTTCATCAGTTCTGTTCACTAAACATTCCTGTTACTCCTCCAAAATTTCTGAGGCTACCAATTCCTCTAGACAGCTTTACTCTATCCTTCGTAAGCTTTCTTCTACCACCTCGAGCTCTTCCTCTCGGACTTTAGTACCAGCTCCGACACTACTTGCCACCTTTTTCTATGAGAAGATTCATAACCTTCGCTCGTCCTTCTCTAGTACTCCGTCTCCATCTTTGTCACCTTCCCGCCCTCTACTCTTTTCCTCCCCTCCTTCTACAATGGTTTCCTCCCATGATACTGCCTCATTCGTCTCAGTGGGCTCGTCTTCCTCTCCTCTGAACCAGGCGTTGGTTCATACTTGGTCTTCATTTCATTCCATCACTCCCACTGAATTACTTAAGACAGTCTCTGGTTCTCGGAAGACTACCTGCCCTCTGGATCACATCCCCTCTAACTGGTTATCTGAACCCTCTCTTCAGTTGTTGCCCACAATCCTGACTATTCTGAATTCCAATTTATCTACAGGTCTATTCCCTATTCCGTGGAAGTCCGCCATTGTTCACCCACTTCTCATACAGCCCTCTCTGGATCCATCTATTTTATCTCACTGGCGACCAGTCTCAAATCTTCCCTTCTTGGCTAAAATTTTGGAACGACTCGTGTTCCAGCAATTGGCATCCCATGTTGAAGCCACTAACACACTGCATCCTCGAAAGTCTGGATTCCGCTCAGGCCATAGTACGGAGACAGTACTGCTAGCTCTCCTAAATGAATAACACACTGCACATGATCGTGGGGATATCACTTTGATGGTGTCCTTAGACCTATCCTCGGCATTTGACTTAGTAGATCACCAAACCTTGCTTTCTCGTCTTCATGATTCTGGACTTTGGGGCATTGTACTACATTGGTTCCGCTCTTTTCTCACATCTCATACTTTTTCCATTCATTCCTCTGGTCAGTCATCACCTTCATTTCCCATGATATGTGGGGTCCCTCAAGGCTCTGTTCTTTCTCCCTTGCTCTTTAACATCTTTCTTGCTCCTCTCCCTCTCCTAATCCAACAGTACCCAGTCTCCACTTATCTTTATGCGGATGACATTGTCCTTCTTTTCCATACTTCACCTATAGATGTGGATATTATACCACTTAATGAATATCTTACCCATGTTGCTTTCTGGCTTTCTTCCAACTTCCTTCACTTGAATCCTGCCAAATCCTCTGCCATGTGGGTATCCTTGAGTATTCCCTGCCCCACTATTGCTCCTCAACTTGCTTCTATTGCTATCCCCTTAGTTTCTTCTTTCCGTTATTTGGGTGTAACATTGGATTCTTCCCTCTCTTTTCATGAGCATATGTCTATCCTCACCCGTCGTTCCTTTTATACACTTAGACAAATTAGGGCAGTCCGTTCTCTGTTTCCTCAGGCCTTGCTTATCACCCTACTGCTGGCCCTTAGTAGACTAGACTACTGTAATGTGGCAATAGCTAACTTACCAGTTTTTCAAATTCAGCGTTTACAACTATTGCAAAATACAGCAGCGCAACTTGTTAGCCATGCTGGTCGGTATGACCATGTCACTCCTCTTCTAATCCATCTCCATTGGTTGCCTCTCCAATATAGATTCCAGTACAAATTATTAATTCTGACCCATAGAGCAATCCATACTTCGACCCCGCTGTACGAGGGTTGCTATTTATATATCTGGCCTAATAATGAAAAAACAAATATTTATGATCAAAACTGGTTTTATTGTTTTTCAAAATATTCTCCATGAAGATCAATACACATTTGCATGCGTTTGAACCAATTTTCGAAGCACTTTTTCCACTCCGATTGAGGTAACTCCAAAACATGCGTTTTGAATGCATCAACCGCATCTTTGGGTGTTGAAAATCGTTGACCACGTAATTTGTTTTTGATGTGCGGGAATAAAAAGAAGTCATTGGGTGCCAAATCAGGGCTGTATGGTGGATGACCCATCAATTTGATGTTTTGGCCGGTCAAAAATTCCTTTGTTTGAGCTGATGTGTGAGAGCTCGCATTGTCATGATGAAGAATTATTTGCCTCTTCTTCGACTTTTTCCGAATTTCTCCGAAGACTTCTGGTAAACAAATGGTCGTGTACCATTCAGAACTGACCGTCCTACGTTATTCTAATGGCACTGTCGCCACGTGACCGGTAATGCCGAAGAAACAGGCAACCATTTGCTTCAATGTGCTTCTTCCGCGAACAACTTTTGTTGGATTTGGCTCGTCTTGGAAGACCCATACAGTCGATTGCTGTTTTGTTTCGGGCTCATATGCATAGATCCATGATTCGTCACCTGTGTAGATGTTATACACAGTCTTTGATGCACCCTGAACGTATTTTTTCAACATTTCCTTGCACCAATCGACACGAGCCTTCTTTTGAGCATTTGTCAGATTATGCGGGATCCAACGTGAACAAATCTTTTTTACGGCCAAATGATCATGCAATATCTTATTGATGCTTGTCATACTAATGCCCAAAGATGCTTCAATCTCATGGTATGTCACATGACGATCTTGCTTTATCAGTTCACACACAGCATCGATATTTTCTGGCACAACAACCGATTTTGGACGACCCTGACAGAATTCGTCCTGGAGCGAACGTCGGCCACGATTGAATTCGTTATACCAGTTTTTTACAGTGCTGTAGGATGGTGCTTTATCGCCGTATAAAAAATTAAGTTCATCGATGCACTCTTGTCTTGATAATCCACGTCGAAAGTTATGAAAAATAATCGCACGAAAATGTTCACGAGTTAATTCCATTTTTCGCCCGAGATGAATTTTTCAAGTTACTGTAAACAACAAATCGCGCTCAAATGATAAAATGTTATGAATAAGGTTATGTTCAACAATGTCAGTGTACCAATGGAACCACTGGATGGCGCCTGGCAACCCTTACTGTTGCTAAGGCCAGAAATATAAATAGCAACCTCGTATCTTGCTAATCTCATCTCACTGCATACTCCACACTGGCAACTTCATTCAATTCATGCAAATCGTCTTTCCCTCCCATCCCCTTCTCAAGCCCATTTGGAACAGACCCGTCGTGCCGCTTTCTACTTTCTCAGCCCTGCACTTTGGAACACTTTACCATCCTCCCTCCGTTCAAAACCATCTTATCAGAAATTTCAAGACATTGCTCAAGACCCACCTATTCCAACAGGCATTTGAGCTTCTGACTGTTCGCACTACTTAAGTATTCTTTTTTTTACCATCTGTCTCTGTTTGACTTTTACTGTTTGTTCTACTTCTTTCCAATGGCGTTCTTTTCCTCTTTCCTGCAGCATTTTGCTTTTATTGTAAACCGCCTTAATGTCCTGACGTGGGCGGTATATCAAGTATATTAATAAAGATAAAGATATGTTTCTATTTGCCTCAGCCACCAGAGGACCCCTTCAGTATTTCTTTGTCTCCAGCAGATGGTTAATGGATTTTCTCCTCTCTGAAGAAAATCTGAGGATTGAGAGGAAAATATTTACTAAACGCACATGAACGACCACCTTGAGAAACAAACGTGATACTCTAACTTGAGCTCAATATGGGAAGCTCCGCTAGAATGTGGTCTTTTCAGAAGCCATAGGAGGAAGGAAAATTGGTTCAGCTCCATGCAGCCACAAAATTGGAAAGATCTGGAAGAGTCCAGCAACCTCACACAACCTCAGCGCCCAACCCCCTCCTCCTCTGTCCCCCCTGCTCTCTTCCAAAGATTCAGAGGGCTCTCAGAGGTATCTGCCTTCTAGCTACCTTAAACACAGTGCTGCACAGCCAGGCAATAACCGTTTTAGGGGAGTAGAGCTGAGCCTGGCACAGATCCTCTGCCCGGCGCTTGACCTTGTCATTGTGCTTGTTGGGTACTCCCTATTCCATCTTCCTGGGATGCAATTCAGGGAGGACCGCTGGTCACCATTGGTGCAGTATGGGGATTTCCCGCTGTTTCTGCATGCGCTAATAGCGTTTTTTTACCTATTGTGTGCCTGATGGTCACGCAGTCCTAATGCATGTTGGAGCTGCTTGGGCGGAACGCGCGCTCCTTTCCTAGCACCTGTAATGCGTGTTGCATAAAAGCACAGCTAATGCGTTCCTCCGGGCCTATATATCTTCTTCCAGGAAATGTTGTTTGACCTGTGGCGAGGTGCCTCATCCCCAGATTCTGGACTCTGCTCTTCTTCCATGGCAGCTTCTGGGTCATCCCTGGAGGGCCTTCTTTCCTCCTCCCAGTCAGGGGATACAGTTAGTCCAACTTTGCCTCCCTCAGGGCAGGAGGTGACTGATGGCGCTATGGGTAAGGATACTCAGCCGGCCGGAGGATCTGGCAACCATGATGCGAGCTGCTCATTGTTCTCTAGGGGTGCTGTGGTGGCTGTGCCCCCCTTACCTTGGGGAGAGTCATGTCCAAGAGGGGAGAGCTTCTGGACTCCGGATTGTCGTCCCTGGAAATCTTTTCCTTTTTGAAGCTAGCCTAGTCCTTCTAGTGTGGAAATTCAGACCCTGCAGTCTCTGGGTGCCCCAGGGCACAGTTTCATGTGAGGCAGGCTGAGAGTGGAAGTCCTGCTAGATTATCTTTAGTTAAGTGTCCCCAGTGAGGGGTCACCCCCTGGAGATGAGGAACAGCTGGGAGCTGTCTGAGATTTTGACCATGACTCTGATTCAGACAGCTCGGTACTGGGCTCTGATGCGTGGATAAAGAAGTACTCTCACTTTCAGAGGATTGTGCAGAGGCTGAAGTGATCTGCCTATCCCGGAAGGAGGAGCCAGAGCCGTTGATTTTCAGGGTCTCTTCCACTTTGAACTTGACGGATGCTTCCATCTTGGAGAAGGAGCAGAAGGTACACATGCTCCTTCAAGGGGCATGAAAATCCACTACTGTCTTCCTGTTCCTGGATGTGATAAAGGATATGATCTGGCTGGAGTGGGATGCTCCCGACTCCCTGCTTAAAGGGTTAAGGGTGTGTAAGAAGATCTCCACTCTCCTGGAGGAGGAGTGCGTTTCATGGTTTGGCATTCCCAAGTTCCAAATCATCCTGTTAGATCAGTCCAGACTAGTGGGCTATATCCCCCTGCCAGCAGATGATGGAGACAGAGAAAGAATCAATCAGAAGCTTCAGTGGCATTATCACGGGCACATATACCTGCTTCCTTAGGGGAAAGCTTCAGCATTTTCTCTGTCTCAGCACATGGTAGACTTTGGCTACTGTAGTGTAGAAAGTCCCTCTGATCCCTTAGAAACAGGTGAAACGGAAGAGTTGGCTTCAGTAGCTGACAGACAACAAAAGCACATGGCTCAAGGTTTCCAGGGAAACCACAAGCAGAATGAGTCACGGGAGAGGAAAACACGCCCCTGCTGCAGTTTATCTCCACAGTCAGGAGTTAAGTCAGAACACCTGCTGGGAGGAGGGGTTAAGTTAAACTCTAGAAGGCAGGGATATAAAAAATGCTCATTAGAGAGAAAGTGGAAAAAGCGACAAGAACAAGGAGGAGAACAGAGACAGGAACAGTTTCAAGAGCCAGAACAGGAGACAAGTTCAGAAGCAGAGAAAGAACTGCTTGGGAGTGAGAACTCAGAGGAACTGACGTTGAGAGAGGATTCTCTGAGGTTTAATTCTGAGAGGGAAACCAGTAAGAGAAATAATTGGAGAACCAGTGCCAAGAAGCCAGGTAGAAACAGCATAGGTTTGGTGCCGTGTCTGAAAGGCAGCCAAAGGGAGAGAATACCAGGAAGGCTAACTTGGGAGCACTCGCAAACTCCAAGGTTTGGATCTTTAGCTGACCCTGAAGTACAGAAGAATCCTCCTGTAAGAAAGCCAAAAGGTAGGCTGAGTAATTGGCTCAGAGACAAAGCTGTGTTTACGAATTGGTCTTGTGCTAACCCAGAAGGGTGGGACTCTCCTCACAATAAATATAATATATATGGTAATTCTCAACCGTGCCTGATAGAGTGCTATAAAAAGAAGCCTCAAGCAGAGAAACTGGGTGGTTGTTTAGAAACGCCGTGTAGCACGTTTCAAACATTCCCAGCTGATAGCCATTATGAAGCAATGGAGACAGAACCGGTTGTAGAGTATATGCCAGAAGAACAAATGGACTGTACATTGTCTATTTCAGATAACATAATATCTTTGTGCTAATGCCAGGCTGTTCAGGGAGCTGCATGAGTCAGCAGGAAGAAAGCACAAACGTTTTGAGCTGAGAAGTGTTTGTTAAAGTTTGATTGCTGTGAAGCAAATGTTCATGCTGATATAAGAAGCTATTTTTGTTGAGTTCTTATATTGTTTTTCCTGCCAGAGATGTATGGCAATATGTCCTTTGTTTCCTTTGTTTGAATCCGCCCGGAGGGGAATTAAAATCCTGTTATTTTTGCCTGAAACCATTCGTGCTCAACTACTCTTTATTTGGATAGTAAAAGTACTACAACTCCAATGAGGCATTGCCTCCTCAAAACTCTGCTATACTATCTGAAGAAAGGATATCAGGCTGCTTAACCCTGCATGCCCAGGATGTGGGGCAACTAGCGTGTTACAGGCTGGCGTAGTTTTAAGGATTTTTTTCCTGGATTACAAGGACATTTTAAGGAAAAAAATCACTTCATAAAGAAAGCTGCTATCCAGTGAGCAGAAGGATCCTGAATTGGCTGACAAATTGGTCAGAAAGGATTGGATCTACCTTTCTCAGTGCCTGACTCTGCACTGTGCCGAGGTAACGGTAGCTGGGCACGGGTGTAAAGGGATAACCAATGAGAAAGGGAGCTATTGCTCTGATGCGGTAGACAGGCATTGAAAAAAAAAAAAAGAGGATTTTTTCTTTTTTTTTTTTGTGCCGCACTTGGTGTGGGTTTTTTTGTGTTTCTTTGTTTCTGCAGGAACAGCAGGCTCCAAGATGGACCCCCAAGAGCTGTTACGGTGGATGTCAGTCCAATGGGAAAAACAGTTGGAGATGACACGTCACACGCAGGAACAGACTGCAGCTGCCATTCATGCACAGCAGAAACCTCTCATGGAACTCTTATGAAGAAAGGCTAAAACGGTTAGGGCTCTTTAACCTGGAAAAGAGACGGCTGAGGGGAGATATGATAGAAGTCTATAAATTAATGAACGGAGTGGAACGGGTAAACGTAGATCGACTGTTTACGTTATCAGAATATAGAAAGACTAGGGGACATGCAATGAAGCTACAGGGTAAACTCAAACACCCTCAATACCCCAAGAAACTTCGCTAAATCACACAAATGTACATCACAACGAGCAATTTCTTTGGCTGCCCCTTTGATTTGGAACTCTCTCCCCCCTGATTTACGTGCAATTGATGTTTTAAGTGACTTTCGTAAGCAATTAAAAACTTTACTTTTTATTGAGCACTATGGATCAACAAATGACTAAGATATCATCTATTGTATATATTTTATAAATAATCCACTATTTTGTTAACCCTTGTTATTTTTCCTACATTACCATATGTTGTCATGTCTATACTGTTTGTTTCCCTTGTTTATACCTTGTATTTCTTGTGACCGCTTTGATTGAAGGAAAAGGCGGTATAAAAAACTTGTTAAATAAATAAATAAATAAATAAAATAAATAAATAAAAGAAAATATTTTTTTACTCAACGTGTAATCAAACTCTGGAATTTGTTACCGGAGGATGTAGTAAAGGCTGTTAGTGTAGCTGGGTTTAAAAAAGGTTTGGACAAGTTCCTGGAGGAAAGGTCCATAAACCATTATTAAGAAGTGACCGAAGATATCAATGCTTGACCCAGTACAAGCATTGTGGAACTTGTGTCTCTTGGGGATACTGCTAGGTACATATGACCTAGATTGGCCACTGTTGGAAAGAGAATACTGGGCTTGATGGACCCTGGTCTGACCCAGTATGGCATATCTTATGTTCTTATGTAACTGATGGAGGTGTTACTTAAGAAGCAGCGAGAACCGGAACAAGCTATTCCCTCGTTTACCCAGGGGGTAGGACTGCCAAGTGGTAGTGCTCTTGCGCTAGGACAGTTTTCTCATAATGATAATCTGGATGACTTTATAGAAGCATTTGAATGCATTGCAGAGGCTATTAAGTTACCTGGGGAGCAATGGGCAGTGAGATTTGCAATGTCTCTTTCAGGTGAAGCCTTAGCGGCTTATAAGTCCATGCCTGCTACGCTGGCATCAGATTACTATGAGGTTAAAAAAGCTGTCAAAGACAGATTAGGATTAACCCCTTTATTCTACAGGCGCATGTTTAGAGAGGCTAGGTTAAAGCCTAGTGAAACCCCAAAAGCGCTGTTTCATAGAATAAAAGGTCTAGCTTGGAAATGGCTTAATCCAGAGCAGAAGACTCTAGAATCTGTACTTGATACAATTATTCTAGAACAGTTTATGGAAGCTGTACCAGCTGATGTGAAAACTTTTCTGATGCTCCAGAGTTGTAAAACCACGGAGGAAGCAGCTATCCTTACAGAGCGATATTTTGAGGCCGAGCTAGCAGGGACCTCAAAATCAGGCGTTCTGAAGGTTACAAAAACTGCCAACTTTGAGAGATCAGAAAAGACCACAAGAGGTAGATTGCCCAATGGAAATACTGCTGTACCTTTTTCTAAAGGGAAATGTTTCAATTGTGGTAAATTAGGACATTATCGCAAAGACTGTGTACTGTGCACAGCGCTGGTGTCTAGGGGTGAGAAACAAACCCATGAAGGCTTTTTGCTACAGGTGCAAGTGGAAGGCATTGAAGCCCAGGCACTGCTTGACTCCGGTGCTGATCAGAGCATGATCTCACAAAGGCTCTGGCAGGCAATCGAAGCCCGCCTGCGCTCAGCACCGATTCAAGCAGTGGGGAGGGTTAAGATACGATGCGTACATGGGGCAGCCTCATATTACCCCTTGTATAAGCTATCGGTAAAAGGGCTGGGAACAGAACGAGAGGTGAGGGTGGCCATAGTCCCAAAACTTCTATATGATATTATCTTGGGGAGAGATTGGCCCCCATTCTGCCAAGGGATAGAAAAGGGCCTTGGAGAGAAAACAGGCTATGTATTTACCCAGTCCCAGGCAGGAACCTCTGGCGTTAATAATGACCCAGCAGAAGAAATAGAAGGACCATCCCAGGATAGGGAGGACTCCCCTGAGCAGGAAGGGGAAAGGGAAGAGGATGTATCAGGTACACTGCCCATACATGATGACCTTGTCGGCACCCCATCAAAGAGGGTTAGGAAAGGGAAAGTTGAGAGGCAGCAAGAAAGGCGGCAAAGAACCCAGGGGAGGGCTGGATTAGAGGCCGGAGATGGGTTACCCTGGGTTCCATCAGACCTTGTTAAAAAATTCCCTTCCTTTCCAAAGGAGCAGCAAGCCGACCCCGCTTTGAAGCGTGCCTTTGAATACGCACGAGAGGATAAGACATAAGACATAAGATATGCCATACTGGGTCAGACCAAGGTCCATCAAGCCCAGTATTCTGTTTCCAACAGTGGCCAATCTAGGTCATATGTACCTAGCAGTTTCCCCAGATTTCTTTTGGATAAAGAGGTGCTGTATCGAGAAAGTAACAACCCACATACAGGAGCCATAAGAAAGCAGCTAGGCAATAGTTATGCGGTTGGCCCACGATCACCCTATAGGTGGCCACAAGGGGATCCAGGGGACATTGGACCAAAGCCTGGCCCGTTTTTACTGGCCAGGGGTCTTTAAAGAAACTACCCGCTACTGCGAATCATGTCCCACTTGTCAACGGGTTACTGCCTCTAAGCCAAGGGCTGTACCCATGGTATCCACAGCTACAATATCTACGCCGATCCGCAGGATGGCGATGGATATTACAGGACCCCTGGTGAAAACTCCAAAGGGGCTTTCAATATGTGTTGGTAATTGTAGACCAGGCTACTGTGATGGCGCAGCTGGGTTAAACGCTAGAGAAAGGAGGAGAAACCAGTGTTTTTTCCCTGAAGCAAACAGCAGTGCAGGAAGGGAAAGGGTTAAACCTCCAACTCAGAAACAAAACTCTGTGCACAGAAAGCTAGAGAGGGAGCCACACCTCAGCTCCATGGCAACCAAGGGAGCTGACGTGAGAGGCAGGGGGGCGGAGTCAAAGCCCATAGGACAGCCCCAAACATTTAGGCACGAGGAAACAGTTAATGAAGGAAGGTGTGTAGGAAGGCGTGTGGGGAGAGAGAGGAAAAACCCCGGGACAAACAGCAGAGAGCAGGAAGAGAGAAGAAGGAATAGTCCCTCGAGAGGAAAGGCTGGAAACTTTGTACAAGAGCCAGAGGAGTTCTTCTCGGGAGTCTTCCATTGAAGCTGTTTTAGAAGGTGGGAAATTAAGCAGAAACAAAGTTCCCTTGGAAAGGCTGCACAAACACTCTTATTGCAGGCAGCGTGTGTGTAGCTCCAGTTCAGAGAGAAGCACAGCTGACAGAGAGCAAGCTGCTGACCGGAAGCTGTGGAGACATAGAAACATAGAAACATGATGACAGAAAAAGACCACAAGGCCCATCTAGTCTGTCCTTCCATAACAACAACTACAACAGTCCACTTTCTACCTTTAGAGATCCTCTGTGTTGGTCCCATGCTTTTTTGAATTCAGTTACTGTCCTCATCTCTACCACCTCCACTGGGAGACTATTCCACGGATCCACTACTCTTTCCGTAAAGAAATATTTCCGCATATCACTCCTGAATCTATCTCCCTTCACCCTCATCCCATGTCCCCTCGTAGCAGAACTTGCCTTCAATTGAAAGAGGCTCTCTCCCTGAACATTTATGCCACGGAGGTATTTAAACATCTCAATCATATCACCTCTATCCCGCCTTTCCTCTAAGGTGTACATATTAAGATCCTTAAGTCTGTCCTCATATGCTTTATAATGAAGCCCATTAATCATTTTAGTAGCAACCCTCTGCACCGACTCCATCCTGTTCACATCCTTTTGAAGGTGCGGTCTCCAGAATTGCACACCATACTCCAAATGAGGTCGCACCAAAGACTTATACAGAGGTATTATCACCTCCTTTTTTCTGCTAGCCATTCCTCTCCGTATGCACCCAAGCATCCTTCTAGCTTTTGCCGTCGCCTTTTCTACCTGTTTAGCTACTTTAAGATCATCAGACACAACCACGCCTAGGTCCCGCTCTTCCTTAGTGGACAAAAGTACTTCACCTCCTATACTGTATTGCTCCCTTGGATTGCTGCAGCCCAAATGCATGACCTTACATTTTTTAACATTAAATCCCAGCTGCCAAATTCTAGACCATTCTTCAAGCTTAGCTAGATCCCTGCTCATGTTATCTACACCTTCCTGGGTGTCTACTCTATTACAGATTTTGGTATCATCCGCAAAGAGGCAAACCTTACCCGACAGCCCTTCCGCTATATCACTAACAAAGATGTTAAAAAGAATCGGACCAAGGACAGATCCCTGGGGCACACCACTGGTAACATCCTTCTCCTCAGAGTGAGCTCCATTTACTTGTACTCTTTGTCGCCTCCCACCCAACCAATTTCTAACCCAAGCAGTAACTTTAGGGTCCATCCCTAGGGTGCTCAGTTTGTTTATAAGTCGCCTGTGAGGAACAGTGTCAAAGGCTTTACTGAAATCTAAATACACCACATCTAGAGCTCTCCCTCGGTCCAACTCCCTGGTCACCCAGTCAAAGAAATCGATCAGATTTGTCTGACAAGACCTGCCTCTGGTGAATCCATGCTGCCTCGGATCCTGTAATCCGCCGGACTCCAGAAACCTCACTATTTTCTCTTTCAGCAGCGTTTCCAATAATTTACTCACCACTGAAGTTAAACTAACCGGCCTGTAGTTTTCAACCACATCCTTACTTCCGCTTTTGTGTAAAGGCACCACATGAGCCTCTCTCCAGTCCTTTGGCACCACTCCCGACTCCAACGAGGCATTGAAAAGGTCAGTCAGTGGAGGTGCTAGAACGTCCCCAAGTTCCCTCAGTATTCTAGGGTGTATCCCATCCGGTCCCATCGCTTTGTCTACTTTAAGTTGAGCTAGTTTCTCACGAACACAGTCTTCTGAAAATTGTTCAAGATGTCCCTCGCTTCTGTTCTTATTTGTGGGTGTTTTCTGAGGTCCTGCTCCTGGTTCTTCATCTGTGAACACAGAACAAAAATATTTGTTAAGCAATTCCGCTTTATCCTTATCAGCTTCTACATATTCCCCCCCTGCACCCTTGAGTCTGACAATACCACTTTTGCCCTTCCTCTTCTCACTAATATATCTGAAAAATGTCTTATCCCCCCATTTTATTGCATTGGCTATTTCCTCCTCCTTTTGAATCTTTGCCTTCTTGACTACTTTGCTAGCTTCTCTAAGTTTTTCCAAATACAGATGCCTGTCTTCCTCTCTCTGTGATCTCTTGTATTTCATGAAGGCCTCCCTCTTTTTCTTCACTTTTTCAGCTACTTCCTTCGAAAACCATAGCGGTCTCCTGTTCCTTTTGCCTTTATTTACCATTTTAACAAAAAGGTTGGTTGCCTTTAAAATACCCCCTTTCAGTTTTGCCCACTGTTTTTCTACATCCCCCAGCTGTTCCCATCCCACTAACGACTCCCTGAGGTATTGGCCCATCTTCGCAAAGTTAGTCTTCCTAAAGTCTAAGATCTTCACCTTGGAATGGATTCTAACAGCCCTAGTCCTAATACTGAACCACACCATCTGGTGGTCACTGGATGCAAAATGATCTCTCACTACAACATCAGAAACACTCTCACCATTGGTAAGCACCAAGTCCAGTATGGCCCCTTCACGTGTGGGGTCTGTTACCAATTGCCTGAATAGTTCTCCCTGTAGAGAATCCAGGATCTCCTTACTTCTAGATGATACTGCAGCAGGAATGTGCCAATCAACATCTGGCATATTGAAATCTCCTAGCAGTAGCACTTCCCCTTTCCTAGCAATGCTGCGTATGTCTTCAATTAACTCTCTGTCCACCTCTTCCTCTTGTGAGGGAGGTCTGTATATCACACCAATGCAAATAGATTTCTCTTTCCCTCTTTCTAGTTTAACCCACAATGCCTCCTCTCTCCCTTTTAAGCTCTGTAATTCCAAAGCTTTAATAGTAGTTTTTACATATAGTGCCACTCCTCCTCCCCTTCTTCCTACCCTGTCCTTTCTGAATAAAGTATAGCCAGGTATAGTTACATCCCAGTCATGGTTTTCTGTGAACCATGTTTCTGTAACTGCCACTAAATCCAAGTCAGCCACTCCCACCAAAGCTTCAACTTCAGGGATCTTATTTCCCATGCTACGGGCATTAATACACACTGCTTTCCATGTGTTACCCCTGTTACCCATTTCCATAAAGGTATTTAATGTATCACTTACCTGGGGGCTTTCACTTACCTGGGGGCTTTCTTCACCCATCCCCAACGAATCTAGTTTAAAGCCCTCTTCAGTAGATTAGCCAGTCTACTACCAAAGATGTGTTGACCTTTCTTGGACAGATGGATGCCATCTCTGCTCTGCAACCCTTGGAACAGCATCCCATGGTCTAGGAAACCAAAACGCTCTCGAAGACACCATCCACGCAGCCATGCATTCATCTCCAGGATGCGAGCTTCTCTGCCTTGGCCTTTACCCTCAACAGGGAGGATTGAAGAGAACACCACCTGTGCACCTACCTGCTTCACCCTCTGTCCCAGAGCCATGAAGTCACTTTTGATGCGTTCCGAGGTATACCTGGCAGTATCATTTGTTCCAACATGGATTAGCAACATTGGGTAATAGTCAGTGGGCTTGATGAGTCTCGGCAAACTCTCCGTAACATCTTGGATCTTGGCACCAGGCAGACAGCACACCTCTCTGGACATCAAGTCTGGTCGGCAAATGGACGCCTCAGTACCCCTCAGAAGAGAGTCTCCAACAACCACTACCCTTCGTTTCCTTCTGGTCACTGATTCTGCAACTATGGGGTACTTGAACTCTGGTTCTTCCCTTTCCAGGGATGCTTTCACCTCCTCCACTTCCAGGGCTGCATAATGGTTCTTCAATTCAAGGGCTGGAGAAGTTGGATTGGTGATTTTGCAGGCTCTGGTGACTGTTGTCCAACCATCGACATTCTGTTGGCACCCATCTTCTCCTGTGCTGGAGAGCCTGGTTGCTGCAAGAAGCATCTCATCAATGTACTTCTCACTGTCTTGAATGCTCCTCAGCCTCGCCACCTCCTCTCTGAGTTCCTCCACTTGTTTCCTCAGAGCTTCAGCATGCAGGCACCCTGCACATGGAACCGGTTCTTCAACTGGCATTAGGACCTCTGTCTGGACCGAGGCAGAAGCTGTAACGGGGGCAACAGCTTTAGCAATACGATTTTTCCCAGCCATTGTTCTTCCCAGCCAGGAGTCAGAGTCAGACCCTGCTGAGAAGCATGCCATAAGAGAGCAGGTGAAGCAGTCTGGGGACAAGAGGTTGCCTGTAAGCCTACCAGAAAGGGCAAGAGGAGCCAGGAAAAAGGTGAGCCCTTTTAAAACCCTTAAGGCAGTGTTAAAGGAGACTGGTGTCCTTAGTTCCTCCCCAATACCTCAGAGTAAGGAAGAGTCCCCTTGGAGACAGCTTAAGACATTATTAGAGCAGTGAAAGCCTGCTGTGGAGAACCCTGTAAAGGAACAGGGCATATCAGACTCAGAGGGAGAACCCATGCAGACTGAGGAAGCTTTTATAGAAAGCGAAGATTCTGATATGGAAACAGACTGTGCATTTTGCCAAAGAGGGTAAAAGCTGTTAAATGTTATGCTGAGGATAAGTGCTGGAAGAAGCCTGAATTGGTGCTGGTGGGATTTACACTGGGAGAGGCAGAGAGCTGCCGAAGTGTAAAGCCAAGCCAATTAGGCAGCTGTGAAAAAAGAGAACATTACTGTTTTATTGTCTGTTATAAGAAGGCATTTGTGGCTAAAGGAAAAAGCAGTTAATGTTTAGCAACTGAAAGAAGCTTGGAGAAAGTGCTTTGAAACAGACATGCCTGTATGTATAACAGGTGAACAATGCTGTATTAGTTAACTTCATTTTTGGTTTGGAGAAGAATCTTTTATTTCTGTTTAATGGGATAGTAGATAGACACTTGTGCAACAATAAAACTTATTGTTACCCCAATTCCTTTGCTAACTCCGTCTTGACCACAACTACAAGGGACATAGACACAGCACTTATAAGGATAAATAAATATGTGGTCTGCCCATTTCCAATAGGCAACTGCTTATACCAAGAAGGGGCGCGACAGCTGGCGTAGTGTTTCGGATTAAGCTACTACCCCACAGAGATAAGAGACTTGGTCTGCTCTACCAAAGAAGTTTCTGTGGAAAAGAAACCAAGCAACACACATATACCTCTGAAGAGCTGATCCAGTTCTGCAGGAAAACTCGGAGTGGAGTATCGGCGGAGGCGGACCGGATCGGGTGTTCCCGTGGTACTGCTGTGCTCACCACTTATAGCAGGTAACCCGTAGATGAGAGGGGGTTAACTTGGATTCTGCTACAAGGGGGAGGGGGTGTTGCAGAACCGGATTGGAAGCAGAGAGAGAGGGGGCGATTGTGTGTGAGCCACACTTGGTTTTGCTTTCTGTTTTGTTGCAGCTGAACAACGATGGAACCAGCAGAGCTGTTAAGCTGGATGGCGGACAGGTTCCGGCAGCAACAGGAGATGTCAGCCCAGGCCCAAGAAAGAACTGCGGAGATGCTGAGGGCCCAACAAAAACCGCTGTTGGATCTGCTAGGTGCCTGGATCGGCGAGCAGAAACAGACGACAGATGCACTGAGGACTGTGTCAGGTTCTCTAGGAACAGTATCTGGACTGGGAGCCTTAGGGAAAGGTGTATTATCTTTGGGTCAGTTGTCAAAAGATGATGATGTGGATGACTATCTCGAAGTATTTGAGCGTATCGCTCTCATAAGTGGTTGGCCAAAAGACCAATGGGCCATAAGATTAGCAACATCCCTCACGGGAGAAGCTCTCGTGGCCTACTGAGCTATGCCCAATGATCTTGCCTCCAACTATGAGGAAGCGAAAAAGGCCATAAGAGACCGGATGGGCTTAACTCCAGTGGTCTATCGCCGCCTTTTGCGGGCTTGCAAATTGAAGCCAGGCGAAACACCACAGGCCTTATGCCACCGAATTAAAACACTAGTGTATAAGTGGATAACTCCAGAGGGAAAGAGTATTGATGCCATTCTGGATAATATTGTTTTGGAGCAATTTGTAGACGCTGTACCAGGGGAATTACAATCTTTCCTAATTCTGCAGGACTGCAGAAACACAAGAGATGCCATCTCGTTGGCCGAGCGTTTCCTAGAAGCTGGAGCAATCGGCCAGAGAAAGGTGGGTGTTTCGGGTCCAGCAGTCCTGGGAATTTTGGAAAGGAAAGATAAGGTAATGTTGGGGGAATGTGTACAAAAAAGACCCTTAGGAAGAACTGGTTGGGAACAGCGAAAATGTTTTTCTTGCGGAGAAAAAGGTCACATAAAGAGGGATTGTAGAGCCAAGGTAGTGCTAGTGACCACTCAATCCAAGAAGGTTGGGGAGGGATTTTTACTAGCCGTAGAGGTTGACAATATCCCGGTCGACGCCCTTTTAGACTCAGGGGCCGACCAATCAATGATTTCTGAAAGGTTGTGGAGGGATATTGAAGCTCAGAGTGAGGGTTCTGTAAACCAAGCTGAGGGGAAAATAAAAATAAGATGTGTGCACGGCGCTGCTTCGTCGTATCCACTGCACACAGTCACAGTGAAAGGCCTAGGGTTAAGGAAGAAAATTCCTGTGGCTGTAGTACCCAAACTACCACATTCCTTAGTTTTAGGAAAGGATTGGCCTCAGTTCAGGAAGGGCCTAGTTAAAGGGTTGACGTCCACTATAGCTGAAGCAGGAACCTTAAGCCCGGCAAAAGCGGAAAAGGGACCCCTAGGAGGGGAAATAAAGGAGAAACAGGTGACATCCTCTCAGAGGGAAAAATCTATGTTGAGGATAATGCCTGCCCCTCTGTTTGAAACACGACGGGAGAGGACAGGTAGGGAAACAACCCCGAATCATGGTCCTGTCACTAAGACAAAATTTCTGTTAAAGTGTTGTCGTCTCACTCCAAATGCTCAGATTCCCAAGCGAGCCTCAGAGCAAGCGGCAGGCTATGATCTTTATAGCGCAGAGGATACTATTATCCCGCGGCAGGGATGAGCATTGGTAGAAACAGGCATACAGTTGGAGATACCGCCCGGATGCTATGGATGGATCGCTCCGCATTCCGGACTAGCAGTAAAAGACTGTATTGATGTAGGTGCCGGGGTGGTAGACCCTGATTTTAGAGGAGCCATAAAAGTCTTGTTATTGAATTTTTCTAAAAAGGACTTTAGGGTAACCACTGGGGACAGGATAGCACAGCTCATTCTGGAGAGGGTTGGGTTTCCGCCCATAGAAGACGTTACAGAGCTGAGCACTACGATAAGGGGGTCGAGTGGATTTGGATCCACAGGACAGGCCGTAATGACAGGTTTGACAGCCACTAGTGAGGAGGAAAAGGCAGATGTGGACCTTGGTCCTCAGTTGGCTGAGTGCAAGACCAAGCCACTTCTCAGGGTAGGGGAGGAGCTCTCTTGGCATCAGCAGCAAGCCCTGCTGAAAATGATAGAGAAATTTCCAGACGTTTTAACCCCTATGCCCGGAGAGAATAGGCTTGTGGCCCATGAAATAGTAAACCCTCGGGGAGAAGTCATCCGACAAAGGCCGTATAAATTACCGGTAGCCAAGCAAAAGGAGGTAATCCGCCAGGTGCGGGAGCAATGGGTGGACCCCAACAGGGAGGAGGTCAAGATACCTTTTAAAAGACGTGAGAGGGCGTTTGCAGCGTATACCCCAGGTAGTAGAGGGGAATATGACAGCTAGTCAAGCACGCCAGAAAAGGTATTATGACCGTCGTACCAGACCTCGCTACTTGGAGGTGGGTGAAAAGGTCATTGCAATGGTGCCCGGTCGGAACCCGAAATTTGAGGATACGTGGAAAGGACCCTACAAGATTGTCAAACAAGTAGGCCCAGTCACCTACATTGTGAAATCTAGGAAAGGGAAACAGAAAATTTTTCATATGAATGTGCTACGGCCTTGGCACGAGCGGGTAGCCCTAGCTCGTTGGGGTACGAAAAGTGATACCACTGATAGCTACCATGCCCAAGATAGGATTCCGTGCTGTGCTGGAAATGGCCAGCCAGCCCGGAATATCTTAAGGGGGAGGGGGGGGGGTTATGTGATGGCGCAGCTGAGTTAAACGCTAGAGAAAGGAGGAGAAACCAATGTTTTTTCCCTGAAGCAAACAGCAGTGCAGGAAGGGAAAGGGTTAAACCTCCAACTCAGAAATAAAACTCTGTGCACAGAAAGCTAGAGAGGGAGCCACACCTCAGCTCCATGGCAACCAAGGGAGCTGACGGGAGAGGCAGGGGGGCGGAGTCAAAGCCCATAGGACAGCCCCAAACATTTAGGCACGAGGAAACAGTTAGTGAAGGAAGGCGTGTAGGAAGGCGTGTGGGGAGAAAGAGGAAAAACCTCGGGACAAACAGCAGAGAGCAGGAAGAGAGAAGAAGGAATAGTCCTCGAGAGGAAAGGCTGGAAACTTTGTACAAGAGCCAGAGGAGTTCTTCTCGGGAGTCTTCCATTGAAGCTGTTTTAGAAGGTGGGAAATTAAGCAGAAACAAAGTTCCCTTGGAAAGGCTGCAGAAACACTCTTATTGCAGGCAGCGTGTGTGTAGCTCCAGTTCAGAGAGAAGCACAGCTGACAGAGAGCAAGCTGCTGACCGGAAGCTGTGGAGACAGGAGTCAGTCAGACCCTGCTGAGAAGCATGCCATAAGAGAGCAGGTGAAGCAGTTTGGGGACAAGAGGTTGCCTGTAAGCCTACCAGAAAGGGCAAGAGGAGCCAGGAAAAAGGTGAGCCCTTTTAAAACCCTTAAGGCAGTGTTAAAGGAGACTGGTGTCCTTAGTTCCTCCCCCATACCTCAGAGTAAGCAAGAGTTCCCTTGGAGACAGCTTAAGACATTATTAGAGCAGTGGAAGCCTGCTGTGAAGAACCCTGTAAAGGAACAGGGCATATCAGACTCAGTGGGAGAACCCATGCAGACTGAGGAAGCTTTTATAGAAAGCGAAGATTCTGATATGGAAACAGACTGTGCGTTTTGCCAAAGAGGGTAAAAGCTGTTAAATGTTATGCTGAGGATAAGTGCTGGAAGAAGCCTGAATTGGTGCTGGTGGGATTTACACTGGGAGAGGCAGAGAGCTGCCGAAGTGTAAAGCCAAGCCAATTAGGCAGCTGTGAAAGAAGAGAACATTACTGTTTTATTGTCTGTTATAAGAAGGCATTTGTGGCTAAAGGAAAAAGCAGTTAATGTTTAGCAACTGAAAGAAGCTTGGAGAAAGTGCTTTGAAACAGACATGCCTGTATGTATAACAGGTGAACAATGTTGTATCAGTTAACTTCATTTTTGGTTTGGAGAAGAATCCTTTATTTCTGTTTAATGGGATAGTAGATAGACACTTGTGCAACAATAAAACTTATTGTTACCCCAATTCCTTTGCTGACTCCGTCTTGACCACAACTACAAGGGACATAGACACAGCACTTATAAGGATAAATAAATATGTGGTCCGCCCATTTCCAATAGGCAACTGCCTATACCAAGAAGGGGCACGACACTACTCATTTTCCCTGGGCTATACCCCTTCGAAGTACCTCAGCTAGGACAATAGCTTTGGAGTTGGTTAAATTGTTCTGCGAAGTCAGTTTCCCACAAGAAATGCTCACCGATCAGGGAAGCAACTTTCTGTCCAAATATCTAGCTACAGTATGGGATGCTTTTGGAATACATCACGTACGCACAGCGGCCTATCATCCCCAGTCCAACGGGCTGGTTGAAAGGATGAACCAAACCATTAAACAAATGCTAAGGCGCGGCCTGAATGGTAAGATGACCGAATGGGACACGTTACTGCCATTCGTTTTATATGCATGCCGCGAACGCATACAAGCATCCTTAGGGGCATCACCCTATGAGTTGTTGTTTGGCAGGGCTCCCAGAGGGATTCTGGATATATTACGTGAGCAGTGGGTGGAACCAGACAATGAGGAAATCGGGCTAACCCAGTTTCTCAGGGATCTGAGAAATCGCTTAAAAAGGACGTCCCAAATTTCCGTAGAGAATTTGCAGGCTAGTCAACAACGGCAAAAGCGATATTATGATCGAGGGACGAAACCCCGCCAATTGGCTGTGGGGGATAAAGTAATAATTTTGGTGGCTGATGTAGGACCTAAGTTTGAGTCTCGATGGAAGGGCCCTTGTACAGTGGTAGAGAGGGTAGGTCCTGTTTCCTACGCTGTAGAAAATGACAAGGGGTGCCGCCAAATATATCATGTAAATGTTTTAAAGCCCTGGCAAGAGAGGTCAGCAACAGTAAGATTGGCCACTATGGAAAAGCACATGAATCCATTGTTAGAGATTACGTGCTGTCCGTCTAAAGATCCGACAGCTCATAATATCTTAAGGGGGGGGGGGGATCTGTGGTGTAGAAAGTCCCTCTGATCCCTTAGAAACAGGTGAAACGGAAGAGTTGGCTTCAGTAGCCGACAGACAACAAAAGCACATGGCTCAAAGTTTCCAGGGAAACCACAAGCAGAATGAGTCACGGGAGAGGAAAACACGCCCCTGCTGCAGTTTATCTCCACAGTCAGGAGTTAAGTCAGAACACCTGCTGGGAGGAGGGGTTAAGTTAAACTCTAGAAGGCAAGGATATAAAAAATGCTCATTAGAGAGAAAGTGGAAAGAGCGACAAGAACAAGGAGGAGAACAGAGACAGGAACAGTTTCAAGAGCCAGAACAGGAGTCAAGTTCAGAAGCAGAGAAAGAACTGCTTGGGAGTGAGAACTCAGAGGAGCTGACGTTGAGAGAGGATTCTCTGAGGTTTAATTCTGAGAGGGAAACCAGCAAGAGAAATAATTGGAGAACCAGTGTCAAGAAGCCAGGTAGAAACAGCCCAGGTTTGGTGCCATGTCTGAAAGGCAGCCAAAGGGAGAGAATACCAGGAAGGCTAACTTGGGAGCACTCGCAAACTCCAAGATTTGGATCTTTAGCTGACCCTGAAGTACAGAAGAATCCTCCTGTAAGAAAGCCAAAAGGTAGGCTGAGTAATTGGCTCAGAGACCAAGCTGTGTTTAAGAATTGGTCTTGTGCTAACCCAGAAGGCTGGGACTCTCCTCACAATAAATATAATATATATGGTAATTCTCAACCGTGCCTGATAGAGTGCTATAAAGAGAAGCCTCAAGCAGAGAAACTGGGTGGTTGTGTAGCACGTTTCAAACATTCCCAGCTGATAGCCATTATGAAGCAATGGAGACAGAACCGGTTGTAGAGTATATGCCAGAAGAACAAATGGACTGTACATTGTCTATTTCAGATAGCACAAAGATATTATGTTAATGCCAGGCTGTTCAGGGAGCTGCATGAGTCAGCAGGAAGAAAGCACAAATGTTTTGAGCTGAGAAGTGTTTGTTAAAGTTTGATTGCTGTGAAGCAAATGTTCATAAGAAGCTATTTTTGTTGAGTTCTTATATTGTTTTTCCTGCCAGAGATGTATGGCAATATGTCCTTTGTTTGAATCCGCCCGGAGGGGAATTAAAATCCTGTTATTTTTGCCTGAAACCATTCGTGCTCAACTACTCTTTATTTGGATAGTAAAAGTACTACAACTCCAATGAGGCATTGCCTCCTCAAAACTCTGCTATACTATCTGAAGAAAGGATATCAGGCCGCTTAACCCTGCATGCCCAGGATGTGGGGCAACTAGCGTGTTACACTACTCTGCTACTGGCAGTCACTTTGAGAGTGATAGTCCAGTGTAGCTCTTTTTTGATACCAGACATCCCAAGGGCGCACATCCTCTAGAGTTTACTGGAATTTCGCTGGTGTGCTCCTGATCACATGGATCAGTTTGAGCTGCCTGAGGGCAGGGGTGCAACTGCTCAAGAGGAGCAGTGCAGCTCTCAGGGGCGAACCAGAGTTCCTGCTTCTGAGAGGAGCTTTTCTGTCAGGCTTTTATTTTTTGTTGTTCTTTCATTAAAGTTTAAAAGAAATAAATCAGCAAGAGCTCCATTTGTTTCAGTGAAGCAGTTTACTTCAGTGAGTGGTTGGTTCCTGCAGGGCTCGGGCAATAATTGTGAGAGTACTACTGCACCCCCTTCCCCTTCTTCACTATATTTCTCTCAGCCGGCTGCACCATTTTTTCTTCTCCAGGAACAAGCAGAAGGTTGGTCCTCACATATGGGTGACGTCTGTGCCGATAGATCCCACTCAGAGCATTTCTCCAGCTTTCAAAGAAAGACTTTGAGACATGCTGCTACGCATGCATGGTCCCCTTCCCGCCCAAGGGTGCCATCTTGCTCAGTCTCCTTTTCTTCCACGGAACCCAATGGACGTCTGTCCTGTTTCCCCAGAAAAGATCCTTGCTATATCCTTAAAACATTCTGCAGGAGTGTTCGGATTTAGCCGGATCTGCGGATGTTTTGTTAGCTACACTTGATGTAGTCTCGCTTTACACGTCTATTCCTCAGGCTGCGGCGGTTGATGTGGTTGAGGAATGTCTGGTGCGACGTGGTGATTTGGACTTTTCCATGGTGGGGTTTGTTAGGCGGTTGGCTCGGTTGGCCATTTTTGAAAATTATTTTCAATTTGAGGGATCCTTGTACCATCAGAAGGCCGGAGTAGCGATGGGTGCAACTTGCGCCCCCTCGGTCGCTAATTTGTATATGGCTCGTTTTGAAGCGCGATGGCTGGGTCGCTCCCCTCTTTCAACCCATGTTCTGTCATGGCATAGGTATATAGATGATGTTTTTTTGTTGTGGGGGGGCACTATTGAAGCTTTTCAGACTTTTGTACACTGGCTTAATGCCTGTGATGAGCACATTTGTTTTACCAGTACTCATAGTCTCCATAAAATTGTATTTTTGGATGTTGAAGTCTGTAAAAGTGCCCAGGGCTGGGTTACTTCAGTCCATAGAAAGCCCACTGACAAAAACACCTTACTACACTATTCCAGTGCTCACCCCATGGCTTTAAGGAACAGTTTGCCTTTCTCGCAGTTTATCCGCTATAGGCAGAATTGTTCGGATGTAAGGGATTTCAAAGAGAAATCTAGGTTGCTGGCTCAGGGTTTTCTCTCCCGGGGATATCCTGGTAAAGTGTTGGGGGTTGCTTACAAGCGGGCATTATTTAATAATCGGTCCTTACTGCTGTCCCCCAAGGCTCATCGGGTTGACAGCGATGGTGATGTGGTTAATCTGATTTCTAAGTATTCCCCGCTGAGTTTTGGTATCCAGCGCGCTGTCCGCAAACATTTGGCGGTGGTGCGCACAGTCCCCGGGCTGGAAAACCAAGGGGTCAGATGTGTTTGGCAGCGGCAGCGTAACATCCGTGAGTTATTGATGTCTGCGGGAGAGCGGCGCGAGTTGACAGGTGGACATTCGGCATGTGGGCATTGTGCAGTGTGTGAGGTTTCGTGTGTGATTGGGTTTTTTGATTACCATGGGGTTCGGTATAAATTGCGCGATGTTACCTCTTGTGATTCAGCCTTTGTTGTCTATGCCATCCGCTGTCCGTGCCAGCTTCTTTATATTGGTAGCACTTGCCGGCCTTTTCGTAAGAGATTGCTGGAGCACAAGAGCAGGCTCCGATGTGCAGTTCGAGAGGCGCCTCTCGTATCTCATTTTGCTGAGTTGAACCATACGTTTTCTGAGGTGGAGTGCTTTTGTATAGAGCAGATTTCTCAGGGGCGCAATGGGAAGAGTAGGGAGCAAACTCTTTTAGTGTGTGAGCAGAGTTGGATTTTTCGGCTCAACACTGTAGCCCCGGATGGCTTAAATCTCCGAATTGATTGGTCGGTGTGTCTTTGATCTGGGTTGGGCATTTGGTCTGTATGGTGGCTGAATGGGTTTTTTTGAGATTAGTTGATGTATGGTTGGGTCTGACGTCACTTGGTTCCCTTTAAATTGCGATGAGTGTATGGAGTGCGCACGGGCGGCGTTTTTCTGCTCGGCGCGGTTGAAGGTTAGCTGGCAGGTAGGCACTTCTAGTTGTGGTCTTTTAATTTCTTTAAATTCGTTTTAGATGTGTTTTGTAGTATAATAAAGATTATGTGTAATTTGGATGCATGTTTATGTTTTTATAGATTCCCCTGAAGCAGCGGGTAGTCCCGCGAAACGTTTGAATGGGCTCTTTCGTGTGATAACGTCGGGGAAGTGGTTGGCGTATTTTGTTTTCCCTACCTGGCTGTTAAGTTAAGTACTGTTTTTGTTTTCACTGAAGAAGCTAGGTATGGGTTTCGCCACCCACCGGCCACCGGGTCATTGATGTTATCGGGCTTGATATTGGTGTACACTGCCTGACCTTGGGTTGGGCTGTTTTTTCACCTTATGCCCTTGTATGCTGAGACTCGGTGGGCCTTTGTGATTTTCAAGTGACAAGCAAGTGTTAAGCAAGCGGAAACACATGGGTGTATGCTGGAGTGATTTCTTTGTTTTATGATATCCTTAAAAGTTAGCTTTTCCCAGTTTGCGTACTGTCAGACGGGTGCCTGGGTGAGAATGTTCACAGTCTTGGCAAAGGCATATATGAATATGATTTGCAAGGGATTGTGGGAAATGCAGTCCATTCACACCCGACACAGCCGCTCACAATAATTAGTTGTGCTTGAGTGTAAAGCCAATAAGATATTTATTTATGGGGTTATTTCTCCCAACACAGATATGCTTGGTAGCACATAAAACAGGATACTTGCTTTCAGTGTTAAACTCAGAAAAACAAAATCAGGAAAACAACAGCTGAACTTGTCAGGCAATCAAAACAAAAGAATAAAGACCAGGATGGTAACAGAATGGTCTTTTCTGTAGGCTCTAGCTAATATTTTCTTAGCAGTGCATCAAACAACAAGCAAAACCCACAAAGAAGGGAAAAACTGTTCTTTTCAGGTTAACTTCTTATATCTTCACATATAGACTCAGAAGTGATTCCCTCAGAGCTCACAAGCAATTAGGTAAGGCTCAATTGCTAGCAGTTACCCAGCTGAAACCCCTTAGCTGGCTTGCTTTCTACTGCGTGGCTCAAAATCCTACTCAGGAGCTTTTCTGAGTAGATTTAAAGAACAAGTTTGTATTTCTTTGTGATGGTTGTTGTACTTTGTAACAGAAAATTACCAAAGGAGTTTAGACAGAGAGCAATCCATGTATTCACAGCCTGTATCTATAACCCCTTCTTCAACAATCATGGGTTCAATATCATGGATTGGCACAGAGGAATTTCTCAATGGAGCACTCTCAGGAGAATACTTGTTTTCCTGCTGTCTTTCAAGTGTATAGCTAGGGCATAGATCAGTGTTCATACCTGAGCTTCCATTGCTGTTAGAGTTCCTCTCTAAATAGCCTGGCCAGTATGTAGTCCAGTTCTTATGTCCAGCCTTCCAATCCAGATCCCTGGACACTGGATCTCTCTTCACATACCTTCTGGCACGGGTCCTAGGGTCTCTTCCAAGTGCAGCCGTCTCCCTCACAGGTACCGTCTGGAGATTCCTAGCTCTGCAGCACCACTCCTCTGGTTTTCCCCAGTCCAATGGTGTATGCTGGCCTTTTGAATGTCTCCCAGTATACGTACTGCTCTGGACTCCTTTAGACCTCCCAAATGCTTTTCTCTTCTTTCTTCCTAAGGGTTTCTTGCCCTCTCTGTCCGTCCGCTCTGGCTTCTGCTTCTGATGATCCTCCAGATGATGAAGATGTCCAAGCTGAGGATATCCAAGCTGATTCTGAGATGTCCAAGATCAAGATGAGGATAATTCTCTGTAGAATAAACTCTACCTTTATTCTGCTTAGATGAGTGCTCCTCCCTAACACAGCGCAGCTGTGCTGAATCAGGCCCTGCCCTTTGAGATGAGTGCTTGGGGATTACCTCATAGCCCTCCTGATTGAACACACGTTTCCCCACCACTTCAGCTCCTCTAATGGCTGTTGGAAACCTGGTGCATTCTGGGACTGGTAGTCTTTTATGGAAAAATTCTGTTTTCTTATTTCTACCAGAACTGACAGGTTGCTTGTTCAGAGTCACTTTACCTTTTCTATAGCTCCTTCCTGAGCTATGATAAGCTTCCTTATCACAGTACCGGTTCCTCTTCCTGCCTCGGGCCTGCGCCGGACCCGGCACTGTTCTCGGCTTTTTTCCCTTTTTTCCGAGGCTTGCCTCGACTGGCGTTTGTGCCTTTTTTTGCCCGCAGGTTGTCAACCCTGGCCCGGTATTTCCCACCATGTCTCCCAGTGGGTTAAAAAAATGTGACCGCTGCAGTCAAACCATGTCAATAACAGACACCATGACTGCTGCCTGGGAGCAGACCATGACAGCACCTCCTGTGACAGGCCATGATGTCCGAGACCAACAAAAAGAGGTTGGAGTTGCAGGAGAAACTATTCCCAAGGTCCAACTCAGCACCGCTTCCCCAACGCCAAGCTGCAAGCCCAGCACTTCCCATGAGGCTTGAGCATCTTCAGAGTCCGGCAGTGGCTCCTCCTCCAAGAAGACCCCAGACCCTGAGAGAAATAATAAAAAAAATCTCAAAGTCTGTCGAGGTTCCACCGGAGAAACCCGGTAAAACCACTAGGAGGGATTTGGGCAGCTCCGAGAAGCTCCCTACCAAGGTTCTCAAAAAACAATTCCTCGGCCAGCGAAGACCATGCGAAGTTCCTCGAGAGCTTAGTCCTCGTCGAAGACACACGTGCAAAAGTGCCGGTACCAGGCCCGAGATCCACGGTGCCTACGCCAAATGCTGTGGAGCCTTCTGGCTTGGAGACCAGAATGGCGGCCCTGGAGAAGAACATCATAGAAACATAGAAACATGATGACAGAAAAAGACCACATGGCCTATCTAGTCTGTCCTTCCATATCAACAACTACAACAGTTCACTTTTTACCTTTAGAGATCCTCTGTGTTGGTCCCATGCTTTTTTGAATTCAGTTACTGTCCTCATCTCTACCACCTCCACTGGGAGACTATTCCATGTATCCACTATTCTTTCCGTAAAGAAATATTTCCGTATATCACTCCTGGATCTATCTCCCTTTACCCTCATCCCATGTCCCCTTGTAGCAGAACTTGCTTTCAATTGAAAGAGGCTCTCTCTCTGAACATTTATGCCACGGAGGTATTTAAACATCTCAATCATATCACCTCTATGCCGCCTTTCCTCTAAGGTGTACATATTAAGATCCTTAAGTCTGTCCTCATATGCTTTATAATGAAGCCCACTAATCATTTTAGTAGCCACCCTCTGCACCGACTCCATCCTATTCACATTCTTTTGAAGGTGCGGTCTCCAGAATTGCACACTATACTCCAAATGAGGTCGCACCAAAGACTTATACAGAGGCATTATCACCTCCTTTTTTCTGCTAGCCATTCCTCTCCGTATGCACCCATGCATCCTTCTAGCTTTTGCCGTCGCCTTTTCTACCTGTTTAGCTACTTTAAGATCATCAGACACAACCATGCCTAGGTCCCGCTCTTCTTTAGTGGACAAAAGTACTTCACCTCCTATACTGTATTGCTCCCTTGGATTGCTGCAGCCCAAATGCATGACCTTACATTTTTTAACATTAAATCCCAGCTGCCAAATTCTAGACCATTCTTCAAGCTTAGCTAGATCCCTCATCATGTTATCTACACCTTCCTGGGTGTCTATTCTATTGCAGATTTTGGTATCATCTGCAAAGAGGCAAACCTTACCCGACAGCCCTTCCGCTATATCACTAACAAAGATGTTAAATAGAATCGGACCAAGGACAGATCCCTGGGGCACACCACTGGTAACATTCTTCTCCTCAGAGTGAGCTTCATTTACTTGTACTCTTTATCACCTCCCACCCAACCAATTTCTAACCCAAGCAGTAACTTTAGGATCCATCCCTAGGGTGCTCAGTTTGTTTATAAGTCGCCTGTGAGGAACAGTGTCAAAGGCTTTACTGAAATCTAAATACACCACATCTAGAGTTCTCCCTCGGTCCAACTCCCTGGTCACCCAGTCAAAGAAATCAATCAGATTTGTCTGACAAGACCTGCATCTGGTGAATCCATGTTGCCTTGGATCCTGTAATCCGCTGGACTCCAGAAACCTCACTATTTTCTCTTTCAGCAGCGTTTCCAATAATTTACTCACCACCGAAGTTAAACTAACCGGCCTGTAGTTTTCAACCGCATCCTTACTTCCGCTTTTGTGTAAGGGCACCACATGAGCCTTTCTCCAGTCCTTTGGCACCACTCCCGACTCCAACGAGGCATTAAAAAGGTCAGTCAGTAGAATTGCTATAACGTCCCCAAGTTCCCTCAGTATTCTAGGGTGTATCCCATCTGGTCCCATCGCTTTGTCTACTTTAAGTTGAGCTAGTTTCTCACGAACAGTCTTCTGAAAATTGTTCAAGATGTCCCTCGCTTCTGTTCCTATTTGTGGGTGTTCTCTGAGGTCCTGCTCCTGGTTCTTCATCTGTGAACACAGAACAAAAATATTTGTTAAACAATTCCTCTTTATCCTTATCAGCTTCTACATATTCCCCCCCTGCACCCTTGAGTCTGACAATTCCACTTTTGCCCTTCCTCTTCTCACTAATATATCTGAAAAATGTCTTATCCCCCCATTTTATTGCACTGGCTATTTCCTCCTCCTTTTGAATCTTTGCCTTCTTGACTATTTTGCTAGCTTCTCTAAGTTTTTCCAAATACAGATGCCTGTCTTCCTCTCTCTGTGATTTCTTGTATTTCATTTATTTAATTTATTTATTTAACATTTCTTATATACCGCGCTATTTCACATCAGTGCGGTTTACAATGAACAGAATATTTGGACAAATCGTCAACGTTTACATAAAACAGGATATTTAAACTTGAGTTAACTGGGTAAAACTATATACAAACAAACTATATACATACATATAACAAATTTTACCGTTGGGATTAGACTATAACATTTTTGTATTTAACATGGTGATGAGGCATTAATGCATTGTGTTAGTATATTAATCATTAATCAGGTTGCAACTGAGTAAAGCATGTGTTATCAAGTGATACAACTAGGTGAGTGTGTGGGTATGGAGGTGGATCATGATGCTGTGTATAGTACTTGAGGAACAAGTAGTGTTTAATGGCTTTTCTAAACTGCTTGATTTCTCTGATTGCTCTTATGTTGGTAGGGAGATTGTTTCAGCACCTTGGTGCATAGCTTGAAAATGCTCTATTAATGGTTGTTTGTTTAAATTTTATGGATTCCCTTGGTATTACTAGAATGTTTTCTGTAAACGTTCTTCTAGTCCTGTTTTTGGGGGTGTGCGTGATTAGATCAACAATAGATGAAGGTGCTGTCTTATTGAATGCTTTGGTAACCAGTGGAGATCCTTTAGTATGGGCGTAATGTGATCATTCTTAGATGCTCCATACAGGACACAAGCAGCTGCATTCCTGGCCAACTGTAATGGGTTTATGGTGTTTTTTGGGAGGCCGTGTAGTATTACATTGGCATAGTCGAAATGTGGAGTTACTAAGGTTTGGAAGACAGTTCTGAAGTCGTCAGCTTCCATCATGGGTTTCAGATGACGGAGGGTTTTGATTTTGAAGTATATAGATTTTACTGTACGTTTGATGTGATCTTTGAAATCCAAATGTTGATCCAATATTACACCTAAGTAGCGTATATTGGGTTTTACCGGAAGTTCTGCATCCCTGACTTTTAGTGTTGATGGTGGGGAGAAGTCCGAGTGATAATTAGAACTTTGGTTTTTTTGAAATTTATCCGTAGATTCATAGTGAGGAGCCAATCTGTTATTGCATCGAAGCATTTGATTAAGATTGAGAAATCCGGGCAAGTGACTGATATAGGGGTGAATAGCAGAACGTCATCAGCATACATGAGGCAGGATATGCCGAATGAGCGAGTTATGTGACATATTGGTTGCATATAAATGTTAAAAAGTAGTGCCGATAATGATGAGCCTTGTGGCACTCCCTGTCTTTGTTGGAAGGGTTCTGATGTCTTGTTGCTAACCCGTACTTGTTGCCATCTGTCTTGGAGGTATGATTTGCACCAGTCCCATGCACGATCTTGGATTCCTTTTGCATGGAGTCTCATCAGGAGTAGTTCATGGTCAACTGAATCAAAAGCTGCAGCGATGTCAAGAAAGATCATTGCAAAGCCTTTTTTGATGTCATCAATCCCGTTGTTGAGTGTGTTCATTAATGAAGTCAGTAGGGTTTCTACACCGTGTTCTTCTCTGAAACCGTGTTGGCATGGGTCTAATGGTGAGGCTGTGTCTATATGCTGTTGGATTTGTCTTTGAGTTAACTTCTCTAAAATTTTAGCTAGGTATGGAATACTTGAAATTGGTCTGTAGGATTCGTCCTTTTTCGGATCAAGCTGGTTATTTTTTAGAAGAGGACGGATGGATGTCTTCTTTAGTTCATCTGGGAAGATTCCCGTTGTAAATTCCCGTTGTAAACAGAAAACCCAGACCTCGAACCAATAACATGCTGTATAAACGAAATATCCAATTGGCTACAATCCCAAAACCTCCGGATTCAACACAAGAAGACGGAGGTGATGTTCATTACAAGGAACCGTAACTTCACTGCCCCGACAGTACTGAAAGTGAAGGAAGCAGACCTCCAGACCAAATCAGCGATCAGATACCTCGGCATCACACTAGACCAGAACCTAAATATGCAGGCTCATATAAGTAACACTGTAAGAGCAGTATATCATAAAATTAGATCCCTTAGATACCTAAGATCTCTGCTGGAGCCAGATGATTTCAGAACTATCTATCAGGCACTAATTATCCCGCATTTCGATTATGCAAATGCAATACTTCAAGGTCTCCCCCAAGCCACCCTAAACCCACTGCAAATGGCAATGAACACCGCAGCAAGAGTACTGCACGGAGCATCCAGAAAAGACCATGTCACACCTATAATGAAACAACTCCATTGGCTCCCGATTCAAGGTAGAATTACTTTCAAGACCTTGCTGCTTACCTTCAAAGCCACCAAAGGTCTCTCGTCAACTTCACTAACTGAGCTAATCCAGATGACACCCCACAACAGAGACAGAAGGTCAGTAGCTCAAAACACCTTGATAGTCCCAAAATCTATAACTCAATGCACCAAGTCAACATCCAGCAGGACTTTCAAACATTATGCACCAGTGATCTGGAATAACCTCCCTCACAACATCAGATCAATCCCGGACATATTCCAATTCAGGAAGGCCGTGAAACACCACCTCTTCCTCATACATTACCCTGAAACCAATAGAAACTCAGCACCATTTGCCGAAACCACCCAAATCACCACTGTCTAAAACCATACAAACACATGATCAGCCTACAAATTGTATATATTGTATATTGTGGTTGTACATAGTTACCCTGTTAGCCAAGTTGAATATCCTGTTCATATGTAAACACAAAGTACTTTTGGAAATGTGTATGTTCACTGTTCATTGTAAACCGCGCTGAAGCTGAATAGCGCGGTATAAAAGAGACTTTAAATAAATAAATAAATAAATAAATGATTGTTTTGCGATGTCAGCTATGAATGGACTTAATTCTGAACGCATTGATTTGATCCAGTGTGCTGGGCATGGGTCGTTTGGTGCCGTTGTGGTGTTGATAGTGGCAATATTCTTAGGAAATTCTAAGATAAATCACCACAGACTGATTCAGATAAAGACATCTTCTAAAACCGACCACATAAATGCAGGCAATGCTTTCACACACATATCCCTCATCCTCATCAACGCTAGGTCAGTTAGAAATAAAACACCTATCATAACAGATCTAATTAATACAGAAAACCCAGACCTACTATGCATTACTGAGACATGGTTAACAGAATCTGACTCAGTCCTGTTAAATCAATTAAAAGTACAAGGATACTCCATCTTCGCCTGCAATAGAAAACATACAAGAGGAGGAGGTGTTCTTATATTAGCTAAATCTAATCTCGGGTTATCCTCTACTATATGTGAAAACCCTGATGACACAAATATACTCAAAATTGAAAATAAGGACATAGCAATCTGCTTGATATACAGACCTCCGACTGCAAGTAATCAAAACGTTGACTCCATACTAGAATCGGCTTGCAACTCTACAATAAGGAAACCTCTCATCATGCTAGGTGATTTCAATCTGCCGTCTCTCTCTAACAATCAAGAAACATCTTTCTTAGAAGCGATGGAAGAAATGGGCTTCAAGCAAACAGTTAACCAACCAACTCACACCAAAGGAAACACTCTCAACCTAATATTCATTCCTACCCATTACACAACCACAGCTCATTATGTCTCACCTTCCACATCTCAAGTCCCATGGTCTGACCACTATCTGATTAGGTTCTCTTTCCACCTCCCACAATACACCAAAGCACCCCTTGTCAATCTACAACAAGGTCAAAGATTTCGACCATTCAATAGAGAAGAGTTTCTTGAATCAGTACTCCCTAGTTTGGATCCTCATATCTATAACCTTGATGACGCAATATCCAGCTGGAATACCATTATTGGATCCGCATCAGAACCATATTCAACAAAGATTTGCCATAAAATGAGAAAAAATGAGAAATGGTATACTATTGAACTTGCAATTCTGAAGAAAGGTCTTAGAAAAATGGAATCTACTTGGAGAAGGAAAAAAACTCAAGAACGCAGAATACAATATTTCTCACTACTCAAAGATTACAAGGATGCGATTAATAAGGCTAAAAAACAATATCACTCTAAAACTTTATCTAAAGCTATTAATCGTCCTAGAGAACTATTTGAGATTGTCAAATCGTTAACCAAATCCCCATCCAACAATTCTCACAAAATTTGTATTAGCCCGCAATTACTTGCTGATCATTTTGCAAATAAACTCAAACTTAACAGCCATTTCACCCCACCTAGCCTAACTCTTTCAGATAATAACCACCTGGAATGGAAAACCTTCCACCCTATTACCAACAAACTCCTACTTCAGACAATCTCCAACCTAAATACAACAACCTCTCTTCTTGATCCTTGTCCAGTGACTTGGATAAAATCAACAAAAACAGAACTTGCCTCAGACTTACTGAACATAGTCAACCAATCTCTTCAACAAGGACGTATAGCAGATGTCCTCAAAAGGTCAGCAATTCGACCGCTGTTAAAAAACAAAGTACTAGACGACAATGACCCAACTTCATATCGTCCCATTGCAAGTATTCCATTTCTTGCCAAGATTATTGAAAAGATTGTGCAAACACAGCTGCAAGATTATATAGACTCATCAGCTCCATTAGATGAGCATCAATATGGATTTCGCCCATATCATGGTGTAGAAACACTCCTAACAGCACTATTTGATACAATCATCAGAGGTATCGATAATGCCAAGCGAGCCTTCATTCTCATATTCATTGATATTTCCTCGGCCTTTGACACTGTAAACCATATCACGCTCATTTCAAGACTCTCTCAAATAGGCATCAAAGATAAAACCCTTGAATGGTTCATATCCTATTTTACTAACCGGACCCAATATGTGCAAATAGATCGAAATGCCTCATCCCCATTTCCACAAGAACAGGGCATCCCTCAAGGCTCTGCCCTTTCGGCACTTTTGTTTAATCTCTATCTTCAACCCATCTGTTCCATATTTAAACGCTTCAAAATCAACTACCACATCTACGCGGACGACATCATGTTATACTCGCCATTTGATGTGTCCAACCCGGATTATAGTAACATATGTCGTTGCCTCTCTGAAGCTGAACTGTGACTGAAATCAAGGAATATGAATATTAATTAAAAAAAAACAGAAGTTCTATTCATAACAAGAAACACAAGCTTCACTCCCCCACTGGAAATCAAGATTGGAAAAAACTCTCTCCCAGTCAAAGATGAGATCAAATACTTGGGAGTCACTCTGGATAAAACCCTCAGTCTCACCAAACATATAAAACAATCTGTAAGAACAATATATTTCAAATTGAGGACAATCCAACAACTTAGACCATTGATAGATAACACTGATTTCAGAACCATAGTACAAACACTTATTACACCACATTTAGACTACTGTAATGGTATTCTTCAAGGGACCTCTAAGAAAAATATTCAAACTCTTCAATTAGCCCAAAATGTCACCGCAAGGATTATCTACAAAGCGAAACTTTCAGAGCATATATCTCCGATTCTCTACGCTCTCCATTGGCTACCCGTCTCATGCAAAATCATCTACAAGTCCTTAGTCAATACATTTAAGATCTTTAATAATATAGCACCATCTTTCTTATCTACGCTCATCACCATTCCACATGATAATAGATCAAGACGAAGAATAAACCTTCACACGATACAAGTCCCTGATTCTATTCGAAAGACAAGTCAGAAGACAAGTAACACAGCTTTCTCATACTTTGCCCCTACGCTATGGAACAACCTCCCGATTGAAATCAGAGAAATCAAAGATCTTCAATTATTTAGAAAAAATCTAAAAACCCATCTATTTACTCTGCACTACAATAACCTCCACATTGAAGATAATCCTAACACAGAAAAAACACCGATCATCAATCACTCACTGACCCTACTTAGACAAGGCATAAACCTTTCCCACACATTCACATTGCTCACCTAGATTAAGCTTACCCTTAGAAAGCAATTGCTTGTCGCTAATGTGAATAACTGTAATTTAATGTAAATATTTGACTTTACTGTTGATATACTGTTGGTAGTATGTTTTGAAACATTATCTAATTCATACCCTGTTCAAATGTTCCTACCCCTCCTGTTATCTCATTGTATTTTTAAGTTACACTTAATAGTTGAATGTTCTTTGTTCTAAATCTGTTCCATGTAAAATAATAGTGCTCTATTATTAATGTTTGTTACTTGTAAACCGCCACTGATCTCTGGAAGTGGCGGTATAGAAAAGATGTATAAATAAATAAATAGTTTCCTCTATTGTTTTTATTGATGGGGGAAAAAGATTAGTTAGAGGTGAAAGTATTTGGGGGTTCTGGAAAGCTTCTTGAGTTGTAGCAGTATTTGCTTTTATTGCTTTGGATTGGATGTAGTTGGCATATGACTGAGGATGTATACCTTCTTGTTGTGGTTGGGGTGGTTGTGTGGTCAGCGATTTTACTAATTCAAATAGGTCGCGCGGTTTGTTTAGCGATTTGTTGAAGAGCTTGGCATGGAATTCTTTTCTTTCTTTCCATGTTGAGTCTCTGTGTTTTTTTAGGTGCTCCAGGTATATTACTTGGTCTGTTGTACTGCGGGTCCGTCTCCATTTTCTCTCTAGTTTTCTCAGTTGAAGCAAAGAAGATCGTAAATTGGAGGAGAACCAAGGAGCTCTGTGCTTTTTGATGGAGTGACTATTAATTGTAGGTTTCTCATCATTTTGTGGGTGCTGGGCATATTGGGAGAGAGTGTTATTCCAGTTGTTGATCAGTTCGTTTAAGTTGTTTGATGGTTTAGATAGTTTTGGTATTACATGCTGAGTGATCAATTCTCTGTCAAGTTGTTTGAAACGAGTTGTCTTTCCTGGTTCACATGTGATTAATTGATGGTTTGTTTGTGATGCTGGAATCCAAAATGTTATTAAGTTATGATCGGACCAGGGGACAGGAGTGACAGATAAATTAATTTGGTTTGATTTGCTGGTATCTGTTGATGGAACGAAGACTAGGTCCAGGAGGTTGCCTTGTTGATGTGTTGGGTCGTTTACGACTTGTTCATATCCTAGGTTGGATAGTGCTTCTAGGAATGTGTTCGATATAATTCGTGGTTAGCGGAAGCAAGATTAAAATCTCCCATAAGCCAGTTTGCTTTAGAAGGGTCTTGCGGGTTACATGCTAGATCGATAAGATCGGAGAATTCATCTGCGGCGGTGTTGGGTGCCCTGTAGACGAGGTTTAGAGTATTAAGTTTATTAGTAACTGATAATATGTTCAGGTGTTGTGTGCTTTTGGTGAAGATTATTCTATATTGTAATGAAGTTTTTGCTAAGATGAGAACACCCCCTCCTCTTTTGCTTTCTCTGTTGCATGTGAAGATTGAGAAGTTGGGTGGAGTAATTTGATTTAGAATGGCATTATCAGTTTCTGATAGCCATGTTTCAGTGACCATTAGGATATCTAAGCTGTATTTTGATAGTAGGTCAGTGATAGCTGGCCATTTGTTGCGTGCAGAGCGTGCATTGATGAGAGCGCACTTGAGAGTTTGTTGGCTTTGTTTTTCCTTTAGATTAGATGTTGTTGTTGGTTGAAGAGAGATATAGAGTAAATGTGATTGCCGTTTGTGGTATGTATTTGGGGGTGGTTGGTATTGGTTATAGTTATATTTCCTACTCGTGTTAATAAGCAATGGTATAGGGTTGTAGCCTTGTGTGAGAGCAGTAGCTTCATAAAATGTACTGGTCAGTGTGTAAAGTAAAGTAAGGGTAAGCAATGAAATAGCCATGTTTGTTAAGGTGTTAATTAGACAGGGTAGTTTGTTATGAGATCTGATCAGTATGCTTGCTTAAATAGATCCTATGGCAAGGGTAGCAGGATTAGGTATCAGTTTCTATAGAGAGGTTACAATAGTTGCCATAGCTATGAATAGTTACAATGGTTGTAATAATTACAATGGGTGTCAACTTTGTATCTGTATTGGTTAATACATTTAGTTCTAGCAGATGAGAATTATATATGGTGTTTGCAGTTATACAATGCTATAGTAAATACACATTCATATTAGCACGTATGTGTTGAGTAGTTAGGTATATATAAATTGTAGTCTCTTACAGATTAGTAGGATGTTGAGGTTAGGATGGCTTCTTAAAGTTGTGTTGAGAGGAAGTGGTTGTTCTCATTGTTCATGTGTTGTGATCTTGAGGAACTTTCCTTATGAGGCTGGGATGGGAGGAGATTGCTTCAAGATTCAAGATTAGCTGTTTGATGAGGGTTGCTGGCTGTGGACTTCATGAAGGCCTCCCTCTTTTTCTTCACTTTTTCAGCTACTTCCTTCGAAAACCATAGCGGTCTCCTTTTCCTTTTGCCTTTATTTACAATTTTAACAAAAAGGTTGGTTGCACTTAAAATACCCCCTTTCAGTTTTGCCCACTGTTTTTCTACATCCCCCAGCTGTTCCCATCCCACTAACGACTCCCTGAGGTATTGGCCCATCTTCGCAAAGTTAGTCTTCCTATGCCTCACCTTGGAATGGATTCTAACAGCCCTAGTCCTAATACTGAACCACACCATCTGGTGATCACTTGATGCAAAATGATCTCCTACTACAACATCAGAAACACTTTTACCATTGGTAAGCACCAAGTCCAGTATGGCCCCTTCACGTGTGGGGTCTGTTACCAATTGCCTGAATAGTTCTCCCTGTAGAGAATCCAGGATCTCCTTACTTCTAGATGATACTGCAGCAGGAATGTGCCAATCAACATCTGGCATATTGAAATCTCCTATCAGTAGCACTTCCCCTTTCCTAGCAATGCTGCGTATGTCTTCAATTAACTCTCTGTCCACCTCTTCCTCTTGTGAGGGAGGTCTGTATATCACACCAATGCAAATAGATTTCTCTTTCCCTCTTTCTAGTTTAACCCACAATGCCTCCTCTCTCCCTTTTAAGCTCTGTAATTCCAAAGCTTTAATAGTACTTTTTACATATAGTGCCACTCCTCCTCCCCTTCTTCCTACCCTGTCCTTTCTGTATAAAGTATAGCCAGGTATAGTTACATCCCAATCATGGTTTTCTGTGAACCATGTTTCTGTAACTGCCACTAAATCCAAGTCAGCCACTCCCACCAAAGCTTCAACATCAGGGATCTTATTTCCCATGCTACGGGCATTTATACACACTGCTTTCCATATGTTACCCCTGTTACCCATTTCCATAAAGGTATTTAATGTATCACCTATGTTTATGTTTTATGTTTATGTTTTATTTCACTTGATAAAAACCGCCTTTCAGTGGCAAGCAAAGCGGTGTAGAATAAAATCCAATTTTTTTAAAAAAAAGGCCGAAGCCAATGAAATAGAAAAGAAATACAATTCCTGGACAGAAAAGCAATAAAAGCAGGAAAGACAAGGCCAGAACATAAATAGAGACAAATCACAAGGAAAGCAGAGGATAGAACAAATGGGATTCACACAAAAGGGGAGGGGATATCAAACGCCAGGGAAAAGAGGTGGGTTTTCAGGTTTTGTTTAAATGTGGGGTGGTGAGCATCCAGGCGGAGTGAAGAGGGGAGGGAGTTCCAAAGGGCGGGGCCAGCAAAAAAGAAAGCAGAGGAACGAGTAGATTGTAAGTGGGCGTGGGAGGGGGCTGGAAGAGTGAGGCGGTTAAGATGGAAGGAGCGAGGGGTGTACCTAGGGGAATGAAAGGAGAGAAGGTCTGTTAAATATTGAGGGGTGCCTGTATGAAGAGCTTTATGAACCAGGATGAGCAGCTTGAAATGAGCACGGTGGGGAAAAGGCAACCAGTGAAGACGAAACAGTAGGGGTGTTATGTGATCACGGGGGGAGGAATTGGTAACCTGGGGGCTTTCACTTACCTGGGGGCTTTCTTCACCCATCCCCAACGAATCTAGTTTAAAGCCCTCTTCAGTAGATTAGCCAGTCTACTACCGAAGATGCGTTGACCTTTCTTGGACAGATGGATGCCATCTCTGCTCTGCAACCCTTGGAACAGCATCCCATGGTCTAGGAAACCAAAACGCTCTCGATGACACCATCCACGCAGCCATGCATTCACCTCCAGGATGCGAGCCTCTCTGCCTTGGCCTTTACCCTCAACAGGGAGGATTGAAGAGAACACCACCTGTACACTTAACTGCTTCACCCTCTGTCCCAGAGCCATGAAGTCACTTTTGATATGTTCCGAGGTATACCTGGCAGTATCATTTGTTCCAACATGGATTAGCAACATTGGGTAATAGTCAGTGGGCTTGATGAGTCGGCAAACTCTCAGTAACATCTTGGATTTTGGCACCAGGCAGACATATCTCTGGACATCAAGTCTGGTCGGCAGATGGACGCCTCAGTACCCCTCAGAAGAGAGTCTCCAACCACCACTGCTATCCTGGCCCTAAAGTAAGCAATGACTGCTGTTTCATCCGCATCATCTGCCCTGGCGACTGGCCCCCCGATTGCGGGGGAGTCCCCAGTTGTTGAACCAAGCTCAGAGCGCCACCTGCCTCAGGTAAGCCCTTGGCACCGTCAAGGTCCTGGTCCTGTTCCTCAGGAATCCGATCCTCCCCGGCCAGTGTCTGCAACTCGGACTCCAGGTCCTCCGAAGGCCTCTGGTCCCTCGGCATAGGCCTCAAAGCAAGGAGTCACAGGCCCTCGGATTCGATGTCACCCCTCAATTCCGAGTGGGAGACCAATGACAAGGCAGCCCCGGAAAACAGTTGGCACCGAGACATCCCCTTGGACCCATCTCCCCTGGTGCCATTCTCCTATGGAGGATGTGTCCTTCCATGACTTTGTCAAGGATCCATGCACTGAAGAACTGGAGATTCTCCAGTATGAGTCTCCACCAAAGGAAACTCTCACGGTACCGGTGCAGCTGATCCTCGAGCGGCTCCTTTTGAGAATGTGGGAGAACCTGGCATTTGTATCGATGGTCAGCCGGCGCCTCAACGCCATGTACCACATCAGGAAAGGGCCGGGATTCCACAAACCCCAGTTCCCACATAACTCCATAACCACATAACTCCAAGTCAACCATGCAAAAATGTAAGAGCCAGAAGACCCATTCTTCTGTTCCCTCTGGTAGGGATGCTAGAGCCCTCGATGCCCTTGGGTGCAAGTACTACCTGGGCTCGATGCTGGGGTGTCGGATCCAGGCCTAAGAATTATACATAGGCATGTAACTCAAGACCCTAACCCAGGAGTTGTCCAGGTTATCAGCAGGGCTTACCGGGGAACCCTTCTACAGTTCCAATCCCTGACCTCTGGGATCAAGGACTGCTCTAAGCTCCTTTCCTGGGTGGCCTATGATGGCTTTGAGTCAGCGGCTGGGTAGCAGTGGCCAGCATCGGCACCTGGTGCCAAGCCTGGCTGCAGTCTTTGGACCTTGAGCAATGGCTCCAAGACAAGATGCTCAACGTCTCCTGTACCGGGGAGAACCTGTTTGGCAAGCCCATGGCTGAAAAGGCGGACAAGATAGAGGCCGACGTGGTGATTCTCCAAAAAGACCTCATCCTTCCCCTTTAAGAAACCATCGGGGAAAAGACCCCTGTTCCTGAGGGAAAAAGAGGCCCTTTCATCAGAGTCACCACCACCAGCCCTTCTTGGGCCAGCAACAGAGTTCTCACCCTAAAAGACAAAGCCATGGGGCCCAGAAGCCAAAGGCACAGAAGCCTTAGGCCCCAGCTCCTGCCCAGCCCGGGAAGAGCGTAGTTCCTCACCTGTAACAGGTGATCTCCGGGAATAGCAGGAATAAGTCTTCACATATGGGTACCATTGGCACCGACGGAGTCTGCGGAGGAACGCTCCCCAGCGTCCAAAAGGAAAGCTTTTGGGAGCATCCCACCACACATGCGTGCTGCCTTCCCGCCCAACCACCTCTCTCACTTCAGTTGAGTTGAAAGCTGAGACCCAAAGGAAAGAGGTAGAAGAAAAATAGAGCGAGAAAGACAAGTCCTAGGGGAGGTGGGTGGGTTGTGAAGACTTATTCCTGCTGTTCCCGGAGATCACCTGTTACAGGTGAGTAACTATGCTATCTCCAGGAACAAGCAGGAATGTAGTCTTCACATATTGGGACTCCCCAGCTAAAAATGCCTAGGGATGACCCCAGCATGTTGCGTATCTAAATAAGATGGGCCATGCTTTCTCCCAGGGACCTCAGGCATCCAATATTGGATGGTGGGAAGGAGTTGATCTAAGAATGGAAGAGATGCTGTAGAAGAGCTTGACCGAACAAGGCATCCTGACGGGAGTCCTTGTCTAAACAATAGTGGGCAGTGAAAGTATGCACAGAAGCCCAAGTTGCTGCTTTGCAGATCTCATCAATAGCAACTGAACTAAGATTAGCTGTTGAGGCTGCCACGGCTCTAACATTATGAGCCATGACATGGCCTTCAAAAGGGATTCCTTTACTCTGATAGGTAAAGGAAATACAGTCTGCAATCCACTTAGAGTTCTCTTAGTGACTGAAAGTCCTAAATGACTAGAGTCAAAAGCCAGAAAAAGCTGAGAAGACTTTCTAAATGGCTGAGTTCTGAGAAGATAAAAAGCCACAGCCCGTTTACAATCTAAGGTATGAAGATTTCTTTCCGCGCTGGAGGCATAAGGCCTAGGAAAGAAGACTGGAAGATAAACCGATTGGTTTAAATGAAAAGGTGATACCACCTTTGGCATAAAATGAAGATGAGTTCTCAAGACTACTTTGTCATGATGGAACCTCGTATAAGGCGGGTCAGCCACTAAAGCTTGCAGTTCACTAATGCGTCTTGCAGAAGTGATAGCAATTAGGAAAATGACTTTCCATGAAAGAAACTTTAGCTCTGAAGTCGCTAAAGGTTCAAAGGGTGGCTTCATGAGTTGACCCAGAACAAGATTAAGATCCCATGCCACCGGAGGTGGTTTGATGGGAGGTTTTGTTAAAAGAAGACCCCTCATAAATCTTGGAATCAGAGGATGAGAGGAAATTGGTTGTCCATCGAAGGGTTTATGTGATGCAGCAATAGCACTAAGATGGACCCTAACAGAATGGTCTTGAGACCAATAGCTGATAAATGAAGGAGATAGTCCAGTAGGGACTCTACTGGTACCAAGAGGGGATTAAGTCCCCTCTGGGAACACCAGATTGAGAACCTTTGCCATATCACGTACAAAATCACGAAAAGACATATCCTCAGGAGGGGACATTCTGCGTTGAGGAGAAAGAGATGAATCTTGCAAAAGTTCAGCTCTGGTACCGGTGGAATCTTCTGAGTCATAGGAATCAGAAGACTCAAAAAAAGGAAGCACTGGGTTCTCCCGAAGCAGATGGCGTTGGTACCGCTCGATGTCGGCACTGAAACGAGTCGGTACCTGATCCCCCATGCTGGAGAGAGATTCCAGGCTCGGCATTGGGGGAAGCATGCCTGTTGAAACAGGTACTGAGGGCACCGACACTGGTAGCGACATCGGTACCGGTGCCTGTGGAACCGTCTGCAGCGACTTTAGTGGTACCAAAGTAGCTAAAAGAGTCGCTAGACTGCGTTTGATAGCGAGGAGTCTTTTGTCCATCGCTACTGCCGATGCCAGGGCGTCAGTACTGGTGGAAGTGGCCACAACCCCCGAGCATGGCACCAGTAGTTCCATCGAGGTCGAGGCCTCGGGAACATCCTGGAGCCCCGATAAAGCTTTGGAGCCCGAAGACTCCTGCCGGGGCTGTTTAGCCGGTGAAGTGTCCTCGAGGGCAATGCCAGTGGCATCTCCATATTTAGAGGGAGATCTACCCTTCGAGGACCGGCTAGTCTTAGAAGACTTGTGTTTAGTTACCTGAGATCACTAGGAAGAAGTAGAAGCCCTGGAAGACATTGATGCAACAGACATCGTGTCTGAAGCAAATAGGGCACCGAGTTGATTTGCTCGATTCTGAAGACTTCTTTTAGTCAACTTCCTGCAGGAGAGACACTTCGTAGGGCAATGGTCAGGACCTAAACATTCAAGACACCAGTCATGGGTGTCGGTAATAGAAATTGTACCGCCACATTTAGAACACTTTTTAAACCCAGTGGCTGGTTTTTCCATGATAAGGGAAAAGAGGGCCTAAAGCCCAAAATGGCACCAAGCACCAGAGCAGGGAAAAAAAATCCCTGAGAAAGCACTAAAATTAAGTTATTTTAGACGAAAAGAAAGAAAAACACCGGTGGTACCGGTAGGCATTGACGGAAGGCAGACGCGACCACAAAAAATATAAATTTAAGAGAAGATTTTCTGCGGTGACAGGGGACACGTCCTGTTGGCTCCGCGGAAAATGAAGAACTGAAGTGAGAGAGGTGGTTGGGCGGGAAGGCAGCATGCATGCATGGTAGGATGCTCCAAGAGCTTTGCTTTTGGACGCTGGGGAGCGTTCCCCCGCAGGCTCCATCAGTGCCGACGGTACCCATATGTGAAAACTACATTACTGCTTGTTCCTGGAGATAGCTTTTGACTCCCGGAGCAGGGCCTCCCCTACCCTGTGAGAACTTCATCAGCCCATAGGGGGCCATCTGGCACTTTTCACCCACAAGTGGGCCAGTGTCGACTTGAAGCAGTGGATTCTGCAGGTGGTAAGGGAAGGATACCTCCTCCACCTACAGCAGGTAAAATCCATGCTCTTTCCAGGAGAGCCAGTGCGACCTCTCCTTTACCAGACCCTTCTGCCATTTCCAGTCATATCCAAGCCCTCATCAGCCTGTTTCCAAGTCCAATCCCCCTCCCCATTAGCCCATCTCCAGTCCTAGTGCCCCAATCAGCCCATTTCCAGTCCATGCTCCCCAATCAGCCCATTTACAGCCCAAGCTCCCCATCAACCCTAATCCCCTATCAGCCCATTTCCAGTCCTATCTTAGCCCGCCATCAGCCCATTTCCAGTCCTAGCCTCCCCATCAGCCCTTTTCTAGTCCTAGGTCCCCCATCAGCCATTTTATGTCCTAGTCCCCCATCAGCCCATTTCCAGTCCTATCCTAGCCCCACCCCCGAAGAGCCCCACACCTGTCTGACCATCTTAAGAGGGAGCCGGGGAGGCCCGAAGCCCCTGCTTACCTCTGCACAGCTGCCAGAGTGAAGAGCGGCATGTTCCTTCACTCTGGCAGCTATATTCTCGTGAAGCCCAATGGCGCTAGAGGTTAAAGGGCATTTTCTGTTCCCGGCACTCAGCATGCTTCATGAGAACACAGTTGCCAGAGTGAAGGGAACACGCCGCTCTTCACCCCAGCAGCTGTGCAGAGGAAAGCTGGGGTCTCGGGCCTCCCCAGCTCCCTCTGAAGCTAGCCCTGCAATCCGACCATGTGCAGAATGAAGTTGGCGCAGGGCCCCTTGAAGCACTGGGCCCTGTGCGAATAACATTCTCACACAATGGATGGGCCGGCCCTCAGTGAAGTACTATGGACCGAAGAACAGCGAAAGAGAGACATGACAGGAATAGTGAGTGGTGACCAGATCGAAGGCACTGGAAAGATCTAATGAGATTGCAAGAGTAATCGCCAAGGAATCGCTAAACATGACTGCCACTCCATCTCCCATTCTGGAGGAGCGGGATGTCGATAGCGCAGTAAACCCGGGTGGGAGGCAACGATGCAGGATAGGTTCTTCCCCATCTTTGAGCCATGTCTGTAAGGAAGAGAAGTTGCAAATTATAATTGTAGCAGAAGATCATTGATCAGGGCCATTTTGATCCTGGCCTAGCCTCCCATCCCCCGATGTCTAGGGGGATTTATTCCACCTCGGAGGTGGAATAAGTCCCCCATCCAGTCTGCCGGCCCCGGATGTACAGGGCCAACTTCAGAATCGGCACTGGACGTCCAGGGCCACAGACTACCCACTGCCCGCCCTAACTCTGCCTCCGCACCACCCCTTCCCACCCCCGTCTAAGCCTCACTGTACAAACTCCTTGTTTGTATGGGGAGGCTTAGTCGGGGACAGCAAGGGGGACGACATCCATCCCCGCTATTCGCTGGACAGAGTAGACCCCATAGTAAAATAGTGCGGGAAGAAGCTGTGCATCTTATAATGATGCTGCCAGTTGAACTCACGGGAGTCACGTGATCAGGTGCAATGCCATCAGTGCAGGCAGAGACCAGCAATGACCTAGGGGGGGGGGGATGTCATGTGATCAGGTGGAATGCCATCAGCGCAGGCAGAGACCAGTGTTGAGCTTCTTTAAAGCCAAAATCATGAAATCTGTGGTGTGCTGGTGTTCCTGAACGTCTTAGTAGGAAGGTACAAGGATGACCGAAAGAGGTGTGGAGATGGTAACAGCAATCTTGCCAGCAGGTACAGTAGTAGTCTTGTCCAAACCGGGGTAGGACGCCACATAGGTGGGCTCCTACCAACTGATATCACTGCTCAATCAGGATGTAAAATTGATCGCTGCAGCCCTAGCCCATCGATTGAGCAAAGTCATCCTAGGATTTATTTATTTTATTTATTTAACATTTCTTATATACCGCCTTTCATGATATCAAGGCGGTTTACATTGAACAAACTGACATTACATTGAACAGGGCATTATAACTTGGAGATAACTATTTTACAGGGAACATGGGCTATGGAGGGTTAAGTGGCTTGTCCAAGACCACAAGGAGCACCTGTGGGACTAGAAACCCCAGTCCTTCCGGCCCATGGTTGCTGTCCTCTAGTGGGATTTGAATTCCCGACCCTCCGGCCTGAAGTACCTTGCCCCAACCACTAGGCCACTCCTCCACTCCTGATTGATACACTCAGATCAGGTGGGGTTGGTCCCCAGGCGATTTGCATCTGCCAACTTCTTAAAAACCTTGGCAGTATTATACAAGGGCCGGAGGAAAGATTGGGATCGGATTATAATGAGCCAGGATGCCGAAAAAGCATTTGACAATGTCTCCTGGGAGTATATCTTCTGGACAGTGAAGGCTTTTGGAATTATGGGGAATTTTTTGGAGTGGGTGAAAATGCAATTTCATAATCCCACAGCCCAGATACTGGTGAACAGGAGTTTGTCAGAAGCCTTCCAGCTCCGATGAGAGACGAGACAGGATTGCCCCGTCACCCATGCTTTTTCTGTTAACATTAGAGCCCTTGGCAATAAAGATTAGACAAACCCAGGAGTGGGAAGGGATCAGGATGGGAAATGAAACCTTTTAAGATAAACCTTTTTGTAGATGGCACGCTCTTCATTAGCCAGGCCAGTGAGAGCATCACACGAGTCATGGGCACAACTGCGACCTTTGGTGCTTTCTCAGGGCTATGGATCAACTGGGGCAAGTCTGAGGCCATGCCGGCCTCCCAAATCTGTAGGTGATGGGGGCAACAGGACTTCCCACTGGTGTGGGTGGGAGACTTACTTAAATACTTAGGCATTTATCTTAGTTCAGACCCCCAAAAGGTGTTATTACAAGAACATTGGTGAAAGGGTGGAGAAGATGAAGGAATTGTGTGACCGAGAGTGGGAGCTTCCACTGTCCCTTTTGGGCAGAGTTGCATTGGTAAAAATGGTCATGTTGCCACATCTGCTGCACCCTTTGCAAATGCTGTCTATTTGCTTTAGAGGGAAGAAGGAGCAGACTCCACAAGAGTGCACTAGGGTCCTTTTTGTGGAGGGGACAGAGTGCCCGAATCAGGGATGCCAAATTAGTAGCAGCTAAGATGCAGGGGGGGCTGGAATACCAGATCTAAAGTTGTATAACAATGCCACGTTGATGAGGTGGGTGCATGAGCTATATATGGGAGGAGGAAGGTATGCCCTGGAGGAGTTTCTGGATGGGGGATGCCAACCCTATAAGTACTTCAGCTTGCAACAGACCAGTCAGATGTGGAGATAAAAAGTGGGGGGCAGTAGCTAATTTTTGAAGCCCCCGTGGAAAGCCTGGGATTAGTGGCAGACCAAGTTAGGTGGGGCTAAGGAGAGATCTCCCTTTGGGATGCCCATGGGGGAACCCGGAATTTCTACCGGAAGTGGAGGGGACAACTTTTGGGTAGTGGGAAAAGCAGGGTTGCCAGTATGTCAGGCAGCTCTTGGGGGGGGGGGGGGGGGGTTGTCCTTCCCCACCATTGACCTATTAGAGCAAAAGTGGCAGGTGCCAAATAAACAATTGATGGCTTACCTGTAGTGTCAAAACTACATCAGCTGTAGGTACACAGGGAGGAGGACAAGAAGGATGATACAAAAATTTGCAACAGAGTGGACTCCCCTGAAGGAGTGGAAAACATGAGAAAACATCTACAAAAGCTGGAAGAATAGTTTAATGCTTGGCAATTAAGATTTAAAGTTAAGACGTGCACTGTCATGCACTTGGGAAGCAGAAATCCAAAGGAACTGTACACGATAGAAGGCTAGAGGTTATGTTTATGTTTATTTATTTGATATACCGCCCTTCTGGAGAAGCAGAGCGGTTTACAATATAAAAAAATGCAAAACTTTAAGGTAGGCACCAGGCCAGGAAGAAAGAAAAGGAAGTTACAATCGCTGACAGGAGAGAGGGAGAGAGAAAGGACACAAGACAATATACAGTAATCGAGGTCACAAAAAGGGGGAAGGGAGGTCGAAGGCTAGGGAAAAGAGGTGAGTTTTCAGGTTGCGTTTGAAGGCAGGGTAGTCAAACTCGAGGCGGAGGGAGGTGGGGAGTGAGTTCCAAAGGGCAGGGCCTGCAAAGAAAAAGGCTGAGGAGCGAGTGGAGTGGAGATGCGCAAGGGAAGGGGGAGGAAGAGCAAGGCGGTTAAGATGGAAGGAGCGAGGAGTGTGTCTGGGAGTGTGGAATGTGATGAGGTCTGCCAAGTATTGTGGGGTGCTGGTGTGAAGTGCCTTGTGAACGAGGGTGAGAAGCTTAAAACGGGCACGAAAGGGAATGGGTAGCCAATGAAGATGCATAAACAGAGGTAATATGTGGTCCCTTTGGGAGGAGGGAGGTTGGTGTGCATGGACCAGAAGGACCTCGGAGTGACTGTTTCTGAGGATCTCAAGGTGGTGAAACAGTGTGACAAGGCGGTGGCAAAAGCCAGAAGAATGCGGGGTTGTATACAGAGAGGAATTACCAGCAGAAAGGAAGAGGTACTAATACCACTGTACAAGTCGCTGGTGAGGCCTCACTTGGAATATTGTATTCAGTTTTGGAGACTATATCTGACAAATGATATAAAAAGACTGGAAATGGTTCAGAAGAAGGCGATCAAAATGATTTGGAGCCTGCGTCAGAAAACATACGAGAAGAGACTTAAGACCTAAATATGTACATTCTGAAGGAGAGGAGGGACAAGGGAGATATGATTTAGACCTTTAAATACTTAAAGAGTATTAATGAACAAACAAACCTCTTCCAAAAGACAGGGAAGCTGTAAAACTAGTGGCATAACATGAAGCTGCAAGGGGGTAAACTGAAAGGCAATGGCAGGAAATACTTTTTCACTCAAAGGGTAGTGGATGCTTGGAATGCCCCCCCCGATGGAAGTGGTGGGGGAAAATACAGTGACAGAATTCAAAATCACCCAGTGGATCCCTTTATAGCAACAGGATAAAATCAAAATAAACATAACTATCTCTTATATCTCAACAAATAGGGGTGACCTACATGGAACGGTGGGTATACCCCTAAACAAAGGCATGGGGAGGGGTGACCTACACGGAGCAGCAGGTGCATTTACTCTTGCCGCCTTGCTGGGCAGACTAGATGGACCATATTGGTCTTTATTTATTTGGTTTTATACTGCACTATTTATAATCACGGTTTACAATAGAACAACTTATTACATGGAACATGGAGCAGAGACAAGCCACTCATCGAGGTAGACGCAGTGACCTTGATGACTGGCTTGTCTCCGCTGCCACCAAGGACCAGGCGTGGACAACCATTCAAAGTACTGTACACATCCTGTGGACCTTAGGTTTTCTGATCAACTCTCAAAAGTCAAAACTAGAGCCTCAAGAAATATAGAACTAGGAAATGTGAGGTCAGTGTTCGCTCCCTGTCTGAGGCTGTCATATGGACGTTTATCCTGTATAACCTCCACAAACAAATGTAGAGGATCCATCAGTCCATGGTGATTGATTACCATGCCTCCCGGAAGTGAAGAATTATGCCTTCCACTGGCAGGTGGGTTTGGGTATGGAGGGAGGAAAGGAGATGGCAGGTTGTTGCTTCCTCTCACATGGGCGGGATCTCTGGTTATATGGAGGACCTGAGGGACATTGTGGTGGAGGCTGGGTATAAAGTTGAAACTTTCTGCGAGGGTAGAACTGCTGGAAGTACTGTTAATGGTAAGCCCTGTGGAATTGGGTGGGCTGTACCCGACAGGGTTGGGAGGAGGGTTCTGCTGGTTGGGCAGCAAGCTCCTGTATATTTTATTTATTTAGCTAAGCTTATATACCGCTTTTCTACAAGTCAAAGCTGTGTACATTCAGGTAGGGGATTATTAATGCCTTTTCCCAGTCCTGTCTGCCTTCCCGTGTCTTGTACGGGGAAGGTAGATGGGGATGGGAAGGGGGCAGTCGTAGGGGCCAGCGACTTGCACAGGGAACTTATTCCACCTCCAAGGTGGAATAAGTTGCCTTAGTTGCTAGGGATCGGCGGGCCCAGGGCACGGATGGGGTGAGGGGGGGGGGCCGAGGACATTCCCTGCAGCCCAGATCAGGGGGTTGAGCTGCGGAAAAATCACTGCTGGAGCCAGCAGCTGGGGGTCGTGGCTCTTCAATGAAGCCGCGGTGCCATGGCAACTGACACCATTGTACCTGAGGCAACAGAGGATTAAGTGGCTTGCCCAAGGCCACAAAGAAAACCTGTAGGACTAGAAACCATAAACCTTCTGGCCCAAGGTTGCTGTCCTGTAGTGGGATTTGAACTCCTGGCCCTCTGGCCTGAGGTAACTTGCCCCAACCACTAGGCCACTCCTCCCTACCACAGACAAGTGATCTTTGACCTCCAAAACCAAAACTTGGACACTGAATCCAAACAAGCTGTCACCTTGGCACGGGGCATCCACCAATAGTTTGTGAAGTTCTTTTTGGAGCCCCAAGGCATGCTGCGAAGCCGTGCGTTGGGCTGAGGTGGCTGTGGCGGCATCCCAGGCAGTGGAGTCATAGGCATCATAGGTACAGCGAATGATGTGACAGAGAGACTTATGTAGGTTATCTTATATGTAGCTACAGTCTTCCATGGATAACTCTCCTGGAGCATCAAGGTACATAGTAACAGTAACATATGACGACAGATAAAGACAGATAAAGTATACAGAAGTATACAAATTTTTGTTCTCTGTTCAATGTAAACCGCCCTTGATCTCTGGAAGGGGCGGAATAGAAGAAACTGTTAAATAAATAAAATAAATAAATAAATAAGACCAGTACGGTTCATCTAGTCTGCCCAGTAAGGTGGCTAGAGTAGGTGTAACCGCCACTCCATGCAGGTCACTTCCCTCTCTACCTTTGTTTAGGGTTGTACCCGCCGCTCTGTGCAGGCCACCCCTCTGTATTTGTTGAAGTACAATGACAGAATTCAAAATGGCATGGGACAGACAGAGTGGATCCCTTTATAGCAAGATGATAAAATAAAAATATTTATCTTCTTGCTATAAAGGGATCCACTGTGTCTGTTCCACGCCATTTTGAATTCTGTCACTGCATTTGCCCCACCATCTCCAGCAGGAGGGCATTCCAAGCATCTACCACCCTTTAGTGAAAAAGTATTTCCTAATGTTGCTTTTAAGATTACCTCCTTGCAGGTTCATTTTATGTCCTCTAGTTTTACAGCTTCCCCTTATTTTTGGAAGCTGTTGACTTTGGGTACCTGCCAGGTACTGTGATAAGGAAGCTTATCATAGCTCAGGAAGGAGCTATAGAAAAGGTGAAGTGACTCTGAACAAGCAACCTGTCAGTTCTGGTAGAAATATGAAAACAGAATTTTGCCATAAAAGACTACCAGTCCCAGAATGCACCAGGTTTCCAACAGCCATTAGAGGAGCTGAAGTGGGGAAACATGTGTTCAATCAGGAGGGCTATGAGGTAATCCCCTAAGCACTCATCTCAAAGGGCAGGGCCTGATTCAGCACAGCTGCGCTGTGTTAGGGAGGAGCACTCATCTAAGCAGAATAAGAGTAGAGTTTATTCTACAGATGACCATCTTCATGATCACCTTGGATATCCAGAGAATTGTCCTCAGTATCCTGAGAATCAGCTTGAGTTTGATCATCAGTTTCATCTGAAGGATCATCAGAAGCGGAAGCCAAACCGGACGGACAGAGAGGGAAAGAGATCCTTTGGAAGAAGGAAGAGAAAAGCCTTTGAGAGGTCTAGAAGAGTCCAAAGCAGTACGTATACTGGGAGGTATTCCAAGGGCCAGCATACACCATTGGACTGGGGAAAGCCAGAGGAATGGTGCTGCAGAGCTAGGAATCACCAGAGGCTACCTGTGAGGGAGACAGCTGCACATGGAAGGGACCCTAAGACCTGTGCCAGAAGGTATGTGAAGAGAGATCCAGTGTCCAGGGATCTGGATTGGAAGGCTGGACATAAGAACTGGACTACATACTGGCCAGGCTATATAGAGAGGAACTCTAGCAGCAATGGAAGCTCAGGTATGAACACTGATCTATGCCCTAGCTATAACCTTGAAAGACAGCAGGGAAACAAGTATTCTCCTGAAAATGCTCCATTGAGAGATTCATCTGTGCCAATCCATGATATTGAACCCATGCTTGTTGAACAAGGGGGAATAATAGCAGATGAGGATCCTGTTTATATGGACTGCTCTCTATCTAAACTCCGTTGGTAACTTTCTGTTATAAAGTACAGCAACCATCACAAAGAAATACAAATTTGTTCTTTAATCTACTCAGAAAAGCTCCTGAAGCAGGATTTGACCCACACAGTGGAAGGCAAGCCAGCTAAGGGGTTTCACCTGGTAACTGCTAGCAATTAAGCCTTACCTAATTGCTTGTGAGCTAGGAGAGAATCACTTCTGTATCTATGTGGGAAGTAATCAGAAGTTAACCTGAAAAGAACAGTTTGTTTCTTGCTTTGTGACTTTTCATTTGTTGTTTTCCTGATTTTAACTTTGTTTTTCCAAGTTAACACTGAAAGCAAGTAACCTAATTTATGTGCTACCAAGCATATCTGTGTTGGGAGAAATAACCCCATAAATAAATATCTTATTGGCTTTACCCAAGAGCACAACTAAATTATTGTCAGCAGCTGTGTCTGGTGTGAATGAACTACATTGCCCACAATACCTTGCAAATCATATAGAAATATGCACTTGCCAAGAGTGTGAAGATTCTCACCCAGGCAGCCGTCTGACAGTACTTATGAACTAGATTGGCCACTGTTGGAAACAGGATACTGGACTTGATGGACCCTGGTCTGACCCAGTATGGCATTTCTTACGAAAGAGGTTTGTTTGTTCATTACATAGTAACATAGTAAATGACGGCAGATAAAGACCAGTATGGTCCATCTAGTCTGCCCAGTATGATGGCAAGAGTAGGTGCACTTGCTGCTCTGTGCAGGCCACCCCTCCCCATGTCTTTGTTTAGGGGTGAACCCACCACTCCATGTAGGACACCCCTATTTGTTGAGAAATTAGATGGTTCAGTTTATTTTGATTTTATCCTGTTGCTGTAAAAGGGATCCACTGTGTCTGTCCCATGCCATTTAGAATTCCGTCACCGTGTTTGCCCCCACGACTTCCATCGGGAGGGCGTTCCAAACATCCACCACCCTTTCAGTGAAAAAGTATTTCCTGACATTGCCTTTCAATTTACCACCTTGCAGCTTCCTGTTATGCCCTCTAGTTTTACAACTTCCCCGTCTTTAGAAGAGGTTTGTTTGTTCATTATTTCCCTTTAAGTATTTAAAGGTCTGAATCATATCTCCCCTGTCCCTCCTCTCCTCCAAAGTGTACATGTTTAGGTCTTCAAGTCTCTTCTCATAAGGCTTCTGACGCAGGCTCCAAATCATTTTGGTCGCCTTCCTCATTAATACCTTTTAAGTATTAAATGTATCATATCTTCCCTGTCCAGCTTCTCCTCTAAGGTATACATATTTAGATCTTCAAGTTTCTTCTCATACATATTCTGGCGTAGGCTCCAAATCATTTTGGTTGCCTTCCTCCGAACCGTATCAAGTCTTTTTATATCTTTGTGAGATATGTTCTCCAAAACTGAACACAGTACTCTAAGTGAAACCTCACCAATACAGGGGCATTAATACCTCCTCCTTTCTGCTCGTTCTTCCTGAACAGTCAAATAATACCAGCTTCATTGTGATCCTCTGAAGGGGATGGTACCCTTTCCTCTAAGTCAAAATCATTACCTGAGGCATCGGGACTGGACTCTAGGTCTCGGCAAAATGATAGTTGAACTGAATCTCCAGATTCCAACCTTTGATGAGGCATCATAGGTTGGTTATTTAAATATCAGTTTTTTATACTGCTTTATCATTTAGTCAAAGTGGTTTACATTGTAACTTAAACTTGGTAATGTACATTAAACAAGGACATTGGTAACTTGGATTCTTCTGAGGCAATGGAGGGTTAAGTAACTTGCCCGTGCTCTAACCATTAGGCTACTCCTCCATGCCTGAAGGGGGTTCCGAATGACCACCTGCCCCTCTTCCAAGCAAGCGAAAAGAGATCAAAAGGATTCAGAGGCCTCGGGGGTTGAGTTACCACACCAGAAAGGACAAGCTGCAGCAGAAAGAAGAACTACAAGGATGACAACCCAGAGTTCCCCGACAGGAATATGGCCCTCAACCTTTGGGAACTGCATTTGCCAGACCTTTACTAGAAAAGGACTGGCCAGAAGAGCAGGTGTTGGAACTCAAAGCTGGTCAGTCATCCTTTTTGGTGGCCCCATCCACTACCTCCTGCAGTGAAACCAATAAGGCTGGGTCACCCATGTTCCTTTGTTGGGAGAGGGGAGGCGGACCCTCCAAGAGTGCATCAGAAATTTCCATGAGCTTGTCCTTTCTGCAAGAAGCACAGAAGCGGGAATCAAACGACGATGCTCTCCACTTTCCAGACAGTGCCTCTTAGAAGTTGGCATATGAATCTTCACTGATGCAATGCAAGCTCAAAGTATGCCCAAATAACGCAATGCACTGCATGCAAGGCCATGCAAATAGAATCTATGTATGCTAGAGCCATGCAGGCAGATAGGTGTGTGCTAGGGCTGCACGGGCTAGGGCTGCAGACACAGACAAGGGGAGGCACGTAAGTAACGCAGTAAAGCATGGGAAGCGAAATCAGCACGTGCCAGCAGTTGGGCAAGGAAGGAAACACCAACGCCACAAACACCAATGAACACCCAAGCGCCTAGTGGAGCCTCCCATGTCATGCTCTAGTGAAACAGTCACCCAAGGGTGGTCATTCAAAAACAAAATTAATCGTTCTTTCTTCAAACTTCTTTCTTCAGATTTCATCAGAGCTGAAAAACTTGCATCCACCATCTGCTAGAGACAGAAAAATAGTGAATATGCCCCAGTGGAGCAGGCTGATAATAGCACAGTGATGTCATAAGTCTCTGGAATGATTCTCTTGTTTCCACATCTGCTGGTAGGGGAACACAACTTACTTGTCTAGCGGGACGATATGGGATGAATATTTCCTCAGATCATTCCTGACTATATCCCCTTTCGTTCTCATCCTACTCCCCCTTGTTCCAGAACTTACTTTGAATTAAAAGAAGCCCACCTCCTGTACTTTTATGTCATAGATGTATTTAAATCTCTACCATATCTCCTCTCTCCTTCTTTTCTTCCAAAGTATACATATTAAGATCTTCAAGTATGCCTCCATATACTTAATGATGAAGACCACTGATTCTAACCATTACACAAAAATTCTAATCAACAGCTTGAGTAATTGACCTTCGCCAGTCATCCCCTGCACAGCTTTTGACCGAGAAGGCAACCAAGGAAGCACAGGATTTCAGAGTCAGTTACAAACAAGGAGGCATTACAGCCATCAGACTAAGAGGTATGCCAAATACTATTCAGCCGATGGCTGACTACTAATATTAAGGTCTTTTCACTTATTTTAGCATGAAGGGCAAGTATTCTAGCCCTCAATCTTTTGTAGCCAAATATTGCTAGCATTACTTAACAGTGTCCAGTTAATTTGAGTTCTACAGACCTATATATATCTTCCCTTAAAAAGGCCACAATCAAGTCCCAAGAAAGTAATAGTACAAGATATAAAATTACTGAGCGAGCCTAAACAAAAACAATTGTATTCATAAACTTCCGCAATATAAAACAGATTAAAAAATGCAACCATTATATTCAGTAATGGCCTATTAATATCACAGTATGACAGTCTATTAATATCACTGACAATATTCACCAAATCTCAGGCCCTATCTCCTTCTGGCTATTGTAACAGTGCAGACCCCGAACAACCAGAGAAAATGCAGTTCAGTATAAAGGAGCACAGGAAAAGTGACAGGGTAAACAAGGAAATGTCAGATGGTTACCGTGAGCAACCTAGAAACACGTGCAAAAGCCCAATGAGGACACACCCAGCCAGCAAAGGAAGGGTATTCACTTTACCTGACAGGGTTCAGCTGGGTGGGGGTGGAGCAAGGAAACACTGGGATAAAATAGGCTCCCAGACAATCAGAGAGAGAGAGAGAGAGAGGAGCTGAAGCAGCCACGGACACACTCTGAGGGAATACAGCAAAGGCAGCTAAAACCCTGGGAAGCATGGAGCAGGTATGAGAATGCAAGAGAGAGTGACAATGAGGCTTTGGAGCAACTAGAGAGCCAGCGTGAAGGTCAGAGGGGAACTGAAGACCTGAGTGAAGCTGAGAGATATCAACAGCCAGATAGTGTGTTTGAGCCAGAGAGACGTAAGAAGACTGCAGTTGCAGGTTCCAGTGCACAGAGTGAATGCAAGAGTGATTTGCCATATGAAAGAAGACAACCCTGGAGGTATGGAAATAGGCATACAAGGTCCCACTATCTAGAGGCTGAAAATATCCCTTCTTCTGGTTTTAAAAACCCTAGAAGAAAAAGGTTTTATTTACCAGATAAAGCTGAAGAGTTTTGTAGTCATTGTAAGCTCACAGCTCCCTGTGAAACTCCGTCACGAGCTCTCCAATCTAGCTCAGCTGGGTTACAAAAGGGAAGCCTGAACCGGCAGAGAAATTCCCTTAATTATCCCACTAGCAGAGCAAACCAAGAGTTGAGCTATATTCTAAAATACCAGCAGGGGCAGAGCCCTGAAAAGCTCAACTCTAGAATACATGGTAATTCCCAGAGAGGACACTAGCTCTAAGGATGAGAGGAACTTCCTGTCTGACGAGGTTAACCAGCCATTCTCCCACGTTACTGCTGAGGTCCAGAATGAGCCTTCCAGTCAGCCGGAGTTAATGGAATATCAAAATGCAGAGGAATATGATATGCCAGAATTGATGGACTGCTCTTTGACCTTGATTGAACCTGAGTTCTCTCTCAGATAGGTAATTAGTTTGTGTCATAGCTTTAGTGTTATAAGCAACAGGCTGCAGCTCTCTCTAAGTGAAGCAGATATAAGCTGTGCTGTCAGCTACAGGAGAAAGAACCATATTGAAATATTTAAGCTATTTTGTTCTTTTCATTTATTTGTTGTTTTGAAAGCTGAAGGAAGCAAGTTCTGTTTGCTTTTGTTACTTTATGTTATATGTCCAAGCAAGGCATTTGATTTATGTTCCTGAAGATAAAAGTACCCTCAAGGGACGGGGAATAAAAACCCTTTAATTTGGAAAGAAGTGTTTTGTGGTTTATATCAGTGAAGGCACAACTACCACCCTCCAGAGCCTTGCAATACCAGTAGCTACCGCTTGGCCAGAGAGGGCACGACATAAATGGCGTAGAGAAGAGGATAAAAAATTTTTTCGGGGGCATAATAAGGATTTGCCTGAAAGGACATTGCTGAAAGGCAAAAAGAAGTGTTTTAAAGCACTAATCAAGGAGGATTCGGCTGGTTAAGGCGGCCAGCGGTGGAAAAGACCCCTTCTCACATGCTGATGTCACCAGGAGACTAAGGTATTGGTAGCCTGGGTAAACGGGTATAGGATACCGTGAGAAAAGGGGAGCCAAAAAGAAAAAAAAAAAACAACCTTTGTGTGTGTGCCGCACTTGGTGGGTCTCTTCTCTTTTATTTGCAGGTGCAGCAAAAAGGAAGATGGATCCCCAAGATCTATGGGCCTGGATGAATGAGCAGCAGGAGAAGCAGGCCAAGATGCTCCAACACCTGCAAGAACAGTATATGACTACACTGAAGGAACAGCAGAAACCATTGCTGGAAGCCATGACAGCGTTACTGGAAAAAGCTCGGGAAGACAAAGCTACAATACCGCAAGTAGAAATGAATACGGGACTTGTATGCAAACATTTAGGGCGGGCAGATAACCCCGACGATTTCATAGAGGCCTTTGAACGCATTGCTGAGAACTCAAAATGGCCTGTGGAACAATGGGCTATGCGTTTCGCAATGACTTTGAGTGGCGAGGCCTTATCCGCTTTTAAAACCATGCCTGCCAGTTTGGCAAATAATTATAATGAAATTAAAAAGGCCGTGAAAGACCGCCTTGGTCTCACGCCCAGACACTATCGAAGATTATTTAGAGAGGCAATAATGATGGAAAACGAGACTCCGAAAGCCTTATGCCAGAGGCTCAAGAACCTAGCCTATAAGTGGTTAGATCCTGATGGCAAAACGCTTGAGTCCATACTTGATGAGATTGTCCTAGAACAGTTTTTGATGTCAATACCAGGTGAAATGAAAACGTTTTTAACCCTGCAAAATTGTTTAAACACAGTTGAAGCAGCTCAGATGGCTGAAGTGTTCAGGGAGGCAGCACATACTAGTACTTTTAAGGTGAACCTTTCAAAAGGTGCAAGGGTGACTGGAGTGGATGAGTGTGGAAAGTACGCGCGAGATAGAGTGACTGCATATGACCCTAGCAAGGAGGGCAGAGATAGGAACACTAGAAGGTGCTACAGATGTAACAAACCTGGTCATGTGATAAAAGATTGCTGAGTTAAAACTGCCCTTATGACAGGGTCAGAGGAGATAGTGTCAGATGGATTTATACAAGAAATATGGATAGAAGGGGTGAAAGCTTTGGCTCTACTGGATTCGGGGGCGGACCAAAGCATGGTCTCACAGGACTTGTGGGAAACCATAGGTAAAAAACGGTCATCTCCCCCGGACCCAGTAGAGGGGCAAATTCGCATAAGATGCGTGCATGGGGAAGCTTCCCACTACCCATTACATGAGGTAACCATACAAGGGCTAGGGTCTACGCGAAAAATATTAATGGCAGTAGTGCCAAAACTTCCATACGCAGTAGTTCTAGGGCGTGATTGGATCCCTTTCTGCCAAAAATTGGAGAAAGGCCTCCAAGAGATATTGCCCCTAACTCAGGTGCAAACCCCGGTGATAGAGGAGGAAAAAGTTGAAGCCATAGCCACTGCCATTCCCAGTCCTTTATTTGAGAGACCACCCAAAAAGGGATCTCCCTCTAAGGGACTACCAGTAACAGGGAAACAGAAATTTACCTTGCAATTTTTGCAAGAGTGCACCCCAGGCGAAAGGCCCAAAAAGGGCTTCTGAAATGGCTGCGGGTTATGACCTTTTTAGCATAGAAAATGTTGTTGTAGCGAAAGGAGGAAAAGCTCTGGTGGACACGGGCATCCGTATTAAAGTACCTGAGGGGTGTTATGGGCGGATAGCACCGAGGTCAGGGCTAGCCGCGCAACATTTCATAGATATTGGCGCAGGGGTCATTGATCCCGACTACCGGGGGCCTGTAAAGGTCTTAGTGTTTAATTTTGGGGTAAAAGACTTCAAAATACAACAAGGGGATAGGATTGCACAGTTAATCTGTGAGAGGGTAGGGTTCCCCGCGGTAGAGGAAGTGTCAACACTACCCTCCACGGAAAGAGGAGAAAACGGGTTTGGTGCTACTGGAACAAGGGAGGTGAAGAGCTTGACAGCTCTTGGAGAGGAAAGAACTGAGGAGGATCTAGGGCCTCAAGTGGGGGATTGGGAAAGACAACCTTCCCCAAAAATAGGCTCTGAGTTGAACCCACAGCAGCGGAAAGAATTAGCGCGCTTATTAACAAAGTTCGCAGACGTCTTGACCACTTTGCCTGGCGAGACGCACCTTGTGGCGCATGAGATAATCACGTCACCAGGGAGGGTTATAAGACAATGGCCATATAGGATGCCCGAAACAAAAAAAACAAGAGGTGATTGCCCAAGTGAAGGAGATGCTAGCCATGGGCATCATAGAGGAGTCTAGAAGCCCATGGTCTAGCCCAATAGTATTGGTTCCGAAACCAAACGGAACCTTGAGATTTTGCATCGATTTCAGACAAATTAATGACATATCGCAATTCGATGCGTATCCTATGCCTCGCATAGACGACCTGTTGGACCAGTTAGGACAGGCAAAATACCTAACTACGTTAGATCTCAGCAAAGGGTATTGGCAGATTCCTCTAACTAAAAGTTCAAAAGCCAAAACAGCTTTTTCCACGCCCATAGGGCTATATCAGTTTAGGAGGATGCCATTTGGTTTGCACGGGGCTGCGGCGACGTGCCAGCGTCTCGTAGACCAAGTGTTGAGACCCCACCACGAATATGCTAGTGCCTATATGGATGATATAGTGATACACAGCACAACTTGGATGGAACACCTCACGAGAGTAGAAGCGGTCCTTAGGGCGTTGAGAAGGGCTGGCCTCACATTAAACCCGGAAAAATGTTTATTCGCCACAAGGGAAGCGAAATATTTGGGGCACCTAATAGGAAGAGGCCTAGTAAAACCCCTGGCTAGTAAGGTAGAGAGTATTCGGGAGTTCCCAAGACCTATAACCAAGAAACAAATGCGCAGTTTCTTGGGTTTAATAGGCTACTACCGCCGCTTTGTGCCCCGTTTCGCAGAAGAGAGCCTTCTCCTCACGGAGATGTTGCGAAAGAATGCACCAAACCAGGTCCGTTGGACCCCAGAAGCAGAAAGGGCTTTCAAAACCCTTAAAGAGAAGCTGTGTAGTGCCCCTGTATTACGGGGTATAGATTTCAATTTACCCTTTATCATTCAAACTGATGCGTCGGACACAGGGTTGGGGGCGGTAATGTCCCAAATATTCGAAGGGAACGAACATCCAGTGGCATATTTGAGTCGAAAACTCTCGCCTGCGGAGAAAAATTATGCCACGATAGAGCGGGAGTGTTTGGCTATAAATGGGCCGTAGAAACCCTCCGTTTCTACCTTACGGGGAGAAAGTTTTTGTTAGTGACGGATCACGCTCCTTTGAAGTGGCTTCATTTAATGAGAAACAACAATGCCCGATTGACCCGCTGGCATTTGGCCCTTCAGGCCTTTAATTTTACAGTTCAGCATCGTGCGAGGAAAATGCATGGAAACGCTGATGCACTTTCAAGGATTACTTGCTGTCCGCTGAAAACTACGGCAGCAAGTAATATTTTAAGGAGGGGAATATGTAACAGTGCAGACCCCGAACAACCAGAGAAAATGCAGTTCAGTATAAAGGAGCACAGGAAAAGTGACAGGGTAAACAAGGAAATGTCAGATGGTTACCGTGAGCAACCTAGAAACACGTGCAAAAGCCCAATGAGGACACACCCAGCCAGCAAAGGAAGGGTATTCACTTTACCTGACAGGGTTCAGCTGGGTGGGGGTGGAGCAAGGAAACACTGGGATAAAATAGGCTCCCAGACAATCAGAGAGAGAGAGAGAGGAGCTGAAGCAGCCACGGACACACTCTGAGGGAATACAGCAAAGGCAGCTAAAACCCTGGGAAGCATGGAGCAGGTATGAGAATGTAAGAGAGAGTGACAATGAGGCTTTGGAGCAACTAGAGAGCCAGCGTGAAGGTCAGAGGGGAACCGAAGACCTGAGTGAAGCTGAGAGATATCAACAGCCAGATAGTGTGTTTGAGCCAGAGAGACGTAAGAAGACTGCAGTTGCAGGTTCCAGTGCACAGAGTGAATGCAAGAGTGATTTGCCATATGAAAGAAGACAACCCTGGAGGTATGGAAATAGGCATACAAGGTCCCACTATCTAGAGGCTGAAAATATCCCTTCTTCTGGTTTTAAAAACCCTAGAAGAAAAAGGTTTTATTTACCAGATAAAGCTGAAGAGTTTTGTAGTCATTGTAAGCTCACAGCTCCCTGTGAAACTCCGTCACGAGCTCTCCAATCTAGCTCAGCTGGGTTACAAAAGGGAAGCCTGAACCGGCAGAGAAATTCCCTTAATTATCCCACTAGCAGAGCAAACCAAGAGTTGAGCTATATTCTAAAATACCAGCAGGGGCAGAGCCCTGAAAAGCTCAACTCTAGAATACATGGTAATTCCCAGAGAGACACTAGCTCTAAGGAAGAGAGGAACTTCCTGTCTGACGAGGTTAACCAGCCATTCTCCCACGTTACTGCTGAGGTCCAGAATGAGCCTTCCAGTCAGCCGGAGTTAATGGAATATCAAAATGCAGAGGAATATGATATGCCAGAATTGATGGACTGCTCTTTGACCTTGATTGAACCTGAGTTCTCTCTCAGATAGGTAATTAGTTTGTGTCATAGCTTTAGTGTTATAAGCAACAGGCTGCAGCTCTCTCTAAGTGAAGCAGATATAAGCTGTGCTGTCAGCTACAGGAGAAAGAACCATATTGAAATATTTAAGCTATTTTGTTCTTTTCATTTATTTGTTGTTTTGAAAGCTGAAGGAAGCAAGTTCTGTTTGCTTTTGTTACTTTATGTTATATGTCCAAGCAAGGCATTTGATTTATGTTCCTGAAGATAAAAGTACCCTCAAGGGACGGGGAATAAAACCCTTTAATTTGGAAAGAAGTGTTTTGTGGTTTATATCAGTGAAGGCACAACTACCACCCTCCAGAGCCTTGCAATACCAGTAGCTACCGCTTGGCCAGAGAGGGCACGACACTATCCAATACCTGTCATACACACATTCCACCGACCAGCCGCCGAAGCAAAAACTTATGACCCATTTATTAACAAAGTTGAGCACAAGCAGAGTCTTATCCAGATCAACCTAAGCGAAGTGGGTCATACTAAAACCACTCTCAGTAGAATTGCTCCCAGTCTAAGATGTTCACTCATCAATCCACGCTCTATCAGGAATAAAATACCTCTTATAACAGACCACATTACAGATAACAACTTGGACATTCTATTCATAAATGAATCTTGGCTAACAACAAATGACACAGTGTTGATCAATCAGCTAAAACCAGCAGGGTATGACATCTTTAATCATCAAAGACCAAACAAAAGGGGAGGAGGTGTAACCATACTATCAAAGAAGGAATTACAACTATCAAAACCATTATTAAGAAGTGACCGAAGATATCAATGCTTGACCCAGTACAAGCATTGTGGAACTTGTGTCTCTTGGGGAAACTGCTAGGTACATATGAACTAGAGTGGCCACTGTTGGAAACAGAATACTGGGCTTGATGGACCTTGGTCTGACCCAGTATGGCATATCTTATGTTCTTATGTTCATTCGAAATTACACAAAGCATGGATGTTCTCCTAGTTGAAAACACAAACATGCTTCTTTGCTTAATCTACAAACCCCCATCATCGAAAGGAGAGGATCTTGTTAACTTCACAGATTACCTTTGCAGCAAAATCACTCCTAACAGGTACACAATTGTACTAGGAGACCTAAACCTGCCTTCTACCACAACTCATCTAGCACAAGGATTTACAGAGACAATGGATGCCTTGGGATTTAAGTAAATAGTGCAAGACCCTACACACATCAAAGGAAATATCCTGGATCTCATTTTTATCCCACAAGACTCATCAAGCAACATATTCAATCCAAAAGTACAGATCCAACATATTCCTTGGTCTGACCACTATTCGATCCAATTCAGTATCCCATTCTTATCCAGTAGATCTAATACAAATCAAATTATCTATCAACGTAGAAAGTTCCGCAAATTCAACAAGGATCAATTCTTAAAAATGGTAATTATACTTAACTGGTAATTGTTCTTCCTTGAGGGACATTTTAGTCCTCCACCGCTGGGTTGTGCACTTCCTCCTGCAGCTTGGAGACTGGCATGCCACAAAAAAGTGACATCACTGGATATAGCCTGCTGCTCTCTCTCATCCTCCGCAGTGAACTATTGACAAAGCACACTTAAAAGAGCAACAAATAAGTAGCTAATAAAACAACATTCTCAGTGAACGCATAACAACCACTTTAACCAAAACATTGTCATCTTGGAAGGTAGGCTTTTCTTCTTGTGCCCTCGCCTTCCGCCTGCGCCAAAGACAGATCAGGAAGAATCAGAAGCGACAAAACATTTTAGGCAAAAACGATGTACCTACTGGTAATCTCATCCTGTGGCCGGCTGAACCTCCACTGCTTAGCTCCATACTATCCCGGGTGAGAATGAGGACTAAACTGTCATCCCTCAAGGAAGAACAATTACCAGGTAAGTGTAATTACCATTTCCTTATCGGTTGTCCAGTTTAGTCCTCCACCTCTGGGATGTAACAGAGCAGTACTCATCGGGAGGGACCCTTCCAGCTGGCCTGCAACACCGCTGCCCCAAATACAGCATCTTTTGCTGCCAAAACATCTAAGCAGTAGTGCTTACTAAAAGTGTGAAGAGAGGCCCAAGTAGCCGCCCTACAAATTTCCACAGGCGATACCAAACTGTGTTCCGCCCATGAAGCCACTTGCCCCCTGGTAGAATGAGCTTGCAAACCAGTTTTTATTTTATTTATTTATTTATTTAGACAGTTTTTGTATACCGCCTTATCCTTCAATCAAAGCGGTCAGTTGGCACCTGTCGTCCCGACAACAGATAAGCCGAAGCAATCGCTTCTCTAATCCATCGAGATATGGACGCTTTCACCACCGCCTCCCCTTTACGGACTCCACCGAACAAAACAAACAGGCGGTCAGATTTATGAAACGCCTCTGAGACCTTCAAATACCGACGCAACACTCGCTTTAAGTCCAACCGATGCAAACCGCGGTCCGTCGCAGCGCTTCTTACGAACCCAGCACCGGCAGGGAAACCGTCTGGTTTATATGAAACGGAGCAACCACTTTGGGCAAAAAGGAGGGAACCGGACAGAGCACCATCTTCTCCTTAGAAAACAACAGAAAAGGTTCTCTACACGACAATGTCTGTAACTCAGAAATTTGCCTCGCTGAGCAAATGGCCACTAAAAACACCGTTTTCAAGGTTAAAGCCTTCACGGATGCTTGCTGTAAGGGCTCAAAAGGCTCCCTAGCCAGGGCTGCCAAACCAAGTTGAGATCCCACGGAGGAACCACAATCCTACGCGAAGGATGTAACCTCGTCACTGCCCTGAGAAAATGCAACACATCAGCATGTGCCCCTAAGGCTATTCCCTGCACCTTGCCTCTATAGCAAGCCAGCACGGCTAACTGCACCCTCAAGGAGCTGGCCCCGCCAGGCCCTTTTCGAAACCGTCCTGCAAGAAGCTCAAAATCACTGCCATGGATGCGCTTGCCGCGCGCACTTGTCTCCTTGAACACCAATCCTCAAATATGCGCCAAATCCGAACATATGTCAGAGACGTAGACGACTTCCGAGCCTTAAGTAAAGTCGCAATGACTGCTCCTGAATAACCTCTTCTTCAAAAGCACCCTTTCAATGGCCAAACCGTAAGCGAGAACCGATCCACTTGAGGCATCCACAGCGGCCCTTGAAGTAGCAGACTGTTTGACGTTGGCAATCTCCACGGATCCCCGTCTAGAAGGCGCATGAGGTCGGCATACCACGAGCGCCGTCGCCAGTCCGGAGCTACCAACAACACTCTTCCCGGGTGGGCCTCGATCCGCTGTACCACCCGACCTATGAGGGCCTACGGAGGGAATACATAGAGGAGACCCGACACCAGCCAGGGTTGCAGCAGGGCGTTGATCCGACATCCTTTCTCAACGTCTGCTGAAAAACAGACTGGCCTTTGCTGAGTGGAAGGTCGCCATGAGATCCATGATCGGCGGCCCCCATCTGCGCACCACCTGCGCAAAGACCTCCGGATGCAATTCCCATTCGCCGGCATCCACCTGGACTCTGCTGAGAAAATCCGCCGTCACATTGTCCTTCCCGGCAATGTGTGCCGCCAAAATTGCCAGCAGCCAAGGTTCGGAAACCCAAGCAAAGAGCTCCTCTGCTTCTTTTTCCATGGCTGTACTTTGTGTACCACAAACCAGAAAAAGGAGCACCTACTTGCAACCAACCCTTAGAGACACACAAAAAGCAAGAGGTATAGTGATCACTGTGCTTTATTAATACAGAAACGCCCCAATGCGTTTCGGCAACGCCTTCCTCAGGGGGCTGAGAACTGCAAACAAACATATTAAAATCAATAAACTTATAAACATATACAAAAATATATATTAAAATATATATTAAAACCATATTACTCAAATAATATGTTAAAGTAAAAAACTGTAACATATAAACCAGAAATGTAAATATAATAATAAATACTTACAAAAAGATAAAAAATTAAATATTACGAATGTATAAAAGAGAAACAAAGGACCAACATGAATATTGAAGATTAAAAGTATACACAAAATGCTAAATAAATATTTTATTATTTTATTTACATTCTCTTATATACCGCGCTATTCTGCATCAGTGCGATTTACATTGAACAAACTGAACTTACATTGAACAGGGCATTATAACTTGGAGATAACTATTTTACAGGGAACATGGGCTATGGAGGGTTAAGTGGCTTGCCCAAGACCACAAGGAGCACCTGTAGGACTAGAAACCCCAGTCCTTCCGGCCCAAGGTTGCTGTCCTCTAGTGGGATTTGAACCCCCGACCTTCGGCATGAAGTACCTTGCCCCAACCACTAGGCCACTCCTCCACTCCATACATACTCCATACTTACTGTTCAATGCGTCATATATCAATTGCAGCGCACAAGACAATGTGAACAGAATCAGTATAATAGGTGAATGTACTAAAAAATCATATAAACATAGCATTTATAGCAGGTTCTTTTGGGGGCAGTTGTAACACAAACACTGCTATTTTTTGCTGCCTGGTTCAGGGGGCAAATCCTCATCATTTCTGCTTATGATCACGGCATTTGTCGGGGCTGTACGCAGGTGTCTACCATCGTGAAGCAGCAAATGGAGGTTAAGGTAGGTCAGGAGAGTCAAGGGGCCTCGGCTGCTTTGGACGGGGAGGAGCTGCGGTCACTCCCGCCAGTGGTCGTGGTCGCGGTGACTTCCGGTCTGGCGGGGGGTCCTGGAAGGTGGAGATGAAGAGTTGGAAGAAGGAGAGATTACTGAACCAGAGGATCAGGCGAGAATTATTCGGGTATTCCGAAGGGAAGAATTGACAGCACTTATCACAGAGTCCCTTCAGACGCTTAAGCTCATCACGGAACAGCCGGTGGAGGATGACAATGGCGAAGACCCGATTATTCAGGCCGTGAGACAAACGCAAGTGGTGTTTCCCGCCAACAAAGTGGTTGACCGGATGATACAGGATGAGTGGGATCAGCCGGAGGCCGGGCTCCGGGGTGTTCGCATTATGAATAGACTGTACCCGTTAGCAGATAAAGACAAGGAGAGGTTTCGGTCCCCACGGATTGATGCAGCGGTGTTGGTGGTGACCAAAAAGACCACTATTCCGGTAGAAGTTAGCTCAGCCTTGAAGGATGCGCAGGATAGGAAGTTAGATGGTTTGCTGAAGCAATCCGTTGAAGCCAACGCGGTGTCATTACAAGCCTCCATTTGTGGGGCGTGGGTGGCACGAGCTTGTCTCCGCTGGTCGCAGCGTCTGCGACAGTCTGCTCAGTTGGAGCAAGAAGGTCTGAGAGAGCTGGACCGACTAGAGTCGGGTTCTGCCTGTCTGTCAGATGTTCATTATGACTTAATTAGAGCCCTGGCTAATAGTATGGCGTCACTGGTGGCCGCTCGCAGATCCCTGTGGTTGCGGAATTGGGCGGCAGACGGTTCTTCTAAGGCTCCAGTATATAGACGACGTTTTTTTACTCTGGGATGGGACTGTGGAAGAGTTACAGACATTTTATTTTTGGCTTAACTCTCTAGACGAACATTTACAGTTTGAGGGATGTTTTAGTTCTGATGAGATTTCATATTTGGACATTAATATTACAAAGGGCACCAATGGCTTTGTCACTGAACTTTACAGAAAACAGACAGACCGGAATGCGCTGTTGCGTTATGACAGTTTCCACAACAAATCTTTGAAAGTAAATCTACACTATGGTCAGTTTTTGAGAGTCAACCATCTCTGTACCTTACCGGGAGATTTTAAGAAACATGCAGTAGAAATGTACAATAGGTTTAAAGAAAGAGGGTATCCTGAGAAGACTATACGGAAGGCATACAATAAAGCTAAAAGTGTAGATAGGAAATCTCTTCTTGTAGAGAAAACACAACACCAACGAGATCAGATTGTTTGTGCCATCACCTTTTCGGCATTCTCAAAGGACATTTCCAACATTCTTCGACAAGAATGGCACCTTGTTACGTCCTTGCCGGCCTTGACACATAAGGCTCTTATTGTTGCACACAAAAGGAATTGCAATTTACGAAATATTTTAGTTCCTTCAGCCCTCTCGAAGCCAAAACCGGTTTGCAAGATAAAGGGTCATTTTCAATGTGGAAGGTGCTCAGTATGTCTAAATGTAGTATCTTTTAAGGAATATTTTATGCATCCTGTGACAAATAGGAAGTTCTTCTTGAATCATTATTCAAATTGCAATACTGCAAATGTTATATACGTTATATTATGCCCATGTAAGCTTATTTATGTAGGGAAGACTGTTCGCCACATAAAAACTCGAATTATAGAACACAAACGTAATCTAAGCAGACGGGTTGTTGATAAACCACTAGTTTCCCATTGGATCAATAAGAATCATCTGGTTTCAGACCTTAAGTTATTTGTTATTAAAGTTGTGCATGTGCATTGGCGAGGTGATGATGTGGATAAGATACTTCTTCAGTTAGAACAAAGGTATATTTATGAGCTGAGATCTCTTGAGCCCTTTGGTTTGAATCAAGAATCCAACTTGGCGGTTTGTTTGTAAATATTTAGCTGGCTGTGTTTGTGTCCTTGCTCTTTCTGTAATATATACACATTTTTTGAACAATGGCTACTGGCATCGGTAATGAATGTGCTTTTTAAGTGTGCAGCATAATATAACATGTTTTATATGGTCCTTTTGATGTTCCTTTTTTAATCATGGTTACTTCATTATTATTATATTTTTTTGGTTTATGGCCAATATGCAATACATATTTTCTTATTTCATTTCCTATGTCATCATGATGGGTTGGTATTAATTATATTTTTGGTTATTACTCAACTTTTTTATAAATTTTTCAAAGAGTAATGTGACACTTTTGGGCACTATATTTGCATATGTGCTTAAATAAAGCAGGAACCCCTGGCGTTTTTTTAAAGTTTGTACCTGTTCATGGTATTCAGTAAGGTAACAGTTTCTCTCGTTTTTATAGTTGATTTTTAATTGAGTAAAAGGAGTAGAGTTTGAACACACGGGGGCTGCATGTTTATTGTAAGAGTGGATCATTGCCTTATCATCTAGGAGCCCTCATCATATTGCTGTTATGTTTTACATAAAGTGAATCGCGTTTAAAATCGGTGAGTTCCGTTTTACATGCTACATTCTAATAATCGTGGTTTATTAAGAGAATCGTTTTTTTAAAGAGTTCTCTTGATTCTCATAAGAAGATATATAATTCTTGATTTAATCTTTGTTTCGTGCTCCTAGGTGCGGTATTTATAATATTCTGCATTAGTGTCACTCAGGTTTGTGACTATTCTACACTTTGCGCCAAAAATTGGTGTTCCAATTTTTTTGATGTTGTAGTCTGTTCATCAGATGGTGTTCTTATAAGGCACATTTTAGTACTTTTTAGTGTTTTAACATACACTTATTTATTTAGTAAGGTTTTTTATCGATCTGATTTCTTACGCTAATATATGTCATTAGTTTTTGTTTCTGGTCCCATATTCACACAGTTTGTGTGTTTTGATTGTCCGTTCCTGATGATATATTTTTTTTCACTGTTGCATAGATTTTTGCGGGGTCTGTTTCTCCGTCTGAGGTTTTCTTCCGTTCTAAGAAATTTATGGATTATGTTCATTTCTATGATGGTGGCCTATGTTAAGCACAACGTGTGCTTTTTGATTATTTCCTTTGGGCTTTAAACCGTGTGCTCCATAGTTTTAGAAGTCCTTCAATAGGTTGTCTTTTGAAACTGTCACAATGTACTTTAATATGTTTAGACAGTTCATGTTTTGGTGTTTCAATGTTGCACGTGTTTTGGTTTTTTTATTTTTCCACAAAGTTTTCATATTCTATAATTTACACATATCATTTTTAATGTCCATCTAGTTCTTATGAGTTTTATAGAATATAACAATAATACTGAGTGATCAGAGGTCAGTAGAATATTCTTTTAGTTTACATAGTTTTAGGTCTTATACCCTATGAGGTGGTGATACAACTTAATTTCTCTTTGGTTCTGGGTTTCCCATTATGTTTGATTCAATTTTATTTCATTTTACTGTATTTGGTATTTATGTATATATTATTTATTTTATTTATTTATTTACAGTCTCTTATATACCGCACTATTCAGCATCAGCGCGGTTTACATGGAACAAAATGCTCAGTACAGTTAACATGTATGAGTTTACAGATAACAGGGAACAAAAACTTGGATATAGAAACATAGAAACATGATGACAGAAAAAGACCACATGGCCTATCTAGTCTGTCCTTCCATAACAACAACTACAACAGTCCACTTTTTACCTTTAGAGATCCTCTGTGTTGGTCCCATGCTTTTTTGAATTCAGTTACTGTCCTCATCTCTACCACCTCCACTGGGAGACTATTCCATGGATCCACTACTCTTTCCGTAAAGAAATATTTCCGCATATCACTCCTGAATCTATCTCCCTTCACCCTAATCCCATGTCCCCTCGTAGCAGAACTTGCTTTCAATTGAAAGAGGCTCTCTCCCTGAACATTTATGCCACGGAGGTATTTAAACATCTCAATCATATCACCTCTATCCCGCCTTTCCTCTAAGGTGTACATATTAAGATCCTTAAGTCTGTCCTCATATGCTTTATAACGAAGCCCATTAATCATTTTAGTAGCAACCCTCTGCACCGACTCCATCCTGTTCACATCCTTTTGAAGGTGCGGTCTCCAGAATTGCACACCATACTCCAAATGAGGTCGCACCAAAGACTTATACAGAGGCATTATCACCTCCTTTTTTCTGCTAGCCATTCCTCTCCGTATGCACCCAAGCATCCTTCTAGCTTTTGCTGTCGCCTTTTCTACCTGTTTAGCTACTTTAAGATCAGACACAACCACGCCTAGGTCCCGCTCTTCTTTAGTGGACAAAAGTACTTCACCTCCTATACTGTATTGCTCCCTTGGATTGCTGCAGCCCAAATGCATGACCTTACATTTTTTAACATTAAATCCCAGCTGCCAAATTCTAGACCATTCTTCAAGCTTAGCTAGATCCCTCCTCGTGTTATCTACCCCTTCCTGGGTGTCTACTCTATTGCAGATTTTGGTATCATCCGCAAAGAGGCAAACCTTACCCGACAGCCCTTCCGCTATATCACTAACAAAGATGTTAAAAAGAATCGGACCAAGGACAGATCCCTGGGGCACACCACTGGTAACATCCTTCTCCTCAGAGTGAGCTCCATTTACTTGTACTCTTTGTCGCCTCCCACCCAACCAATTTCTAACCCAAGCAGTAACTTTAGGGTCCATCCCTAGGGTGCTCTGTTTGTTTATAAGTCGCCTGTGAGGAACAGTGTCAAAGGCTTTACGGAAATCTAAATACACCACATCTAGAGCTCTCCCTCGGTCCAACTCCCTGGTCACCCAGTCAAAGAAATCAATCAGATTTGTCTGACAAGACCTGCCTCTGGTGAGTCCATGCTGCCTCGGATCCTGTAATCCGCTGGACTCCAGAAACCTCACTATTTTCTCTTTCAGCAGCGTTTCCAATAATTTACTCACCACCGAAGTTAAACTAACCGGCCTGTAGTTTTCAACCACATCCTTACTTCCGCTTTTGTGTAAAGGCACCACATGAGCCTCTCTCCAGTCCTTTGGCACCACTCCAGACTCCAATGAGGCATTGAAAAGGTTACTCAGTGGAGTTGCTAGAATGTCCCCAAGTTCCCTCAGTATTCTAGGGTGTATCCCATCTGGCCCCATCGCTTTGTCTACTTTAAGTTGAGCTAGTTTCTCACGAACACAGTCTTCTGAAAATAGTTCAAGATGTCCCTCGCTTCTGTTCTTATTTGTGGGTGTTTTCTGAGGTCCTGCTCCTGGTTCTTCATCTGTGAACACAGAACAAAAATATTTGTTAAGCAATTCCATTTTATCCTTATCAACTTCTATATATTCCCCCCCTGCACCCTTGAGTCTGACAATACCACTTTTGCCCTTCCTCTTCTCACTAATATATCTGAAAAATGTCTTATCCCCCCATTTTATTGCATTGGCTATTTCCTCCTCCTTTTGAATCTTTGCCTTCTTGACTACTTTGCTAGCTTCTCTAAGTTTTTCCAAATACAGATGCCTGTCTTCCTCTCTCTGTGATCTCTTGAATTTCATGAAGGCCTCCCTCTTTTTCTTCACTTGTTCAGCTACTTCCTTCGAAAACCATAGCGTCTCCTGTTCCTTTTGCCTTTATTTACCATTTTAACAAAAAGATTGGTTGCCTTTAAAATACCCCCTTTCAGATGCAAGTTACAGACAAGGTGGTGAAATTCTTGGAGAATCTCGGCTGGGCAGTCAATGTGAGCAAAAGTCATCTTACTCCGTCCCAGAGCCTCGAGTATCTCAGGGTACAATTCGACACTCAGAGGGGAATGGTGTTTCTGCCCGATCGGCAGGTCCAAGCCCTACAGCAAGTTGTGCGCCAGTTCAGGACTACTCCGGTTCCTTCGGCCTTGATATCTAACAGAATGTTATGTTTATATGATTTTTTAGTACATTCACCTATTATACTGATTCTGTTCACATTGTCTTATGCGCTGCAATTGATATATGACGCATTGAACAGTAGGTATCTTATTTATTTAGCATTTTGTGTATACTTTTCATCTTTAATATTCATGTTGGTCCTTCTTTGTTTCTCTTTTATACATTCATAATATTTAATTTTTTATCTTTTTGTAAGTATTTATTATTATATTTACATTTCTGGTTTATATGTTACAGTTTTTTACTTTAACATATTATTTGAGTAATATGGTTTTAATATATATTTTAATATATATTTTTGTATATGTTTATTGATTTTAATGTTTGTTTGCAGTTCTCAGCCCCCTGTGGAAGGCGTTGCTGAAACGCAGTGGGGCATTTCTGTATTAATAAAGCACAGTGACCACTATACCTCTTGCTTTTTGTGTGTTTCTGTACTTTGTGTACCACCTTGTCGATTGATGTAGGCTACCGTTGCGGAGTTGTCCGATAGAACCCTTACCGCTCGACCCTGCACCGTCCTCTTGAATGCTTGCAACGCTAACGCTACTGCTCTGAGTTCCAATCTGTTGATTGACCAAGTGCTCTCCCGAGCTGACCAGAGACCCTGCGTGAAGACCTCCCCGCAATGTGCTCCCCATCCTGCGAGACTTGCATCTGTCAACAATGGTATCCACTCCGGCTGCTCCAGGGGCATCCCGGCCTTCAACGACTCCGGACGTAGCCACCACTTCAACGCTCATCGAACCCTGAGAGAACAGGTCAGACGTCTGCTCAGCGGGTCAGCTTGATGAGACCAACGGTGAAGCAACGACTGCTGCAATGGCCTCATATGAGCTCTGGCCCAGGGCACCACCTACAAGGATGCCGTCATCATACCTAACACCCGGTGATAATTCAAGGCCGAAGGAACCGGAGTAGTCCTGAACTGGCGCACCACTTGCTGTAAGGCTTGGACCTGCCGATCGGGTAGAAACACCATTCCCCTCTGAGTGTCGAATTGTACCCCGAGATACTCGAGGCTCTGGGACGGAGTAAGATGACTTTTGCTCACATTGACTGCCCAGCCGAGATTCTCCAAGAATTTCACCACCTTGTCTGTAACTTGCATGCTCTCGGCTCTGGACTTTGCCCGAATTAACCAATCATCGAGATAGGGATGAACCAAAACACCTTCCTTTCGCAACGCCGCCACTACCACCACCATGATCTTGGTGAACTTCGCGGCGCCGTTGCGAGACCGAAGGGCAATGCCTGAAACTGATAGTGACCCCCTGGCAGAGCAAAGCGGAGAAACTTTTGATGACCCGCTCTGATCGGAATGTGCAAATACGCCTCCGTGCGATCGAGGGATGTCAAATACTCTCTTTGGCGTACCGCCACAATGACGGACCGCAACGTTTCCATTCTGAAATGCGGCACTCGAAGACAGTGGTTCACCCCTTTTAAATCCAAAATCGGATGAAGCGACCCGTCCTTCTTTGGCACCACAAAATAAATTGAGTATCGACCCCTGCCGTAATCTTCCTTGGGCACCGGGACGACCGCACCCAAGCGCAACGGACTGCCTGTGCTTTTTGCTGCCCCCTGCAGGGCGACTGTACAAATGAATCCAGCACGGGCCGCGCGAACTCCAGCGCATAGCCCTCCCGGATAATCTCCAACACTCACTGGTCGGTCGTTATTTGGACCCAGACAGGAAGAAACTCCGAAGTCACCCGCCTTTTGGTAAACTTCCTGCTGGGGTCCCCCTCATTTCATTGTGGTTTTCGATTGGCTGTTGAGGCTGCCACTGCAAAACCTCTACCTGGCTCCTCGATACCCTTGAAACCCCTGGATCCGAGGAGCAAATCTTCCTCTTTGGAATCCCCCCAAGTGAGAAGTCCGAAACCTCCAAAAATCTCTAAAGGCACCCCGAAAGGTCGACACAGACTTCCCCTGTTTGGGCTTATCCTCCGGCAACCGGTCACCTTTAGACTCCCCTAAATCCTTTAATAACTTATTGAGATCCTCTCCAAACAACAACTTTCCTTTGAAAGGGAGCTTACCGAGCCATGCCTTAGAAGAACCGTCTGCCGCCCAATTCCGCAACCACAGGGATCTGCGAGCGGCCACCAGTGACACCATACTATTAGCCAGGGCTCTAATTAAGTCATAATGAACATCTAACAGATAGGCAGAACCCGACTCTAGTCGGTCCAGCTCTCTCAGACCTTCTTGCTCCAACTGAGCAGACTGTCGCAGATGCTGCGTCCAGCGGAGACAAGCTCGTGCCACCCATGCCCCACAAATGGAGGCTTGTAATGACACCGCGTTGGCTTCAACGGATTGCTTCAGCAAACCATCTAACTTCCTATCCTACGCATCCTTCAAGGCTGAGCTGCCTTCTACCGGAATAGTGGTCTTTTTGGTCACCGCCGACACCGCTGCATCAATCCGTGGGGACCGAAACCTCTCCTTGTCTTTATCTGCTAACGGGTACAGTCTATTCATTTATTTGCAACGTTTTTATAATTTATTTTAATTAATTTATTTATTTGCAATGTTTTTATATACCGCCATTTCCTAAGATCAGTGGCGGTTTACATAATGCGAACACCCCGGAGCCCGGCCTCTGGCTGATCCCACTCATCCTGTATCAACCGGTCTACCACCTTGTGGACGGGAAACACCACTTGCGTTTGTCTCACGGCCTGAATAATCGGGTCTTCGCCATTGTCATCCTCCACCGGCTGTTCCGTGGCGAGCTTAAGCGTCTGAAGGGACTCTGTGATAAGCGCTGTCAATTCTTCCCTTCGGAATACCCAAATAATTCTCACCTGATCCTCTGGTTCAGTAATCTCTCCTTCTTCCAACTCTTCATCTCCACCTTCCAGGTCGGCTTCATTCTCCTTGGACTCATGCCCCTCTAACTCAGAAATTGAGGGCTCCCGAGTCCTCGCTCATTTTGGCAGACGCAAAGAACTAGTACCTGGCTCAGCCGGCGCAGGCTGTTGCGGCGGCACCGATAGCGACAGGCCCTCTGGCACCTTTCCTTGCCGCCGCATACAGAAAGCCTGGTGCATAATTAACACAAAGTCCAGACAAAAATCTCCGGTCTGTGGCCCCACAGGCCCAGGACCCCCCGCCGGACCGGAGGTCGCCGCGACCACGACCACTGGCGGGAGCGACCGCAGCTCCTCCCCGTCCAAAGCAGCCGAGGCCCCTTGACTCTCCTGACCTACCTTAACCTCCATTTGCTGCTCCACGATGGTAGACACCTGCGTACAGCTCCGACAAATGCCGGAGACGGCGATAGCCCCTCTACAGGTACTGCACACCACACATTGCAGGCGCAAGGCCATTGCTTAAATATTCTCTTTGTCTTTTTATTTATTTATTTTTAAAACAAAGTATGCACTAATTATCTGCATATCCTCTCTCTTTTTTTTTTTTTAAATATCCAAGGCAGTCAACCAAGGACCGTGATCATAAGCAGAAATGATGAGGATTTGCCCCCTGAACCAGGCAGCAAAAAATAGCAGCGTTTGTGTTACAACTGCCCCCAAAAGAACCTGCTATAAAAAAAAAACGGCCAAGGAAAACCGCAAGGGAAATAAAACAATAAAATAAAGTACAGTAAACTAAAGTAAACCCACAGAACTAATCTGCACCGAAATGACACTGGGCACCGCGACATGCAGCTGCCTGCCTGAAGAAACGGACACGCTGCTAAAATGGCCGCTGCTGCCTGAGCGAGGCAGAAAAAGACGCCAAAACGTCGAGGCCTGCACGGCGCGGCTGCGCCGACCCCCCTGCAACAGAAAGCACCTCTGGTCCCCCCTACTCACAGGATGAGGTAAAGAGAATGCTCCCGGCACCGCAGCTCTGCAATCCACGTGGCTCCGCTCCGCTTGCAAGCGGGGAGCCGACGGGCAGACTTCCGCTCCAAAGACTGAAGCACGGCAGAAGAATCGCCGCAGCTCCGTGCTGCCAGAATTCAATCTGACTCTTCACACTGCTGAATTCTCCCCCGGGCTGATCAGGGGGGGAGAGATCGCTGCTGGCAGAGAAGTGAATAACAGACAAATAAAGGCAGAGGGAAGCAGACCAGGCACAAGAGGCAGCACTCTTTTCCTAAGACGTTTTTTTTTTTTTTTTAAAGGCATAGCCCCCCCCCCTCCCAAAAAAAGAAAGGGACAAAATACAAAAATACCAATTGGAGTCAAACCAACCTAAAACCTAATCTAACTGTTCCTTATCCACTCTCAAGTGAGCCCAGCACCTAGGCTCACTACGTCCTCCTGCTGCATGGAGACTGGACACACTGGGGAGGATGAGAGACAGCAGCAGGCATGTCACTTTTTTGTGGCATGCCAGTCTCCAAGCTGCAGGAGGAGGTGCACAACCCAGAGGTGGAGGACTAAACTGGAGGACCGATAAGGAAGAAGTATTACCACAAATTCAAATGGACACCAAGGATACTGACATACTAATAAGCAGATGGAACACAACGATAAACTAAGCAGCCACCATATCTAACAGCTCCATGACTCCCAAATCTCAAATTAGGAAAAGTGCAGTATGGTACTCAAAAGAAGTACGAGATTTAAAAAGGCTTCTAAGAAGGATCAAAAGGAAATGGAGGAAATCAAAAAGTCTTGCTACTAATTACTACTACTAATTAGCACTTATATAATGCCGAGCATGCAGCGCTGTACAGGTATGACATGCATATAGAAGATATACATATAATAGACAGTCCCTGCCCATCAGTCATGCTCATCCAAGCTTACAACCTAATACTTATCTGAGTTTACAATCTAGTACAACAGTACAAAGCGATAGTTCGTTCGATGCAAAGCATAATATGGTCTGTGTAATTCGGTCATGGGAGATTGAAGGGAATTGGGTTAGGATAAGGGTGGAAGTCAGGATCTGAAGGCGACAGTGAAGAGGTGGGTTTTTAACCTGGATTTGAAGAGGGCCAGTGAGGGCGCCTGGCGTAGACATAGGTAGGTTGTTCCAGGTGAAGGGTGCAGCGAGGTGAAAGGAGCGAAGGCGTTGAGTTAGCTGTGCGAGTGAAAGGCCTAAATAGAAGCAGTTTGTTAGCGGAGCGAAGTTCTCGAGAGGGGATGTAGGGCGAGATAAGGGATGAGAGGTATTGAGGGGCCGCAGAGTGGATGCATTTATAGGTCAGTATGAGAAGTTTGAACTGTATGCGGAACTGGATGAGGAGCCAATGAAGTGACTTGAGAAGAGGAGCAATGTGGGCATGGCGAGACTGGCGGAATATTAGTCGAGCAGCATGATTTTGTATAGATTGAAGGGGAAAGAGATGATTCGTGGGGAGACCGGCAAGGAGCAGGTTGCAGTAATCTAGGCGAGAGGAAATTAAGGAGTGGATAAGCGTTTTGGTAGTGTGTTCGGAAAGGAAGGGGCGGATCTTGCCAATATTGAAGAGGAAGAAGCAGCAGGTCTTAGCTACGAGCTGGATGTGTGTGGAGAAGGAGAGAGAGGTGTCAAAGATAACCCCCAGATTGCGGGCTGAGGGAACAGGAAGGATCGTAGATCCATCCACTGAGAATGAAAAAGGGGAAAGAGGAGGGGCAGAGTTGAGGGGAAAGACGAGGAGTTCAGTCTTGGCCATGTTCAGTTTCAAGCGGCGATGGGAAATCCAGGCAGCGATGTCAGAAAGGCAGGCTGAGATCTTGGTCTGGATTGCTGGAGAAATATGTTGAAATTAGACTTACCTGCTAATTGTAGTTCCTTAAAGGGAACTCTAGTCGTCCTGGACATCTGGGTTTTATGCTCCTCCTCCAGCAGCTTCGGAGACTGAGAACGTCACTCTCTTGTGATGACACTGGTATATCTCCGCAGGATCCACCTCCTCACACCAGTAACCTATTGGCAAAACAGACTCAACGGAGCAACAATTAAGTAGTCAACGCACGACTAGCTAACTACAGTCAAACCTCGGTTTTCATGATTAATCCGTTCGAAAAAGTCTGACTAAAACCGAAACGTATGAAAACTGAAGCAATATTTCCCATAAGAAATAATGTAAATCCAATTAATCCGTTCCAGACACCCAAAAAAATATTCACAAAAAATACATTTTATAGAGAATAACTATATTTTTACATACAGAAAACAATGAGAAATAAATATAAATGACTAATGAAATGGATAAATGAACATTTAACATCACTGAAAGCAAGCTAAGTACAGTACTGTACAGTACAGTATGTTAACATCTGGCCTTAGCCACCCCTGACAAGCTGCTGTGCCCAGCTCTCTTCGGAATCACATTGAATTCAGTCCATTAAAATACCTTTACATTATCTGCTCAATGCTTCAGAATGGCAGAAAATCTTAATGATATAGCTTCAGACGTACCCTGCAAGAGAAAGAACTGCCTCCCACATTCATGCAACATCTCCTGCTTACGTTGACAGCTTTTCTTCCCTGCTACCGGGACAAAATCTCAGTCAAAAGACATTGAAAACCGAAGCAATGCATGAAAACCGGGACAAAATCTCAGTCAAAAGACGTTGAAAACCGAAGCAATGCATGAAAACCGGGACAAAATCTCAGTCAGAAAAGACGTTGAAAACCGAAGCGTATGAAAACCGGGGCAAATGAAAACCGAGGTTTGACTGTAACTACTATTCAACATATGTAACCAGGTCCCTGAAACCTGTCCTTTCCTAATGCTTTTGCATCTTAAACTCCTCCTTTCCTCTTTTTTATTTTAAATTAACATAACTAGTAACCACTCTAACCCAATGAATAAGGCCTGCCCTCCTCCTGACAGAGAGGATAGAGCCCCAAGGCAACCCCATACGAATAAGTTGGATTGTCTTACCTGTCCTCTCTTGCTCGCTTCAGGCCCTAGCACCCAGCACTCAGGGAGTGATACGGGACTAGACTAGAGTTCCTCAAGGAACTACAATTAGCAGGTAAGTCTAATTTCACCTTCCTTATCGTCCCTCTAGTCTAGTCCTGGACATCTGGGGATGTAACAGAGCAGTGAAAACACTCAACGGGAGGGATGCGCTAGACCAGCCTGAAGCACTGCCGATCCAAACGTGGTGTCCCTGCCCGCCTGACTATCCAGACGGTAATGCCTAACAAAGGAATGCAAGGACGACCATGTCGCCGCCCTACAAATCTCCACTGGAGGCACCAGCCGGAACCCGGCCCATGACGCCACGTGTGCTCTAGTGGAATGCGCTCTGAGCCCCTCTGGCACCGCCTGTTCCCTTCAAAACATAAGCAGACGCTATGGCCTCCTTCATCTATCTAGCAATCGTAGCCTTTGATGCTGACTCACCTTTCCTTGTCCCTGCAAACAAAATGAAGAGCCTATCAGATTTCCGAAATTCCGCCGTTCTACGAAGATACTTCTTCAACACCCTATGAATGTCGAGAAGGTGCATTCGTCCCGAGCAGGAGCTCTCCCGATGCTCGCTGAACACCGGCAATGAAACCACTTGATTCACATGGAATGCCGAAACCAGCTTAGGCAAAAAGGACGGCACTGGCCTCAAAACCATCTTTGAATCATAAAAGGTCAAAAAAGGCTCCTTGCGGGACAAAGCTTGCAACTCCCAAATCCTCCTTGCTGAGCTAATAGCCACCAGAAACACCACTTTGAGCGTAAGGTCCTTCAAAGAAGCTGTCACCAGAGGTTCAAACGGTCTGCCTCTCAACGCCTCCAGAACAAAAGGGAGATTCCACTTTGGTACCACTGGCCAATACGGCAGCCTCAGAAGAGAGACCGCCCTTAAAAACCTCCTCACATCTGGATGAGTACTCAGGCCCTCACCTGCGATCTTCCCTCTATAACAGGACAACGCTGCTACTTGTACCCACAAGGATGTCGCCGCTAACCCCTTATCCAGCCCATCCTGCAGAAAAGCCAATATCAGCGGGATTGACGCCCTCAAGGCCGCGCAGCTATGCTCTTCACACCATTCCTCAAACACTCGCCAGATGCGTACGTATGCTAAAGATGTAGAACGCTTTTTCGCCTTCAGCAACGTGGCCACCACCGCAGTAGAATAACTCTTCTTTGTTAACTGCGCCCTTTCAATAGCCAAGCCGTAAGTGAGAACCGATCCACGTGAGGCATGTGCAGAGGACCCTGAGACAAGAGATCTGACCGCATGGGAAGCCGCCACGGCTTCGCCACCAAGAGCATCTGCAGATCCGCATACCACGGGCACCTCGGCCAATCCGGAGCTATCAGGATCACTCGACCTCTGTGACGCTCCATGCGCTGTAGCACCCTTCCTATTAATACCCACGGCGGGAACACATACAGGAGCTGCCCCACTCTTCCTGGATCATTTCCCGCAGCACCCCCTGCACCGGAAAGGCCCTCTGATTCTTCCGAAACACCTGCAGTAAAAGATCCTCCAAGGTAGCATCCTCTGCTGGCCCAGGACCCGGCACATTGAGAGCCTTCAATGTCTCCATAATGAGTGCAGGAAACTCTTCTCTCCTGAACAGCCGGACCACCCTAGCCTGGTCCTCCCTGTCCGTAATCTCTCCTTCCTCCAGATCATCTTCCAACTCGTCATCCAGATCTCCCTTGTCAGAAGGAGGCCCCCCCGAGGCTATCGACTGGTCCGTCTGCGCTCTCTCCATCCTGGCCCTCTTAGCCAGGCTTCCCGATGCACCTACACTTAGGGGGGGGTCCCTGGTCTCTTTTCTGACAGCCCCCCATCCCCAGACCTCGATGCTAGGCCTTCCTGCCGCTCCCCTAAAGCCTGTTGAATGAGCGCCACAAACCTGGGGAAAAAATGGCCGCTAGACCCCCAGGCAAGGTGGGTTGTGCAGAGGGGAGATCTGGAGCCGAAGGCATAAGAACATAAGATATGCCATACTGGGTCAGACCAGGGTCCATCAAGCCCAGTATTCTGTTTCCAACAGTGGCCAATCTAGGTCATATGTACCTAGCAGTTACCCCAAGAGACACAAGTTCCACAATGCTTGTACTGGGTCAAGCATTGATATCTTCGGTCACTTCTTAATAATGGTTTATGGACCTTTCCTCCAGGAACTTGTCCAAACCTTTTTTAAACCCATCTACACTAACAGCCTTTACTACATCCTCCGGTAACAAATTCCAGAGTTTGATTACACGTTGAGTGAAAAAATATTTTCTTTTATTAGTCTTAAATAGTTTACCCTGTAGCTTCATTGCATGTCCCCTAGTCTTTCTATATTCTGATAACATAAACAGTCGATCTACGTTTACCCGTTCCACTCCGTTCATTAATTTATAGACTTCTATCATATCTCCCCTCAGCCGTCTCTTTTCCAGGTTAAAGAGCCCTAACCTTTTTAGCCTTTCTTCATAGGAGTATCCTTCCATCCCCTTTACCATTTTGGTGGCTCTTCTCTGAACCTTTTCTAAAATCGCTATATCCTTTTTAAGATATGGCGACCAGAATTGCAAACAATATTCAAGGTGCGGTCTCACCATGGAACGATATAGAGGCATTATAATATCTTTTGTTTTATTTTCCATTCCTTTCCTTATCATACCTAGCATTCTATTTGCTCTCTTGGCCGCCGCTGCACACTGGGCCGAGGGTTTTAACATGGTATCCACAATGACGCCTAAATCTTTTTCCTGGGGGTGGTTCCTAATGTGGAACCTTGCATCGTGTAACCATAGTTTGGGTTGTTCTTCCCTAGGTGCATAACCTTGCACTTGTCCACATTAAATTTCATCTGCCATTTTGATGCCCAGTCTTCCAATTTATCAAGATCCTCTTGCAATTTTTCACAATCCTCTTGGCTTTTAACAACTTTAAATAGTTTTGTGTCATCTGCAAATTTGATAACCTCACTCGTTATTCCACTTTCCAGGTCATTTATGAATATGTCAAAAAGCAGCGGACCCAGCACAGATCCCTGGGGTACACCACTATTCACCTTTCTCCATTGGGAAAATTGGCCATTTAGCCCTACCCTCTGCTTTCTATCTTTTAACCAGTTCCTGATCCACAATAGTACACTGCCTCCTATCCCCTGACTCATTTTGAAAGACTCCTCCTATCCAAGCAAGGACTGTTAATTACCCAGGAAGTTGGTCACAGCATTACCTCAGCAGCAGAGGCATAAATAGCTCAACCAGAGCTCTTTGAACCTCTGTCTTGAAGGACCAGAAAGGGGGCCTGTTACTTCTGGAGAGAAATCTGCAACTGTGAGTATATACTTCTGGTAATTTTCTAAAAAGAATTCTTTGTATTAAAGCTACTTAATCTGTGAACCCACTGTTTTTTGTTGGATCAGTTAGGGCCTAGTAACAGCAATTAAAGTTTGCATTTAAAACACAGAGGAGAGCTTTCTGGTTACATTTCATACCCAGCAGAGAGCTTGTAGTTTAAATTTAATAGTCACTCAGGGCCAACTAACAGCAAAGTACTTTTAGTTTAAATTTAACACACAGAAGAGAGCTTTTGGGTTAAATTTACTACCCAGCAGAGAGCTTGTAGTTTAAATTTCATAAGAAGTTAGAGCCTAGCAGCAGCTAAGAGCTATAATTTAAATCAAATCAGAATTTAGCTTACCTCAGCAGCACAAGACAGGGTACTGTGTAGCAGCCCTCTTTTAATAAGCGTTATTTCCCTCCCTCCCTCCCCACACCCACCCTCCCCTGGGATAATCATAGCTTTATAGGTACTTACACATCTTAAAAGACAGGAGGTGCTTTCAGGTGAAGCTCATTACCCAAATCAGTCATACACTAAGGACCTGAGATTAATTAAGCTTCAAGTGAACAAGGTATATTAAACGTATTAGGTACAGTTTTATTGGTATAAATACCCATAGCAATCCCTAGTAAGTAAGAACTTAAAGATCTAGACACAAACTTAAAACTAAGATGCAGACAGCAGTCCAGCAGCGGGATGGGGGCTTTCCAGTCTTTTGCATTGAGTGTCACATGTATGATTTTCTCCCAGTTGGTGAGAGGTCTTACGTGTGCACTAGGTGCAAGGAGCTCTTTTCTCTCAGGGAACAAGTCCGTTCTCTAGAGGCTAAAGTAGCAGACTTGGAAAACATAAGACAGACAGAGAGGTACATAGACGAGACCTACAGGGATATAGTCCTGAAGTCCCACCTCCAGTCTGGCAGCATCCCTGTTGCCATGGAGGAGAGAGGTCACGTGACAGGAGAGCATCACCCTGGTGCGGCAGGAAGTGATCCTGTAACTAGGACCTGTCCTCCAGGTGATGTAAAACCCTCTCGCACCGAGGAAGTTTCTCCAGGGCCATGTGCCCATGAGGGAAGGGTTAGGACAGCCGTTATAGTTGGTGATTCGATCATTAGGCATGTAGATAGCTGGGTGGCTGGTGGACGTGAGGATCGCCTTGTAACATGCCTGCCTGGTGCGAAGGTAGCGGACCTCACGCGCCACCTAGATAAGGTCTTAGATAGTGCTGGGGAGGAGTCTGCTGTCTTGGTACATGTCGGTACCAATGACATAGGAAAATGTGGTAGGGAGGTTCTGGAGGCAAAATTTAGGCTTTCAGGTAGGAAGTTGAAATCCAGAACTTCCAGGGTAGCATTCTCCGAAATGCTTCCTGTTCCACGCGCAGGACCCAAAAGGCAGGCAGAGCTCCGGAGTCTCAATGCGTGGATGAGACAAGGGGGCAGAGATGAGGGTTTTGGATTTGTTAGGAACTGGGGAACATTCTGGGGAAAGGAGGGGCTCTTCCGAAGGGATGGGCTTCACCTTAACCGGGATGGAACCAGGCTGCTGGCATTAACCTTTAAAAAGGAGATAGAGCAGCTTTTAAACTAGATATTAGGGGAAAGCCGACAGTCGCCCAAGAGCGGATGGCTCGGAAGAATGTATCCTTGAAGGATACTACCAAAAGCAGAGAGGTTCCACAAAAGAGTAAAGTAGCCCAAATGCCCTCAAGTATGGAGCAGACAGTGCTCAAAGATCCCAATTTACCAATGTCTAACAATAGCCAAATTAACATGAATAAAATACATTCTCTAAAATACTTGTATGCAAATACTAGAAGTCTAAAGAATAAGATGGGAGAGTTAGAATATGTAGCACTAAATGAAAGGTTAGATATGATTGGAATATCAGAGACATGGTGGAAGGAGGACAACCAGTGGGACACTGTGATACCAGGGTACAAACTATATCGTAATGATAGAGCTGATCAAATTGGTGGAGGGGTTGCGCTCTATGTTAGAGAGGGCATTGACTCAGAAAGGATTAAAGTTTTGCAGGAAACAAAATCTGCTGTAGAATCTATATGGATTGAAATTCCATATAAAAGGGGGAAGTCAATGGCAGTGGGGGTGTACTATCGAGCACCTGGCCAGAATGACCAAATGGATGATGAAATGCTCAAAGAAATCAAGGAAGCTAACAAAAGTTACAGCACAGTAATAATAATGGGTGATTTCAATTACCCCGGTATCGACTGGGTCAGTGTCACGGCAGGACATGCTAGGGAGATAAAGTTCCTAGATGAAATAAATGACTGCTTCTTGGAGCAGCTGGTTCATGAACCAACCAGAGGGGAAGCCATATTAGACCTAGTCCTTAGTGGAACACCAGATCTAATGCAAGAGATAAGGGTGTTGGCGCCACTTGGCAATAGTGATCATAGCATGATCGCCTTTGATTTAATTAGTGGAGGAGGGATAGTAAGGAAATCCACAGTACTACCTTTTAACTTTCGAAAGGGAGACTATGATAAAATGAGGAAAACAGTTAAAAAAAAACTAAAAGGAGCAGTTGCGAAGGTTAAAGACGTACATCAAGCTTGGGTGTTGTTGAAAAATACTATCTTGGAAGCCCAGACCAGCTGTATCCCACGCTTTAAAAGAAGTGGAAGGAAGTCCAAAAAACTGCCAGCATGGTTTAAAGGTGAGGTCAGAGAGGCTGTTGTTGCCAAAAAAGCATCTTTCAGGAAATGGAAAAAAGAGCCAAACGACGAAACCTGGAAACAGCACAAACACTGGCAAGTCAAATGCAAGGCATTGATAAGGCAGGCAAAGAGAGAATTTGAGAAGAAGCTTGCTGCGGAAGCAAAAACGCGAAATAAAGATCTTTTCAAGTACATTCGTAGCAAAAAACCTGTGAGAGAGTCAGTTGGTCCATTAGATGATAAAGGGGTTAAAGGAGCACTAAGAGGCGACAAGGTGATAGCAGAGAGACTGAATGAATTCTTTGCTTCGGTCTTTACTGAGGAAGATGTAGGGATGTTACCCATGACTGAAGTGGTATTTAAAGGTGCAGAAGAATTGAAGGAAATATCGATACATCGCGAAGATGTCTTACAACTATTAGATAAACTGAAGAGTAGCAAATCACCTGGGCCGGATGGTATACATCCAAGGGTGTTGAAAGAACTGAAATATGAGATTGCAGAACTGCTATCAGTAATCTGTGAACTATCATTAAAATCATCTCTAATACCTGAAGATTGGAGGATCGCCAATGTAACACCAATTTTTAAAAAGGGTTCCAGGGGTGATCCGGGAAACTACAGACCGGTGAGCCTGACATCAGTACCAGGAAAAATGGTAGAAACCATCATAAAGAATAAAATTACTCAGCATGTAGATAGTCACAACCTAATGAGAGACAGCCAACATGGCTTTAGACAAGGAAGATCTTGTCTTACTAATCTGTTATGTTTTTTGGAAGGAGTGAATAAACAGGTGGACAAAGGTGAGTCGGTTGATATTGTGTATCTGGATTTTCAGAAAGCCTTTGACAAGGTCCCTCATCAGAGACTTTTGGCAAAACTAAAGAGTCATGGGATAGGAGGCAGTGTACTATTGTGGATCAGGAACTGGTTAAAAGATAGAAAGCAGAGGGTAGGGCTAAATGGCCAATTTTCCCAATGGAGAAAAGTGAATAGTGGTGTACCCCAAGGATCTGTGCTGGGTCCGCTGCTTTTTGACATATTCATAAATGACCTGGAAAGTGGAATAACGAGTGAGGTTATCAAATTTGCAGATGACACAAAACTATTTAAAGTTGTTAAAACCCAAGAGGATTGTGAAAAATTGCGAGAGGATCTTGATAAATTGAAAGACTGGGCATCAAAATGGCAGATGAAATTTAATGTGGACAAATGCAAGGTTATGCACCTAGGGAAGAACAACCCAAACTATGGTTACATGATGCAAGGTTCCACATTAGGAACCACCCCCAGGAAAAAGATTTAGGCGTCATTGTGGATACCATGTTAAAACCCTCGGCCCAGTGTGCAGCGGCGGCCAAGAGAGCAAATAGAATGCTAGGTATGATAAGGAAAGGAATGGAAAATAAAACAAAATATATTATAATGCCTCCATATCGTTCCATGGTGAGACCGCACCTTGAATATTGTGTGCAATTCTGGTCGCCGTATCTTAAAAAGGATATAGCGATTTTAGAAAAGGTACAGAGAAGAGCCACCAAAATGGTAAAGGGGATGGAAGGATACTCCTATGAAGAAAGGCTAAAAAGGTTAGGGCTCTTTAACCTGGAAAAGAGACGGCTGAGGGGAGATATGATAGAAGTCTATAAATTAATGAACAGAGTGGAACGTATAAACGTAGATCGATTCTTTACCTTATCAGAATATAGAAAGACTAAGGGACATGCAATGAAGCTACAGGGTAAACTATTTAAGACTAATAAAAGAAAATATTTTTTCACTCAACGTGTAATCAAACTCTGGAATTTGTTACCGGAGGATGTAGTAAAGGCTGTTAGTGTAGCTGGGTTTAAAAAAGGTTTGGACAAGTTCCTGGAGGAAAGGTCCTTAAACCATTATTAAGAAGTGACCGAAGATATCAATGCTTGACCCAGTACAAGCATTGTGGAACTTGTGTCTCTTGGGGAAACTGCTAGGTACATATGACCGAGATTGGCCACTGTTGGAAACAGAATACTGGGCTTGATGGACCTTGGTCTGACCCAGTATGGCATATCTTATGTTCTTATGTTTAGTTTTGCCAAAAGTCTCTGATGAGGGACCTTGTCAAAGGCTTTCTGAAAGTCCAGATACACAATATCAACCGACTCACCTTTGTCCACCTGTTTATTCACTCCTTCAAAAAAACATAACAGATTAGTAAGACAAGATCTTCCTTGTCTAAAGCCATGTTGGCTGTCTCCCATTAGGTTGTGACTATCTACATGCTGAGTAATTTTATTCTTTATGATGGTTTCTACCATTTTTCCCGGTACTGACGTCAAGCTCACCGGTCTGTAGTTTCCCGGATCACCCCTGGAACCCTTTTTAAAAATTGGTGTTACATTGGCGATCCTCCAATCTTCAGGTATTAGAGATGATTTTAATGATAGTTCACAGATTACTGATAGCAGTTCTGCAATCTCATATTTCAGTTCTTTCAACTGTGGTGAACAGCGCCCTCCTGAGGCTATGGAGACGGATGAAAATCCTGAGGTTCAGCAGGATTTATGCCAATTTGATAAAGCTAGAAAGAAAGAGAGACTCTATTCCACGGAGCTGAGCATGGAGACCAGCCCAGGGGAGGAGTCCTGCAGTCCTGATTGGGCACACCCTGTCCTTGGAAGGGGCGTGTCCAGGAGAGAACGTGGTTTTAATCCAGGGTATGGCTTTGCTAGTCAGAGGCTGGAGAATCAGAAGCAGAATAAGCTGCAGAGGAAGAAGCAGCTGGAGAATGAGAGGGAGTTGGAGGAGAATGAGAAGGAGAGGAGGATTAAGGAGAGACGGATAGAGAAGAAGAATGAGAATGATTGGAAGTCCAGAAGACAGTATGGTGATACTTGGAAGCCTGGCACTAGAAGGAGACCTGCAAAGATCTATTCAGAGGCAGTGAGTAGAAGTCCCAAGGAAAGTGGACCTAGCCCTGGAATAGACAACCGCTGGAAGGCACAGCCCTGGGAAAGGAAGCCTTCAAGGCAGGCACGAGAGAGAAAACAATCATTCTGGGAATTACCGTTCAGGCCAGAGAGCCACGGACCTTCTCACAGCTGGAGAGCATTGGAGCCATCTGAAGGAAGAGGGGCTTGGCAACAAATAAGTGATTTGCCAGAGAGTTTCCAGACTGAAGGTAAAGCTAACTCTCCTGTATTTGAAACATTAGTAAAAGAGCCTAAGAGTTACTCTGACACAATTAACCTAAGAGAGGAGAAGAGAAACAGCCTTAAGCCAGAGGGAAGTTTTATAGCTGATAGCAATTCCCTATCTTACAAACAACAGGCTGAATTGCTCCTACAGGGTTTTAAAGAGTTTTTAGAGCTACAAACTAAAAGACAGCCAGTGTTACAAGAAGCCAATAATTCCATACAGCTTGAAGAATTAGCACAACATAGTTCAGACTTACCCGATTGTGAGAGCATGGACTGTACTGTCTGTTGTGTGGAGATGCCAAGCTGAAGGAAACTGGTTTTACCGTATATGAATTGAATACTACGGAGCTGTTGTGCTGCCTTGCTAAGGAAAGCTCTAATTACATGCACCTGTAATCCCCAGCACTGTGAAGGTAACAGTGGCTGAAAGAGGCTGCAGTTAAAGCGAGTGACCTCTTGGGGCAAAGTTGAGTAACTTGCTTAGAAGTGAAAAGCAGCAGTTCTACTTTAAGTTGACTTTATTCTGAGTTTATTCTGTTTGCATTTGAAGCACCTATTTTGTTCACATTTATTTGTCATGCGATGGAAAAGTATCCTTTACTATAATAAATATACTTGATATTAAGAAACCCCACAACTACAACTCTTTATTTCGGAGCGAAAGGAGCAGGAAACTACAATACCCAGCATTCCCGGGTTACAGGTTACTCTCCTTCCTCACGAAGCATTAGACCCCGCTCCTGTCTTTAGCCCCAAGGCCGGGCAGGAGCGCCGCACAACACCCTTGGATGTATACCATCCGGCCCAGGTGATTTGCTACTCTTCAGTTTATCTAATAGTTGTAAGACATCTTCCCGATGTATCGATATTTCCTTCAATTCTTCCGCACCTTTAAATACCACTTCAGTCTTGGGTAACATCCCTACATCTTCCTCAGTAAAGACCGAAGCAAAGAATTCATTCAGTCTCTCCGCTATCGCCTTGTCGCCTCTTAGTGCTCCTTTAACCCCTTTATCATCTAATGGACCAACTGACTCTCTCACAGGTTTTTTGCTACAAATGTACTTGAAAAGGTCTTTATTTTGCGTTTTTGCTTCCGCAGCAAGCTTCTTCTCAAATTCTCCCTTTGCCTGCCTTATCAATGACTTGCATCTGACTTGCCAGTGCTTGTGCTGTTTCCAGGTTTCGTCGTTTGGCTCTTTTTTCCATTTCCTGAAAGATGCTTTTTTGGCAACAACAGCCTCTCTGACCTCACCTTTAAACCATGCTGGCAGTTTTTTGGACTTCCTTCCACTTTTCTTAAAGCGTGGAATACAGCTGGTCTGGGCTTCCAAGATAGTATTTTTCAACAACACACAAGCTTGATGTACGTCTTTAACCTTTGCAACTGTTCCTTTTAGTTTTTTCTTAACTGTTTTCCTCATTTTATCATAGTCTCCCTTTCGAAAGTTAAAAGGTAGTACTGTGGATTTCCTTACTATCCCTCCTCCACTAATTAAATCAAAGGCGATCATGCTATGATCACTATTGCGAAGTGGCCCCAACAACCTTATCTCTTGCACTAGATCTGGTGTTCCACTAAGGACTAGGTCTAATATGGCTTCCCCTCTGGTCGGTTCATGAACCAGCTGCTCCAAGAAGCAGTCATTTATTTCATCTAGGAACTTTATCTCCCTAGCATGTCCTGCCGTGACACTGACCCAGTCGATACCGGGGTAATTGAAATCACCCATTATTATTACTGCGCTGTAACTTTTGTTAGCTTCCTTGATTTCTTTGAGCATTTCATCATCCATTTGGTCATTCTGGCCAGGCGCTCGATAGTACACCCCCACTGCCATTGCCTTCCCCCTTTTATATGGAATTTCAATCCATATAGATTCTACAGCAGATTTTGTTTCCTGCAAAACTTTAATCCTTTCTGAGTCAATGCCCTCTCTAACATAGAGCGCAACCCCTCCACCAATTTGATCAGCTCTATCATTACGATATAGTTTGTACCCAGGTATCACAGTGTCCCACTTTGTGTCCTCCTTCCACCATGTCTCTGATATTCCAATCATATCTAACCTTTCATTTAGTGCTATACATTCTAACTCTCCCATCTTATTCTTTAGACTTCTAGCATTTGCATACAAGCATTTTAGAGAATGTATTTTATTCATGTTAATTTGACTATTGTTAGACATGGGTAAATTGGGATCTTTAAGCTCTGTCTGCTCCATACTTGAGGGCATTTGGGCTACTCTTTTGTGGAACCTCTCTGCTTTTGGTAGTATCCTTCAAGGATACATTCTTCCGAACCATCCGCTCTTGGGCGACTGTCGGCTTTCCCCTAATATCTAGTTTAAATGCTGCTCTATCTCATTTTTAAAGGTTAATGCCAGCAGCCTGGTTACGTCCCGGTTAAGGTGAAGCCAAACCCTTCGGAAGAGCCCCTCCTTTCCCCAGAATGTTCCCCAGTTCCTAACAAATCCAAAACCCTCATCTCTGCACCATTGTCTCATCCACGCATTGAGACTCCGGAGCTCTGCCTGCCTTTTGGGTCCTGCGCATGGAACAGGAAGCATTTCGGAGAATGCTACCCTGGAAGTTCTGGATTTTAGCTTCCTACCTAAAAGCCTAAATTTTGCCTCCAGAACCTCCCTACCACGTTTTCCTATGTCATTGGTACCGACATGTACCAAGACAGCAGACTCCTCCCCAGCACTATCTAAGACCTTATCTTGGTGGCGCGTGAGGTCCGCTACCTTCGCACCAGGCAGGCATGTTACCAGGCGATCCTCACGTCCACCAGCCACCCAGCTATCTACATGCCTAATGATCGAATCACCAACTATAACGGCTGTCCTAACCCTTCCCTCATGGGCACATGGCCCTGGAGAAACTTCCTCGGTGCGAGAGGGTTTTACATCACCTGGAGGACAGGTCCTAGGATCACTTCCTGCCACACCAGGGTGATGCTCTCCTGTCATGTGACCTCTCTCCTCCATGGCAACAGGGGTGCTGCTAGACTGGAGGTGGGACTTCAGGACTATATCCCTGTAGGTCTCGTCTATGTACCTCTCTGTCTGTCTTATGTTTTCCAAGTCTACTTCTTTAGCCTCAAGAGAACGGACTTGTTCCCTGAGAGCAAAGAGCTCCTTGCACCTAGTGCACACGTAAGACCTCTCACCAACTGGGAGAAAATCATACATGTGACACTCAATGCAAAAGACTGGAAAGCCCCCATCCCGCTGCTGGACTGCTGTCTGCAACTTAGTTTTAAGTTTGTGTCTAGATCTTTAAGTTCTTACTTACTAGGGGTTGCTATGGGTATTTATACCAATAAAACTGTACCTAATACGTTTAATATACCTTGTTCACCTGAAGCTTAATTAATCTCAGGTCCTTAGTGTATGACTGAATTCGGTAATGAGCTTCACCTGAAAGCACCTCCTGTCTTTTAAGATGTGTAAGTACCTATAAGGCTACGATTATCCCAGGGGAGGGAGGGAAATAACACTTATTAAAAGAGGGCTGCTACACAGTACCCTGTCTTGTGCTGCTGAGGTAAGCTAAATTCTGATTTGATTTAAATTATAGCTCTTAGCTGCTGCTAGGCTCTAACTTCTTATGAAATTTGAACTACAAGCTCTCTGCTGGGGTCTAAATTTAACCAGAAAGTTCTCTTCTGTGTGTTAAATGTAAACTAAACGTACTTTGCTGTTACTTGTCCCTGAGTGACTATTACATTTAAACTACAAACTCTCTGCTGGATATGAAATGTAACCAGAAAGTTCTCCTCTGTGTTTTAAATTCAAACTTTAATTGCTGCTACTAGGCCCTAACTGATCCAACAAAAAACAGTGGGTTCACAGATTAAGTAGCTTTAATACAAAGAATTCTTTTTAGAAAATTACCAGAAGTATATACTCACAGTTGCAGATTTCTCTCCAGAAGTAACAGTCCCCCTTTCTAGTCCTTCAAGAAGGCCCAGCTACCGGCTCCCTATGCGATGTGTCTGTGGAAGCCGGAGCCTGCCCAGCCAACGGAGCTTCCTGGACCTCCGCATCCCCCTCCAAGTCGTGTTCCATAGCCTCAGCCTCTTGCGCACACCCCCTACAGATGCCTGCTTCCGAAACTGCCCCCTTCTAGTCTCGCAGACCACACACTGCAGTCTCACTGGCATGCCTTCTAAGCATCACTTTTTTTTTTTTTTTTTTTTGGCACTATGTGGTTTCCGGGCCAACTGACCCCCTCCGAGGCTAAAAATAGCGGGCAGCACCAAAAACGAAGCTTCCCGCCCAAATTATGCACCGCTGAAGGCCCCGGGTCAGAATTGGCGCTTCCCACATTCCCGCCACGCGGTAGGCCCGCTGCAGCCCCCACGCTTCACTTACTGCACTTCTGAAGCCGCGCCCGCCGAGAAAATCATCAAGATCCCTCCGGCTGTCCTCCGCTCCACCGAATGGCAATTTTCAGCGTTGGGAGCCACAGCGCAGCTAAAAAGGGAGCCACCTCCGCTCCCTGCTATCCTATGGCGAACTCTCCTGTTGCCACCCGCTCTACCGACTTGCTTTTCAGCGCCGGGAGGGGAGATTGCGAAAATCCGGCGAACGGACAGCTTCTGGTGTGCTTCAAAGCACTAACAGGCAAATCATCTGACGCGCTGCCTGAACCGTCTGAGACCCGCAGATTGCTCGGAGCTCCACGGGGGACTAAATGGATCCTGCCGACCCAGCGAAACAAGATGGCATGCAGACAGGAGGGGGGGGGGAGGAGGGGAGGCCTTAGCCAGCCAGGCAGGTAAATAACTCCTCTTCTGTCTATGAAACTTCCCTTACACTACCAGAAATTGTTCCTTAATTGTTCCTAATTGCTCCTAAATTGTTTCTTAATTGTTCCTCTATTAGTGAGCCCGGACCTCCCGGCTCACCAGTCCTCCAGCTGCTTGGAGACTGAGACAACTGGTGTGAGGAGGCGGATCCTGCGGAGATATACCAGTGTCATCACAAGAGAGTGACGTTCTCAGTCTCCAAAGCTGCTGGAGGAGGAGCATAAAACCCAGATGTCCGGGACTAGACTAGAGGGACGATAAGGAATAAGTGTAGAGAGGTAGATTTGGGAGTCGTCGGCGTAAAGATGGTACTGAAAGCCATGGGAGGAGATAAGTGCACCAAGGGATTGGGTATAAACGGAGAAAAGGAGGGGGCCTAAGACGGATGGACATGGAGCGGGGTAGGGGAGGAGGAAGGAGAGGTAGGAGGAGAGCCAGGATAGCACGGAGTCCTTGAAGCCAAGCGAGGAGAGGGTGTTAAGGAGAAGATTATGGTCAACAGTTTCAAAGGCCGCGGAGAGGTCAAGAAGGATGAGGACAGAATAGAGTCGCTTAGATTTAGCCAGGAGCAAGTCGTTGGAGACTTTTGTAAGGGCAGTTTCAGTGGAGTGTAGGGGCCAGAAGCCTGATTGTAGTGGGTCCAAGAGGTCATGGGAGGTGAGGAAGTCGAGGCAGCGGCGGTGGACTGTTCGTTCTAGTAGTTTAGAAATGAAGGGAAGGAGGGAGATGGGTCGATAGTTAGAAGGGCAGGTGGGATCGAGTGAGGGTTTCTTGAGGAGAGGTGTGACAATAGCATGTTTGAAATCGACTGGAACAGTTGCAGTGGAGGGTGAAAGGTTCAGAATATGAGAGATGGATGGAACAATGGTGGGGGAGATGGGATTTATTTATTTATTATTTATTTATTTTACATCTCTTATATACCGCGCTATTCATTATCAGTGCGGTGTACAATAAAACAGAAACTTTATACCATGCAGAAGGCCCGCATGGTATTTACAATGAACAGGATATAGAACTTGGGGTTAACTGGGGAAACATATCTACAGTTTATTTACATTGAAGTCCGTGTTACGGGCTGATGTCTATTCAGGACTCAACTGATTGCATTGGCTGTCTCTTTTCTTATCAGGTATGTTCTTTGGTACGATTGTCTTGCCGGGTTCTGGATAGTGTCTTAGGAATAAATGATGTTTCAGTGCTTTCCTGAATGTAGGAGATGGGTGGGGATAGGGTCAGAGGAACAGGTGGTGGGTTTGGAGGAGGAGAGGAGGAGTGCGGTTTCCTCTTTGGAGATCATAGGGAAAGAGGAGAGGGTAGCAGAGGAAGTTTGGATGGGGGAGGAGAATTGGGGGGGGGGGAGGTAGATGAGGGAGATCTTGGGGATTTTGTCGTGGAAGTAGTCGGCTAGGGTTTGGGCAGAGAGGGAGGGGGGACCGGGGGTGGGGGCACTTTGAGCAGAGAATTGAGGGTATTAAAGAGGCGGCGAGGATCAGAGGCGAGGGAGTTAGTCAGATAGATGTAGTATTCTTGCTTGGCAAAATAACCTATTTTAACAAATTAGAAGAATACAAATCATTAATTAACAACAATAAACAAAATTATCACACCAAACTAATAATGTCTACGCTAAATAAGTCAAGAGAAATGTTTGACATTGTTAAATCTCTAACTACCAACCAAAAGGAAGACAATTCTACACTCACACCAGATGCCCACACCATGGCCATCTACTACAAAGAAAAGGTGGGCACAATAGCAGTAACTGATTGCCAATTTAAGACAATCATCTCTCCCACTAATCAGACTTGGAAAAAAATCACCCTAATCACCAAAAGGCAGCTAGATGATATAATCAAGTCTTTAAACACGTCAACATCAGTACTAGAGCCTTGTCCGGCAACATGGATTCGATTGTCTCACTACCATCTATCTCCACATATGCTGAACCTAATCAACTCCTCCTTAGAGCAAGGGTATATCCCAGTGGAACTAAAAAGCGCCTCTATTCGCCCCATCTTTAAAGGCAGGGATTTGGACAAATCTAAACCAAGCTCTTACAGACCCATTTCAAATCTGCCATTTATGACAAAAATCCTAGAAAAGGCAGCACAGATTCAACTACAAAATCATGTAGACAGCTTTGCTCCGCTCGACCCTCAACACGGGTTCAGATTAGGACAAGGAGTGGAAACCCTCCTCATGGCTTTAACAGACAAGCTTCTAAAAGGCACTGAAAAACCTAATGTTTGTTTCATTTTAATATTCCTAGATATATCAGCGGCATATGACTCCATAATGCATGATTATCTCACACATAGATTGCAACAAATCGGCCTTAAATACAAAGTTTTGTTATGGTTTAAATCCTACCTAACAAACCGAAGCATTCAAGTAAAAATGGGCATTACATGTCAAACCCATTCTACCAAAAGACAGGCAGACCCCAAGGATCTGCTTTATCATCACTTCTTTTTAACCTATACATTCAACCTATTTGCAGCATAATCAAGGGTCATGACATATATTATCACTTGTATGCTGATGATATTATGTTATACACTCAATTCAACACTAAACAGCCATGCTTACATAAAATAGAGGAATGTTTCAATAGCACCACCACCTGGCTGGCAGACCACAACCTCCAAATAAATCTCAAAAAAACAGAAATTCTATTTATTATAAAAGTCAGCTCCTTCACACCACCAGAATCAATTATGTTAAAAGAAGCAATCATCAAAGTTAAAAAGGAGGTGAGATACTTGGACGTCACACTTGATCACCAGCTCAGTTTCAACAAACACGTGAGCAACATAACAAAAGGCCATATACAATAAGCTAAAGATGCTGCAACATCTAAGACCTCTCCTCTCCACAAGCAACTTCAGAACAGTACAAGCAATGATCTTCCCACACCTACAGTAGATTTCTGTAATGCCTTACTAATGGGTCTCTCAAAGCAAGCAATCCGCTGACTACAGCTAGCTCAAAATACGGCGGCTAGAGTAATCTCCCAAGTACCAATCAAAGAACACATTACACCAGTATTAAAGCATCTTCATTGGCTGCCAATCGAGAGCAGAATAGAATTTAAGGCTATTCACACAATATTCAAAACCCTCCAAGATGATTCATCTACCTATCTAAAAACACTGTTTATATTCATCCTGGAAAACAGACCAAGGAGAAGCAACAATAAAGACCTCCTCGTGGTACTCGCCGAATTTAGGAACTGCAAATCTACTACTTCCAAGAGAGCCTTCTCGCTATACGCACCTCAATTATGGAATTCTCTTCCTGAAAACATAAGAGTCATCAAGGATGCAGTAGCTTTCCGTAAGCATCTAAAAACATATTTGTTCAACGAACACTTTGGCAAACTAATTACATAAACAGAAAAGTCCTACAGAATAGCCACTCCTTAAAAGTTACCCAAGTAAATCAATATTCATACTCTCATTACATGAGTATGAATATTGCTATTAAAATGTATTAATATTGCTATTAAAATGTATTAAGAACATTTTATCACTGATGAGCTTGCTGCTCTCTTATAAATCTCTTATGAGCTTGCTGCTCTCTTATAAATCTACAAAACAATAATAACTTCATTCAAGGCCTTATATGATATGGCCCCAACTATGCTATGTAACTTAATACACAAAGAACCATCTAAGCCTACACACAGAAAAGGACAATTGAACAGATTAAAGATCCCGAAAGATTATACAAGAGCCCATAAATCAACAAATAACAGAGCCTTTTCTCACATAGCCCCAACTATCTGGAATTCCCTCCCAGAGGAGCTACGAACACTAACGGAGATCATGGAACTCCGCAAAAAATTGAAAACTTATCTGTTCACCAAACACTATAACATAGATAACTCATCACCTGCTTTAGACAAAGGTTAAACAGGTATCTGTCTGCTTCAAGCAAAATCCCTTTAACCCACACAGATAGCACACACTCATGATGACCTCACAGCTTATGTCCTTTCACTTCCAAGTATATATACATATATAAAATTGTATATAGTTTATTCTGTTCTGTATTATCTCACATTGTTTAGATTGTATATTCTATATATAAAATGATGTTCCTTGTAAATATGTTCTGTTATAATATGACGTTCCCTGTAAAACAAACTTGCTTTGTTAATTATTGTTCACTGTGAACCGCAACTGAACTTTGGAAGATGCGGTATATAAATGTGTATAAAATAAAATAAAATAAATAAATAAATAGTTACTAGCGGAAATATTCTTGGAATCTACAGTAGGAGCCAGCCTAAAAATCTAGAGGCTGGCCACCGAAACCTAGATTACAATGCACGCCCCCGCCCACCCAAAAAGGGTGTATCGTGGTTACTTTTTTTAGGTTTTAGGACCTGATTTACTAAGACGGCTAAGGGGGAATATGATAGAGGTCTTTAAATTAATGAATGGGTGGAACAGGTAAATGTAAATCAATTGTTTATGCCATCAAAAAGTAGAAAGACTAGAGGACACACAATAAAGCTACAGTGTAACCCATTTAAGACTAATAAGAGAAAATATTTTTTTACTCAATGTGTAATCAATCTCTGGAATTTGTTACCAGAGGATGTAGTAAAAGCTGTTAGTGTAGCTGGGTTTAAAAAAGGTTTGGACAAGTTTCTTGAGGAAAGATCTATAAATCATTATAAAAGAGAACCCGAAAAATCCACTGCTTACCACTGGGATGAGCATTGTGGAACCTGTGTACCTTTTTGGGAAACTGCCAGGTACTTGCGATCTGAACTGGCCACTGTTGGAAGCAGGATACTGGGCTTGATGGACCTTGGTCTGACGCAGTACGGAATTTCTTATGTTCTTATTTTCTATGGGGAAAAAGCGTAATACATCAGGTGTGACTCTACACTGCCCCTATTAGGCGCCCGCCTAGGGCATGCGATGCAGGTTTGCCTTCTGAAAGAATAGTCTGTAGCCGTGTGGTCAGGCAAAAACAATAACTGGGCTTTATTCCCCTTCCCTTATGGATTTCCTTTTTTATACAGCAATAAAGAAGAACATAAAATAAACTGTTTCTTCACAGCAAAAATAAAGATGAACCTTTTACAAGCAATTATAACACTGCTTCTGCTTGCTTCTTTAACAGAGAGATTCTATCTCATCCGAGAGACATATCGCGCAATCCATGGGACTGGATTCTATCTCCTGGCTAGTGCTTTCCCACTGCATTTGTTCACAGTCCAGACCTGTAAATGGATAACACTCTTCAGGGCTGCTACTGACACAACTCTTTCTTTGGGAGGCAACAGTTCCTATAGCAGGAAGCTGCTCTGCATAAACAGGGTCGTGGGGACCTGTGTTTGAGGCTTCTCTTAGGTTCCCTCTTTCTCTCCAATAAGGATTCTCTTCCCCACTGTTAGCTTTAGTTCTCCTGGCCGGGCCCACCTCTTGCCCTTTAGAGAAAATGGTGTACTTAGCTTTTCCTCTGGGGTATATAGCTTCCATTCTATTAACCAGGCCTTTCTGTCTGGGCTGTAGCGTGCCTTTCCCCGAGAGTTCCAAACACCAGTAGTTTGAGCTGGGCTGTAGCCACTTTCTGGAAAGATTTTATTCCTGCTGCTCCTTGCTACCGGGGCATATCCAATGCTTCCTGGATCCAGCAAGCTCTCCTGTTTGTGACGTCTGCCCTCTACCTGCTTGGTCACTCTTCTCGGGTTGATGCCCCCTCTGGTTTGGGAGACTCCTGCACTGGCTCTTCCAGCACTCTCTGGTTCAGCTGTCTCCTCTTTCACTGGCTCGGCATCTGTGACTCCTCTAGCCACACCCACTTCTTCTCTTCCTTCCAACTCTCTGCCTCCCCTTGCTGGGATTTTCCAACTACTTTTATCCTCTTGTCTCTTGCACGTCGTACGTGCTTCCCTGCTCAGGTGAACCTGATTAGCTGTCTGACTTTCTGCTGCATCATATCTGGTGTGGGGAAAGTTTGTTCTACTATTCTTTGGCTCATTGTAACCTGAATGTGTTTGCTGCTTATGTGACTGCAAGGTAAGTTCTTCTTTTTCCCCTATTATCATAGGTTCTTTGCTGGATACTGCATTACACAGGCCACACTCCTCTTCCTTCCTCTCCTACCACTCCCACTGATCCTTTAAGCTATACCTATGTATGTGTGTGTCTGTGTATGTGATGCGGAAGTGGGGTGCTTGTGTGTGTGTGGTGCAGAGGTGGGGTGTTTCATCCTCCAACCGCTTGCACTCTTCCCTCCCTCCCACAGCACTCCAGCCCCTCTCCTGCTACCCCTCCCCCACACCATTTCACTTCCCAGACTCTCTCCCTATCTCCCGCCCCCTGTACTCACTCCTGCTCCCCATTCCACCCCATTCCCCCATTCCAAAACCTTAACACACCAAGCCCTTCAACTATCGGTTATACCAGTACCTTGGTCTGATCACAATCTTATTCAATTCAATATACCCACCTTTACCTCACATGTGAGTCAAATACCATCTAACTCACCCGGAACCCATGCAGTCCGTTTTCAACCTCTCAACCGCGACAAAGTCCTAGATAACCTCCATCCACTCTTGACCAACACTACCCTCAACTTAGATGACCTGGTATCCAAATGGGACGAGAACCTCAGAGCCGCCTCATGTCCAGTGCACATGGATAAGAAAATAAGAAAACGAGATCACGCACCATGGTTCTCTGCTGACCTTCGTACATCCCTCATTCATCTACGCAAACTTGAAAGACAGTGGCGCCAAACCCACTCACCAGAAGCCCTTGAAACATATAACTCACACCTAGCCACCCACCGTGAAAAGGTAACATTGAGCAGGAAACTATACCACACGAACCTACTGAAGCGCTCCATCAATAAACCTCATGCTCTATTCAACTTAGTAAGATCCATAACAAGAGAGCCAGTTTCAGACCAACCTGCAACACCTCGGCCACAGGACTACGCAAACTACCTGCAATCAAAAATGATTAAGTCCAGCACCTGCATAAATACCATCAACCCCATTATATCACCTAAGGAATCTCATATAACTCCATTTTGCAACTTCAATACTATATCATCTAGTGAAATTGAGAGAATTATTGCCTCCATCAATCCTAGCACGGCACCTAATGACCCATGCCCAGCTAACTGGATCAAAGATCTGCGACATGATCTAAGCCAAATCCTATGCAAAATTCTGAACCAATCCTTCCTAACAGGCTCATTCCCCCAGAGTCTTAAACACACCTCTATCAAGCCCCTACTAAAAAACAGTAAGCTTGATCCATCCAAAGTTGAATCATTTAGGCCAATCTCAAGCATCCCCCAGCTTGCAAAAATCATTGAGAAAGCTGCCCAACAACAACTTCAGCATCACATTGACACAGAAGCACCCCTAGACAAATCACAACATGGATTCAGAGAAGCACATGGAGTCGACACAATCCTTACAACCCTATTCAACGATCTGATCACAGGAATAAACAACATCAAACAAGGATTTGTCCTCATCTTTTTAGACATTTCTGCTGCCTTCGATTCTGTAAACCACGATATACTAATTCAACGTCTGAGAGAGAAGGGGATTCGAAGCACAGCACTGGAATGGTGTAGATCCTACCATTCCAACAGGTGGCAACAAGTTAAAACAGGCCAGAAATCCTCAGAGCCGTTCCTACAGTCTCAAGGCGTACCACAAGGATCTTCACTATCGGCGTTAATGTTCAATATTTATATGCAGCCGATTTGTGAATTGATCAGATCCTTCAACGTGCAATGCTTGGCATACGCTGATGACATCCTCATATACATGCCGTTCAAAACTGACCAACCAGTGTTTACTCCAATAACCAACTGTTTCGGAGCAGTAGCTGAATGGTTGCTGACTCAAAACCTAAGAATAAATCATAGCAAAACTGATGTCCTATTTGTTACAAGGAATCTTAAGTTTGTACCTCCGCCGTCACTGCTGGTCAACAACACAGAACTGACATCCAAACCCACGATCAGATACCTCGGCATAACATTAGATCAACACCTGGACATGACAATGCACGTGAAGAATGTGACAAAGAACATATACCATAAGATCAGAACACTACGCCACCTCCGTCCACTACTAGACTATACTGATTACCGGTCAACCTTCCAGGCACTAGTCCTGCCACATCTAGATTTCGCAAACATCATCCTTCACGGGCTCCCTCAATCAACCTTAAACCCACTACGTCTGGCTATGAATACAGCTGCTAGAGTCCTTTCTGGGTCACCAAGGTCTGCTCATATAACACCTATCATGAAAGACCTACACTGGCTACCACTACAAGCCAGACTCTCATACAAGTCACTAGTTTTGACCTTCAAAGCCATGAATATCTACCCACCAACACCAATCAGAAAACTAATCCACAACACCCCTGAAAATAGAAACAGAAGGACTACAACTATGAACACTTTAATAGTTCCTAAGATGATGACTTCATGTACTAAAGCCACATCAAACAGAGCTTTTTCATTGTTTGCACCCAGGAATTGGAATAAACTTCCCCACGAAATCCGCGGCATCAAAAGTCTATTACAATTCCGCAAAGCCGTAAAGCATCACTTATTCACAAAATACTACCCAGAAGTGTCCATGGACACCCACACAGCCAACAGGCCTCCCACTCACACCAAACACCCTAGCACTTTAATCCAACCAGAAAACGGGTAGTCCCCACGAAAATCTACCTTACTACTATAGACTCATCCTACCCATGAATACATGTTCAATATTCACTCGAGTTTAAATATGGTACATAATTAAAGCATATAAATAGTATATTGTTTATTGTACATAGTTATCCCTGTTATTCCATGTTTTATATTCCCCTGTTCTCTGTAAACTCGATGTTACCTGTACACATTGCAGTATATTTTGTTCGATGTACACCGCGCTGATTTTAATAGCGCGGTATATAAGAGATGTTAAATAAATAAATAAATAAATAAATACTTTTCTTCCTTAAATCAATCCTGCTGCCCCTTTAAATTTCCTTAGCTTCTGCACCTCCCCCCTTTAACAAATCACAGAGAATTGGACCAGCACATTTTGAATATAATTAAAGAGATTTAACTGCTTTTTCTCTGAAAGGACAGCTGGGAAACCAGCTGGTACTTGGTAGATCTCTCTCTTTTGCTTTAACAGATACCTAAGCTCCACGAACAGAACAATGGCTGGGAAAAATCGTATTGCTAAAGCTGTTGCCCCCGTTACAGCTTCTGCCTCGGTCCAGACAGAGGTCCTAATGCCAGTTGAAGGACCAGTTCCATGTTCAGGGTGCCTGCATGCTGAAGCTCTGAGGAAACAAGTGGACGAACTTAGAGAGGAGGTGGCGAGGCTGAGGAGCATTCAAGACAGTGGGAAGTACATTGATGAGATGCTTCTTGCAGCAACCAAGCTCTCCAGCACAGGAGAAGATGGGTGCCAACCGAATGTCGATGGTTGGACACAAGTCACCAGGGCCTGCAAAATCACCAATCCAACTTCTCCAGCCCTTGAATTGAAGAACCATTATGCAGCCCTGGAAGTGGAGGAGGTGAAAGCATCCCTGGAAAGGGAAGAACCAGAGTTTGAACCCCAAAGTTGCAGAATCAGTGACCACAAGGAAACGAAGGGTAGTGGTGGTTGGAGACTCTCTTCTGAGGGGTACTGAGGCGTCCATCTGCCGACCAGACTTGATGTCCAGAGAGGTATGCTGTCTGCCTGGTGCCAAAATCCAAGATGTTACGGAGAGTTTGCCAAGACTCATCAAGCCCACTGACTATTACCCAATGTTGTTAATCCATGTTGGAACAAATGATACTGCCAGGTATACCTCGGAACGTATCAAAAGTGACTTCATGGCTCTGGGACAGAGGGTGAAGCAGTTAGGTGCACAGGTGGTGTTCTCTTCAATCCTCCCTGTTGAGGGTAAAGGCCAAGGCAGAGAGGCTCGCATCCTGGAGATGAATGCATGGCTGCGTGGATGGTGTCATCGAGAGCGTTTTGGTTTCCTAGACCATGGGATGCTGTTCCAAGGGTTGCAGAGCAGAGATGGCATCCATCTGTCCAAGAAAGGTCAACGCATCATCGGTAGTAGACTGGCTAATCTACTGAAGAGGGCTTTAAACTAGATTCGTTGGGGAAAGGTGAAGAAAGCCCCCAGGTAAGTGAAAGCCCCCAGGTAGGTGATACATTAAATACCTTTATGGAAATGGGTAACAGAGGTAAGATATGAAAAGCAGTATGTATAAATGCCCGTAGCATGGGAAATAAGATCCCTGATGTTGAAGCTTTGGTGGGAGTGGCTGACTTGGATTTAGTGGCAGTTACAGAAACATGGTTCACAGAAAACTATGACTGGGATGTAAGTATACCTGGCTATACTTTATTCAGAAAGGACAGGGTAGGAAGAAGGGGAGGAGGAATGGCACTATATGTAAAAACTACTATTAAAGCTTTGGAATTACAGAGCTTAAAAGGTAGAGAGGAGGCATTGTGGGTTAAACTAGAAAGAGGGAAAGAGAAATCTATTTGCATTGGTGTGATATACAGACCTCCCTCACAAGAGGAAGAGGTGGACAGAGAGTTAATTGAAGACATACGCAGCATTGCTAGGAAAGGGGAAGTGCTACTGACAGGAGATTTCAATATGCCAGATGTTGATTGGCACATTCCTGCAGCAGTATCATCTAGAAGTAAGGAGATCCTGGATTCTCTACAGGGAGCACTATTCAGGCAATTGGTAACAGACCCCACACGTGAAGGGGCCATACTGGACTTGGTGCTTACCAATGGTGAAAGTGTTTCTGATGTTGTAATGGGAGATCATTTTGCATCCAGTGATCACCAGATGGTGTGGTTCAGTATTAGGACTAGGGCTGTTAGAATCCATTCCAAGGTGAGGATCTTAGACTTTAGGAAGACTAACTTTGTGAAGATGGGCCAATACCTCAGGGAGTCGTTAGTGGGATGGGAATAGCTGGGGGATGTAGAAAAACAGTGGGCAAAACTGAAAGGGGGTATTTTAAGGGCAACCAACCTTTTTGTTAAAATTGTAAATAAAGGCAAAAGGAAAAGGAGACCGCTATGGTTTTCGAAGGAAGTAGCTGAAAAAGTGAAGAAAAAGGGGGAGGCCTTCATGAAATACAAGAGATCACAGAGAGAGGAAGACAGGCATCTGTATTTGGAAAAACTTAGAGAAGCTAGCAAAGTAGTCAAGAAGGCAAAGATTCAAAAGGAGGAGGAAATAGCCAATGCAATAAAATGGGGGGATAAGACATTTTTCAGATATATTAGTGAGAAGAGGAAGGGCAAAAGTGATATTGTCAGACTCAAGGGTGCAGGGGGGGAATATGTAGAAGCTCATAAGGATAAAGCGGAATTGCTTAACAGATATTTTTGTTCTGTGTTCACAGATGAAGAACCAGAAGCAGGACCTCAGAAAACACCCACAAATAGGAACAGAAGCGAGGGAAATCTTAAACAATTTTCAGAAGACTGTGTTCGTGAGAAACTAGCTCAACATAAAGTAGACAAAGCAATGGGACCGGATGGGATACACCCTAGAATACTGAGGGAACTTGGGGACGTTCTAGCAACTCCACTGACTGACCTTTTCAATGCCTTGTTGGAGTCGGGAGTGGTGCCAAAGGACTGGAGAGAGGCTCATGTGGTGCCTTTACACAAAAGCGGAAGTAAAGGATGTGGTTGAAAACTACAGGCCGGTTAGTTTAACTTCGGTGGTGAGTAAATTATTGGAAACGCTGCTGAAAGAGAAAATAGTGAGGTTTCTGGAGTCCAGCGGATTACAGGATCCGAGGCAGCATGGGTTCACCAGAGGCAGGTCTTGTCAGACAAATCTGATTGATTTCTTTGACTGGGTGACCAAGGAGCTGGACCGAGGGAGAGCTCTAGATGTGGTGTATTTAGATTTCAGTAAAGCCTTTGACAATGTTCCTCACAGGCGACTTATAAACAAACTGAGCACCCTAGGGATGGACCCTAAAGTTACTGCTTGGGTTAGAAATTGGTTGGGTGGGAGGCGACAAAGTGTACAAGTAAATGGAGCTCACTCTGAGGAGAAGGATGTTACCAGTGGTATGCCCCAGGGATCTGTCGTTGGTCCGATTCTTTTTAACATCTTTGCTAGTGATATAGCAGAAGGGCTGTCGGGTAAGGTTTGCCTCTTTGCAGATGATACCAAAATCTGCAATAGAGTAGACACCCAGGAAGGTGTAGATAACATGAGGAGGGATCTAGCTAAGCTTGAAGAATGGTCTAGAATTTGGCAGCTGGGATTTAATGTTAAAAAAATGTAAGGTCATGCATTTGGGCTGCAGCAATCCAAGGGAGCAATACTGTATAGGAGGTGAAGTACTTTTGTCCACTAAAGAAGAGCGGGACCTAGGCGTGGTTGTGTCTGATGATCTTAAAGTAGCTAAACAGGTAGAAAAGGCGACGGCAAAAGCTAGAAGGATGCTTGGGTGCATACGGAGAGGAATGGCTAGCAGAAAAAAGGAGGTGATAATAACTCTGTATAAGTCTTTGGTGTGACCTCATTTGGAGTATAGTGTGCAATTCTGGAGACCACACCTTCAAAAGGATGTGAACAGGATGGAGTCGGTGCAGAGGGTGGCTACTAAAATGATTAGTGGGCTTCATTATAAAGCATATGAGGACAGACTTAAGGATCTTAATATGTACACCTTAGAGGAAAGTCGGGATAGAGGTGATATGATTGAGATGTTTAAATAGCTCCGTGGCATAAATGTTCAGGGAGAGAGCCTCTTTCAATTGAAAACTAGTTCTGCTACGAGGGGACATGGGATGAGGGTGAAGGGAGATAGATTCAGGAGTGATATGCGGAAATATTTCTTTATGGAAAGAGTAGTGGATCCATGGAATAGTCTCCCAGTGGAGGTGGTAGAGATGAGGACAGTAACTGAATTCAAAAAAGCATGGGACCAACACAGAGGATCTCTAAAGGTAAAAAGTGGACTGTTGTAGTTGTTGATATGGAAGGACAGACTAGATAGGCCATGTGGTCTTTTTCTGTCATCATGTTTCTATGTTTCACTCTTAACTTTTTTTTGCAAGTTCCGGGGTGGTTCGTCTTTTCCAGCACTTCTGCCCACAGTAGATGTAATTCCCACAGGCAGACGTGCTGCATTTGCCATGATCGTGGCTGAAACCAGTGCTATCTGCCCATGGGGATCCCATCTCCTTCGGACAGACTCTGCTGACCTCAGCCATGATCATGGCCTTTTTCCAGCACCTCTGCTTGTGGAAGACGGGATCCCTGTGGGCAGAAATGCTGAAAAAGGCTGTGATCGCAGTTGAGACCAGCACTATCTGCCAATGTGAGATGGAATTCCATGGACAGACAGTGCTGGTCTCGGCCACGATTGCAGCCCTTCTGCCCACTTATGCTCTGAGCCCCAGGCTCCAGGTTCTATTTTTCAGTCAACCTGGAACCTAGGGTTTGTTTGCCCTGCACTATCACCTCCTTTTTCCTGCTGGTCATTTCTCTTTCTATGCATCCAAGTATCCTTCTAGTTTTTGCCATCATCTTTTCTCTGTTTGGCCACCTTAAGATCACTCTTAGGCCCTGCTCTTTTGTGCACAGTACTTCACTTCTTGTACTGAGATTTTCTGCATCTCAATTGCATGACCCTGCATTTTTTAGCATTACAATTTTTTTAAGTGCCTGGCTACCCTGGCTAAAACTGAAATCAGATATTCAGTGCCACCACCCAGATACCTGAAGCACGGATACATCTGGGTTCAGCATTGATTGCCACCATTATCCAGATCCAAAAAACTTCTAAAAAACACTCAAATACAACAAAAATTTATGCAAAACAATCGTGATGATCAGTCTTAACACATTTATAATCTTCACATGTATATAGTTGCGGTTAACTCCAATTCATATGCAGAAGTAGGTCTCAGTAACCTTGGGCCAGTGTTTACCATGACTATCTGTAACTCAGTCATAAACACCATTATAGATACCCCATTTCACATCAGTGACCTCTTTTGCATAAAAAACCCCCGGTAACTGGAGAGCCAAGCAAATAAACTTATCTTGCATTCATTGTAGATATGATGTTTTCGGCAATCCAACCCCGACGCCTCAGATCATGCGCTTACAAGCGTTTCGCGACTCAAATTGCTTCCTCAGGGGGGATACTACACCAAAAATAAACAACCATCAATATACAAAACTACAAAAAGACCCATCTACCTATCAAGTCTTAGCCATACAAGCGCGAACTGGGAAAGTCAAGACTGCAACCCTAAAATCGCACGAGACCTCAAGAGCAACTCAAGCAACTTGCATAATCCACCTGGGCCCAAATCTATGCAAGCCATCTCATACAGGTTGAGAATAATATGTAACTTTCCCATTTGTTTATCTCACATTAAGCAAGTCTTGGATAACTTTGTTATGCATGACCAAATAATCTGTATCTGTTCACATACTATTTCTCTCTCATTAAGCAGGATTCTTATAACTCTTGTTAATGCTTATCTAAACAACATGTAACCTTTCACAGATTGTTTCTCTCTCAGTAGACAAAATTCATGCAGCTTTCTGTCTATGCTTGGCTGGATAATAAGTACTTTTCCGCAGTATTCTGTTTCTCATTAAGCAATTTTATGGTAACATCTGTCCATACTTGGCTAAACACTAGATAACTCCTCACAAGTTAATTGCAAAACAACTCTCCAGTATCATGCTATAAGTTCCCCCCTCCCCCAGCAGTATTTTCCTCCTCAATGATATAGGCTGAGAATGAGGCTCCCCATCAAGATAACATTAGGCCTATACCTCTTTCTCATAGGTTTGCTACCAAATATTCTAGCACTAACTTCATCACACAATTATATACCTATCTTACATAACAACTGGAGAAAATGGTCAGGTACAAATTATCACAACTCAAATTGGGCCCACCGATCTCATCACCACTATCAAATATATATACCTCTTCAACACACTACAAATTTAAGACAAGAAAACCACAATCACCCTCGAAGCCTAAAGTGCGCTCTCATTAATGCTCGCTCACTTCGTAAAAAATGGCCAGTTATCACAGACGTAATAACATCTCACAACCTAGACATCCTTATGGTCACCGAAACATGGTTGTCCCCTGAAGATAATATAATTCTCAACTTTGTAGTTTTCACTAGCAACAGACAAAACAGAAGAGGAGGAGGGGTACTTATCCTCACCAAGACGGAACTCCAGTTCAAAATGGATGACTCCACTAGCAACAACTACTTGAAACCGTCTCTATCTCCAACAACCTCTGTTCTATAAACTTACTATACAGAGCTCCATCATCCTCCCCGGACGAATTATCAGCTATAATAAACCTCGCCTCCAACACACCGAACTCAAATAGACCCAACTGGATTCTAGGAGACATTAACTTACCATCCCTACAAGACAACCAATCATCCGCCTTTATAGATGCCCTGGAAATCCTAGGATACAAGCAAGCAGTGCAGGAATCCACACATGTAAAAGGCAATATTCTTGACCTCATATTTGTCCCACAGTCAGCTCATAATCAGCTTCAAAACATACTGTTATCAATCACAGCGGTCCCATGGTCAGACCATAAGCTTATTATTTTCCAGAACAAAACAAACAACCTACAAGTGACACGGATCTAAACAAACACACAAACGCTACAGCCAGATTCTTCCAACCTTTTAACAGGGAACGTATCCTGGCCGAAACTGATGCACTCTTCAAAGACACCACCCTAAACTTGGAAGAGATGATCACTTGTTGGAATAACAGACTCAACTCCATTGCTTCACGCCCACCAAGGAGCAGGTCTTCAAGGAAAAAAGCGACAGCCCCATGGTTCACATCTGAGCTGAAAGAATCACTAAGACTACTACGAAAGCTTGAGAAGCGATGGCGGAGGTCACACACTAATAGCAATCAGACTGCATACATGCAGCATCTTGCTACTCACCGCAAGTCCATTGCAGAAAAGATGAAACAGTACCACACAGACACCCTGAGACGTGCTCTAAATAAACCTCATGACCTGTTTAGTTTAGTCAAGAAATTAGCCAAGGAACCGTCACCCGAGCACCAGTGCGAAATCAGCCCGCAAGAATTTGCTGCTTACATACAATTTAAGATGTGCCGGACAAATAAAATTGCAATACCCTCTGCCCCTATAATTCAAGGGCACCCAACACCTTTAATGTCATTCACTACTCCCTCATTAAAACTGATTGAAGACATTATTTCAACTCTCAATACTTCCACAGCACACACTGATCCCTGCCCAGCCTTCTGGATAAAGGATCTCCGCAATGATCTCGCTCCAATAATATCCAAGATTATAAGGCTATCATTTGACACCGGCTCATTCCCTGCTGCTCTCAAACAGACCTCCATCAGACCTTTACTAAAAAACTGCAAGTTAGATCCACAAAAAGCAGACTCATACAGGCCCATTTCCAGCATACCTACGCTTGCAAAAATAATTGAAAAAGCGGTCTATAGGCAGTTACAAGACCACATTGACTCTGCAGCTCCGTTGGATACATGCCAACATGGATTCAGAGAATCACATGGTGTTGAGACTCTCCTTACCACCCTCCTCAATAACCTAAACTCTGGCATTGACAACATCCGGCATGGATTCGTACTCATCTTTTTGGACATTGCGGCAGCCTTCGATTCAGTATGTCATGAGCTTCTTATCCGTCTAAAAGAGAAGGGCCTCTGTGGAACAGCACTTGAATGGTGTAACTCATACCTGTCAGGTAGATGGCAGCATGTGTGATCAGATGGGGCAATATCAGATCCGTTTCATCAAGGACAAGGGATCCCACAAGGATCCTCTCTATCATCATTACTATTTAACATATACATGCAACCTATATGTAACATCATCAGATCTTTTAATGTCAATTGTATGATATATGCTGATGACGTGTTATTATCCATGCCGATCTGCATAGATAAGATGGACCTCACTCCCTTAACCAACTGTTTCAACGCCATATCAAACTGGCTACTGACACAAAATCTCAGAATCCAACATAAAAAAACGGAGGTTCTCTTTATCTCAAGGAACTTGAACTTCATACCACCTACATGCCTGGAGGTTCAAGATGCCAAGCTGCAAGTAAAACCCCATATCCGATACCTAGGAGTGACTCTTGATCAAAACCTTGACATGAAGACTCACATATCCAACACAGTAAGAGCAATTTACTTCAAGATCCGCTCCCTCAGACATCTTCGCCAACTGATTGATCCAGACGATTTCCGTACTGTTTAGCAGGTTCTAATCATTCCCCATTTCGATTACGCAAACTCCATACTACAAGGGCTTCCTCAATCTACCTTAAATCCTCTTCAACTCGCCTTGAACAGTGCAGCGAGAGTGCTTTTTGGAGTATCCAAAAGAGACCATGTAACACCCCTTCTAAAACAACTACACTGGCTTCCTATTCAAGCGAGAATCACTTTCAAGACACTGCTCCTGGCCTTTAAAGCGTACAAAGGTCTCGCCTCCACCTCATTAATTGGAGATGATACAACCAATCATACCCAACAGACAAAGAAGAACCACGGAACTAAATATGCTAATCGTACCAAAGGAAGTCATAAGATACAACTCTACAACATCGAGCAGAGCCTTCAGTCTATGTGCCCCAAAACTTTGGAACACCCTTCCATCACACATTAGGGCCATCTCTGATCTCAGCCAGTTCAGGAAGGACCTGAAACATCACCTTTTCCTCAAATACTTCCCAGGGAACAAAGAAACACAGTCACACCCAAATATCAATAACTACATTCCAACCACGTAAACCTTCCTGTCTCAACAGCACATTACTCGACTTCATCAGATTAACAGTACTCTTTTCAGACACTATGACACTGTTATGTAAATAGTTGTTTTGTAAATAGTTGCTCCTGTTATCCAAGTTGATTTTCCTGTTAACTGTAATGACCAGATAAATGTAACTTGTCTGAGGTTTCTTGTTCCATGTAAACCGCGCTGATAACGAATAGTGCGGTATATAAAAAATGTTAATAAATAAATAATAAATAAAATAAATAAATAAAATATATCTAAAACACTCCCTAACTTACCTTTACAAATACAAAAACTCCATACGCGGAACACACAGCTTGTCAGACGGGTGCCTGGGTGAGAATGTTCACAGTCTTGGCAAAGGCATATATCAATATGATTTGCAAGGGATTGTGGGAAATGCAGTCCATTCACACCAGACACAGCCGCTCACAATAATTAGCTGTGCTTGAGTGTAAAGCCAATAAGATATTTATTTATGGGGTTATTTCTCCCAACACAGATATGCTTGGTAGCACATAAAACAGGATACTTGCTTTCAGTGTTAAACTTAGAAAACCAAAATCAGGAAAACAGCTGAACTTGTCAGGCAATCAAATCAAAAGAATAAAGACCTGGTTGGTAACAAACTGGTCTTTTCTGTAGGCTCTAGCTAATATTTTCTTATCAGTGCATCAAACAACAAGCAAAACCCACAAAGAAGGGAAAAACTGTTCTTTTCAGGTTAACTTCTTATATCTTCACACATAGACTCAGAAGTGATTCCCTCAGAGCTCACAAGCAATTAGGTAAAGCTCAATTGCTAGCAGTTATCCAGCTGAAACCCCTTAGCTGGCTTACTTTCTACTGCTTGGCTCAAATCCTACTCAGAAGCTTTTCTGAGTAGATTTAAAGAACAAGTTTGTATTTCTTTGTGATGGTTGTTGTAGTTTGTAACAGAAAATTACCAAAGGAGTTTAGACAGAGAGCAATCCATGTATTCACAGCCTGGATCTATAACCTCTCCCCCTTCAACAATCATGGGTTCAATATCATGGATTGGCACAGAGGAATTTCTCAATGGAGCACTCTCAGGAGAATACTTGTTTCCCTGCTGTCTTTCAAGGGTATAGCTAGGGCATAGATCAGTGTTCATACCTGAGCTTTCATTGCTGTTAGAGTTCTTCTCTAAATAGCCTGGCCAGTATATAGTCCAGTTCTTATGTCCAGCCTTCCAATCCAGATCCCTGGACACTGGGTCTCTCTTCACATACCTTCTGGCACAGGTCCTAGGGTCCCTTCCAAGTGCAGCCGTCTCCCTCACAGGTACCGTCTGGAGATTCCTAGCTCTGCAGCACCACTCCTCTGGTTTTCCCCAGTCCAATGGTGTATGCTGGCCTTTTGAATGTCTCCCAGTATACGTACTGCTCTGGACTCCTTTAGACCTCCCAAATGCTTTTCTCTTCTTTCTTCCAAAGGGTTTCTTGCCCTCTCTGTCTGTCCGCACTGGCTTCTGCTTCTGATGATCCTCCAGATGATGAAGCTGTCCAAGATCATGAAGATGATTCTGAGGATAATTCTCTGTAGAATAAACTCTACCTTTATTCAGCTTAGATGAGTGCTCCACCCTAGCACAGCGCAGCTGTGCTGAATCAGGCCCTGCCCTTTGAGATGAGTGCTTAGGGATTACCTCATAGCCCTCCTGATTGAACACACGTTTCCCCACTTCAGCTCCTCTAATGGCTGTTGGAAACCTGGTGCATTCTGGGACTGGTAGTCTTTTATGGCAAAATTCTGTTTTCTTATTTCTACCAGAACTGACAGGTTGCTTGTTCAGAGTCACTTCACCTTTTCTATAGCTCCTTCCTGAGCTATGATAAGCTTCCTTATCACAAGCTGTACTGCTAAGCGGCTCCTTCCAAATCAGCCTGCAAATCCGTACAAATGCGCATACCGCTAGCTACACCCTATCTACCTTTAAAACTCTCTTAACCACTCACAGCCAGAACTACTATCACGTCACTAAACAGAACCAATTGACACTCAAATACAACTACTCCATTCAATCTGCCCATTCAGACCCTTAGGAACCACTGTACCCACTTTATAAATCCACTTCTGTTCACATACCAAAAGAGTTTGCTCTTGAGTCCGACCATCACGCCCCACCTGCACCTGATCAATACAAAAGCATCGCAAATCAGAAAACAAATGACCTCGTTCCTTGCAATGCAGCACCATCAGGGCTTCCAACACCTTGCAGGAAATCCTACTCTTGTGTTCTAAGATCCTCGTCCTAAACACTCGACTGGTTTTACCTATATATAATAATTCGCAGGGACAAAAAATCCCATATACTACATTGCATGAAGAACACAACGTCTTTTTCTTTAACTTAAAAACACTACTTCCATAACTGAATTGAGTCAGGGACATAGAAACCTCACAGATGGAACACTTTCCACAAACCCTATGCCCCTGCACTACATCCAGTATAGGCAGCGAATGCAGCACTGATGGACATAAAAAATCTTTCAAATTTCCTTGGTGTTCCCAAACACAGCGAATAGACTTATCACTCAAACCTGGAACAGTCTGGATAACACTCATATGTCTCCTAATACTACGTTGTATTGCAACACTTAGCGGAGAGTATTTAGAGATAAAGTTAACTTGATCATCAGAATCAGCAACTTCCTTATCTCGAGGTGTCAACATTAACGTTCTATTACAAAAGCAAGCTCTTTTATATGCTTTCTGAATAACTTTAATTGGATACCCCCTGGACCTAAGCCCATCAGCCAACCTTTTTGCTTGTAACTTAAAATCATCATCATCGGAACAATTTCTGCGATATCGCACAAATTGTGAGAAAGGTAAACTATTTCGAAGTTGTAAAGGGTGAGCACTTTTGAATTGCAAAAATGTATTTCTATCAGTTGGCTTCCTATATACAGATGTGTTCCACACATTGAAACCTTTCCGAACTAACACATCTAAAAACACAATTTCATAATCATTACAAGTACTCACGAACTGAATATTCTTATTGCAATTATTCAGCCACTCCATAAATTCCTCAAATGTATTGTGATAAGGAAACTTGTAGTGAGCCTATGGAAATAGGAGAAACTGATGATTTTGCTTTTAAGAAAAGTGACATCCCTGCAGTGCACAGGTTTCAGCTTCTGCCTAAAGAAAGCAAGCAGAGAGAAACTGAACCTAGGCTGCCACACCCAAGCTCTGCTGACGTAGTTGCAGGCTTGGAAGATAATTGCAAGCACCTGTCCAGAGAGGGAGAGACACTGCCCGGGAAGCAGGGATATAAACCTTGGCTAGAGAGAAAGCAGGGGGGAGAGCCCGGGAAAGGAGAGCCCGGAGGGAGAGAGCACGGAAGGAGAGAGCAGAGAAGGCTTCAAACCCCAATTCCTGATCAGAAGGTTCAGAGAGTTCAAAGGTGGGAGCCCAGGACTCAGCACAGGAGTCAAAGGAGCCAAGCCTGGAACAGGGAGCCGTGGCAGAGCTCCAGGAAGAAAGTCAGGGACGTGAACCAGGGACTGTTTCCCAGAAGCTGGAGGGAGACTGGTGAACACAGCCAGGGAGAAGTGTCCACAGCTTCAGGTACGATTTATCCTTACCGGGTGGAGCTGTGCTCAAGAGAGACACAGGGATCCTCAGAGAGAATATACCCTGAGACATATGTTAAAAGCTCAGAGCAGGGCACTGCATTACCGGAGCCAGAGGAAATGCAGGTTGAGCCTATTGAGCAGGATTTATTGCCTCCAGAAGTACTCATGGACTGTACGCTATGTCAAGCTGTTAGCATCGAGTCCCTTTGCTAAAGAATAGCTGAAAAGATAAAGTCTCTTGAAAAGTAGAGTATTAAAACCTAGCCTGAACTGAAGGTAGGAACTTGCTTTTTTTTAATGGGAAGATACCTGTTGCATGTACATTTGAATGCTTAATGAAGACAAAGGTAAAAAGAAGATATTTTTACTTTGTTGAATGAAGAAGCTGTGTTTTCTTTATCCGTTATATTGATAAGCAGCTGCATATAATTAATGACTGTGAAGCTCATCCAGCCTAAGTTGTAAATAACCTTGAGCGAATGAATGCACCACCACCAGCACATCTCCGGGGTGGTGCGTAGCTTCCTCTTTCAACTTCGGAAAATTCGGGCCGTCCGCTCTCTCCTCCCCTCTGCATCTCTTACCACCTTGGTTCTTTCCTTGGTGATCAGTCGCCTCGACTATTGTAACTCCCTACTCGCCGGCATTCCTCAGTACCAACTTCGTAGATTGCAGTTAATTCAAAATACAGCTGCCCGTCTTCTCACCTTCTCCTCTCACCACGATCATGTCACTCCTTGCCTGCTCTCCCTTCACTGGCTTCCCGTCAAAGCCCACTATGTCTACAAGCTTCTTATCATCACTCACAAAGTTCTTTATACTAACATCCCCCAGTACCTAGCCGACTTATTTTTCTTCAACCTACCCCTCGTCTGTTACGTTCCGCCCACGGTAATCGCCTTTTCCTCCCTTCCCCAACTCAGGCTCACCTTGAATCCACCCGTCATGCCGCCTTCTTCTTTGCTAGCCCCGCTTTATGGAACTCTCTCCCACATGTCATCCGTACCGAGCTATCCTTTCCTCATTTCAAAGCTATGCTTAAAACTTCTCTCTTTTGCCAGGCCTTTGACCTCCCTCTCCCTCCGTTCACCGCCACCCAGTCAAGCACACCTACCCCATTCACAACTCATTAAAGGTTTATAACATCTCTACACCCACCTGGGACGCTCCCATGGGCCCCTGAGTCATCCACCCTTGTTTGTCTCCCTGCTCTGATGTTCCCTTATGTTGCCTGTTGTATGCCTGTTGCGTCGCTTGTTCACTTGTTCTGTCAGTCGCAATCTGCTCTGTTATCTGTCCTTTGTCACCCTGTCTACTATTCATTATGTTGGTCTGTTTGTTACGTTTCGTCTCGCTTATCACGTTGTTTCTTGTAGCTTGCTTTCTACTACCTTTTGCTGTCCCTTTCTCTCTGTTTTCTCTGACCACTTTCCTATCCATCAAATGGTGTTCCTTTCTATTTTTCTTTTCCACAGCCAAGATAGTTTCCATTGTACACCGCCTTAATACTTTTGTAATAGGCGGTATATCAAATTTGCCAAATAAAGAATAAAGATAAAGAATAAATGGAGAAGTATCCTGTTACAGTCTACATGGACTTTGTTTGCGTTTGGGGAATAAATTTTGTCATTTGCCTTTACTTTCGGTTTCATGACTACACTTCATCTTAGAAGGCCAAAACTACAACTCCCAGCAGGCATCAATGGGAAAAATAGTTTATTCAACCTTTTATAAGAGAAGTTAATGGCAACCCTACCCCTCTAAGCCTTAGGCAGAGGGCTGGGGCGTGACAGTATTCATAGGACCATTCCACAGAACAAACACATCGTCTATGAAGCGGCACCAAAGACTGATGTACTGAGCAAAAGGGGATCCATAAATCCACTGCGCCTCCAACCCTCCCATGAATAAATTAGCAATTGAGGGGGATACCGTCGCCCCCATTGCCACTCCCAAAATTTGATGATAAATATTCTTTTCAAAAACAAAAAAGTTTTGAAAAATCGCTAGATTGATTTTTTTTACAGTTAGCCAATCAACTTTTCAGATAAATCACCCCGACCACAGAGCCCATTTTCTAAAGCCTGAAGAGCCGCCACTTGAGGGATAGAGGTATATAAAGAAGTGACATCTAAAGTCACTAACAAAATTGCTGACGACCCAGCCAAGGATGCATGTTCATTAAGAATTTTTAAAAAATGAGCAGTATTTCTCAAATATGAAGGAATATCGAGTAATAACGGATGTAAAAATGAATTGACAAAAACTGACAACAGTTCCAACACAGAACCTCTTGTAGACACAATAGGCTTACCCGGCGGACATGTATAATTTTTATGAATTTAGGGAAGAAGATAGAATTTAGCTATCACTGGAGAGGATAATTTCAAAGAAAGAATCCTCGTTTCTGAATGTATTTTATCATTTAGGGCTTGCTCTGTCAAAACTTTTATTTTCTTTTGCAGATCATCCAGATAGCAAAACTGCATAGAGTTAGGACAGCCTTTCATGTGGCCTAACTTTATACAGGTACTTATCCGGTTAGAGGACTGAAAATAGCTGATAATCTGATAGCACTGTGTCCGCTTTTGCCTCAGACAGTTAGAGGGGCTATACAGTGGCACTGGTTGGTTAGTGCTACTGAATCTCTCTCTCAGCAGGGTATATCCGGTTAGCAGGTCCTGCTAAGCGTATCATCCCTCTGAATAACAGCCCCTCTCTTCCTAATTCCCTCTTCTCCTGCTGCTCCTGCCCATGGTTCCACTTACTTTTTAGCCGAAAAATTAAGTTCTACATACACTGAATCAAGAACATACATAGTAACATAGTAGTTGACGGCAGATAAAGACCAGCATGGTCCATCCAGTCTGCCCAGCAAGATGGCAAGAGTAGGCTCCGCGCAGGCCACCCCTCCCCATATCCTTGTTCAGGGGTAAACCCACCACTCCATATAGGACACCCCTATTTGTTGAGACGTTATATGGTTCAGAAGTTAGATGGTACCGTTTATTTTGTTTTTTTTCCTATTTCTGTAAAGGGATGCTCTGTGTTTGTCCCATGCCTTTTTGAATTCCGTCACCGTGTTCGCCCCTACCACTTCCATCGGGAGGGCATTCCAAGCATCCACCACCCTTTCAGTGAAAAAATATTTCCTGACATTGCCTTTCAATTTACCCCCTTGCAGTTTCATGTTATGCCCTCTAGTTTTACAGGTTCCCCGTCTTTGGAAGAGGTTTGTTTGTTCATCATTTCTCTTTAAGTATTTAAAGGTCTGAATCATATCTCCTCTGTGCCTCCTTTCCTCCAAAGTATACATATTTAGGTCTTCAAGTCTCTTCTCATAAGGCTTCTGACGCAGGCTCCAAATCATTTTGGTCGCCTTTCTCTGAACAGTCTCCAGTCTTTTTACATCCTTTGCAAGATATGGTCTCCAAAACTGAACACAGTATTCCAAGTGAGGCCTCACCAGTGACCTATACAGTGGCATAAGTACCTCTTCTTTTCTGCTGGTAATCCCTCTTTGTATGCAGCCCAACATCCTCCTGGCTTTTGCCACTGCCTTGTCGCACTGTTTTGCCACCTTGAGATCAGCAGAGATAATCACACCAAGGTCTTTTTCCTGAACTGTGCATACCAACCTTTCTCCCCCTATCGCGTACATTTCTCTTGGATTTCTGCTACCCAAGTGCATGACACTGCACTTTTTTGCATTAAATCGTAGTTGCCAAGCTTTAGACCAGTCTTCCAGCTTTTGTAGATCTTTCTTCATGTTAACCACTCCCTCGGGGGAGTCCACTCTGTTGCAAATTTTTGTGTCGTCTGCAAAAAGACAGACTTTTCCATTCAGTCCTTCAGCAATATCACTCACAAATACATTGAACAGTGCCGGGCCCAGGACCGAACCCTGGGGCACCCCGCTAATCACCTTCCTCTCATCCGAGTGAGCTCCATGTACAATCACCTTCTGTCGTCTGTCAGTCAGCCAATTTCTAATCCAGTTTACCATCTTGGGACCCATCCCCAAGCTACTGAGTTTGTTGACAAGCCTCCTATGAGGAACAGTATCAAAGGCTTTGCTGAAATCCAGGTAGATGACATCCATTGCATGCCCCTGATCTAGTTCCCTGGTCACGCAGTCAAAGAACTCGATCAGATTTGTTTGGCAAGATCGTCCTTCGGTAAAACCATGTTGCCTCGGGTCTTGCAAGCTGTTGGTTTTCAGAAAGTTCACTATTCGCTCTTTCAGGAGCGCCTCCATTACTTTTCCTGCCACCGAGGTAAGGCTCACGGGTCTGTAGTTTGACACTTCTTCCCTGTCACCACTTTTGTGTAGAGGTACGACATCAGCCATTCTCCAGTCCTGAGGAACCTCTCCTGTTTCCAAGGATCTGTTGAAGACATCCTTTAACAGTCCTGCAAGAACCTCTCTGAGCTCTTTCAGTATCCTGGGATGTATCCCATCCGGTCCCATGGCTTTGTCCACTTTCAGTTTAGCAAGTTGTTCTAACACCTCTTCTGCTGTGAATGGTGTGGTATCTACTTCATTCCCATTTTTATATTTGGGAGTCACAGCTGACCCATCCCCAGGATCTTCTTTAGTAAACACAGAGCAGAAGTAATTGTTTAGCAATTTTGCTTTTTCAGTGTCACTTTCCACGAGTCCTTTCCCAGCACTTCTGAGTCCTGCAATTCCAACTCTGATCTTTTTCCTTTCCCGAATATACCTGAAGAAATTTTTGTTGCCACCCTTAACATCTTTAGCCATCTTTTCCTCTGCCTTTGATTTTGCTATCCTTATTTCTCGTTTTGTCTCTTTGAGTTTGATCCTGTATTCATTTCTGTGTTCTTCTGTCTGCAAGCTTTTGAATTTTGCAAAAGTTGTGTTTTTTTGCCTTTATATGAGCAGCCACCTCTTTGGAAAACCAAATAGGTTTCCTTCTCCTCTTGCTTTTATTTACTTTTCTTACATATTTATCTGTTGCTCCTTTCATTGCCTCCTTTAGTTTAGCCCATTGCAATTCCACTTCCTTTATCTCTTCCAACCCCGTCATCTCCTCCTTTACGTACTCTGCCATTTGATTGAAGTTAGTATATTTGAAACAAACAAAGGATGTGCCATGCTGGCTCAGACCAACAAGGCATTCAGTCCAGCATCCTGTTTCCAACAACGGGCAATCCAAGTCACAACTACCTTGTAATATCCCAAAGAGTAGATCCATTCTTTCCTGTTTACTCCCAGAGATAGGTGAGAACTGTGGAAACCTAATCTATATATACAGATATATTCCTCACACCATGTGACTGCATTCCTTCTAGATATGGAGAGCTACAGCTTTCAGTCTGATTAAAACAGATATGTAGATCTATCTTCACAGCTGAGCTTTCCTCTTTACATCTCAAGAGATAATTTAAGAGACTTTTTTCCATTCCTTATACCAGGGCTCCTCAAACTACGGCGCGCGGCCCGCTGAGGACATTTATCCGGCCTGTTGGGTGTTTTTGCCGCCGCTGCCTGTCCTCAGGAGCGGCTCTACCATGAGGCGAAGTGAGGCGGCTGCCTCAGGCGGAGAAATGTCAAAGGCGGCATTTTTGCCCCCAAAGTAGCCGCCTCTCTTCAACTTCTAAAAAAATAATCCAACTCCGTCCTGCCCCAAAAAGGAAGTTGTATGCAAAGGAAGTTACTTCCTTTGGGGGCGGGACGCTGCTGCACGTGAAGGCTCCGCAGTCTGCACCGGTTTTACTTTCTGTTTAAGTTGATGTCGCTAGGTGTTTAGGACTGGTAATGGACTGATAGGGGGGTTAGGACTGGGTGGGCTGATGGGGGGGTTAGAACTGGAAGTGGGCTGATGGGGGGTGTTTAGGACTGGTAATGGGCTGATGGGGGGTTATGACTGGAAGTGGGCTGAAGGGAGATAGGACGCAGCGCTGGATGGAGGTATGGGGGGGGGGAGGGGAGGCGTGCAGAGCCTGCTGCTGCCTGAGGACCGAGGTAAGAACAAGGCTGCATTGATGGACACTGATCAGCCTGCATTGATGGGCAGTGCAGTCTGTATGTCTCTGTGTGGGCAAAGTTATTGCTGGTACATTGTTTTTGTAGCGCTATATATATATATTGGTATTTTACTAATAGCAATTTGGAATCCCTAGGAAACAATGATATCAAGAAAGAGAAAAATTGACTCGGAGTGTAGGATATTCAAAGAACAGTGGACTTATGATTACTTTTTCATGCAGTACAAGGAAAGAGCTGTGTGTTTGATATGCCAGAATATAGTGTCTGTGTTCAAAGAATACAATTTGCGTCGACACTATGAAACTCAACATAAAGATAAATATGATTGTTTGGTCGGAGAAGTGAGAAAAGATAAAATATTAAAACTGAAAAATACATTGACAACTCAGCAAAATACTTTTGTGAAGCAGAAGCAGCTAAATATTTCATCACTGCGAGCAAGTTTTCAAGTCGCCAAGCTAATATCGTGCACTGGCAGACCATTCGTGGAGGGAGAATTTGTTAAAGAATGCCTTCTTTCTGTTACCAAAGAGATGTGTCCAAAAAAGGCCGATTTATTTAGTACAATGAGTCTTTCAGGACCTACAATTACATGAAGGATTGAAGAAATGGGAGACAATTGGCATCAGCATTTGCAAAACTCCGCAAAAAAACTTTCCTATTTTTCCTTGGCACTTGACGAAAGCAATGATGTTCGTGATTCTGCACAACTTCTAATTTTTATTCATGGGACGAATGACTATTTCGAAGTCACAGAAGAGCTTGCTGCACTGCAAAGCATCAAAGGAACAACTACAGGAGAGGATATCTATGAAAAGGTTTGCCAAACTGTGAATGGTTTGGAGCTGGACTTGGCTAAACTAGCCAGTGTGACAACTGATGGTGCTCCTAGCATGGTGGGGTCTAAGAAAGGAGTAATTGCTCGCATTAACCAAGAGATGGACAAACATAACCATTCTCATCCAATAGCCATACACTGCCTCATCCACCAACAAGCACTGTGTAGTAAATCACTGAAGTGGGACTCTGTTATGAAAAATGTGGTATCTTGTGTTAACTTCATTAGAGCTAAAGCAATAAACCACAGACAATTTCAGGAATTTCTGTCTGAGCTAAATGTTGCCTATGAAGATGTTCTGTACCACACAGAATTCCGTTGGCTGAGTCGAGGGAGAGTTTTGAAACATTTCTATGACTTACTTCCACAGATTACAGCTTTTCTGCTTTCAAAAAACAAAGAAGTACCAGAGCTCAATGATGCAGAATGGAAATGGCACCTTGCCTTTCTGACAGATGTAACAGAGCTACTCAATAGTTTTAATGTGCAACGTCAAGGAAAGGGGAAGCTCATCTGTGATATGCAATCACATGTGAAAGCATTTGAAGTAAAATTAGGCCTCCTCATCAAACAAGGAGGAAAATTTCTGCCATCTCCCCACAACTCAAAATCTGTTAGCGGAAAAACCATTGGTTGCATTCCCAAACAAAACATGTGTGGATTCACTGGAAAAGTTGCAAAAGGAGTTCCAATTTAGATTTAAAGAGCTTCATCTCCATGAACAGGACATACAGCTTTTCCGTAACCCATTTTCTATTGACATTGAAAATGTGGATAGAATTTACCAAATGGAACTGGCTGAACTGCAGAATTGTGACTCTCTGAAAGACGCATTCAAGTCAAGCAGCCTTCCTAATTTCTATGCATCTCTCCCCTCTGAGACATATCCTCATCTCAGGAACCATGCACTCAAAATGGCAACCATCTTTGGCAGCACTTATGTCTGTGAACAGACTTTTTCCAGAATGAAACATCTGAAATCTCCAACCAGATCTAGACTGATGCACACTTGCATCACTTGTTACGACTAGCAGTGACAAATATGGAACCGGACATTGACCATCTCATTAGCCAAAAGCAGGCCCATAGTTCCCATTGAAATACTGGTAAGTTTGTTGATTTAACTTTACTTGTTCTTCATTTTAAATATTGTATTTGTTCCCGTTTTGTTTTTTTACTTCAAAATAAGATATGTGCAGTGTGCATAGGAATTTGTGCATACTTTTTTTTTAAACTATAGTCTGGTCCTCCGACGGTCTGAGGGACAGTGAACTGGCCCCGTTTAAAAAGTTTGAGGACCCCTGCCTTATACCTTCCAAATACATGCTAATTCTTTTTCATGCAATATAAATGTTCTTTCATCATAAAGTAGACTCAGACATCCCCTTCTCTCTCACACGTTTACTATGCAAATAATCACTAAAAACCATTGGTTTGCCCACTACAGCTTCACTGCTCTGGCTCTGACCTCGGCATTTTCCCCCGCATCTGCGCACTATCGCACGTTTCCGTTTCCGTTTCCGTGGGGCTTTGGTCGGGGCTTCTGAGCGTGCGCGCACCGCTGTGCGGATCATGGCGGCGGCGGTGGACCTCGAGCTAAAGAAGGTAATGGTGGAATGAAGCTCTTTTCTTGGGTGGATTATATCGCATCGCACCACTCATTGTTATCGTTTCGTATATAATGCTATATTATATTGTATCGGTATAGTGTATATTTTCATGACGCAAGGGCAGCAGTTCGGAGGTTTGACAGGATAGACTTGAAGACTGCGAGGAGAAGGGGTGGAAGGTTTAACTTCTAAATGTGCCCTACATTGCTGGTGTCATGCTTGCTTGTTCTGAGTCCTATCAGAGTTTGAGATTTAATTATTGCTATGCCAGGGGGATATCTGCTGCCTCATTCCGACTGATCTAAAGTAAATGTAACCGGCTTGATTTTTCCTTTTTAGCATCTTTGACTTACAATTCAGCAGACCTCCTTCCTTCCTTTTTTTTTTTTGATAATAAGTAGACCTAAAAATAACTGTAGTGGTGAAAATGGAACTTAGGGTCTTTATTAAAAGTTAACACACCCTGCTCTTCCGCCGTGTCCATCTTATTTTGTCCTGATGACATAGAGCAATTTGTTTAGATTTTGGTCATACAGTGCAATGTATGTTATGTTGAAAGAAGACCAACAAAGATCATTTTAAATCTATTTATTCGGTCAACAAGCTGCAGCGATACCATAAAGATGTAATCAGAAAGTGGCTCTGCCGATCTTAACACACACTACCATTTGCCATTTATTTTTGTAGCACAGTAACAACCTCTCTTCTCATTTTTGATAGTATATATTGAGCTCCAGGTTTCTACAAATTTGTTTCCCATGGGCAATGCATGTGTATTTTTCACATTGTCAAGGTAGGCTGGTATCTTTAGCCATTGAAAGAGAATGCATTTTTCAGCCAATAGTATATCTACTATGTGGTAATTTCATACTCCAGCTACCAGAAAGGCCAGGGATTGCTGCAGAGGTGTAGCGTAGGGGAAGTCAGGGAAGTGATGGTGTCTCAACCATTTTTCAGCATTGACATCTATTGGTTAAAACATTTTTTAAGATTCTAGAAGGAGCCATGGTCCTGTGCTATTTGGCAAGAGCAGGGTTCTCAAACGGGCAGGTGCAAGGTAATTGGGCACTTACCATTCTTGCTGCCTCCGCCAACACTCCATTGCTACATCTAATGAGCAGGGGCTGTCTCTTAAATGTGTCTGTATAGCGCTGTGCTATATAAATGATTAATAGTAGGAGTAGTAGCACCAAATGATATATATACTCCACTTACAAAAGTGCCAAAATGAAAAATATCAAACCAAAAACAGTTGAGACCCACAACAATATAAATATAAGACTATTGAAAAAAATCTTTATTTATCTTCAACTGTGGAAAAATCACAAGAAAAGCAATGCCTTTCTCTTCTTGCAAATGTAATATTTATATTTCTTCAAAGCTCTTCTCTAAAAATACAAAGTTCCGGTATCTTCATAACTTGTCCATAATGAACATAGCTCTAAACAGTATTTATTTATTATTTATTAACATTTCTTATATACCGCACTATTCGACATCAGCGCGGTTTACATGGAACAGAAACATCCGACAAATTGCATATGTCTGGTCATTACAATTAACAGGATATGGAACTTGGATAACAGGTTAAACTATATACATAAGAAGCGTAGCGAGAAAAGGATACTGTTTGGTATTTTACATTGGTGTTTTACATCAGCTGAAAAATTTCTCTTCTGTTTAATAAACTTCTCTTCTGTCTAAATGGCTTTACTTGGCGCTTCATAGAACCTGACCCTGGATGCTGGTTTTGCTGCAATCAGCTCATAACAGCTGCTATTTACTTGCCCAGTGGACCATTATGGGCTGATTTAATATCATTAGTTGAAGTTGGTGGCAAACAAGCCCTTTGATAAAGACGTTTTGTATACGGTGAAACCAGCAGCCATTGCCTGGTTCTGTGAACCGCCAAGTAAAGCCATTTAGACAGAAGAGACATTTTTCAGCTGATGGCGTACTGTTTAGAGCAGGGGTCCTCAAACTTTTTAAACAGGGGGACAGTTCACTGTCCCTCAGACCGTTGGAGGGCCAGACTATAGTTTAAAAAAAAAACTATGAACAAATTCCTATGCACACTGCACATATCTTATTTTGAAGTAAAAAAACAAAATGGGAACAAATACAATATTTAAAATGAAGAACAAGTAAAGTTAAATCAACAAACTTACCAGTATTTCAATGGGAACTATGGGCCTGCTTTTGGCTAATGAGATGGTCAATGTCCGGTTCCATATTTGTCACTGCTAGTCGTAACAAGTGATGCAAGTGTGCATCAGTCTAGATCTGGTTGGAGATTTCAGATGTTTCATTCTGGAAAAAGTCTGTTCACAGACATAAGTGCTGCCAAAGATGGTTACCATTTTGAGTGCATGGTTCCTGAGATTAGGATATGTCTCAGAGGGGAGAGATGCATAGAAATTAGGAAGGCTGCTTGACTTGAATGCGTCTTTCAGAGAGTCACAATTCTGCAGTTCAGCCAGTTCCATTTGGTAAATTGTATCCACATTTTCAATGTCAATAGAAAATGGGTTACAGAAAAGCTGTATGTCCTGTTCATGGAGAAGAAGCTCTTTAAATCTAAATTGGAACTCCTTTTGCAACTTTTCCAGTGAATCCACACATGTTTTGTTTGGGAATGCAACCAATGGTTTTTCCGCTAACAGATTTTGAGTTGTGGGGAGATGGCAGAAAATTTCCTCCTTCACTTGTTTGATGAGGAGGCCTAATTTTACTTCAAATTCTTTCACATGTGATTGCATATCACAGATGAGCTTCCCCTTTCCTTGAAGTTGCACATTGAAACTGTTGAGTAGCTCTGTTACATCTGTCAGAAAGGCAAGGTGCCATTCCGTTTCGTCTCTCCGGGCCAGTCCAGGCAAGTGAGGGTTGTCAACCTTCTCTAGCAGCTGAGGACTGAAAAAAACTGAAGTTTTGCTGCAACAGTATCTGGCTCCCCCTACTGGCTAAACCTCAGTCTTTCAGTCCTCAGCAGCTGAAGACAACGTCTCTTGTCTGGCTCCCTGTAGTTTCTTCATTTTTTTCTTTTGCCTAACCTTTTTTTCTTATTGGCTTTAGTCAGCATTTGCCTTTCTAGGGCTGTTAGGGGGAAAGCGTTCTAGCAGGGCTCTCCCCTTCGGCCCCCATCAGTGCCGGTTGCTCGCAGGAGCGTTAGAGGCAGAGCCTGCCTTGACTTCAGCTCCGGGCACAACGGGAGCAGTGGTAAAGAGTTCTGGGAGCCCCAGACACCATCTTTCAGCCTCCGGAATCGCCGGCACGCCACCGCTAGCAGCGGGGGGTCTGCTGCCAGGTCCTGCAATTTCCGTCGACGGCGGCTCTCCCAAGCACAGGTCAGTCAGGTTTTACGGCCTGAGATACCTTTGGCGCGCTTTGCGCGTGGCGCTTTCGCCGGAGTCTGGCTGAGTCACTTCTGCCTTTTTTGTTTTGTTGTTTCGCCGCGGTTTGTTAGGCGGACCTCGGTTTTATTTAGTTTGTTCTTTGCGGCGTGTTTTGAGCGGCATGGATTCTCAAGAGATGCCGGAGCTCCTCGGCGGTTTTTCCTCACGCTCGGATTTGGCGGGAACGGCGGCCATGCTGTCGGTTCACAAGGGCTGCTCTAAGAAGAGCAAGGCCAAGACAAAAAAGTCGGTAAATGTAGAGGATGCTCCTTCATTATCTTTGCCGGCTGTGCAGCAGCCTGCTGCTCCTTCTTTAGAAGATACCTTTTCAGCAGCCTTTATTCTTGCTATGCATAAGGCTTATTGTCTGAAATGGAATCAGACTCAGGCTAAGGGCTCGGTGCCCCCCCTTTCACAGGGTCTGATGGCAGATCCTTCTGATTTGGACCCGGGGGAAGGTCCTTCCACAGCAGTGCAGGGCACCCAGGGGGCTTCCGATGGCCTCGGGTTCTCTGACTTTGAACTTCCCAGTCTGGAGGACGGGGAGCTTGGCACGGACCCTAGTCTAGATCTGGAGGAAGGAGAGTTGGGGGGCGCGGACGACCCCAGTCTCTTCAGAGTCTTTCGCAAGGAGGAATTAGGGGTCCTTATTTCTCAGACGCTGGCCACTTTGAATATTGTGCTGCCTCCGGCTTAGGATCAGCCGTTGGAAGATCCGCTACTTCAAGGTTTTAGAACAGAGCAGAAGTGTTTCCCGGTCCACCGAGTTATGAAGCAAATGGTGGAATCGGAATGGGAATGCCCCGAAGCAACGTTGCGGGGGGCACGGGCTATTGCCCGCTTGTATCCCTTGCCGCAGGAGGAGCTCGAGTTGCTTCGCTTACCCAAGATTGACGCCTTGGTATCAGCGATTACCAAGAAAACCACCATTCCTGTAGAAGGAGGTTCGGCCCTCAAAGATTTGCAGGATAGGAAGCTTGAGGCTCTGCTTAAACAGACCTTTGAATCTTGCGCCCTGTCCCTTAGAGCGGCCTTCTGTGGGTCTTATGTGTCCAGGGCTTCCATTAGATGGATTCAAGGGGCTCGGGGCAAAGGTGACGACGAGGACTCCGCAAAGCTTGAATCGGCAGCAGCCTACCTCGCAGATGCCTTCTATGACTTGGTTCGCATTTCCGCAAAGTCGATGGCGTCGGTTATTGCGGCTCGGCGATTCCTTTGGTTACGCCACTGGTCCGCTGACATTTCTTCTAAGATGCGTCTCACTAAGCTGCCCTAGAAGGGCGCTCTGCTTTTTGGGGCGGCGTTAGATAAGATTGTGAAGGATTTGGGTGACTCCAAAGGCGGTCGCCTCCCTGAGGATAGGCCAAAGAGTCAGCGTCCGACCGGAGGGTCACATTTGGCGGGGCGGGAGCCTCGCAGGTTTCGGGGTGCTCGTTTTGCCCCTTATCCTAGAGGACGCTCGGGGTCTCGAGGTCAGTCCTTTCATGGGACTTGAGGGTTCGGCAGAGGTTATTTCCAATCCCAACAGAACCCCGTTAAGAAGCCCCAATGAAGTGAGGCTGGCCCAGATGGAGGTTCCGGTGGGGGGACGTCTCCAGCGGTTCCTTTCTGTCTGGGTCACTATCACAATGGATCTCTGGGTGCTCGAGATTATTTGCGACGGTTACGCCCTCGGGTTTGCGCGCCCGTTGCGGGACGCTTTCGTGGTGTCTCCTTGTGGTTCTGCGATAAAGGCAGAGGCGGTCTTCCAGACCGTTCAGCGCTTGTTGCGACTACAGGCCGTGGTGCCGGTTCCACAGGACCAGTTGGGGTCCGGTCGCTACTCCATTTATTTCGTGGTGTCCAAGAAGGAGGGATCTTTCCGTCCCATCTTGGACCTCAAGCACGTGAATCGCTGCTTATGCGTCCCGCATTTTCGCATGGAGACTCTCAGATCCGTGATTTGCTTGGTACAACCCACGGAGGTTCTCACCTCCATCGACCTCACAGAGGCCTATCTCCATATTCCGGTACGGCCGGAGCACCAATGGTTCCTGCGTTTTGCAGTACCCATGGGTCATTTTCAGTTCCAAGCGCTGCCTTTCGGTCTGGCCACAGCGCTGCGAACCTTCACGAAGGTGATGGTGGAAGTTGCGGCGGCGTTGCGACGGGAGGGCGTCCTCATGCATCCTTACCTCGACGATTGGTTGATCCGGGCGCCATCCGTGGCGGAATCCGCGGTGGCCACGGCTCGAGTGGTAGCCCTACTCGAGCGCTTGGGCTGGGTGATAAATCAGTCCAAAAGCCGGTTGCAGCCAACTCAACGGCTTCTGTACCTCGGGGCGCTGTTCGACACCAGTGTCGGAGCGGTCTTCTTGCCGGAACAGCGCATAATGAAGCTGATGGGACAGGTGCGGGCGTTTCGTCGCCTGAAGGCGCCCTCGGCTTGGCGTTACTTGCAACTGCTCGGAACCATGGCGGCCACCCTAGACCTGGTGCCCTGGTCTCGGGCGCATATGAGACCGTTGCAGCGGGCGTTGCTCTCGAGGTGGTCTCCTCAGCTTCATCCTCTTTCTTGCAGGTTGTCTCTCACTCCTTCGGTGAGCGACAGCCTGCTCTGGTGGTTGGATCCCGCTCATCTCTGGGCGGGCATGCCCTTGCGACCCCCGGAGTGGGTTCTGCTCACAACCGATGCCAGCCTCGCGGGCTGGGGAGCTTATTGTCAGTCTCACATAGCTCATGGGCTCTGGTCCCTGGAAGAGTCGTCCACCTCCATAAACCTGCTGGAGCTTCGCACGGTGCGGTTGGCGCTGCAGGAGTTTCGCTTCCTCGTCAGGGGCAAGGCGGTGAGAGTCTTCTCCGACAACTCAGTGGCGGTTTCTTACATCAACAAACAGGGAGGTACCGGCAGCGCGCCTCTCCTGGAAGAGAGTCAACGGTTGATGGACTGGGCGGAAGCCCACCTGGTGGCTCTTTCAGCGGTGCAAGTGGCGGGCCGTGACAATATCCAGGCGGATTACCTCAGCAGGCATGCCGTAGATCCAGGGGAGTGGGAGTTGAACGCAGCTGTGTTCCACGCCCTCGTTCTCCGGTGGGGACAGCCGGTGATGGACTTGATGGCTACCTTCGACAATGCGAAAGCCAGTCGGTTCTTCAGCAGGAGGCGGGAGCGTATGTCCGAAGGCCTCGATGCTCTGGTTCAGCCATGGCCGTCGGTAGGGCTGCTCTGTGTTCCCCCCGTGGCCCTTGATAGGTCGTGTTCTACGACGCATAGAGGGTCACGCGGGACGAGTAGTTCTGGTGGCTCCAGATTGGCCACGGCGCCCGTGGTATGCGGATTTGATCCGTCTGCTGGTGGACCGGCCTTGGCGCCTTCCGGTGCGGGAAAATCTCTTGTCTCAGGGTCTGCTTCTCATGCCGGACGTGGCTCGCTTCTCGCTTACGGCTTGGCTCTTGAGCGGGAACGGCTGATGCACAAAGGTTATGCGCCGACCGTCGTTGACACTCTCCTTCGGGCGAGACGCTCGTCCACTTCTCTAGCGTACATGCGCGTCTGGCGGCTGTTTGAACATTGGTGTGAGGAGCGCGGACTTCGGCCGGCGGGCTCCTTGGTGCCTGATATCCTGTCTTTGCTGCAGGGTGGTTTTGATAAAGGTTTGGCGTACGCTACGCTCAGGGTGCAAGTTGCGGCTCTGGCGTGTTTTCGGGGTAGGATTAAGGGGATGCTCCTCTCTCGTCATCCCGATGTTTTGCGCTTCCTCCGAGCCGTTCAGAATTTGCGTCCTCCGGTTCGTCCCATCGTTCCCGCTTGGGATCTTAATCTGGTGTTAGAGGCTCTCGCGCGTCCTCTCTTCGAACCCGTTCGAGTTGTGTCCTTTAAGGAACTTTCCTGGAAAATGGCTTTTTTGGTAGCCCTCTGTTCGGCTAGGCGGGTGTCTGATCTGCAGGCACTTTCTTGCAGGGAACCGTTTTTGCACTTCACTCGGGAGAAGGTGATGTTGCGTCCCGTACCCTCTTTTCTTCCAAAGGTAGTTTCCCGCTTCCATGTGAATCAGTCGATTTCTCTTTCGACTTTTCCGGATCGTGACGGGGCGCCCATCGATTCGGTTCTCAGGAAATTGGATTTAGGTAGGGTGCTTAGACGGTATCTTCGACGTACCCGGTCTTTTCACAAATCGGACAGGCTGTTCATTTTGTTTGGGGGTCCCCGGAAGGGGGGGCGCTGCCTCCAAGGCCTCCATTGTGCGTTGGGTTAAATGTGCTGTTTCAGCAGCGTACCGGGCGAGCGGCCACTCGCCCCCGGAGTTTTTCAGGGCTCATTCAACTCGTAGCCAGGCAACGTCCTGGGCTGAGCTGGCTCTTGTGCCTCCAGTGGATATCTGCAGGGCGGCGACTTGGTCGTTGTTGCACACCTTTTCGAAGCATTATCGGTTGGATGTGCAGGCCGCGGGTGATGCCACAGTCGGGGCGTCCGCGGTGGTTACGGGTCTCGCTGGTCCCTCCCAGGGATAGTTACTGCTTTGGTACTTCCCTCACTTGCCTGGACTGGCCCGGAGAGACGAAATGGAGGAAGAAATTAGACTTACCTGCTAATTGTCTTTCCTTGAGTCCTCTCCGGGCCAGTCCATGCCCCTACCCGGTGTTCAGCGAGTCTTATTGAGTTTCACGGCCGTGTCTGGCGACCCGGAGGTTTTCGAAGGGTCAGGTTTTTTTGGCCTTCCGCGGTTCGTCACGGCTTGCTATGGTCTGTGGGGCTCCCTCTTTTGGGAGGTCTCTCCTAGGGGTTTTGTCATTCGGGATTCGGCAGGTGAGTCCGCCCTGACGTATTCTCCATGTCATGAAAAAAAACAGGTACTCTTACATGCCGCGTCAACTTGCATGGCATGTGGGTAGCGGGGAGTGCCCTGGTTGGACTTTGGCTACAGTAGCCTACGGGGACTAGTAGTGTCCGAGGGTTCCTTTTGTTCTCTTTTCCTTTTCCTTTCTGCTGCTTTTCTAACTTTAGACTGAGGTTTAGTCAGTAGGGGGAGCCAGATACTGTTGCAGCAAAACTTCAGTTTTTTTCAGTCCTCAGCTGCTAGAGAAGGTTGACAACCCTCACCTGCCTGGACTGGCCCGGAGAGAACTCAAGGAAAGACAATTAGCAGGTTAGGTCTAATTTCTTCTTTCCATTCTGCATCATTGAGCTCTGGTACTTCTTTGTATTTTGAAAGCAGAAAAGCTGTAATCTGTGGAAGTAAGTCATAGAAATGTTTCAAAACTCTCCCTCGACTCAGCCAACGGACTTCTGTGTGGTACAGAACATCTTCATAGGCAACATTTAGCTTAGACAGAAATTCCTGAAATTGTCTGTCGTTTAGTGCATTAGCTCTAATGAAGTTAACACAAGATACCACAATTTTCATAACAGAGTCCCACTTCAGTGATTTACTACACAGCGCTTGTTGGTGGATGAGGCAGTGTATGGCTATTGGATGAGAATGGTTATGTTTGTCCATCTCTTGGTTAATGCGAGCAGCTAATCCTTTCTTAGACCCCACCATGCTAGGAGCACCATCAGTTGTCACACTGGCTAGTTTAGCCCAGTCCAGCTCCAAACCATTCACAGTTTGGCAAACCTTTTCATAGATATCCTCTCCTGTATTTGTTCCTTTGATGCTTTGCAGTGCAGCAAGCTCTTCTGTGACTTCGAAATAGTCATTTGTCCCACGAATAAAAATTAGAAGTTGTGCAGAATCACGAACATCATTGCTTTCGTCGAGTGCCAAGGAAAAATAGGAAAGTTTTTGCGGAGTTTTGCAAATGCTGATGCAAATTGTCTCCCATTTCTTCAATCCTTCGTGTAATTGTAGGTCCTGAAAGACTCACTGTACTAAATAAATCGGCCTTTTCTGAACACATCTCTTTGGTAACAGAAGGCATTCTTTAACAAATTCTCCCTCCACGAATGCTCTGCCAGTGCACGCTATTAGCTTGGCAACTTGAAAACTTGCTCGCAGTGATGAAATATTTAGCTGCTTCTGCTTCACAAAAGTATTTTGCTGAGTTGTCAATGTATTTTTCAGTTTTAATATTTTATCTTTTCTCACTTCTCCGACAAAACAATCATATTTATCTTTATGTTGAGTTTCATAGTGTCAATGCAAATTGTATTCTTTGAACACAGACACTATATTCTGACATATCAAACATACAGCTGTTTCCTTGTAGTGCATGAAAAAGTAATCATACGTCCACTGTTCTTTGAATATCCTACACTCCTAGTCAATTTTTCTCTTTCTTGATATCATTGTTTCCTAGGGATTCCAAATTGCTATTAGTAAAATACCAATATATATATATATACACAGCGCTACAAAAACAATATACCAGCAATAACTTTGCCCACACAGAGACATACAGACTGCACTGCCCATCAATGCAGTCTGATCAGTGTCCATCAATGCAGCCTTGTTCTTACCTCGGTCCTCAGGCAGCAGCAGGCTCTGCACGTCCCCCCCCTCCCCCATACCTCCGTCCAGCGCTGCGTCCTATCCCACTTCAGCCCACTTCAGTCATAACCCACCTATCAGCCCATTACCATTCCTAAACACTCCCCATCATCCCACTTCCAGTTCTAACTCCTCCATCAGCCCACCCAGTCCTAACCCCACCTATCAGTCCATTACCAGTCCTAAACACCTAGCGACATCAACTTAAACACAAAATAAAACAGGTGCAGACTGCGGAGCCTTCACGTGCAGCGGCGTCCCGCCCCCAAAGGAAGTAACTTTGCATACAACTTCCTTTGGGGGCAGGATGGAGTTGGATTATTTTTTTAGAAGTTGAAGTGAGGCGGCTACTTTGGGGGCAAAAATGCCGCCTTTGACATTTCTCCGCCTGAGGCAGCCGCCTCACTTTGCCTCATGGTAGAGCCGCCCCTGAGGACAGGCAGCGGCGGCAAAAACACCCGGCGGGCCGGATAAATGTCCTGGGCGGGCCGCAGTTTGAGGACCCCTGGTTTAGAGCTATATTCATAGAAACATGATGGCAGAAAAAGACCACATGGCCTATCTATAACAGTCCCCTTTTTTCTTTAATAGATCCTCTGTGTTTGTCCCATGCTTTTTTTCAGTTCAGATACTGTCCTGATCTCTACCACCTCCATTGGGAGACTATTCCACGCATCTACCACTCTTTCCGTAAAGAAATATTTCCGCATATTACTCCTGTCTCTATCCCCTTTTACCCTCATTCTATGTCTCCTCGTAGCAGAGCTTGTTTGCAATTGGAAGAGGCTCTCCTGTGCATTTATGATTGAGACATTTAAATACCTCCATGGCATATCATCTCTATCCTGCCTTAATATGTATACTTTAGAGTCTAAAGTATACATATTAAGATCCTTAAATCTATCCTCGTATGCTTTATAACGAAGACCACTACCCATTTTAGTAGCAACCTTCTGAACTGACTCCAACCTGTTTATGTCCTTTTGAAGGTGCGGGCTCCAGAATTGCACACAATACTCCATGTGAGGTCACACCAAAGACACTATCACCTCATTTCTTCTGCTGGCCATTCCTCTCCCTAAGCACCCAAGCATCCTTCTAGCTTTCACCGTTACCTTTTCTGCCTGTTTAGCTACTTTAAGATCATCAGACACAACCATGCCTAGGTCCTGCTCTTCTTCTGTGGACAGAAGTACTTCACCCCTATACTATATTGCTCCCTTGGATTGCTGCAGCCCAAATGCATGACCTTGCATTTTTTTAACATTAAATCTCAGCTGCCAAATTCTAGACCATTCTTCATAAGATATGCCATACTGGGTCAGACCAAGGTCCATCAAGCCCAGTATCCTGTTTCCAACAGTGGCCAATCTAGGGGTCATATGTACCTAGCAGTTTCCCCAAAAGACACAGGTTCCACAATGCTTGTACTGGGTCAAGCATTGATATCCTGGGTCCCTTCTTAATAATGGTTTGTGGACCTTTCCTCCAGGAACTTGTCCAAACCTTTTTTAAACCCAGCTACACTAACAGCCTTTACTACATCCTCCGGTAACAAATTCCAGAGTTTGATTACACGTTGAGTGAAAAAATATTTTCTTTTATTAGTCTTAAATAGTTTACCCTGTAGCTTCATTGCATGTCCACTAGTCTTTCTATATTCTGATAACGTAAACAATCGATCTATGTTTACCTGTTCCACTCCGTTCATTAATTTATAGACTTTTATCATATCTCCCCTCAGCCGTCTCTTTTCCAGGTTAAAGAGCCCTAACCTTTTTAGCCTTTTTTCATAGGAGTATCCTTCCATCCCCTTTCTTCAAGCTTAGCTAGATCCCTCCTCATGTCATGTACACCTTCCAGGATTTCTACTCAAATGCAGATTTTGGTATCATCTGCAGAGAGACAAACCTTATCCAACAGCCCTTCCGCAATATCACTATCAAAAATGATAAAAAGAATCGGACCAAGGATAGATTCCTGCGGCACACCACTGGTAACCTCCATCTCCTCAGAGTGAGATCCATTTACCTGTACCCTTTGCCGCCTCACATTTAAGCAGTTTCTAACCCAAGCAGTAACTTTAGGATCCATCCGTAGGGTGCTCAGTTTGTTTATAAGTCGCCTGTGTGGAATGGTGTCGAAATCTAAATACACCACATCTAGGGCTTTCTCTTCGTCCAACTCCCTGGTCACCCAGTCAAAGAAATCAATCGGATTTGTCTGACAAGATCTGCCTCTGGTGAATCCATGCTGCCTTGGCTCCGGTAATCAGTTGGACTCCAGAAACCTCACTATTTTCTCTTTCAGCAGCGTTTCCAATAATTTACTCACCACCGAGGTTAGACTAACTGTTCTGTAGTTTGCAACCACATCCTTACTTCCGCTTTTGTGTAAAGGGACCACATGTGCCTCTCTCCAGTCCTTTGGCACCACTCCCGATTCCAAAGAGACATTGAAAAGGTTGGTCAGTGTTGCTGCTAGAATGACCCCAAGTCCCCTCAGTATTCTTGGGTGTATCCCATCTGGTCCCATCTCTTTGTCTACTTCAAGTTTAGCTAGTTCCTCAAGAACGCAGTCTTCTGAAAATCGTTCAAGATGCCCTTCACTTCTGCTCCTGTTTGTGGGTGTTTTCTGAGGTCCTGCTCCTGTTTCTTCATCTGTAAACACAGAACAGAAATATTTGTTAAGCAATTCTATTTTATCCTTATCGGCTTCTACATATTCCTCCCCTTCACCCTTGAGTCTGACAATGCCACTTTTGCCCTTCCTATTTTCACTAACTTTGCTAGCTTCTTTAATTTTTTCAAAATATAATTGCCTGTCTTCCTCTCTCTGTGATCTCTTGTATTTCACGAAGGCCTCCCTCTTATTCTTCACCTTCTCAGTTACTACTTTTGAAAACCATAGCGGTCTCCTACACCTTTTACCTTTTATTTAGCATTTTAACAAAAAGGTTGGTTGCCCGTAAAATATCCCCTTTCAGTTTTGCCCACTGTTTTTCTACATCCCCCAACTGTTCCCATCCCGCTAACAACTCCTTGAGGTATTGGCCTATCTTGGCAAAGTTAGTTTTCCTAAAGTCTAAGACCTTCGCTTTTGAATGGATTGTATCAGCCATAGTCCTAATACTGAACGACACCATCTGGTGATCACTGGATGCGAGATGATCTCACACTATATAACATCAAAAACACTTTCACCATTGGTAAGCACCAAATCCAGTATGGCCCCTTCACGTGTGGATTCTGTTACCAATTGCCTGAATAGTTCTCCCTGTAGAGAATCCAGGATCTCCTTACTTCTAGATGGTACTGCAGCAGGGATGTGCCAATCAACATCTGGCATATTAAAATCCCCTATCAGTAGCACTTCCCCTTTCCCGGCAGTGCTGTGTGTATCTTCAATTAAATCTCCGTCCTCCTCTTCTCCCTATGAAGGAGGGCTGTATATCACACTAATGCAAATAGATTTCTCTTTCCCTCTTTCTAATTTAACCCACAATACCTCCTCTTTCCCTTTTAAGCCCTGCATTTCCATAGCTTTTAATATTATTTTTTTTGTAACATAGAAACATAGAAATATGATGACAGAAAAAGACCACATGGCCTATCTAGTCTGTCCTTCTATATCAACAACTACAACAGTCCCCTATCTCCACGATGCAAGCTTCTCTGCCTTGACCGTTACCCTCAACAGGGAGTATTGAAGAGAACACCACCTCTGCACCAATCTGCTTCATCCTCTGTCCCAGAGCCATGAAGTCACTTTTGATATGCTCAAAAGGATACCTGGCAGTATCATTTGTGCCGACATGGATGAGCAACATTGGGTAATAGTCAGTGGGCTTGATGAGTCTCGGCAAACTCTCCGTAACATCTCGGATTTTGGCACCTGGCAGACAGCATATCTCTCTGGACATTAAGTCTTTTATGTCTCAGTACCCCTTAGAAGAGAGTCACCATCCACCCTTACTGTTTGCTTCCCTTTTGGTCACCGATTCTGCAACATTTGAGGGCTCGAGCTCTGATTCTTCCCTTTCCTGGGACACTTTCACCTCTTCCACTTCCAGGGTTGCATAATGGTTCTTCAGTTCAAGAGCTGAAGGAGCAGGATTGGTGTTTCTGCAGGCCCTGGTGACTCGTGTCCAACCTTTGTCATTCTGTAGTCTCCCATCTTCTCCTTTGCTGGAGAGCATGGATGTTTCAAGAAGCATTTCATTAATGTACGTCTCACTGTCTTGAATGCTCCTCAGCCTCACCACCTCTTCTCTGAGCTCCTTCACGTGTTTCCTGAGAGGTTCAGCATGCAGGCATCCTGCACATGGAACGGATCCTTCAACTGGCATTGGGATCTCTGTCTGGAGAGAGGCAGAAGCTGTAACTGGGGCAACAGCATTGGCAATATGATTTTTCCCAGCCATTGTTCAGTTGGTGGAGCATTATTAAGAAGGGACCCAGGATACCGGTGCTTGACCCAGTACAAGCATTATGGAACCTGTGTCTTTTGGGGAAACTGCTAGGTACATATGACCTAGATTGGCCACTGTTTGAAACAGGATACTGGGCTTGATGGACCTTGGTCTGACCCAGTATGGCATATCTTATGTTCTTATGTTGAAGCAAAAGAGAGAAAGAGACCTACCAAAGTACCAGCTTGTTTCCCAGTTGTCCTTTCAGAAAAAAAAACAATTAACCTCTTTAAAGTGTTTTCTAAATGTGCTATTCCAAGTCCCTGTGTATAGCTAATTGGGGAGGTGCCCTATAAAGCAAGACTGCTCACATGGGGTGGGTGGGAGTTGGGGCGTAGGGAGGGAACTAACACCTGAGGTGGTGTCAGCAGCTTCAAAGAGCTGAGAAAGATACTGGAAGCAGAGTTTCTAAACTCACAGCACTAAAGAAAATATTTTGCCTTTTGAACTAAGGCACCAAAAAGAATGTAACTTTGTTTTAAAAATGTACTAAAACCCCTTTTAAGAGCTCTTAGACAGAGAACTAGTAATTAATAACCACACACCCTTACCTTTGCTTGAAATGCAGAGCCTCTCTTAGGAGTGCCTCAGTGTGCAAGGCTCTGAAGCCCTTTATGCATTACGGACAAGTTGTAAAGATATGGGAACGTTGCATTTTTAGAGAAGAGCTTTGAAGAAATATGAATGTTATTTGCAAGAGGAGATGGGCATAGCTGCTGTTAAGTGATTTTTCCACAGTTGAAGATAAAATTATTATTGCAAACATCTTTATTTATATTGTTGTGGGTCCCAATTGTTTTTTGGTGTAGTAGTAGTAGTAGTACATCTCTCCAGGACTGGAACCAGCAGAAGCAATAGCAATAAACCTAAACAGAAGTGCAGCCTGAAGGGAAGCTTCTGAACTCCTGTGTACTGTGCTCTGAAAGTGCAGCCAGTCCTGCTGTGATACAAACAATAAGTCTGCATTGGAGGGGGTGGGACGGCTGCACTTTCGGAGCACAGTATACAGGGTTTCAGAACCTTCCTTCTTCCATGTTATGCTTCTGTTATGTATTATTGTCATTTCTGCTACTACTGGTCCTGGAGAGATGTTGCTGTAATGGTCGGGGCTGGAGTTTGTAGACTAACTTGGGGTGCTTTCTGCCATTCTCCAAAGTTTTTAGATATCAAAGAAATAACCTCACACTTGCATCACTATCATTTCAAGAGAGAAAAATATTTTTTACCAAAAATACTTTTTTGTTGCACCTACTTTTAATTCCTAGCACAATTTTATATATGCCAGTGACAGAATGGTCCTTTTTAGTGTATATTACATAAAACCCCTTTGTGAACAATCCTTAATTATATTTTGATGTCCTTAAAGTGTATTACTAACGTTCCAACTTGTCCTGATATTTATTTATAAAACAAAAGCCCACTATTTACCTAGTATTTTTTCAGTGCAAAAGCAGACACCATACTGCATTTTGAACTGTTTTGCAATTTGAACTGTCTGCATTTTACATTCTGCAGTTCTGTTTCAGGGCTAAAATATATAACTTATTTGTGTTTCCGTTGCTTGATCAACAACTAACGAGAAAACCACCACCACCAATATTTGCTCCATTACACAGATGGCTCTTATATATTTTATTTATTTATTTACATTCTCTTATATACCGCGCTATTCTGCATCAGTGCGGTTTACATTGAACAAACTGAAATTACATTGAACAGGCATTATATCTTGGAGATAACTATTTTACAGGGAATATGGGCTAGGGAGGGTTAAGTGGCTTGCCCAAGACCACAAGGAGCACCTGTGGGACTAGAAACCCCAGTCCTTCCGGCCCAAGGTTGCTGTCCTCTAGTGGGATTTGAACCCCCGACCTTCCAGCCTGAAGTACCTTGCCCCAACCACTAGGCCACTCCTCCACTCTTATCTGGTCACATGATTCAAAGTAATATGACAAAAGATATCTATTCAAATCAAGAGCAACATTCTTTTCTGTTTACTTCATATCTTGCTCCGTCTGTCTTGTTAGGGTTCTTTTTCTTCTCAGTTATCCGTTGCCTTCCCACTACTAAGGTACCTGGGGAATAAGCACCTACACAGAGTAAAGCGTGCAAGGCGTTTATTCCAATGAGACAAAGGAAGTTCCTTTCTTATATACTGTGAAACAAACAGTACGAGCATTTGCCTCTCGGTTATCTGTTTTATGTGGGAGGGAGTGGCCCGCTTTAGTGAAGCTGTGGCCCCCTGAAGGGTCCACTGATCCTCACACTGTGTCCCTAGTCCACCAGATTGTAGTAAAGGAGCACCTGGATCAGTTTCCTTACATTGATTCATGGCTGGCTGTATGCCAGAAGCAGCCAAAATGGCTGCAGCGCTGCCATGAGGATCAGTGTAAGATAATGGTGGCAGCTGCCAGCTGCAGGGTACTGTCGCATCTGGATTCCCAACTTCGCCAGAATTGCAAAGCCCCTCTATGAATCTACAAGAGGGCCAGAGACTAGTCCCCTTGAATGGGGACCAGACAACAGAGGGCCTTCGAACAGTTGAAGAGGGCGTTATTATCTTCACCAGCCCTAGGCCTCCCGGATGTCACTAAGCCCTTTACTCTCTATGTGCACGAAGCAGCAGGAACAGCGCTGGGGGTCTTGACTCAACAACTGGGATCTTGGCCACATCCAGTCGCCTACCTGTCTAAACAGCTAGATCCGGTGGCCAAGGGATGGCCACCCTGTTTAAGGGCAATAGCAGCAACAGCCTTATTGGTGGAAGAATCTGATAAATTGTCTATGGGCCAAGACCCCTCTTAGTTACTGTCCCACATTCAGTCCAAAACTTACTGGAACATAAAGGAAATCACTGGTTTACTGGTTCCCGAATGTTAAAATACCAGAGCATGTAATGGGGAAATCCCAGGGTGCGAGTAACAACTAGCAAAGCCTTAAATCTTGCTACATTCCTGCCTATCGGCCCGGGACCACCTGATCACGATTGTCTGGAAGTAATGGATTTGGTATTCTTCAGTCGCCCTGATCTAACAGACGTACCCTTAAGCAACCCGGATGAGACCTACTTCGTGGACGGTAGCAGTCTGGTGCTGGAGGGCCGTGGGTGTGCAGGGTACGCGGTGGTGACGATGGAAGTGATAGTCGAATCTCAGCCTTTGCCCTCTGGCACATCTGCACAAAAGGCGGAACTCATTGCCCTTACCCGAGCCCTGACCCTTGGGACTAACCTTCATGTGAATATATACACAGACTCCCAGTACACCTTCACCACTCTCCATGCTCATGGTGCTCTATACAGAGAAAGGGGGCTAATCACTGCAGCTGGCTCTGAGATAAAGAACAGCCCCCAGATATTGGCCTTGCTGGACGCAGTCTGGTATCCCAAAGTTGTAGCCATCATGCACTGTAGAGGCCATGAGAAGGGAAATAGTGAGGTGGCCAAGGGTAATAGATGGGCTGATATAGAAGCCCGGCGAGTTGCAACTGCATCCTTGTCACAGCCTTTCCCAGAGGGCTCCCAAGACCTACAAGCCCCCCTGTTCCCGGTCCCGCTAAGCCAATGGGCCCCGAGATACACCACATGGGAAATGGATTTCTTCTGTCAGAAGGAGGGTGGAGTATTACACGCCGATGGCTGGATAAGGCTACCTGGAAAGGGGACATTTCCAGTGATAGTCATCCCGGACAGCCTTGCCCCAGCCTTCCTGTCATCATTAAGAACATAAGATATGCCATACTGGGTCAGACCAAGGTCCATCAAGCCCAGTATTCTGTTTCCAACAGTGGCCAATCTAGGTCATATGTACCTAGCAGTTTTCCCAAGAGACACAAGTTCCACAATGCTTGTACTGGGTCAAGCATTGATATCTTCGGTCACTTCTTAATAATGGTTTATGGACCTTTCCTCCAGGAACTTGTCCAAACCTTTTTTAAACCCAGCTACACTAACAGCCTTTACTACATCCTCCGGTAACAAATTCCAGAGTTTGATTACACGTTGAGTGAAAAAATATCTTCTTTTATTAGTCTTAAATAGTTTACCCTGTAGCTTCATTGCATGTCCCCATGTCTTTCTATATTCTGATAAGGTAAACAATCGATCTACGTTTACCCGTTCCACCGTTCATTAATTTATAGACTTCTATCATATCTCCCCTCAGCCGTCTCTTTTCCAGGTTAAAGAGCCCCATTTCATCAAGCTACTCACTTTGGCAAGACAGCTATGGAAACCGCCCTCCGCCCACATTTCTTTGTTTCCTGCTTATCCTCCATAGCTGCCGCAACTGTTAGGCAATGCACCACATGTGCTAAGAATAATGCTCGTCAGGGTCCCTGCCAACCCCCAGGGGTTCAGTCTTATGGGGTCATGCCCATGGGGAATATCCAAGTTGATTTTTCAGAAATGCCTCGAACAAATGGATACCGGTATCTGTTAGTTTTGGTTTGTACCTTTACGGAGTGGGTGGAGGCATTCCCTGTCCGTACAGAAAAAGCCAGGGAGGTAACTAAGGTATTATTACATGAAATCATTCCCCGTTTTGGACTTCTAGTAGTAATGGGATCCGATAATGGACCTGCATTTGTGGCCCAAATAGTACGGCAGGTAGACAAGGCCTTGCAGATTGATTGGAAGCTACATACAGCTTACCGCCCGCAGAGTTCAGGGAAGGTAGAACGTATGAACCGTACCATAAAATTGCACTTAGCGAAACTGTGTCAGGAGACCTCATTGAAGTGGCCCCTATTGCTCCCTGTAACCCTGCTTCGTATACGATCAGCCCCATGTAAGGGTATCGGTGTTTCTCCCTTTGAAGCTGTGTATGGCTGCCCTGCACCCCTTATACAGGGCGTCCATGGAGACTTGAATCAGATAGGCTCAGAAATAACCCGACAGGAACTGTTGGCTCTTAGTTCTGTTTTGCAGGAATTGCACCAGTGGGTTCAGGAACGACTCCCCATCAACCTGACAGAAACACTCCATACACATCAACCTGGTTCGCGAGTGTGGGTCAAGGAGTGGAAGAAGAACTTGCTGACACCTCAGTGGCGAGGCCCATATACTGTTCTGCTGGCCACCCCTACGGCTATCAAGGTGGCCGAAATTGCTCCGTGAATCCATCATACCCGTGTCAAGGCTGCTGCACCAGAATCTGTTCCAGCCTGGACCTCTATCCCGATTCCGAACCAGCCCCTGGGTTTAAAATTTAGAACACTTCTGCCCAAAGATTGATTTCATCGGACAACTGACGGGCTGTATACTGCCTGGAAGACTAACCACCTCATACTCCAAACCAGAATGAATAAAGGTGCCTTGGCTCTTCTCCTACCCTTATTGTGGACCTGTTCTCAGCCAAGCATGAAGACCACTAACACAGCAATATTACTCGCCCGAACTGCCTTAAATATGACAGACTTTTGCATACGTAATTCTTTGCAAGCAGGGGCTTTTCTGTCAACCTGTCTCATTGTTGTGCCTTCTAGTTTATGTGAAATGCAGAATTTTACTATACTTAACAATCTGAACTGTAAACTGCCTGGAGTTTATTTTTCTACCTTTTTCAACTTTCTTGGGGTCACTCGACCTACCTCAGCTCATTTTAACCGGATTCCTTTCTCCTTACAGGTAGTTTCCACTCTAAATGCTACTGATTGTTTCCTTTTTGTACATGGCAAAGAAAGAGGATTTAAGAATTTTCTGAAAGGAATTCTTTTTATTAAAGCTAATTAATCTGTGAACCCACTATTTTTTGTTAAATCAGTCAGGGCCTAGTAGCAGCAGTTTAAGTTTACATTTAAAACACAGAAGAGAGCTTTCTGGTTAAATTTCATACCCAGCAGAGAGCTTGTAGTTTAAATTTAATAATCATTCAGGGCCTAGCATCAGCAAAGTACTTTTAGTTTAAATTTAAAACACAGAAGACAGCTTTCTGGTTAAATTTAGAACCCAGCAGAGAGATTGTAGTTTAAATTTCATAAGAAGTTAGAGCCTAGCAGCAGCAAAGAGCTATAATTTAAATCAAATAAGAATATAGCTTACCTCAGCAGCACAGGGCAGGGTACTGTATAGCAGCCCTCTTTTAATAAGTGTTATTTCCCTCCCTCCCTCCCTCCCCACACCCACCGACCACTGGGATAATCGTAGCTTTATAGGTACTTACACATTTTAACAGACAGGAGGTGCTCTCAGGTGAAGTTCGTTACCCAAATCAGTCATACACTAAGGACCTGAGATTAATTAAGCTTCAGGTGAACAAGGTATATTAAACGTATTAGGTACAGTTTTATTGGCAACCCTTAGTAAGTAAAGAACTTAAAGATCTAAACAAAAACGTAAAACTAAGATGCAGACAGCAGTCCAGCAGCGAGATGGGGGCTTTCCAGTCTTTTGCATTGAGTGTCATATGTATGATTTTTTCCCAGTTGGTGAGAGGTCTTACGTGTGCACTAGGTGCAAGGAGCTCTTTGCTCTCAGGGAACGAGTCCGTTCTCTAGAGGATAGAGTAGCAGACTTGGAAAACATAAGACAGACAGAGAGGTACATAGACGAGACCTACAGGGATATAGTCCTGAAGTCCCACCTCCAGTCTGGCAGCATCCCTGTTGCCATGGAGGAGAGAGGTCACGTGACAGGAGAGCATCACCCTGGTGTGGCAGGAAGTGATCCTGTAACTAGGACCTGTCCTCCAGGTGATGTAAAATCCTCTCACACCGAGGAAGTTTCTCCAGGGCCATGTGCCCATGAGGGAAGGGTTAGGACAGCCGTTATAGTTGGTGATTCGATCATTACACATGTAGATAGCTGGGTGGCTGGTGGACGTGAGGAACGCTTGGTAACATGCCTGTCTGGTGCGAAGGTAGTGGACCTCACGCGCCACCTAGATAAGGTCTTAGATAGTGCTGGGGAGGAGTCTGCTGTCTTGGTACATGTCGGTACCAATGACATAGGAAAATGTGGCAGGGGGGTTCTGGAGGCTAGATTTAGGCTTTTAGGTAGGAAGTTGAAATCCAGAACTTCCAGGGTAGCATTCTCCGAAATGCTTCCCGTTCCACATGCAGGACCCAAAAGGCAGGCAGAGCTCCGGAGTCTCAATGCGTGGATGAGACAATGGTGCAGAGATGAGGGTTTTGGATTTGTTAGGAACTGGGGAACATTCTGGGGAAAGGAGGGGCTCTTCCGAAGGGATGGGCTTCACCTTAAGCAGGATGGAACCAGGCTGCTGGCATTAACCTTTAAAAAGGAGATAGAGCAGCTTTTAAACTAGATAATAGGGGAAAGCCGACAGTCGCCCAAGAGCGGATGGTTCGGAAGAATGTATCCTTGAAGGATACTACCAAAAGCAGAGAGGTTCCAAAAAAGAGTAAAGTAGCCCAAATGCCCTCAGGTATGGAACAGACAAAGCTTAAAGATCCCAAATTACCCATGTCTACCAATAGCCAAATTAATATGAATAAAATACAGTCTCTAAAATGCTTGTATGCAAATGCTAGAAGTCTAAAAAATAAGATGGGAGAGTTAGAATATATAGCACTAAATGAGAGGTTAGATATGATTGGAATATCAGAGACATGGTGGAAGGAGGACAACCAGTGGGACACTGTGATACCTGGGTACAAACTATATCGTAATGATAGAGCTGATCAAATTGGTGGAGGGGGTTGCGCTCTATGTTAGAGAGGGCATTGAGTCAGAAAGGATTAGTTTTGCAGGAAACAAAATTTGCTGTAGAATCTCTATGGATTGAAATTCCATGTAAAAAGGGGAAGGTGATGGCAGTGCCGGGTGTACTATCGACCACCCGGCCAGAATGACCAAATGGATGATGAAATGCTCAAAGAAATCAAGGAAGCTAACAAAAGTTACAGTGCAGTAATAATAATAATGGGTGATTTCAATTACCCCGGTATTGACTGGGTCAGTGTCACGGCAGGACATGCTAGGGAGATAAAGTTCCTAGATGACATAAATGACTGCTTCTTAGAGCAGCTGGTTCATGAACCGACCAGAGGGGAAGCCATATTAGACCTGGTCCTTAGTGGAACACCAGATCTAGTGCAAGAGATAAGGGTGTTGGGGCCACTTGGCAATAGTGATCATAGCATGATCGCCTTTGATTTAATTAGTGGAGGAGGGATAGTACGGAAATCTACAGTACTACCTTTTAACTTTCGAAAGGGAGACTATGATAAAATGAGGAAAAGAGTTAAAAAACTAAAAGGAGCAGTTGCAAAGGTTAAAGACTTACATCAAGCTTGGGTGTTGTTGAAAAATACTATCTTGGCAGCCCAGACCAGCTGTATTCAACGCTTTAAGAAAAGTGGAAGGAAGTCCAAAAAACTGCCAGCATGGTTTAAAGGTGAGGTCATAGAGGCGGCTGTTGCCAAAAAAGCATCTTTCAGGAAATGGAAAAAAGAGCCAAACGACGAAACCTGGGAACAGCACAAGCACTGGCAAATCAAATGCAAGGCACTGATAAAGCAGGCAAAGGGAGAATTTGAGAAGAAGCTTGCTGTGGAAGCAAAAATGTGAAATTAAGATTTTTTTCAAGTACATTCGCAGCAAAAAACCTGTGAGAGAGTCAGTTGATCCATTAGATGATAGAGGAGTTAAAGGGGCACTAAGAGGCGACAAGGCGATAGCGGAGAGACTGAATGAATTCTTTGCTTCAGTCTTTACTGAGGAAGATGTAGGGAAGTTACCCATAACTGAAGTGGTATTTAAAGGTGCGGAAGAATTGAAGGAAATATCGATACATCGGGAAGATGTATTACAACTATTAGATAAACTGAAGAGTAGCAAATCACCTGGACAGGATGGTATACATCCAAGGGTGTTGAAAGAACTGAAATATGAGATTGCAGACCTGCTATTAGTAATCTGTGAATTATCATTAAAATCATCTCTAATACCTGAAGATTGGAGGATCGCCAATGTAACACCAATTTTTAAAAAGGGTTCCAGTGGTGATCCAGGAAACTACAGACCGGTGAGCCTCACGTCAGTACCAGGAAAAATGGTAGAAACCATCATAAAGAATAAAATTACTCAGCATGTAGATAGTCATGGCCTAATGGGAGACAGGCACCATGGCTTTAGACAAGGAAGATCTTGTCTTACTAATCTGTTATGTTTTTTTGAAAGTGTGAATAAACAGGTGGGTAAAGGTGAGTCAGTTGATATATTGTATCTGGACTTTCAGAGCCTTTGACAAGGTCCCTCATCAGAGACTTTTGGCAAAACTAAAGAGTCATGGGATAGGAGGCAATGTGCTACTGTGGATCAAGAACTGGTTAAAAGATAGAAAGCAGAGGGTTGGGCTAAATGGCCAGTTTTCCCAATGGAGAAAGGTGAATAGTGGTGTACCCCAGGGATCTGTGCTGGGTCCGCTGCTTTTTGATATACTCATAAATCTGTGGAAGGTAGCGGTATATAAGCAACTGTTAAATAAATAAATAAATGGAAAGTGGAGTAACGAGTGAGGTTATCAAATTTGCAGATGACACAAAACTATTTAAAGTTGTTAAAGCCCAAGAGGATTGTGGAAAATTGCAAGAGGATCTTGATAAATTAGAAGACTGGGCATCAAAGGGCAGATGAAATTTAATGTGGACAAGTAAAAAGTTATGCACCTAGGGAAGAACAACCCAAACTATGGTTACACAATGCAAGGTTCCATATTAGGAACCACCACCCAGGAAAAAGATTTAGGCATCATTGTGGATAACATGTTAAAACCCTCGGCCCAGTATGCAGCGGCAGCCAAGAGAGCAAATAGAATGCTAGGTATCATAAGGAAAGGAATGGAAAATAAAACAAAAGATATTATAATGCCTCTATATCGTTCCATGGTGAGACCGCACCTTTAATATTGTGTGCAATTCTGGTTGCCGTATCTTAAAAAGGATATAGAGTTATTAAAAAAGGTTCAGAGAAGAGCCACCAAAATGGTAAAGGGGATGGAAGGGATACTCCTATGAAGAAAGGCTAAAAAAGTTAGGGTTCTTTAACCTGGAAAAGAGACGGCCGAGGGGAGATATGATAGAAGTCTATAAATTAATGAATGGAGTGGAACGGGTAAAGGTAGATCGATTGTTTACGTTATCAGAATATAGAAAGACTAGGGGACATGCAATGAAGCTACAGGGTAAACTATTTAAGACTAATAAAAGAAAATATTTTTTCACTCAACGTGTAATCAAACTCTGGAATTTGTTACCGGAGGATGTAGTAAAGGCTGTTAGTGTAGCTGGGGTTTAGAAAAGGTTTGTACAAGTTCCTGGAGGAAAGGTCCACAAACCATTATTAAGAAGGGACCTAGGATATCAATGCTTGACCCAGTACAAGTATTGCGGAACCTGTGTCTTTTGGGGAAACTGCTAGGTACGTATGACCTAGATTGGCCACTGTTGGAAACAGGATACTGGGCTTGATGGACCTTGGTCTGACCCAGTATGGCATATCTTATGTTCTTATGTTTTTATAACATGTCTAACGCTGAATTATCATGTAGTTCTATTACAAAAGTATACAATGCTTACTCAGAAATGTATCTTCCCTTAGACTGGTTTTTGATATGTGGAAGAATGACTTACACCTATGTTCCTATAAATGCTACCGGTGGTCCTTGCACATTTGGCAGGCTTACGACTGCCGCTTTCCTCCATGCGCCCAGCGTAGCCAGGGTTGGTCCCAGATGTCCCCGCTCTGTCCCTATGCCCCCGACTTGTGACTCAAATGTAGAACCCTACAGTGAGGAGACAGCCCTGGGGCTGTCACTATCAATCGTCGGGACACCCGGTTTAGCCCTATACAACTCTATGGAGATAAGCCGGCTCGCTTGTTCACTAGCCAAATCCCTTAATCTGACCTCAACCATACTGGCCACCATGAGTCATGAAATGTCCGTCATACGCACGACAGTTCTACAGAATAGGATGACCATTGATTTCCTGTTGTTACGCCTTAATCATGGGTGTGAAGACTTCGAGGGGATGTGTTGTTTTAACCTCACTGACAATAGTGTATCCATTGAACGTTCAATCCAAGACCTACGGGACTTAGCAAAACATATCGCGGACCCGTCCATGGGACTGGGGACGGGATGGTTTGTAAAATTGGTTGGATAGAGGGCCTTAAAACCCTAGCTATAGGGGATTCCCTCCTTTTCCTGGTATGTGCCCTCTTAACATGCTGTATCCCTGTTCTTTACCGTTTTCTCACCACCACCCTTGACGCCTTAGTAGAGCGCAAGGCAACTACCTCTGTCATGGCCCTGACCCAAGATACCCCTCTACAGCCTGCTCCTGGTAGTACTGCCCTCTACCGCCCATAGCAGTTGAGGTCTCACAATAAAAGGGGGGAGTGAGGCAGCCAGGAAGGTAGCAGTGAAAACACCCCTCCCTCCCCCACCGAGCTTGAGCCGCCACAGTGCAAAGAAACGTAAGCACAAACCTTTCCCCTTGAAACCAGCAGACCAGAGCATACCGGTTAGACAGACTACACAGGAAAGTTTTGTGAAAGCTCCCCCAAAAGCTGCTGATTGGCGAGAAGGAGATATCTGAGACAAATGAGAAGGTAACATGTTTTAGGGAAACTGTTCTGTATATAAGACAGAGTTGGGCGCCATTTCGGGGCTCAGATCTTTTGTCCAGGGTGCCGGCTCTGTCTGAGACTGTGTACACAATAAAAGATCTTGTTTGCATACTAGTCTGTCTGTGTGTGTTTCCTTCCGCGGGTGTGAGGGACTACTGCCTGTTGATTCCTGCTTCAATGAGTCATACCTCCTATCTATTAGTCCAGCAATATCATAGAGGGCATGACCCCAGCCCTGACCTGCAATTTATCACATACACATTCTTTACAGGGTCAGATGATATAGTAGAAGTTTCCAGGCGTAGAAAATAACATTATCATAGCACTGTCACAACAAGCCTGCTGCCTTACACATTCTTACCCCCTTACAATCCCCCCTTGTGGTGCTATGTGCGCAACATAGGGGGAGACAAAACATCTTAGCCATGGCTTGAAAGAGAAAGAGAGAGAAAAGCTTAGAAACAACATATAGCAAATCAAGACAGAGAAGTGGGAAATATGGCAAGGGTAAAGTAGATAGAATATTTTTTCAATATCAACTAGGTACGAAGTATGGGCGGATTATTATTGCCATTATTACGTTTGGTCGGGGAAGATGGGACACGGGAATAGTAATAAGGAAAACACTCTGTGGCCGAGGGGGGCGGCGACATAGAGAGCAGGCAAGAGACAAAGAGCAGCAGGTAATAAGAGCTATGAGTAAAAGGTTAACAGCAAAGGTAAGTAATCTGCGTAACGCGGGACCTGAACTGGAAAAACAAGAAATAAGAGGATCACCAATTATCAGCAAAAGGGGCTGTAAGTTGGGATGCAAGATTACGCAGCAGGCTTGTTAGATCTGTTACTCTTATCAGTTCTCCATACAGAGGGGACTGATTTCGCCTGCATATTCAGGGCTTTTTCTACTGTATATCTGTCCCATGGATTTCAATCTACTAGTTACATGCAGAGGGTAGTGGAACAAGAGGTGAGGGACTAACGACCTCAATCGTAAACCTTCAGTAACTACTACTCCCTCCACCAGCTACGAATCTGGTCTTGGATATTTTACCCAAACGTCTGCACCATTGGCCACCCGTAGATCCAAAAGCCATATGAGAAAAAAGCAGAAAAAATCTGAGATACAGAATATACAGTTACTTACCAAGGAAACAATAATAAAAAGATAACAATACATAAGACAAAATCATTCACAAAAGCCCCCAGTCAGTCTAATAGACCTCTTCCTATCTTCAGATAATTTGGTCCTGCTTCTCAGCAGTTCTTCAGGACTTTGTAGTGTGCTTCACCTTTCACTGAAGTTTAAGTTTGGTTTCTCCCAAAAGTTGAACCTCTCGGTCTCATAGGCGGATATCTTGGCCCTTTTCAATGTGACTCATGGATCCAGGTAGGGACTCCTTCCCACATTGCTGTGGTGTGTAGTTAGGAGTTCTTGGGATGGTCTGTTCCATCTGGATTCTGGGCAATTCCCTTTGCTGGAATCTCTGGATTGCAGTTAGTGACATGGCTCCAAGCCTCATTCAGAAGAGCAGCAACCAATATAAAATGAAAAGACTAAATATTCTAGATTAGATTTTGCAATGAGATAAACTTAATTTCATCCATATTTACTAAGATCATATCCCATAAATATTGCTTTATAAACGTTCAATGGTCTACCAGTAACTCTCGTATGGTGTCAACCCTGTCTCGCTGTTCAATAAACTCCTTATCTCTCTATCACTGGAGATTCATTTGCTGGTAGGAAATACTCCATTGTGCCCTTGACTGATCTTTACATGTTTAGCCCCCTTTGCACCGTTTACAGATCAGACAAGTTGCGCACACGTCTTCTGCAATTTTGACAAGTTTAGGATTATACCAATATTGTGAGAATTTGTGCATCTAATCATCCCCCTTTGCATGCCTGGCCAGGACATACAGAGGCAAAATGAGGCAAAAAAAAAAAAGCATCTGGAAGTACCACATGGCCAGTGTGGGTTTTCCAAAACTCATCAGGTGCAAGGTGCACCTAGCCTTTCTCCAAGTGTCTATTTCCAATTGTTGAGTATGTGTTGGGGCTTAGATAACGTCCTGAATTGAAGGTACTGGAGACAGCATAATTGAATAAAGTGCTCATCATTTTTTCGTTTACATATTCATTAGGTGGACACATCACTTCACCTCATTAAATTACCTTCATCAGTTTACTGTCCATCAGAGTCCTTTTTTATTAATATCCCACTTCACCCCTCACAACACCTTTTTCATCACTTGCATCATTCCACCAACTACATACATGTTTGTTTTTTTATACTATACTAATGTATCCTTATTTGATAAGGCTGCTAAGAACATCAAACGATTGTTAAAAGCTTAGTATTGTTATAAACAATTGGTAGGTGGAAGATATAAATTTTAGATTCTTCTCAATAAGCATAACAGTGTGAGTAAACGGTGCCCCTTTCCCACTAACTTAATTGGTCTAGTACTAAGTGGATATGTGCTCATTCTAAATAGCAACTGTCTAAACAATATAGGTAAAAGTCCTTACATTATAAAATGTTGTGAAATAATAGTTTTATAACATCAATCCCAATAGGAAGAAGTATGGCTTCTAACAGGACGGCCACATATCTCTCAGGTGTGACTAGAGTCTATCGTATACACTGTTCCCAGTGAGTATGCTGTAGGAAATTCAAAACATTTGAAGACTGATCTTGTAACTGCAGTGTCCACAAGGATTTGTGTAAGCTATCCATTAATTATGGTGTCAAAAGATCCTTTTGAGGTGAGAGGCCTAAGAGGGTACAAGGAATTTGTGGGTGAGCCACATGGCGATACTTTTCAGGTTCTTCTTGGCATACTCTCTCCTGCCTATTCATGTCTCTGCAGAGGGATAAATATACAAGGTTCATTTTCTTCAGGTCTTGTGGGTCCTCGAGGAAGCTTAGAGATGTCAGAATTCCAGTGGCCCAGATCATCACACTTGAAGCATCACGTTTATTGCCTTTTCCTAGGCTGTGGCCTCACCTTCTGCCTCTCTGTTTCTTTTTCCCAAACCTCTCCTGGATCATTGCAGACACGCAAGATTTTGTTTTGCCCAATCAACTCAAGTTAGTGTATTTGTTTTATTTTTATACAAATAAGCTAGGAAAAAAAAGATATTCTCATATTTTCTGGGAACTCAGTTCCATCTTTCTGCTAAATGTGATCTATGTGCTTGGGAACAAAGCAATTTCAGGTCAGCCTCTGTCCAAAATTCCAGCAAACTAAAGGGCAATGCAAATTCAAAAGAAACAGTAATGTTTACTCATCTTGTAATTGCTGAGTGTATACTGGACCTCTACAATGTACTGCTACAACAAGGATATTTGGTAACATAAGTGCAAGTGTATAAACTAAATAAAATTACTATCTCACAGTGCTACAACATATATCTGTTTTCTCAGGAACTGTACTCCTGAAACTGAGAGAGAAATCTTTCAAAACAAAGTACAATTTCTCTCTGGACACCAACATGTAAAATTCAAATACAGGAAAAATAGGTGAATTTATTCTAAAACCCAATATTGTAACAAATAAAACTGTAAAGATCAGTGTAGTTAACGCCTCTGGTATTACTGTCCTGTTCATCAGTCATCCTCTCACTTGGTTTGCAGCTTGTCGTGCTGTGAGGGCTTGCGTGCATCAGTGATGCTGAGAGCTAAACTATCGGTAGTTTAACTACTGGCAGGGTCTCCCAAGATGGACAGGTCTCAGCTGAGGTGCCAGACCAAGACAAACCACCCATCTGGGCAGCAGCAGAATGGGATAGTGTTGATGGCGGAGGATCACATTTTTGTGACAACGGCAACAACGCCAAACTTAAACTGCGCGGAAGAAAGGCCCGGCAATCTACTTCTGTATCTTGCCATGAAAACCCATTGGATAGTTACAACAAAACAAATTGTGCTATGGTGCTGGAAGATGAGACCCCCAGGTCAGAAGGCACTCAACTAGCTACTGGGGAAGAGCTGAAGACGTTTCAGAGTAAAGCCAGCATTTATGATGTGGTTGGATCAAAGCCCTCGGGAAGTCTGACTGCTGATGTAGCTGCGAATGAAATGAGAGTCAGAAGCTGTAAAGATGTCTTACGCATTGGAACATGGAACGTACGAAGCATGAACCAAGGGAAGTTGGAGGTGGTCAAGAATGAAATGGAACGTGTACAACTTGATCTGTTGGGTGTCAGCTAACTGAAATGGACTGGCATCGGGCACTTTGCATCAGATGATCACATGGTCTACTATGCTGGAAATGAAAGACAAAGAAGAAATGGTGTTGCATTTATAATAAAGAAGAAACTTGCAAGAACTGTAATGAAATACAATGCAGTCAGCGAACGTTTAATCTCTATTCGTCGACGAGGAATGCCTATCAACACAACTATAATTCAAGTATATGCCCCAACAGCTGCAGAAGAGAATGAAATTGAAGAGTTCTATGAACAAGTACAAGCTGAAATTGACAGAACATGCAAACAGGATATCCTGATAGTCATGGGTGACTGGAACGCAAAAGTTGGCAACAAAGAAGAAGGCAAAGTAGTTGGAAAATATGGACTTGGCAACAGAAATGAAGCTGGAGAAAGACTGATAGAATTCTGCAAGACCAATGATCTATTCATCTCAAACACCTTCTTCCAGCAACACAAGCGGCGACTGTACACATGGACTTCACCAAATGGATTGTATAAAAATCAAATTGACTACATCTGTGGAAGTCAATGATGGAAAAGTTCTATAACATCAACAAAGAAAACCTGGAGCCGACTGTGGTACAGATCATCAACTACTAGTATGCAAACTCAAGCTAAAGTTGAAAAAGAGCTAACCACTCATTAATGCAGCAAAATATGACCTTGAGAATATACCACTGGAATTTAAAGACTGCCTGCAAAATCGATTTGCTGCTTTAGATACAAATGACAGAGCTCCGGAAGAGTTATGGAATGACATCAAGAAGGTTGTGTTGGAAGAAAGCGAGAAGTCTCTACAAAAGGTGAAAAAGCAAAAGCGGCCAAAATGGATGATGGAAGAAACTCTGAAAATTGCCCAGAAATGCAGAGAAGCTAAAGCCAGAGGAGAAAGAAAGACAATCGCAGAACTCAACAGAGATTTCCAACATGCAGCAAGACAGGACAAGGAAAAGTAATACAATGACACTTGCAAGGAAATAGAAGCAGAAACTATTAGAGGAAGAACATGATCGGCTTTCCTAAAGCTACGAGAGTTAAAGAGAAAGTTCCAGCCTCTAATTGGAATGTTACAAGATGCTCAAGGTTCTATGTTGAATGATGCTGAGAAGATCAAGAAAAGGTGGAAGGAATATACAGAGTTTTTATATGATAAAGATCAAGTGGACCAACAGCCGTTTCAACCTGTACCTTATGATCGGGAACCATTGGTGATGAAAGAAGAAGTTGAAGCAGCATTGAAAGCCTTATCAAAGAACAAAGCACCAGGCATTGATAGCATTCCTATAAAAGTATTGCAGCAATCTGATGCAGCTGCTACCATACTTACAAGGCTCTGCCAAGAAATATGGAAGACAACATCATGGCCAACTGACTGGAAAAGATCTGTGTTTATACCAATACTAAAGAAAGGTGATCCAACTGACTGTGGAAATTATCGAACAATCGCTCTGATCCCAAATGCCAGCAAGATTTTACTGAAGATTATTCAAAAGAGACTACAACCATACCTGGAATAAGAACTACCTGAAGTGCAAGCAGGGTACAGGAAAGGGCGAGGAACGAGAGACATCATTGTGGATGTGAGATGGATCCTTGAAAAGACTAAAGAATACCAAAAGTATATCTATTTGTGCTTTATCGACTATAGCAAGGCTTTTGACTGTGTAAACCATGAGAAACTGGGCCACATTAAGAAGCATGGTTATACCAGAACACCTGATCGTACTCTTGCACAATCTGTACATTAATCAAGAAGCAACAATTCGAACGGAACAAAGAGAAACAGAATAGTTTAAAATAAGCAAAGGTATAAGACAAGGCTGCATACTTTCCCCCTACTTGTTTAATTTATATGCAGAGCAAATCATCAGAGAAGCAGGATAGTATGAATGGTGGAAGACTCATCAACCACCTTCGCTATGCTGATGATACTACATTACTGGTTGAAAGTGAAGATGATCTGAAACATTTGCTTCTCACAATCAAAGAACATAGTCTCAAAATGGGCCTGCACCTTAATGTAAAGAAGACAAAGATCATGACAACTGGCATAATCAACAAGTTAATTGTTGAAGGAGAAGAAATTGAAATTGTGAACAACTTTAACCTACTTGGATCAACTATCAATAAAGAAGCAACAAGCAGTCAAGAAATCAAACGATGCATTGTTCTTGGCAGAATGGCTATGAAAGACCTAGATAAGATTCTCAAGAGCAGAGATGTCTCTCTCTCCATACAAAGATTCGACTTGTTCAAGCCATGGTATTTTCAATAACATCATATGGATGTGAAAGCTGGACAGTGAAAATGACAGACAGGAAGAAAATTGATGCCTTTGAATTATGGTGCTGGCGGCGAATACTGTGTATACCATGGACCGCCTGAAGAACAAACCAGTCGGTACTAGAGGAGATCAAACCTAAGCTTTCTTTTAGAAGCTCAGATGACAAGACTTCGACTTTCATACTTTGGACACATCATGCGAAGAGAGAGATCATTAGAGAAAGACATCATGCTTGGCAAGATAGAAGGTCAACGCAAAAGAGGAAGGGCAGCAGTGAGATGGATTGATACAATAACAGCAGCTACGGGTACCAGTCTGTCAACAATGAGCCGCCTGACTGAAGACTGAACACAATTTAGGATAGCTATCCAGAGGGCAGAGATTAAGCGTTCGCTGACTGCATTGTATTTCATTACAGTTCTTGCAAGTTTCTTCTTTTTTATAAATGCAACACCATTTCTTCTTTGTCTTTCATTTCCAGCATAGTAGACCATGTGATCATCTGATGCAAAGTGCCTGAAGCCAGTCCATTTCAGTTCGCTGACACCCAACAGATCAAGTTGTACACGTTCCATTTCATTCTTGACCACCTCCAACTTCCCTTGGTTCATGCTTTGTATGTTCCATGTTCCAATGCGTAAGACATCTTTACAGCTTCTGACTCTTAATTCATGCGCAGCTACATCAGCATTCAGACTTCCCGAGGGCTTTGATCCAACCACATCATAAATGCTGGCTTTACTCTGGAAAGTCTTCAGCTCTTCCCCAGTAGCTAGTTGAGTGCCTTCCGACCTGGGGGACTCATCTTCCAGCACCATAGCACAATTTGTTTTGTTGTAACTATCCATTAGGTTTTCATGGCAAGATACAGAAGTAGATTGCCAGGCCTTTCTTCCGCGCAGTTTAAATTTGGTGGTGTTGCCGTTGTCACAAAAATGTGATCCTCCGCCATCAACACAATCCCATTCTGCTGCTGCCCAGATAGGTGGTTTGTCTTGGTCTGGCACCTCAGCTGAGACCTGTCCATCTTGGGAGACCCTGCCAGTAGTTAAACTACCGATAGTTTAGCTCTTAGCATCACTGATGCACGCAAGCCCTCACAGCACGACAAGCTGCAAACCAAGTGAGAGCAGCAAGCAGTCAAGAAATCAAACAACGCATTGCTCTTGGCAGAATGGCTATGAAAGACCTAGATAAGATTCTCAAGAGCAGAGATGTCTCTCTCCATACAAAGATTCGACTTGTTCAAGCCATGGTATTTTCAATAACATCTTGAAGGACTAGAAAAAGGGACTGTTACTTCTGGAGAGAGATCTGCGACTGTGAGTATATACTTCTGGTAATTTTCTAAAATAAATTCTTTGTATTAAAGCTAATTAATCTGTGAACCCACTATTTTTGGTTAAATCAGTCAGGGCCTAGTAGCAGCAGTTTACATTTAAATTTAAAACACAGAAGAGAGCATTCTGGTTACATTTGGAACCCAGCAGAGAGCTTGTAGTCTAAATTGAATAGTCACTCAGGGCCTAGCATCAGAAAAGTACTTTTAGTTTAAATTTAAAACACAGAAGAGAGCTTTCTGGATAAATTTAGAACCCAGCAGAGAGCTTGTATTTAAATTTCATAAGAAGTTAGAGCCTAGCAGCAGCTAAGAGCTATAATTTAAATCAAATCAGAATATAGCTTACCTAAGCAGCACAAGACAGGGTACTGTGTAGCAGCCCTCTTTTAATAAGTGTTATTTCCCTCCCTCCCCACACCCACCCACCCCCGGGATAATCGTAGCTTTAATAGGTACTTACATATCTTAAAAGACAGGAGGCGCTCTCAGGTGAAGCTCATTACCCAAATCAGTCATACACTAAGGACCTGAGATTAGTTAAGCTTCAGGTGAACAAGGTATATTACACGTATTAGGTACAGTTTTATTAGTATAAATATCCATAGCAACCCTTAGTAAGTAAAGAACTTGAATCTAAACGCAAACTTAAAACTAAGATGCAAACAGCAGTCCAGCAGCGGGATGAGGGCTTTCCAGTCTTTTGCATTGAGTGTCACATGTATGATTTTCTCCCAGTTGGTGAGAGGTCTTACGTGTGCACTAGGTGCAAGGAGCTCTTTGCTCTCAGGGAACGAGTCCGTTCTCTAGAGGCTGAAGTAGCTGACTTGGAAAGCATAAGACAGAGAGGTACATAGATGAGACCTACAGGGATATAGTCCTGAAGTCCCACCTCCAGTCTGGCAGCACCCCTGTTGCCATGGAGGAGAGAGGTCACGTGGCAGGAAGTGATCCTGTAACTAGGACCTGTCCTCCAGGTGATGTAAAACCCTCTCGCACCGAGGAAGTTTCTCCAGGGCCATGTGCCCATGAGGGAAGGGTTAGGACAGCCGTTATAGTTGGTGATTCGATCATTAGGCATGTAGATAGCTGGGTGGCTGGTGGACGTGAGGATCGCCTGGTAACATGCCTGCCTGGTGCGAAGGTAGCGGACCTTATGCGCCACCTAGATAAGGTCTTATATAGTGCTGGGGAGGAGTCTGCTGTCTTGGTACATGTCGGTACCAATGACATAGGAAAATGTGGTAGGGAGGTTCTGGAGGCTAAATTTACGCTTTTAGGTAGGAAGTTGAAATCCAGAACTTTCAGGGTAGCATTCTTCGAAATGGTTCCTGTTCCACGTGCAGGACCCAAAAGGCAGGTAGAGCTCCGGAGTCTCAATGTGTGGATGAGACAATGGTGCAGAGATGAGGGTTTTGGATTTGTTAGGAACTGGGGAACATTCTGGGGAAAGGATGGGCTCTTACAAAGGGATGGGCTTCACCTTAACCGGGATGGAACCAGGCTGCTGGCATTAACCTTTAAAAAAGAGAGAGAGCAGCTTTTAAACTAGATATTAGGGGAAAGCCGACAGTCACCCAAGAGCGGATGGTTCAGAAGAATGTATCTTTGAAGGATACTACCAAAAGCAGAGAGGTTCCACAAAAGAGTAAAGTAGCCCAAATGCCCTCAAGTATGGAGCAGACAGAGCTTAAAGATCCCAAATTACCCATGTCTAACAATAGCCAAATTAATATGAATAAAATACATTCTCTAAAATGCTTGTATGCAAATGCTAGAAGTCTAAAATATAAGATGGGAGAGTTAGAATATATAGCACTAAATGAAAGGTTAGATATGATTGGAATATCAGAGACATGGTGGAAGGAGGACAACCAGTGGGACACTGTGATACCTGGGTACAAACTATATCGAAATGATAAAGCTGATCAAATTGGTGGAGGGGTTGCTCTCTATGTTAGAGAGGACATTGAGTCAGAAAGGATTAAAGTTTTGCAGGAAGCAAAATCTGCTGTAGAATCTATATGGATTGAAATTCCATGTAAAAGGGGGAAGGCAATGGCAGTGGGGGTGTACTATTGCGCGCCTGGCCAGAATGACCAAATGGATGATGAAATGCTCAAAGAAATCAAGGAAGCTAACAAACGTTACAGCGCAGTAATAATAATGGGTGATTTCAACTACCCCGGTATCGACTGGGTCAGTGTCACGTCAGGACATGCTAGGGAGATAAAATTCCTAGATGAAATATATGACAGCTTCTTGGAGCAGCTGGTTCATGAACCGACCAAAGCGGAAGCCATATTAGACCTAGTCCTTACTGGAACACCAGATCTAGTGCAAGAGATAAGGTTGTTGGGGCCACTTGGCAATAGTGATCATAGCATGATCGCCTTTGATTTAATTAGTGGAGGAGGGATAGTAAGGAAATCCACAGTACTACCTTTTAACTTTCGAAAGGCAGACTATGATAAAATGAGGAAAACAGTTAAGAAAAAACTAAAAGGAGCAGTTGCAAAGGTTAAAGACGTACATCAGGCTTGGCTGTTGTTGAAAAATACTATCTTGGAAGCCCAGACCAGCTGTATTCCACGCTTTAAGAAAAGTGGAAGGAAGTCCAGAAAACTGCCAGCATGGTTTAAAGGTGAGGTCAGAGAGGCTGTTGTTGCCAAAAAAGCATCTTTCAGGAAATGGAAAAAAGAGCCAAACGATGAAACCTGGAAACAGCACAAGCACTGGCAAGTCAAATGCAAGGCATTGATAAGGCAGGCAAAGGGAGAACTTGAGAAGAAGCTTGCTGCGGAAGCAAAAAATGCGAAGTAAAGACCTTTTCAAGTACATTCGTAGCAAAAAACCTGTGAGAGAGTCAGTTGGTCCATTAGATGATAAAGGGGTTAAAGGAGCACTAAGAGGCGACAAGGCGATAGCGGAGAGACTGAATGAATTCTTTGCTTCAGTCTTTACTGAGGAAGATGTAGGGATGTTACCCATGACTGAAGTGGTATTTAAAGGTGCGGAAGAATTGAAGGAAATATCGATACATCGGGAAGATGTATTACAACTATTAGATAAACTGAAGAGTAGCAAATCACCTGGGCCAGATGGTATATATCCAAGGGTGTTGAAAGAACTGAAATAATGAGATTGCAGACCTGCTATTAGTAATCTGTGAACTATCATTAAAATCATCTCTAATACCTGAAGATTGGAGGATCGCCAATGTAACACCAATTTTTAAAAAGGGTTCCAGGGGTGATCCGGGAAACTACAGACCGGTGAGCCTCACATCAGTACTGGGAAAAATGGTAGAAACCATCATAAAGAATAAAATTGCTCAGCATGTAGTGTCATGGCGCAAGGCAGGTAGTGCTTAGAAAACTAGAGGAAAATATCCAGGGCAGTTTTAAAACCGGCAGTGAAAAGCACATGGCTAGGGGTTGCTACGGGCAACCAACCAAAACACGAGCACCGGCTCTAGGAAAGCGCCCAGGAGAAGCATTACGTCATAGCTCATCAGAGAGGCAGGAACAGCTGCAGGGAGTTGAGCTAACAAGAGACTCAAGAAATGACACACTTAAAATAAGAGACACAAAGTGAGCACCAAACTCGCAAGGAGACCAACCAAACCAAAGGGCGAGCAGGATAAGGGTCACTAGCACTTTATTAATGAAACACCCCAACGCGTTTCGGCTGGTGCCTTCATCAGGGGGTAGAAAGGATTATTAAACTTCTAGTCATACATAAAAAAGCGCATAAGCAGTATGTGACCAATAGTGCAAAAAAATAGCTTCAAACCGGCAGGATACCGAAACAGGTTATCCTGCTCGCCCTTTGGTTTGGTTGGCACACTTAAAATAAGGTCAGTCTTGAGCAAAAGAGATCCAGTTTCAGTTCCAGAGGCAGAGTCAGATGCAGACGCAGATTCTGATCAAGCAGGCAGGAACAGAGACACAGGAGAAAGACACACGGAAAGGACCCGTGGGAAAGGAAAGAACAGAGCTTGTGAGAGCCAGGATATATACCTGAGAGCTTCTGACGTGGATTCCATCTGCACCTCAGAGGAATTTGTACCGCAGGAATTACCCGAGGTTAGTGCTGGAAAGTCAGGCTGCACTGAACTAGAGTCCAGCTGGGGACCGAGAGGGATTCCATTTAACAAACCACGAGGAGCTGGGAGAGGGAAATACCACCAGAGCAGGTACCTGGGGAGCAAAAGCTCTTCTCCAGGACCAAGCAGGAAGTCAGTCCTCACATATGGGTGACGTCGGCGCCGACGGAGCCCTCGCGGAGCAATTTTCCCCAGCTTTCAAAGAAAGCCTTTGGGAATTGCAGCGCGCATGCGCGGTCGCCTTCCCGCCCAAGGGTGCCATCTTAGCCAGTCTTCTTTTTTCCGCGGAGCCCTACAGACGTACCCGTCGTGTCCCTGCGAAAAAGTTGATATTTACTCATAATTTACTCTTTTTTTCCTTCGGTTCGACGCCGGTCTTTTTCCCGCCCGGACTCGCGATGCCGGTCACGAGTCCTCTTCTTCTTTTTCGTTTTTTCTGACTTAGTCAGTTTCGTTTTCGGTTTTTCCCTGGCAGCCCGGTCCTTTGACCTCGCCGGGGCCCTTTTTCCCCCGATGGCTGCCAGTGGTTTCAAGCGGTGTGGTCAGTGTGACCGAAATATGTCACTAACTGACACACACGACAATTGCCTCCGCTGCCTGGGCCTGGATCATGAAGAAATGATCTGTGGGCCCTGCGGCAAAATGTCCTCCAAAGCGTTGAGAAGTCGGCGGCATCAGCGGGATAGGATCTTCGCTGACCCCAGCCGTACCCGGACCTCGTCGGAGGCCTCCGCGTCCAGAGGTTCCAGCTCGGACCATCGCCGGAGTTCCTCCGATAGGGGTTCTCCCTCTGGGGACCATCGACGGAAGGTGAAACCCGCGAGGGCGGCGTCGGTGGACGCTCCTGGCTCCACGAGGGCCAGGTCGCATAGCCCCGATAGTCGTCCCGGGTCCTTGGAGAAGGAGCACCTCTCGAAGCGACCTCGCCTGGAGTCGGAGCTGCCTGCTCGGGTAAGTCCTGTGGTCCTCCTGGACTCGCCTCCGAGACCGGCGACGTCGGGCCCAAGTCGGGGACTGCTGGGTCACCTGAGCTCGGACTCAGGTTGACGGCCTTGGAGAGCAGACTGTCTGCCTTCATGGACCAGCAGCGGGCACTGCTCGCTGGCCTCGCTGGCGCCGCTGCCCCGACCGCCGGGACGTCGACGTCTAAGTCGACCCCGGAGACCGAGCCGATCCTCGAGTCCATGCGAACTCGAGTCGATCCTCGGTCGAGGTCACCCTCGGCCTCCCGTTCGGGACCGAGGTCGCCGACGCTGACTCCCTCGGCGTCGGGGCGGCAGGCGCCGCGCCCTGCCCGGGCCGACCCCACCGAGTCCTCGTCGGAGTCGGTCTGGGAGTCTGAAGAGGAAGAGTCGCCTGATTCTTTTCGGACTCGGTGTGTCCCCTCGGACTCACCTGAGTCCGAACCTCGGAAGCAGTCCCCCCCGGAGGATGCCTGGTTCTCGGACTTCGTCAGGGATATGGCCAAGGCTTTGGCCTTCCCTGCGGATCCCGAGGAGGAGCCTCGAGCCGAAGAGCTTGACGCCCTCCAGTATGACTCTCCCGCCAGGGAACACTTTACTGTACCGGTTCCTCCCATGCTGGAACGACTACTCTTCCGCATGTGGGAGAGTCCGGCCTCCTCGCCGGTCCTGAGCAAGCGGGTCGATTCTATCTATCGAGTCCGCAAGAGCCCTGGCTTCCAAAAAGCACAGCTACCACACCATTCCATGGTAGTGGAATCGGCCATGCATCGTCTTAAGAGCCAGAAGATGCACTCCTCGGTGCCTCCTGGCAGGGAGGCCCGTAACCTGGATGGCCTTGGTAAGAAGTGTTTCCAGGGCTCCATGCTTGCGTGTCGTGTCCAGACCTACCAGCTATACATGGGCATGTATCTCCGAGACCTGGCTAAAGAGCTAGCCGGATTCTCCGCTGGTTTGTCCGAGGAACCCTTGCGGAGGTTCCTGGCCTTGTCCTCTGGCATTCGGGAATGCTCAAAATTCATATCCCGAGCAGCCTATGATGGCTTTGAAGCATCGGCTCGAGTGGCCGCAGCCGGCATCGGTGCCCGCCGACAGGCTTGGCTTCAGTCGTCTGACCTTGAGCCCTGGGTGCAGGACAAGTTGGTCGATGTCCCCTGCCGAGGCGTAAACCTCTTTGGCAAGCCCATGGCTGAAAAGGCTGCACAGATCGAGACGGAGACTCTCACCAGGACTAGGCTTTCTAGGAAGACCTCCGCCCCTTCCCAGAAAAAGAAGGGCTCGGGAAAGAAGTCCTTTTACCCGAGAAAGGCGGCTGCCTACAAACAATACCCCCAATATCAGGCCCCTGCAGCTCCCCAACAGGGCCAGCAGGCCAAGGGACGGGGTAACGGGTCCCGTAGGCAGCAAGCCCCCAAGCCTGCACCACCAGCCCCTGCTCAGCAGGGTGGGGGCTTTTGACTCCTTAAGCATAGCCTCTCCCCCTCCGCTGGTTCCTCCCAGCACCGGAGGCCGGCTGGTTCACTTCGCCCACAGGTGGTCCAGCATCACCTTAGATGCCTGGGTGCTTCAGGTCGTGAGAGAAGGCTATCTTCTCCACTTCCACCAGGTCCCTCCCTCCTATTTTCCGGGAGAACCTCCACGACCCCCTCTGCACAGGGAATTACTCCTTCAGGAGTTAGCAGGTCTTCTGCAGGAACAGGCGGTGGAACCGGTGCCCCACCACCTGAGAGGTCAAGGCTTTTATTCCAGGTACTTTCTAGTACCAAAGCGGACAGGAGGCCTCAGACCCATCCTGGACTTGCGCAACCTCAACAAGTTCCTCGTGCGGGAGAAGTTCAAGATGCTTACCCTTGGAATCCTTCTGCCCTACCTCCAGCAGGGAGATTGGCTATGCTCCTTGGATCTAAAGGATGCCTACACGCACATCCTCATCCACCCAAGCTACCGCCAATACCTAAGGTTTGTGGTGGCCGGAAATCATTACCAGTACAGAGTACTACCCTTTGGCCTGTCCTCCGCGCCGCGAGTCTTCACAAAATGTCTCGCGGTGGTGGCGGCCCATCTCCGGCTTTACGGCCTCTGTCTTTCCGTACCTCGACGACTGGCTCATCAGAGCAGCGTCCGCTCCGGAGGTCACCACCGCCACACGCCGCACGGTGACTCTTCTGCAGTACTTGGGCTTTGTTATAAACTTCGCAAAGTCCACTTTGCTCCCCTCACAGGATCTCGAGTTCATCGGCGCAAGGCTGCACACTCCTCAGGCACGAGCATTCCTACCGCTCGACAGGGCTCAACGGCTCATGGACCTAGCCGACCGTTTTCGCAGCCAGCCCCTGGTCTCCGCCAGGCGCTTCCTGAGACTACTCGGCCATATGGCTTCCACCGTCCATGTGACCCCCAATGCCCGCCTGAATATGCGGCCTGCTCAGTGGTGTCTCCGCAAGCAGTGGCAGCAAGCCACAGGCGGCCTAGCAGACCTAGTGCGCGTCTCCGAGCCGCTGATCTCGTCTCTCCAGTGGTGGCTTCATCGGCCGAACCTGGTACTCGGCATGCCTTTCCAGTCACCTCAGCCGGCCCGGGTGCTGACGACAGATGCATCCCTCCTGGGCTGGGGAGCACATTGCCAAGGGGCACGTACTCAGGGCCTCTGGACCACGTGGGAGTCTGCTCAGCAGATCAACTTCCTGGAGCTCAGAGCGATCCGCCTGGCTCTCAAGGCCTTCTCCCACCTGACCTCTCACCAGTCCGTCCTTGTCCAGACGGACAATCAAGTTGCCATGTTCTACGTCAACAAGCAGGGGGGCACGGGCTCCTTCCTTCTCTGTCGGGAAGCACAGAAGCTCTGCTCTTGGGCCGTCAGTCACGGCGTTCTTCTCAAGGCAGTTTATCTCCCAGGCCAAGAAAATTGCCTGGCGGACAAACTCAGCAGGATCCTCCAGCCGCACGAGGGGCGCCTGGATCCCTTGGTAGTTCAGAAGCTCTTTCTAAAGTGGGGCCTCCCCACGATGGATCTCTTTGCCAGCCCTCTCAACCGGCAACTTCCTCGCTTCTGCTCTCGTCAGCCACATCCCCTTCGAGTTGCGGCAGACGCTTTTCTACTCTCATGGTCGGAGAGCCTTCTGTACGCTTTCCCTCCCATCCCGCTAGTCTCTCGGACTCTTTTCAAGGTTCTCCGAGACAAAGCCTTCATGATCCTGGTGGCCCCTCGCTGGCCCAGACAGCCGTGGTTTCCACTCCTGCTGCAATTAGCGGTAGAGGATCCATTCCCTCTGGGCTTACAACCGGATCTCCTCACTCAGGATCAGGGGTCTCTGCTACACCCCAACCTCAGATCTCTCAATCTAACGGCCTGGCTGCTGAGAGGGTAGTCCTTGCTCCCCTTCTTCTGCCGGCAGAGGTGGAAGAGGTCGTCCTAGCTTCTCGGCGACCTTCTACCCGCAAATGCTACGCCCTTAAATGGCGTCGCTTTTCCGTTTGGTGTACCCAACAGTCTCAGGATCCCTTCTCCTGCCCGGTGTCGGTGATCCTGCAGTACTTGCTATACCTCTCTAATCTGGGACTTAAGTCCAACTCCGTCAAAGTTCACCTCAGTGCTCTTTCAGCACATCATGTGCCGGTGGACGGCAGACCTCTTTCCAGCGACCCTCTTGTAGCGAGGTTTCTCCGAGGTCTCCTTCTGCTTAAACCACCTCTGCGCCCGCCAGCGCCTGACTGGGATCTGAATGTGGTTTTACAGCGGATCACCTGTCCGCCTTTTGAACCTATGGCTACCTGTTCTCTCCGTTTTCTTTCTTGGAAAACATTGTTCTTGATAGCCCTCACTTCCGCTAGACGCGTAAGTGAATTGCAGGCCCTCGTGTCTGATCCCCCTTACACTCGGTTCTACAAAAATAGGGTAGTCCTACGGACTCACCCAAAATTTCTTCCAAAAGTGGTCTCCCCTTTTCACATCAATCAGGAGGTGGTACTTCCGACCTTCTTTCCCAGACCACACTCCAGCCGAGCTGAAACGGTCCTCCATACCCTGGACTGTAGAAGGGCATTGAACTTCTACCTTGACCGTACGCGGGAGCACCGTAAAGCTGCTCAGCTTTTTGTGTCTTTTGACCCCAATAAATTGGGGCTCCCGGTCTCCAAGCGTACTCTGTCCATCTGGGTTGCGGACTGTATCACTTGGGCTTATGGGGCAGCCGGACTCTCCTTGGAAGGTCGAGTCACGGCTCATTGCGTTCGGGCAAAGGCTACGTCAGTGGCTTACCTCCACTCTGTTCCGCTGGCAGACATCTGCCGGGCCGCTACTTGGTCTTCGAGCCAGACTTTTGCGGTCCATTACTGTCTCGAGAGGGAGTCCCGCAGGGACAGTGCTTTCGGACAGGCAGTCCTCCGTAATCTTTTTGAGGTCTGAGCAACTCCTACCCTCCATCCCGGATGTGGGCTACCGGTGGGTAATAATTCAGCGAAGATTCCTTCCTTCTGTGCTGCTGAGCTAGAGGGAGCTCATTTTTGTGCTTAGGGTCTCCGGTAGCCTTAAACTTGGGAGTCCCATATGTGAGGACTGACTTCCTGCTTGGTCCTGGAGAAAGCGTAGTTACTCACCTGTAACAGGTGTTCTCCAGGAGCAGCAGGAATCAGTCCTCACAACCCTCCCTCCTCCCCTTGGAGTTGCAATCATCTGCTTTAGTTTTTTTGCAAATTTTTATGCTGTCTTTTTTAGCTATGTCATCTGACTGGCTAAGATGGCACCCTTGGGCGGGAAGGTGACCGCGCATGCGCGCTGCAATTCCCAAAGGCTTTCTTTGAAAGCTGGGGAAAATTGCTCCGCGAGGGCTCCGTCGGCGCCGACGTCACCCATATGTGAGGACTGATTCCTGCTGCTCCTGGAGAACACCTGTTACAGGTGAGTAACTACGCTTTATCCTAAAGATATTTCTCAGCTAAGAGAAAGACGTCCTGTGAGGGGAAGTGAAAGAGAGAAAAGTTTCAACTTCCCGGTTGCAAGGCATTCAGGCAGAGTTCAGCCTGGGGAAGGACATATTACCTGTAATAGAGGGGCACTGGATTTTACTCACCATAGTCCTGAGGTGTATGGCCCTCTAAGGGGAGATTACATAGTGCACAGTAACCAGCCTTTCTGCATTGATAGAGGGGAGAGAAGCTCTGGCCAAGAAGAGAGGAAACTATTAAACACTGATACACATTACAGCCCTGCAAAAGATAATAGCCAAGAAGTACACGAGGACATGGAATGTGACTTCTGTGAAGAGAGCTCAGATATTTGCAAAATGGACTGTACATTGGTGTTTTCCGATAGTGTGACCTCTTTCTGTTAAAGCCGGAGTAAAGCCTGCCTAAGAGAAATCTGTGGAGGAACACAGATTTCACCGTTCAGCTTTTTGATATTGAAAAAGCCTGTTTTTCCCTTTTTGTTTGATTAACACTGACAGGAAGCATTTTTGTTGTAATTTGTAGTCCCCATTTGTGTTATGCCAGTATTATGGTTTAATTTCCTTTGTATCCTGTTTGCAAGAATTATCCCGGGAAGGGAAATAAACAACTCTTTATAAGCCCAGCTGCTCGCTCCACAACTACACCTAGGGAAGAACAACCCAAACTATGGTTACACGATGCAAGGTTCCACTTTAGGAACCACCACACAGGAAAAAGATTTAGGCATCATTGTGGATAACATGTTAAAACCCTCGGCCCAGTGTGCAGCGGCAGCCAAGAGAGCAAATAGAATGCTAGGTATGATAAGGAAACGAATGGAAAATAAAACAAAAGATATTATAATGCCTCTATATCGTTCCATGGTGAGACCGCACCTTGAATATTGTGTGCAATTCTGGTCGCCGTATCTTAAAAAGGATATAGCGTTATTAGAAAAGGTTCAGAGAAGAGCCACCAAAATGGTAAAGGGGATGGAAGGATACTCCTATGAAGAAAGTCTAAAAAGGTTAGGGCTCTTTAACCTGGAAAAGAGACGGCTGAGGGGAGATATGATAGAAGTCTATAAATTAATGAACGGAGTGGAACGGGTAAACGTAGATCGATTGTTTACGTTATCAGAATATAGACAGACTAGGGGACATGCAATGAAGCTACAGGGTAAACTATTTAAGACTAATAAAAGAAAATATTTTTTCACTCAACGTGTAATCAAATTCTGGAATTTGTTACCGGAGGATGTAGTAAAGGCTGTTAGTGTAGCTGGGTTTAAAAAGGTTTGGACAAGTTCCTGGAGGAAAAGTCCATAAACCATTATTAAGAAGGGACCCAGGATATCAATGCTTGACCCAGTACAAGCATTGTGGAACCTGTGTCTTTTGGGGAAACTGCTAGGTACATATGACCTAGATTGGCCACTGTTGGAAACAGAATACTAGGCTTGATGGACCTTGGTCTGACCCAGTATGGCATATCTTATCATATGGATGTGAAAGCTAGACAGTGAAAAAGACAGGAAGAAAATTGATGCCTATGAATTATGGTGCTGGCGGCGAATACTGTGTATACCATGGACTGCCCGAAGAACAAACCAGTCGGTACTAGAGGAGATGAAACCTAAGCTTTCTTTAGAAGCTCAGATGACAAGACTTCGACTTTCATACTTTGGACGCATCATGCGAAGAGAGAGATCATTAGAGAAAGACATCATGCTTGGCAAGATAGAAGGTCAACGCAAAAGAGGCAGGCCAGCAATGAGATGGATCGATACAATAACAGCAGCTACGGTTACCAGTCTGTCAACAATGAGCCGCCTGACTGAAGACCGAACACAATTTAGGATAGCTATCCAGAGGGTCGCCATGAGTCGACTCCGACTCGACGGCACTTAACAACAACAACAACATCGGTCATCAGCACTGAGCTTGACATTGCAAAGTAATTAACTAAAGTCTTACAGTTCAGGAAACGGGCATTCAAATGAAATGAAGCTGCAAGGAGGTGAATTCAAAATCATCATAAGGAAACACATTTTCATAGAAAGGTTGGTGGATATCTGGAATGCAAACACTTCCCTTTTTATATTTTTAACCAAAATGCTAGTACTTTGTCACATTTATATTAAAACCTTTTACATTTATACCTGAAACTGGTATCAAACTGATCTGAAAACAAGTTATTTTAAAGCAAATTACCTAGAGTTACAGCCAACCTTGATGTTATCTTAAACACAGATAGCAAAGTAAACAGTAGGTCTCTCTTCTGTCCAAACTCCTTCAGGCAACTGCAGATTACTATGTTTAAATGTTTAAATATCTGCAGCTCTAGCCTTTTCTCCTTCTATCCTTTTTTTTTTTTTGTCTCTTCTCTATCCTGTCTGAAAACTGGTGTTCCGCTCTTTTTCTTTCTGTTGGCAACCCATTACTTTTTGTAAACAGCTTTTACGCTCTGGCCCTAGTGGTATATCCAAAGCTGAATGCATAAATAAATAAATAAAACTAATCCACCTCCTGATTGAGGCCCTTTGGTGTAATACAATGTGGCGATTCAGACTTGCCTCTCTATCAACCTCCCTCCCTCTGATGGGGACATAGTCCATGATCATCCATTGTAATTGATCAAATGTACAATAGGACCTTTTTCCAAATAATGTGAAACTATAGGTACTGTTAGGTTTCTTGGAGGCAATTTCTCCAAATGAGTGAGTTTTGCACATACCATGACAGTCATGAACCTCACTTCTAAGCCAGGGTATGTGGAGTATGATCTCAGTCTCTTTCAAATTTACTACTAATGCTTGGCGCAGTACTTGCATCGTGCCAAAGAGACCCTCCTTCTAGAGTTTATAAGATTACGTGTATGGATAACACAGGTACACTAAAAAAATTTTTTTTTAAACTGCCTCTAATGTTTCGATTGATTTTTACGTTTTTTGGTGCGCTGAATCCAAATCTGGTAACCAATTTGCTCCATCACGTACAGATTTTTTGCTACATTGGGTTAGCAGTTTGAGGTGAACGTTTCAGATTGAGTGCGATCGAGATAAAAGTTTCTTGGATGAATTCTTTATACTAATTGTTTAGTAGTTATTCAAATAAGAATAAAGAAAATTGTAACAAGGCAGCACATAAGAATAGAGTAATGTCAACAAAACACACTGTGATGGTAGCAAAATTGTCTGCACTTAAAACAGCCACATACATGTGCACAAACATTGAGCATATAAGAGCGAGGTTAGACACAAAGCAAAGCAAAGAAATGTGCAAAAAATGTTGTACAGGTATGTATGTAAGAATAGAAAACGCAAACCGCACCATTGCAATACATGAAGACAAACATCCGATGGTGTGAAAATAAAATTCTAATAAATGAGATCCGACACTGTGGTAATAACTAGCAAATTTTTATTTCAAAGTTTAGGAAAAACACGATATTTGTCAACACAGTTTAGATTTTAAAGTCATTCTTGGGTCAATCAATCTCCTGGTGGGCCCGTTTCTTCTTCCCCCGAATGCTTCTCTTGGTGCGCTGCTTGGCGTATTTTTCATCTGGGGTTTCCCGCAGCAGCAACCAGCAGAAATCAGCCATCATAGTGGTGTTCCATCTTCCTTGGTACCTTCTCTCTGCGTCCTTGATGTCCTGGTGAAACCTTTCACCTTGTTCTTCACTGTACGCCCCCAAGTTTTCGGTAAAGTAGTTCACATGGGAGTGCAAGAAATGGACTTTCAGGCTCATGTTACAGCCTTGTTCTTTGAAGGCATTGAGCATCCTGGCAACAATATCCTTATAGTTCTCATCCCGCCTGTTCCCCAAGAATTTGAGAACAACATCCTTGAAGGAATCCCAGGCTTCTTTTTCCTTCTCAGACATCGTTTCAGTGAATGCTCCATCTGAAATGAGTTTCCTTATATCAGGGCCAACAAACACTCCTTCCTTTAGCTTTGCTTCAGAAAGTCGGGGGAACTTTGAGCAAAGGTACCGAAAGCACTCACCATCTTTTGGAAGGGACTTGATGAATTGCTTAATGAGACCCAACTTAATGTGGAGAGGTGGTAATAGAATTTTATCACAAGGTACCAAGCTCTCATGAAGAACATTTTTCTCACTGGGTCTCAAATACTCCCGAATTGGCCAGTCTTTTTACCCCAGTGTAGGTCGCGGGCCCGTCTATCCCACAAGCAAAGGAAGCAGGGATATTTGGTGAAACCGGATTGCTGCCCTAATAGCATGGATAGAATTTTAAAGTCTCCACAAATCATCCACTTATGCTCATCATAACGAATCTTCTGAAGAATCAGGGCCAAATTCTCGTATTTTTCTTGGAGAATAACAGAGTGAGCAATAGGAACTGAAGCGAATGTGTTGCCATTATGAAGAAGAACACCTTTTATGCTGTCTTTTGACGAATCAATGAACAGCCGCCATTCAGCAGGATCATACTTGAGTTTAAACTTTTCCATCACTCCGTATATATCGTTGCAAAATACCAAATCTTCCTCTTTGCTGAAATACTTCAAAAATTGTGTCTCGCGGTTGCGGTACCAATAAAAAGTTGTTCCTGGTGACAATAGATTTTTCTGTTTAAGCCGAGAACCTAGCAGTTGGGCAGCATCTTTTGGGAGTCCTAAATCCCGGACTAAATCATTCAATTCAGCTTGAGAGAAAAGTTCAGGTTTCGGATCTGGTTCAGTTTCAAACTCGGAAGTACTGGACTCATCGGGAAAAGCCATCTGATGAGTCTCATCATGATCAGAACTGTCCACACAAATATGATCCAAAGATTTTGGTGGTTCAGGCACAGGTACTTCGTTGCTATGAGGCATAGGCCTAATTGCTGAGGGAAGGTTGGGGTAACTTATTACGTTCTTATTTTTTAAGTTGTATCCCTTCACAATGCAAGAGCAAAAATAGCAGTCACTGCTGTGGTCTCTTTGTTCACGCTATATCATAGGTATTCCAAAACGAAATGCTTGTTTTTTACCTTTCATCCATAAGCGTAGATCTTCCTCACATGTCTTGCACACTTTGTGAGGAGCCCACGGTTTGTCTTGATCGCCTAACTTCAAACCGAAATAGGCGAAATATACTTTTTTAATAAATGCAGAAATGTTCCTCTGCCGCTTTTTCACGGTATATTCCCCAAAAATAAAACAAAAACTGTTCGGAGAGTTGACGCAACCTCTGGCTCTGTGAGCCATCACAAATACACAGCACTGCAAACTACAACTGTAGTGAACCACTTCGGAATAAAGCTGGATTACGACTGAGCAAACAAAAGGTAATAATGAACTTGCAAGAAACTGAAATTTGACAGGAACGTTCATGTCGCAACCACCGTGTTTGAGCGAGCGAACGAGGCGAGGCGAACAGGAAAGAACATGCGCCAGCGCGAGTACTGGATTTAGCCCCCCGCCTCCCAATTGTCCTGTTAATGTATAAAATGAATACAAAACACTCTAAAATATCATGAGGGAGTGTTTCTAGTTAGTTAACCATTACAACCTCTATTTTGGGCCAAGAAAATAAACTGCAGTCGGCTAAAAAGAAATTATGTGAACATTCCTTATATGGGTAAGAAATCTAATTTTGCAAGAAAACGTGACGTGATGGAACATTTTGGCTATTTTTCCTGGATTCAGCACCCCAAAATCTATAGGAATCAGTTGCAAAACTGGAGGCAGTTTTTTGGTAGTGTACCTGTGTAATTTATCAAGGTGTGCTAAGCCTGTGGCACCCAACGCAATGGGAAATAACTATCTTTCTGCCACTTTTTCTTGGTCTCCGACTGTATTTCTTTGCTATTTTGAAGATTTTCTCCCTCTCAACACCATTCACAGAGTAGTCGCTTGGAACTGATACCTCTATAATCAATGCCATTCTGGTGTTTTTCTCCCTTATCACTATTTTCGGCTTTCTCGCATCTTATTTATTTATTTATTTAATTAACTGTATTTATATCCTGCTTTTCACCGGGTCAAAGCGGCATCCAGCTTTTTATTGGTCAGAATGGTGATCATAACCTCTTCATTCTCTCTAGTTCTTTTAGGGTTATGATCTCAGTGCTTTTCAGGCACCGTGATGTTGTAATGTTTACAGAGTTTCGAGTGGGTGAGGCATGTTACATTATTGTGTCTTTCTGTATAGAAAATGTCTGCATTCAGAACTTCACAGCCAGCTATGAGGTGAGCCACTGTTTCCAGCTGTTTCTCACAGAATCGACATGTCTGTTTTGCCAGTTTTTTTCTGTACTCGCTGTAAACCATCTTGTCCGTAATCTGATCCAAGTCCAGTATGGCCCCTTCAGGCATGGGTTCTGTTACTAGTTGCCGGAATAGTTCTCCCTGTAGGGAATCTAGGAGCTCCTTACTTCTACATGACACTGCAGCAGGGATTGCCAATCAACATCCAGCATATTGAAATCGCCTCTAAGTAGCACTTCTCCTTTCTTTGCAATACTGAGTTTGTCTTCTATTAAATCTTTGTCCACTTCTCCCTGTGAGGGAGATCTGTATATCACACAAATGCAGATGGATTTCCTAGTGGTCCCTACAGTCCAGTCCTTTACCTCTGGGTTGTGCTCCCCTTTCAGCAGCTTGGACACTGAGCATGTCATCACTTTGATGACCCTGAGTATATATACCTCCTGGCACCTCCTACCAGATCCAGTATGCTCAGTCTCCAAGCAGCTGGAGGGAGCAGTAAGCCAGAGTGTAGGCTTCCTGGAGAGACAATCAAGAATAGGGCAGTTTGAGTTTTATTTTTCTTTTCTTAGCCTTACTAGATACCTTTCTCGGTGTCTTCTAGCCGGCCCTCCTATTTTTAGTGAGTGAGTGACTGGAAGTGCTTAGGGCAGGGGAAGGGCCCCCTGCCCAGTCCTTCTCCTATTGGGCCGGTTGAGAAGGAGGCTTCGGGAGAAGAGTGAGCAAAGGCAGCCTGGGCATTGTAGCGGCTCCCGAATCGGTAATCGGATGAGGAGTAACATTCGGAGGAAGCCCGCCCAGAGAGGCAGTGTGCTGCAGGCCCTTCCTCTCCCCTCATCGCTGAAGCTCCTCGGTAGCTGAGTGCATGGACAGTAAAGTAGGCTGACGCCAGAGAAATCGGAGGCTGCAGGAGTGCCGCTACCGAGTACACGGATAGGTAGACTGTGTGGGGAGATAAGAGAGCCACGTGGCTGACCGTGTGGTGCGCAGGTCTCTTTCTTGCTTTGGTTTTGTAAGGGAGTTCTAAAGTCGGGAGTTTGGGGCTGGTATTTTTTGTGCGGTTCGTGGCTCAGGGGGCCAGCTCGCTCTTTTTATTTTTTCCTTGGGGGTTGCTTTTGCTTGGTTGGGGGGGGGGCTGGCGTGAGCTTTGTTTTTCTTGCAAGAGTGTTCTCTTTTTTTTCCTTCCCCCATTTAGCTTCGTTTAGCTTCCAGAAAAAAAAAGAGGGAAAGCTCCTTTGGTAGAGATAGTTATGTGGATATAGCTGTATATATTTGGACATTGGTACATATATATAGCTATATGTACCATATATATATATATATATATATATATATATATATATATATATATATATATTTAGCAGAGTCATTAAAGGCGTTCAATATCTCCGTAGGGCCCTCGGCGGAGAAGGAGGCCTTGGAGGACCCACTGCTGCAGGCGGTACGAAGGACATAGAAGGTGTTTCCGGTTCATCGGGTGGTCAAGCAGATGATCCAGGATGAGTGGAAGTTGCCAGAGGCCAGTCTCTGGGGGACCCGGACTATGTCACATTTGTATCCATTTGCCGGAGGAAGAAAGAGATTTGCTACAGTCCCTGAGGGTGAGCGCGGTGCTTTCAGTGGTGTTCAAGAAGACAACTATCCCAGTTGAGGGCAGCGCGTCCTTAAGGATTCCCAGGATAGGAGGTTGGATACTTTATTGAAACAGGCCTTTGATGTGAATGCCATTGCCCTACAGGCGTCTGTGTGTGGGGCTTGGGTGGCCAGAGCCTCTCTGTGGTTGTTGCAGCGTCTGCAGCAGCCTGACAGTCAGTCGGAGGACTCCTCGGGGGAGGCCGCTAGGCTTGAGACAGGAGTGGCCTACCTCGCGGACATTCACTATGATCTTATTAGGACCCTGTCAAACAGTATGGCCTCGGTGGTGGCGGCGGCGGTGCGCTGCTACCTTTGGCTACGGAATTGGGTGACGGATAGTTCGTCTAATGCGCGTCTTAGCAAGTTTCCATTCAAGGGGAAGTTGCTTTTTGGAGAGGACTTGGACAAAATAATGAAAGAGTTGGGTGACTCCAAGGGAGGAAGGCTTCTGGAGGACAAGCGGAAGCGGAGTCGCAATCCCACTCCTGCGGGGGGCCACCCTAGGGCTTCCCGGAGGTTTTGGACATCCTGTTTGGCACCCTATCAGAGGGGTCATTTCCCCTCGAAAGGGCAAGGATTCCGGGGGTTTCGAGGAGTGGGTAGAGGTTTCAGAGCCTCCTCCGCCTCATCAGGATCTAGAAAGACACAATGAGGCGTGGGGTGCCTAGGAGGGGGAGCTGCCGGTGGCGCTTCCAACTGCTATGCATCAGCCCGGGATAGGAGGTTGGTAGCATTTCCCCGAGGCCCCCAAAGCGGTGTTGACCTCTTGACCTTTCACCATCAGATTTGGAGTGGCAAGAGACAGATGAAGCCGAGGTAGAACTCGAAGCAGGTATGGAGGAATTGGAAGAAGGAGAAAATCATTCAGTTATTCCAGAAGGACGAACTGATGGCATTTATCACAGAGTCCCTCCAGATGCTAAATCTCGCTGCAGCGCAGCCGGCAGAAGAAGAGGATGTGGAAGACCCTATCATCCAAGCGGTGAGGCAAGCTCAGGTAGTGTTTCCCGTCCACCGGGTGGTAGACCGTATTATCCAGGAAGAGTGGGATCAGCCAGAAGCGGGACTAAGAGTGGTTAGGACTATGAACAGGCTCTATCCCTTAGCGGATAAGGACAAAGAAAAGCTCTGTTCACCGTGGGTTGATGCGGCAGTGTCAGCGGTTACAAAGAAGACCACTATCCTGGTGGAAGGTAGCGTGGCCTTAAAAGATGCACAGGATAGGAAAGTGGATGGATTATTGAAACAATCATTTGAGGCTAACGCTTTATCATTGCAGGCTTCCATTTGTGGGGCTTGGGTGGCGAGAGCATGTCTTCGATGGTCTCAACGCTTACGGCAGTCTAATCAACTAGAGCAGGAGAGTGTGAGGGAGCTCACTCAGCTAGAATCTGGGTCAGCATATTTGGCGGATGTGCACTACGACTTGATCAGAGCATTAGCAAATAGTATGGCTTCGTTGGTTGCTGCCTGGAGGACCCTGTGGTTGAGGAATTGGGCGGCCGACAGCTCTTCTAAGTTGCGCCTCAGTAAGCTTCCGTTTAAGGGGAAGTTGTTGTTTGGAGAAGATCTTGACAAGCTGATTAAGGATTTAGGAGAGTCCAAGGGCAGAAGACTCCTGGAGGAAAAGTCTAAGCAAGGGAAGTCCTTACCGGCCTCTCGGGGACAGTTTAGAGATTTCAGGAGATTTCGTACTTCTCGCTTAGGTGATTTCTAAAGGGGAAGATTTTGCTTCTAGAGCCCAGGGGTTTCGTGGAGCAGGTAGAGGTTTCGCAGCGACCTCCGCAGAGGGCAGTCGAAAACCACAATGAAAGGAGGCGGGTCCCGGTAGGAAGCCAACCGATTGGAGGGCGGCTTCGGGGATTTCTTCTGCCTGGGCTCAAATAACGTCTGACCAGTGGGTGTTGGAGATAATTCGTGAATTATTCTCTGGAATTGGCAAGACCGGTTCTGGATTCGTTTGTGATGTCTCCCTGCAAAGGTTGACAGAAAACCCTAGCGGTCTGCCGTACGCTCGATCGACTTTTACTGATGGGAGCAGTTGCGCCGGTCCCGACAGCAGATTACGGCATGGGTCACTACTCCATTTATTTCGTGGTGCCAAAGAAAGACTGGTCTCTCTGTCCTATCTTGGATTTAAAAGGGATGAATCGCTGCCTTCGAGTACCGCATTTCAGGATGGAAACGTTGAGGTCGGTCATTGTGGCGGTGCGCCAAGGAGAGTATTCGACTTCCCTCAATCTCACGGAGGCATATTTACACATTCCAATCAGAGCGACTCATCAAATGTTTCTGCGGTTCACCCTTTCTTGGGAACATTAACAGTTCCAAGCATTGTCTTTCGGTCTAGCGATGGCTCCGCGTACCTTCACCAAGATCATGGTGGTGGTAGTGACGGCGAAGGAGTTCTGGTGCATCCTTATCTCGACGATTGGTTGATTCGGGCAAAGTCCAAGTCCGAGAGCGTACAGGTTACAGTCAAGGTGGTGACGTTTCTGCAGAGTCTCGGCTGGGTGGTCAATTCGACCAAGAGCCGCTTAGTTCCGTCCCAGGATCTCAAATATCTGGGGGTACGGTTCGACACTCAGGAGCGGTGTTCCTGCCGGATCTTCGAGTTCAAGTCCTTCGACAACTGGTGCGCAAGTTCAGGTCCACTCCGGCGCCCTCAGCATGGAGTTACCTTTGTGTGCTGGGAACAATGGTGGCGACCTTGGAGATAGTGCCATGTGCCAGATTTCATATGCGGCCAGATTTCATATGCGGCCATTACAGAGAGCGCTGCTTTGCCATTGGCCGCACCAGTCCGACTCTCTGAACAAACGTCTTCCCTGTCCTCCCCGAGTCCGGCAGTCCCTTCAGTGGTGGCTGCTTCCAGGATCCCTGAAAGCGGGCATGCCCCTGGAGCAGCCGGAGTGGCTCCCATTGTTGACAGACACGAGTCTCGTAGGATGGGGAGCACCTTGCGGAGATCTCTTTGCGCAAGGCACTTGGACCGTCCAAGAGAACAAATGGTCAATTAACCTGCTAGAGCTGAGAGCGGTCTGTCTAGCGCTACAGACGTTTGAAGCTACGGTGACAGGTCGAGCAGTGCGGGTACTGTCAGACAACTCCGCGACTGTGGCCTACATCAATCGACAAGGCGGTACAGGAAGTGTGGCCATGGAAGAGGAAGCAGAGGCACTGTTCGCTTGGGTAGAACCTCGACTACAAGCGATCTCGGCGGCGCACATTGCAGGAAAGAACAATGTGATGGCGGATTTTCTCAGCAGGGTCCGAGTGGATGTCGGGGAATGGGAGTTGCATCCGGACGTGTTTGCGAAAATTGTCCGCAGATGGGGACCGCCGATCATGGATCTCATGGCGACCTTTCAGTCAGCGAAAATGGGTCGCTTCTTCAGCAGACGGCGAGAGAGGATGTTGGAAGTGATCGACGCCCTGGTACAACATTGGCTGTCGTCAAGTCTCCTCTGTCTTCCCTCCGTGGGCGCTCATAGGGCGAGTAGTTCAATGCATCGAAGCTCATCAGGGAAGAGTGCTGTTGGTGGCCCCAGACTGGCCGAGACGCCCATGGTACGCCAATCTAATTCAGCTGCTCGACAGGGATCCTTGGAGGTTACCGATGTCAGAGAATCTGTTGCTTCAGGGTCCGCTTCGAATGCCTTAGGTGGATCGGTTCTCGCTTACGGTTTGGCCATTGAAAGGGCAAGGTTAAGAAAAAAAAAGGTTACTCTGAAGCGGTCATCGCAACTTTACTTCGAGCGAGGGAAAAAGTCCACGTCCCTTGCATATGTGTGCATGGACTGGTGTTCACGGCAGCAAGTACGCGTGGCTACAGTATCCGTTCCCTTAGTGTTAAGCTTCCTGCAGGACGGGTTTGATAAGGGTCTGGCAGCCAGTTCCTTGAGGGTTCAGTTAGCAGCCCTGTCTTGCTATAGAGGCAAAGTCCAGGGAGTGGCACTAGGTTCGCATGCAGATGTGCTGCGCTTCCTTAAAGTAGTATCCAGGCTGCGGCCTTCTCGTAGAATCTTGGTTCCGCCATGGGATCTCAACTTGGTTTTAGGGGCGTTAGCTAAGGAACCCTTTGAGCCCTTACACGAGGCATCGGTTAAGGATTTAACTTTAAAGACAGTGTTTTTGGTAGCCATCTGTTCGACGAGGCAAATTTCGGAGTTACAGGTGTCATGTAGAGAGCTGTTTTTGTCCTTTTCCAGAGAAAAGGTGGTGTTGCGACCAGTTCCGTCCTTTTTGCCAAAGGTGGTTTCTCAGTTTCACTTAAATCAAATGGTTTCTCTTCCAGCTCTAGGTTCGGCAGAGGGCAATGTTCCCTCTAATTTTCTGTAGGCAGTGTGCGCATAAAATATCAGCTGTGTGCAGCTTTTGAAGGAAGGTTAAATTTTTGTGCGCCACATAACGACACTTGGAGTTATATACTTTAAAATTTGACTACATGTCAGAATATAGTATGTACACCACATTGTTTTTAATCAAATTAAATTAAAATAGACGATTACTAAATGAAGCGTAAATTTCTAGTAATTACAATCATAACTTTTAAATTTTAAGACGTCTGTGTTGTTTTCTATCAGAATCAGAGCCGTAATTTTTGTGCGCTCTGTTGTAAAGTATGTGCGCTCGCTCGGCGAGGTGTGCGCGCGCGCACACACACGCACAGCTTAGAGGGAACAGTGGCAGAGGGGAAGTCTTGGACCATAGTTTACGCTGCTTGGACATAAGGAGGGTACTGCGGCAGTATATGAAGGTTTCAGAAACATTTCGCAGGTCAGACCGTCTATTCATGGTGTTCAGTGGCTCCCGCAAAGGGGAAGCGGTGGCAAAAGCGTACATTTCCGGATGGATTAGAGAGGCGATTGCGTCAGCATATATTTTGCAAGGTCGTACAGTACCAGCAGGCTTGCGAGCTCACTTTACTAGGCGCAATTTGGTTCCGCCAATAGAAATCTGTAGAGCGGCCACCTGGTCGTCTCTTCATACTTTCAGTAAGCACTACCGCCTGGATCTTCTGGCGGCGAACAATCCCTGTTTCGGGTCGGCGGTGTTGCGAGCTGGCTGAAAAGGTCCCTCCCAATGATTACTGCTCTGTTACACTTACCTGGTAATTGTTGTTCCTTGAGGAACTCCAGTTCAGTCCTCATTCCCACCCGGGGATGGTTTTATTGGCAGTGGATGGTCAGTTGGGAGACGTGCAAGAACTACAGGTGGGTATAGTCCTTAATAGGATTGTGATCGCCCTGATTCTTCCTATTTAATTTTTCTATTCTTCCTCTTTCTCGTCTCTGGCTCTGCATAAGGCGGAAGGAGAAAGTACAAGAAGCTGTCCCCTTCTTACTAGCAGGGGGGTTAGTTATCAATTATGTGTTATACGTTCAGTTTGAGTATAAGGTTGAAATTAATATGTTAGCTACTTAGTTTTTGCTCCTTTGAGTCTGCTTTGTCAATAGTTCACTGGGGCTGATGGGAGAGACCAGCAGACTACATCCAGTGATGTCCCAGTCTCCAAGCTGCAGGAGGAGGTACACTACCCAGAGGTGGAGGACTGAACTGGAGTTCCTCAAGGAACAACAATTATCAGGTAAGTGTAATTTCTATTTTTTGGAGGTTGTAATCCCCTGAGGAAGGCCCACCAGCCGAAATACATGTTGGGCAGACTTATATGACATATCAATAAAGCTCTCATTCAAAATCGTCCCTCCAGTCCAGTCCCTCACCTCTGGGTTGTGCTTCACTTCAAGCAGCTTGGAGACTGAGCACATCATCACTTTGATGACTCCGAGTATATATACCTCTGGCACCTCCTACCAGAACCTGTATGCTCGGTCTCCAAGCAGCTGGAGGGAGCACTAAGCCAAGAGTGTAGGTTTCCTGGAGAGACAGTAGGAAAGGCTAGTTTGTATTTTAGTTCAATTTAAAATTTTTTTTTTTTTTTGCTTAGCTAGTGTTTGCAAGTTGTTTTTAGCCCTCCTTTTTTCCTCAGTGAGTGACTGGAAGTACTTGGGGCAGGGGAAGGACCCCCCTTCCCGGCCAGTCTATCTCTCTTCAGGCCAGGTGAGAAGGAGCAGTGTGCTGCAGACCTTTCCTCCCATGCTACCGAAGCTCCTCTGAAGCTGAGCGCGTGGGCAGGAAAAGCAGGCCATCGCAGAGAAGTAGAGAGAGAGAGGCCGAGGCTGCAGGAGCGCCGGGGGCAATTGTGCGTATCGGCAGACCACATGGGAAGGTAAGTGTACCACGCGGCTGACTGTGGTGAGCAGGTCTAATTCTTTTTGGCACAAGCGCGGCTTCGGGGACCGGCTCCATTCATGGTGCTTTGCTCCGTTTGGTGGGGGGGGGGGGAGGGGGTGGCGGATTCTTGTGGTTCTGGTTGGACTGCTGGTGGTGTTTAGCTTTTATTGTAAAAAAAAAAAAAAGTTTCCTTTTTATTTCTTTTGTTGCAAGATTTCTTTCCTATTCGTCTCTCTGGGCCAGTCCAGGAATGTAGGGTAATCAATCCCTTCCAGCTGCTCTGAGGACTGATAAACTGAAAAACTCTTAGCTGACAGATACTATAGCTCCCCCTGGTGTCAGAGAGAATCAGTCTTTCAGTCCTCAGCAGCGAAGGAGGATATATAGCTGACAGGCTCCTCTGAGAGACTAATAGGAAAGGCACTTGGTCTGACTTTGGGAGTTACTTAAAATGCTTAAAAGAGATTGCTTTAACAGACGCTGACTATTTGGCCCTAGCAGGGCAGATCAGCTCAGCACTTTTACATTTCTGATCCTTTGACAACGTGGTCAATCTCTCGGAAGTGCTGACTATTTGGCCCTAGCAGGGCAGATCAGCTCAGCACTCTTCCGTTTCTTTTTGTAATACTCTGGTTAAGCGCTCAGTGTGTCTCCTTGATCTTTTCATCGGGGGACTCTCAGAATACCCCTTCAAGTGCCGCTAACTGAGATTGCTTGGGTAAGGTCTGGGAGCCCCAGATCCCTCTTCCCTCTGGCTGCAGTGTCCATTAACCCGCTGGCGGCGGGTCCTGACAGTGTAAACCTCTTGCTGGGCAGTTGTTTCAGGTACGTGTTTAAGGCTACCTAGTGAGGGGTTTTGTTTTTTTGGTCAGTTTGGGTATGAGTTTCTTTGGGCTTAACGGCACGTGGTTCTAGTTCGGCGTTCATTGCATCTCCCGTGTTCGCGCCGTTTCTCTCTGCTTTGATCGTGGCGGCGATTTAGTTTGTGGCCTCGGTTAGCGGTTCTTTCTGGGTTCGTGCAGTCATTACATGGAGACACCTAAGGGTTCTGGAGATGAGGGGTTAGTTTGCCCTCAGGCAGTTGCTGATCGCGCGGGAACGGCGGCCATTTTGTCTCAGCCGTGCTCTGTTCCCGTGCTGCAGGACCAGCCGGCAAAGCGCAAATCTAAGAAACGCAAGACTCCGGCAGTTGAAGGAGAGCTACAGTGTTCTGATTCGGGGGACCAGGGGTCTTTGGAGTCCTTTCTTGCTCCCGAGTTTATATTGGCGCTGCATAAGGCCTTTTTAGTGAAACAGTCTCAGGCAGCGGGCTCCCCCTCTATTGCCAGTAGAGCGCAATTGAAACAGAGTGAGAGCGCAGATGCTGACTCTAGGGAAGGGGTTTCCTCATTGAATTCAGCATTGGAGGCTCCAGTGCCGGCATCTAGTCCTCTGGGTGAGGGGTCTCAGGTGCCGGAGGACGGTGAACTGCTTTCAGAAGCAGGTCTGGAAGGCTGGCCCGAGGAATTGGAGGAGGGGGAGTTAGGACCTGGCGAGGACCCTAATGTGTTCCGCGTTTTTAGAAAGGAGGAACTGGGGGCCTTAATAGCGCATTCTCTGGCGGCATTGAACATGGTAGCTCCTCAGGTGCAGCAAGAGCCGCTAGAAGATCCCTTGTTACAAGGTTTTAAGTCTGAACAGCGCTGTTTCCCCATTCATGGGGTTATCAAGCAGATGATTGATTCGGAATGGGAATGTCCGGAGGCCTCCTTGCGGGGGGCTCGCGCGCTGGCTCGGCTGTACCCCGTTCCCCAGGAAGAGAAGGACTTGTTGCGGATGCCTAAGGTGGATACCTTAGTGGCGGCAGTTACCAAAAAGACTACCATCCCATTAGAGGGAGGTACAGCCCTTAAGGATTTTCAAGATCGGCGCTTAGAGGCACTCCTAAAGCAAACTTTCAATGCCAATGCCTTAGCGCTTCAGGCTTCCGTTTGTGGGGCGTATGTGGCTCGGGCTTCTATCTGTTGGCTTCAAGGAGACGGGGCTGCGGAGAAAGACTTGTCTTCAGTGGCAGAAGGGGCGAAGCTGGAGTCGGCGGCGGTCTACCTGGCGGATGCCTTTTATGATTTAGTGCGAATTTCAGCTAAGTCCATGGCTTCGGTTATAGCGGCTAGGCGCTTTCTCTGGCTCCGCAGTTGGGCGGCAGATGCGTCGTCTAAGACTCGTCTCAGTAAGCTTCCCTACAAGGGTCGGCTGCTTTTTGGTGAGGCCTTGGAGAAAATTGTTAAGGATTTAGGAGATTCTAAGGGCGGTCGTCTTCCAGAGGATCGTCCGCGGGCCTCTAAAGTGCCGGCGGGGCAAAGAGGACAGCGGCGCGAGTTTCGCAGGTTCCGGGGTTCCCGTTTTACGCCCAATCACAGAGGCCGGTTTTTGCCACGTGGCCAGTCCTTTCGAGGGGCCAGAGGCTTTGGTAGAAGCTACTTTAACGCTCAACAGTCGGCATCCAAAAAGTCGCAATGAAGGGTCGTTGGTCCAGGCAGAGATTTCTGTAGGAGGACGTTTGCAGGAGTTAATCTCTGCCTGGACCAACGTCACAATGGACCAGTGGGTTCTCGAAATTATCAGGGATGGTTATGCGCTAGAGTTTGCTCACCCACTGGTAGAAACCTTTGTAGCGTCTCCGTGCGTTTCCCGGGCGAAGAGAGCAGCCGTCAACGACACCTTGTTGCGCTTGCTGCGCCTTCAAGCGGTGGTGCCAGTGCCCGCGGACCAGTGCGGATTCAGTCTATACTCGATTTATTTTGTAGTTCCCAAGAAGGAAGGTTCTTTTCGGCCCATTCTAGATCTCAAACACGTCAATCATTGTTTGCGGGTTCCGCACTTCAGGATGGAGACGTTGAGGTCCGTCATCCAGTCGGTCAAGCAGGGAGAGTTTCTTTCGTCCATAGATCTGACAGAAGCGTATTTACATATTCCCATCAGAGCAGAGCACCAGAAGTTCCCTCGTTTTGCGGTTCCCATGGGTCATTTTCAGTTCCGAGCGTTTCCGTTTGGGCTAGCTACAGCACCTCGGACCTTCACCAAGGTGATGATGGTGGTGGTGGTGGTGGTGGTGGTGGCGGTGGCGGCGCTTCGAAAGGAAGGGATTCAGGTGCATCCTTATCTCGATGACTGGTTGATTCGGGCTCCGTCGGTGACAGAATCCCGTGCGGCGACGACTTGGGTAGTGCAGTTCCTCGAGCAGCTTGGTTGGGTCATCAATCGATCCAAGAGCCACCTGGAACCGGTAAGACAGCTGACGTATTTGGGCGCTTTCTTTGATACAGAGGCGGGCTCAGTTTTCCTGACGGAGGACAGAGCACAAAAGCTGAGGTCACAGATTGCACCCTTCCTACGGATTTCAGCGCCGACGGCGTGGCAATATTTGCAGGTGTTAGGATCAATGGCAGCGGCTTTGGACCTGGTGCCGTGGGTCAGGAACCATATGCATCCGCTTCAACAAGCGCTCCTGTCCAGGTGGTCGCCGCAAGATCATCCCCTGTACCAGAGGTTGCAGTGTCCAGAGGAGGTGCGTTGCAGTCTGCAATGGTGGCTGATACCGGCCCATCTTCAGGCGGGGGTATCCCTGGCGGATCCGGACTGGGTGTTGCTCACAACCAATGCCAGTCTCTCAGGTTGGGGCGCACACTGTTTGGAGCACATAGCGCAAGGCATAAGAACATAAGATGTGCCATACTGGGTCAGACCAAGGTCCATCAAGCCCAGTATTCTGTTTCCAACAGTGGCCAATCTAGGTCATATGTACCTAGCAGTTTCCCCAAGAGACACAAGTTCCACAATGCTTGTACTGGGTCAAGCATTGATATCTTCGGTCACTTCTTAATAATGGTTTATGGACCTTTCCTCCAGGAACTTGTCCAAACCTTTTTTAAACCCAGCTACACTAACAGCCTTTACTACATCTTCCGGTAACAAATTCCAGAGTTTGATTACACGTTGAGTGAAAAAATATTTTCTTTTATTAGTCTTAAATAGTTTACCCTGTAGCTTCATTGCATGTCCCCTAGTCTTTCCATATTCTGACAAGGTAAACAATCGATCCATGTTTACCCGTTCCACTCCGTTCATTAATTTATAGACTTCTATCATATCTCCCCTCAGCCGTCTCTTTTCCAGGTTAAAGAGCCCTAACCTTTTTAGCCTTTCTTCATAGGAGTATCTTTCCATCCCCTTTACCATTTTGGTGGCTCTTCTCTGTACCTTTTCTAAAATCGCTATATCCTTTTAAGATACGGCGACCAGAATTGCACACAATATTCAAGGTGCGGTCTCACCATGGAACGATATAGAGGCATTATAATATCTTTTGTTTTATTTTCCATTCCTTTCCTTATCATACCTAGCATTCTATTTGCTCTCTTGGCCGCCGCTGCACACTGGGCCGAGGGTTTTAACATGGTATCCACAATGACGCCTAAATCTTTTTCCTGGGTGGTGGTTCCTAATGTGGAACCTTGCATCGTGTAACCATAGTTTGGGTTGTTATTCCCTAGGTGCATAACCTTGCACTTGTCCACATTAAATTTCATCTGCCATTTTGATGCCCAGTCTTCCAATTTATCAAGATCCTCTTGCAATTTTTCACAATCCTCTTGGGTTTTAACAACTTTAAATAGTGGAGGAAAGCCTTTGGTCAATCAATCGCTTGGAGTTCAGAGCGGTACGATTGGCGCTGGTGGAGTTTGTCGTTCAGCTCCACGGTCAAGCGGTGCAGGTGTTTTCCGACAACTTGGTCACTGTGGCTTACATAAACAGGCAGGGGGGCACGGGCAGTGCATGTCTTCTGGAAGAGAGTCAACTGTTGTTTCAATGGGCGGAAGCACATCTCTTGGCGATCTCAGCGGCGCATGTGGCAGGAAAAGACAACATTCAGGCCGACTATCTCAGTCGGCATGCGTTGATTCCCGGAGAGTGGCAGCTGAACGACGCAGTGTTTCACGAGATCACGCAGAGGTGGGGTCGACCAGTGTTGGACCTCATGGCTACTCTGGCGAATGCGAAAGCGATTCGGTTTTACAGCAGGCGAAGGGAGCACATGTCGGAGGGTCTCGACGGACTGGTGCAACCTTGGCCGTCGGGACAGCTCCTATATGTCTTTCCTCCGTGGCCGCTCATAGGGCGCGTGGTTCGGCGGATAGCGAGGTACTGTGATCCTAATAGCTCCGGATTGGCCCAGACGTCCTTGGTATGCCGATCTCGTCCGCCTGCTGGTGACGACTCCGTGGCGGTTGCCCTCTCGAATGAATCTTCTGTACCAAGGGCCCGTTCTAATGCCGCAGGTGGATCGGTTCTCGCTTACGGCTTGGCTCTTGAAAGGGACAGGTTGCGACGCAGGGGATACTCGCAGTCTGTGATAGCCACTTTGTTGCGGTCTCGGAGGCAATCTACTTCCTTGGCGTACATTCGAATATGGCGTATTTTTGAAGCTTGGTGTACGGTCCACCGGCTTTCCCTGGCGGGGGTAAAGTTGCCGGAGGTTTTGCAGTTCCTGCAGGAAGGGTTGGAGAGAGGTCTGGCCCTGAATACTCTTAAGGTCCAGTTGGCGGCGATAGCCTGTTATAGGGGGAAAATACAGGGTCGTTCCCTTTCCTCCCATCCGGATGTGCGTCGGTTTCTAAGAGCAGCCAAGATTCTTCGTCCTCCGCTGCGTCAACTGGTTCCGCCGTGGGATCTTAATCTGGTGTTGGAGGCCTTGACTGGGCCGCCTTTTGAGTCCAAGTCGGCGTGTCATATCCGAGAGCTCTCCTGGAAAACGGCCTTCTTGGTAGCCTTGTGTTCCACGCGCAGGGTATCGGATCTTCAAGCCCTTTCGTGCAGGGAGCCGTACCTGCAGTTTACGGCGGAGAAGGTTGTTCTCTGTCCGGTGCCCAGCTTTCTGCCTAAAGTGGTGTCTAGCTTTCACATGAATCAGGCTATCTTCCTTCCTACGTTTCGGCCTTGTGAGGGACGCTGTCGCGATAGGTTGCTGAAGATGTTAGATCTCGGATGCGTATTGCGGAAGTATCTCCAGGAAACGGAGTCGTTTCGGAGGTCCGACAGGCTGTTCGTGCTATTTGCAGGTCCAGCTAAAGGCGCGGCGGCAACTAAGGCTTCGATCGCCCGATGGATGAAGCACGCCATCCGGGCGGCTTACGAAGCTAAGAACCTAATGGCTCCGGTCGGGATTCGTGCTCATTCGACTAGGGGTCAAGCTACTTCGTGGGCGGAGTCCGCCTTAGTTCCGCCCGTAGAGCTCTGTAGAGCGGCGACTTGGTCTTCCTTGCATACCTTTGCTCGTCATTATCGATTGGATGTTCAGGCTCAGGCAGATGCCAGGATGGGGGCCTCGGCTATTGTAGCGGGGCTCGCAGGGCCCTCCCGTAGATGAGTACTGCTTTGGTACTGCCCTACATTCCTGGACTGGCCCGGAGAGACGAATAGGAAGGAGAAATTAGACCTTACCTGCTAATTGTCTTTCCTTGAGTTCTCTCCGGGCCAGTCCAGGACCCACCCTCAGTTAGCTGCGAGAGGTGAAGCTGTTACGATCCTCGGCCACCAGGTTCTAAGCTTTCCGGTTTCCCTATCAGAGACCGGGGGCTGGGGTTTTTGCTTAACCGGGTTTGTTCGAAGTTCTTCTGAGAACGAACAAAAAATAAAGAAAAGAAAAAGAGATTGCCTCAAATACGATGAGAGGGTCCAAGGAGATGAATGAGTTTCTTGTTGGTTGTTAAGGTTCGATTTTCGCTTAGCATATTTGTTGTTCTGCTTTGTTACTAGTAGACTGATTCTCTCTGACACCAGGGGGAGCTATAGTACCTGTCAGCTAAGAGTTTTTCAGTTGATCAGTCCTCAGAGCTGCTGGAAGGGATTGACTACCCTACATTCCTGGACTGGCCCGGAGAGACCTCAAGGAAAGACAATTAGCAGGTAAGGTCTAATTTCTCCTTACTAGAGTAGTTTGTTTTTGGTGTGTCTTAGACCCGTACTGCTGGGGGGGGGGGGGGTGCAGTTCAGGGATTCCTGAGCCCCCTGTGGCATCATGCCGGCCAGACCTCAATGTTTAGTGTGCGGCACCTGTAGAGGGGCGGTGTCCGACAGTGGAGTGTGCAGGGGGTGTGCCTTGGAGACGGCATCCCTAGAGCAGGATCTCCAGGCAAGTACGAGTCAAGAACGGGTTCCTTCGTTATCTCAGGAGCAGAGAGAGACCGCTCAGCGGGAGAGTGGTACAGGGAGCCCTACACCCCCGGAGATAGGGGTATCCTCCAGCCCCCTGGCTCTCCACTTCTCAAGGGGTGGAGAAGGGAGTAGGCGGGGGAGTTTTCTCTCCGGAGTTTGTTTTGCTTCTGCACAAGGCCTTCTGCTACGTCAGCAGGGGGGGGCAGGGGCATGCGACGAAGCGGGGGGCGGACTCTGGAGATGGGTGTTTTGATTTAGAGTCTGCGAAGCATCCCAAGATTAGGGACGACGGGGGCAATTATCCCCTCGATCTGAGGTGCAGGACAAGGAGCCTCTAGAACTGGAAGAGGGGGAAGAAAAGGAATTGGAGGATGGAGAAATTCCTGACCAGAAAGAACAGACGCAAATTGTTAGGGTCTTCTGCAGGGAAGAGTTGCCGGCCCTTATAGGAGAGTCCCTAAAGGCTGTCAATATATCCACAGGGCCCCTGGAAGAAGAGGAGGCCTTAGAGGGACCCACTGCTGCAGGCGGTACGAAGGATGCAGAGGGTGTGTTCGGTGCATCAGGTGGTCAAACAGATGATACAGGATGATTGGAAGGTGCCGGAAGCCGGTCTCCGGGGAACACGAACTATGTCGCGTTTTTCCTCTTCCAGCAAGGGATACAGAGTTGCTGTGTGCCCCAAGGGTGGACGCTGCAGTGTCATCTGTGACCAAGAAGACAACTATACCAGTTGAGGGCAGTGCGGCCCTTAAGGATTCCCAAGATAGGAGGTTGGATACCTTGTTGAAGCAGGCCTTTGATGTGAATTCCATTGCCCTGCAGGCGTCAGTGTGTGGGGCCTGGGTGGTCAGAGCTTGTCTCCGTTGGTCACAGCGTATGCAGCAGCCCGACGGCCAGTAAGGGGACTCCGCGGGGAAGGCTGCTAAGATTGAGTCAGGAGCAGCCTAACTCGCGGACGCACATTATGATCTTATTAGGAGCCTGTCAAAAAGCATGGTATCAGTGGTGGCGGCTTGCCGCTACCTTCGGCTGCGGAATTGGTCTACGGATGGGGCGTCTAAGACTTGTCTTAGCAGGCTTCTGTTCAAGGGGAAGTTGATTTTTGGTGAAGACTTGGACAAATTGGTGAAGGAGTTGGGTGACTCAAAGGGAGGAAGGCTTCCGGAGGACAAACCGAAGCGGAGTCACAATCCAGCTCCAGCATGGAACCCTCCTAAGGATTCCCGGAGGTTTTGGACATCCCGTTTGGCTCCCTATCAGATGGGTTGTTTCCCATCAAAGGGGAAAGGGTTCCAGGGGTTTTGATGAGCGGGTAGAGGTTTCGGAAACACCTCTGCCTCTTCCTCTTCGGGCCCCAGGAAAACACAATGAGACGTGGAGAGCCCGGGAAGGGGGGCTGCCTGTGGGAGGTCGTCTGCGTCAGTTTCTTCCCACCTGGGTCCGGGTCACGTCCGATCGGTGGGTCCTAGAAGTCATCCGAGAGAGTTACGTTCTCGAGCTGGCTCGGCCCATTCCCCCATCGTTTGTCCAGTCCCCCCTGCAGGGCCCTGGCCAAGTTGGCGGCGATAAGGGAGACCTTATTGTGGCTGCTGCGCCTAGGAACAGTGGTTCCGGTGCCCAAGGACCAGTGCGGTTGCAGTCGATACTCCATTTATTTTGTGGTACCCAAAAAGGAAGGGTTCTTTTGGCCAATTCTCAACCTCAAGCGGGTCAACTGTTGCCTGAGGGTTCCACACTTTCGCATTGAAAAGCTGAGATCAGTGACAGTGGCGGTGCGCAGGGGAGAATTTTTAATGTCTCTCGACCTCACCAAAGAGTACCTGTATATACCAATACGCATGACCCATCAGCGGTTCCTGTGGTTTGGGGTTCCAATGGGTCACTTCCAGTTTCGGGCGTTGCTGTTCGGCCTGGCCATGCCTCCTCATAGGCAAGGTCATGGTGGTGGTAGCAGCGATGCTCCGCAAGGAGGGCATTATGGTTCATCCATACCTCGATGACTGGTTGATCTTGGCCAAGACAGAGGAAGAGAGTGTGAAGGCGACCACCAGGGTGGTAGAACTCTTGAGGAGTCTAGGTTGGGCAATCAACCTAGCCAAGAGCAGGCTGTGTCCGTCTCAAGAGCTGCAGTATCTCGGAACAAGTTTCACTACTCGAAGGGGTCAGATGTTCTTGCCAACCCACCAGGCACAGGACCTCCGGCAGCTCGTGTGTCAATTCATGGCCATGCGGGCCCCATCAGCCTGGCATTATCTTCAGGTGCTGGGAACCATGGCGGCAACTCTCAAGTTCGTTTCAAGGGCAAGGACTCACATGAGGCCATTACAATGGTTCCTTATCTGTCAGTGGTCTCACCAGCGTCAGCCACTGTCAAAGAGGCTCCCCTTTCCTCCTGTGACCAGGAGAGCTCTCTGGTGGTGGCTACGGCCAGGCAACTTGGAACATAAGAACATAAGATATGCCATACTGGGTCAGACCATGGTCCATCAAGCCCAGTATCCTGTTTCCAACAGTGGCCAATCTAGGTCATACGTACCTAGCAGTTTCTCCAAAAGACACAGGTTCCGCAATGCTTGTACTGGGTCAAGCATTGATATCCTGGGTCCCTTCTTAATAATAGTTTATGGACCTTTCTTCCAGGAACTTGTCCAAACCATTTTTAAACCCAGCTACACTAACAGCCTTTACTACATCCTCCGGTAACAAATTCCAGAGTTTGATTACACGTTGAGTGAAAAAATATTTTCTTTTATTAGTCTTAAATAGTTTACCCTGTAGCTTCATTGCATGTCCCCTAGTCTTTCTATATTCTGATAACGTAAACAATCGATCTACGTTTACCCGTTCCACTCAATTCATTAATTTATAGACTTCTATCATATTTCCCCTGAACCGTCTCTTTTCCAGGTTAAAGAGCCCTAACCTTTTTAGCCTTTCTTCATAAGAGTATCCTTCCATCCCCTTTACCATTTTGGTGGCTCTTCTCTGAACCTTTTCTAATAAAGCTCTATCCTTTTTAAGATACGGCGACCAGAATTGCACACAATATTCAAGGTGCGGTCTCACCATGGAACGATATGGAGGCATTATAATATCTTTTGTTTTATTTTCTATTCCTTTCCTTATGATACCTAGCATTCTATTTGCTCTCTTGGCCGCCGCTGCACACTGGGCCGAGGGTTTTCACATGTTATCCACAATGACGCCTAAATCTTTTTCCTGGGTGGTGGTACCTAATGTGGAACCCTGCACATTTATGATGGTTCCTGATCGGTCTTCCAGTTTAGTCCTCCACAATCGGGTAGTGCACCACCTCCTGCAGCCTGGAGACTGGACCAATCAAATCTTCCGTAGTACATATGCAGCCGGAGCTCCCAGAAGCCCCCAGTGTGTCCAGTCTCCTTGCAGCTTGAAGACGTGTGTGCCCTTCCTGGGCACACTTAGTGACACTTGGGGGAGCAACACTAGTTAGCTCTTTTTTGGGGTTTGCTTTCTCTCCTTATTTCATTACCTTTTCTTTCCTAGGTAGCTGTCTCTTTAAAAAAAAAAAAAAAGGGTTTAGACACAGGGGACCTCCCGGGGTGAGAAGCCAGTCCTGCATTGAGCTCCTGCCTTCCTCCCGGTGTATGTGGACAGCCTCGGTTGAGCTCTCCCCTGGACTGTACGGGGAAAAGCCATACCTGGTCCAGTATTGCCTTTCCATCTGAGCTGCTGGCTGTATCCTGTGCTGATTTCAGAGCTGGTAGGACTTTTCTGTTACTTGTTTTAATCGGGTGCTGCAGTTCCCTCCCGGTGCTATTTTCAGTGGCTCTGTCAGCTCCCCGGTGTCCCGATTTTCTGCTTTGCTGGAATTTCGTTTTATTTTCTAATTTGCCCTTCTTTGGGGTCCATTTTGTTTATTTTCACCTTTTCTCCGGTTTACTGGTATTTTCGTGCCCTTTTTTTACCGCGGGAGCTCAAACAGCGGCCATTTTGAAACTTTAAAAAGGGAACTTCTCAGTGTTTAACACTTGTGCACGGGTTCCCCTGGCATTTTTGGGGTTTTTTATGTTGGCGATTTTGCTCAGGACACTCCTGGGAACCTAGGGAGTGTTTTATTTTCTGAAAAAAAAAAAAAAAGAGGTTTAAATCCGATCTGTATTTTTATTGGCTTAGTCCCTTTGGTGTGGGCTTTACCTGATTTGGCTCCCTGCTCTTCCGCTTGCCGGGAGGTTGCCAACAGATGGCTACCAAACCGCAGTGCGTAATTTGCGGGTCCCGCAAAGGTGCGATTTCTGACGCTGGCATCTGCAGGGGCTGTGCCTCAGCTTCTTCAGACCTGGAACATTCACTTGAGCTGAAGGAGCTGCCTGTTCTTGCTGACGCTTCTATAGCGGGGGAGAGTGTACCTTCGTCGGGCGTTCACCCGTCTGGTTCGGTACCGCCGTCCAGTGGGGCTCTCCCTGAGTTGCAACATGCGGCTGTCACTGCGCCACCTGTAGATTTTTCCCCAGATTTCGTTCTCCTCATGCATCAGGCCTTTCGATTGAGTCGCTCCGGTCAGCTGTCGGAGGCTTGGCCCGCGTCCCTTTCCCCTGGCTCCTCGGGGGAGGTTCAGCGCGCTTCTCAGCCGGCCGCCAAAAGGCTCAGGTTTGTGGACCAGGATCAGGACACCCTTTGTTTTCCTGATGTTGAGGTGGAGGGTGATCCTGAGACGGAGGCTGATGAGCTGGAAGACGGGGAGATCCCGGAGCCGGAAGATCAGGCTCGGATTATTCGCATGTTTCGTAGGGACGAGCTGGTCCCTTTGATCACGGAGTCCCTTCAAACCCTTAACCTGGCTGTGGTTCAGCCTCTGGAGGAGGAGGGTCTTGAAGACCCTCTCATTCAGGCGGTCAGGGACGCACAAGTGGTGTTCCCTGTACACCGGGTTGTTGAGCAAATGATCCACTCTGAGTGGGATCAACCCGAATCCGGTTTGAAGGGTGTTCGGACCATGAATCGTCTTTACCCCTTGGCCGACAAGGATAAGGACTTGTTTAAGTCACCGCGGGTGGACGCTGCGGTATCGGCGGTGACTAAGAAAACCACCATCCCGGTTGAAGGCGCTGCGGCCTTAAAGGATGCCCAGGATAAGAAAGTGGATAATTTGTTGAAGCAAGCCTTCGATACAAACGCCTTGTCCCTGCAGGCCTCCATTTGTGGGGCGTGGGTTGCTCGGGCTTGTTTACGTTGGTCACAGCATCTGCGCTCGGTTCCGGACTGGACCAGCAGGGGTTGCTGGAAGTTACCCGCATGGAGTCCGGATCGGCTTACTTAGCGGATCTGCTTTATGATTTAATCCGCTCCTTAGCTAATAGTATGGCCTCATTGGTGGCGGCGCGTCGCTCCATCTGGTTACGCAACTGGGCGGCCGACGGTTCTTCCAAGTCTCGCCTCAGTAAGCTGCCCTTTAAGGGCAGATTGTTGTTTGGTGAGGCTCTAGACAAGTTGGTGAAGGATCTAGGTGAGTCTAAGGGTGGTAGGCTGCCCGAAGATAAGCCTAAGCTCAATAGATCGTCGCCCTCAGCGCGCGGTCAATTTCGAGATTTTCGCAGGTTTCGTTCTTCCCGACTGTGGGCATCGCAGCGCGGTCGCTTTGGAGCCCGTTATCAAGGGTTTCGTGGTTTCAGAGGAGCAGGACGAGGCTTCTCCGGAGCCGCCTCTTCCTCGTCCTCTTCCTTTAATCGCAAGCCACAATGAAGCGAGGCGGGCTCTAGAGGGGAGCCCGGTTATCGGGGGTCGTTTGCGCGATTTTCTTCCTTCTTGGGCCCAGATTACGTCAGATCAGTGGGTTTTGCAGATTATCAAAGAGGGGTATGCGCTGGAGTTTGCCTGCCCGCTTCAAGATGCCTTTGTTATGTCACCCAGCAAGGGAGAGCAAAAGTCGCGGGACATCCGTGTGACTCTGGATCGGCTACTCTCCCTGGGGGCAGTAGTTCCCGTCCCTCCTTTGGAAAGAGGCGCCGGTCGCTACTCCATCTATTTTGTGGTTCCCAAGAAGGGCGGCTCCCTTCGTCCAATTTTAGATCTCAAAGGCGTGAATCTCGCTCTCAAGGTGCCGCACTTCCGTCAGTCATTGTCGCGGTCAGTCATTGTCGCGGTACGTCAAGGAGAGTTCCTGACGTCCCTCGATCTCTCCGAGGCCTATCTACACATTCCCATCCGGCCGTCTCATCAACGGTTTCTCCGCTTCGCTTTTCCATGGGGCCACTTCCAGTTTCAAGCCATGCCGTTTCGTCTTGCCACGGCCCCCCGCACCTTCACAAAGGTGATGGTAGTGGTTGCGGCGGCCTTGCGCAAAGAGGGCATCCTAGTCCACCCGTATCTCGACGACTGGTTGATTCGGGCAAAGTCCAGTCGAGAGTGTGGGCAGGTCACGAACAGGGTGGTGGCTCTGTTGCAATCCCTCGGCTGGGTGGTGAACGAAGACGAGTTGTCTGTGCCCGACTCAGGAACTCGGGTACCTGGGAGTGCGCTTCGACACGGCGCGGGGTTTGGTGTGCTTGCCGGAGCGCCGTGTTCTGGCTTTGCGGACTCTGGTCCGCCTCTTCAGGGGGATGCCCGCTCCGTCCGCGTGATGGTACCTGCGGCTCCTCGGTACGATGGCAGCGACCTTGGAGGTGGTGCCTTGGGCGCGCTTCCATATGCGTCCGCTACAGAGTGCTCTACTGCGTCGTTGGTCCAACCAGTTCGACTCGCGGAGCAGGAGATTGCCTTGCCCGAAGCCGGTTCGCCGATCACTCCGGTGGTGGCTCTCCTCCGAGAACCTGACGCGGGGGATTCCCTTGGAGCCTCCGCTTTGGGTTCCGTTCACAACGGATGCCAGCTTATCCGGCTGGGGTGCTCACTGCGAGACCCGCTTCGCTCAGGGAGAATGGTCTCCCCTGGAGGCTTCTTGGTCGATCAACCGGCTCGAATTGAGGGCAGTGCGACTAGCCCTTCTAGCCCTCGAAGCCCTAGTCCTCGGTCGTCCGGTACGAGTCCTATCTGACAATGTGACCACAGTAGCTTACATCAATCGCCAAGGGGGCACCGGCAGCGTAGCCCTGGAGTCGGAGGCGACGACTTTATTCAATTGGGTGCAGACTCGTCTTCCGGCGATCTCGGCAGCGCATATTGCGGGCGCAGAAAATGTTCAGGCCGATTTTCTCAGCAGAGTGCGGGTAGACCCCGGAGAGTGGGAACTCAACCCGCAAGTTTATGCGCAAATAGTTCATCGGTGGGGGCTGCCTATCATGGACCTCATGGCGACGTTTCAGTCGGCCAAGACGGGGCGCTTCTTCAGCAGGCGAAGAGAACGCATGTCCGAGGGTCTCGACGCTCTCATTCAACCGTGGCCCACGTCCGGTCTTCTTTATGTATTTCCTCCGTGGGCTCTAATCGGACGGGTCGTTCAACGCATCGAAAGTCACCGGGGTCGAGTGTTGCTGATAGCTCCCGATTGGCCCAGGAGGCCCTGGTATGCCGACCTGGTCAGGCTGCGCGACGGTGTTCCATGGCTCTTGCCCGCGTTGCCGGATCTTCTTCTTCAGGGACCCTTGCGAATGCCCCAAGTGGGTCGATTCTCGCTTACGGTTTGGCCATTGAGAGGGCTCGGCTAAAAAAGAAGGGTTACTCCCCCGCGGTGGTTGCCACCCTCCTGCGGGCGAGGAAAACGTCCACCCTCTTACCTACGTTCGGTTATGGAGAATCTTTGAAGACTGGTGCTCTCGGCGTGGAGTTCGTGCAGCGACGGTTTCCGTGCCCGTCGTTTTAAGTTTTCTTCAGGATGGTTTTGATAAGGGCCTTGCTGCTAGCTCCCTGAAAGTCCAGCTGGCGGCTCTCTCCTGTTATCGCGGCAAAGTCTTGGGTCGTCCCCTCGGGTCTCATCCGGACGTCCGGCGTTTTCTTACAGCGGTTTTTCATTTGCGGCCTTCCCGCAGGATCTTCGTTCCTCCGTGGGACTTGAATCTTGTGCTGCGGGCCTTTTGAGCCCCTGAGTAGGGCATCTCTCAAAGATCTCACGCTGAAGACTGTCTTTCTCGTGGCCATCTGCTCGGCACGGCGTATTTCTGATCTACAAGCACTATCCTGCCGGGAACCTTTTTTGTCTTTTTCACAGGATCGGGTGGTTCTCCGTCCGGTCCCTTCCTTTTTGCCAAAGGTGGTTTCTCCTTTTCACGTGAATCAGGCAGTGTTCCTTCCGGTGCTGCCTTCGGACTCCGTTGGGACTGCGGACAAGGGTCTTCACCGTCTCGATGTGGGTCGTGTGCTTCGTCGTTATTTGAAGGCTACCGCATCTTTTCGAAGGACCGACCGATTGTTCGTGCTCTTCGGGGGTGCACGAAAGGGGGAAGCGGCGGCTAAAGCCTCCATTGCAAGATGGCTCAAAGAAGCCATCGCGTCCGCGTATCTGTTGCAGCGGCGACAAGTTCCGGAGGGGATCCGAGCCCATTCCACAAGGGCTCAAGCGACCTCTTGGGCGGAGTATAGCCTAGTTCTGCCAGCGGACATCTGTAAGGCAGCCACTTGGTCGTCATTACATGCTTTCAGTAAACACTATCGTCTGGATGTTTCAGCCGCTCGGGATTCCTGTTTTGGTTCGGCGGTTCTGCGCGCCGGATGGCAAGGTCTCGCCCGGTGTTGACTGCTCTGTTACATCCCGATTGTGGAGGACTAAACTGGAAGACCGATCAGGAAATAGAAATTACACTAACCTGGTAATTGTAGTTCCTGGAGGGTCCAGTTTAGTCCTCCTTCCCTCCCGAGTCTCAGCTTGTTTAGTGCGGCGCGCTTTTCCGAACGGGTGGGCCTAAGACGGTTTCCTCTTTTTCGTTCGGCCCTTTTTTGCGGCCGCGCTCTTTGTCAGTGCTATTCCTTCTATTGGATTTTCAGTCAGCTCTCCTGAAATTTTGCCTGTGGGCTGTCTTTTTGCTACCGGAGCGGCGTCGGAGGCGCGGTGCAGTGTTCTGGCTTCCTCGTTTGGGGAGGGGGCTAATAGTTTACTGGGGAGAATGGGTTTATTCTGTAGTATACATTTTTTTCTATGACTCTAATGTGTTGCTTCGTTAAGTTTGCTTTGTTACTAGTACACTGGGGGCTTCTGGGAGCTCCGGCTGCATATGTACTACGGAAGATTTGATTGGTCCAGTCTCCAGGCTGCAGGAGGAGGTGCACTACCCGATTGTGGAGGACTAAACTGGACCCTCCAGGAACTACAATTACCAGGTTAGTGTAATTTCTATTTTCTACCATTTTTCCCAGTACTGACGTCAGGCTCACCGGTCTGTAGTTTCCCGGATCACCCCTTTTTCCAGGCTAAAAAGGTTAGGGCTTTTTAACCTGGAAAAGAGACGGCTGAGGGGAGATATGATAGAAGTCTACAAATTAATGAACGGAGTGGAATGGGTAAACTTAGTTTGATTGTTTACCTTATCGGAATATAGAAAGACTAGGGGACATGCAATGAAGCTACAGGGTAAACTATTTAAGACTAATAAAAGAAAATATTTTTTCACTCAACGTGTAATCAAACTCTGGAATTTGTTACCGGAGGATGTAGTAAAAGCTGATAGTGTAGCTGGGTTTAAAAAAGGTTTGGACAAGTTCCTGGAAGAAAGGTCCATAAACCATTATTAAGAAGGGACCCAGGATATCAGTGCTTGACCCAGTACAAGCATTGTGGAACCTGTGTCTCTTGGGGAAACTGCTAGGTACATATGACCTAGATTGGCCACTGTTGGAAACAGGATACTGGGCTTGATGGACCTTGGTCTGACCCAGTATTGCATATCTTATGTTCTTATCTTACATTCTTATGTAACCCTTTTTTAAAATTGGTGTTACATTGGCGATCCTCCAATCTTCAGGTATTAGAGATGATTTTAATGATAGTTCACAGATTACTAATAGCAGGTTTGCAATCTCATATTTCAGTTCTTTCAACACCCTTGGATGTATACCACCCAGCCCAGGTGATTTGCTACTCTTCAGTTTTTCTAATAGTTGTAATACATCTTCCCGATGTATCGATATTTCCTTCAATTCTTCCGCACATTTAAATACCACTTCAGCCATGGGTAACATCCCAACATCTTATTTATTTACATTCTCTTATATACCGCACTATTCGGCATCAGCGCGGTTTACATGGAACAAAATGCTCAGTACAAATAACATGTATTAGTTTACAGATAACAGGGAACAAAAAACTTGGATAACAGGGGTAACTATATACAAAACTTACTACATGGAAACAACTCAGTAAAGACCGAAGCAAAGAATTCATTCAGTCTCTCCGCTATCGCCTTGTCGCCTCTTAGTGCCCCTTTAACTCCTCTATCATCTAATGGACCAACTGACTCTCACAGGTTTTTTGCTACGAATGTACTTGAAAAAAATCTTTATTTCGCCTTTTTGCTTCCGCATCAAGCTTCTTCTCAAATTCTCCCTTTGCCTGCTTTATCAATGCCTTGCATTTGACTTGCCAGTGCTTGTGCTGTTTCCAGGTTTCGTCGTTTGGCTCTTTTTTCCATTTCCTGAAAGATGCTTTTTGGCAACAACAGCCTTTCTGACCTCACCTTTAAACCATGCTGGCAGTTTTTTGGACTTCCTTCCACTTTTCTTAAAGCGTGGAATACAGCTTGTCTGGGCTGCCAAGATAGTATTTTTCAACAACACCCAAGCTTGATGTAAGTCTTTAACCTTTGCAACTGCTCCTTTTAGTTTTTTCTTAACTATTTTCTTCATTTTATCATAGTCTCCCTTTCGAAAGTTTAAAAGTAGTACTGTGGATTTCCTTACTATCCCTCCTCCACTAATTAAATCAAAGGTGATCATGCTATGATCACTATTGCCAAGTGGCCCCAACAACCTTATCTCTTGCACTAGATCTGGTGTTCCACTAAGGACTAGGTCTAATATGGCTTCCCCTCTGGTCGGTTCATGAACCAGCTGCTCCAAGAAACAGTCATTTATTTCATCTAGGAACTTTATCTCCCTAGCATGTCCTGCCGTGACACTGACCCAGTCGATACCGGGGTAATTGAAATCACCCATTATTATTACTGCGCTGTAACTTTTGTTAACTTCCTTAATTTCTTTGAGCATTTCATCATCCATTTGGTCATTCTGGCCAGGCGCGCGATAGTACACCCCCACTGCCATTGCCTTCCCCCTTTTACATGGAATTTCAATCCATATAGATTCTACAGCAGATTTTGCTTCCTGCAAAACTTTAATCCTTTCTGACTCAATGTCCTCTCTAACATATTGTCCCACTGGTTGTCCTCCTTCCACCATGTCTCTGATATTCCAATAATATCTAGCCTTTCATTTAGTGCTATATATTCTAACTCTGCCATCTTATTTTTTAGACTTCTGGCATTTGCATACAAGCATTTTAGAGACTGTATTTATATTCATATTAATTTGGCTATTGATAGACATGGGTAATTTGGGATCTTTAAGCTCTGTCTATTCCATACTCGAGGGCGTTTGGGCTACTTTACTCTTTTTTGGAAATTCTCTGCTTTTGGTAGTATCCTTCAAGGATACATTCTTCCGAACCATCCGCTCTTGGGCGACTGTCGGCTTTCCCCTATTATTTAGTTTAAAAGCTGCTCTATCTCCTTTTTAACCCTTTCCAGGCCGAGCCCAAAACTTTCGGGATCCAAAATTCTGATTAAATATTCCTATCAAATGGTATATAATACATGACCATAGCAGAAGGAAACTCACTATTTGAACATATTGAATAAGACGGGTACAATTTTCCTGAAATATGCAAAAATTAAGCCAGCTGCAGAATGTGGATTAAAATTTTAAAGTAGGCCTTCAAAGGGTTAAAGGTTAATGCCAGCAGCCTGGTTCCATCCTGGTTAAGGTGAAGCCCATCCCTTCGGAAGAGCCCCTCCTTTCCCCAGAATATTCACCAGTTCCTAAAAAATCCAAAACCCTCATCTCTGTACCATTGTCTCATCCACGCATTGAGACTCCGGAGCTCTGCCTGCCTTTTGGGTCCTGCGCGTTGGATGGGAAGCATTTCGGTGAACGCTACCCTGGAAGTTCTGGATTTCAACTTCCTACCTAAAAGCCTAAATTTAGCCTCCAGAACCTCCCTACCACATTTTCCTATGTCATTGGTACCGACATATACCAAGACAGAAGACTCCTCCCCAGCACTATCTAAGACCTTATCTAGGTGGCGCGTGAGGTCCGCTACCTTCGCACCAGGCAGGCATGTTACCAGGCGATCCTCACGTCCACCAGCCACCCAGCTATCTACATGCCTAATGATCGAATCACCAACTATAACGGCTGTCCTAACCCTTCCCTCATGGGCATATGGCCCTGGAGAAACTTCCTTGGTGCGAGAGGGTTTTACATCACCTGGTGGACAGGTCCTAGTTACAGGATCACTTCCTGCCACACCAGGGTAATGCTCTCCTGTCACGTGACCTCTCTCCTCCTTGGCAACAGGGATGCTGCCATACTGGAGGTGGGACTTCAGGACTATATCCTTGTAGGTCTCGTCTATGTACCTCTCTGTCTTTCTTATGTTTTCCAAGTTTGCTACTATAGCCTCTAGAGAACGGACTCGTTCCCTGAGAGCAAAGAGCTCCTTGCACCTAGTGCACACGTAAGACCTCTCACCAACTGGGAGAAAATCATACATCTGACACTCATTGCAAAAGACTGGAAAGCCCCCATCTCGCTGCTGGACTGCTGTCTGCATCTTACTGTTAAGTTTGTGTTTAGATCTTTAAGTTCTTTACTTACTAAGGGTTGCTATGGATATTTATACTAATAAAACTGTACCTAATACATTTAATATACCTTGTTCACATGAAGCTTAATTATTCTCAGGTCCTTAGTTTTTGACTGATTTGTGTAACGAGCTTCACCTGAAAGCACCTCCTGTCTTTTAAGATGTGTAAGTACCTATAAAGCTACGATTATCTCAGGGGTGGGTGGGTATTGGGGAGGGAGTGAAATAACACTTATTAAAAGAGGGCTGCTACACAGTACCCTGTCCTGTGCTGCTGAGGTAAGTTATATTCTGATTCGATTTAAATTATAGCTCTTTGCTGCTGCCAGGCTCTAACTTATTATGAAATTTAAACTACAAGCTCTCTGCTGGGTTATAAATTTAACCAGAAAGCTCTCTTCTGTTTTTTAAATTTAAACTTAAAACTGCTGCTACTAGGCCCTGACTGATTTAACAAACAGTAGTGGGTTCACAGATTAATTAGCTTTAATACAAAGAATTCCTTTCAGAAAATTCCCAGAAGTATATACTCACAATTGCAGATCTCTCTCCAGAAGTAACAGTCCCCTTTTCTAGTCCTTGTATCTGGACTTTCAGAAAGCCTTTGACAAGGTCCCTCATCAGACTTTTGGCAAAACTAAAGAGTCATGGGATAGGAGGCAGTGCACTACTGTGGATCAGGAACTAGTTAAAATATAGAAAGCAGAGGGTAGGGCTAAATAGCCAATTTTCCCAATGGAGAAAGGTGAATAGTGGTGTACCCCAGGGATCTGTGCTGGGTCCGCTGCTTATTGACGTATTCATAAATGACCTGGAAAGTGGAATAATGAGTGAGGTTATTACATTTGCAGATGACACAAAACTAAAGTTGTTAAAACCCAAGAGGATTGTGGAAAATTGCAAGAGGATCTTGATAAATTGGAAGACTGGGCATCAAAATGGCAGATGAAATTTAATGTGGACAAGTGCAAAGTTATGCACCTAGGGAAGAACAACCCAAACTATGGTTACACGATGCAAGGTTCCACATTAGGAACCACCACCCTGTAAAACGATTTAGGCGTCATTGTGGATAACATGTTAAAACCTTCGGCCCAGTGTGCAGCGGCGGCCAAGAGAGCAAATAGAATGCTAGGTATCATAAGGAAAGGAATGGAAAATAAAACAAAAGATATTATAATGCCTCTATATCGTTCCATGGTGAGACCACACCTTGAATATTGTGTGCAATTCTGGTCGCCGTATCTTAAAAAGGATATAGCGATATTAGAAAAGGTTCAGAGAAGAGCCACCAAAATGGTAAAGGGGATGGAAGGACACCCCTATGAAGAAGGGCTAAAAAGGTTAGGGCTCTTTAACCTGGAAAAGAGACGGCTGAGGGGAGATATGATAGAAGTCTATAAATTAATGAATGGCGTGGAACGGGTAAACGTAGATCGATTGTTTACATTTTCAGAATATAGAAAGACTAGTGGACATGCAATGAAGCTACAGGGTAAACTATTTAAGACTAATAAAAGAAAATATTTTTTCACTCAACGTGTAATCAAACTCTGGAATTTATTACTGTTAGTGTAGCTGGGTTTAAAAAAGGCTTGGACAAGTTCCTGGAGAAAAGGTCCATAAACCATTATTAAGAAGGGACCCAGGATATCAATGCTTGACCCAGTACAAGCATTGTGGAACCTGTGTCTTTTGGGAAAACTGCTAGGTACGTATGACCTAGATTGGCCACTGTTGGAAACAGGATACTGGGCTTGATGGAGCTTGTTCTAACCCAGTATGGCATATCTTATGTTCTTATAAGCCTAGAAGCTTGCAGAACAATGTGTAATAAAAGCATTCCTAACAGGGGCTATACATTTCAAGCAAAGATAAATGTTTGTGGCTTTTTAAATTACGAGCTTTCTGCCTGGGAACGCTTAAAAGGGTTTTGATACATTTTTAAAACAAAGTTACATTCTTTTTGGTGCTTTAGTTTAAAAGGAGAATTTTTTTTCTTTAATGGGGTAGGTTTAAAACACTGCTTTAGTATTTTTCTTAGCTCTTTGAAGCTACTGACACCTCATCAGGTGTTAATTCCCTCCCTACCTCCCAACTCCCATCCACCCCTAGTGAGCAGCCTTGCTTTATAGGGCACCTCCCCAATTAACTACACACAGGGACTTGGAACAGCATATTTTAAACATACTTAAAAGAGATTTAGCTGTTTGTTTTTTTCTCCGAAAGACAGCTGGGAAATCGGCTGGTACTTTGGTAGGTCTCTCTCTCTTTTGCTTCAACAGATACCTAAGCTCCACCAACTGAACAATGTTTGGGAAAAATCGTATCGCCAAAGCTGTTGTCCCCATTACAGCTTCTGCCTCTATCCAGACAGAGATCCCAACGGCAGTTGAAGAACCGGTTCCATATGCAGGATGCTTGCATGCTGAAGCTCTCAGAAAACAAGTGGAGGAACTCAGAGGAGGCGGCGAGGCTGAGAGCATTCAAGACAGTGAGAAGTACATTGATGAGATGCTTCTTGCAACATCAAAGCTCTCCAGCAGAGGAGAAGATGAGAGCCTTCAGAATGACAAAGGTTGGACACAAATCACCATGGCCTGCAGAATCACCAATCTAACTTCTCCAGCCCTTGAATTGAACATAAGATATGCCATACTGGCTCAGACCAAGGTCTATTGAGCCCTCTATCCTGTTTCCAACAATGGCCAATCTAGGTCATACGTACCTAGCAGTTTCACCAAAAGACACAGGTTCCTCAATGCTTGTTTTGGGTCAAGCAGTGATATCCTGGGTCCCTTCTTAATAATGGTTTATGGATAAGGCAGGGAAAGAGAGAATTTGAGAAGAAGCTTGCCATGGAAGCAAAAATGTATAATAAATAATTTATGGACCTTTCCTCCAGGAACTTGTCCAAACCGTTTTTAAACCCAGCTACACTAACAGTTTTTACTACATCCTCTGGTAACAAATTCCAGAGTTTGATTACACGTTGAGTGAAAAAATATTTTCTCTTATTAGTCTTAAATAGTTTACCCTGTAGCTTCATTGAATGTCCTCTAGTCTTCCTATATTCTGATAACCTAAACAGTCGATCTACGTTTACCCATTCCACTCCATTCATTAATTTATAGACTTCTATCATTTCTCCCCTCAGCCGTCTCTCTTCAAGGTTAAAGAGCCCTAAACATTTTAGCCTTTTTTCATAGGGGTATCCTTCCATCCCCTTTACCATTTTGGTGGCTCTTCTCTGAACCTTTTCTAATAACGCTATATCCTTTTTTTTTTTTTTTTTTATTGAAAGGCTTCCAAAAGATACAGATGAACAAGAACCACATAGAACTACAAAAAAAAAAATTGCAACAGTAACAGCATAACTTCAGGTCACTATAATATTCTGCAATATGCCTTCATTTTTATAGTTTTCGAATAAGGAATCGGGGAGCAACCACCCCCCTAACCTCCCTTCCCCCCCTCTCCCCAGAACCTCCCTAACCCCGGACCCCCCCCCCCAACCTCCCAATATCCCCGACTATGGCTTAGCATTCGTTAAGCACGGAAAGACGGTGAGCAAAAATAAATAGGGGAAAATACACACAAGGGGCAGACTCCCAGTAAAGTACGCATATTCCCCCCCTCCTGTCCTAAGCATTCATGCACCATAGCGAGAGACAAAAGGTGCCCACATCAACTCAAAGCGCGCCAAGCGCATCCTGCTGACAGCCACCCCCTGCTCCATGGTATACATATCCCACATTCGTTCCGACCAAGTCTGAAAGGAGGGGGCCAGAGCACGCCTCCAAGCTGCTGCAAGAGATATGCGTGCCGCATTCAGGCCATGGCGTAATAGAGCAAGTTGCAGAGTCCGTGCACCCGGCACCGAGGCCCCAAAGAGGAAGATCCCCGGATCCCAAGGTATGCTCACTCCCAGGAGCAATTGTAGCCGGAATTGCACACCCCTCCAAAAAGCACGAATGCGGGGGCAGGTCCACCAGATGTGCCCCAGGGTATCTTGCTGCCCGCAATTACGCCAACAAAGGTCCGCAGCCCCAGGGTATATACGGGCGATCCGCGCCGGGGTCATGTACCAACGGTACAGTATTTTATAATTAGTTTCACGGGCGTTAATCGCTACCGAGCTCTTCCACAAGTGCGTTTCCACCGTCTCCCACTGTTGCTCGGTATAGGAAAGATTCAAATCAGAGTTCCAACGTTCCCTATGCCTCGCAGAGCGCGGCTGAGAGCCCTGCAGGTGGGCATAGAGGGTGGCCACAAGTCCCTTAGTAGTAGTACACCCCTCACAATAGCGTTCCAAATCGGTCAGGTCCCGAGCAACCTGGGGGCGTACCAGCCTAGATCGAACCCAGTGTGTCACTTGCATGTATTGGTAGAGATGCCTAGCCGGAACATCAAATTCATCTTGTAACGCGCGGAAAGACCGTATCCGGCCGTCCTCAAAGAAGTGTCCGACTCGGCTAAGGCCTAAATGTCCCCACTGCCGAAAGACTGTGTCACTTTGCCCCGGCGGAAAAGAAGCATTACCCACTATAGGAGCCAACGGAGTTAAATCCGCATCTCGGGACCGAAAGTGCTGATCCCAGCATCGGAGGGTATGAAGGACATAGGGATTATTGGTGCATTTACCACATCAAAGTTTGGGACCAAGCCACAGCCAGTCTCCCAGTCCCGCTCCCCCCGCCAAGCTCATTTCCAGTTGCACGCATCGCTTGGTGCTATCCGCTATCATCCACTCCACCCCCGCTCGACACTGGGCCGCCGCATAATACCAGTGCAAATTGGGCATGCCCATACCTCCAGAGCGCGTACGAGCATAAAGAACAGGTCGCGCCAAGCGCGGACGACGGTAATGCCATATGAACTTCATAAGCAGCCGCTGCCAGGTCGCCAAAGTGGCCCGTGTAATGGGAATCGTTAGAACTTGAAAAAGATAAAGAAAGCGGGGAACAATCACCATCTTAACTACGGCTATACGCCCGAACCAGGAAAGGAGCAGGCCATTCCAGAGCTCTAAGTCCCGCCGAACCTGACGAAGCAAGGGATCATAGTTGGCTTTAAAGAGGTCCTCCCGCTCCACAGTCGAGTGCACCCCTAAATAACGCAGGGCTCTGGAGACCCAGCGAAGGGGATAAGCCCCTTGGAGTTCCGCACAGATCGCCCCAGGAACCCCAACGTTCAAGATCTCCGATTTAGCATAATTAATTTTAAAACCAGATACCCGAGAGTAATCCTCAAACAGCTGCATCGCAATTGGAAAGGAAGCAGACGGATCCACCAGGGACAGTATGATGTCAGCCGCAAAAAGCGCAATGCGATAGTCCGCAAGACCGATATGGACCCCCTGCAAGCCTGGGTGTGCGCGAAAGCTCTGAGCCAGGGGTTCCATCGCGAGTGCAAAAAGCAGAGGCGAAAGGGGGCAACCCTGTCGCGTGCCCCTCCCCAGAGAGAAATGTCTCGAGTGTCCCCCATTAATCCGAACGCACGCCTGGGGCGACTGATAAAGGCTACGAACCCAACGGATATAGTTAGAGCCAAAGCCCATGGTCTCCAGAACGCTCCAAAGATATTCCCAATCAACCCGATCGAAGGCCTTCTCTGCGTCAATCCCCACCAGCAAAGCCGGTTGCGGTTCCCGCTGTGCCACGTGTATGATCTGCAACATACGCCTAATGTTATCCGCAGCCTGGCGACTCGGCACAAAGCCAACCTGGTCCGGATGAACCAAGCCCGGGAGGACTCGATTAAGACGCGCAGCCAGCACAGTAGCAAATATTTTAACATCGACATTTAACAGGGAGATGGGGCGATAGGACGCCGCATCATGCAATGGTTTGCCAGGTTTGGGTATCATCACTATCAAGGCCTCACATTGGGACGGAGGGAGAGAAGCCCCCCCCCAGACCTCGTTGAACAGGATAGTCGAGGTAGGCGCTAAATGTGCCTGAAACTTCTTATAATATTCCGCTGGGAAACCATCACTACCCGGCGCACTGCCAGTTTTCAGTCGCCGGATCGCACTCTCCACTTCGTCAACCGTTAATTCAGAATCTAACTGAGCTCGATCAGAATCCGAGAGACACGGCAGTGCGGTCCTCTGCAAATAGTCCTGCACACGTTCCCGGTCGAAGGGCTCTGCCGTGTAGAGCCGCTCCAGGTAGTCAGCAAAGAGATCGCGTATCTCCCGGGAAATAACCCTCTTCCGACCCCCAGAGTCACGTAGTTCACGAACCACTCGCGCGGACTGCTGCTGTCGAAGACGCAAAGCCAGAAAGCGGCCAGTTTTATTCCCATGCTCATAAAACGTTTGCCGCAATTTCCGGCGTTTATTATCTAATTCTTTCTGCAGACACGCATCCAAATTGGCTCGAACAGTCCGCCAATGACGCAGAACCTGCCGCGAGCCAGTTCGGGCGTGTTCCAAACCTAACCGGGAAGACTCCTGCACCAACCGATCACGATCACGCAGCCACAGTTTGCGCGTGCGGGCCGCCTCAGCCATAAGTTGGCCTCGAGCCGTCGCTTTGTAAGCATCCCATACCGTGGGGAGGGAACATCCCCAGAGCCATTAAGCTCAAAAAATTCAGTGATAAAGCGGACGTGATCCTGCACGGCACCCTGCCGCCGTAGGAACCTCACATCTAAACGCCAAAGACATTGATGCTCGCTATACAATCCGGCTGGAAGGGCAAGCCAGCACGGGGCATGATCCGACCAAGTCAACGCTCCATGTCCAGCCGTCACTCTCCCGGCCATCAGGCGCTGATCCAATAGGAAATAGTCAGTGCGGGTATGAACCTGATGGACCGGAGAGTAGTACGTATAACCCCTCTCTCCCTCATGGATGTCCCTCCAAACATCCTGTAAACCTAAATCTAGCATGAAACGTTGAAGGGCTCTTGCAGACCCCCCCCACTCCCCCCCCCCCGAAAGCCCGTGGAATCCAAGTGGGGCACCAGAGGGGTGTTACAATCCCCGCCCAATACAATGGGACCCCGTGCAAAATCCGACAGTAAAGCCTTCAATCGCGTAAAAAAGGACCCCTGACCCGTGTTGGGCGCATAAACATTAGCCAAGGTTAGCAAGCGCCCCTCCAGACGAATATTCAAAAAAAGCCACCTCCCCAGGGGATCCCGTTGTACCTCCTCAATCTTTAGAGAGAGGCTCTGATGAAATAGTAAGGCTACTCCCCGCTTCTTCCGGCCCTGCGTATCTGAAGCCACCCGCACCTCAGTATATGGGGTCCTCTTTAGCCAACCCTGCTTGCAAGTCTGTAAATGGGTTTCCTGCAGATAAACAATGTCCCCTTGCAACGTGCGCAATTCCGAGAACAGCAGCGACCGCTTCCTTGGGGAGTTAAGTCCCTTAACATTTAAAGAGATAAAGTGCACCATGGGTAATTACAGTCTAAACCCTCTCATCCTCCCGCTTCCCGAGGTATCCCAGGGACATCCTCCCACCAGCAAGCCCAGGGAGTTAGTTATCCAGGCCCACCCCTTCCACCCTCCAGAAGCACAAGCCATAGCCCCTCCCCCCAAGCCCAAACATGCCCTCCAGTTCCCGATGAAACCCCCCCCAACCCAGAGCCCCCCCCCTTCCCGTCAATACCACCTGCCTGTCAAGGTTAACACAGGACACGGTAAATTGACCACAAACCCCGTTTCCCCCAATACCCCATGAGGCAGAAAGTCAACCTAAACATATATAAAACATTCCCCGTACTACTCCCCCACCCACCCCGGGTCAGCATTTTCCCCATGCCTCCCCAGCAAAACAGGATCATCATCAAAACCTTTGCAGAGCATCTGCCGCCCCCTACATGTAGGGTAGTGTGGGCCCAGATCAAACCTTATCAGTGGCCAATAACACAATGATAAATATTACTTCCATCAGTTATCCAAAGTGCAAGAGACCCACCCAGTAAGACTCCCTAAGGGGTAAGGAAAGCTCCGCAAGTGTACACAAAGGTCAAGAATCAAGCGGACTTGCCCACCCGAGTCCACTTGGAATGCTGGGACATAGGGGGCGGCGGATGAGGCTGAGCATTATCAACTAGTCTCACTTGGCGCAGGGCTCGCCAGGCTTCAGTATAGTCCTTTGCTGAGATCTTTTTGTTGCCCAAAAGGAAGTTCATCCGAAAGGGAAAGGACCAGGAGTATCGAATTCCCTTGCTGTTCAGGACCATTGTCACTGGTTTCATCTCTCTCCGACGCGCCAAGGTAAACGTCGAGAGGTCTTGGTAGATGGACACTGTTGCATCCTGGAAGCGGACCGCTTTTTTCTCCCGGCCTCGCCGTATGAGAAGCTCAGCATCAGAATATCGCAGAAATCTCGCAATGACATCACAAGGCTGATTGTTGGGAGGTTTTCCCAGGGCCCGATGGACTCGCTCTATTTCCATCCCGGGGGCCCGCGTAGCCAGCTCGTCCGCCGGGAGCAACTCTGCCATCAACAGCTTAAGCACAGTTGGCAAATCTTTTCCGCCCCCTACCGCTTCTGGTATTCCACGAAAACGCACGTTATTGCGGCGGGAGCGGTTTTCAATGTCATCGATTTTGTAAGTCAGTTCCATTGCTTGCGCTTGCTGCCGGTCCAATGCACATTGTAAATCCATCAGGGTCCCGTCATGATCAACCAGTTTGGTCTCCACATCCTCCACTCGGGCTCCTAGCTCCCTCATATCAGTCCGGAGGTCTGCAACATCTTTCAGCAACTCCTCACGGAGTGAACGAAACTCATTGGCTAGCTCCGCAAAACCTTTACGGAGTTCTTGCTTGATTTGAGCAGAGAGAAGTTGCTTATGGGAGTCCAATTCCTCTTCACTTACAGTCTCATCATCAGTACCTGACGGAGGAGATTGTCCACGTGGGCTACTCGGGGGCCCAGACTTACGCTGCAGGCGCTGGGAGGAACGCACCCCCTCTCGAGTTTCAGAACTTTTAGCTGTAGCCGCCATCCCCCAGGGCCACTTGTGTCGCACAGTGTTGGGAGAGGATTACAGTCAATGTCAGCAAAAGCAAAGATAGCAGGGAGAGAGCGGTGCGCAAATCCTCGCAGTCGCGCAGAGCAATCACTTCCACACAGTGTTAGGAGATTGATAGAGTCAATGTCCGCAAGACCCAGGGGATCAGAGAGAGAGCAGGGCTCCGAGATAGATAGAAGCTGCCTCTGGCCTTCTTGAAATAATAAGCTGTTAAAGGCAGCGCTCAAGGCGGTCTGTAGTGCTATGGGAGGGTAGAGCACAAAAAAAAAAATCCACAGCCTCCGGAAAGTAGGCTCCAATAAGGGACCTGAGGGCAGATGAAGCGCTGGAGCACGCTGACAGGGCGCCCAAAATCCACACCGCGGAGCCAAAGCCTCAGCAAGGCACCAATCAGTAAATAAGTGCTACAGACTCCAGCACTATGCAGCCGACCCGAGGCGTGAAGGCACAAAGAAAGAGAGTTTAGCCTCTATACTTACCCCCCTCGGGGGGAGTCACTCTGTCGAGAGGAGGGATCAGGCACCAGCGAGAGCCACGAGGATTCCAGGCCCTCCTCCCAGTCCCAGAAGCAGAACTCCGGCTTCTTGCCCTGGGGGCAATACTCCATTTGTCAGCGGGTCGTTGCGCAGCCTCCGGTCCAGCAGCAGGGACCCAACAGCGCAGCCCAAGGGGAATCCTCACAAGTGTCGCCCGGACCGCGCGGGCCACCGAAGGCAGCGATGGAGTCAGTCGGGCCCAGAGCAGGCAGCGAGGAGAAACACGTGGCAGCAGGCCGGACTTCGCGAATGAGCTCCGCGGCGCCCCAGTTTGTAGGAAAGTCGTCCAGCCCGACTCTGGAAGGCACCACTCATTTTGGTAGACCCAGGGCAGGTAGGGGAGACGAAATGTGCAGCTGTTATCTCACATTCGCTGATGTTTCAGGGTATCGGGGACGGAGCTCGCTTACAGTGCGGCCATCTCTCAGCGGGCTCACGAGTGCCCCCCCACGCTATATCCTTTTTTTTTTTTTTTTTTATTAAAAGACTTCCAAAGAATACAAAGATACAAGAACCACAAAGATCTTCAAAAAGAATGCAACAGTATCAACACATCAGGTCACGTTAGTAACCTACAATATGTCTTCATTTTTACACGTTTATAATAAAGAAACCAGGACCCCCACCCCCCCAACCTCCCCTCCCCCCCCCCAAAGTCACCCCAAGCCCAGGGCCGCCCACCCCCACCTCCCAACCCCCCCAACTATGGCTTGCTAATGCTAGGGCTCGGGACAGAGGTGAGCTAAAAGACACACATAGGGAACAAATCTCCGGAGAGACCGGCATATCACCCCCGATTATCCAAAACAATCACGCGCCATAGCGAGAAACGAAGGGCGCCCACACCGATTCAAAGCGAGCTAGACGCATCCTGCTAACCGCTACTCCCCGTTCCATGGAGTATGTATCCCACATGCGTTCCAGCCAGACCTGAAATGAGGGGGCCAAAGCATGCTTCCAGGCCGCCGCCAGGGATAGTCGGGCCGCATTCAAGCCGTGCCGGAGTAAGGCAAGTTGCAAAGCCCGGGCCCCCGGCACGGATGCCCCAAAAAGAAAAATCCCCGGATCCCAAGGGATGCTCAATCCTAGAAGCATCTGCATCCGGAATGGTAGACCTCTCCAAAAAGAACGAATGCGAGGACACGCCCACCAAATATGTCCCAGGGTACCCCGTTGCCCACAGTTACGCCAGCATAGGTCCCCAGCCCCGGGATACATACGAGCAATCTGCGCCGGAGTCATATACCAACGGTACAGCAATTTATAATTCGTTTCTCGGGCATTAGTCGCTATTGAGCTTTTCCACAGGCGCGCTTCCACAGTCTCCCACTGCTGATCAGTATAAGAAAGACTCAAGTCAGAGTTCCAAAGCACCCTATGACGGGTGGGGCACGCCTGGGCCCCCTGCAAATGGGCATATAATGTCGCCACAAGACCCCTTGTAGTAGTGCACCCCTCACAGTAGCGCTCCAGTTCCGTCAGGTCCCGAGCAACCTGGGGCCGAACAGACCTAGAATTGACCCAATGTGTCACTTGCATATAACGATAGAGATGCCCAGCCGGGAGATCAAATTCGTCCTGCATTACACGAAAGGGTTGTAGCCGACCATCAGCAAAAAATTGGCCAACCCGGCTGAGGCCAAGGTGCCCCCATTGCCGAAAGACTACATCACTCAGACCCGGTGGGAAAGAAGCGTTATCAACTATAGGGGCTAAAGGGGATAGATCCACGTCACGGGGTCGAAAGTGCTGATCCCAGCAACGGAGGGTATGAAAAATGTAGGGATTACTGGTGCACTTGCCGCGGCGAAGTTGTGGTCCTAGCCACAGCCAGTCCCCTAACCCCGCTCCCCCCGCCAAACTCATTTCCATCTGCACCCATCTCTTAGTGCTATCAGCAATCATCCATTCCACCCCCGCCCGACACTGCGCCGCCGCATAATACCAGTGTAAATTGGGCATTCCCATACTGCCGGAACGCGTGCGGGCAAAAAGAACTTGCCGCGCTAGGCGCGGGCGACGATAATGCCACACAAACTTCATAAGCAACTGTTGCCAAGTCGCCAATGTAGCTCGCGGGATGGGGAGCGGGAGAACCTGAAAGAAATAAAGAAAGTGGGGGACAATCGCCATCTTGACTACGGCTATACGCCCAAACCAGGAGAGGAGCAGGCCGTTCCAAACCTCTAAGTCCCGCCGGACCTAACGAAGCAAGGGGTCATAGTTAGCTTTGAAAAGATCCGTCCGCTCCACGGTTAGGTTCACCCCTAAGTATCGCAGGGCTCCTGACACCCAGCGAAGAGAATAAGCCTCCTGAAGTTCCGCACAGACCGCCCTAGGGACCCCAACATTCAAGATCTCCGATTTAGTATAATTGATTTTGAAGCCGGAGACACGAGAAAAATTTGCGAACAGCTGCATCGCGATTGGGAGAGAAGCAGACGGATTCACCAAGGATAGGATGATATCATCCGCAAAGAGCGCGATCCGATATTCCGCAGGACCAATGTGGACCCCTCGCAGACCTGGATGGTCCCGAAAGCTCTGAGCCAGAGGTTCCATCGCTAAAGCAAAGAGCAGCGGCGATAGAGGGCAGCCCTGTCGTGTGCCTCTCTCCAAAAAGTGTCTCGAGTATCCCCCATTAATCTGAACACACGCCTGAGGCTGCTGGTAAAGGCTGCGAACCCAACCAATATAATTAGGGCCAAAGCCCATTATCTCCAGAACACACCATAAATATCCCCAATCCACCCGGTCGAAAGCTTTTTCGGCGTCAATTCCCACTAGCAACGCTGGTTGTGGATCCCGTTGCGCCACATGAATAATCTGCAACATACGCCGAATGTTGTCGGCGGCCTGGCGACCCGGCACAAAGCCAACCTGGTCTGGGTGAACTAAGCCTGGAAGAGCCCGATTCAGACGCGCGGCCAGCACAGAAGCAAAGATTTTAACGTCAACGTTTAACAAGGAGATAGGGCGGTACGATGCCGCATCGTGCAAGGGTTTGCCAGGTTTGGGTATCATCACAATCAATGCCTCACGTTGGGATGGGGGAAGGGAAGCCGCCCCCAAGACCTCATTAAACAAACAGGTCAAGGATGGCGCCAGTTGTGCTCGGAACTTCTTATAGTATTCTGCCGGAAAACCATCACTACCCGGCGCGCTGGCAGTTTTCAGATGCCGGATTGCATTTTCCACTTCGTCAATCGTAAATTCCGAGTCCAACTGAGCCCGGTCAGAGTCAGAAAGACGCGGTAGAGCGGTCCTCTGAAGATAGTCCTGCACTTGATCCCTACCAGAGGGCTCTGCTTTGTAAAGCCGCTCCAAGTAATCGGCAAAAAGATCACGGATCTCCCGAAAGATGACCCTTGTCTGTCCCCCAGCGTCGCGTAATTCACGGACCACTCTCGAGGACTGCTGTTGACACAGGCGCAAAGCCAAAAGGCGGCCAGTTTTGTTCCCATGTTCATAAAAAGTTTGCCTTAATTTCCGGCGCTTATTATCTAATTCTCTCTGCATACACGCATCTAAATCCGCTCGAACCGTCCGCCATTGACGTAGGACCTGCCTCGACCCGGTTCGGGTCCACTTTTTGCGCGTGCGGGTTGCCTCAGCCATAAGTTGACCGCGGGCTGTGGCCTTATAAGCATCCCACACCGTGGGAAGTGGAACATCCCCAGTATCATTAAACTCAAAGAATTCCTTAATAAAGTGGGCATGATCTTGCACTGCACCCTGCCGCCGCAGGAACCTTGCATCTAAACGCCAAAGACGGCGATTCTCACTATACATGCTGTCCGGGAGGGTAAGCCAGCACGGGGCATGGTCTGACCAGGTCAGCGCTCCGTCCAGCCTGCACTCTCCCGTCCATCAGGCGCTGATCTAACAGAAAATAATCAATGCGAGTATGGACCTGATGGACCGGGGAGTAGTAAGTATAACCCCTCTCTCCCGCATGGGTGTCTCTCCATATATCCCGTAGACCCAAGTCGACCATCAAGCATTGAAGGGCTCTTGCCGATCCCCCCATTCCCCCCCCTGCGCGACCCGTAGAATCCAAATGGGGCTCTAGATGCGTGTTGCAATCCCCACCCAAAACAATGGGGCCTTTTGCAAAATCCGCCAGTAGGGCTTTCAATCGTATAAAAAAGGGCCCCTGACCCGTGTTTGGTGCATAAACATTAGCCAAAGTTAGCAAGTGTCCGTCTAGGCGAACATTCAGGAAAAACCACCTCCCCAGGGTATCTCGTTTTATCTCTTCAATCTGCAAGGAGAGGCTCTGGTGAAAGAGTAGGGCCACTCCCCGCTTCTTCCGGCCCTGCGTGTCGGAGGCCACCCGCACCTCAGTGTATGGGGATCGCTTTAGCCAGCCCTGTTTGGAATTCTGAAGATGGGTCTCCTGCAGATAAACAATGTCCCCTTGCAAAGTGCGCAATTCTGAAAACAGCAAGGACCGCTTCCGCGGGGAGTTAAGACCCTTAACATTCAAAGAGATAAAGCGCACCATTAAGAAATACAACCTAACCCCACACATCCGCTAGCTTCCCAGAAAGTCCCAATGGGGGCTCCCCCCAGCAGACCCAGAAAATTAGTTAATCGGGCCCGCCTAGTCCACCCTCCAAGAACAAAAGCCATAGATCCTCCTCCCCAGCCCAAATAGACCCCCCCAGCGCCATGTTGGGAAACCCCCCTCCCACCCGTCACCCCCCCCTTCCCGTCAATACCACCTGCCTGTCTAGATTAATACAGGACACGGTAAATTGACCACAAACCCCGTACCCCCAAAACCCCACAAAGTGAAAACTCACCTAAACATAGAAAAACATTCCCCCCACTATTCCCCCACCCATCCCGGATCATCAATCCCATCATATCCCCCCACCAGAACAATAACAGCAGTAAAACATTTGCAGATCAACCGCTGCCCCCCATGGAGAATGGAGTGGGGACCCCAGGCTAATCCTTGCCACCAGTCATCCAAAAATCAGGGGACCCACTGGTTGAGGCTCCCTAAAAAAAAAGAAAAAATAAGAGGAGCTCTTCACATCCACAAGAGTGTCAAGTGGACTTGCCCACCCGGGTCCACTCGGCATGCTGGGGCTTAGGGGGCGGCGGATGAGGCTGGGCATTATCATCAACTAAGCCCGCTTGGCGAAGAGCTCGCCAAGCTTCAGAGTAGTCCTTTGCAGAAACCTTTTTGTTGCCCAAAAGGAAGTTCATTCTAAATGGGAAGGACCAAGAATAGCGAATCCCCTTGCTGTTCAGGACCGCCGAGACTGGTTTCATCTCTTTCCGGCGAGCCAAAGTGAACGTCGAGAGGTCCTGGTAAATGGACACTGTCGCGTCCTGGAAGCGGACCGTCTTCTTCTCCCGGCCTCGTCGTATAAGAAGCTCAGCATCAGAATAGCGTAGGAATCTCGCAATGACATCTCGTGGTTGGTTGTTAGGGGGTTTTCCCAAAGCGCGATGAACCCGTTCAATTTCCATTCCAGAAGCGTGCGTAGCCAGCTCCTCCGCCGGAAGCAACTCCGCTGTCAGCAGCTTAAGCACAGTCGGCAAGTCTTCTCCGCCCCCCACCGCCTCTGGAATTCCACGAAAACGCACATTGTTGCGGCGGGAGCGGTTTTCAATGTCATCAAGTTTATATGTCAGCTCCATGGCCTGCGCACACTGCCTGTCGAGAGCACATTGTAAGTCCATCAGAGTCCCATCCTGATCAACCACTTTGGTCTCCACGTCCTCCACTCGGGCTCCCAGTTCCTTAACGTCGGTCCGGAGTTCTGCGACATCTTTCATCAAATCTTCTCGTAATGCGCGGAACTCGTTGGCTAATTCTGCAAAGCCCCTACGGAGTTCTTGTTTGATTTGAGCCGAGGAAAGTTGCTTATGAGGGTCCAGTTCCTCTTCACTTACAGTCTCATCGTCGGAACCCGTTGGAGGAGATTGGCCGCGCGGGCTGCTGGAGGCTCCGGGCTTACTCTGCAGCCGCTGGGAGGAGCGCGTTCCCTCCCGAGTTTCAGAATTTTTGATTTTAGCAGCCATCACACTGAATCACCAAGCTCACACAGTGTTGGGAGAGACGGTGCCAATGCCAGCAAGAGTGAGGGCACCAGAAAGAGGACGGTGCTCGAGGTCACACCAGCCTGTAGAGTAGCCACCACTACACAGTGTCAGGAGATGCGGAAAGGCAATGTCAGCAAAGCAACAAGCACTGGTGAAACAGTGGGACAGGGAGTCTTAAGCTGCCTCCGGCCCCCCTGGAGAAACAGCCTGGCACAGGTGATAGAGAGCAGTGCAGGGCGGTACCAGCAAGAGCCCGTAGCTGTAGATTGTAAAGCTTCAAGGAGAGGCCTGGGGTCAAAGAGGTCGCGTGTGCAGGCCTGCAGGGCACCCAGAATCCAATCGGGAGGGCGGAGGCCTCAGCGGGACACTGGGCTGCCGAGGAAAAACGGACCCGGTCACCAGCTCCAATCACAGTTCAAGGGGTGTGCAGGGGAAGAGGCAGCAGTCAAACTTACCCCCCTCAAGATGGCTCATGTTGGTGGGGAAGGGTAATAAGCGCCGGTAGTTGCCGCGGCAGTTGCCGCGTGGGTTCCACGTGGTCCTGATCAGTCTCCCCTTCAGTTCTTCAGCGCTACAGCCAAGCGCCACATGCTTGAGAGTGCGTGCCTCCTCCCGCTATTCGGACCGCTGCTCGAGCCGCAGGCAATAGTACAGGTTCAGCCCGTAGGCCCCGCGGGAGCCCGCCAGGCGATTTTTGTCAGTGCCGGATACCGCGGCTAGCGGCAGAGTCAGTCGGAGGGAAGTCCGGCGGCAGGAAGCAGCTTCTGGCAGGCCACGCTGTAACGGTGAGCTCCTCGGCTCCCCAGCCTCCAGAGGTCCCGCAGGATCACTGGATCAAGCTCCGAGGGGGATCGCTGGCTCACGCTGATCCAGGGCAGGTACGGGGGGGGGGGGGGGAATAAAATGCGGCTGTTATCGTATGATTGCAAAAATTAGGGGTTGAGGGGACGGAGCTCTAGTAAGGTGCGGCCATCTTGCAGTGTGCAGCGCCCCCCAAGCTATATCCTTTTTAATAAACGGCGACCAGAATTGCACACAATATTCAAGGTGCAGTTCCACCATGAAACGGTATAGAGGCATTATAATAGCCTTTGTTTTATTTTCCATTCCTTTTCTTATGATACGTAGCATTCTATTTGCTCTCTTGGCCGCCGCTGCACACTGAAGAATCATTATGCAGCCCTGGAAGTGGAGGAGTTGAAGGCATCCCTGGAAAGGGAAGAAGCAGAGCTCGAGCACCCCAAAGTTGCAGAATCAGTGACCACAAGCGTAGTGGTAGTTGGTGACTCTTTTCTGAGGGGTACTGAGGCATCCATCTGCTGACTAGACTTGATCTCCAAAGAGGTATGCTGTCTTCCAGGTGCCAAAATCCGAGATGTTATGGAGAGTTTGCCGAGACTCATCAAGCCCCACTGACTATTACTCAATGTTGCTAATCCATGTCGGCACAAATGATACTGCCAGGTATCCCTCTGAGTGTATCAAAAATGACTTCATGGCTCTGGGACGGAGGGTGAAGGAGACAGGGGTGGAGGTGGTGGTCTTTTCTATCCTCCCTGTTGAGAGTAAAGTCCAAGGCAGAGAAGCTCGAATTCTGGAGATGACTGCACAGCTGTGTGGATGGTGTCATCAAAATTGTTTTGGTTTTTCTGGACTATAGGATTCTGTTCCAAGGGTTGCAGAGCAGAGATGGTATCTATCGTTCCAAGAAAGGTCGACATGTCTTCAGTAGCAGACTGGCTAATTTACTGAAGAGGGCTTTAAACTAGATTCATTAGGGATGGGTGAAGAAAGCCCCCAGTTCAGTGAAACATTAAATACCTTTATGGAAATGGGTAAAAGGGGCAACATAGGGAAAGCGGTATGTATAAATGCCCTTAGCATGGAAAATAAGATCCCAGGTGTTGAAGCTTTAATGGGAGAAGCTGACTTGGATTTAGTGGCAGTTACAGAAACAAGGTTCAAAGAAAACCATGAATAGGATATAACTATACCAGGCTATACTTCATTCACAAAAGAAAATGGTAGGAAGAAGGGGAGGAAGAGTGGCAGTATATGTAAAAAATAATATTAAAGTTTTGGAACTGCAGAGGTTAAAAGCGAGAGAGGAGGCACTGTGGGTTAAACTAGAAAGAAAGGAAGAGAAATCTATTTGCAATGGCGTGATATAGAGACCATCCTCACGGAAGGAAAAGGTGGATGGAGAGTTAATTGAAGACATACACAGCATTGCCAGGAAAGGGAAAGGGCTACTGATAAGGATTTCAGTATGCCAATTGTTGATTGGCACATTCCATCTACAATATTATCTAGAAGTAAGGAGATCCTGGATTCTCTACAGGGAGAACTATTCAGGCAACTGGTAACAAAACCCACACGTGAAGGAGCCATACTCGATTTGGTACTTACAAGTGGTGAAAGTGTTTCTGATGATTTGGCATCCAGTGATCACCAGATGGTGTGGTTCAGTATTAGGACTAGGGCTATTAAAATTCATTCAGAAGCGAGGGTCTTAGACTTTAGGAAAACTAACTTTGCGAAGATGGACCAATACCTCAGGGAGTCCTCAGCGGGATGGGAACAGTTGGGGGATGTAGGAAAAACAGTAGGCAAAACTGAAAGGAGATATTTTAAGGGCAAACAACCTTTTTGTTAAAATGGTAAAGGTAAATGGAAACCACTGTGGTTTTCAAAAGAAGTAGCTGAAAAGGTGAAGTAAAAGAGGGAGTCCTTCATGAAATACAAGAGATCACAGAGAGAGGAAGACCGGCATCTATATTTGGAAAAACTTAAGAGAAGCTAGCAAAGTAGTAAGGAAAGTAAAGATTCAAAAAGAGGAGGAAATAACCAATGCAATAAAAAGGGGGATAAAACATTTTTCAGATATGTTACGGCAAAAGTGGTATTATCAGACTCAAGGGTGAAGGGGAGGAATATGTAGAAACTGATGAGGATAAAGCAGAATTGATAAACAAATATTTCTGTTCTGTGTTCACATGAACAACCAGGAGCAGGACCTCAGAAAACACCCACAAACAGGAACAGAAGCGAGGGGCATCTTGAACAATTTTCAGAAGACTGTGTTCGTGAGAAACTAGCTCAACTTAAAGTAGACAAAGCGATGGGACCAGATGGGATATACCCTATAATATTTAGGGAACTTGAGGACATTCTAGCAGCAACACTGACTGACCTTTTCAATGCCTTGTTGGAGTCCGGAGTGGTGCCAAAGGACTGGAGAGAGGTACACATGGTCCCTTTACATAAAAGCGGAAGTAAGGATGTGGTTGAAAACTACAGGCCAGTTAGATTAACTTTGGTGGTGTGTAAATTATTGGAAGTGCTGCTGAAAGAGAAAATAGTGAGGTTTCTGGAGTCAAGCAGATTACATTATCCGAGGCAGCATGGATTCACCAGAGGCAAGTCTTGTCAGACAAATCTGATTGATTTCTTTGACTGGGTGACCAGGGAGTTGGACCAAGGGAGAGCCCCTAGATATGGTGTTTAGATTTCAGTAAGGCTTTGACAGCGTTCCTCACAGGCAACCTATAAACAAACTGAGAACCCTAGGGATGGACCCTAACGTTACTGTTTGGATTAGAAATTAGTTGAGTGGGTGGCGACAAAGGGTACAGGTTAATGAAGCTCATTCTGAGCAGAAGGAGGTTACCAGTGGTGTGTCCCAGTGATCTGTCCTTGGTCCGATTCTTTTTAACATCTTTGTTAGTGATATAGCGGAAGGACTGAGTAAGGGTTGCTTCTTTGCGGATTGTACCAAAATCTGCAATAAAGTAGACACTCAGGAAGGTGTAGATAACATGAGGAGGGATCTAGCTAAGCTTGAAGAATGGTCTAGAATGTGGCAGCTGGGATTTAATGTTAAAAAATGTAAGGTCATGCATTTGGGCTGCAGCAATCCAAGGGAGCAATATAGTATAGGGGGTGCAGTACTTTTGTCCACTAAAGAAGAGCGGGACCTAGGCGTGGTTGTGTCTGATGATCTTAAAGTAGCTGAACAGGTAGAAAAGGCGACGGCAAAAGCTAGAAGGATGCTTGGGTGCATACAGAGAAGAACGGCCAACAGAAGTAATGAGGTGATAGTGCCTCTGTATAAGGCTTTGGTGCAACCACATTTGGAGTAGTGTGTGCAATTCTGGAGATCACACTTTCAAAAGGATATAAACAGGATGGAGTCAGTACAGAGGGTGGCTACTAAAATGTTTAGTAGTCTTGATTATAAAGCATATGAGGACAGACTTAAGGATTTTAATATGTACACCTTAGAGGAAAGGCGGGATAAAAGTGATATGATTGAGACTTTTAAAACCTCCGTGGCATAAATGCACAGGGGGAGAGCCTCTTTCAGTTGAAAGCAAGTTCTTCTATGAAGAGACATGGGATGAGGGTGAAGGGAGATAGATTCAGGAGTGATATGCGGAAATATTTCTTTACGGAAAGAGTGGTGTATCCGTGGAATAGTTTCCCAGTGGAGGTGGTAGAGATGAGGACAGTATCTGAATTGAAAAAAGCATTTGACAAACACAGAGGATCTCTAAAGGAAAAAAGGGGACTGTTGTGGTGGTTAATATGGAAGGACAGACTAGATAGGCCATGTGGTCTTTTTCTGTCATCATTTTTCTATGTTTCTAAAAGTTAGGGACTTTGGTAGGTCTCTCTCATTTACTTAACAGGTGCCAAAGCTCCACCAACTGAATGATGGTTGGGAAACATCATATTGCCAAAGCTGCTGCTGCGGTTACAGCTTCTGCCTGTGTCCAGACAGACAGCATGATGACAATTGAAGGACCATTTCCTTGTGCAGAATGCCTGCAAGCTGAAGCCCTCATGAAACAAGAGGAGACAGCAACTGAGAAACATTGGAGACAGCAGCAAGTACATTGAGATGCTTCTTTAAACATCCAAGTTGTACGACAGAGGTGAAGATGGGAGGCTACAGAATGAAAAGAGTTGGGCACGAGTCACCAGAGCTTGCAGAATCAACAGTCCAGCTCCTCCAGCCCTTGAACTGAAGAACTAGTTTGCAGCCCCGGAAGTGGAGGAAGTGAAAGCATCCCAGGAAAGGGAAGAACCAGAGCTGAAGCATTCCAAAGTCGCAGCATAGTGAGGTTTCTGGAGTCCAATAGATTGCAAGATCCGGGACAGCATGGGTTTACCTGAGGCAGGTCTTGTCAGATTCCAATTGATTTCTTTAACTGAGTGACCAGGGAGTTGGACCGAGGGAGAGCCCTAGATGTGGTATACTTAGATTTCAGTAAAGCCTTTCACACCGTTTCACACAAGCGACTTTTAAACAAACTGAGCACCCTACAGATGGACCTTAAAGATACTGATTGGGTTAGAAATTGGTTGAGTGGGAGGTGACAAGGGTACAGGTAAATGGAGCTCACTCTCAAGAGAAGGAGGTTACCACTGGTGTGCCGCAGGTATCTGTCCTTGTTCCGATTCTCGTTAAAATCTTTATTAGTGATATTGAGGAAGGGCTGTCGGGTAAGGTTTGCTTTTTTGCAGATAAAACCATAGTCTGCAATAGAGTAAATACTCCAGGAAGGAGTAAAGAACTTGAGGAAGGATCTAGCTAAGCTTGAAGAGTGGTCTAGAATTTAGCAGCTGAGATTTAATAAAAAAAAAATGCAGGGTCATGCATCTGGGCTGCAAAAATCCAAGTTGTACAGTGTACGGTGTGAACTACTGATGTCCACAAAAGGAGAGCGGTACCTGGCTGTGTTTGTTTCTGATGATCTTAAAGTAGCTAAACAGGTAGGAAAGGTGACTGTGAAAGCCAGAAGGATGCTTTGGATGCATAAAGAGAGGAATGGCCAGTAGAAAAATGGAGGTGATGGTGCCTCTGTATAAGTCTTTGGTGCGACCTCTTTGGAGTATTGTATGCAATACTTGAGACGACACCTTCAAAAGGATATAAACAGGATGGACAAACACAGATGAGCGAAGGTATGGGAGTCACAAGTGCTTTATTTGGTTTAAATCCCCGACGCGTTTCGGCCACTGCCTTCATCAGGGGGCAAGGATTTGCAAACAATCCAAAAATATAAGACAAAGAAATAATAAAAAAGACAATGTGGGTAATCACACATGATGATAAAAACATAAAACAATAAATAAATAATATAATAGCTCAGTACAGTATATATAAAATAATAGTTAATTATATAAAAGGAGACAGACCATTTTAAAAGACAAAATAATCATGGAAGGCAAACATACCAAGATCACATTAATAAAGACATGGGAGGAGAAGGCACAGTAATACTTACTGGGAAATAGGGGTATTCATGCACCATGAATTTGCATGCGTGAAAAACATCTAGACCCTGTAGGTACTTAATACTGACTCATAAAACAAAAAAACAATATAGGTAAAAAAACCCCAAATATCTGTCTATATCTATATCTATCTATCTATCTATCTATCTATCTATATATAAAATAATGACATTCATCCAGGAGGAAAAAGCGCATGTATGATGTTGTTGTTAAGTGCCGTCCAGTCGGAGTCGACTCATGGCGACCCTCTGGATAGCTATCCTAAATTGTGTTCGGTCTTCAGTCAGGCGGCTCATTGTTGACAGAGTGGTAGCTGTAGCTGCTGTTATTGTATCGATCCATCTCATTGCCGGCCTTCCTCTTTTGCGTTGACCTTCTATCTTGCCAAGCATGATGTCTTTCTCTAGTGATCTCTCTCTTTGCATGATGTGTCCAAAGTATGAAAGTCGAAGTCTTGTCATGTATGATAATAACGATCAATTAAAGCTAAAAACTGGGTATAAAAAAATATATAAAAAATCATGTCAAATAACAGTAAATTTAATAAATAAATAATTTAATTAAAGTACTCATAATATGTTAAAAAAGAAGATAAAACAGACAAACATAAGCACCAAAAAGAACCAACTAGACGTTTGAAAATAGTGTAAAATATGTGGCATAGTCCCAAATTAAAAAATGTTTAAATTGTACATGATTACAAGAATTTGTCCCGACGTTTTTTTTTTAAAAAAGAAGAGAACATAATAAAACTTAGACATGTGGCAGACAGTGTATCATATCGGTTTAAATGTTTAAATGACAAAAGTAGTGAGATCAACTCACGCTGCTGGTAATTATGAGACAGATTGAGATAGTGAGACAAAAAATATATATTGCGAATGATCGTATGGCAGACAACATATCATCATGTTGTTTCCTAAATGTATAGAAGATTGTATTATAGCACATGTTGTATCATAGCGCACAGTGTACATAGCTCAACCTAATTAAACACACAACACATCATGCACTCAAACTACGATATAACCCTCACTGCATGAATACACTATCACCTCTCTTGATTGTTTTGCTGTGATACTGCCTTGATTGTAAGATAAGGTGGTATAGAAATACTATGAAATAAATAAATAAATAACGGCACGTTCAAATGACAGGAGTAAGTGAGACCAACCCACCACTATTAGTAAAGCATAAAACTGACTGGGATTATAAGACAAGAAAATTATAAGGTTAATCGTCTGTAAGAAACCAGACAGCATGGCGTATCGGCACATTCAAATAACAGGGGTAATGAGACCGAACATCCGCTGTTAGTAAGCATCAAGAAGCAGGAAATTTGTGAAGAGACAACAAAGTGAGCAATAACTCTCCATGATAGGAGAGGTACTGAGGTGTCTATCTGCTGCCTAGAATTAATGTCCAGAGAGATGTGCTGTTTGCCAGATGCCAAACTCTGAGATGTTAGCGAGAGTTTGCTGAGACTCATCAAGAAGAAACTTGCTGTGGAAGCAAAAACGCGTAATAGACTTTTTCAAGTAACCTGTGAGAGAGTCAGTTGGATGATAGAGGGGTAAAAGGGGCAGTAAGAGGGGACAAGGCTATAGCGGAGAGACTGAATGAATTCTTTACTGAGGAAGATATAGGGATGTTACCCATGATTGAAGTGGTATTTAAAGGTGATACTGCGGAAGAATTGAAAGAAATATTGATACACCGGGAAGATGTATTACAACTATTTGATAAACTGAAGAGTAGCAAATCACCTGGACCGGATGGTATACATCCAAGGGTGTTGAAAGCACTAAAATATGAGATTGCAGACCTGCTATTAGTAACACTGGTCACCAACCTTTACAAAAGTCATGTTACTGAAATAAAAATAGTCGTCTATTATCAATTTTTATATGCTGAACACGAAAATGACAGTGAAATTGCAAAGTTGGCTCTAGTTTATTTTGTAATCTACAAGAATTAATGTTTGCTTCACGAAATGCATTTCAATAGTAAATATAATAGGCCTTCGGTTAATACCTGTAAAAAAAAAAAAAAAAGTCATAGACTGCTACTTAGATACTTTTGTCGCTCTCTTGTACAGCTGTTCAGGAGCTTTTCTGGGGAGTGTTCAGCAGTAGTCAGCCAGCATTGTAGTGGACCATTTTCCCTGGTATCTTTGTTCCATCATTGCGATATCCTGGTGAAAACGGTCGCCCTGTTCATCGCTAACCATACCACAGTTGTCAGGAAAGAAATTGAGATGGGAATCAAGGAAATGGATCTTTAGAGACATATTGCAGCCAAGTTTCTGATGCTGCCCTAACATTCCCGAGAAAGTTTGTTGACACTAGGCGAAAAGCATTCCAAGCATGGCTTTAGACAAGGAAGATCTTGTCTTGCTTATCTGTTATGTTTTTTTTTGAACATGTGAATAAACAGGTAGAGAAAGGTGAGTTGGTTGATATAGTGTATTTAGACTTTCAGAAAGCCTTTGATAACTAAGAAGTCATGGGATAGGAGGCAATGTACTTGTGGATCAGGAACTGGTTAAAAGATAGAAAGCAGAGGGTAGGGCTAAATGGCCTATTTTCCCAATGGAAAAAGGTTAATAGTGGAGTACTGCAGGGATCTGTGCTGGGTCCGATGCTTTTTTACATATTCATAAATGACCTGGAAAAGGGAATAATGAGTGAGGTTATCAAATTTGCAGATGCACAAAACTATTTAAAATTGTTAAAACCCAAGAGGATTGTGGCAAAATCGCAAGAGGATCTTGATAAATTGGAAGACTGGGTATCCAAATAGCAGATGAAATTTAATGCGGACAAGTGCAAAGTTCTGCACCTAGGAAAGAACAACCCAAACTATGGTTACACGATGCAAGGTTCCACATTGGGAACCACTACCCAGGAAAAAGATTTAGGCGTCATTGTGGATAATATGTTAAAACCCTCCGCCCAGTGTGCAGCGCCCGCAAAGAGATCAAATAATGCTAGGTATCATAAGGAAAGGAATGGAAAATAAAACAAAGGATATTATAATGCCTTTGTATCATTCCATGGTGTGACCGCACCTTGAATATTGTGTGCGTTTCTGGTCGCCATATCTTAAAAGGGATCTAGCGGTATTAGAAAAGGTACAGAGAAGAGCCACCAAAATGGTAAAGGGGATGGAAGGATACTCCTATGAAGAGATGCTAAAAAGGTTAGGGCTCTTCAATTTGGAAAAGAGATGGCTGAGGGGAGATATGATAGAGGTCTGTAAATTAATGAATGGAGTGGAACGGGTGAACGCAGATCGATTGTTTACGTCATCGGAATATAAAAAGACTAGGGGAAATGCAATGAAGCTACAGGGTAACCTATTTAAGACTAATAAAAGAAAATATTTTCTCACTAAACGCGTATTCAAACTCTGGAATTTGTTACCGGAGGATGTAGTAAAAGCTGTTAGTGTAGCTGGGTTTGAAAAAGGTTCGGACAAGCTCCTGGAGGAAAGGTCCATAAACCATTATTAAAAGGAACCCAATACAAGCACTGAAGAACCTCTGTCTTTTGGGGAGACTGCTAGGTACTTATGAACTAGATTGGCCACTGTTGGAAACAGGATACTGGGCTTAATGAACCTTGGTCTGACCTAGTATGGCATATCTTATGTTCTTATCTTATTTTCTTATATGTAAGCCTATTATCAGATGTTGCTTATCCATGTCGGCACAAATGATACTGCTAGTTATCCTTATGAGCGTATCAAAAGTGACTTCATGGCTCTGGGACAGAAGTCATCAAACATTTTCAGAAGACTGTTCGTGAGGAACTAGCTAAACTAAAAGTAGACAAAGCGGTGGGTCCGGATGGGATACATCTGAGAATATTGAAGGAAGTTGGGGATGTTCTAGCAGCTCCACTGAATGAAGTTTTCAGTCGCTCTTTAGTCTGGAGTGGTCTATGAGGAATGGTGAAAGGTATGTTTCTTTGGCTGTTTATTTATTTAAGAAGTTTTGATACACCATTTTTCTACAAGTCAGAGCGGTTTAAAATGAACAAACAGAGAATAATGACGACAGAAAACGACCACATGGCCTATCTAGTCTGTCCTTCCATATCAACCACTACAACAGTCCCCTTTTTTCCTTTAGAAATTCTCTGTGTTTGTCCCATACTTCTTTGAATTCAGATACTGTCCTCATCTTTACCACCTCCACTGGGAGACTATTCCACGGATCCACCACTCTTTCCGTAAAGAAATATTTCCGCATATCACTCCTGAATCTGTCCCCTTTCACCCTCATCCCATGTCCCCTCGTAGCAGAGCTTGCTTTCAATTGAAAGAGGCTCTCCTCCTGTGCATTTATGCCACAGAGGTATTTAAACGTCTCAATCATATCACCTCTATCCCGCCTCTCCTCTAAGGTATACATATTAAGATCCTTAAGTCTGTCCTCATGCTTTATAATGAAGACCACTAACCATTTTAGTAGCCATCCTCTGTACTGACTCCATCCTGTTTATATCCTTTTCAAGGTGCGGTCTCTAGAATTGCACACACTACTTTAAATGAGGTCGCACCAAAGACTTATACAGGCACTATCACCTCCTTTCTTCTGCTGGCCATTCCTTGCAGCCGGCTGACGGTTGGTTACGGAAGCTGTTGGTGCAACTGGCTTCTTCAGTACCGCTCATTCGGAGGCCCATAGTCTTCTGGCTCATGGCAACCGCCTGCATTTAGGCGCAGGCGGGCCCAGATCGATTCCTCCTTATTCGACCCGCATGGGTTTCACCCTTCCCCCCCCCCCCCATTGCAGTGGGGTGGGTGCCGGGGAAAGGGCAGACACTGCAGGACCAGGTCGGACGTCACAGCTTCTTCCCAGGGGGGCTGTTATAGTTTACTTTTTGTTCAGTTAATTGCATTGGTTTTTATTTCTATTTCTTCAAAGGCTATGGGAGCCGCTGGAGGTGCACTGTGCTGGAGATCCGGTTATTTACCTGGGTTCCCAGTCCCTTCTCCATGCCGGCCAGATCTCAGGGCTGGTATGGGAGGGATTCAAGGGGTGTGACTCCCACTTTATCCTTAAGCATTCCTGGTTACACAGTGCACGTTTGTTCAGGGCGCCATGACTTCATTCCGGCATGGGGGAAAGGTCTAATTGAATAGCCATGGTCGTGGCGGTGCAAAGGTAAAGAGTGCGGGGAACCCGGCTCAGGTGATCCAAGGGGTTGAGACCTCATGGTTTTTCTTGCTGGTTTTCCAGAAAGGGTGCAGAGACGGTAGAAAGATGTGTTTTAAATTGCAGGTAGGTTTGTAGCAGCTACAGCTCTGCGGATATTAAGAGGTACCTGCAATCAGGAAATGCAGGTCATTAAAAAGCTGGTGAACGGGAAGCATATGGGAGCTTCCCTTCTGTCTATGGTCAGGGAGTACCCGCTCGTTGGGGGAGTGACCCAAGGGGGTGCTTTTCTTTCCGTAGTGCAAAGGTTTTTCGAGAGCAGGAACAGGATTCTCGATTCCCTCTACTGCATCTGCCCGAAAGCCACAATGAATTCAGGTGGGTCCAGATAGCAGTTCAGTCGATAGGAGGACGTATTCGGGGATTTCTTCCTACCGGGGTCCGGATAACGACAGAGCAGTCGGTGTTAGAGGAGCTACGTGATGGGTATGTCCTAGACGTCGCTTGCCCGGGCGTACATTCGTTGGTTCTGGCCCCTTACAAGGGGCAGCGGTGAGCAGCCGCACTTTGGCAAGCTTTGAGTCGTATTTTGCACTGAGCTCATACAAAGATTTCAGCGTCGGGCGCTGTCCTATTTAGTTCATGATTCCAAGGAAAGTCGGGTATCCCGTTCTTTCTAGTTTTCTAGAAAATGAATCGCTGTCTCTGAAAGTTTCACCGGTTAGGGAGCTGTTACGATTGGTAGGAGTGGCGGTTCCGCAAGAGAAGTTCTTCTCGGTTCTCCTTTCAGAACCATAATTCTTCATTTCAATGAGGGCAACTCTTCAGAAGTTCTTCGGTTGGGCAGCGGTCCCGCGCACCTTCACCAAGGGTATGGTAGTGCTGGCATTGGATGTGGAAAGGTGGAATCTGAGTTCATCATTGTCTCGACGATTGGCTGATTCCACCAGAGCCCAGGGCTGAGAGTGCCCGTTGATCAACAGGGTAGTAAATGTTTGTCAGGCTCTCGGCTGAGTAGTCAATGCGGTAAGACGTCGCTTAGTCAGTCTCCGGTCCTGCGGTTCTCAGGGGTACCGTTCGGCTACCAAGGGGAGAGCAGTGTTTCGGCCAGAGCAGAGAGATCAGGCCCTACTACAGCTAGTGTGCAGGTTTTTGGCAACGAAATCGGGGCAATGTCGGCAAATCTGAAGGTAGTCCTGTGGGCCAGAGTTCGCATACTCCCCTAACAAAGGTTCTTAGTGCGGCGCAGGTTGCACCACGAATATGCTCTAAACTAACGTTCCCTTGGCCTGCGCAGGTCAGGCGAGTCCTTTACCGGGAGGGCTACTTCCGGGAGAGCTTGCAGTGGGAATGTCGCTGAAGCTTCCGCAGGGGCTCCTTTGTTGAGGGATACTAGTTCCGCAGGCTGGGAGATCGTTGCGGGGCTTCTTTTGCATACGAGGTTTGGTGCAAACAGGAGGCCCGTTGGTTGGGCAACGGTTTGAAGCTGAGGGAGGTAGCTTGGGTGCTTCCAGCATTCGAATATGAGGTACAGGTTAGGTCACGGGAATGCGGTACGGCATTCCGCGAAAGTGGCTTATCTCAGCCAGCAGGGGGGGGGGCACAAGCAGTGCGACCCTAACAGAGGATTTGGAGGTTTGGTTCATGCTGCTGGAGCCTCGGCGGCAGGCGTGCTTGGCAGTGCTCATTGCAGGGGCCAACCAGGTGATGGAACTGAATTGTCAGCGGTAGTCCGGGTGGATGCCGCAGAGGGGGAACTCCACTCAAAAGGGTTCGTATCGATGGTCATCAGGTTGGGTTCTCCAGTCATGGCTCTCTTGTTCGGTCAAGGCGCTTTGCTTTTACAACGGAACACGAGGAAGGGTGTGTTAAAAAAAGATAAAATAAAATAAAAAATATGGAGGGAGTCGTCCGGAGGCAACCAGGATCATCGCCCGGCGCTATCTATGTCTTACCCCGAGGCGCTCATAGGGGAGAGTGCTTAAGCGCGTCAAGGCGCATCGGGGGACAGTGGTGTTGATGGCGCCCAACTCGTCAAGGCGTCCTTGGGGGGCCGACTGGGTCATGCTGCTGGACGGGGAACCTTGGTGATTGTCCATAATCATTCGACCCCGGGGCCCTCTTCGTCTGTCTCAGGTGGACCGGTTCTCGCTTCCGGACTGGCCGTCGAAAGCGCAAGGTTAACTATGAAGAGCGAGCCTGGAGCACGGTGCGATTGTTCTTTAAGCCAGAAAGGGGTCGTCTTCTCGGTGGTATGGGCGTGTGCGATGTATATTCGAGGACTTGTGCGCTCAGCGGTACGGTTATGATTTCTCGGGCTCTGCCCCGGTGTCTCTCGGTGCTTGTTGGTCAGGTTTGTGATAAGGAAGCTTATCATAGTTCAGGAAGGAGCTATAATAGAGGTGAAGTGACTCTGAACAAGCACCCTGTCTGTTCTGGTAGAAATAATAAAACAGAATGTTTCCATAAAAGACTACCAGTCCCAGAATGCACCAGGTTTCCAACAGCCATTAGAAGAGCTGAAGGGGGGAAACGTGTGTTCAATCAGGAGGGCTATGAGGTAATCCCCAAGCACTCATCTCCAAGGGCAGGGCTTGATTCAGCACAGCTGCGCTGTGCTAGGGTGGAGCATTCATCTAAGCAGGATAAAAGAAAAGCTTATTCTACAGAGAATCATCATCTTGAGCAGAGGCATCTTGATCAGAAGCACCTTGATCATCCTGACCATCATCAGCAGAAGCCAGAGCTGACGGACAGAGAGAGCAAGAAACACTTTGGAAGAAAGAAGAGAAAAGCATTTGGGAGGTCTAAAGGAGTCCATAGCAGTACGTATACTGGGAGGCATTTCAGAGGCAAGCATACACCACTGGACTGGGGAAAGCCAGAGGAGTGGGGCTGCAGAGCCAGGAATCCCCGGACGGCACCTGTGAGGGAGACGGCTGCACTTGGAAGGGACCCTAAGACCAGTGCAAGAAGGTATGTGAAGAGAGATCCAGTGTCCAGGGATCTTGATTGGAAGGCTGGACATAAGAACTGGACTACATACTGGCCAGGATATTTAGAGAGGAACTCTAACAGCAATGGAAGCTCAGGAATGAACACTGATCTATGCCCTAGCTCTTCACTGGGAAGACAGCAGGGAAACAAGTATTGTCCTGAGAGTGTTCCATTGAGAAATTCCTCTGTGCCAATCCATGATAGTGAACCTATGATAATTGAAGAAGGGGAAGATGTTATAAATGGGGACTTTGAGTACATGGATTGCTCTCTGTCTAAACATCTGTGGTAATATGCTGTTACAAAATACAACAACCATCACAAAGAAATATAAACTTGTTCTCTCTGAGTAGGATTTGAGCCACGTAATAGAAAGTAAACTAGCCAAGAGGTTTTCAGCTGGTAATTGTTAGCAATTGAGCCTTGCCTAATTGCCGGTGAGCTCTGAAGGGACACTTCTGAGTGTGTGTGAAGATACAAGAGGTTATCCCTGAAAAAGAACAGTTTTTTTTCCTACTTTGTGGGGTTTTGTTTGTTCTTTGAAGCACTGCTAAGAAGATATTAGCAGGAGCCTACAGAAAAGACCTTTCTGTTCCCATCAAGGTCTTTATGCTTTGATTTGATTGCTTAACAAGTTCAGCTGTTGTTTTTCCTTATTTGTTTTTCTAAGTATAATACTGAAAGCAAGTATTCCTTTTTATGTGCTACCAAGTATATCTGTGTTGGGAGAAATAACCCCATAAATAAAATATCTTCTTTGCTTTACGTTCTAGCAAGCACAACAAATTTATTGTGAACGGCTGAGTCTGGTATGAATGGACTACATTTCCCACAATCCTTTGCAAGTCATATTAATATTTGCCTTTGCCAAGACTGTGGACATTCTCACCCAGCACCCCCGTTTACAGGTTGCGGTCCTCTTGCGCAATGGTGGTCCCACCGAGGGATTTCAGTTTTGGCCTGGGGGGGCAAGGACTAGACTCCTTCACATCTTGGCATCAGGTTCAGTCTAGTATTTGGCTTTAGAAGCAGTGGTCTGGTATTTTTCTGGAAAAAAACCAAAACAAAACAAAACATGGTGTTGAGGTCAGTACCATTCATCTTGTCTTGAAGGACTAGAAAGGGGGACTGTTACTTCTGAAGAGAAATCTGCAACTGTGAGTATATACTTCTGGTAATTTTCTAAAAATAATTCTTTGTATTAAAGCTACTTAATCTGTGAACCCATTGTTTTTTTGTTGGATCAGTTAGGGCCTAGTAGCAGCAATTAAAGTTTGAATTTAAAACACAGAGGAGAGCTTTCTGGTTACATTTCATACCCAGCAGAGAGCTTGTAGTTTAAATTTAATAGTCACTCAGGGCCAAGTAACAGCAAAGTACTTTTAGTTTAAATTTAACACACAGAAGAGAGCTTTCTGGTTAAATTTAGTACCCAGCAGAGAGCTTGTAGTTTAAATTTCATAAGAAGTTAGAGCCTAGCAGCAGCTAAGAGCTATAATTTAAATCAAATCAGAATTTAGCTTACCTCAGCAGCACAAGACAGGGTACTGTGTAGCAGCCCTCTTTTAATAAGTGTTATTTCCCTCTCTCCCTCCCCACATCCACCCTCCCCTGGGATAATCATAGCTTTATAGGTACTTACACATCTTAAAAGACAGGAGGTGCTTTCAGGTGAAGCTCATTACCCAAATCAGTCATACACTAGGGACCTGAGATTAATTAAGCTTCAGGTGAACATGGTATATTAAACGTATTGGGTACAGTTTTATTGGTATAAATACCCATAGCAACCCCTAGTAAGTAAAAACTTAAAGATCTAGACACAGACTTAAAACTAAGATGCAGACAGCAGTCCAGCAGTGGGATGGGGGCTTTCCAGTCTTTTGCATTGAGTGTCACATGTATGATTTTCTCCCAGTTGTTGAGAGGTCTTACGTGTGCACTAGGTGCAAGGAGCTCTTTTCTCTCAGGGAACAAGTCCGTTCTCTAGAGGCTAAAGTAGCAGACTTGGAAAACATAAGACAGACAGAGAGGTACATAGACGAGACCTACAGGGATATAGTCCTGAAGTCCCACCTCCAGTCTGGCAGCACCCCTGTTGCCATGGAGGAGAGAGGTCACGTGACAGGAGAGCATCACCCTGGTGCGGCAGGAAGTGATCCTGTAACTAGGACCTGTCCTCCAGGTGATGTAAAACCCTCTCGCACCGAGGAAGTTTCTCCAGGGCCATGTGCCCATGAGGGAAGGGTTAGGACAGCCGTTATAGTTGGTGATTCGATCATTAGGCATGTAGATAGCTGGGTGGCTGGTGGACGTGAGGATCGCCTTGTAACATGCCTGCCTGGTGCGAAGGTAGCGGACCTCACGCGCCACCTAGATAAGGTCTTAGATAGTGCTGGGGAGGAGTCTGCTGTCTTGGTACATGTCGGTACCAATGACATAGGAAAATGTGGTAGGGAGGTTCTGGAGGCAAAATTTAGGCTTTTAGGTAGGAAGTTGAAATCCAGAACTTCCAGGGTAGCATTCTCCAAAATGTTTCCTGTTCCACGCGCAGGACCCAAAAGGCAGGCAGAGCTCCGGAGTCTCAATGCGTGGATGAGACAATGGTGCAGAGATGAGGGTTTTGGATTTGTTAGGAACTGGGGAACATTCTGGGGAAAGGAGGGGCTCTTCCGAAGGGATGGGCTTCACCTTAACCGGGATGGAACCAGGCTGCTGGCATTAACCTTTAAAAAGGAGATAGAGCAGCTTTTAAACTAGATTTTAGGGGAAAGCCGACAGTCGCCCAAGAGCGGATGGTTCGGAAGAAATGTATCCTTGAAGGATACTACCAAAAGCAGAGAGGTTCCACAAAAGAGTAAAGTAGCCCAAATGCCCTCAAGTATGGAGCAGACAGAACTCAAAGATCCCAATTTACCCATGTCTAACAATAGCCAAATTAACATGAATAAAATACATTCTCTAAAATGCTTGTATGCAAATGCTAGAAGTCTAAAGAATAAGATGGGAGAGTTAGAATATATAGCACTAAATGAAAGGTTAGATATGATTGGAATATCAGAGACATGGTGGAAGGAGGACAACCAGTGGGACACTGTGATACCTGGGTACAAACTATATCGTAATGATAGAGCTGATCAAATTGGTGGAGGGGTTGCGCTCTATGTTAGAGAGGGCATTGACTCAGAAAGGATTAAAGTTTTGCAGGAAACAAAATCTGCTGTAGAATCTATATGGATTCAAATTCCATATAAAAGGGGGAAGGCAATGGCAGTGGGGGTGTACTATCGCGCACCTGGCCAGAATGACCAAATGGATGATGAAATGCTCAAAGAAATCAAGGAAGCTAACAAAAGTTACAGCGCAGTAATAATAATGGGTGATTTCAATTACCCTGGTATCGACTGGGTCAGTGTCACATCAGGACATGCTAGGGAGATAAAGTTCCTAGATGAAATAAATGACTGCTTCTTGGAGCAGCTGGTTCATGAACCGACCAGAGGGGAAGCCATATTAGACCTAGTCCTTAGTGGAACACCAAATCTAGTGCAAGAGATAAGGGTGTTGGGGCCACTTGGCAATAGTGATCATAGCTTGATCGCCTTTGATTTAATTAGTGGAGGAGGGGATAGTAAGGAAATCCACAGTACTACCTTTTAACTTTCGAAAGGGAGACTATGATAAAATGAGGAAAACAGTTAAGAAAAAACTAAAAGGAGCAGTTGCGAAGGTTAAAGACGTACATCAAGCTTGGGTGTTGTTGAAAAATACTATCTTGGAAGCCCAGACCAGCTGTATTCCACGCTTTAAGAAAAGTGGAAGGAAGTCCAAAAAAGTGCCAGCATGGTTTAAAGATGAGGTCAGAGAGGCTGTTGCCAAAAAAGCATCTTTCAGGAAATGGAAAAAAGAGCCAAACGACGAAACCTGGAAACAGCACAAGCACTGGCAAGTCAAATGCAAGGCATTGATAAGGCAGGCAAAGAGAGAATTTGAGAAGAAACTTGCTGCGGAAGCAAAAACGCGAAATAAAGACCTTTTCAAGTACATTCGTAGCAAAAAACCTGTGAGAGAGTCAGTTGGTCCATTAGATGATAAAGGGGTTAAAGGAGCACTAAGAGGCGACAAGGCGATAGCGGAGAGACTGAATGAATTCTTTGCTTTGGTCTTTACTGAGGAAGATGTAGGGATGTTACCCATGACTGAAGTGGTATTTAAAGGTGCGGAAAAATTGAAGGAAATATCGATACATCGGGAAGATGTCTTACAACTATTAGATAAACTGAAGAGTAGCAAATCACCTGGGCCGGATGGTATACATCCAAGGGTGTTGAAAGAACTGAAATATGAGATTGCAGAACTGCTATCAGTAATCTGTGAACTATCATTAAAATCATCTCTAATACCTGAAGATTGGAGGATCGCCAATGTAACACCAATTTTTAAAAAGGGTTCCAGGGGTGATCCGGGAAACTACAGACCGATGAGCCTGATGTCAGTACCGGGAAAAATGGTAGAAACCATCATAAAGAATAAAATTACTCAGCATGTAGATAGTCACGACCTAATGGGAGACAGCCAACATGGCTTTAGAGAAGGAAGATCTTGTCTTACTAATCTGTTATGTTTTTTTTGTAGGAGTGAATAAACAGGTGGACAAAGGTGAGTCGGTTGATATTGTGTATCTGGACTTTCAGAAAGCGTTTGACAAGGTCCCTCATCAGAGACTTTTGGCAAAACTAAAGAGTCATGGGATAGGAGGCAGTGTACTATTGTGGATCAGGAACTGGTTAAAAGATAGAAAGCAGAGGGTAGGGCTAAATGGCCAATTTTCCCAATGGAGAAAGGTGAATAGTGGTGTACCCCAGGGATCTGTGCTGGGTCCGCTGCTTTTTGACATATTCATAAATGACCTGGAAAGTGGAATAACGAGTGAGGTTATCAAATTTGCAGATGACACAAAACTATTTAAAGTTGTTAAAACCCAAGAGAATTGTGAAAAATTGCAAGAGGATCTTGATAAATTGGAAGACTGGGCATCAAAATGGCAGATGAAATTTAATGTCGACAAGTGCAAGGTTATGCACCTATGGAAGAACAACCCACACTATGGTTACACGATGCAAGGTTCCACATTAGGAACCACCACCCAGGAAAAAGATTTAGGCGTCATTGTGGATACCATGTTAAAACCCTCGGCCCAGTGTGCAGCGGCGGCCAAGACAGCAAATAGAATGCTAGGTATGATAAGGAAAGGAATGGAAAATAAAACAAAAGATATTATAATGCCTCTATATCGTTCCATGGTGAGACCGCACCTTGAATACTGTGTGCAATTCTGGTCGCCGTATCTTAAAAAGGATATAGCGATTTTAGAAAAGGTACAGAGAAGAGCCACCAAAATGGTAAAGGGGATGGAAGGATACTCCTATGAAGATAGGCTAAAAAGGTTAGGGCTCTAACCTGGAAAAGAGATGGCTGAGGGGAGATATGATAGAAGTCTATAAATTAATTAACGGAGTGGAACGGGTAAACGTAGATCGATTGTTTACCTTATCAGAATATAGAAAGACTAGGGGACATGCAATGAAGCTACAGGGTAAACTATTTAAGACTAATAAAAGAAAATATTTCTTCACTGAACGTGTAATCAAACTCTGGAATTTGTTACCGGAGGATGTAGTAAAGGCTGTTAGTGTAGCTGGGTTTAAAAAAGGTTTGGACAAGTTCCTGGAGGAAAGGTCCATAAACCATTATTAAGAAGTGACCGAAGATATCATTGCTTGACCCAGTACAAACATTGTGGAACTTGTGTCTCTTGGGGAAACTGCTAGGTACATATGACCTAGATTGGCCACTGTTGGAAACAGAATACTGGGCTTGATGGACCTTGGACTGACCCAGTATGGCATATCTTATGTTCTTATGTCCAGAGTAGTTCAACCTATTCTCGTGTATCGGTCGGGCTCGTTCCCAGTTTGGGATATTGAAACGGGCTCTACGTCAATACTCTGGTTTCGGAGGCCTTCCGAAATTTGGGGCGTTAGTTTGTTCTTTCCGGTGGCCCCCGCAAGGTAAGGTGGCAGCCTCTGCTGCATTATCCAGTTGGTCCTGAGGGACAGTGGCATCGACATGTCTCTTGCATGCACGTTGGGCGCTCGTGGAGTTACGTTTTTTTTCTCTCCTAGAGGGCGGGCGACTGTTCGGGAGGAGCATTCGTCCCACTGATAGAAGTTGGCAGAGTGGCGGCATATGTGTCCCTTCATATCTTCAGTAGACACGATTGTCCGGATCCTCAGATGTCGGGTGCGGCCTGTTCTGGGTCGGCGGTGTGGAGATCCAGCTGGAAAAATCCCTCCCAATGATTACTGCTCTGTTACATCCCAGAGGTGGAGGACTGAACTGTAGGACCGATAAGGAAATGGAAATTACACTTACCTGGTAATTTTTGTTCCTTGAGGGAGTTAAGTTCAGTCCTCATTCCCACCCGGGGTCGATGTTCATAAAGGTGTGGTTACAGGTAGGTAGATAAACAACTCAGATGCAAGGCGTCAGTTTGGAGGGGGTTCCGGTTCATGAGATGGCAACGAGCTCTGCTCGGCCGGTAATCACAGGAGCATCTTTTCTTCCTTTGATCTTCCTTAGTACTCCTTCCTTCTTTCTGTCTGTTTTCTGTCCTTTATCCTAGGGCACTGTACTTTAGAAGTTAAAGTTTAAGCATAGCATTGTAATTGGTGCCTTAACTGGTCATTTGTTGCTCCTTTTGAGTCTGCTTTGTCAGTAGGTCACTGGGAAATGATGGGAGAAGACCAGCAAGATGTACCCGGTGATGTCACAAGTTTGATTTGTCCAGTCTCCATGCTGCAGGAGGAGGTGCACAACCCAGAGGTGGAGGACTGAATTGTACTCCCTCAAGGAACAACAATTACCAGGTAAGTGTAATTTCCATTTTGTACGCCTTTTCAATGATTTTAGAGATGAAGGGTATGCTGGTTATGGGTCTATAGGAGGATGGGGAGTGTGGGTCCAGGTTTTTTTTTTCAGGAGTGGTCTGATTGATGCTTGTTTGAGGGAGGGAGGAAGATATCCTTGTGTGAGGGAGGAGTGGACGATGTCAGATATTAAAGATAGGAATTGGTCCTGGTGACTTTCAGCCAGGAGACTGGACATGGGTCAAGCGAGGAGGTTGTAGTGTTGAGGTTGCTGATGATTTTGTTGACCTCAACATGAGAGAGAGAGTGTTGAAGGTAGTCCAGTGGTGATCTTGGCTAGTTTCATCGTTTGAGGTGAGAATATGGAGGCTAGTGGACTGAGTAGGTTTGCTTTTGGCTATCAGGTATGAGGCCATGTCTTGTGGATTGAGAGAGTGGTCTTGGTTTGATTGAGATGAGTCTTTGAGTGATTTGACCATTTCAAAGAGGTTTCTGGGTTTGTTGATGGAGGGCATGAGGAGGTTGTTGTAGAATTTTTGTTTGGTCTGGAAGGTGGATTCATGGTATAGTTTGAGATCCTGTAGGTACTGGGATTTGAGTTATGAACTTTGGGTCTTTCTCCAGAGACGTTCAAGATAGCGTAAGTTGCGTTTCTGTGTTTTTATGCCTGATGAGTACCAGGGGGCATGTGATCATGTGGTTTTAGTGGAGACTTTTGGTTGGGGCTATGGCGGCAGCTGAGATGGTCGAGTTCCATGAGCATACTTTGGTTTCAAGGTTTATCTGAGCTGGTAAGGAGCTTAAGGTTGGGTTGATGTTTTGGATGAAGGTTTGTTGAATAAGATTTATTTGTAACGTTTTTCTATACTGCCCCTTCCAGAGATCATGGGCGGTTTACATTGAAACATAACTTTTACAAGGAACGAATTTTAAGCAAACATTTACATGAAACTTGTAATCAGGCTGTAGAAATATTGATGATGTTACGCCATTAAACCATTGAGAGTTAACTATGAATTTGCGAATTGATGAATTTGCGAATTGTTGGAGGGGAGCAAAGAAGTATGGTTTATGTGCATGAGTTGGGTATGATGAATGAGATTAGGTTGTGATCAGACCAGGGGACTGGGAGCATTGATGGTAGGGTAAATCTGTGGGCATTTTGTAGACGATTTGAGAAGAAATCATGTCCAGGATGTCACCCTTAACATGGGTAGGGGTGGATAGTTAGATATGTCATGGTTTCAAGGAAGGCCGATAAGTGGGTGGATGATGCAGATGGTAGGTTCAGATCTCCGAGTAGGATGAGGTCTTTGTGGGTGGATGAGTGTGAGCAGATTTCTTCCAGTAAGGTGGTGAGATCTTCAGTGTTGGTGTGTGGGAGTCTGTAAGCAAGGCAGATGGAGAGGAAACGATTGGCGATTGTGATGGTGTCTACTACTACTACTACTACTAATTAGCACTTTAAGTGTCGAGCTTGGGGGTAGATGGATGGTTTATGATGTTAAATTTAAGGCTCTTCCTTAGCGAAGGCCCCCTATTTGCTTTTAAGTTGGTTAGGTCTCCTTTTTGCAGTCCTTAACACCTCCTCATTTGGTGAGTTACATTTTCCTTCTGCCTTCCTCCTGCCACCACTCGGGCTTGCTCCCGGACTAGCTTCTTCAGCAGTGTCTCTTCCTTGCTTTCCTCTGTCTTGTTTTCCGCTCTGCTCTATGGCCCCCATTCCTGTATTCTGGGGCAGGCGGCCTGATAAACCCCCTAATCGACGCTTTCGCTGTAGTACCAACCTATGTTCATGCCCTCTTTCTTCGTCTTCTTCCCTTCCCTCGTCTGTCCTCTCTAGTCCCTCCTGGACTCCCTTTTCTATTGGTCTTCTCAACTGTCGGTCTCTCCGTAACAAATCTCTTCTTATTCAAGATCTTGTTCTTAGATCCCCTCCTGGAATTACCCTCCTCACGGAAACTTGGCTCCGTGACGGCGAGGATGCTCTCCTCGCGCGCTGTCTCCCCCCCCGGCTTCTCTGCAGTCTCCGTCCCTCGCCTTGGGCGGTCTGGTGGTGGCGTGGCTGCCATTCTTCATCCCTCTCTCTCTCATACATTAATCTCTTCCCCGTCATTGCACTATGCTGAAGCTCTTTTACTTCGCCTCCATACTTCTCCTTCTATTCATGTCCTCCTCATCTACTCCCCTCCTGCCCTTCGCCTTCAACTGTGGGATGCTCTTCTGCTAACAATCACTGATGTTTCTTTAGCTTTCCCCCATCTAATCATAGCAGGTGATTTTAATCTCCACATGGATGCTCCCTTCTCAACGAGGGAGCATTCCGTTCTTTCATTCCTTCAGGATCTTTCCCTAATCCAGCATGTCACCGTCCCAACCCATCACGCTGGTCATACCCTTGACCTGATCCTGTCCTCTGCTTCCTCCTCGCTTACTCTATCAGCTCTGTCCGTTACGTCTCTTCCATGGACAGATCATTTTTATCTTACCTTGTCCTGTTCCCCCTTAGATGTTTCATCTTCTACTGCTTCAGTCTCTCCCACGCCATCATCCCCAGTGCGTCTATCTTGAGCTCTCACTCCTTTCACATTACAAAAGTTCCCCCCTGCTTCTGAGCTTCTGCCCAAAAACGTCTCACTTCTTTCGCCTAATTCTCAAGCTGCTCTTTGGTCCTCTACCCTCTCTGCCACTCTTGACTTTCTAGCCCCTTTACGTCCTTGGCCTTCTCGTCGACGTCCCTCTCACCCTTGGTTCCATAATGGTTTGCGGCTCTTACGTACACACCTCCGGAGGGCCGAGCGACTGTGGCGTAAGGACCCTTCTCCCGCTAACTTATCTATTTTCAAATCCCATCACTCCTTCTATCGCTCTCAACTCCACTCCGCTAAACGTGACTTCTTCTCGAATGCCATCTCACATGCTCCTAACCAAACCCGCCATCTCTATTCCACCCTCCGCTCCCTTATTTCTCTGCATACCCCTTCGTCAACTCCTACTATCCAGTCCTCTCCCTCCCCTACGCAACTGGCTTCTTTCTTTATCTCAAAGGTTGCCTCTTTGAGAGATTCTTTACCCTCCTGTCCTGCTCCTATCACTTACCCCCCCCCTCTTCCTTCGCCACCACCTGTCTCTCAGCTCTCTCACTTCTGGGCCACCTTCTCGCCCATCACCGCACCCGAACTTCATCAGCTTATCTCTTCTTCTAGAAAGACCTCCTGCTCGCTCGATCCTATTCCTTCTTCTTGGCTCCTCACTCCCTCCCTGGGTGTCCTTCCTTATATCCTCATCATGTTTAATACCAGTCTCTCCACAGGGATCTTTCCTAGCTCCTGGAAGCACGCGTTGGTTCGTCCCATCTTGAAGAATCCCTCCCTTGACCCTTCCCTTCCCTCCAACTATCGTCCTGTTTCGAATCTTCCCTTTCTGTCTAAGCTTTGGGTGAAGTTTGTTTTTGCACAACTATCCCATCACCTTGGTTCTACTAACTTGCTTCACCCCTGTCAATCAAGTTTCTGCTCTGGACATAGTGTCGACACTGTACTTTTGGCCTTCACTAATGCACTGCATGTAGCTCACGATCGAGGTGATATTTCGGTGGCGGTTGCTTTGGATCTCTCAGTGGCTTTTGACTTAGTTGATCACTCTCTTCTTCTTCACCGGCTCCGGGAAGCTGGTCTCTGTAGCACTGTCCATCATTGGTTCCACTCTTTTCTTTCCTCTCGTTCTTGTACAGTCCTCCCTTCCTCATCCGTTCTTCCCTCCTCTGATCCACAGCACCTTCTTTGTGGGGTTCCACAGGGTTCTGTTCTTGCCCCTCTTCTTTTCAATCTTTTTCTGGCTCCTCTTGCTCTTCTCGTACAGCAGTCAGGTATTTCAGCTTTTTTCTACGCCGACGATATTCTCTTACTTCATCACACCTCCCCTTCCTGTCCTGATCTCACTCCTCTGAATTCCTGTCTCTCCTCTGTTGCAAGCTGGCTCACTACTAACTGTCTTCACCTCAATCTTACTAAGACTCTTGCTATTCGGTTTACCCATGGTGATCCCCCCCCCCCCCCTTAGCCCCTTCTTTCTCTGATTCCCCAGTCCCGTTGGTTTCCACATTTCGGTACTTAGGTGTTCACTTTGACTCAGATCTTTCCTTTCACTCTCATATCTCTCATATTACCAAAACTTCTTTCTTTTTTCTTCGTCAAATCCGCTCAATTCGCCCTTTTCTCTCTTCCTCTGCCCTGTCTACACTGGTGCTATCCTTAGTTATGTCACGGGTGGATTTCTCCAATGCACTGTTTCTCGGTCTCCCCAAAAACCAGGTAGCTAGGCTTCAAAGAATTCAGAATATTGCTGCACGTCTTGTCACACACTCCACTCTTCGGGATCATGTCACTCCTTTGCTCTTTAATCTTCATTGGTTGCCAGTCTCATTTCGCTTTCAGTTTAAGTTATTGACTCTCCTACACAAAGTCTATCACACCAGTACTCCATCTTATCTGACTGATCTTCTTTCCTTCCACTCCCCTTGGTATACACCTTGCTCTTTCCATCTTAACCATCTTGCCCTTCCCTCCCCTTCCCGTGCCCACCTGCAGCTCACCCGTCTCTCTGCATTTTACTTTGCCGGTCCTGCTAATTGGAATTCTTTCCCCTCCTCTCTCCGCCTGGAATCACAATATACCATCTTCAAACAAAACCTCAAAACCCATCTCTTCTCTCTTGCATTTAACATTCCTTCTCCTTTTGTCTGAGTTTACCCCTAGTGTACCTATCTGCCTTTCGTATCCTGTCCTGTATCTCCTGTACTTTTGTTTTCTGTTGTAGTAGCCGATAAGCATGCAATAAATAATACCTGGAGTCAGGCAAAGATCCAAGCCAATTTATTTGTGCACAGGCTCAGATTGCAGTTGCATTCAAAAAGGTCTGAGCAATGGTTCCTAGTAAAACAGCTTTTATACCTTTCTTTTCCAGTCTAATACAGGCAAAACCTCTCATTGGTCCTGGTCTGGGTAGACATAACACTAAACATAATACTTCTGCTAAAGTATACAGTATATTTCGCTACTCTTGCAAGGTCAGTTAGCTTGCAAAGATAGTGGAAGGCATATCAGAAGCATTCTCATCAAAAGCAAAACAAAGCAAGGCTAAGACGTGTTTCTAATAGCTACTGGTGATTTCTGTAATATTCCAGGCACATATCTCTAGCCCTGGCTCAAAACACTAAACAATCATAACGCTAGACCAAATATTCTTACACTGTTCAGCTTTTCTGCTATATTTTCATCCTAATTACAAGGTCAGTGCACAATCAGCAAAGATACAGTGGCGCGGCATTCTACTGAAACAGACATCTGGCTTACCTAAACAATAAACAGTAAGAAAGTTTTTAATTCTCTTATCTCCAGGAGAGCAGAACATGTTATCAAACTAGAATAGAACGGTATTTCTTTCTAACAGCTAACAGCATTCTGTAAGTTTCCAAAATCAGCAATAACATTTTAAAGCAGGAGAAAAAGGGCTTCAGACCTAGCTCTGCTACATGCTAGGCCATCGCCTATCACACTGTCCTTTACAAAATTGTAAATTTCCTTTTCCTTTTCGGGCTCTGGCCAAAATTTTATGTTTTATGTATTTTATTTATTTTATGTATTTTTATTATTGTACACCGCCTTGATTGTTACAGAAAGGCGGATTTTATCAAATGATTAAACCTTAAACCTTAAGTATGCAGGCTCCACCACCTCTTTGGCGTGGCCCTTAGGCGGTGGACCGTGCGGGACCCACTATCTGCTACTATATGCTTATTCTATATGCTCATTCTGTTCAGCGATATGCTGTTTGTAGTTAATGTAAGGTAATGTAATGTAAGTTATGTACTGTGTTCCCTGTTTGTACTCCTAGTGTTTTGTTGTGATGTAATGATAATGCAATGTATGTTTCCCTCACCTTTGTTTAACTCTGTGCTGTATTAACCGCTTTGATTGAAGGAAAAGGCGGGATACAAAACATGTTAAATAAATAAATAAATAAATAAATACTGGATGTCCGAGCACAGTTATGGATATTGTGGATGAATGTGTTAAGCTGGTTGATCAGTATGTTGCCATTCTCAGTGAACCAGTTTTCAGTGATACATAGCACATTGATCTTGTCTGTTATGTAGTCAGCTAGGGTTTGAATTTTGTTGCGGGTGGAGCAAGAATTGACAAGGGCACATCTTATGGGATTGAACTGCTGTATGGGTTTTTTTATGCTTGGCTGTAGGCTCGCTTGAAACAACTGTGTAAATTTTGATGAATCAACTGTGTTTTCTGTTGTGATGAGTGCTGGATGGGTGCCATATGTTTGTTGGGATGTTAGTAGGAATCTGAATTAGGCGATTGGGAGATTAATGGAATATGAGCACATTGGTATGAGAAGGGGAGAGGAGGATGATGCTCAGGATAATCAGGCAGTAAAGTGAGAGTATCATTTTGCTGTGTGATGGGAAGGTGAACAATTGTTATCTTGATTCTAGTAGATGATTGTGGCCATTTGAATCCTTGACGAGGAGGTGTTCTCCGTAGCTTGAGTAACCGATTACAGAGTTGTTGTGTTGGCTTTGGTTGTCTTCTTTGGCCCTCGCCTAATGGCCCTCTGGCAAGGCCCTCAAGCACGGCCACGCCTTCTGGCACATCTTTTTTTTTAAAGCTCCTGTTGGCTGCTTCTCCTGAGCCCGATTGGCCTTGGTGGGGGGGAGCGGGAAGGGCTAGTAATCCTGCTTCCACCCCCGATGCCGATCGGGTGCCGCTGTGTTGTGGCGTGAGCCTGCTAGCACTACTTTTTTAAAAGTTCTTGCTGGTCTCTTTACATAAAAGTAGAAGTAAGGATGAAATTGAAAACTACAGGATGGTTTGTCTAACATCTGTGATGAGCAAATGATTGGAAATGCTGCTAAAACAGAGAATAGTGAGGTTTCTGGAGTCCAATGGATTGCAGGATCTGAGGCAGCATATGTTAACCAGAGGCAGGTCTTGTTGGACAAATCTGATTGATTTCTTAGACCAAGGGAGAGCCCTAGATGTTGTGTACTGTGATAAGGAAGTTTATCACAGTTCAGGAAGGAGCTATAAAAGAGGTGAATTGGCTTTGAACAAGCAACCTGTCTTTGCTGGTAGAAATAATAAAACAGAATGTTTTCATAAAAGACTATCAGTCCCAGAATGCACCAGGTTTCAAACAGCCTCTAGAAGAACTGAAGTGGGGAAACGTGTGTTCAATCAGGAGAGCTATGAGGTAATCCCCAATCACTCATCTCCAAGGGCAGGGCTTGATTCAGCACACCTGGGCTGTGCTAGGGTGGAGTGTTCCTCTAAGCAGGTTAAAAGTAAAAGATATTCTCCACAGAGACAGAACAGAAAGAACAGGCAGAACAGAGAGAACCAGGAGAGCAGACAGAAAGAGGAGAGAGGATTACAACAGCAGAAGCAACGTGGAAGGAAGAAGAGAAAGACATCTTGGAGGTCTAAAGAAGGAGCCCACAGCAGTACGTGTGTTAGGAGTGATTCCAGAGGCAAGTATACTCCATTGGACTGGAGGAAGCCAGAGGAGTGGGGTTATAGATCCAGGAACTCCCAAACGGCACCTTTGAAGGGGACGGCTGCATTTGGAAGGGGCCCTAAGACCGGTGCAAGAAGGTATGTGAAGAGAGACCCAGTGTCCAGGGATCTTGATTGGAAGGCTGGACATAAAAGCTGGCCTACTTACTGGCCAGGATATCAGGAGAGGAAACCTAACAGCAAAGGAAGCTCAGGTATGAACTTTGATCTATGCCCTAGCTCTTCTCCAGGAAGACAGCAGGGAAACAAATATTATCCTGAGAGTGATAAATTAAGGAATTCCTCTGAGCCAGACCATGATATTGATTCCATGATATTTGAGGAAGAAGGAGATATATCAAATGATCAGAATGAATACATGGATTGCTCTCTGTCTAGGCTGCTGTTTTAAAGTACTTTCTCACTAATACAACAACCACCAAAAGGAACTGTAACTTGTTCTTTTATCTACCCAGAAAAGTCTGCAAGAAAGCTTTAGGGTAGGATTGAGCCACGTAGAGAGAGTGAACCAGCAAAGGGGTTTGCAGCTGGCTAATTATTGGTGATTGAGCCAGGCACAAGTGCACGTGAGCTCTGGAAGGAAACTTTTCTTTTTTTTTGTGTGTGTGAATAGAAGAAAGTTATCCTTGATAAAGAACAGTTTTTTTTTGTTACTTTTGGGTTTTGTTTTTTGCCTTTTGAAGCACTGCTAAGAATGTCATTAGCAGGAGCCATCAAAAAGACCTTTTCTGTTTCCCATCAAGGTCTTTATTAATTTATTGCTTAAGAAGTTCAGTTACCTTATAACATGTTTTGTTTTTCCTGAGTACAATACTGGAAGCAAGTGTCCTTTTGTGTTACCAAGTAAATCTTTGTGGGAGAATTAACCCCATGAATAAAATCTGTTTTTCTTTGCTTACACTCGAGCATCGCAACTCATTATTTTGTGAACGACTGATTCTGGTATAAGTGAACTACATTCCCCACAATCCTTTGCAAGTCATAATAATACTTTGCCTTTGCTAAGACTGTGGCCCTTCACGACCAGCGCCCCCGTTTACAGTACTTAGATTTCAGTAAAGTCTTTGACACCGTTCCGCACGGTGACTTATAAACAAATTGAGTCTTGAAGGACTACAAAAGGGGACTGCTACTTCTGTAGAGAGATCTGCAATTGTAAGTATTTACTTCTGGGAATTCTTCTAATTCTTGGGGAAAAAGGAATTCTTTAGATTAAAGCTGATTAATCTGTGAACCCAGTGTATTTGTTAAATCATTCAGGGCCTAATAGCAGCAAAGAGCTTTCAGTTTAACTTTAAAACACAGCAGAGAGCTTTCTGGTTAAATTTAGAATCCAAGACTCCTTCTATCCAAGCAAGGGCTGTGGGACTTCCCCTGGAAATTGGTCAGAGGTTACCTTTAGAAGCAAAGGACAGGGTACTGTGTAGCAGCCAGCTTTTAATAAGTCTTTTTCCTTCCTTCCCTCCCTCCCTCCCCCCCTCCCCCCCCAACACCCATCCACCCCTGGGATAATTGTAGCTTTATAGGTGCATAAAGCTCTCAAAGGAAAGGAGGTGTCATATTCACTCTCAGGTGCAGCTCTTTGTCCTCATCAGGCATACATTAAGGACCTGAGATTAATTAAAGCTTCAGGTGAACAAAGTACATTAAACGTATTAGGTGTAGTATTGTTAGTATAAGTATCCCTACCAACCCTTAGTAGGTAAAGAACTTAAATATCTAAACACAGTCTTAAAACTAAGATGCAGACAGCAGTCCTGCAGCGAGATGGGGGTTTTCCAGTCTTTTGCATTGAGTGTCACATGTATGATTTTCTCTCAGTTGGTGAGGGGTCTTACGTGTGCACTAGGTGCAAGGAGCTCTTTTTTTCTCAGGGAACGAGTCCGATCTCTGGAGGCTAGAGTAGCAGACTTGGAGCAGATAAGGAAGACAGAGAGGTACATAGACGAGACCTACGGGGATATAGTACTGAAGTCCCACCTCTACTCTGGCAACATCCCTGTTGCCATGGAGGAAAGAGGTCACATGACAGGAGAGAATCGCCTTGGTGTGGCAGGAAGTGATCCTGTAGCTAGGACCTGTCCTCCAGGTGATGAAAAACTCTCACACAAAGGACATTTCTCCAGGGCCATGTGCTCATGAGGAAAGGGTTAGGAGAGCCGTTCTAGTTGGTTATTCGATCATTAAGCATGTAGATAGTTGGGTGGCTGGTGGACATGAGGATTGCATGGTAACAGGATGGAACCAGGCTGCTGGCTTGTGCGAAGGTAGTGGGCCTCAGGCGCCACCTAGACAACGTCTTAGATAGTGCTGGGGAGGAGTCTGCTGTCTTGGTACTTGTCAGTACCAATGACGCAGGAAAATGTGGTATGTAGGTTCTGGAGGCTAAATTTAGGCTTTTAGGTAGGAAGTTGAAATCTTGAACTTCCAGGGTAGCATTCTCCGAAATGCTTCTTGTTCCATGCGCAGGACCCAAAAGGCAGGCAGAAATCCGGAGTCTCAATGCGTAGATGAGACAGTGGTGCAAGGATGAGGGTTTTGTGTTTGTTAGAAACTGGGAACATTCTGGGGAAGGAGGGGCTCTTCCGAAGGGATGGGCTTCACCTTAACCGGGATGGAACCAGGCTGCTGGCATTAACCTTTAAAAAGGAGATAGAGCAGCTTTTAAACTAAATAATAGGGGAGAGCCGACAGTCGCCCAAGAGCGCGTGGTTCGGAACAATGTATCCTTGAAGAATACTACCAAAAAAATGAAGTTGGGCCATATCAGCAGAGAGGCGCCAGTAAAGACAAAAGTAACCCAAATGTCCTTGAGTACGGGGCAGACAGAGCTTAAATATTCCAAATTACCCCTGCCTACTGATAGCCAGATTAATATGAATAAAATACAGTCTCTAAAATGCTTTTATGCAAATGCTGGAAGTCTAAAAAATATGATGGGAGAGTTAGAATATATAGCACTAAATGAGAGGTTAGATATGATTGGTATCTCAGAGACATGGTGGAAGGAGGACAACCAGTAGGACACTGTGATACCTGGGTACAAGCTATATCGTAATGATAGAGCTGATCATATTGGTGGAGGGGTTGCGCTCTGTTAGAGAGGGCATTGAGTCAGAAAGGATAAAGTTTTGCAGGAAACAAAATTTGCTGTAGAATCTCTATGGATTGAAATTCCATGTAAAAAGGGGAAGGCGATGGCAGTGGGGATGTACTATCGACCGCCTGGCCAGAATGAACAAATGGATAATGAAATGCTCAAAGAAATCAGGGAAGTTAACAAAAGTTACAGCACAGCAATAATAACGGGTGATTTCAGTTACCCTGGTATTGACTGGGTCAGTGTCACGACAGGACTTGCTAGGGAGATAAAGTTTCTAGATTGGCCTAGATTGGCCACTGTTGGAAACAGAATACTGGGCTTGATGGACCTTGGTCTGACCCAGTATGGCATATCTTATGTTCTTATATTAAGAAGTGACCGAAGATATCAATGCTTGACCCAGTACAAGCATTGTGGAACTTGTGTCTCTTGGGGAAACTGCTAGGTACATATGACCTAGATTGGCCACTGTTGGAAACAGAATACTGGGCTTGATGGACCTTGGTCTGACCCAGTATGGCATATCTTATGTTCTTATGTTCTTAGATGAAATAAATGACTGCTTCTTGGAGCAGCTGGTTCATGAACGGACCAGAGGGGAAGCCATTTTGAACCTAGTCGTTAATGGAACACTAGATCTGGTGCAAGAGATAAGGGTGTTGGGGCCACTTGGCAATAGTGATCATAGCATGATTGTGTTTGATTTATTTAATGGAGGAGGGATAGTAAGGAAATCCACAGTACTACCTTTTAACTTTCGAAAGGGAGACTATGATAAAATGAGGAAAATAGTTAAGGAAAAACTGAAAGGAGAAGTTGCAAAGATTAAAGACGTACATCAAGCTTGGGTGTTCTTTAAAAATTCTCTCTTGGAAGCCCAAATCAGCCGTATTCCACGCTTTAAGAAAAGTGGAAGGAAGTCCAAAAAACTGCCAGCATGGCTGAAAGGTGAGGTCAGAAAGGCTGCTGTTGCCAAAAAAGCATCTTTCAGGAAATGGAACAAAGAGCCAAATGATGAAAGCTGGATATAGCACAAGCACTGGCAAGTTAGATGCAAGGCATTGATAAGGCAGGCAAAGAGAGAATTTGGAAAAAGCTTGCTTTGGAAGCAAAAATGCGTAATAAAGACTTTTTCAAGTACATTCGTAGTAAAAGACCTGTGAGAGAGTCAGTTGGACTATTAGATGATAGAGGGATAAAAGGGGCACTAAGAGAGGACAAGGCCATAGCAGAGAGACTTTGCTTCGGCTTTATTGAGGAAGATGTAGGGAATTTAACCGTGCCTCAAATGGTATATAAAGATGGTGTATCGGAAGAATTGAAAGAAATATCAATAAACCGGTTAGAAGTATTACAACTATTTCATAAACTGAAGAGTAGCAGATCACGTGGACCGGATGGTATACATCCAAGGGTATTGAAAGAACTGAAATATGAGATTGCAGACCTACTATTACTAATCTGTGAACTATCATTAAAATCAACTATAGTACCTGAAGAGTGGAGAATGGCCAGTGTAAAGCCAATATTTAAAAATGGTTCTAGGGGTGATCTTGGAAACTACAGACCTGTGTGAGTCTGACGTTAGTTTCTACCATTTTGCCCGGTACTATCATAAAAAATAAAATTACTGATCATGTATATAGCCACAGTTTAATGGGAGAAAGCCAACATGGATTTAGCCAAGGAAGATCTTGCCTTACTAATCTGTAATGTTTTTTTGAAGGTGTGAGTAAAAAGTAGACAAAGGTGAATTGGTTGATATAGTGTATCTGGAATTTCAGAAAGCCTTTGACAAGGTCCCTCATGAGAGACTCTTGGCAAAATTAAAAAGTCATGGTATTGAAAGCAGTGTAGTATTGTGAATCAGAAACTGGTTAAATGATAGAAGGCAGAGAGTAGGGCTAAATGGCCAATTTTCTCAATAGAGAGAAGTAAATAGTGGAGTACCCCAGGGATCTGTGCTGGGTCCGCTGCTTTTTAACATATTCATAAATTTATTTATTTATTTATACATTTTTTCTATACCGCCACTTCCAGAGATCAGTGGCAGTTTACAGGTAACATAAACTTTAATAGTAGAATACTATTATTTTACATAGAACAGATTTAGAACAAAGAACATTCAACTATTAAATGTAACTCTAATACAAAAAAAGATAACAGGAGAAGTAGGAACGTTTGAAACTGGGTATGCATTAGTTAATGTTTCAAAACATAATATGTCAACATTAAAGGGATTATTTACATTAGTTACAATTATTTACATTAGCAATAAGCAAAATTGCATTCAAGAGTAAGATTAATCTAGGTGAGCAATGTGGATGTGAGGGAAAGATTTTATTGTTCCGGCCCTTTGGAACTCTCTACCCTCCTCCCTCCGCTTAGAACCTCATCATCCCACTTTCAAAAAACACTTGAAAACCCACCTTTTTTTCCCTTGCTTATGATGTGCCCTCCCCTTTTGTATGACCTCCACTCCCCTCGCCCCTACCCTCCTTCTGTTTGCCTTCCCTACCCCCTACCCTCCTCTTTGTCCCCTTTCCTTTCCCTTTTTGTCTCTTCTGTCTAGATTATGTTTTTATGATGAAATTGTAATTGTCCTTTTTCTCTCCTCTTTTTCTATCTATACTATGGCTTTTATAAAGAAATTGTAACTTCTTTTCCTTTTCCTTTCTATGGTCTTGGCCATTTTTAACCACTGCTGCAAGTGATCTATGTCCAGCAGCCTGGATAAAAGACCTTAGACATGAAGTAAGCTTCTTCATACAGAACATACTGGAACAATCTTTTTCAACTGGAACCTTCCCCCAATGCCTCAAGCAAACCTCAATTAGACCATTATTGAAAAACAGCAAATTAGACCCCCTAAAAGTAGAATCCTACAGGCCAATATCCAGTATCCCACTCCTAGCGAAAATAATTGAGAAAGTGGTTCAACGTCAAATACAACAACACATTGACACTGCAGCTCCACTTGACTCTGCACAACACGGCTTTAGAGAAGCTCATGGAGTGGAGACCCTCCTCATCACCCTATTCAATACACTAATCACAGGAATAGATAACATTCACCAAGGATTCATCCTTATATTCATGGACATCTCAGCTGCGTTCGACTCAGTAAGCCACCAAATACTTATCGATCGCCTTAAAGAAAAAGGAATCCTTGATGCTGCACTTGACTGGTGTATATCTTATCTAACTAACCGCTGGCAACAAGTACGAATTGGTGAAACAGCATCTGAACCATTTCTCCAAGATCAAGGAGTACCGCAGGGATCCTCTCTATCAGCATTGATGTTTAATATATATATGCAACCTATCTGCGACCTCATTCGTTCCTTTAATGTCACCTGTTTAGCATATGCGGATGACATTCTACTATACATGCCATTCTCCATCGACCACCCTGATTTTACACCATTGACAAAATGCTTTGAAGCAGTAGAAGAGTGGCTCACCTCACAAAACCTAAGAATCAACCACAGTAAGACTGATGTGATGTTTATAACAAAGAACCAAAGCTTCATACCTCCTACTTCCTTAAAGATAAAGGACAAGGAATTAACAGTAAAACCTACAATACGATACCTAGGTATCACCCTCGACCAGCGTCTCAGTATGAAAGTCCACATAAAAAACATAACAAAACTAATATATCACAAGATACGCACACTACGCCACCTCCGACCCTTATTGGAACCCTCAGACTTCAGAACCGTCTATCAAGCTTTGATAATGCCTCACATCGACTTTGCAAATGCAATTCTATACGGGCTCCCTCAAGCATCATTAAATCCTCTCCAACTGGCGATGAACACCGCTGCCAGAGTACTTGAAGCTATATCAAAGACAGATCACATAACTCCAGTCCTAAAAAGACTCCACTGGCTACCAACCAATGCGAGAATTCACTACAAGATCCTGATCACTACATTCAAAGCCCTAAACAACCAAGCACCATCAACCATCATCAACCTCGTACATCTACAAACCCCCAATAGATCCAGAAGATCAACTGCTATAAATACATTAACAATCCCGAAACAAGCAATCAGATACACTAAGGAAACAACCAAAAGAGCCTTCAGTATCCATGCCCCAATAGCCTGGAATGCCCTCCCACCAGAATTGAGAGCTATAGTCAGCCTAACACAATTCAGAAAAAGCCTCAAACACCACCTCTTCTTAAGCTATTTCCCAATCTAATCTTTGCATAGGAAAATACTACCTACACGTTTCTGACCAAGATAATCCCAAATGATAACCAAATATGACTAATGTGAATAGAGTTTTTTGTAAATAGTTACTTAGTCTATATAGTTTACCTTTAATCCCAAGTTCAAAAACCCCTGTTATTTGTAAAATGCATTACAGTTCTCTGTATGTATATATTTGTTCCATGTAAACCGCGCTGATGACAATAGTGCGGTATATAAGAGATGTTAAATAAATAAATAAATAAATAAATACATCGCTCTGATTTTTGGAGAAGGGCGATTTTATCAAGACCCAATAAACATATGCCTTGTCTAGGTAGGGTCAGTGAGTGACTGATGTTCGGTGCTTTTCTCTGAGTTTGGATTATCTTCAATTTGGAGGTTATTGTAGTACAGGGTAAATAGATGAGTTTTTAGATTTTTTCTAAATAATTGAAGGTCCTTGATTTCTCTTATTTCAATTGGGAGGTTGTTCCATAACATAGGGGCGAAGAATGAGAAAGCTGTATTACTTGTCTTCTGACTTGTCTTTCTAATAGAATCAGGGACTTGTATCGTGTGAAGGTTTATTCTTCTTCTTGATCTATTTTCATGTGGGATGTTGATGAGCGTAGATAAGAAAGATGGTGCTATATTATTAAAGATCTTAAACGTAGTAACTAAGGACTTGTAGATGATTCTGCATGAGACAGGTAGCCAATGGAGAGCGTAGAGAATCGTAGATATATGATCTGATAGTTTCGCTTTATAGATCCTTGCAGTGACATTTTGGGCTAATTGAAGTGTGTGTATATTTTTCTTAGAGGTCCCTTGAAGAATACCATTACAGTTGTCTAAATGTGGTGTTATAAGTGTTTGAGCCACGGATCTGAAGTCAGTGTTATCTATCAATGGTCTAAGTTGTTGGATTGTCCTTAATTTGAAATATATTGATTTTACAGTTTGTTTTATATGTTTGGTGAGGCTGAGGGTCTTATCTAGTTTGACTCCCAAGTATTTGATCTCATCTCTAACTGGGAGAGTAGTTTTTCCAATGTTGATTTCAGGCGGTGGAGTGAAGCTTGTGTTTCTTGTTATAAATAGAACTTCTGTTTTTTTAAAATTAATATTCATATTCATTGATTTCAGCCACAGCTCAGCTTCAGTGAGGCAACGACATATGTTGCTGTAATCCGGGTTGGACACATCAAATGACGAGTATAACATGATGTCGTCCGCGTAGATGTGGTAGTTGATTTTGAAGCGTTTAAATATGGAACAGATGGGTTGAAGATAGAGATTAAACAATAGTGCCGATAGGGCAGAGCCTTGAGGGATGCCCTGCTCTTGTGGAAATGGGGATGAGGCATTTCAATCTATTTGCACATATTGGGTCCGGTTAGTAAAATAGGATATGAACCATTCAAGGGTTTTATCCTTGATGCCTATTTGAGAGAGTCTAGAGATGAGCGTGGTATGGTTTACAGTGTCAAAGGCCGAGGAAATATCAAGGAATATGAGAATGAAGGCTCGCTTGGAATTATCGATACCTCTGATGATTGTGTCAAATAGTGCTGTTAGGAGCGTTTCTACACCATGATATGGGCGAAATCCATATTGATGTTAATCTAATGGAGCTGATGAGTCTATATAATCTTGCAGTTGGATTTGCACAATCTTTTCAATAATCTTGGCGAGGAATGGAATACTTGCAATGGGGCGATATGAAGTTGGGTCATTGCCGTCTAGGGTTTTGTTTTTTAGCAGCAGTCGAATTGCTGACCTTTTGAGGACATCTGCTATACGTCCTTGTTGAAGAGATTGGTTTACTATGTTCAGCAAGTCTGAGGCAAGTTCTGTTTTTGTTGATTTTATCCAAGTCACTGGGCAAGGATTGAGTAAAGAGGTTGTTGTATTTAGGTTGGAGATTGTCTGGAGTAGGAGTTTGTTAGTAATAGAGTGGAAGGCTTTCCATTCAAGGTGGTTGTTAACTGGAAGAGCTAGGCTAGGTGGGGTGAATTGGCTGTTAAGTTTGAGTTTATTTGCAAAGTGATCAGCAATCGTTTGAGGGCTAATCAACATTTTGTGGGAATTGTTGGATGGGGGATTTGGTTAATGATTTGACAATCTCAAATAGTTCTCTAGGACGATTAATGGCTTTTGATAAAGTATTAGAGTGATATTGTTTTTTAGCGTTATTAATCGCATCCTTGTAACTTTTGAGTAGTGAGAAGTATTGTATTCTGAGTTCGTGAGTTTTATTCCTTCTCCAAGTAGATTCCAATTTTCTAAGACCTTTCTTCAGAATTGCGAGTTCCGTAGAGTACCATTTTTCATGTTTTCTCATTTTATGGCGTATCTTTGTTGAATATGGCTCTGATGCGGATTCAATAAATGAGTTGGAAATGGGAATAAGGAGTGAGGTGATCAGATTTGCAGATGACACATAATTATTCAAAGTTGTTAAAACCCAAGGAGATTGTGAAAAATTGCAAGTGGACCTTGCTAAATTGGAAAACTGGGCGTCCAAATGGCAGATTAAATTTAATGTGGACACGTGCAAAGTTATGCACCTAGGAAAGAACAGCCTAATCTTTAGTTACACGATGTAAAGTACCACCTTAGAAACCACCACCCAGGAAAAAGATTTAGGCATCATTGTGGATAACGCAGTAAAACCTTCTGCCCAGTGTGCAGCGGCAGCCAAAAAAGCAAATAGGATGCTAGGAATCATAAGGAAAGGAATGGAGAATAACACCGAGGTGGTTATAATGCCTCTGTATCGTTCCATGTTTCGACTGCACCTTGAATATTGTGTGTATTTCTGGTCACCGTATCTTAAAAAGGATATAGTGGAATTAGAAAACGTACAGAGAAGAGCCACCAAAGTGGTAAAGTGAATGGAAGTATACCCCTATGAGGAAAGACTTAAAAGGTTAGGGCTTTTCAACTTGGAAAAGAGAAGGTTGAGGGGAGATATGAAAGAAGTCTACAAGTTAATGAATGGCGTGGAACAGGTTAATGTAGATCGGTTGTTTACACCATCAAAAAGTAGAATAGAGGACACACGATGAAGCTAAAATGTAACCCATTTAAGACTAATAAGAGAGAATATTTTTTCACTCAATGCGTAATCAAACTCTGGAATTCGTTACTGGAGGATGTAGTAAAAGCTGTTAGTGTAGCTGGCTTTAAAACTGTTTTGGACAAGTTCCCGGAAGAAAGATCCATAAACCATTATTAAAGAGGACCCGAGAAATCTACTGCTTACCCCAGGATGAGCATTGTGAAAACTATGGACTTTGGGAACCTGCCAAGTATTTGTGACGAGGATTGGCAACTGTTGGAAACAAGATACTGGGCTTGATGGATCTTGGTCTGACCCAGTAAGACATTTCTTATGTTCTTTAAGTATTTGTTATGTTATGGAGATAACTAGCAAAAGATATAAGAAGACTTGAACCAGTTCTGAGGAAGGCGACCAAAATGATTTGGAGCCTATGCAAGAAGACATATGAGAATAGATTTTATGACCTAAATATATATACCCTAGAGGAGACTAGGGACAGGAGGGATATGATACATATATTTAAATATTTAAAAGATATGAATGAACAAACAACCTTTTTCAAATAATAGGAAATTGTAAAACTATTGGGCATGAAATTAGGTTGCAATGAGGTAAACTTAAAAGTAATGTCAGGAAATATTTCTTCGCAGAAAGGGTGGACGACACCTGGAATGCTTTCCCAACGGAGGTGGTGGAGCAAAAACTGTGACAATTCAAAAAGGCATGGGACAGATGCAGAGAATCCCTGAATAGCAAGAGGGTAGAGAAGTAAACCAAATTTAATTAACTTTTATAATTCAGCAAATAGAGAGTGGTTGCTTCAGCCTCACCAACTCAAAAGCGACATACTGCTGAATGCCCTGACTTGAGTGATAGTCACCACAGATGCCAATCTGAAGGGCTGGGGTGTGCATTATATAGTCCAGATGGTTCAGGGCTTTTGCTCTTTTCAGGAGGCATCTTGGCCAGTCAACCAGTTGAAGGCCAGAGAGATCCATTTTTAGGTCTACTGCAGTTCCATTCCTTTCTGAAGGGTAAAGAGTGCGCATATCCTTGGACAATGCCATGGCGATGGCATCCGTCAACAAGCAGGGTGGGACCTGAAACGCAGAAGTGGTGCTCGAGGTAGCTGCCCTGTGTGTTTGGCCAGAGGAACACATGATTGCTCTGTTGGCATCTAATATAGTAGGTGTTGACAACGTTCAGGCTGACTTCTTGAGCCATAACAGTGGATATTGGAGAATGGGAGCTAAATCCTCATTTGTTCGGCCTTATAGTGTGGAATTTGGAGCCTTCCAGTATTTGACCTGATGGCCACAGAGGAGAATGCCAAGGTAAGAAGCTTTTTCAGCCACTGGAGGGATCCATGGGCAGACAATCGACTTGGATGCACTTCATCAGTAGTGATTTCAGGATGGTCATCTGTATGGCTCCCCCCTCCCCCCATGGCCCCTGATAAGCCGTTGCTTACGCAGGATTTGGTCTCATCTGATCCTGTTGATTCTTGTGTCCATGGACTGGCCACACAGGCCATGGTATGCAGACTGGCTCGGTCCCCCACTCTTGTTTCCTCAAGAGAGGAGTTGCCATTGGCAGGGACTTTTGAACATGTATGAGCCTTTTCCCTTGTCACTTATGGCCTTTATGGCCTGGTCCTTGAAAGGTGTAAATTGTCTAGGAGAGGCTACTCTGGAGCAGTAGTAGATACCCAACTCAAGGTCCGCAGGACTTCAACCTCCTTATCTTATGTCGGAGTTTGGAGGGTCTTTGTGAGATGGTGTTTTTCTCAGGCCCTGGAGACTGGAAAGTCTGACATAGGAGCTGTTTTGTCCTCCTTGCAGGCAAACCTTTATCAGGGGTTAGCCCTGAACTCTCTTAGAGTTCAAGTGGTGGCCCTTACATGTTGCCAGAGCCTCTTCCTTAGCGTCCCTCCAGTCTAGTCCCGAACCTCAGAAGTTGAGTACGTCCTCCCGCAGCTTGGAGACTGAACATGTCACCGTTTTGATGACACCAGCATAAGTACAGCAGGGACCGCCTTCATGAAACAGTTTTTCAGTCTCCAAGCAGCGGAAGGAGGCGTGAGTTCTAAGGCTCGTGACTCACTAGAGGAATCATTAAGTATAGAGTAGATTAGGTTTGGTAGTGATTATTGGAAATATAAAAACAAAAAAAACAACCCCCCCCCCCCCAAGAGTGTCTTAATTTGGATTTGGGGACTGTGATTCCTTTAAATCAGCAAAGTTTTACAGTGCAGCTTTAAATGTAAGGTTGTGTGATCTGATCCCCCCCGTCTCCCCCCTTCTCTGTAATACTTGGGAGCAGCAGAGAAGAGAGCGTGAGGCGGGAGCAGGGGCTCCAGCTTTCCTCTCTTCTGAGGTGAGAGGAGCCGTCGAGCGCTGCCGCTTGTGTGATTGAGTGCACAGCCGGTCTTCAGTGCGGGAGCGGCAAAACGGTCCGTGTCGGCCCGAAGGAGGCCGCGGTGTCCCTGAAGCGGTGAGTGACCTGGTGGGTTCAGGGATCGCGACTCCAAGGTGCGCAGGGTCCGGTGGTGTGCGGAGCGAGTTAATTGTTTAATTAGTTTTTTGAATTTGAGGTGCTTTAGGGCTCCGGTGGCCATTTTCCTGCCGTGTGGAGTTTTGGCGGGAAGGTGGGCCTGCTTAGTTTGCCAGTTTACAGGAGGAACTGGATTAAGGGATAATTAGTGTATTAAAAAAAAAAAAAAGGAATAATAATCGTACTAAGAGCAATCAGAGGAGTTGAGAAGGGGACAGAGATTTGAAGGCACAAGTTCAGACTTATGCCTTCAAAACCTCGTTGCCTCCTCTGTGGGATCAAGAAAGGGTCCCTCTCAGAGGCAGGTGTCTGTGGTGCTTGTGCCCACGAGGCTTTAAGGTCAAGTATGGAGGAAAACAATGCACCGGAGCTGCCCAGGGAGCGCGGGGGGGGGGGGGGGGGGAAGGGCGCCACGAGTCTCCTGGGTTTTCTCAGGAGCCGGCGCCGGGTCCGTCTTCAGCACCGGATGTTCCTTTATCCCAAACCCCTTTACAGGGGGGTTTGGGTGCCATCTTTTCTCAGCAGTTTATGCTTTTGCTGCAGCAGGCGCTCGGGGGGGTCAGGGGCCAACTTGAAGGGGCCCTCGATGGATGTGGTGCCTGGTTCCAAGAGGCAGGGGCCTTCCCTGGAAGGGGAGAAGAGAGGGGTCCCTGAGAAACAGTCCAAACTGGTGAGGGACAGGTTGGACATGGAAATAGCGCTGGAAGGGCAGTCGGAGGATTTTGAGGACTCTGACCTGGATCAGGAACTGGAGGAAGGCAAATTGTCGGAGCCAGAGGTCCAGGCTAGAGTGGTTAGAGTGTTCCACAGAGAGGAGCTGGCGGCGTTGATAGGGGAGACGCTGAAAGCCTTAAATATGCCAACCGAGGAGCAAGGAGTGGATGCTTCTTTGGAGGACCCTTTGTTACAGGCAGTGCGTAAGTCACAGACGGCTTTTCCAATTCACAGGGTGTTTAAGGAAATGATACAAAAAGAGTGGGATATGCCAGATGCAAGTATTAGAGGGTCCCGATTGTTGAACAGGTTATATCCGATACAGGAGACGGATAGGGACCTGTTTAAGCCTCCTAAAGTGGATGCGGCGGTCTCTTCAGTGACTAAGAAGACTACCATTCCCGTGGAAGGAAGTGCAGCGCTCAAGCATGCGCAGGATAGGAAACTGGATACGCTGCTGAGGTAGGTGTTTGAGATTAACGCGCTCTCCATGCAGACCTCGATTTGTGGAGCTTGGGTGGCGAGGGCGTGCTTGCGATGGTCCCAAAGGATGAAGGGGCTGCAGGTTGAGGAAGCTGTGGACGAAACGGCCCGGTTGGAGTCAGGGGTGGTGTATCTAGCGGATAGCCAGTATGATCTTATAAGAGGTTTGGCCTAGAGTATGGTGTCGGTGGTGGCAGCACAAAGAGCACTCTGGCTCCGGAATTGGGCGGCAGATGCGGCATCCAAGGCGAGATTAGGTAAGCTCCCCTTTAGAGGAAAGCTTATTTTTGGGGAAGACCTGGAGAAGCTAGTAAAGGATTTAGGGGACTCGAAAGGGGGCAGATTGCCTGAGGACAAGCTCAAGCAGGGTCAACAGGTGGCCCCGTCGCGAAGCCAGCAGCGAGAGTTTCGGCGTTTTCGTCAGTCAAGATTTGGTCAATTTCAGAGAGGAAGGTTTCAGTACAGATCCTCGGGGTTTCGAGGGTTCAGGGGGGCAGGTAGAGGTTTTGGGTCCGCCGCCCCCTCAAGTAGTAAGAAACCGCAATGAGGCGAGGCGGGTCCATGCTGGAATAGTCCCCATGGGAGGCCGCTTAAGGGAATTCTTTCCAGCATGGGCCCAGATTACGTTGGATCAGTGGGTGTTGGAAATCGTGGAGAAGGGGTACGCACTAGAGTTTCAACGTCCAGTGAGAGACGTCTTTGTTCAGTCTCCCTGCCGGTCTCGGGCGAAGACGGCAGAGGTTCATCAAACCTTGCAGCGGTTGTTGGAGCTAAAGGCGGTGGTGCCGGTGACGCAGGTCAAGTGTGGGTGCGGTCGCTACTCAGTCTATTTCGTGGTGCCAAAGAAGGAAGGGGCCTTGAGGCCGATCCTGGACCTCAAGAGGGTAAACAGGTGTCTCAAAGTGTCACATTTCCGTATGGAATCTCTACGGTCGGTAATAGTGGCAGTTCGCCAAGGCGAGTACCTCACTTCCCTAGACCTCTCGGAGGCGTATCTGCATATACCGATCAGGTTAGAGCACCAACGGTTTCTACGGTTTGCAGTACCTATGGGGCATTTTCAGTTCCAAGCGCTGCCTTTTGGTTTGGCCACTGCACCAAGGACGTTCACCAAGGTAATGGTGGTGGTGGTGGCAGCGGCATTGCGGAAGGAAGGAGTGTTGGTTCATCTTTACTTAGACGATTGGCTGATTCGGGCAAAGTCAAAGGAAGAGAGCATGGCGACCACGAGGCGAGTGGTAGAGTTTCTGCAATCTCTAGGATGGGTGATAAATGTGGCAAAGAGCAAGCTTCTTCCCTCTCAGGTGTTAGAATATCTGGGAGCTCGCTTCGAGACGGACCAGGGCAGAGTGTTTTTGCCACAAGGAAGGGTCAGAAAATTGAGAAGGTTAGTTCGGTCCTTCTTGGACGGAGCAGCTCCCTCGGCGTGAAGGTATTTTCAGCTATTGGGCACAATGGCGGCCAAGCTGGAGGTGGTGCCATGGGCCAGAGCACACATGCGTCCGCTACAGAGGGCTCTGCTCCGGAGGTGGTCTCATCAGTCAGATCAGTTGTCCAAGAGGTTGGTCTGTCCCCCAGCGGCAAGGCTCTCGTTGCAGTGGTGGTTGAACCAGGTTCTCTGGAAAAGGGAATGCTGCTAGAAGCCCCAGAGTGGAATGCGTTGATGACCGATGCGAGTCTGTTCGTCTGGGGAGCTCACTTCGAGGGGCAGTACGGGCAGGGACAGTGGACGGAGTTGGAGCGGACGTGGTCGATCAATTGGTTAGAACTGAGGGCGGTTGCGCTGGCGTTGAAGGGCCTTCGGCAGAGCCTGGAGGGGTTGGCGATAAGAGTGTTCTCGGACAATGCCACGGCGGTAGCATACATCAATCGTCAAGGTGGTATGGGCAGCAGAGCCCTAGAGGAAGAAGCAGACGAGCTGCTCGAGTGGGCCAAGCAGCATCTGGTAGCGTTATCGGCGTCGCATGTGGCAGGGGTGGACAATGTGACGGCCGATTTCTTGAGTTGGGTCAAGATCGACCCAGGAGAAATGGGTGCTCCATCAGGAGGTGTTCGAGTTGCTAGTGCAGCGTTGGGGTCTGCCGGCGATGGATCTCATGGCAACTTATGCGTCTGCAAAGGTGGAAAGATTCTTCAGCAGAAGAAGGGAATGGATGTCGGAAGGCTTGGACGCTCTAATCCAGAGGTGGCCGGAGGATCGGCTACTGTATATATTCCCTCCGTGGGTGCTGATAGGGAGAGTCCTGCAGTGTATCGAAAGGCACCAGGGGACCATAATTCTGGTGGCGCCGGATTGGCCAAGAAGACCCTGGTATGCCGACCTGAGGCGTCTGCTAGTGGAGGCTACCCGACAGGAAAGATCTACTGAAGGAAGGTCCGCTGGTCATGCCTCAGGTGGATCGGTTCTTGCTTATGGCTTGGCTCTTGAGAGGGTGAGATTGTTAGCCAAAGGATACTTGCCGGTGGTGATATCGATGTTGTTACAGTCTCGGAGGAGGTCAGCGTCGATGGCGTACGTCAGGATTTGGCGGAGTTTTGAGGCCCGGTGCGAAGATAGAAGTATTCGGGCGTTAGCAGTCTCGGTGCCTCAAGTTTTGGCCTTTTTGCAGGATGGTTTTGAGAAGGGGCTCGCGGCTGCTACGCTGCGGGTGCATCTGGCGGCCCTTTCGTGTTTTAGAGGGAAGGTCCAGGGGAAGGCTCTGGGGGCGCATCCAGATGTGCGGAGGTTTTTGCGTGCGTCGTCTTTGTTGCGTCCTCCCCACAGGGTTACGGTCCCGGGTTGGGATCTGAATACGGTGCTGGAAGCGTTAGTGCGGGAGCCGTTTGAACCCTTGGCACAGGCGACTCTGAAGGATCTTACCTTAAAGGTGGTGTTTTTGGTGGCTATCGCTTCGGCGAGAAGGGTGTCTGAGTTACAGGCTTTGTCCTGTAGAGAGACGTTTTTGGTCTTTGAGGTCAACAAGGTGGTGTTGAGAACGGTGCCCTCTTTCTTACCTAAGGTAGTGTCGGCCTTTCATATGAATCAGGTGGTGTCCCTGCCAGTGTTCCAGAAGACAGGCAAGGGGAAAGAGGAAGGGCGGCTGCATAGGTTAGACGTTGGTAGAGCATTGAAGCAGTATTTGCAGTGTACGGCTGCATTTCATAGAACAGACAGATTGTTCGTCCTGTTTGGGGGACGGAAGAGAGGTGAGATGGCGGCTAAATCTTTGATTTCCAGGTGGATTAAGGAAGCAATTGCTTCAACCTATCTCATGAAGGGGAAGATTGTCCCATCTGGTTTAAAAGCGCATTCCACAAGGGCGCAAGCGGCGTCTTGGGCGGAGAATAGCTTAGTGCCAGTAGTGGACATCTGTAGAGCGGCGACTTGGTCGTCGTTGCATACCTTTGTGAGACATTATCGCATTGATGTTCAAGCGGAACGGGACTGTGGGTTTGGATCGGCGGTGCTTCAGGCTGGTCTGGCAGGTCCCTCCCGGTAAAGTGTTTACTGCTCTGTTACTTCTTCTAAGGTTCGGGACTAGACTGGAAGGACGCTGAAGAAGGTGAAATTTAGACTTACCTGCTAATTGTTGTTCCTTAAGGAACTCCAGTCTAGTCCCGCATCCCTCCCTGTGTTGACCTGCCATAGGTCGCTCTGAAGCTTTATGCATAGCCGTGCGGATGGTCGGGGGAGGCGTTGCGTGCCGTAGTCCTGCAGTATTTCAGAGAAGGTTTAAAAAGGAGAAAAAAAAAAAAAGTTATGGAAACATCCCTGGCGGGTGTCGCAATTTTTCTATGTACAAAAATAAAAAAAAATAAAAAAATTAAGAAAAGAGGAGGTGATGACGAAGGTAGGTTTTGCTAACAGCCATTTTTCTGCATGTAGTTAGTTTAGTTAACGTGTATCTAATTACTTAATAATTGCTCTGGTGAGTCTGCTTTGTCAATAGGGTAGTGGTTCATGAAGACGGTCCCTGCTGTACTTATACTGGTCAAAAAATAGTAGACCAGGTAAGTAAGTATTCACACAATAAGCAGTCCAACAAATAATGAATACCAGTAATCCCAAACTGAAACTAAGTCTTCTTTTTATCGGGCATAAACCGCAAGAGTGAGAGGGGAAAGCCCTTCAAACTTCCACGCAGTACATACCCCTTTTAATCATTTTCATTCAAAACCTCACAAAAGTTTTTTAACCAGTTAGAAAACCACACTTATCTGATCACACACGACGTGCACGTTTCGAAGCACCAGCTTCTGTCTCAAGTGTCCACAATGAAACAAAGTGTGCCTGTCCTTTCAACTACCGACCAAAAAATGCCATATCGGTGGCTAGTGACGTCAGGGAAATCCATTCAGAAAGAGGCCATTAATAGAAACACCCAAATACCAAGGAACCAATCACACACAGGAATCCTCGGGGAGGTGACCGTATATATAAACTTCGTCGGTTGGAACATCGGTGGATTTTTAATTTGCACACTTGTTCCCCTGGTGGTTTAAATCATGACATTGTTTGGTTAGATCTCTGATGGCGGTGCATGTTTATGAACAAATTTTCAGGCTTCTTAGTCGCAGGTGATCCCGACATGTGGGATGATTCCTGTGTGTGATTGGTTCCTTGGTATTTGGGCGTTTCTATTAATGGCCTCTTTCTGAATGGATTTCCCTGACGTCACTAGCCACCGATATGGCGTTTTTTGGTCGGTAGTTGAAAGGACGGACACACTTTGTTTCATTGTGGACACTTGAGACAGAAGCTGGTGCTTCGAAACGTGCACGTCATGTGTGATCAGCCAGGATTATTATGAATAAGAGCCTGACAGATCACATCACTCCAGTTCTTATAGAGCTCCACTGGCTCCCCATACCAGCAAGAATAATCTACAAAATGCTGATAACGACATTCAAAATTATCCATAAGATAGCCCCCTCATTTCTCGATAACCTAATCACCACTCAGCCCGCCAACAGATGCCGACGGATTACTAACCTGAACACACTCTGCGTACCCAGCAGCATAAGATCAGTCAAAGAACGGACCAGCAACCGGGCATTCACGTACTCAGCACCTATGCTCTGGAACAAGCTGCCTCACGAGCTACGTCAGGTCAAAGACCTACAGGTCTTCAGAAAAGAGCTTAAAACACACCTGTTCCAATCACATTACCACATCACCTAGCCGGTTTCACCTATCTCTTCCCACTCTGCCCACCTACCTCATAAGCATAAGCTTCATATGATCCTATTTTCATTGAGGTTTCACTTCCATGATGATTAAAAATGTTTGTATATATTCTCTGCCAATATGCCTGTATATATTGCAAATTTTGATGTATAATTTTGTAACCTCTCTGGTGGTTCAATCTGTAATTTATATGTTAATCAAATGTATAACTGTAATCTTTTGGTTGTTAGTCTCCCCCACCGTTAATCAAACTGTATTTCTAAATTTGTGCTGTACATACTCCCTTGTCTTGTCCCCTATGGACCGCTTCTGATCGCTGGAAGGAGCGGTGTATAAATTCATGTCAAATAAATAAATAAATAAAGTGTGGTTTTCTAACTGGTTAAAAATTTTTTGTGAGGTTTTGAATGAAAATGATTAAAAGGGGTATGTACTGCGTGGGAGTTTGAAGGGCTTTCCCTCTCACTCTTGCGGTTTATGCCCGACAAAAAGAAGACTTAGTTTCAGTTTGGGATTACTGGTATTCATTATTTGTTGGAGTACTTATACTGGTGTCATCAAAACGGTGACATGCTCAGTCTCCAAGCTGCGGGAGGACGTACTCAACTTCTAAGGTTTGGGACTAGACTGGAGTTCCTTAAGGAACAACAATTAGCAGGTAAGTCTAATTTCACCTTTTTGGTGTTGAAGCCATTGAAATGGCCTTCTTTTGAGCACATTTGTAAGGCCTCTATCAAGGATTTGACCATTAGGGTGGTTTTTCTGGTGGCTATTCCATCCACTAGGCGCATGTCAGAACTGTAGGTCTTTTCCTGTTGGAAGCCCTTTTTGGTCTTTGCAACAGCTTCTGTCTCCTTGCAAGACTCTGCCATCCTTTCTTCCAAAAATATTGTCCACTTTCCTCAGTGATACAAAAAATTGTTTGTGGACTTTCCTCAGTGAGGCAGTCTTCTGCCTTCCTTTGTGAAAGAGGATCTTTGTTCTGATCCCTCTCTGCATCTGATCATTAATCTGATACTTGGCGGTTAGCAACTCCTTTATTTGGTTGGACCATCTTTTTGTTCTCTTCAGTGATCCAAAGAATGGACAGGTAGAGATCAACTCCTCAATTTTCTTTTGGATCAGAGGCCATTGATTCAGCATTACGTTTGACTGGAAAGCAGGTGCCGGAGATAGTCTGGGCTCTCTTTATCCCAGCTAAAGAATTTTCAACTCGCACATAACATGGCAGTTTGTCTCCTTACAAATGCAGCAAAATATGATCACTTATCCCCCTTATTCTTTCAGAACCATTGGCTGCACTTGACTTTTTTTTTATTTTTTATTTATGCGATTTTAAAGTTTGCACAAGGATAATCATTTGCTACAGAAAAGAACATAACAGAAGGAACAAGAAAAGGAGACGACTCTGTTCCTCCAATCCAAAATACAAGAATACATAATATACAATAGTCATTTACTAGCCTACCACTAAAGAGGGTGACCAAGTCAAAATAAAAGGAACGGTTTATAGGAAATAGGACACATACTGGTGCAGATAACCATTATATATGGCCAAAACTGAGCTTCTTATCTTTCCCCCGAATGCTTCCCCTCCTCTTTCCCCTTTCTCTCTCTCTCTGTTGATAACTCTGTACTCCTCCCTGTTTCTTCAGCATGTAACCTTGGTGTTATCTTCGATTCCTCTCTCTCTTTCTCTTCACATATCCAGCTCATTGCTAAAACTTGTCGTTTCTTTCTATACAATATTTCCAAAATTTGCCCCTTCCTTTCTGTTGACACCACTAAATTGATTGTCCACTCCTTAATCACCTCCCGTCTTGATTATTGTAACGTTCTCCTTGCCGGCCTCCCTTCAAGCCACCTCTTTCCTCTTCAGTCAATTCAACATTCCGCTGCTCGACTCATTTTCCGCCAGTCTCGTTTTTCCCACATCACTCTTCTCCTCATGTCACTTCATTGGCTTCCCATCCGTCTCTGTATCCAATTTAAACTTCTCCTCCTGACCTATAAATGTATTCACTCTTCTGCCCCCCCAGTACCTTTCATCTCTCATCTCTCCTTACACCCCCTCTCGGTTGATTTGCTCTTCTAATAGTCTTCGTTTATCTGTGCCCTTTACTTGTACTGCCAATTCCAGACTTCGCTCCTTCCAACTGGCAGCACCCTTTGCTTGGAATAGTCTAACTATCTCTGTGCGCCAGGCGTCCTCCCTGGCCATTTTCAAGTCCAGACTAAAATCCCATCTCTTCACTATTGCTTTCCGTTCCTGTCTTACCCTATCTTGATCTTGTTTTTCCTTACCCAGTAGGAAAAACACACGTTCCAAAGTCGGTAATGCTCCCTGGTTTAATAACACACTAAAACAAATGAAAAAGAGGCTAAGGAAAGCTGAGAGCAGGTGGCGTAAAAGTAAAAGCACCGTTAACAAGGATTCATACCACAAACAACTTAATATGTATAAGGAAGCAATAGACAATACCAAGAAAAATTATCATGCTACTATCCTAGCTAATTCAATAAACAGACCAAGAGAATTATTCTCAATAGTACAAAAACTAACGAACACCACCCATAACTCCAGCAATGACCTTACAGAAATCTCTCCTCAGACCTTGGCAAACTATTATATAAATAAAACCAAGATCCACCCACTCTTACCCAAATCCACATACACATCTCAAATCCACTATATAGATGAATGGTCTGATTTCCACCCCATATCCAAAGATGCACTCAAGAAAATTATATCAAACATTAATGCAACAACATCCCACCTCGACCCATGTCCAGTAGCTTGGATAAATAACTTTTTCCCAATCCTCTCCACCTTCATCCTCCCTATAATCAATCTTTCCCTAAAAAATGGTTATTTACCTCCTACATTAAAACCAGCACAGATTTGCCCTATCCTAAAAAATTCTACCCTTGATAAATCATCACCCAATTCGTACAGACCTATTTCAAGCATTCCATTTATGGCAAAACTAATTGAAAAGGTGGTGCAAATTCAGACCCAGGAATACATTGATAACACAGCCCCCCCTAGGAAGAAGAGAAGGGGAGGAGGAGTGGCACTATATGTAAAAAGTACTATTAAAGCTTTGGAATTACAGAGCTTAAAAGGGAGAGAGGAGGCATTGTGGGTTAAACTAGAAAGAGGGAAGGATAAATCTATTTGCATTGGTGTGATATACAGACCTCCCTCACAAGAGGAAGAGGTGGACAGAGAGTTAATTGAAGACATATGCAGCATTGCTAGGAAAGGGGAAGTGCTACTGATAGGAGATTTCAATATGCCAGATGTTGATTGGCACATTCCTGCTGCAGTATTATCTAGAAGTAAGGAGATCCTGGATTCTCTACAGGGAGAACTATTCAGGCAATTGGTAACAGACCCCACACGTGAAGGGGGCCATACTGGACTTGGTGCTTACCAATGGTGAAAGTGTTTCTGATGTTGTAGTGGGAGATCATTTTGCATCCAGTGATCACCAGATGGTGTGGTTCAGTATTAGGACTAGGGCTGTTAGAATCCATTCCAAGGTGAGGATCTTAGACTTTAGGAAGACTAACTTTGCGAAGATGGGCCAATACCTCAGGGAGTCGTTAGTGGGATGGGAACAGCTGGGGGATGTAGAAAAACAGTGGGCAAAACTGAAAGGGGGTATTTTAAGGGCAACAGACATTTTTGTTAAAATGGTAAATAAAGGCAAAAGGAACAGGAGACTGCTATGGTTTTCGAAGGAAGTAGCTGAAAAAGTGAAGAAAAAGAGGGAGGCCTTCATGAAATACAAGAGATCACAGAGAGAGGAAGACAGGCATCTGTATTTGGAAAAACTTAGAGAAGCTAGCAAAGTAGTCAAGAAGGCAAAGATTCAAAAGGAGGAGGAAATAGCCAGTGCAATAAAATGGGGGGGATAAGACATTTTTCAGATATATTAGTGAGAAGAGGAAGGGCAAAAGTGGTATTGTCAGACTCAAGGGTGCAGGGGGGGAATATGTAGAAGCTGATAAGGATAAAGCGGAATTGCTTAACAAATATTTTTGTTCTGTGTTCACAGATGAAGAACCATGAGCAGGACCTCAGAAAACACCCACAAATAAGAACAGAAGCGAGGGACATCTTGAACAATTTTCAGAAGACTGTGTTTGTGAGAAACTAGCTCAACTTAAAGTAGACAAAGCAATGGGACCGGATGGGATACACCCTAGAATACTGAGGGAACTTGGGGACGTTCTAGCAACTCCACTGACTGACCTTTTCAATGCCTCGCTGGAGTCGGGAGTGGTGCCAAAGGACTGGAGAGAGGCTCATGTGGTGCCTTTACACAAAAGCGGAAGTAAGGATGTGGTTGAAAACTACAGGCCGGTTAGTTTAACTTCGGTGGTGAGTAAATTATTGGAAACGCTGCTGAAAGAGAAAATAGTGAGGTTTCTGGAGTCCAGTGGATTACAGGATCCGAGGCAGCATGGATTCAACAGAGGCAGGTCTTGTGAGACAAATCTGATTGATTTCTTTGACTGGGTGACCAGGGAGTTGGACTGAGGGAGAGCTCTAGATGTGGTGTATTTAGATTTCAGTAAAGCCTTTGACACTGTTCCTCACAGGCGACTTATAAACAAACTGAGCACCCTAGGGATGGACCCTAAAGTTACTGCTTTGGTTAGAAATTGGTTGGGTGGGAGGCGACAAAGAGTACAAGTAAATGGAGCTCACTCTGAGGAGAACGATGTTACCAGTGGTGTGCCCCAGGGATCTGTCCTTGGTCCGATTCTTTTTAACATCTTTGTTAGTGATATAGCAGAAGGGCTGTCGGGTAAGGTTTGCCTCTTTGCAGATGATACCAAAATCTGCAATAGAGTAGACACCCAAGAAGGTGTAGATAACATGAGGAGGGATCTAGCTAAGCTTGAAGAATGGTCTAGAATTTGGCAACTGGGATTTAATGTTAAAAAATGTAAGGTCATGCATTTGGGCTGCAGCAATCCAAGGGAGCAATACAGTATAGGAGGTGAAGTACTTTTGTCCACTAAAGAAGAGCAGGACCTAGGCGTGGTTGTGTCTGATGATCTTAAAGTAGCTAAACAGGTAGAAAAGGCGACGGCAAAGGCTAGAAGGATGCTTGGGTGCATACGGAGAGGAATGGCTAGCAGAAAAAAGGAGGTGATAATGCCTCTGTATAAGTCTTTGGTGCGACCTCATTTGGAGTATGGTGTGCAATTCTGGAGACCACACCTTCAAAAGGATGTGAACAGGATGGAGTCGGTGCAGAGGGTTGCTACTAAAATGATTAATGGGCTTCATTATAAAGCATATGAGGACAGACTTAAGGATCTTAATATGTACACCTTAGAGGAAAGGCGGAATAGAGGTGATATGATTGAGATGTTTAAATATCTCCGTGGCATAAATGTTCAGGGAGAGAGCCTCTTTCAATTGAAAGCAAGTTCTGCTACGAGGGGACATGGGATGAGGGTGAAGGGAGATAGATTCAGGAGTGATATACGGAAATATTTCTTTACAGAAAGAGTAGTGGATCCATGGAATAGTCTCCCAGTGGAGGTGGTAGAGATGAGGACAGTAACTGAATTCAAAAAAGCATGGGACCAACACAGAGGATCTCTAAAGGTAAAAAGTGGACTGTTGTAGTTGTTATGGAAGGACAGATAGATAGGCCATGTGGTCTTTTTCTGTCATCATGTTTCTATGTTTCTATCAACAGTACGGGTTTCGCCCACGTCATGGAGTTGAGACACTCCTAACAGTGCTTGTAGACACACTTGTAAGAGGAATAGATAATACCAAACAAGCCTTCTTACTCTTATTCATTGACATTCTGTGGCATTTGACAGCGTACCCCATACAACAATGCTTAATAAACTTAGGCAAATAGGAATAAAATCAACAGTGGTTAACTGGTTCACCTCTTACCTAAGCAATAGAACGCAAACGGTACAAATTGGTAACCTTACATCAATGACATACAATCAGAAACTAGGCCTCCCCCAAGGCTCGGCTCTGTCAGCCCTCCTATTTAATATCTACATAAAACATCTCTGTAATATATTTAAAAAATTCAACGTCCACTACCACTTATATGCGGACGATATAATGATGTATATCCCATTTACGATCCCCAATATACCTCTGCAACTAATCACAGAATGCTTTAATGAAATAACCACTTGGCTAAATGAAAATAACCTCTACATCAATCATGCAAAAACAGAGGCCCTAATTGTAACAAAAAAACCAATGTATGTTCCCCCTGCCCACATTACTCTGCAAAACAATGATATCAAATTAAAAACTGAAGTACGTTATCTAGGTGTAATACTGGACACACGCCTTAGTATGGACACACATATAAGAAACATAACGAAGAAAGTATACTTCAGACTCAAAATATTAAAGCAACTACGCCCTCTAATGCACCTACAAGATTTCCAACGAATAATACAAGCTATAATTACACCCCACTTCGACTTCGCAAATTTAACCCTACTAGGTGCAACAAAGCTAAACTTGAAAAGATTTCAACTAGCGCAAAACGCAGCAGCCAGGACCATCATGAAGGCCCCCCCCATTCCAACATATAACATCTATTTTAGCGAACTTACACTGGCTTCCAATTCAAAGTAGAATACTATATAAAACCCTTATAACTACCTCAAAACCCTAAATAACATAGCACCATCTACACTAATCAACCTTATCACTAAAGAACCTACTAAAAACCTTCAAAGGAGAGATCGTATAAACAAATTAAGGACCCCAAAGGAATTTATAAAAGCCAAAAAGATAACAAACAAAAAAGCTTTCTCCCACGCAGCCCCCATTCTATGGAACGCCTTACTGGAAGAAATGAGATCACTACTTGAAATCATGGAATTCCGCAAGAAACTTAAAACACACCTGTTCACAGTACACTACGGGCCATTAACAAATTCACCTTCCCAACCAGAAAAAGGATAACACAATGTCAGTTTGCCTATTCTAAATTGGATGACAAGTATGTGAGACACTAAAACGTATACATTATGATTCATGTGCGACTTACTTACAACTGTAAATAGTTCTAAGGTTGATCTCTGTACATAGTTCCCAGTTGTTTCATGTAATGAGTTGTTATAGTTTTAAGATGTAAAACAGCCTTTGGCCTGTTCCATGTTAATTAAACTGTTAATTAAATTAAATTAAATCTCTCTCTCAACATTTGCTTACTTTGTCCTGTAAATTTTTGTTGTTTGTATTATGTAACTTATTTTGTTTTCTATCTTATTAGATTGTGAGCTTGAGCAGGGGCGGTCTCTCTTCTATGTTTGTACAGCGCTTCGTATGTTGCAGCGCTTTATAAGTCTTTAATAATAATAATTATTATTATTATTCTCTTCTAAGAAGAGGCTTCCGGGGAATCCACAAACTGCGAAGATGGACCCATACTTTTACTCACTACAAACTGGGTTAAATGGGTAGAACCAAAGGAGGTATAATTAACCCCTTGATATTTAATCAAACACTTGCACGAGTAATATAAAAACAGGCTGCCAAGTTGCAAAACCTTAAGGAGCAACAAAAGAAACTTTTGGATTACTTTGGATTCGTCAGGAAACATTCAAATAGTAGCTTCCATAAAAGGCTCATTCCTTGCCTTAAAATACAATTTCAAGAGCCAGAGTAAGCAGGAGGGTGGATTGCAGAATAGCTTCAGGATCTGAAGTCTCTAGGAACCCATTCGAATCAAGAGGAGATGATTGTACTGGCGAGGAAGATCCATGATCTTTGCGCTTAGCAACAGGCAGATGATAAATCTAGACAAAGGAGGAACCGATTCAAGGGGTATTATCTTTAATACTGAAGTAGCATAAGAGTTAAACAACTCCTTTGGCGAAATTGAAGGAACTTAAGAAAAATTAAGCAAATGCAGGTTCCTCTTCCTAACAGAGTTCTCCAATGATTATCTTCACATGGATATTTGATAAATCTTTAACAGTACCAGAAAGTTAGTAGCATCCTCAGCCTTAACGTCCAACTGGGTCACCTTGGATTTCAACAAAACCACTTCCTGCTTCTGCTGGTCAACAACCTGAACGATACCAGACAGGACATTCTGAAATGAGACAAACTGAGGGAAAAAAGAAGATTCCAACACCTGCAGGGCTTCCCAAAGCGTTTCCAGTATAACTGTTGTTGATCATATCAACAAGGGCTTTGTCTTCTGAACCCCGGCAAGAGTTGACTGTAAGGAAGACAAACCTTTTTCTAAACCTGAAGGAAATGAGGGTCCTTCTCTCACAGAATCAGAGTTCCCCGAAGCTTCAGCGGGAACCACAGCCATGCACAGCGCTCCAACTGTCAGCGTCTCTGCCAAATCCCCCGATATCTGAAGGAGTCTGTCTCTGTTGACCCTACGCCGTGGATAGAGGCTGGACTGAAGCGGACCGTATCTCCAGGTTGAGGGTGACGTGCTGCTCAGAAGGACACCGAGAACCACCTTCCGCTCCCACAGTCCCTAGCGAGCTTTCCTGCACTGGAGTTGCTTTTGCTATACCAGCAGGCATATGAAAACATTGAGTGGCCCCTTTGCCTCTGAAGTGCCCTTCTGCAACTCCAAAACCTTTGTCTAATGCTTCTGAGGCATTTTAACAAAAAGGTAACAAATAAATAAGAGCGAGGTCAGGAGTTGATCGGAGCACGGCTAACATGCGCCCACCATCTTTGCCACTGCCCTTGACTTTTCAATGCCACTTCAAGGTTCTTCTACTTACCCACAAAGCTTACTACTCAGGGCTTCCCCTCCACCTGACTGGCATCCCTGCAGATTTCTCACTATCCCTCAAGCCTCTTTCTTTCTCAGAATACACATCAACTGATTTTCCCCTCAGTCAGACACAGCTTGAATCCACAGGTCACTCTGCCTTATTTTCCTCACGCCTCACCTTTGGAATGCACTACCCGTCTATATACGTACAGAATCCTGCTATTCTAAATTCAAGAAAGCCCTTAAAACCTACTACTTTGAGCTGGTGTTCCCTGATTTCCGGGACCAGGGTTAGCAGGGGAAAGAGACACTCCGATGCAGCTACTGCTTCGCTTTTAAGAGACCTACTCTTGCTTTTCTCTCTCTGCCTTTCGCCTGCTTTCCTTTCCTCTTATTTGTTATGGAGTTCTTTCTATTTCCGCTCCTTAATTTGTTTTTATTGTAAACTGCAGAAGGCAATATATCAAGTCACTAAATAAACATAAACTCCACTAGAGCACAGGCCACCTCCTGAATGAAGTCTGCCTCGGTGTCTCCTGAAGACATCTGTAATGTGGTTACTTGGTTCTTCCTGAGGACATTTTGTGGAGCACTATAGGTTGCATGAGGGAACTGGGAATGATGGCATCTTTAGCAAGGCTGTTCTAGCCAGAAAATAGTCATCCTCCCACCCTCGGTCCTGACTATTTGGGTACATCCCACTCGCCTGGACTGGTTTAACAGGATCATGAGAGAGGAGAAATTTTACATAGCTGATCATTTTCTTTCTTAAATCCTGCTAAACTAGTTGAGGACCCACCCTGGAAGACTTCTCCTGCAGGTGGGGAGACCCTGCTATCTTTGAATTGCATTTTTATTTTCACTATCTGATGCAGAATCAACTTTAGTGAGATCCAAATATTTGTTCCAAGTGACTGGTTATTATTGCTAATAGCTGTTGAGTGTGTTTTCTTTCAGTATTGCTTACTGCTTGGGAAGTATATTAGCTTCTTTTGGTGCTGATAGTGCTAAAAGACGCTCAAGTCTGTTGCCACCTGTTGTCAAGGAAGCATAACCCACTCATCTAGACTGGTCTAGTAAAATTCAAGCAAAGAAAATGATCAGGTATGTAAAAATTTCTACTTACAGAGCAGTAAAAGAAAAATCTATATGCTTCCTGCTAGCTATTTCTACAATGTCCTGCTTTGATCCAGCTGCAATAATATAAGAACATAAGAACATAAGAGATGGCATACTGGGTCAGACCAAGGTACATCAAGCCCAGTATCCTGTTTCCAACAGTAGCCAATCTAGGTCATACGTACCTAGCAGTTTCTCCAAAAGACACAGGTTCCGCAATGCTTGTGCCTGGGTCAAGCATTGATATCCTGGGTCCCTTCTTAATAATGGTTTATGGACCTTTCCTCCAGGAACTTGTCCAAACCTTTTTTAAACCCAGCTACACTAACAGCCTTTACTACATCCTCCGGTAACAAATTCCAGAGTTTGATTACACGTTGAGTGAAGAAATATTTTCTTTTATTAGTTTTAAATAGTTTACATAAGAACATAAGATATGCCATACTGGGTCAGACCAAGGTCCATCAAGTCCAGTATCCTGTTTCCAACAGTGGCCAATCTAGGTCATACGTACTGTCACCAAGCCTCGTAGGGAGAGACTCAGTGAGTGCCCTAGGCAGTCGCCTAGGGTGTTTTGAGTCACCTTGTTGCTACTTCTTTTTAAGACAGAGAGTCAGACAGTCAAGGTGATAAAGTAAAGTGGGGTTTATTCCCGTTCCCCGGCGAATATCAATGCTTGGAATACAATAATGCAGAACTTAAACAAAACACAGCTTGAGCAATTTTCTTCTCTCTTGTTCCTTGCACAGAGAGGTCTAACGCAAAGAGGTTATTTCATCATTCAGACAAATTGTACAATCCATTGGCTCCTGGTCAATGTAATTATTACTGCTTGTATCTTGGTTTATACTTGGCTGGTAGCTGACGCAGCCAGGCTCACTCATATAACAAGTGCCAGCTTCACTGGTCGGGGGAGGGTAAACTTTCCCCTCTCCCAGGCACTGCTCTAACTCGGGATTGTAAAAACCTCTTCTGTAATCAGTTCTCTTATAGCCAGTTTCTCTTGGCTCTCTCACTTGGAAGTTGGAACCCTTTCCCAGGTTAAAACCTTGCTGCCAATAAGGACTATAAAAACACCCAGTTTCACTTCCTTCCCCAATGTAAGGTTTTATCTTCTTTACCTTATCTAGGTTGCAGGCATCAGCTGTGGGGTTTTTCTCTCGTGGCAAAGTTCTAGCCTCGTGTAGCAAGTTCCTCCGAGGTTTGTAAAAACTCTCGGGGCTAGTGTTCCACTTCCTGCTTTCCAGGAAATCCTCCTGGGGGCTGTCTTGCCAGTGGTACGCTTCTCTAACGCTCCTTGGTAATTGCCTGGAGCTTCCTCTGAGAGCTTTTGGACCTCCCAGGCCTTCAATGCTTTCCCTGGGATTAAAACTTCTCCTGGAGCTTTGGAACCCTCTCTGCTTCCGTGACTTGCCTGATTGCTGCTGAAACTCTAGCTGCATCGGAGTGTCACCTTCCCCTGCAGAGTCCTGCTTACTTGTTCTCAGGTATTTGTTCTGTCTCCCAGACTTTCTCTCGTAGTTGCTCTCAGCCTTATTCCTGAAGTTGTTCTCAGCACTGTTCTTAGAGTTGGTCTCTGAGCTGTTCTCAGGTCTGTTCTCAGGGCTGTTCTGACTTCCTGGTTCTAACCAGGTCCCTTTGTACCTCCCCTCTCTGCACGTAACGTCTGCTCCTGGGGGCAGGTGCTGGTAATTAGAATCCTGGATTCTAACTGCGTCACTGTTGCAGACAGGAAAGTTCCGTTCTAACCCTTTCTTTCCTACCTGTGCTGATGGCACCAGGTGCTCAGCCCTTTTTAGCCATGCTGGATCTCTCTGCCTAGCCCATTTTGAGGTGAGTTCTGTATTTTCACTAACCTCCATTGGCTCCACTGTATCACAGTACCTAGCAGTTTCCCCAAAAGACACAGGTTCCGCAATGCTTGTACTGGGTCAAGCATTGATATCCTGGGTCCCTTCTTAATAATGGTTTATGGACCTTTCCTGCAGGAACTTGTCCAAACTTTTTTAAACCCAGCTATACTAACAGCCTTTACTACATTCTCCGGTAACAAATTCCAGAGTTTGATTACACGTTGAGTGAAAAAATATTTTCTTTTATTAGTCTTAAATAGTTTACCCTGTAGCTTCATTGCATGTCCCCTAGTCTTTCTATATTCTGATAACGTAAACAATCGATCTACGTTTACCCGTTCCACTCCGTTCATTAATTTATAGACTTCTATCATATCTCCCCTCAGCCGTCTCTTTTCCAGGTTAAAGAGCCCTAACCTTTTTAGCCTTTCTTCATAGGAGTATCCTTCCATCCCCTTTACCATTTTGGTGGCTCTTCTCTGAACCTTTTCTAATAACGCTATATCCTTTTTAAGATACGGCGACCAGAATTGCACACAATATTCAAGGTGCGGTCTCACCATGGAACGATATAGAGGCATTATAATATCTTTTGTTTTATTTTCCATTCCTTTCCTTATGATACCTAGCATTCTATTTGCTCTCTTGGCTGCCGCTGCACACTGGGCCGAGGGTTTTAACATGTTATCCACAATGACGCCTAAATCTTTTTCCTGGGTGGTGGTTCCTAATGTGGAACCTTGCATTGTATAACCATAGTTTGGGTTGTTCTTCCCTAGGTGCATAACTTTGCACTTGTCCACATTAAATTTCATCTGCCATTTTGATGCCCAGTTTTCTAATTTATCAAGATTCTCTTGCAATTTTCCACAATACTCTTGGGTTTTAACAACTTTAAATAGTTTTGTTTCATCTGCAAATTTGATAACCTCACTCATTATTCCACTTTCCAGGTCATTTATGAATATGTCAAAAAGCAGCAGACCCAGTACAGATCCCTGGGGTACACCACTATTCACCTTTCTCCATTGGGAAAATTGTCCATTTAGCCCAACCTTCTGCTTTCTATCTCTTAACCAGTTCTTGATCCACAGTAGTACACTGCCTCCTATCCCATGACTCTTTAGTTTTGTCAAAAGTCTCTGATGAGGGACCTTGTCAAGGACTTTCTGAAAGTCCAGATACACTATATCAATCGACTCACCTTTGTCTTCCTGTTTATTCACACTTTCAAAAAAACATAACAGGATTAGTAAGACAAGATCTTCCTTGTCTAAAGCCATGTTGGCTGTCTCCCATTAGGCCATGACTATCTACATGCTGAGTAATTTTATTCTTTATGATGGTTTCTACCATTTTTCCCGGTACTGACGTGAGGCTCACTGGTCTGTAGTTTCCCGGATCACCCCTGGAACCCTTTTTAAAAATTGGTGTTACCTGAAGATTGGAGGATCGCCAATGTATTAGAGATGATTTTAATGATAGTTCACAGATTACTAATAGCAGGTCTGCAATCTCATATTTCAGTTCTTTCAACACCCTTGGATGTATACCATCCGGCCCAGGTGATTTGCTACTCTTCAGTTTATCTAATAGTTGTAATACATCTTCCCGATGTATCGATATATCCTTCAATTCTTCCGCACCTTTAAATACCACTTCAGTCATGGGTAACATCCCTACATCTTCTTCAGTAGAGACCAAAGCAAAGAATTCATTCAGTCTCTCCGCTATCGCCTTATCGCCTCTTAGTGCCCCTTTAACTCCTCTATCATCTAATGGGCCAACTGATTCTCTCACAGGTTTTTTGCTGCGAATGTACTTGAAAAAATCTTTATTTCGCGTTTTTGCTTCCACAGCAAGCTTCTTCTCAAATTCTCTCTTTGCCTGCTTTATCATTGCCTTGCATTTGATTTTTCAGTGCTTGTGCTGTTTCCAGGTTTCGTCGTTTGGCTCTTTTTTCCATTTCCTGAAAGATCCTTTTTTGGCAACAACAGCCTCTCTGACCTCACATTTAAACCATGCTGGCAGTTTTTTGGACTTCCTTCCACTTTTCTTAAAGCGTGGAATACAACTGGTCTGGGCTGCCAAGATAGTATTTTTCAACAACACCCAAGCTTGATGTAAGTCTTTAACCTTTGCAACTGCTCCTTTTAGTTTTTTCTTAACTATTTTCCTCTTTTTATCATAGTCTCCCTTTCGAAAGTTAAAAGGTAGTACTGTGGATTTCCGTACTATCCCTCCTCCACTAATTAAATCAAAGGCGATCATGCTATGATCACTATTGCCAAGTGGCCCCAACACCCTTATTTCTTGCACTAGATCTGGTGTTCCACTAAGGACCAGGTCTAATATGGCTTCCCCTCTGGTCGGTTCATGAATCAGCTGCTCCAAGAAGCAGTCATTTATGTCATCTAGGAACTTTATCTCCCTAGCATGTCCTGCCGTGACACTGACCCAGTCGATACCGGGGTAATTGAAATCACCCATTATTATTACTGCGCTGTAACTTTTGTTAGCTTCCTTGATTGCTTTGAGCATTTCATCATCCATTTGTTCATTCTGGCCCGGTGGTCAATAGTACACCCCCCCTGCCATCACCTTCCCCTTTTTACATGGAATTTCAATCCATAGAGATTCTACAGCAAATTTTGTTTCCTGCAAACCTTTAATCCTTTCTGACTCAATGCCCTCTCTAACATAGAGCGCATCCCCTCCACCAATTTGATCAGCTCTGTCATTACGATATAGTTTGTACCCAGGTATCAGTGTCCCACTGGTTGTTCTCCTTCCACCATGTCTCTGATATTCCAATTATATCTAACCTCTCATTTAGTGCTATATATTCTAACTCTCCCATCTTATTTTTTAAACTTCTAGGATTTGCATACAAGCATTTTAGAGACTATTTTATTCATATTAATTTGGCTATTGGTAGACATGGGTAATTTGGGATCTTTAAGCTCTGTCTGCTCCATACTTGAGGGCATTTGGGCTACTTTGCTCTTTTTTGGAACCTCTCTGCTTTTGATAGTATCCTTCAAGGATACATTTTTCCGAACCATCTTCTCTTGGGCGACTGTCGGCTTTCCCCTATTATCTAGTTTAAAAGCTGCTCTATCTCCTTTTTAAAGGTTAATGCCAGCAGCCTGGTTCCATCCCGGTTAAGGTGAAGCCCATCCCATCGGAAGAGCCCCTCCTTTCCCCAGAATGTTCCCCAGTTCCTAACAAATCCAAAACCCTCATCTCTGCACCATTGTCTCATCCACGCATTGAAACTCCGGAGCTCTGCCTGCCTTTTGGGTCCTGCACATGGAACGGGAAGCATTTCGGAGAACACTACCCTGGAAATTCTGGATTTCAACTTCCTACCTAAAAGCCTAAATTTAGCCTCCAGAACCTCCCTACCACATTTTCCTATGTCATTGGTTCTGACATGTACCAAGACAGCAGACTCCTCCCCAGCACTATCTAAGACCTTATCTAGGTGGCGCGTGAGGTCCGCTACCTTCGCAGCAGGCAGTCATGTTACCAGGCGATCCTCACGTCCACCAGCCACCCAGCTATCTACATGCCTAATGATCGAATCACCAACTATAACGGCTGTCCTAACCCTTCCCTCATCGGCACATGGCCCTGGAGAAACTTCCTTGGTGCGAGAGGGTTTTACATCACCTGGAGGATAGGTCCTACTTACAGGATCACTTCCTGCCACACCAGGGTGATGCTCTCCTGTCACGTGACCTCGCTCCTCCATGGCAACAGGGATGCTGCCAGACTGGAGGTGGGACTTCAGGACTATATCCCTGTAGGTCTCGTCTGTGTACCTCTCTGTCTGTCTTATGTTTTCTATGTCTGCTACTCTAGCCTCTAGAGAACGGACTCGTTCCCTGAGAGCAAAGAGCTCCTTTCTGTAGCTTCATTGCATTTCCCCCTAGTCTTTCTATATTCTGATAACGCAAACAATCGCTCTACGTTTACCTGTTCCACTCTGTTCATTAATTTATAGACTTCTATTATATCTCCCCTCAGCCATCTCTTTTCCAGGTTAAAGAGCCCTAACCTTTTTAGCCTTTCTTCATAGGAGTATCCTTCCATCCCCTTTACCATTTTTGGTGGCTCTTCTCTGAACCTTATACCAGGTCAAGCAGGGACGACTTGAGGCAGCCACCAAAGGTGCAGATAGCTGGGGGGAGCCGTCCTTGTCAGAACTTTTGTTAATGGATTATCTTTTTGGGGGGTTAAGGAAGGGCTTGACAAACCCCAGGCATCAGGTGACTAAAAAATCAGACATGGCATCTGGGGTTCAGACTGACAGTGTCTGCCAGGCAGAAGTGCTGCAGAGCCTGGTGCTGTCTGCCCATAGGGATCCCATCTCCCGGAGGCCAGAAGTGCTGCAAAAATCATGGCAACAACCAACGGTGTCTGCTCGAGCCTGAAAAAAAGGGTTAGAGGTAGGGGAAGTTTGCTGCACAGACAGCTTGAGAAATTTAAGAAGCAGTAGGATAAATGAAGAATGGTGGAAAGAATGGAGGGCAGGGGGTGAGTGCAAGGGGGGGAGAAGGGGAGACAGCTGGGAAGGGAAACATAGTTGGAGGTGGGAGAGGGACAACAGGAGAGGGGTTGGAGTGGCAGGGAGGGGTGCAAAGGGTTGGAGAGTGAGAGATGAATGGGTTTGCCTTTTGCATATACACATTGTGCCCCTTACCTTCCATCTCCCACCACACATATGCAGGCACCCCACTCCAACACCACATACACACAGGCACCCCATCTCCACACTGCACTGGTGTAGCTTAAAGGGTCACTGGAAGGAGGAGGAATGGGGCCACTGCCTTCTGTTGGTACTGTGCAGTGGCCTGTTAAGAGCCTGATTTATTCAGCCTTTTCCCATATAAGATTGGAAAACTGTCATTTATTTATTTATTTGAATAATTTTTCTATACCGCCCCTTCCAGGGATCAGGGGCGGTTTACATTGAATAATGAAATTCTGTTACATGGAACATATTGAACTATTATACAACGATTCAAAGAACTATTTACATACCAGTAAACACCTGTATGAAGGCATGGTGGTAGCTGGTTCTCTTAACTATTTACATAATCTTGTGGAAAGAGGGGTGAGGTGAGGGAATTAGGTTAATTTGGAGATGGGAGGTGGAGGGGGTGAGTAATGATATCAAATGTGTTATTGAAGGAGGAAGTATTATATTACTCAAAGAATAGGTGTGTTTTTAATTTCTTGCAGAATGTCAGGAGGTCCTTGATTGATCTGATTGAGTCAGGCAGGAAGTTCCAGAGGGTGTGGGGGTTGTGAATCTGAATGCTCTATTACTTATGATTAGTCTGGTTTTGTGTATTGCGGAGGGTATTGCTAGGAGGTTATTGGTATTTTTTTTGCCTGGTTCTTGTGTCTGTTTGTGGATGAAGTATGGTGAGAGGGGGAGATGGCATTGTGTAATTTGAAAGTAGTAACAACTTGTATTTTATTCTGGTAGCTATGGGGATCCAGTGGAGATTGTAGAGTATTGGAGTTATGTGGTCAGACAGGTGAGCGTACCGGGCAAGGGCTGATGAGACCAGTGACGGAGAAGGAATCGTTACAATGACCTCATGTGGGCCCTCGCCCACGGCACGAGTTCGATCGTCGCCGCCACCGCCGCCATGGTCCCTAGTACCTGTAGATAATGCCAAGCGGAGGGCTTCCTCATGGCTAGGAATTGACACACCAGACGCTGGAGCTCCCTCGCCCTCTGAACCAGCAAGAACACCTTGCCTCTGCGGGTGTCAGACCTTGTGAGATATTCAGTCTCCTGAGAGGGAACCAGCCTGTTCTTGGCCAGTTTGATCACCCACCCATGTCTCTTCAGGAGACTGACCACTCTGGCCATTGCCTTGACACTCTCTTCCTTGGACTTGGCCCATATCAACCAGTCGTCGAGGTACAGATGGACAAGGATCCCTTCCTTTCGGAAAGCTGCGGCCACCACAACCATGGCTTTGGTAAAGGTACAAGGAGCTGTCACCAGTCCAAACAGCAATGCTTGAAACTGGAAATGCCCCATTGGTATCGCAAAACGCAGAAACTGCTGATGCGACATACAGGTATATGGTGATATGCCTCAGTGATGTCGAGAGATGTTAAAAATTCTCCCTGTTGTATCACCACTATCACCGACCTCGGAGTTTCCATGCGAAAATGAGGTACCCGGAGGCAACGATTGACTCGCTTGAGGTTGAGGATCGGGCGAAAGGAACCCTCCTTTTTGGGCACCACAAAATAGATGGAGTACCGACTGCAGCCTTACTGGTCTTCGGGGACTGGCACTACCACTCCCAGGAGCAGAAGCAACGACAAGGTTTCACTCACTTCTGCGGTCTTGGCCGGAGCCTTGCAGGTAGACTGAACGAACAATGGGGGGATAGGTCTTGCAAGCTCGAGGGCGTAGCCTTCTCGAACCACCTCCAGATCCCATTGATCTGAAGTGACCTGAGCCCAGGCAGAGAAAAACTGCTACAGACGTCCCCCTACTGGCAGAAGCCCCGCCTGGGCCCCCCTCGCTTCATTGTGACTTCCTAAGACCCGAGGTAGAGGAAGAGGCACCAAATCCCCTACCTGCCCCTCGAAACCCCCGGAAACCTTGACCCCTCGAGGGGAAGCATCCCCTCTGAAAGGGCGCCAAACAAGCAGACTGAAACCTATGGGCCTCCCACGGCTGGGCCCATGCAGGTGACTCTGTTTCAGCTTATCCTCAGGGAGCCTGCCTCCCTTGGATTCCCCCAGCTCCTTCACCAGTTTGTCCAGGTCCTCCCCGAAAAGCAGCTTTCCTTTAAAGAGGAGTTCGCTAAGCCGGGCCTTAGAGGAACTGTCTGCCGCCCAGTTGCGGAGCCAAAGGTAATGACGGGCCGCCATTACAGAAGCCATACTCTTCGCCAGACTCCTGATGAGATCATAGTGGCTATCTGCAAGGTAGATCACCTCTGACTCAGTCCTTTCCGCTTCCCCTGCTGAGCCTCCTAAGAGGTCGCCCGGCAGTTGAAGCTGTTGAGACCATTGCAGGCAAGCCCTGGCCACCCAAGCCCCACACATGGATGCCTGGAGAGCCAGGGCATTGATATCAAAGGCCTGTTTTAATAATGTATCCAGCTTTCTGTCCTAGGCATCCTTGAGAGCCGCACTGCACTCCACCGGAATTGTTGTCTTTTATTTAACTGCTGACACTGCTGCGTCCACCCTATGGGACTGAAGAAGATCTTTCTCCTGCTCTGGCAAGGGGTACAACCGTGACATGTACCGCACTTCCCTTAAGCCAGACTCCGACTAGTCCCACTCCTCTTGGATCATCTGTTGGACCACCCGGTGAACCGGAAGACTTTTGTGTGACTTCTGTACTGCCTGAATCAACAGGTCCCCTCTAAGGCCGCCTCCTCTGATGGGGACACCTGTGGAGATATTAAGGTCTTCAAGAACCCGCCAATCAAGGCTGTCAACTCTTCTCTGTGGAAGATCCTGGCCTGTTCCTCCTCTGGAATCTTGCTCTCCTCGAGCTCCTTCTCGTCCTCCCCCATCTCCCGGTCCGAGGACGCCCCTTCCAGAGCCTCCGACAGGAGGGAGTGCAGTGCTCCATCATTCGTAAGTCTGGTCCACTAAACCGGCACCTCTGCGTCCCCCGACTCCTTGGGTTCCGCCGTACGCTTTGCCATGCGCTCCTGCGTTGGCACCTGACCCTGTGTGCCCTGCTGATGCAGACAAAACACTTTGTACAGCAACATAACAAACTCCGGAGAGAAACTTCCCCCCTCCTCCACTCCTCTAGAAGTGGAGGGACTGGGTTGGGACTGAGGGCAAGGAGGTTGAACTGACCCCAAGGGTGGCAGAGTCCCAGCCTCAACCACTGCTTCCATGGGATCCCCTGGCACCTGAGAGAGGGATACTAGAGGTTCCTGGTCTAAAATGGATTCCCTGCTCCAGGGAGGCAGCCTCCATCATGCAGCCTCTGCACAAGCCTGCCTCGGATACCATTCCTCACCAGGTCCCATATACCAAACACTGCGGTCTCAACGGCATGGCGTCAAGAAGGCTCTACCCTTGACCAAAAAAATAACAGGCTGAGCCAGCCCCCCCCCCCCCCCCCCCCCCCCAAATAATCTTTTGACTTCTTTTTTTTTTTTTGCCAAAGTAACAAAATAAACAAAATGAATAAAGTAAATAAAGATAAGTAAGCCAACCAAAAAAACTTAATTAAAACCAGAGCCCACCAGCACTCCCAAAGCCGAAGTGCCAGGCTCAAAGGAAAAAAACAGCGTGAAAAACGGGCAAAATCAAAGGCCTGCCTCCTCCGGCACTCGCCTGCACCCAGCAACAGTAGGCCTTTCTTCAACATGCAGTCAGCGACCGCGTGGCTGACTCACCTCACCATGCGGCCCGCCACCACGTGCTCCTCCAAGCCAGGAACTTCCCCCAGCTCTCTGTTCACAATTGCAGGCCGACACTCTGTCGATACCGTCCCACCCTTGTGCTCAGTCGATCAAGGGGCTTCGGCAGCGAGGCGGAACGGACAATGATGGGCAGCACGGCAAGCAGGTAACTGCTCAAACAGTGGCTCCTCACCCTTCCCGGGATCGGGAGCCGCTCAGGAACTTTCTTCCTCTCTGAGCTTTCCTTTCCCTCAGAGCCGCCTCCTGTTCCAACCGGCAGGCTGGACAGGGGGGAGGGGTGTGGAGGGGTCTTTATCCTGCCCCAGTCAACTGTCCTTCTGAAGAAAAGGGAGAATCATCACAATAAAAAATAGGACAGGAAAACCCAAAAACAAAAATTCCTACAAACTCCTTAAGTGCCTAGTCCTCTGGCTTACTAACTCCCTCTAGCTGCTTGGAGTCTAAGCATACTGGAGCTGGTGGGAGGTGCCAGTGGTATTTATACTCCAGAGTCATCAAGAAATTGACGTGTTCAGTCTCCAAGCTGCTGGAAGGGGAGCACAACCCAGAGGAAAAGGACTGGACTGGAGTTACTTCAGGAACGCTAATTAGCAGGTAAGATCTAATTACTCCTTATCGATGATGAGGAGATAAGAAATGAAGGGATAATTCTTTTCCTTCAGTGGTGAAAGATTTATTTATTTATTTACAGTCTCTTATATACCGCACTATTCAGCATCAGCGCGGTTTACATGGAACAAAAATACTCAGTACAGTTAACATGTATGAGTTTACAGATAACAGGGCAAAAAACTTGGCTAACGGGTAAACTATTTACAAAACTTGCTACATAGAGTCATATGAACAGGAGTTTCATAGAAACATGCACCACTAAGGGTTATTTCTTCAAAAACAGCCATACATGTGCCCGCTTTAGTGCCACTGGAACATCCCATCTTTCTAAAGTTTTATGTACTATGGCTCTTATAACTGAAGAATATCGCGCCATATATTGCCCAATAACCAGGCTGGGCAGGGTTCTAAGCATTGACCTGGTGAAAAGCGGGGAAATAAATAAATAAATAAATTCCTGGAGAAGTTCATGGACCATTTTATTTATTTATTTATTTAGTGTACACTTATATCCCGCTACTTCCAGCGATCAGCAGCGGTTTGCTATACATAACAGTATGGTTGTACAGGCCATGGATTAAAACATACATAATGATTCAGTACAGGACACAAACATTCAGATTACAGGTTTACACTTGATTGCAAGACATTGATTACACATGTATGTACATATTTACAGGTTGTCGGAGTCTATAGGTGTTTGACGTGTAGTGCTCCTTCCTTGTGCATGGTGAAAGAGGTTATGTGGGATTGAAGTGTGTCTGACCATTATTAGCCATGTAGATTTGTCGATGATTATATTTGGGTATGAACAGTAATGAATGGATCTACTCTTTGGGATCCTGCCAGGTACTCACAATCTGGATTGCATAATATCAAAGACAAGATGCTAGCCTTGATGGATCTTTTGTCTTGGTATTGTTAAGTGCTATCGGATAGTTCTTGGATAGTTTGTCTATTCTCTGGGTTTTCTTGGCAAGGTGCGACTGGAAGTAGATTGTCGGGTCTTTCTTCCATGCAGCACCTGGCATTCCAAGGTGGTCTCCCATCCAAGTACTAACCAGCCTAAGCCTGCTTAATTTCTAAGATCAGGCAAAATCAGGCTCACTCATGGTGGCATGACCGTCTCGTAAATTATGAATCAGTTCATATTAATTTTTGTTATTCACTAGGATTTGATTCCAAGGTAGTTATAACACATGAGTCTGTTATAAAACTGAACTGTGCTATTTGTGGGTTATTTACTAAAGATCAGTGCACAGTAATGGCACACTGGCACATATTAACCATTAGTACAGGGCTAGACAAATCCTGGGCAACTAGAAATTGCACCCTGGTGCCTGGGATTTCATGCTGTCAAATGTGTGTTTATTCTTTTGACTGCAACAGCTGAATAACGCTGCTATCGGCTCTCTGCATGCTTGAACTGCACAGTGGAGGAAGATTGGTCTGATCTTGCTTCATCTTGGTGGCTGGCTCCTAGATTCCAAGAAAACTTGTCAAGGCCCGCACTAATAAATAACTCCCTTAATGCATAGGCATTTTGCTGCTGAACTCATAGTACAAATTAGGCTTATCTTATGTTTTTATGTTACTGTTTGGATGAGTTGTTGCATCTCATGTTCCTTTCTCTTTTGTTATTATAGGCCTTTACAGAACTTCAGTCAAAAGTTATTGATACTCAACAGAAAGTGAAGCTTGCAGATATACAGATTGAGCAACTAAATAGGACCATAAAACATGCTCATCTTACAGATTCTGAAATTCTGACCTTGTCTGATAAAACTCGCATGTATGAAGGAGTAGGACGTATGTAAGTAATTGAAAATTACTTCTTGGCTTTACTGAATATTTCTTAAGAAGTTAATGTCCCTCATCCTTCTACCAAATGTCTTTGAAGAGTAATGAAATTTTAGTGCCTCTTCCTTATTGTCTCTCCAGTCTAGTCCCGAAACCTCTGGGGTTGTGCTCCTCTTCCAGCAGCTTGGAGACTGAGAAACCTCATGTTTTTCTGATGTCACTGGTATAAATACAGAGGAACCACCTCCTCCCTCCAGTTCTCTCAGTCTCCAAGCAGCTGGAGGGTGGTGAGCCCGGAGCTTCGGGGCTCACTAGAGGAGCAATTAAGGAAATCAGAGAGGAGTAGTGGGATTGCTTTAAAATATATTTTCAAATATAATTAGCAATAGATTTAATTTTAAATTAGGATTAATTCAGTTTGTTATTTTAATAGACTCTGGCTCTTTAAATTTATTGGAGCAGTAAGCCCCCCCCCCTCCCCTCCCTGGTTGCTCTACGGAGCTCAGTGAGTCAGGCTCGCAGAGGCAGTGGTGTGAGGGAGAAAGAGGCTCCGGTTCCCGATCTCAAGTGAATGGGTGAGGAACCGGTGCTTTAGGCCCTGTAGCACGCCAGAAGTGCATTCCTGTGAGCGCTCAGGGCCGTCGGCGGCAGCAGCGGAAAGAGAGAGCTGTGACTGGCCTGGGGGTCATTTGGTCATCGGAGAAGTTTGCGGAGGTCCGGTGCAGCAGGGAGAAGTGGTTAAACCCCTGCGGGTAAGCGAAAAAGCCACCGGATAGTTCAGAGCGCTGCCGCGGATCGGGTGTGACAGGAAGGCCCAGCCGTGTGGTTTTCAGCGCGGGAAGAGACGTTTCTGAAAGCAGACTTCAACAGCTCCGTTTTCGGCGGTAAAGCTTCGTTTTTGAATATTTTCTTCAGATTCTAGTTAGGACAGGGGCATAGAGTGGATCAGCATATTTGTGTTTGTAAAAAAACAAACAAACAAAAAACCCCATGCCACTTTTAAAGGGGTGTCTGCTGGTAGAGGAGAAGCTGACAGAAGTCAGAATCCGCATTTCTGCAGGAGTCTTTGCCCTAGAAGGGCAAAAGGCAGCAGGGTACGCTGATTGGATCCTTTCGGCAGTGATGCTCTCTAAACCGCTGTGCGTTCTGTGCGGTACAAAAAGGGGGTGGTTTCGGACACAGGAGTGTGCAAGAGGTGTATGATGGAGGCTACCACGATGGAGCAAGCCTTGGTGGGAATTTTAGTGCCTCTTTATGCATATGGAAGGTGGGGCTAATCTTTTTTGGCAGGTGGTGAATTTGACTTTAATTTTTATTTCCATATTGTCCTGCTATGGTTTATGGTTTAGGCACTTGATATACTGCCCTTTACTGCTAGACCAGTCCAGACAAGTGGGTTGTGTTCCCTGTAAACGGGGGCGCTGGGTGAGAATGTCCACAGTCTTGGCAAAGGCAAATATTAATATGACTTGCAAAGGATTGTGGGAAATGTAGTCCATTCATACCAGAATCAGCCATTCACAAATAAATTAGTTGTGCTTGCTCGAGTGTAAGGCAAAGAAGATATATTTTATTTATGGGGTTATTTCTCCCAACACAGATTTGCTTGGTAGCACAGAAAAGGATACTTGCTTTCAGTATTATACTTAGAAAAACAAAATCAGGAAAAACAACAACTGAACTTCTTAAGCAATTAAATCAAACCATAAAGACCTTGATGGGAACAGAAAGGTCTTTTCTGTAGGCTCCTGCTAATATCTTTTTAGCAGTGCTTCAAAAACAAACAAAACCCACAAAGTAATGAAAAACTGTTCTTTTTCAAGGCTAACTTCTGGTATTTTCACACACACCCAGAAGTGTCTCTTCAGAGCTCACAGGCAATTAAGCAAGGCTCAATTGCTAACAATTAACCAGCTGCAAAACCTCTTGGCTGGTTTACTTTCTAAACGTGGCTCAAATCCTGCTCAAAAGCTTTTCTGAGTAGATCAAAGAACAAGTTTATATTTCTTTGTGATGGTTGTTGTATTTTGTAAAAGTATATTACCACAGAGGTTTAGACAGAGAGCAATCCATGTATTCACACTGTTCATTTACAATATTTCCTTCTTCTTCAACTATCATAGAATCAATATCATGTATTGGCACAGAGGAATTTCTTAATGGGGCATTCTCAGAACAATACTTGTTTCCCTGCTGTCTTCCAAGTGAATAGCTAGGGCATAGATCAGTGTTCATACCTGAGCTTCCATTGCTGTTAGGGTTCCTCTCTAAATATCCTGGCCAGTATGTAGTCCAGTTTTTATGTCCAGCCTTCCAATCAAGATCCCTGGACACTGGGTCTCTCTTCACATACCTTCTTGCACTGGTCTTAGGGCCCCTTCCAAATGCAGCCGTCTCCCTCATAGGTCCCGTCCGGGGATTCCTGGCTCTGCAACCCCACTCCTCTGGTTTCCTCCAGTCCAATGGAGTATGCTTGCCTCTGGAATGCCTCCCAGCACACGTACTGCTATGGACTCCTTTAGACCTCCAAGATGCTTCTCTCTTCTTTCTTCCAAAGTGTTTCTTGCTCTCTCTGTCCGTGAGCTCTGGCTTCTGCTGCCTCTGCTCCTGCTGATGATGATCATGAAGATTCTGCTGATGATGATCATGAAGATTATGATGATGATGATGATTCTGCTGTGTAGAATAAACTTTACTTTTAACCTGTTTATAGGGCTGCTCCACCCTAGCACAGCGCAGCTGTGCTGAATCAAGCCCTGCCCTTGGAGATGAGTGCTTGGGAATTACCTCATAGCTCTCCTGATTGAACACACGTTTCCCCACTTCAGCTCTTCTAGTGGCTTTTGGAAACCTGGTGCATTCTGGGACTGGTAGTCTTTTATGAGAACATTCTGTTTTATTATTTCTACCAGAAAAGACAGGTTGCTTGTTCAGAGCCAATTCACTCTATTATAGCTCCTTCCTGAACTATGATAAGCTTCCTTATCACATCCCCTACCAGCAGATGTGGAGACAGAGAAAGCTTCCTGAGGCTGCTTATCACAGTAGTAATGGGTGATGACAGTTACCCCGATATCGACTGGGTCAATGTCACAACAGGATATGCTAGGGAGATAAAGTGTCTAGATGAAATAAATGTCCACTTTATGGAGGGAAAGCTATTTTACACCTAGTCCTTAGTAGAACACAGGATCTGATGCAAGACATAATGGTGTTGGGGCCACTTGCCAATAGCGATCATAACATGATCACATTTGATTTAATAAATGGAGGGAAGACAGCAAGGAAATTCACAGCACTAGCTTTTAACTTTCAAAAGGGAGATTATGATAAAATGAGGGAAATAGTTCAGAAAAAAACAAAAGGAGTAGCTGCAGACAGCAGTCCAGCAGCGAGATGGGAGGGGGGGTTTCCAGTCTTCTGCATTGAGTGCCACATGTATGATATTCTCCCAGTTGGTGAGGGGTCTTAAGTGTGCACTAGGTGCAAGGAGCTTTTTGCTCTCAGGGAACAAGTCCAATCTCTGCAGACTAGAGTAGCAGACTTGGAGGAGATAAGGAAAAAAGAGGTACATAGATGAGACCTACACGGCTATAGTACTGAAGTCCCACCTCCAGTCTGGCAGCACCCCTGTTGCCATGAAGGGGAGAGGTCACACGACAGGAGAGCATCACATTGGTGTGGCAGGAAGTGATCCTGTAGCTAGGACCTGTCCTCCAGCTGATGTAAAACCCTCTCGCACCGAGGAAGTTTCTCCAGGGCCACGTGCCCATGTGGGAAGGGTTAGGACAGCCGTTAAAGTTGATGATTCGATCATTAGGCATGTAGATAGCTGGGTGGATGTGAGAATTGCCTGGTAACATGCCTGCCTGGGCGAAGGTAGCGGACCTCATGCGCCACCTACACAACGTCTTAGATAGTGTTGGGAAGGAGTTTGCTGTCTAGGTACATGTCGGTACCAGTGACAAAGGAAAATGTGGTAGGGAGGTTCTGGAGGCTAAATTTACGCTTTTAGGTAGGAAGTTGAAATCCAGAACCTCCAGGGTAGTGTTCTCCGAAATGCTTTCCGTTCCAAGCGTAGGACCCAAAAGGCAGGCAGAACTCCAGAGTCTCAATGCGTGGATGAGAAGATGGTGCAAGGATGAGGGTTTGGGATTTGTTAGGAACTGGAGAACATTCTGGGGAAAGGAGAGGCTCTTCTGAAGGGATGGGCTTCACCTTAACCAGGATGGAACCAGGCTGCTGGCATTAACCTTTAAAAAGGAGAGAGAGCAGCTTTTAAACTAGATAATAATGGAAAGCCCACAGTCGCCCAAGAGTGCATGGTTCGGAACTTCTAAACCTCACTGATGCAAAAAGCGCGGTATAGAAAAGATTTAAATAAAAATAAATAAATAAATATCAGCAAAGAGGTTTTAATAAAGACAAAGGTGTAGCCCAAATGCCCTTGGGTGCAGAGCAGACAGAACTTAAAGATTCCAAATTACCCTTGCCTACCGATAACCAGATTAATATGAATAAAATACAGTCTCTAAAATGCTTGTATGCAAATGCTAGAAGTCTAAAAAATAAGATGGGAGAGTTAGAATATATAGCACTAAATGAGAGGTTAGATATGATTGGTATCTCAGAGACATGGTTGAAGGAGGACAACCAGTGGGACAATGTGATACCTGGATTCAAACTGTATCGTAATGATAGAGCTGATCAAATTGGTGGAGGGGTTGCGCTCTGTTAGAGAGGGTATTGAGTCACAAAGGATTAAAATTTTGCAGGAAACAAATTTTGCTGTAGAATCTCTACAGATTGAAATTCCATGTAAAAAGGGGAAGACGATGGCAATGGGGGAATACTTTCGATCGCCTGGCCAGAATGAACAAATGGATGATGAAATGCTCAAAGAAATCAGGGAAGCTAACAGTTACAGCACAGTAATAATAATGGGTGATTTCAATTACCCTGGTATTGGCTGGGTCAGTGTCACGGCAGGACATGCTAGGAAGATAAAGTTTCTAGATGAAATAAATGACTGCTTCTTAGAGCAGCTGGTTTATGAACCGACCAGAGGGGAAGCCATTTTGGACCTAGTCATTAGTGGAACACCAGATCTAGTGCAAGAGATAAGGGTGTTGGGGCCACTTTGCAGTAGTGATCATAGCATGATCGTGTTTGATTAAATTAATGGAGGAGGAATGACAAGGAAATCTACAGTACTACTTTTAACTTTCGAAAGGGAGACTATGATAAAATGAGGAAAATAATTAAGAAAAAACTAAAAGGAGCAGTTGCAAAGGTTAAAGACTTACATCAAGCTTGGGTGTTGTTGAAAAATGCTATCTTGGAAGCCCAGATCAGCTGTATTCCACGCTTTAAGAAAAGTAGAAGGAAGTCCAAAAAACTGCCAGCATGGTTTAAAGGTGAGGTCAGAAAGGCTGTTGCCAAAAAATCATCTTTCAGGAAATGGAAAAAAGAGCCATATGATAACTGGAAACAGCACAAGCACCGGCAAGTTAGATGCAAGGCATTGATAAGGCAGGCAAAGAGAATTTGAGAAGAAGCTTGCTGTGGAAGCAAAACGCGTAATAAAGACTTTTCAAGTACATTCGTAGTAAAAACACAGGTCTGCAAAAAAATGTTTTTCGAGAGCTGTTTTGATTATTCCACGTAATCTTTGTTTTTTGGTGCGCTGAATCCGAAAAAGACCTCCATTTTGTCATAGGACATCACATTTCCTGACAATTTAGGTAACTATGTTAAATAAGGCAATACCTCAAAATGAAATAGACTTATAAAATTAAAGTTTTATTACAATATTTTCATGAAAATCCTTTTTTGAACTAAAATGAGCTCACCTACACACACTAAACTCGATTTTTCTTCCTTGTGAGGCTCCTCTTGGTGCATTTACGCTTGTGAGTAGCATCTGGAATGTCTCTCTGAAGCATCCAACAGTAGTCTGCCATCATTGTAATGCTCCATTTTCCCTGGTATCTCATTTCCATCTCTTTAATGTCTTGGTGGAATTGTTCACCTTGTTCCTCACTCACAGCTCCCAAATTTTCAGGAAAGTAGTCAATGTGGGACTGGAGGAAATGCACTTTCAAACTCATCAGGCCAACCTAAAGCTTGAAATGCTTTCAGCATTCGTCCGACGATCTTTTTGTAGCGAGGATCTTTGTTATTGCCTAAACATTTCTGTACGACTTCTTTAAATGCAATCCACCCTTCTTTTTGAGGATCCATCATGGTATTGACAAACTCTTGATCAACTATAAGCCTTCTAATGTCTGGTCCGACGAACACACCTTTCTTCAATTTTTCCTCCGACAGGCCTGGAAACTTGGTGACCAAGTATTTGAAGCATTCTCCATCTCTTGGAAGTGATTTTACGAATTACTTCATCAATCCCAATTTTATGTGGAGAGGTGGTAGAAGACCTTTATGGGAAGGTACCAAAGTTTCTCGGAGGACATTTTTTTCACAGACTGTTAGCACCCTCGGCTGCCAACTCTTCTTGGTCCAGTGATTTTGTCGGTCTCGGCTGTCCCATAGACACAGAAAACAAGGATATTTGGTATACCCAGCTTGTTGCCCGAGCAGCATGCACAAGACCTTCAAGTCCCCACACACTTGCCAACCATGGTCTTCATATTTAAGTTTACGAAGAACCAAGTCCAAGTTCTCGTAGGTTTCCTTCAAGTGTACGGAATGACCTACAGGTATGGAAGCGTAAAAACCGCTGTGGCGTAAAACTGCTTTGAGACTTCTTTTTGAAGAATCTATAAAAAGACGCCATTGCTCTGAATCATATTGGATTTTAAATTGACCCATCAGACCTTTGACATCGATGCAATAAACCAACTTGTCTTCCTGGGCGAAGTAAGGAACGAACTCCTTTTCACGATGTCTGAACCATGAAGATGACACTCCTGGCAACAATAAATTCCTGCTTTTCAGCCTTGATCCGAGTAACTCAGCGGCATCTTTGGGAAGATTCAAGTCTCTTACCAAATCATTCATCTCCTCCTGAGAAAACAATTTTGGTCTTGTATCATCTTCAAAGTCAGAACTTGATTCGTCATCTTGTTCAGGTATGACTTCACCTTCATCGGAGCTAGGTATCTCTTCCAAGGTAGCAGGGGGCTTGGGTACTGGTATATCTGTGCCATGGGGGATGGGACGAATTGCCGAGTGAAGATTGGGGTATGAAATGGAATGCTTCCATTTGGGATTAAACCCTTTCACATCGCATGAACAAAATTAACAGTCGTCACTATGGTTCTTTTGCTCTCGCCATACCATAGGAATCCCATAATGGAAAGATTTTTTCTTATCCTTGAACCAGTTTCGGAGGTCCTCAACACACCGTTTGCACACTTTGAGGCGCCCAGACTTTATCTTGATATCCAGTTTTTAGTCCAAAGTATGCAAAGTATACTTTTACATAAGAACGTATAAGAACATAAGATATGCCATACTGGGTCAGACCAAGGTCCATCAAGCCCAGTATTCTGTTTCCAACAGTGGCCAATCTAGGTCATATGTACCTAGAAGTTTCCCCAAGAGACACAAGTTCCACAATGCTTGCTCACAAAGTCTGTAATATTCTGCTGTTGCTTCAACACTGTATATTCACCACAGATGAAACAGAAACTGTCTGGCGAATTAATACACTTTCACGGAGCCATAACATAACGTTTGAAGAATGACGAGCTAACACGAATTGCGATGAAAAAGTGTGAATAGCCTAGAACCAAGAACCTGATGATGATTCGTGCACAAGTGTGGCATGCAGGAGAGAGCAGCTCTGTGTCTGTACACGAGACGTCACAGTGCTGGCCACGCCCCTCTGCACTGACCGGAGCTGCTGCTATCTGCCCTGTGTCTCCCTCCCACTGGATTCTTCAGGAAAGATTAACCCATTCTACCATTAGAAGCACGGACTTAAAACGTGCTTAGCTTATGTATATATTGCTGACCATCAGATTTACAGTGGTATATTTTTTTTTTTACATAACTCGGACAACCCCTATAAGGTTTTTTGGCATTTTATATCTTAAATGCACTTATGTGAATTAATTAATAGTAATTTGAAAAAATTTGATAAATTTGAAGACAATTTTGCATGTTGTGGCAAATCATGACGTCTAGGAGTTTTTTCAATATTTTATTTGTTTTCAGCACACCAAAATACATGGAAATTAGATGAAAATAATCAAACAGCTTTTTAGTCGCAGACCTGTGAAACCTGTGAGAGAGTCATTTGGACCATTAGATGATAGAGAGATAAAAGGGGCACTAAGAGGGGACAAGGCCATAGCGGAGAGACTGAATGAATTCTTTGCTTCGATCTTGACTGAGGAAGATGTAGAGATGTTACTCATGACTGGTGGTATTTAAAGGTGATACTGTGAAAGAATTGAAAGAAATATCGATACACCGGAAGATGTATTACAACTATTTGATAAACTGAAGAGTAGCTAATCACCTGGACCGGATGGTATACATCCAAGGGTGTTGAAAGAACTGAAATATGAGATTGCAGACCTGCTATTAGTAATCTGTGAACTATCATTAAAATCATCTGTAATAACGGAAGAATGGAGGATGGCCAATGTAACACCAATTTTTAAAAAGCGTTCCAGGGGTGATCTGGGAAAATACAAACCAGTGAGCCTGACATCAGTACCCGGAAAAATGGTAGAAACCATCATAAAGAATAAAATTACTGAACATTTAGATAGTCATGGCTTAATGGGAGACAGCCAACATGGCTTTAGCCAAGGAAGGTCTTGTTTTACTAATCTGTTATCTTTTTTTGAAGGTGTGAATAAACAGGTAGACAAAGGCGAGTCGGTTGATATAGTATATCTGGACTTTCAGAAAACCTTTGACAAAGTCCCTCATCAGAGACTTTTGGCAAAACTTAAAAGTCATGGGAGTGTACTATTGTGGATCAGGAACTGGTTAAACTGGTTAAAAGATAGAAAGCAGAGGCTAAATTTCCAATTTTCCTAATGGAAAAAGGTGAATAGTGGAGTACCGCAGTGGATCTGTGCTGGGTCCGCTGGTTTTAATATATTTGTAAATGACCTGGAAATGGGAATAACGAGTGAGGTTATCAGATTTGCAGATGAGACAAAACTATTTAAAGTTGTTAAAACCCATGAGGATTGTGGAGAATTGTAAGAGGATCTTGATAAATTGGAAGACTGGACATCCAAATGGCAGATGAAATTTAATGTGGACAAGTGCAAAGTTATGTATCTAGGAAAGAATAATCCAACAAAACAAAAACAAATCACTCTACTCGGCTAAGCATAGGTGAAGTATTAAAGTCATATACATAAACTATCTTATCACAGGTTTAAAGGAGAAAAAAGGCTTCAGATTGCATGGGTCAGGCAGACAGCACAGAACATGTCTTTGCCCTCTCCATCACATCAGCAGCCAAATAAACACTTCTAACATCATTTATATCAATATTTATAAGTATTTTTCAATCATTTTAGATCCTTGTTTATATCTATATTTATTTACAAGTATTTTTAAATGTAAGTTCACATTGCAAACAGCATAAATAATACACCCTTCTACAGCATGTCACTACTCAATTTGACCCTTATGAAGCATGTCACCACTCAATTTGCTCTATAGTATTATTAATACAGTTTAACTGGATGGTCTCCATAGCATAGTTCAAAATCTTGATTTGGATCATACAGATTTCCATTCATACCCCAAACATTTCGTCGACTCAGTGTTTTGCACTATTCTTTCTCAAGGGTTTGCAATAAAGATGCCTCACTGACCAACAGTCCCAAACAGCATGGGTCAGGCAGACATGTTTTGTGCTGTCTGCCTGATTAGTGTAATCTGAAACCTTTTTTCTCCTTTTAAATCTGTGATAAGATAGTTTATGTATATTGTCACGGGGCTGCAGGCCTTCGCCTAGGGCCCCGAGGTTGGAGTTGCCTTGCTATCTTCTAGTAGTCAAAAATAGTCTCAAGTCGAGTGGTTAAGGCAAAACAAAACAAGGGCTTTATTCCCCTTCCCCCAAGGACATCATGTGCATAACCAAAAACAGGGAAAACAAAACAGTTTCTCTCAAAGAACAATATCTTTTTCTTTGCTCTTTTTACAGGGCTTCAGCACAAAGACTCAATAGCATCCGCAAGACATAATGCACAATCCATAAGAGCCTGTTCTGGAACCCTGGTGTTACTTTCCCATTGCATCTCCTCACTTTCCGCATACGTTGTGCTTGGGTTTAAACCTTCACAGCTGTTTTTATGAAAGCCCCTCTCTGAAAGTTCAGATAGCGTACAGGGACACAATTCTGTGCAAGTATGTTTAAGAGTACCTGTATCTGTAGGGTTGCCTCTCCAGCTCTCCTTTTCCATCCTCCTGTTGTTAGGGATTGTTTTATAGCTTCCTGCAGATATTCCTGGTCTGGAGCACTGCTCTGACCCTCTGTTCCGAATGGAGCTTCTAGCTTTCCCTCTCACAGTGCTAGGCTCCCACCTGTATAATTGTTGAGGTCTTTCCTCTGGCAGTGAGGACTGGGGACTTTCCTGCTCACTCGGTCTAGGCAGCCTCCTAGCCCCAGGTTGTGCCTTCCTTCTCTCTGAAGCACTGGCTTCTCTCCCTGGGCTGTAAACAGGTTCCTCGTAGGACCTCCAGCTACCGGCAGTCTGAGCACTTCCCCTGCCACGTTCCTCTGAAGCCTTGCCTCTGCTGCTTCCTGTTCCAGTGACACACCCAGTGTTTCCTCTGTTCAGCAGGCTTCTCCCTCCGTGACCTCTGCCTCCCTGGTTGCTGACCTCTGCTCTCCCCTTCTGCTTCTCTTCCTCTTCCTTCTCCCTTGCTGGATCTACCAACCAGCTTTTATCTCCCTGTTTGCTGTAAGCTGACTGCTTTCTTGGACAGGTGATCATAATCAATCCCCAAGCTTTCTGCTACGTCATAGCTTGGGTGTGGTAGTTCTGCTCCTCTGTTCCTTGACTTCTCCTGAGCTGCACATGCTAGCTGCCTAACAGATTCTAAGGTAAATTTCTCCTTTCTATCTGCATAGGCTCTGTGTGGGCTTCTACGTCACAATATGAGTTTAATACCTGGCCTGTGCTTAGTTGAGTAGAGTGATTTTTTTGTTTTATTGGATTTAATCTGTTTCACTCTGGAATTGAGGATTTTGATTTGTGGTACCTAGGAAAGAACAACCCAACCAAGAGCCCTGAAAATGGGGAAAGCGCCAGGTGTGGATGGATTTACGGCAAAGGTTTACAATGTTTTTCAGGAACAAGTTAGCCCGATACTGGTGGTGGTCTTTAATGACTGTATAGAGGGGGGAATGCTGCCACATACAATGGGAGAACCAGGAATATCGCTGATCCCAAAGCCGGGAATGGATTTGACAAGTTGTGGGTCTTATAGGCCAATATCTTTAATATAGATGCCAAGATTCTGGCGAGAATATTGGCACAGAGACTACAGGGGGTATTGCCTACTCTGGTCAACAAAGATCAAACAAGGTTCGTGGAAGGGGAGACAAGGGGGGGGGGGATAATATCCGGAAGTTTGGGAATTTGACATGGAAGGTGGGGTGGAGTGGCGAGAAAGCAGTGTTTTTTTCTCCAGGACCAAGCAGGAAGTCAGTCCTCACATATGGTTGTCATCGGCGCCGATGAAGCCCCAGCGGAGCATTTCCCCAGCTTTCTATGAAAGCCTTTGGGAATGCAGGCATGCATGCGCAGTTCCCTTCCCGCCTAAAGGTGCCATCTTACCTCAGTCTCTTTTTTTTCGTGAAGCCCACCAGACGTGTGTCCAGTTTTCCCGGTTAAAAGTAGATTTTTCAGCGATTTTTTTTTTGCTCTTTTTTTCTTCCGGTTCGACGCCTGTTCCCCTCCCGCCGGGTTCAGTACACCGGTATCGAGCCCGATTCCTCTTTTTCGGTTTTTGCCCTTCGTGGCTGGCGTTCGCGCCCTTTTTTCTCTTTTTCCCTGGAAGGCTGGTCTTTTGACCTCGCGGGGACTTTTTTTTTCCCCGATGGCTTCCAGTGGTTTTAAGAAGTGTGATCGGTGTAAGAAACTAATGTCTCTCATCGACACACACGACTGCTGCCTTCGGTGCCTCGGCCCCGACCACGATCCTAAGTCGTGCGGGGCCTGTGGAAAAATGTCTTCCAAGGCACTACGAAGTCGCCAGAAGCAAAAGGAAAGGCTTTTCTCGGACTCGGCCTCCGGCCGGGCCCGGACCTCGTCTGAGACCTCGACATCTCGGGATTCCGATCCCGAGCGCCATCGAAGCTCCTCGGACAGGGGGTCGCCCGACCGGAAACGCAAGAGGAAGAAATGGCTCGCGAGGGCGTCGTCAGAAGAGGTCCCTGGCTCCTCGAGGGCCAGGTCTAAGACCCCCGACCGTCGCCCCGGGCCTGTGGAACCGGAGAAGCCTGCCAAAGTTCCTCGTGTGGAGCCGGAGTCTGCTGGACACGTAAGCCCAGTAGTCCTCGTGGACTCTCCTCCCAGGGAGCCACCGCCGGGGCCCGAGTCGGTGGCTGCTGCATCTCCCGAGCTGAGTCTCAGAATGACAGCCTTGGAGAGCAGAATGTCTGCCTTCATGGAGCAGCAGCGGGCACTGATGGCCAGCCTGTCTGGCGCATCTGCCCCAACCACCAGGACATCGACGTCAAAGTTGACCCCGGAGACTGAGCCAATACTCGAGTCCATCGTGGCTCGGAGTCGACCTCTGTCGCGGTCCCCCTCGACCTCCCGTTCGGGACGGAGGGCGTCGGGGCGGGTGCTCCTGGGTCCCGCGGGGTCGGACCCCGACTCTTCCTCGGATGAGTCGGCTTGGGAGACGGAGGACGAGGAGTCTCCTGACACCTTTAAGACTCGGTGCGTCCCTTCGGACTCACCGCAGTCTGAGCCCTATAGTAGGTCCCCCCCCGGAGGACACCCGGTTCTCGGAGTTCGTCCGGGATATGGCCACTGCCTTGGCTATTCCGGCGGATCCCGAGGAAGAGCCTCGAGCTGAAGAGCTCGAGGCGCTGCAGTATGACTTTCCTCCAAAGGAGGCCTTTACTGTCCCGGTTCCTCCGATGCTGGAACGGCTCCTCTTCCGTATGTGGGAGGCACCGGCCTCGGCGCCGGTTCTTAGCAAGCGGGTCGATTTGATCTATCGACTCCGTAAGAGCCCTGGTTTTCAGAAAGCACAGCTACCACACCATTCCATGGTTGTGGAATCGGCCATGCATCGACTGAAGAGTCAGAAGATGCACTCCGCGGTGCCTCCTGGCAGGGAGGCCCGAAACCTAGATGGCGTCATTAGAAAGTGTTTTCAGGGCTCGATGCTTGCTTGCCGTGTCCAGTCTTACCAACTGTACATGGGCATGTACTTGCGGGATCTGGCCAAGGAGTTGGCCGGATTCTCTGCTGGTCTCTCCGGGGAACCTTTGCAGAAATTTAAGTCCTTGTCCTCGGGGATTCGGGACTGCTCGAAGTTCATATCCCGCGCCACCTACGATGGCTTCGAGGCTTCGGCCCGAGTTGCGGCAGCCGGCATCGCGGCTCGACGCCAGGCATGGCTGCAGTCATCGGACCTCGAGCCATGGGTTCAGGACAAGTTGGTCGATGTTCCTTGCCGAAGTGAAAACCTGTTTGGCAAGCCCATGACCGAGAAGGCCGCTCAGCTCGGGACCAAGCACCTCACCCGGACAAGGCTGTCGAGGGAGACCTCTGCCCCCTCCCCCCATCTCTCAAATCACCCACACAGCCTCTGACACCCCAACAACATAGCCCTGATAGAACACGAATCAGACCCTCTGCACACCCAAAAGTCCATAGACCTCAAATTCTTTACACCATGATTTCAATATGTTATGTGAACTGTAAATTGTCCACAGGTGAAATATCTGTTTTGTATATAGTTTCCCCTGTTACTTCCAAGTTACTGACCCTGTTGTAATGTAAGCAAAAGATTGTTCTAATGTGAAAATTTATCTGTAAACCGCGCTGATACCAAAGAGCGCGGTATATAAAATAAATAAATAAATAAATAAATAAATAAAAAGCCCTTTTACCCGAGGAAGGGCACTGCCTACAAACAGTACCCACAATATCAGGCTGCCCAAGCTGCCCCCCAGGGTCAACAAGCCAAGGACCAGGGTAATGGGCCCCGTAGGCAGAGGACCCCCAAGCCTCAGGCCCCTGCTACCTCTCAGCAGGGTGGGGGCTTTTGACTCCTTGAGCATAGCCTCTCCTCCACTGCTCGCCCAACCCTGCACAGGAGGTCGTCTCGCTCTTTGCCCACCAGTGGCCCCTTATCACCGGGGACAGTTGGGTGCTGGACATCATCCACAGGGGATATGCCCTCCATTTCCACCAACTGCCACCCCCATATTTTCCAGGGGAGCCTCCAAGGCCTCCTCTACACACAGATCGCTACACCGGGAAGATATATTACAACTATTTGATAAACTGAATAGTAGCAAATCACCTGGACCGGATGGTATACATCCCAGAGTGTTGAAAGAACTGAAATATGAGATTGCAGACCTGCTACTGGTAATCTGTGAACTTTAATTAAAATCATCTGTAATACCTGAAGATTGGAGGGTCGCCAACGTAACACCAATTTTTAAAAAGGGTTCCAGGGGTGACCAGGGAAATTACAGACCGGTGAGCCAAGTACCAGGGAAAATGGTAGAAACCATCATAAAGAACAAAATTACACAGCATGTAGATAGTCATGGCCTAATGGGAGACAGCCAACATGGCTTTAGACAAGGAAGATCTTGTCTTACTAATCTGATATGTTTTTTTGAAGGTGTGCATAAACAGGTAGACAAAGGTGAGTCGGTTGATATAGTGTATCTGGACTTTCAGAAAGCTTTTGACAAAGTCCCCCATCAGAGACTTTTGGCGAAGCTAAAAAGTCATGGGATAGGAGGCAGTGTACTATTGTGGATCAGGAACTGGTTAAAAGATAGAAAGCAGAGGGTAGGACTAAATGGCCAATATTCCCAATGGAAAAAGGTGAATAGTGGAGTACCCCAGGGAACTGTACTGGGTCCGCTGCTTTTTGACATATTCATAAATGACCTGGAAAAGGGAATAACTAGTGAGGTTATCAAATTTGCAGATGACACAAAACTGTTTAAAGTTGTTAAAACCCAAGAGGATTGTGGAAAACTGCAGGAGGATCTGGATAAATTGGAAGACTGGGCATCCAAATGGCAGATGAAATTTAATGTGGACAAGTGCAAAGTTATGCACCTAGGAAAGAACAACCCACACTATAGTTACACGATGCAAGGCTCCACATTAGAAACCACCACCCAGGAAAAAGATTTAGGAGTCATCGTGGATAACATGTTAAAACCCTCCGCCCAGTGTGCAGCGGCGGCCAAGAAAGCAAATAGAATGCTAGGTATGATAAGGAAAGGGATGGAGAACAAAACGGAGGATATTATAATGCCTCTGTATCGCTCCATGGTACGACCGCACCTTGAATATTGTGTGCAATTCTGGTCACCGTATCTTAAAAAGGACATAGCGTTATTAGAAAAAGTACAGAGAAGAGCCACCAAATTGGTGAAGGGGATGGAAGGCTACTCCTATGAAGAGAGGCTAAGAAGGTTAGGGCTCTTTAGCCTGGAGAAGAGACGGCTGAGGGGGAGATATGATAGAGGTCTATAAATTAATGAATGGAGTGGAACGGATAAACGTGGATCAATTGTTTACGCTATCAGAGTATAGGAAGACTAGGGGACATGTAATGAAGCTACAGGGTAAACTATTTAAGACAAATAAGAGAAAATATTTTTTCACTCAACGTGTAATCAAACTCTGGAATCTGTTACCGGAGGATGTAGTAAGGGCTGTTAGTATAGCTGGGTTTAAAAAAGGTTTGGACAAGTTCCTGGAGGAAAGGTCCATAAACCACTATTAAAAAGGGACCCAGGATATCAATGCTTGACCCAGTACAAGCATTGTGGAACCTGTGTCTTTTGGGGATATGGCTAGGTACGTATGACCTAAATTGGCCACTGTTGGAAACAGGATACTGGGCTTGATGGACCTCGGTCTGACCCAGTATGGCATGTCTTATGTTCTTATGTTCTTACCTTCTCCGTCAGGAGCTTCAGGGTCTGTTGGTGGACAGGGCGGTGGAGCCTGTGCCTCCCCACTTGCAAGGTCATCTTCTCGCCGTCCTGCTTCAAAGTTACCTATCAGCTTGGCTCTGAGGAACTTGCCTTCTCATTCACCTCCCCCATTAGTTCCTTGTTCCCCTTCCCCCTCTGCTGCTCACTGGAAGCTTTTTCTCCTCCTTCTTGTTGGCAGTTTCCACGTTCTTGTGGGTTCTATGTCCTCCATTCCAGTGCATTGGGGCCACCGCCCTATTGCATTTCGTAGCTCCCCTTTTGGGGCTTCACATAGGCATGCAGAATGCCTTATAGACTGTCAGTCTCTGCAATCGAGCTGTAGTCCTCCTCCTACCTTCCCTCCAGTTGTTCCTCTCCTCTCCCTCTCACTTGCCATCTTAAACTGCCACTCCCTTCGGAACAAAACTCATTTAATACATGATCTCCTCTCCCAGAATTCCTTGCATGCCCTCTTCCTCACGGAGACATGGCTCCGGGAGGCTGAAGACGCTATTCTCCATCGTTGTCTCCCGCCTGGCTTTTCCGCCTTCCATCGACCCCGCTGCAATCGCAGCGGTGGAGGCGTAGCGGTAATTTATCAGTCTACTCTCCCTTTCAGTATTGCCACCTCTCTTCCATCTTACCCTGAGTCTCTTCTTATCCACTATGGCCCCTTCCCCTCTACTCCTTTTCTTCTTGTCTACGCTCCTCCAACTATGCGCCAGGATCTTTGGGATATTTTTCTCCATTCACTCTCTGAGGCTTCTTTTCTATCTTCACAGCTTGTCATTCTTGGTGACTTTAACGTCTACTTCGATTCCCCTTCTCGCCTAAAAGATCGTGCTCTACTATCCTTCCTGGATGATCTTTCGTTCATCCAGCATGTCTCATGTCCCACACACATACATCCAGCATGTCTCATGTCCCACACACATACATCCAGCATGTCCCACACACACACACATACCTTGGATCTGATCTTTACTCCAGCAGCCTCCCCCATTTCTCCTGTTGATATTTCATCGCTTGCCTTACCCTGGTCTGACCACTTTTGTCTTCTCTTCTCCATTGTCCCTCCACCTCTCCCCACCTCCTTTTCTCGACCCCTTCCCCCTCCTCCTAAACTCAAGCACCAGCTCACTCCTCTCACTCGCCAAAACTTTCCCCCTGCTGATTCCCTTTTTCCCTCTTCCTTTTCTCTGCTCTCAGTAGATGAGCAAACAGATCTCTGGACCTCCACCCTCTCTACTGCACTTGATCAACTTGCTCCCCTTCGTTCCTTACCTTTTCCTCGCTCTCAGTCCCGTCATCCCTGGTTTCACCCTGGCCTCTACCTCCAGCGGACACACCTACGCCGTGCTGAGCGCACATGGCGCAAGCACCCTTCCCCCGGTTTCCTCGCCGCCTTCCACGCTGCTCAATCTTTATATCGCGAATCAATCACCAAGGCAAAATGCTCATTCTACTCTGATCGCATTGCCACAGCCTCTAATTCCTCACAACAGCTTTTCGAAGTCCTCCATTCTATTTCATCTCCTTCAACCTCCCCCTCCATCTCTGTATCTCCCTCCAATGCGCCCGATTTTGACTCTCTTGCTTCTTTCTTCTCCGGCAAAATCTCTTCTCTCCGCGCTACTTTCCAATCTTGCCCTTCGCCTCTGTCCCCTCCTCCTCTACCACATTCTTCCGTATCTGAATTTCTCTCCCCCCTCTTCCTGACAAGGTTTTTTCCCACACCTGGACTACGTTTCGACTCATCACTTCAAATGAGCTCTCCACAGCCATTGCCTCCTCTGACAAAACCACCGGTCCTTTTGATCCTGTACCTTCCTGTTGGCTAACTGACCCTTCTCTTGTGTTTCTCCCATACATTCTTCAAATCTTTAATAATAGCCTTTCCTCTGGTATCTTCCCCCTAGCCTGGAAGCACGCCCTTATCCGTCCTTTGCTAAAGAATCCTTCCCTTGACCCCTCAGTACCTGCCAACTGGCGTCTGGTTTCGAACCTGCCCTTTCTTTCTAAAATCTTTGAAAAACTTGTGTTCTCTCAGCTCTCTGCTCACCTGGACTCCACTCTCTCTCTTCACCCGCGTCAATCTGGTTTCCGCATGGGTCATAGCACAGAGACTATCATTACTTCCCTCTTGAGTGAAATCCATCAGGCACATGATTGGGGTGATCTTTCTCTTGTGGTGACCTTGGACCTTTCCGCTGCCTTCGATATTGTGGATCACCGTACCCTTCTAACTCGGCTTTCTGATCTTGGGATCCGTGGGTCTCTTCTTTCTTGGTTTCGCTCATTTCTCTCTTCACGCACTTTCTCTGTTAAGACTAGCTCTTCCACCTCCTCTCCTTCACCTCTTCCTTGTGGTGTCCCTCAGGGTTCTATCCTTGCTCCCCTTCTTTTCAATATTTTTCTTGCCCCTTTAGCTTTCATTGTCCAACACTCAGGGATTTCTGGGTATTTCTATGCTGATGACATCCTTCTCGTTCACCGTACCAATTCTCTTTCTCCAGACCTGTCTGCCTTGAACATCTGTCTTACCCGAGTCGCCACGTGGATAACTTCTAACTTCCTCTATGTGAACCCCTCTAAATCAGCTGCCCTTTGGTTCTCATTTAGCACGCCCCCACCCACTTGCTCTCCTCTCTTTCTCTCTACTCCTATACCCCTAGCCTCTTCTCTTCGCTATCTTGGCGTCACCTTAGATGCCTCTCTCTCTTTTCATCGTCACATTTCCTTACTTATCCGTCGTTCTTTCTTTTTTCTACGCCAAATTCGCGCTGTTCGTCCTTATCTCCCTTCTTCCTCTCTCACCTCACTCGTCATTTCCTTAGTACTTTCTAGGTTAGATTACTGTAATGTCATTCTCGCAGGTCTCCTGCAATGTCAGCTTCGACGTCTTCAACTTGTCCAAAATACGGCCGCACGTTTGCTCACCTACTCTTCCCCCCGCGATCATGTTACTCCCCTCCTTCTTCAGTTGCACTGGCTTCCAATCAACTTCTGTTTTAAATACAAAATCCTCACAGTCACTCACAGAGCACTGCACACGGGTTCCCCTCAGTATCTAGCCGACTCTATTCGTCTTCAGCCTTCTCCACGTCTTCTCCGGTCAGCCCACGGCTATCGCCTCTACCTTCCTGCCCCATCCTCTGCGCACCTGGAAACAACACGCCATTCTGCTTTCTATTTCCTGGCCCCCGCCCTCTGGAACTTCCTCCCGGTTGCCATTCGTACAGAGTTATCCTTCCAAAAGTTTAAATGCTCACTTAAGACCCATCTGTTTCAGCAGGCCTTTGATCTCCCAGACCCTTAAAGCCCGTATCTCCACAAGTAACTATTTTTAACTTATCTTTTCTGCCCTTATCTTTTCTGTCTCTCTCTGTCCTGTCCAAAATGATGGCGTTCCTTTCCTTTCCTCCTGTTTCTAATTGATTGTTGTATTGTACACCGCTCTGACGCATATGCTTGGGCGGTATATCAAGTGTGACACAGCAGCTGGCACAGAGCCCATGGAGTTAGGGGAAAGTAAGGAACTTACCTCAGAATCAGCTTGGAGCCAGGCTCTATGTCATGCCCCTATAGTTATAGCAGAAGTCCTGCTAACAGACTCAAAAGAGTCTAGGGAAGCACGAGTATGAAACCAAGAGATATTCTGGAGATGCTTGAGCAGTGAAGAATAGTCTGCACTCTTGGACTCTGGAAGGGAAGGAGTCAAAAGATGTAATTGCTTTGTGACCCCTCTGGCTGGGAAGACTTTGCTACTGTCTTTCTCAGCTCTCCCGGGTTTATCAGCCTGCCTTTCTTCAACCCTGGTTCTCCAAGGCAACGTGTCTTTCTGTAACTGCTTTGGAGTTCTGGTCTCACCTTCTCTCCAAGCTTGCCTGGAACTGCAGTCAGACTTCCTTTGGTCTCTGCTTTCCTCCTCAAACTCAAACTCCTGCTCCAGCCCTAGTCCAGGCTCCAGCTTCCTTCCTTCCCTCCTTCCTAGTTCCAGCTCGCCTCCCCTCTGTGGGATTTCCCACCTGTTTTTATCTCTCTGCTCATCTAACGTAGAACGCGAGTCTGGGTCCAGGTGAGCCTGATTGGAACCCTCAATTCTTACTGCGTCACTAAAACCATGTGGAAGGTTTGTTTTCCTTTTCCCTGCCTCTCTGCATTGTGAATGCTGCAACTGCACCCGTGGCTGTAAGGTAAGCTCTTCTTTCTTTTTACTTTCTAATCTCTCAGGGTCTGTGCTATCTAACTCATGACAGGTAGGCTGTTCCCTTGCATTGTTTGTTTATTTATTTATTTTTATTTCTTATATACCGCGCTTTTAATCGGTGCTGTTTACAACTGAACAAATTTAAACACAATGATACAAACAGCATTGTGTTTTTACAAAGAACAGGGTACAAAAAACTTGGTATAAACAGGGTTTAACTATATACAAATAAAATGTAGCGGCAAATATAGTTAACTATGTACATGGAGTTTTGGTTATATTACATGGAGGAGGTACTTAGATAAAATTATAGTACAGTAAAATACGGTAGGAGTAGAGTGTGCAATATGTATATCATGATTATCCATTATCCCCCGGTGTCAAGTGGGAAAGATCAACACGCAGATTATGTTCAATCGGAGTTGCTTCAGGGTAGTACATTAGGAACAAATGATGTTTTAAGACTTTTCTGAATGTCATGAGACTAGTGATGGCTCTAATTTCGGGCGGGAGGGCATTCCAGGCTCTGGGTGCAAATAGAGAGAAGGCTCTAGCGGCTGTTGATTTAGAGCATTTCGTAAGGAGTTTCGGAAGTTCAATGGAATTCAGTGCAGCAGATCTCCTGGCTCTGTTTGTTGGAGTAACCTGTATCATATTGCAGATAGGTGATAGAGATGAACTCTTTGCAGCTTTAAAAGTCATGACCAGGGTTTTATATAGGGTTCTGGCCTGGAGTGGTAGCCAGTGTAAACTCATCAGTATTGGGGTTATATGCTCTGAGCGTGGAGCACCTACGAGAATTCTCGCGGCTGCATTCATGGCCAAACGGAGGGGATTTAGGGTAGATTGTGGGAGTCCATGAAGTATGATATTGTTCTTTAATGTTTCAGGCTTAGTGCTGTCTACCTCATGACAATATGCCATACTGGGTCAGACCAAGGTCCATCAAGCCCAGTATCCTGTTTCCAACAGTGGCCAATCTAGGTCATACGTACCTAGCAGTTTCCCCAAAAGAGACAGGTTCTGCAATGCTTGTACTAGGTCAAGCATTGATATCCTGGGTCCCTTCTTAATAATGGTTTATGGACCTTTCCTTCAGGAACTTGTCCAAACCTTTTTTAAACCCAGCTACACTAACAGCCTTTACTACATCCTCCGGTAACAAATTCCAGAGTTTGATTACACGTTGAGTGAAAAAATATTTTCTTTTATTAGTCTTAAATAGTTTACCCTGTAGCTTCATTGCATGTCCCCTAGTCTTCCTATATTCTGATAACGTTCATTAATTTATAGACTTCTATCATATCTCCCCTCAGCCGTCTCTTTTCCAGGTTAAAGAGCCCTAACCTTTTTAGCCTTTCTTCATAGGAGTATCCTTCCATCCCCTTTACCATTTTGGTGGCTCTTCTCTGAACCTTTTCTAATAACGCTATATCCTTTTTAAGATACGGCGACCAGAATTGCACACAATATTCAAGGTGCAGTCTCACCATGGAACGGTATAGAGGCATTATAATATCTTTTGTTTCATTTTCCATTCCTTTCCTTATGATACCTAGCATTCTATTTGCTCTCTTGGCTGCCGCTGCACACTGGGCCGAGGGTTATCCACAATGACGCCTAAATCTTTTTCCTGGGTGGTGGTTCCTAATGTGGAACCTTGCATTGTATAACCATAGTTTGGGTTGTTCTTCCCTAGGTGCATAACCTTGCACTTGTCCACATTAAATTTCATCTGCCATTTTGATGCCCAGTCTTACAATTTATCAAGATCCTCTTGCAATTTTCCACAATCCTCTTGGGTTTTAACAACTTTAAATAGTTTTGTGTCATTTGTAAATTTGATAACCTCACTCGTTGTTCCACTTTCCAGGTCATTTATGAATATGTCAAAAAGCAGCGGACCCAGCACAGATCCCTGGGGTACACCACTATTCACCTTTCTCCATTGGGAAAATTGGCCATTTAGCCCTACCCTCTGCTTTCTATCTTTTAACCAGTTCCTGATTCACAATAGTACACTGCCTCCTATCGCATGACTCTTTAGTTTTGCCAAAAGTCTCTCATGAGGGACCTTGTCAAAGGCTTTCTGAAAGTCCAGATACACAGTATCAACCGACTCACCTTTGTCCACCTGATTATTCACTCCTTCAAAAAACATAACAGATTAGTAAGACAAGATCTTCCTTGTCTAAAGCCATGTTGGCTGTCTCCCATTAGGTCATGACTATCTACATGCTGAGTAATTTTATTCTTTATGATGGTTTCTACCATTTTTCCCGGTACTGATGTCAGGCTCACCGGTCTGTAGTTTCCCAGATCACCCCGGAACCTTTTTTAAAAATTGGTGTTACATTGGCGATCCTCCAATCTTCAGGTATTAGAGATAATTTTAATGATAGTTCACAGATTACTAATAGCAGGTCTGCAATCTCGTATTTCAGTTCTTTCAACACTCTTGGATGTATACCATCCGGCCCAGGTGATTTGCTACTCTTCAGTTTATCTAATAGTTGTAATACATCATCTCCAGGAACAAGCAAGAATGAGTCTTCACATATGGGTACGTCGGTACCGACGGAGCCTGCATGGGAATGCTCCCCAGCACCCAATCAGAAAGCTTTTGGGAGCATCCCTCGCGCCTGCGCACTGCCCACCCGCCTTTTCCACTGCCTCTCCTCAGTTTTCGTTTTTCCGCAGAGCCGGCAGGACATCCTCCTGTCACCGCAGAAACTTTTTTCTTTAAATTCTTTATTTCTTGTTTTCTTGTGGTCGCGGCTGTTTTTCCCGCCGCCACCCGTACCGCCGGTGGGTTTTTCTTTTCTTTTTCTTAAACTCAGGGAGATGTTTCCCTCAGTTTCTGTCTTAAATGTTTTGGGCCTGCAAGGCCTCTCCATCATGGAGCCGCCTTCTCCTAAGAAGTGCCTTCACTGTGGAAGCACAGTTTTCTTTTTAGACTCCAATGCCTGGTGTCTAACCTGTTTGGGTCCTGACCCGTTTTCACCTGAACAATCAGGCTTCAAAACTGTGAGAAGAACTTCCCTCTTTCGAGTTTCCCTCGATACCGTTTTCCCTCCCGGAGTGAGGGCACCGGCCTTTTCTTCTCTACAGTATCAGGTAACCCACAAACAGTCTGTTAAGACTAGCCAATCCTTGAGTGGTAAGTCTCATGCCAAGCATGATGACGGCTCCGGCCTTGCCCTCAAGACCCCATTGGCATTAAAACCCCGGCGGGAGTCTCCGGGCTCCAAAGCATTTCAGGGGTTTCAGGTTGTTCCTGGGGCTCACCCCTCACAGAACATACCTGAGCCATGCTCGGTGGTGGCATCCGCTTCGAGCGGTACCGATACCTTGGCATCGGCACTGGTGTTGAGTGATCCACTCTTCACCAGGGATCGTCATCTGGCCTTCTCGGTACCTTCGGGACCGATCGATACGTTCCAAATTGACTTTACTGTATCTGAGCCATGCTCAGTGGTGGCATCCGCTTCGAGCGGTACCGATACCCCGGCATCGGCATCGGTGTTGAGTGATCCACTCTTCACCAGGGATCGTCATCTGGCATCCTCGGTACCTTCGGGACCGATCGATACGACCCAGATTGACTTTCCTGTATCGACAACATCGCCGATACCACCACTGACGTCGGTACCCTCTAGACATGCATCGATAGACTCGCTCCCTTCGATGCCGAGTCTGGAATCGATATCTAGTCTAGATGACTGGGTACCGACGCGTCTTGGAACCGACCCTTATCGTTTCCGGATACGCAGTACCGAGGATATTCACCAAGCGTTTCTGGTTGCCTCGGTACCGCTTGAGCAGCTTCCGAGGACTGCTTCGATGGCGTTACCGTCTCCTATTCCGACTCAGCTACCGGTATCAGTATCGATGTCGGTTCCTGCAGTTACATCGGCACCATCGATCCTTTCTATGCCTAGTTTGGAATCGATACCTGGCATGGACGATGCAGTACTGACTGCCTCAAATCCTGTCTGCCAGTACCACTATCCATCTGGTGGGGTTCTTTTTCTGCACCAGACCAGTACATCCTCTGGTGCTCAGGCTGCTCCTTCAACCTTAGCCTACCCAGGGATAGTTCCCATTGGAGATCCCTCTTTTCAGAAATTTCTCCTTGACATGGCAACATTAATTGCTATTCCTATCCCTGGCTGTGATCCTACTCGAGGCTCTCCTGCAGAAAAGCAAAATATAATGCTTCCTTTACATCATTCTTTGCAGAATCTTCTTCTGAGAATATGGGAAACACCTTTAAGGGTTCCCTCACCTTCTACAGCAACTGATGTTCTGTTTCAGGTGCCCCCCTCTCCAGGGTTTCAAAAAACTCAACTTCCCCATCATTCCATTGTAGTGGAATCAGCAATGAGAAAGGTAAAAAGCAAGAAGAAGCATTCTTCTTATCCGCCAGGTCGTGCATCTAAAGCACTTGATGCCTTTGGATGCCAAACCTTCCAAGCATCTATGCTGGCATCAAGGATTATCTCTTATATTTTTTATATGAGTCTATCTCTCCAGGAGGTCACAAAGAAATTATCTCTTTTGACTACTTTTCTATCAGAGCCTAAGGCTGCAGACTATTCCTTACTTCTTAGTCTTAGCCAGAATCTCTCTTGGTTTCTTTCTCGTGCTTCTCTAGACTCTTTTGAGTCTGTTAGCAGATCCTCTGCTATTGCCATAGGAGCACGTCGTAGAGCCTGGCTCCAAGCTTCAGACTTGAGCAGATGGGCACAACACACACTGGGTAATTCTCCTTATACTGGAGAAAATCTCTTCAATAAGGAGGCTTTACGTCACGTTTCTCATTGCTCCACTGACTTCCCTGGTTCTGGGGACCATCCTAAGCTTTCTTCTTTCCCAGGAGGTAGGAAATGTGCTACCAAACCTTCTTTTCCTAAGAAAAGAAGGTTTCACTCTTCTCCTGCCCATCATCCAGATGTACCCAAGCAGGGGACACCTCGTCCTGGTCTGAAGAATCCAAACTCTAACCAGTCTGAGCATACCCAGCAACCATAGGTTCCTGAAGGTTGCAACCTACAGTTAACCTCTTCTTAGCAGAGGTTCACTTTTTTTTTTCTTTAAAGCTCTACACATGGCTTCCTTTCTTCAGGATGCACTGAGCTGTCAGGATATTCTTGTCTATGGGTTACAGATTTCTCCTCCTTTTCCTACCAAGAAGAGAAGTTACCTACTATCCCATGATAGTTTCTGTCCCAATATGAACATTTTTTTCTTCAGCTGACTCACCATATGGTAAGTCACCCTTCAGCTCCTGTTTTTCTACCCTCTCATCCAGGTCTCTCCTGAATGAGTGGTACCATACTGTACACCTTTCATTCCAGTGTAGAGTTTTTTCTTTGAATGAATTCTCTGGACAGCTTATCAGACAGGGACAGGTCTATTTCCTCTCCCTTTGTCTGTTCTCTCTGTTTTACACAGGAAGATTCTCTCTGCTGTCTCCTTCAGTTGCTGTTCATGCAGGAGTTCCAGTGATTGAACTACTGGTACTTTCCCACAAGTTTCCAGTCTGTCTAGCCTTAGTAGTGATTCCAAGATAGTCCTCATCTATCTTGGATAATTCTACTCATTTCAGGCTTCTCACATTATCTTCTTTCTGGTCATCTCCATTTCCTTGGATTTGGCAACACAGCTGACCTACAGTCAGTTTTATCTCCTAATTCTCCTGCATAATGCTCTCTGCAATCTTCAGAGAAGCTTTCTACTATGGGCCCTTGCTAGAGAGCATTGAACTTTGTCTCCGATGGCTATTCTATATAGTAGAAAAGGCTTATCAGTCATTTTCCATGACTGTGAGGGTTCTCCACACCCTCTTGTCTCCTGTTATAATACAGGATATAAGCTTTTTCTGCGTGAATGTCCAAGGAGTTTCCCAATCCTGCAGGAATATGCTCTTTTTTCCTTACAGCTTGTCCTCATGCTATCCTACTCCTCATGGACAGCACATATTCTACTAGTAACGCATGATACCCCTGTGTCCCTCCAGTGGGTAATCCTGGTATCTCCTTCTATGCGTTTTCTGTCCATTTACCATGTCAGAGTTCTACAGAACTCACGACTTGCTCTCTACAGACTGATATTATCCTCTTTTTTCACGCAACCATCCTGGTTATTTCACTGGATAGCATTCCTGCACCCTCTTAGCCCGGAGGAATAGATTCTCTATATATCTTTTCAAGTAGGTTCCACCTTCTTGTTATTAGATTAATCTTTCTCCTTCACATCTCTCATGTGAATGTTATTAAGGGGCTTAGTTGCAGACATGTTCTATTTTATCTTACAATGTTTAGACCATATATACTATATATAAATTTGATGTTCCTTGTAGATATGTTCTGTTATAATATGACGTTCCCTGTAAAACAAACTTGTTTTGTTAAGTGTTGTTCAACTGTAAACCGCAACTGAACCTTGGAAGATGCGGTATATAAATGTATGTATAAATAAATAAAATAAATAAAATATAAATAAATAAATAAATGTATCTTCAGACTTACATATTCATGTATGTATATATCTCTATATATTCTATACATACATATGTCTGTAAGCTGTGTGTGCATAGGTTATGCCCCTATATATATATATATATATATATATATATTCCTCTATATATGTATCTGTCGAGATGCTTTTTATAAGTAGATATGTATTACATACTATCTCCCTGACTGTCTATGCTATAAAGTTTTTTACCTTCTTAGAGATTCCAGACAGTGGGTTTGCATATCTTCATACTGTCCTTCGATATGTGGGGGCTGTTATGCACACAACCACTACTGTGGTATTAACAGCTTCCATTTTACTCTAGGTCTCGCTATCCCTGAAACATCATGCTTCAATATCTTTCCTATCTCTCACCAGCTAGGAAAGACAGTGTAGATTTTCAGTAGTTCTGAGGTTTCAGCCCTTCACACATCTGTCCTCCTTGGGAATACGGGCTATTTTCCATACCCCTTCTTCCCTCCAGGACTGGGCTAGTTGTCCAAATCGGTCAGTCTTCCTCTTTTACTCCTCAATGTCAATGACTCTGTAGCTAAAAGAGCTTTCAGCTTTTTCCCATAAAGCTTTCCACTGAAGACCTGCCGTTCTTATACTACCCCAGTTGACACCTGGGTCACCTGCCAATTCCAGATTTGGACCTTCACCCTCACTGCTGTCAGGTCACCTTGAGGATTCCTCTACTGAATCTCCAGTAGACTCCATCATGCTCTCTACTTCCTACAATCCAGTAGGTAAGATCCATATTGTGATTGTTCATTAAATAATTTTAATGATACTTATCATACATACCAAGGACTCCTCTCCTGTAGTCCTTAGCTTCGCTGTGTTTTCTTACAGCTCCTGTCTTTTCAATTCCTACCCACCATCCCTCATGGGATGCCGGAGATCCATGTGTGCGAAGTGCAGTCCTGATCCAGGGACACGCATTTTATGGGATCTCCCCCTGGCATCTATAGCTAGGGAGTCCCCATATGTGAAGACTCATTCCTGCTTGTTCCTGGAGATAGCACAGTTACTTACCTGTAACAGGTGATCTCTGGGAACAGCAGGAATAAGTCTTCACAACCCACCCACCTCCCCTAGGAGTTGTATCTATCTATCTATCTTCCTTTCCTCTTTCTCTCCTTTTGTCTCAGCTATGAAACTCAACTGAGGAGAGGCAGTGGAAAAGGTGGGAAGGCAGTGCGCAGGCGCGAGGGATGCTCCCAAAAGCTTTCTGATTGGATGCTGGGGAGCATTCCCGTGCAGGCTCCGTCGGTACCGACGTACCCATATGTGAAGACTTATTCCTGCTGTTCCCAGAGATCACCTGTTACAGGTAAGTAACTGTGCTTTCCCGATGTATCGATATTTCCTTCAATTCTTCCGCACCTTTAAATACCACTTCAGTCATGGGTAACATCCCTACATCTTCCTCAGTAAAGACTGAAGCAAAGAATTCATTCAGTCTCTCCGCTATCGCCTTGTCGCCTCTTAGTGCTCCTTTAACCCCTTTATCATCTAATGGACCAACTGACTCTCTCACAGGTTTTTTGCTACGAATGTACTTGAAAAGGTCTTTACTTTGCGTTTTTGCTTCCACAACAATCTTCTTCTCAAATTCTCCCTTTGCCTGCCTTATCAATGCCTTGCATTTGACTTGCCAGTGCTTGTGCTGTTTCCAGGTTTCGTCGTTTGGCTCTTTTTTCCATTTCCTGAAAGATGCTTTTTTGGCAACAACAGCCTCTCTGACCTCACCTTTAAAATATGCTGGCAGTTTTTTGGACTTCCTTCCACTTTTCTTAAAGCATGGATTACAGCTGGTCTGGGCTTCCAAGATAGTATTTTTCAACAACAGCCAAGCCTGATGTACGTCTTTAACCTTTGCAACTGCTCCTTTTAGTTTTTTCTTAACTGTTTTCCTCATTTTATCATAGTCTCCCTTTCGAAAGTTAAAAGGTAGTACTGTGGATTTCCTTACTATCCCTCCTCCACTAATTAAATCAAAGGCGATCATGCTATCATCACTATTGCCAAGTGGCCCCAACAGCCTTATCTGTTGCACTAGATCTGGTGTTCCAGTAAGGACTAGGTCTAATATGGCTTCCCTTCTGGTCGGTTCATGAACCAGCTGCTCCAAGAAGCAGTCATTTATTTCATCTAGGAACTTTATCTCCCTAGCATGTCCTGCTGTGACACTGACCCAGTTGATACCGGGGTAGTTGAAATCACCCATTATTATTACTGTGCTGTAACCTTTGTTGTTGTTAAGTGCCGTCTAGTCGGAGTCGACTCATGGCGACCCTCTGGATAGCTATCCTAAATTGTGTTCGGTCTTCAGTCAGGCGGCTCATTGTTGACAGACTGGTACCCGTAGCTGCTGTTATTGTATCGATCCATCTCATTGCTGGCCTTCCTCTTTTGCGTTGACCTTCTATCTTGCCAAGCATGATGTCTTTCTCTAATGATCTCTCTCTCCGCATGATGTGTCCAAAGTATGAAAGTCGAAGTCTTGTCATCTGAGCTTCTAAAGAAAGCTTAGGTTAGCTAACTTTTGTTAGCTTCCTTGATTTCTTTGAGCATTTCATCATCCATTTGGTTATTCTGGCCAGGCGCTCGATAGTACACCCCCACTGCCATTGCCTTCCCCCTTTTACATGGAATTTCAATTCATATAGATTCTACAACAGATTTTGTTTCCTGCAAAACTTTAATCCTTTCTGACTCAATGCCCTCTCTAACATAGAGAGCAACCCCTCCACCAATTTGATCAGCTCTATCATTACGATATAGTTTGTACCCAGGTATCACAGTGTCCCACTGGTTGTCCTCCTTCCACCATGTCTCTGATATTCCAATCATATCTAACCTTTCATTTAGTGCTATATATTCTAACTCTCCCATCTTATTTATTAGACTTCCAGCATTTGCATACAAGCATTTTAGAGAATGTATTTTATTCATATTAATTTGGCTGTTGTTAGACATGGGTAATTTAGGATCTTTAAGCTCTGTCTGCTCCATACTTGAGGGCATTTGGGCTACTTTACTCTTTTGTGGAACCTCTCTGCTTTTGGTAGTATCCTTCAAAGATACATTCTTCCGAACCATCCGTTCTTGGGTGACTGTCGGCTTTCCCCTAATATCTAGTTTTAAAGCTGCTCTATCTCCTTTTTAAAGGTTAATGCCAGCAGCCTGCTTCCATCCCGGTTAAGGTGAAGCCCATCCCTTCGGAAGAGCCCCTCCTTTCCCCAGAATGTTCCCCAGTTCCTAACAAATCCAAAACCCTCATCTCTGCACCATTGTCTCATCCACGCATTGAGACTCCGGAGCTCTGCCTGCCTTTTGGGTCCTGCGCGTGGAACAGGAAGCATTTCAGAGAATGCTACCCTGGAAGTTCTGGATTTCAACTTCCTACCTAAAAGCCTAAATATAGCCTCCAGAACCTCCCTTCCACATTTTCCTATGTCATTGGTACCGACATGTACCAAGACAGCAGACTCCTCCCCAGCACTATCTAAGACCTTATCCAGGTGGCGTGTGAGGTCCGCTACCTTCGCACCAGGCAGGCATGTTACCAGGCGATCCTCACGTCCACCAGCCACCCAGCTATCTACATGCCTAATGATCGAATCACCAACTATAACGGCTGTCCTAACCCTTCCCTCATGGGCACATGGCCCTGGAGAAACATCCTCGGTGCGAGAGGGTTTTACATCACCTGGAGGACAGGTCCTAGTTTCAGAATCACTTCCTGCTACACCAGGGTGATGCTCTCCTGTCACGTGACCTCTCTCCTCCATGGCAACAGGGATGCTGCCAGACTGGAGGTGGGACTTCAGGACTATATCCCTGTAGGTCTCGTCTATGTACCTCTCTGTCTTATGCTTTCCACGTCTGCTACTTTAGCCTCTAGAGAACGGACTCATTCCCTGAGAGCAAAGAGCTGCTTGCACCTAGTGCACACGTAAGACCTCTCACCAATGGAGAAAATCATACATGTGACACTCAATGCAAAAGACTGGAAAGCCCCCATCCTGCTGCTGGACTGCTGTCTGCATCTTAGTTTTAAGTGATTAGATCTAAGTTCTTTACTTACTAAGGGTTGCTATGGATATTTATACTAATAAAACTGTACCTAATATGTGTAATATACCTTGTTCACCTGAAGCTTAACTAATCTCAGGTCCTTAGTGTATGACTGATTTGGGTAATGAGCTTCACCTGAGAGCACCTCCTGTCTTGTAAGATGTGTAAGTACCTATAAAGCTACGATTATCCCAGGGGAGGGAGGTAAATAACACTTATTAAAAGAGGGCTACTACACAGTACCCTGTCTTGTGCTGCTGAGGTAAGCTGTATTCTGATTTGATTTAAATTATAGCTCTTAGCTGCTGCTAGGCTCTAACTTCTTATGAAATTTAAACTACAAGCTCTCTGCTGGGTTCCAAATGTAACCAGAAAGCTCTCTTCTGTGTTTTAAATTTAAACTAAAAGTACTTTGCTGTTACTAGGCCCTGAGTGACTTATTAAATTTAAACTACAAACTCTCTGCTGGGTTCCAAAATGTAACCAGAAAGCTCTTTTCTGTGTTTTAAATTTAAACTTAAACTGCTGCTACTAGGCCCTGACTGATTAAACAAAAATAGTGGGTTCACAGATTAATTATCTTTAATACAAAGAATTCCTCTTAGTGCCCCTTTAACTCCTCTATCATCTAATGGTCCAACTGACTCACAGGTTTTTTGCTACGAATGTACTTGAAAAAATCTTTATTTCGCATTTTTGCTTCCGCAGCAAGCTTCTTCTCAAATTCTCTTTTTGCCTTCTTTATCAATGCCTTGCATTTGACCTGCCACTGCTTGTGCTGTTTCCAGGTTTCATCGTTTGGCTCTTTTTTCCATTTCCTGAAAGATGGTTTCTTGGCAACAACAGCCTCTCTGACCTCACCTTTAAACCATGCTGGCAGTTTTTTGGACTTCCTTCCACTTTTCTTAAAGTGTGGAATACGGCTGGTCTGGGCTTCCAAGATAGAATTTTTCAACAACACCCAAGCTTGATATAAGTCTTTAAGCTTTTGCAACTGCTCCTTTTAGTTTTTTCTTAACTATTTTCCACATTTTATCATAGTCTCCCTTTCGAAAATTAAAAGGTAGTACTGTGGATTTCCTTACTATCCCTCCTCCACTAATTAAATCAAAGGCGATCATGTTATGATCACTATTGCCAAGTGGCCCCAACACCCTTATCTCTTGCACTAGATCTGGTATTCCACTAAGGACTAGGTCTAATATGGCTTCCCCTCTCGTCGGTTCATGGACCAGCTTCTCCAAGAAGCAGTCATTTATGTCATCTAGGATCTTTATCTCCCTAGCATGTACTGCCGTGACACTGACCCAGTCGATACCGGGGTAATTGAAATCGCCCATTATTATTACTGCGCTGTATCTTTTGTTAGCTTCCTTGATTTCTTTGAGCATTTCATCATCCATTTGTTCATTCTGGCCAGGCGGTCGATAGTACACCCCCACCGCCATCGCCTTCCCCTTTTTACATGGAATTTCAATCCATAAATTCTCCAGGACCAAGCAGGAAGTCAGTCCTCACATATGGGTGACGTCGGCGCCGACGGAGTCCTCGCGGAGCAATTTTCCCCAGCTTTCAAAGAAAGCCTTTGGGAATTGCAGCGCGCATGCGCGGTCCCCTTCCCGCCCAAGGGTGCCATCTTGCTCAGTCTTCTTTTTTCCGCGGAGCCCTACAGACGTTGCCTGTGATTCCCTGCAGAAAAGTTGATTTTTTTCTCTATTTTTCTCTTTTTTTCTTCGGTTCGACGCCGGTTCTTTTCCCGCCCGGACTCGCGACGCCGGTTGCGAGTCCGTCCCTTATTTTTCGGTTTTTTGTCCTTCGTGACAGGTTTCGCGCCTTTTTCCTTTTTCCCTGGCAGCCCGGTCTTTCGACCTCGCAGGGGCCTTTTTTCCCCCGATGGCTGCCAGCGGCTTTAAAAAGTGTGATCTCTGTAAGAAACTCATGTCTCTTACAGATACTCATGACTTCTGCCTCCGCTGCCTCGGCCCAGATCATGACTTCCTGATCTGTGTGCCATGCGGCAAAATGTCCTCAAAAGCTTTGAGGAGTCGGCAGCATCAGCGGGAGCGTATCTTCTCTGACTCCGGCCGGGCTCGGACCTCGTCAGAGGCTTCGACGTCTCGGGACTCCGGTCCTGAGCATCGTCGAAGTTCCTCTGAGAGGGGGTCTCCTACCCGGGAACATCATCGGAAGAAGAAACCCGCGAGGGCGGGATCGGTGGACGCTCCTGGTTCCTCGAGGGCCAGGTCGCATCCCCGATTCCCGTCCCGGGTCCTCGGAGACGGAGAGGCCGTCAAAACATCCTCGACTCGAGGTGGACTTGCCTGCTCACGTGAGTACTGTTCTCCTCGTTGACTCGCCTCTGAAGAACCCGCCGTCGGGGCCCGAGTCGGGGGCTGCTGGGTCTCCTGAGCTCGGACTCAGGTTGACGGCCTTGGAGAGCAGTCTGACTGCCTTCTTGGAACAGCAGCGGGTATTGATCGCTGGCCTCGCCGGTGCTTCTGCCCTGACCGCCGGGACGTCGACCTCCAAGTCGACCCCGGAGACCGAGCCGATCCTCGAGTCCATGAGGGCTCGAGTCGATCCTTGGTCGAGGTCTTCTTCGGCCTCCCGTTCGGGACCGAGGTCGTCGACGCCGACTCCCTCGGCGTCGGAGCGGATAGCATCGGTGCCCGCCTGACCGGATCCGCTCGACTCCTCCTCCGAGGAGTCGGCCTGGGAATCTGAGGACGAAGAGTCACCTGGTTCCTTTCGGACTCGGTGTGTCCCTTCGGACTCCCCCGAGTCGGAACCTCGGAGACGGTCCCCCCCGGAGGATACCCGGTTCTCGGACTTCGTGAGGGATATGGCCAAGGCCTTGGCCTTCCCTGCGGATCCCGAGGAGGAGCCTCAGTCGAAGAACTCGATGCCCTCCAATATGACTCTCCCCCGAAGGAGGCCTTTATTATACCGGTTCCTCCGATGCTGGAACGACTTTTCTTCCGCATGTGGGAGAGCCCGGCGTCGTCGCCGGTATTAAGCAAGCGGGTCGATTCCATTTATCGAGTCCGCAAGAGCCCCGGCTTCCAGAAGGCACAACTACCGCATCATTCTATGGTGGTGGAATCGGCCATGCATAGACTTAAGAGTCAAAAAATGCACTCCTCGGTGCCTCCTGGTAGGGAAGCCCGAAGCATGGATGCCCTCGGTAGGAAGTGCTTCCAGGGCTCTATGCTTGCTTGTCGAGTCCAGACATACCAGCTTTACATGGGCATGTATCTCCGAGACCTGGCTAAGGAAATAGCCGGGTTCTCTGCTGGTCTCTCTGACGAACCTTTGCAGAGGTTCCAATCCTTGTCTACTGGTATTCGGGAGTGCTCCAAGTTTATCTCTCGAGCAGCCTGCGATGGTTTTGAGGCGTCGGCTCGAGTAGCTGCGGCCAGCATCGGTGGACGACGCCAGGCTTGGCTTCAGACGTCCGACCTCGAGCCCTGGGTACAGGACAAGTTGGTCGATGTCCCCTGCCGAGGTGATAACCTCTTTGGCAAGCATGGATGAGAAGGCTGCACAAATCGAGACGGAGACTCTCACCAGGACTCGTCTCTCAAGGAAGACCTCTGCCCCTTCTCAAAAGAAGAAGGCCTTGGGGAAAAAGCCCTTTTACCCGAGGAAAGGTGCTGCCTATAAATACTACCCTCAGTATCAGGCCTCAGCAGCTCCCCCACAGGGAAAGCAGGCCAAGGGACGGGGTAATGGGTCCCGTAGGCAGCAAGCCCCAAGCCTGCACCACCGCCCCCTGCTCAGCAGGGTGGGGGGTTTTGACTTCCTCAGCATAGCCTCTCCCCCTCAGCTGGTTTCTCTCAGCACAGGAGGCCGGCTGGTCCACTTTGCCCACAGGTGGTCCACCATCACCACAGATACCTGGGTACTTCACATAGTTCAAAAGGGTTATCTTCTTCACTTTCACCAGGTACCTCCCTCCTACTTTCCAGGGGAGCCTCCCAGACTACCTTTGCACAGGGACTTACTGCTTCAGGAGTTAGCAAGTCTTGTTCAGGAACAAGCCGTGGAACCGGTGCCCCACCACCTGAAGGGCCAAGGGTTTTACTCCAGGTACTTCCTGATTCCAAAAAGAACAGGAGGCCTCAGACCCATCCTGGACTTGCGAAACCTCAACAAGTTCCTTGCAAAGGAAAAGTTCAAGATGCTTACCCTTGGAATTCTGCTGCCCTACCTCCAGCAGGGAGACTGGCTATGCTCCTTGGATCTGAAAGATGCATATACTCATATCCTCATTCATCCAGACCACAGACAATATCTCAGATTTGTTGTAGGAGGAAATCATTACCAGTACAGGGTGCTGCCCTTTGGCCTATCCTCCACACCCAGGGTGTTCACCAAATGCCTAGCTGTGGTGGCGGCTTCTCTGAGGCTTCAAGGTCTGTTTGTGTTCCCATACCTGGACGACTGGCTCATCAGAGCCCAGTCTTCCCAAGAGGCCACTCAAGCCACTCAGCGCACTGTGGCTCTGCTCCAACACTTGGGTTTTGTCATAAACTTCGCAAAGTCCACTTTGCTCCCCTCTCAAAATTTCGAGTTCATCGACGCCAGGTTGGACACACTTCAGGCGCGGGCCTTCCTCCCTCTGGACAGGGCCAAGCGGCTCATGGATCTCGCCGGCCACTTTCACAGCAATGCGCTGGTCTCAGCCAGGCATTTTCTGCGACTGCTCGGCCATATGGCTTCCACGGTCCATGTGACCCCCCATGCCCGACTGAACATGCGTCCTGCTCAGTGGTGCCTTCGCCATCAATGGCATCAGGCCTCGGGGAGCCTAGCGGACTCCGTACAGATCTCCGACCAGCTGGTCTCTTCTCTACAATGGTGGCTTCATCTGCCAAACCTAGTACTAGGAGTGACTTTTCAGCCCCCTACGCATTCTCAGGTCCTGACGACCGATGCTTCTCTCCTGGGTTGGGGAGCACATTGCCAGGAGACCTGTACTCAAGGCCTCTGGACTCCTTGGGAGTCTGCTCAACAGATAAACTTCCTGGAGCTCAGAGCCATCCGCCTAGCGCTCAAAGCATTCTCTCACCAGTCGGTGATGATACAGACGGACAATCAGGTTGCAATGTTCTACGTGAACAAACAAGGCGGAACAGGCTCCTTCCTTCTCTGTCAGGAGGCACAAAAACTATGCTCTTGGGCTGTCCACCACGGCATCATCCTCAAGGCTGTCTATCTCCCAGGTCAAGAAAATTACCTGGCCGACAAACTCAGCAGAATCCTCCAACCACACGAGTGGAGGTTGGATCCGCTGGTGGGTCAGCGGATTTTTCTCAGGTGGGGCCTCCCCACCATGGATCTGTTTGCCAGTCCTCTGAACCGTCAGCTGCCCAGGTTCTGCTCTCGTCAGCCGCATCCTCTCCGGGTAGCGGCGGATGCTTTTCTAATTCCGTGGTCCACCGGCCTCTTGTATGCCTTTCCTCCCATGCCACTGGTGTCTCGGACGCTCTTCAAGGTTCTCAGAGACAAAGCATCGATGATCCTAGTGGCTCCCCGGTGGCCGAGACAACCTTGGTTCCCGCTTCTGATGCAGCTAGCGGTGGACACTCCTCTTTCACTGGGATTTCAGCCCGACCTCCTGTCGCAGGATCAGGGGGCTCTCCTACACCCCAATCTCTGGTCCCTTCATCTGATGGCCTGGCTGCTGAAAGGTTAGTCCTTGTCCCTCTGCAGCTACCTCCAGATGGTGGAGGAGGTCGTCTTGGCCTCCAGGAGGACCTCCACCTGAAAGGCCTACGCTCTCAAGTGGCGTCGGTTCTCCGTCTGGTGTACTCAGCAGTCTCAAGATCCTTTCTCCTGTTCAGCATCAGTGGTCTTGCAGTACTTGCTCTCTCTCTCCAACTCGGTCAAAGTCCACCTCGGTGCTCTTTCTGCGCATCACCTGCCGGTGGATGGTAGACCTCTTTCCAGCCACCCTCTGGTGGCTCGGTTTCTCAGAGGCCTCCTTCTCCTTAAGCCACCTTTGCGCCCGCCAGCCCCGGACTGGGATCTTCATGTGGTGTTGCAGCGGATTACCTGTCCGCCTTTTGAGCCTATGGCTACCTGTCCGCTACGTTTTCTTTCGTGGAAAACCTTGTTCTTGGTAGTCCTCACTTCGGCTAGACGCGTTAGTGAGCTGCAGGCCCTGGTTTCTGATCCTCCTTACACTAGGTTCTACAAGAACCGGGTAGTCCTACGGACTCACCCTAAATTTCTTCCCAAAGTGGTTTCCCCTTTTCACATCAACCAGGAGGTGGTACTTCCGACCTACTTTCCCAGGCCACACTCCAGCCGAGCTGAGATGGTCCTGCATACCCTGGACTGTAGAAGGGCGTTGACCTTCTACCTTGACCGTACGCGGGAGCACAGAAAGGCTGTTCAGCTCTTCGTGTCTTATGACCCCAACAAATTGGGGCTCCCTGTCTCCAAGCGTACTCTGTCCATCTGGATTGCTGACTGTATCGCTTGGGCTTACGAGGCTGCCGGCCTCGTGCTGGAAGGTAGAGTCACAGCTCATCGTGTTTGGGCGAAGGCTACGTCGGTAGTTTACCTCCGCTCTGTTCCATTGGCAGACATCTGCCGGGCCGCTACTTGGTCTTCAAGCCAGACTTTTGCAGCCCATTACTGCCTGGAGAGGAAGTCCCACAGGGACAGTGCTTTCGGACAGGCAGTCCTCCGTAACCTCTTCGAGGTATAGGCAACTCCTACCCTCCGTCCCGGATGTTGGGCTATCGGTTGGAGACATATTCAGAGAAGATTCCTTCCTTCTGTGCTACTGACCTCGAGGGAGCTCATTTTTGTGCTTAGGTAGCCTTAAGCTTGGGAGTCCCATATGTGAGGACTGACTTCCTGCTTGGTCCTGGAGAAAGCGTAGTTACTCACCTGTAACAGGTGTTCTCCAGGAGCAGCAGGAATCAGTCCTCACAACCCTCCCTCCTCTCCTTGGAGTTGCAGTTATATGCTTTCGTTTTTGCTAATTTTTGCTGTCTTTTAGCTATGTCATCTGACTGAGCAAGATGGCACCCTTGGGCGGGAAGGGGACCGCGCATGCGCGCTGCAATTCCCAAAGGCTTTCTTTGAAAGCTGGGGAAAATTGCTCCGCGAGGGCTCCGTCGGCACCAACGTCACCCATATGTGAGGACTGATTCCTGCTGCTCCTGGAGAACACCTGTTACAGGTGAGTAACTACGCTTACTCTACAGCAAATTTTGTTTCCTGCAAAACTTTAATCCTTTCTGACTCAATGCCCTCTCTAACATAGAGCGCAACCCCTCCCCCAATTTGATCAGCTCTATCATTACGATATAGTTTGTACCCAGGTATCATAGTGTCCCACTGGTTGTCCTCCTTCCACCATGTCTCTGATATTCCAATCACATCTTACCTCTCATTTAGTGCTATATATTCTAACTCTCCCATCTTATTTTTTAGACTTCTAGCATTTGCATACAAGCATTTTAGAGACTGAATTTTATTCATATTAATTTGGCTATTGGTAGACATGGGTAATTTGGGATCTTTAAGCTCTGTCTGCTTAACCATCCCCTTGCCCTGTGCCTCCCCCCTCCCCCCCCCCAACTTGCCCCCCCCCTATAGTTATTCTCGCTGTACTTATAATCCAACTTTATAACCTAAGCCCTCCTCCCCCTCCTCCTCCTCTCTCTTCTACCTCGCTCTCCTCCTACTTCCCCTCCACCTTCCTTCCATGCACTACCCACCATATCCCTCACCTGGTTCTTATCAATGTTCTACATTTCAGTTCTTATACACCAAACAGTATCCTTTCTCAATACATTTCTCATGTATATAGTTTACCCTGTTCTCCAAGTTCCATATCCTGTTAATTGTAATGGCCAGACATATGCAACTTGTCGGATATTTCTGTTCAATGTAAACCGCGCTGATGGAGAATAGTGCGGTATATAAGAAATATTAATAAATAAATAAATAAATTATATTGATTCCTCTTGTACCTGGAGTCCCGGGGTCCTTCTCCTCAGCCAGTGTCCTTCGCCCCCTCCTTTGCTCCTTGGTTGCCTTTGGTCAGTTTCGCTATTTTCCGACCATTGGTTGGTGCTCTGTGCCATTTCAAACTGGTCGCCCTATTCCCAGATATCGTGGGGTTTGTTGTTTTTGCTTGACTCTCCTTGCCCCCTGGAATATTTCACATCTTTGCTTCTGTGGCCATTGGTGACATGCATCTTGCGCAGAATACAGTTCCATCCAGGCCTAGCCATTACAGTGACTACAGATTGGCTTTGCAGACTGTAGTATGCTGGCCTTCACAGGCTTTTGGTGGAGATGCTGCTACCAAAGACTCACAGGCTTCTACTTCAGGCTCCTCTGCACATGGAGGATCCTGCTCTCTTCTTGCTTATGGCTTGGCCCTTGAGAAGTGGAAGCTCACGTGCAAGGGTTATTCAAGGCTTGAATATCCTTCTTAAGGCTTGTAGATCTCCCCTCCTTGGCTTACATCTGAGTCTGGAGGGTATTTGAGTCTTAGGGCAGATCCCATGACTTAGAGGTGCATAGGGCCGATGTGACTTCCATCCTGGCATTCTTTCAAGCTAGCCTTGATCAGGGCATAGCGCTTAATTCCCTGAAGGTGCAGCTAGCAGCTGCAGTGTGCTATTGGGGGTAGAGTGCAAGACTGTCCCAGGCAGCAAATCTTAATGTGTCTTGATTTTTTAAGAAGTTGAATTCAACATCCTCGTCGCCCAATTGTATTGCAGTAAGATTTAACGTTAATTTTGAAGGTTTTGACAACCTCCTCCCTTTGAGCTTTTGTTTCTGGCTATCTTAAGGACTTGGAATTTTAAGGTAGTGTAATTGGTGGCTATTTCTTTGGCTAGACATATCTCTGATTTGCAGGCCTTGTCATGCACATATCTGTTTCTGTCGCTTTCTCCTGGCTCTGTTTACTTGAGGACAATGCCATCCTTCCTTTAGAAAGTCCTGTCTTGATTCCATCTCTGTCAGGAGGGATGTCTGCCGGCCTTTTCTTTTTTTTCTTAAAGAAAACTAAGAAAATCTCATATTCGTTACAATGCTAAGATTAAGGGTATAATGCTGGGGAAAAATATAAAATAAAATAAAAAAGAATGAAAAAGAAATGTAGGTAGCCCTTCGGTTAAAAGTTTGTAAATCCAGTTAACACCTTTAATTAATTTAGCCTGGGGAAACGATAAGCAAACTGTCAGACCTAGAGAAGGAACTGGGTCAGTATGAGGAGGTGACAGAAAATCATGTTAAAAGAATTGAGATCTTGGAGGCATCTAATTCTTTAATAAAAGAGAACATATTATTAGAAAATAAGCTGGAGGTTTTAAAGAACTCTGAGGGCTGCTAATTTGTGCTTTTTAAATTTCCCTTATTTTTGATTGATCTCTGCATATGATTTATTTATTTATTTAGCTGTGCGCTTATACCGCTTTTCACTGGGTCAAAGCGGTTTACAGATATATGCCAACTTTTTATTCCCTCATCCCTGAAGGGCTCACAATCTAAGCATACCTGAGGCAATGGAGGGTTAAGTGGCTTGCCCAAGGACACAAGGAGTGGCCATGGGACTAGAGACCCCAGTCCCTCCGGCCTGAGGTTGCTTGTCCCTACATGGGAATTGAACCCCTGGCCCTCCAGTCTGAGGTAACCTGTCCCAACCACTGAGCCACTCCTCCCTCTGCCTATGATATGTTGAAACAATATTTTGTTGATGTTTTAGATTTGTATCCCAGTGCTCTACCAGGAATAGGGAGGGTTGCTTAGCTCAAATTTTAAAAAGAAATTATCCTTTAATCCCTCTAATGAGTTGGACATGGGTGACTTAACTAGACTCCTTCTTAAGAATAGTCAACCTGTCTTGCTGTGATGGTGGTTACTTTTGGAATCTCTCAGATATGGGTAGAATTTTGCTGTGTATCTTCTTTATTGATCAATGAAAGATGAGAACAGTGTTCATACACGCTTTTCAAACAAAGCATTATACAACTCAACAATACAGAAATCATCTATATAGTGAAACATTTGTTGTTTTCTAATTTTCATCCCCACCCCTCTCCTCTCCCTACAACAGCCTACACAGTACCACTATTCTTTGTAGTTTAAGATAGCAACCAATAAAGGCACAAGGACCTTGGTCATACCAACAGCTTCAATTCCTATAAGCCACTAAAGGAAGCATCCTGGAGCAGTCCCACTAATTTTCTGCATCCCTCTCATCACCACCCACATTCTGATACCTGTCAAACAAGACTATAGCACCAGTAGATGCCAATATTCCTGAACATATCACTTGGAGTGTGGTGACACTTAAACTCTCTGAGATAAGCACCTGATGACAAAGAAACCCTTACACATGTTCCCCTCTACACCCCTTCCCCAATGCAAACCATATAATTTCTCCTCTGCCTTCCTATTAAACTAGCCTACCCATCCACCCCTTCACCCTGACCCCACGCCTATCCCTGTCCTATCCCTCAATAGTTCAGCTGGCACAAAGGTGCTTAATCCCTCAACTTACTGCTATTGCTCATTAATAACCTGGCTTTGCATCATCGGCAATTGATTTTGTATAAAGGCCCCCCACACACTCATAAGGTCACCCTACCTATGTATCAGCCCTCTCGCTCCTTCTTTCTCCGACAGCGTATATTGATGCACACTACTAAGACACTTAAACACTCCTTAGTTACCTCACGTTTAGACTATTATAAACTTACTCCCTTGCTGGTCTCCATCTGAATCATTTCTCTCCCTTTCAAGCTGTTCAACACTCTGTTGCATAGCTAATCTTCTGCCTTGTCATGCTCGTATTAAGTTACTTTATTGGCTCCCTATCCGTTTCCACATCCAGTTCAAACTTCTCCTGCTGAGCTATAAATGCATTCACTCTGCAGCTCCTCACTATCTTTCCTCTTTTCTCTCCCTACACCCCTCCTCAGGAACTCCGCTCTTCTGGCAAATCACTTTTATCTTTATCTTTATCTTTATTATAAAACTTTTTATACCGCCATGACCAAAAAGGCATACAGCGGTGTACAATAAAAAAAAAACAGGCTACTGAGAGAACAGAAAAGAACGCCAATTATTCATAAAAGAGACAGCAAAGATAGAAAAGGAAGAATAGAGAAACAGAGCAATCAACTGTGGGCAGGGGGGGAAGGAACATCAAAAGCAACACAGAAGAGGTGAGTTTTGAGGGAGGCCTTAAAAGTTTTAAAAGATGACTCCATGCGTAAAGTTGAGGGAAGAGAGTTCCAAAGGCGGGGGCCGAGAAAGAAAAAAGCAGAAGAGCGTGTTGATTCGAGGTGAGCCCGAGAAGGAGGTGGGAGAAAGAGGCGGTTAGCGTGAATCGACCGAAGCGTTCTAGAGGGACAGTGAAAACGCACCAGATCAGAGAGGTAAAGGGGAACACCAGTGTGGAGAGCTTTGTGAACAAAGATCAGAACTTTGTATTGAATACGGAAAGGGATAGGCAGCCAGTGTAAACGAATAAGAAGTGGAGTGATATGAGCCGTACGTGAAGAATTAGTCAGAAGACGAGCAGCAGTATGGTGAACCAATTGAAGACGACGAAGCTGAGAAAGAGGGAGGCCGGCCAGAGAAGCATTACAGTAGTCTAAACGCGAAACCACAAGAGAAAGAAGAAGTGTGGTCAGAGAAGAAAAGGAAAGAAAAGGCCGAATAGCACGGAGTTGACGCAGGGTATAGAAAGAACGTTGAACAATAGAAGAAACGTGCTCTTTGAAGGTTAAAGCTGAATCCAAAGTAACCCCAAGATAACGCATAGAAGAGACAAGAGGAATAGGCCCAACAGACAGAGAAGGAGCAAGAGTGGGAAGAGGAGCACCAGCAGTGAACCAGATGGCTGAAGTTTTGGACAGATTAACATGTAAGAAGTTGTCAGAAAACCAAGAAGAAACAGTGGCAAGACAGGCATTGAGGGGACCGATATCAGGGGAAAGAGGGCAAGTGTGATAGAGGAGAAGGATATCATCTGCATAATAGTACGCAGAGATACTGTGCCCTTCTCTTCTATTGCTAACTCCAGACGTCACTCCTTTCACCTTGCTGCTCCTTATGCCTGGAACAAACTACCCAAGTCTGTACATCTGTTACCTTCTCTGACCCTTTTCAAATCTAGACTGAAAACCCACCTCTTCACTGCTGCTTTCGGATCTTAACTCACCTGATCTCCTTTGTTTCCTTACCACGTCCCCTAGATATATCCCATTCTACACCTACTAGACTATCTCAGACATCCAAAACCACTGCCTGGGGCTGCATCTCCACCTGCATACTATGGACATACCTAAGAAACTTCTGGATTTGATTTCATAATCTAATGACATGCAAATAGCTACAGATCATATGACCAACTGTTGCTCATAGGCTCCTATACTACAGGCAGATTGCTCTTTTCACATAGCCTGCCCTAAAGGCCCTATGAGGGGAAAAATATAATCTGCATATTACTTTGTACTGAAGCTCTCTCAATGCAGCATTAGAAACCAACAGTGGATTTCCTGGGTCCTCTTACATAATGGTTTATGGACTTTTCATCCAGGAACTTGTCCAAACCTTTTTTTAAATCCAGCTACACTAACGGTTTTTACTACATTTTCGGGTAACGAATTCCAGTTTGATTACGCGCTCAGTGAAAAAATATTTTCTCCTATTAGTCTTAAATGGTCTATATTGTATCTTCATTGCATATCCTCTAATATTTCTACTTTTTGATGGCGTAATCAACCGGTCTAGGTTAACTCGTTCCACCGCATTCATTATTTTATAGACCTCCAATATATCTCCCTTCAGCCGTCTCGTTTCCAAGTTGAAGAGCCCTAACCTTTTAAACGACTTGTAGCGCTATACAAATGCTCAGTAGTAGTAGTAATAGTAGGTAGCTCTTCAGTGCAGCTTTTTCAGCTCTGCTATATCTCCAAGTTACAATGTCCTGTTCAATGTAATTTCAGTTTGTTCAATGTAAACCGCACGATGCAGAATAGTGCGGTATATAAGAGAATGTAAATAAATATATCTTTTTTAAGATACGGTGACCAGAATTGCACACAATATTCAAGGTGCGGTTGCACCATGAAACAATAGAGAGGCATTATAATATACTTTGTTTTATCCTGCAAGACCTACCTAAATCTACGCTTAATCCATTACAGCTTGCTATGAATGCAGCAGCTAGATCACTATGCGGAATTACAAGGAGACAACACATAACCCCCATTCTAATGGAGCTTCACTGGCTCCCAATAATTTGTAGATTATCTTATAAAACACTTCTTATGACCTTCAAAGCGTTCCATAATATTTCACCTCCTTCAATCTCTGATCTACTCATTCATACCCAAAACAACAGATCAAGAAGATCTACAACTGAAAATACTCTAGTGATTCCAAATAAATTAGTAAAATGTACTCAAACTACCATTAGCAGATCATTTTCATCCTTTGCTCCAAGGTGCTGGAATAAGCTTCCATTAAACATCAGATTGATAAAAGATATATCACAATTTAGAAAAGCTTTAAAAACCCACCTTTTTTCACAACACTTCTCTTACATCAATATTTCCCCCCTCTCACCCCATTATCTCAACTCAGCAATAATAGTTAAATGATGATGTTAGACGTTCCACCTTATGATATTTCACTGTATATACCTGCTTTGTTAAATGTTATTTATGACATGTCTCTATACCCACTCAAGATCTCTAGTCTTATGTAATTGCTTTTATTTAATTATTTATATGCTATTCCCCAGTTAATCCTTGTTTTATTCCCCTGTTACCTGTAACTTGGACAAGTTCTCTAAATCTGAGTGTATTTTGTTTAATGTAAACCGCACTGATGTCAAATAGCGCGGTATATAAGAGCTGTTAAATAAATAAATAAATTCTCCATTCCTTTCTTTATGATTCTTAGCATTCTCTTTGCTTTTTTGGCTGCTGCTGCACATTAGGCAGAGGGTTTCAACGTATTATCCACGATGACAAGTAAATCCTTTTCCTGAGTGGTGGTTCCTAATGTGGAGCCTTGCATCGTGCAACTATAGTGAGGATTGTTCTTCCCTAAGTGCATAACTTTCCACTTGACTACATTAAATGTCATCTGCCATTTGGATGCCCAGTCTTGCAATTTATCAAGGTCCTCTTACAGTTTTATACATCCTCTTGTGTATTAACTTTGAATAAGTTGGTGTCATCTGCAAATTTGATCCCTCATTCCAATTTCCAGGTCATTTATAAATCTGTTAAAAAGTAGAGGGCCCAGCACAAATCCCTTGGGTACTCTGCTATTCACCTTTCTTCATTGAGAAAATTAGCCATTTGACTCCACACTCTGTTTTCTATCTTTTAACCAGTTCCTAATCCACACTAATACATTGCTTCCAGACCAAGACAAACCACTCATCTGGGCAGCAGCAAAATGGGATAGTGTTGACGGCGGAGGATCACATTTTTGTGACAATGGCAACACCACCAAACTTAAACTGCGCGGAAGAAAGGCCCGGCAATCTACTTCTGTATCTTGCCATGAAAACCCAATGGATAGTTAAAACAAATCAAATTGTGCTATGGTGCTGGAAGATGAGACCCCCAGGTCGGAAGGCACTCAACTAGCTACTGGGGAAGAGCTGAAGACTTTCCACTAGAGGACAGCAACCTTGGGCCGGAAGGACTGGGGTTTCTAGTCCCACAGGTGCTCCTTGTGGTCTTGGGCAAGCCACTTAACCCTCCATAGCCCATGTTCCCTGTAAAATAGTTATCTCCAAGTTATAATGCCCTGTTCAATGTAATATCAGTTTGTTCAATGTAAACCGCACTGATGCAGAATAGCGCGGTATATAAGAGAATGTAATAAATAAATAAATAAAAAGCCAGCATTTATGATGTGGTTGGATCAAAGCCCTCGGGAAGTCTGACTGCTGATGTAGTTGCGCATGAAATGCGAGTCAGAAGCTGTAAAGATGTCTTATACATTGGAACATGGAACGTACGAAGCATGAACCAAGGGAAGTTGGAGGTGGTGTAGGGGTTAAATGCGAGGTTAAGTATTAGATAAGTGTCAAGAGATTATTTTAAGGGTTAAGGGTTCCTGGTTCATAATCACTCAATGGCTGCTCTGAATCTCTAAAAAATAAAGAACAGCAGCCAGGCTGCTATATCATGTGGACAACACTTGGGCCAGTACAAGAAGAAACCCAGCACAAGAAAAACCATATAAGGAAATATCATGAGGCCCAGTAGGTGTAGGTCTGAACTGGAAAGTCCAGACATAGGCCTACAGGGGCAATGTGCAAAGGAGCACGTACACAGGAAACCAGAAGCTGGCAACATATATGCTAGGCCTTTTGCCCTGAAGAAAGCAGGTGGCTGAACGATAGTTGATAAGTATAAGAGAGAGAGGGGGGCCAAAGGGGGATTTTTGCAACAGGAACTAAGGGGAACAAAAAAGGCAATAATAAGAAATAAGAAGGGAGGGGGGAGAAGACATAGGAGGGATAGATCTGGGACTGTATGCATAAACGGAAGCAAAGAAAAGTATATATGTAGTATGCTGTTTATATTCGTGGGAGGAGACATTCTGGAGATGCCTAGTGCTCGATAGAACTCTCTTCCCCACACTCTTGCCTGTATTGGTCATCAGTTATCTAATAAACAGAGACTCTGATTGCACCTGTACTGACTTTTGGATCTGATCATTACAGGAAACTAGTAATAATTAGGTTGTGGTCTATTTTGTGAGTAACAGGGTCTCACAGTGGTCAAGAATGAAATGGAACGTATACAACTTGATCTGTTGGGTGTCAACGAACTGAAATGGACTGGCATCGGGCACTTTGCATCAGATGATCACATGGCTACTATGCTGGAAATGAAAGACAATGAAGAAATGGTGTTGCATTTATAATAAAGAAGAAACTTGCAAGAACTGTAATGAAATACAATGCAGTCAGCGAACGCTTAATCTCTATTCGTCTACGAGGATTGCCTATCAACACAACTATAATTCAAGTATATGCCCAAACAACAGCTGCAGAAGAGGATGAAATTGAAGAGTTCTTTGAACAAATACAAGCTGAAATTGACAGAACATGCAAACAGGATATCCTGATAGTCATGGGTGACTGGAACGCAAAAGTTGGTAACAAAGAAGAAGGCAAAGTAGTTGGAAAATATGGACTTGGCAAAGAAATGAAGCTGGAGAAAGACCAACGATCTATTCATCTCAAACACCTTCTTCCAGCAACACAAGCGGCGACTGTACACATGGACTTCACCCAATGGATTGTATAAAAATCAAATTGACTACATCTGTGGAAGTCAATGATGGAAAAGTTCTATAACATCAGCAAAGACAAAACCTGCAGCTGACTGTGGTACAGATCATCAACTACTAGTATGCAAAATCAAGCTAAAGTTGAAAAAGAGCAAACCACTCATGAATGCAGCAAAATATGACCTTGAGAATATACCACTGAAATTTAAAAACTTCCTGCAAAATCGATTTGCTGCTTTAGATACAAATGACAGAGCTCCGGAAGAGTTATGGAATGACATCAAGAAGGTTGTGTTATAAGAAAGCGAGAAGTCTCTACAAAAGGTGAAAAAGCAAAAGCGGCCAAAATGGATGACGGAAGAAACTCTGAAAATTGCCCAGAAACGCAGAGAAGCTAAAGCCAGAGAAGAAAGAAAGACAATCGCAGAACTCAACAGAGATTTCCAACATGCAGCAAGACAGGACAAGGAAAAGTACTACAATGACACTTGCAAGGAAATAGAAGCAGAAACTATTAGAGGAAGAACAAGATCGGCTTTCCTAAAGCTACGAGAGTTAAAGAAAAAGTTCCAGCCTCGAATTGGAATGTTACAAGATGCTCAAGGTTCTATGTTGAATGATGCTGAGAAGATCAAGAAAAGGTGGAAGGAATATACAGCGTTTTTATATGATAAAGATCAAGTGGACCAACAGCCGTTTCAACCTGTACCTTATGATCGGGAACCATTGGTGATGAAAGAAGAAGTTGAAGCAGCATTGAAAGCCTTATCAAAGAACAAAGCACCAGGCATTGATAGCATTCCTATAGAAGTATTGCAGCAATCTGATGCAGCTGTTACCATACTTACAAGGCTCTGCCAAGAAATATGGAAGACAACATCATGGCCAACTGACTGGAAAAGATCTGTGTTTATACCAATACTAAAGAAAGGTGATCCAACTGACTGTGGAAATTATCGAACAATCGCTCTGATCCCACATGCCAGCAAGATTCTACTGAAGATTATTCAAAAGAGACTACAACCATACCTGGAACAAGAACTACCTGAAGTGCAAGCAGGTTTCAGGAAAGGGCGAGGAACAAGAGACATCATTGCGGATGTGAGATGGATCCTTGAAAAGACAAAAGTATACCAAAAGGATATCTATTTGTGCTTTATCGACTATAGCAAGGCTTTTGACTGTGTAAACCATGAGAAACTCTGGGCCACATTAAGAAGCATGGGTATACCAGAACAATTGATCGTTCTCTTGTGCAATCTGTACATTGATCAAGAAGCAACAGTTTGAACGGAACAAGGAGAAACAGAATAGTTTAAAATAAGCAAAGGTGTAAGACAAGGCTGCATACTTTCCCCCTACCTGTTTAATTTATATGCAGAACAAATCATCAGAGAAGCAGGATTGTATGAAGACAACAGAGGTTTGAAGATTGGTGGAAGACTCATCAACAACCTTCGCTATGCTGATACCACATTACTGGCTGAAAGTGAAGATGATCTGAAACATTTGCTTCTCACAATCAAAGAACATAGTCTCAAAATGGGCCTGCGCCTTAATGTAAAGAAGACAAAGATCATTACAACTGGCATGATCAACAGGTTCATTGTTGAAGGAGAAGAAATTGAAATTGTGAACAACTTTAACCTACTTGGATCAACTATCAATAAAGAAGCAACAAGCAGTCAAGAAATCAAACGACGCATTGCTCTTGGCAGAATGGCTATGAAAGACCTAGATAAGATTCTCAAGAGCAGAGATGTCTCTCTCCATACAAAGATTCGACTTGTACAAGCCATGGTATTTTCAATAACATCATATGGATGTGAAAGCTGGACAGTGAAAAAGACACAGGAAGAAAATTGATGCCTTTGAATTATGGTGCTGGCGGCGAATACTGTGTATACCATGGACTGCCCGAAGAACAAACCAGTCGGTACTATAGGAGATGAAACCTAAGCTTTCTTTAGAAGCTCAGATGACAAGACTTCGACTTTCATACTTTGGACACATCATGCGAAGAGAGAGATCATTAGAGAAAGACGACATGCTTGGCAAGATGGTCAGCGCAAAAGAGGAAGGCCAGCAATGAGATGGATCGATACAATAACAGCAGCTACGGGTACCAGTCTGTTAACAATGAGCCGCCTGACTGAAGACCGAACACAATTTAGGATAGCTATCCAGAGGGTCACCATGAGTTGACTCCGACTCGACGGCACTTAACAACAACATCATTGCTTCCTATCCCATGGCTTTTTACTTTCTCCAAGAGTCTCTCATGAGGGATTTGTCAAAGGCCTTTTGAAAATCAAGATAACCAGCTCAACTTTGTCTACTTGTTTATTCATACCTTCAAAAAATATAACCAGTAAGCAAGACAAGACTTTGCTTTGCGGAATCCATGTTGGCTTTCTCATATTAAGCCATGACGATCTACATGTACAGTAATTTTATTCTGTATAATGGTTTCTACCATTTTGCCAAGTACTGGCATCAGGCTCACTGGGCTATAGTATTTCAGTTCACCCCTGCAACCCTTTTTAAAACATTGGTGTTACATTGGCCATTCTCCAATCTTCAGGTACTACAGATGGTTTTAATGATGGTTCACAGATTACTAAAAGTAGATCTTTAATCTAATATTTCAGTTCTTTCAGCACCCTGGGATGTATGCCATCCAGTCCAGGTCATTTGCTACTTTTCAGTTTATCAAATAGTTATAGTACATCTTCCCAGTTTATTGAGATTTGTTTCAATTCTTCCAATATATGACCTTTAAATTCCATTTCAAGCAAGGGTAACTTCCCTACATCTTCAGTAGATACCGAAGCAAAGAATTAATTAAATCTCTCCGCTATGGCCTTGTCCTCCCTTAGTGCCCCTTTTACCCGTCTGTCATCTAATGGTCCATCTGACATTCAGAGTTTTTTTGCTATAGATGTTCTTTAAAATGTTTTAATTATGTGTTTTTTGCTTCCACAAGCATCTTTTCAAGTTCTCTTTTTGCTTGTCTTGTCAGTGCCTTGCTGCTTATATTTCATGTTTTTGTCATTTTGCTCCTTTTTCCATATCCTGAAAGATTCTTTTTTGGATACATCATCTGTAACCATGCTGACATCGTTTTGCCTTCCTTCCACCTTTCTTAAAGCATGGAATACGTCTGGTCTGGACTTCCAAAATAGCATTTTTAAATAGCGCCATAGCTTGAAGTAAAACTTTAATCTTTGCAGTTGCTCCTTTTAGTTTTTTCTTAACTTTTTTCCTCATATTATTATAGTCTCCCTTTTAAAAGTTAAATGTTAGCATAGTGGATTTCCTTGCTGTCCTCTCCCCATTTATTAAATCAAATTTTATCATGTTATGGTCAATATTGCCAAGTGGCTCCAGCACAGTTATCTCTTGCATGAGATCCTGTGTTCGACTAAGGATTAGGTCTAAAATAACTTCCCCTCTTGGTTCATGAACCAGCTGTTCCATGAAGCAGTCATTTATTTCATCAAAGAAACTTTATCTCCTTAGCATGTCTTGTTGTGACATTGACCCAGTCTGTACCAAAGTAGTTGAAATCACCCATTTAATTATCATTGTGTTGTAACTTTTGTTATCTTCCCTGATTTCTTTTAGTATTTCTTCATCCATCTGTTGATTCTGGCTAGGCGGACGGTAGTATACCCCCATAGCTATTCCTATCACCTTTTTACATGGTATTGCTCTCCATAGAGATTCTACAGTGCCTTTTGTTCCCTGCAAAACCTTTATCCTGTTTGATTCAATGCCCTCTTTACCAGAGCACAACCCCTCCACTAACGATCTACCCTACCATTCTGATATAGTTTTGTATCCAGTTATCACAGTGTCACAGTGGTTGAACTTCTTCCAGTATGTCTCAAAGATGCCAATTATATCTTACCTTTCCTTTAGTGCTAATATATTCTAACTCTCCCATCTTATTGTTTAGAATTCCAGTATTTGCATACAGGCATTTGAAGGTTGTCTTTTATTCATATTAACAATCTGGTCATCAGTCATCAAGGATAATTTGGAATCGTTTAGCTCTGTCTGCTCTTTGCTTAAAGGCATCTTCGTTACATGTACTTTTATTGGAACCTCTCTATCGGGGTGCCCTAACTTCCATCTTTTGTTAGTATCCTTCCGAACCATGCGCTCTGTCTGCTTTCCCCCATTATCTAGTTTAAAAGCTGCTCTCTCTCTTTTTTGAAGGATATAGCGTTATTAGAAAAGGTTCAGAGAGGAGCCACCAAAATGGTAAAGGGGATGGAAGGATACTCCTATGAAGAAAGGCTAAAAAGGTTAGGGCTTTTTAATCTGGAAAAGGGACGGCTGAGGGGAGATATGATAGAAGTCTATAAATTAATGAACGGAGTGGAACGGGTAAACGTAGATTGATTGTTTACGTTTTCAGAATATAGAAAGACTTGGGGACATGCAATGAAGCTACAGGGTAAACTATTTAAGACTAATAAAAGAAAATATTTTTTCACTCAACGTGTAATCAAACTCTGGAATTTGTTACCGGAGGATGTAGTAAAGGCTGTTAGTGTAGCTGGGTTTAAAAAATGTTTGGACAAGTTCCTGGAGGAAAGGTCCATAAACCATTATTAAGAAGGGACCCAGGATATCAATGCTTGACCCAGTACAAGCATTGTGGAACCTGTGTCTTTTGGGGAAACTGCTAGGTACGTATGACCTAGATTGGCCACTGTTGGAAACAGGATGCTGGGCTTGATGCACCTTGGTCTGACCCAGTATGGCATATCTTATGTTCTTATGTTCTGTAATGCCAGCAGCCGGGTTCCACCCTGGTTAAGGTGGAGCCCATCCTTTCAGAAAAGCCCCCCTCCCATTCCTTAGAATGTTGCCCAGTTCCTATCAAATATGAATTCCTCTTCCTTGCTCCATCATCTCATCCACTCTGGAGCTCCGCCTGCCTTTTGGGTCCAATGCGTGGAACAAGAAGCATTTCTAGATTTCTGGAAGTTCTGGATTTCAGCTTTCTACCTAAAAGCCTAAATTTGGCTTCCAGAACCTCCCTTTTACACTTTCCTATGTCACTGGTAGCAACATGTACTAAGACAGCAGGCTCCTCCCCAGCACTATTTGAAACCTTGTCCAGGTGGCACATGAGGTCCGCTACCTTTGCACCAGGCTGGCAATCCTCAGTCCACCAGCCGCCCAGTTATCTACATGCCTAGTGATTGAATCACCATCTATAACAGCTGTCCTCACCCTTCCCTCATGGCCCTAGAGAAATCTCCTTGGTGTGAGAGGGTTTTACATCCCCTGGAGGACAGTTCTAGTGTTGCTCCGTCTCAGATCCGGTCCCGTCTCATCTGTCTCCAGGTCCTGCAGGCAGGCGTCTGGTAGTCACTCGGGATAGTTTCTCCAAATAGGTTAGTTTTGCACATACCATGGCAGTTGTAAACCTCAATTCTAAGCCAGGGTATATGGAATATGATCTTAATCTCTCAAATTTACTGCTAATGCTTGGCGTAATACTTGCATCATGCCAAAGAGAGCTTCCTGCTGGAGTTCATAAGATGTAACATGCATGGGTAGATTGTCAAGATGTGCTTGGACATTCTTCTTTATCAGGCCTGTGTCTCCCAGTACAATGGGAAATATTTCTTTATCTTTCTGCCACATTTTCTTGGTCTCTGATTGCATTTCTTGATACTTAAAGATCTTCTCCCTCTCCACGCGATTCACAGAATAATCACTCGTTACCAACACTTCCATTATCAGTGCCATTCTGGTGATCTTCTCCTTTACAACTATGTCAGGTTTCTTGGCATCCAGTTTCGTATCTGTCGGTATGGGAATGTCCCAGGTGATCATAACCTCTTCATTCTCTGTTATTCTCTTAGGGTCATGATACCAGTGCTTTTCAGGGACAGTGATGTTGTATTGTTTACAGAGTTTCCAGTGCAGAAGGCATGCTACTTTGTTGTGCCTTTCTGTATAGAAAGTTTCCGCCATCAGAACTTCACAGCCTGCTATTAGGTGAGTCACTGTTTCCAGCTCTTTCTTACAGAATCGGCATATGTCTGTTGCACCAATTTTTTCAGTATATTCGCCATAAACCATCTCGTCTGTAATCCGCTGTCCTGGGCTGCAGCTATCAATCTTTCATCCTTTGGTTTCAGTCTACCTCTCTTCAACCATTCGTGTGTCCTTTCAGGTTCCTCCGATGCTCTTTCTGGCTTAGTCCGCTCTCAAAGAAGAGTCCAGGAACCACCCTTTATGGCCTCTCTTAGCAGGGAGGTCTATCTCTATTTGTATGTTAGGGTATGTTAGGGTGAATGAACCAATAGTCCCAAAGTCCACGTTTGGTGGGATCCCTTCCCACGCTGGGGTCTGGCCTCCTCCCCCCTTCTGGGCAACTGTCCCCTCCCCAGGTCCAAAGTAGCCCTCACCAAGATCCTTTGTATCAACACACAATGTGAATACAATGCAAATTAGGTCAGAAATATGCAAATGACTTCTTCCCAATGTCCTTTTGTTTACAAATATACATGTCTCATATCACAATAAATTCCCCCCTTGTAAGTCTCGGATTCAGCCGGGATGCGTCCCAAATATAGAATTAGCTGGATGCCCCGCCACCTCCCACAAAGCTGCTTGTTGCTACTACCATCCCAAGTCTGGCGGGTTATCCACCGGCTGAATGTCCATGGGGGTCTCTTCAGGGAATAGCTGTTGCTCATTTCCCAGCTTCATCTTCTCCTCCTGCTGAGGGTCCACTCGATCCTCCCCAAGGGGGTCAATCGCCATGAGGGTCTGGGCCTAGTCCTTCACCTCCTTTTCCACCTCCCTCTCATCCCAGGTGTTGTCAGGGAGCCGAGCCATATGTCTCCTGGCTGGGGAGGGAGCAGGGGTTTGGGCCCTTCCTCTGCCCGTGGGTGTCCTCATCCACTGCTCTAAGAGGCCCCTCCTAGACGGGTCCATGCCTCCAGAGCAGGGACTGGCTGTGGTCCCCTGGGACTCCGGCAGTGACGGGACATACACCCCATCACACCTAGCTACAGGATCACTACCTGCCACTCCAAGGTGATGCTCTTCTTTTCCGCGACTTCTCTCTCTTCCATTGCAATGGAGGTGCTGTCAGAGTGGATGTGGGACTTTACTACTGTGCCCCTGTAGGTTTTGTCTATATATCTGTCTGCCTTCACTACTTCCAAATCCGCAGCCTTCAGAGATCTGACTTATTTCCCAAGAACAAAGAGCTCCTTGCACCTAGTGCACACGTAAGACCTCTCAGAAACTGGAATAAAATCATACATTGGACACTCGGTGCAAAAGACTGGCTAGCCCCTTTATCACTGCTGGACTGCTGTCTGCATATTAGTTTTAAAGATTTGTTTAGTTATTTAAGTTTTTATTTAAAGTTGCTAGGGAAATGGGGATACTTGTGCCAATGTGACTATACCTAATAACTATGTTCACCCTAAGATGAATATCAGGGCCTTAATTAATATATTTCTGATGAGGTTGACCAGTTAAACCTGGAAGTGAATTAGACCACCTCTTTCCCCTTAATAGGTTTAAGAGCCTATAATCTAAGATTATGCCCGGAGTGAGTGGCAATCAGGGAGTGTGGATGAGAAAACACTGGCTTGCTGCACAATGCTCTGACTTTGTGAAACACAGAACTTTAAAATAAACACAGATTTTATTAGCTAAAACCCAAAGAACTCCCTTTAACACAAGAATCTCAGAAATTCCCAGCAGGTAAATACAAGTGCAGATTCCTTCCCAGCAAGAACAGCTTCTCTCAGTAGTCCTTCAGACTAGAAAAGACCTTTATCTCCAGGAACAAGCAGGAATGAGTCTTCACATATGGGTACGTCGGTACCGACGGAGCCTGCACGGGAATGCTCCCCAGCATCCAATCAGAAAGCTTTTGGGAGCATCCACCGCGCCTGCGCACTGCCTTCCTGCCTTTTCCACTGCCTCTCTTCAGTTTTCGATTTTCCGCGGAGCCGGCAGGACGCCCTCCTGTCACCGCAGAAACATTTTTCTTTATATTCTTTATTTCTTGTTTTCTCGTGGTCGCGGCTGTTTCTCCCGCCGCCACCGGTACCGCTGGTGGGTTTTTCTTTTCTTTTTCTTAAACTCAGGGAGATTTTTCCCTCAGTTTCTGCCTTAAATTTTTTGGGCCTGCAAGGCCTCTCCATCATGGAGCCTTCTTCCCCTAAGAAGTGCCTTCACTGTGGAAACACAGTTTTCTTTTTAGACTCCAGTGCCTGGTGTCTAACCTGTTTGGGTCCTGACCCTTTTTCCCCTGAACAATCAGGCTGCGAATCTGTGAGAAGAACTTCCCTCTTTCGAATTTCCCTCGATACCGTTTTCCCTCCTGGAGTGAGGGCACCGGCCTTTTCTTCTCTACAGGATCAGGTAACCCACAAACAGTCTGTCAAGACTAGCCAATCCTTGAGTGGTAAGTCTCATGCCCAGCATGATGACGGCTCCGGCCTTGCCCTCAAGTCCCCATTGGCATTAAAACCCCGGCGGGAGTCTCCGAGCTCCAAAGCATTTCAGGGGTTTCAGGTTGTTCCTGGGGCTCACCCCTCACAGAACATACCTGAGCCATGCTTGGTGGTGGCATCCGCTTCGAGCGGTACCGATACATCGGCATCGGTGTTGAGTACTTCACTCTTCACCACGGATCGTCATCTGGCGTCCTCGGTACCTTCGGGACCGATCGATACGTCCCAGATTGACTTTCCTGTATCTGAGCCATGCTCGGTGGTGGCATCCTCTTCGAGTGGTACCGATTCCCCGGCATCGGCATCGGTGTTGAGTGCTCTACTCTTCACCAGGGATCGTCATCTGGCGTCCTCGGTACCTTCGGGACCGATCGATACGACCCAGATTGACTTTCCTGTATCTGAGCCATGCTCGGTGGTGGCATCCTCTTCGAGCGGTACTGATGCATCTGCATCGGTGTTGAGTGCTCCACTCTTCACCAGGGATCGTCATCTGGCGTCCTCGGTACCTTCGGGACCGATCGATACGACCCAGATTGACTTTCCGGTGTCGGCAACATCGCCAATACCACCACCGACGTCGGTACCCTCTAGACATGCATCGATAGACTCGCTCCCTTCGATGCCGAGTCTAGAATCGATATCTAGTCTAGATGACTGGGTACCGACGCGTCTCGGAACCAACCCTTATCGTTTCCGGATACGAAGTACCGAGGATATTCACCAAGCGTTTCTGGTCACCTCGGTACCGCTTGAGCAGCCTCCGATGACTGTTTCGACAGCGTTACCGTCTCCGATTCCGACTCAGCTACCGGTATCGATGTCGGTTCCTGCAGTTGCACCGGTACCATTGATCCTTTCTATGCCTAGTTTGGAATCGATACCTGGCATGGACGATGCAGTACTGACTGCCTCACATCGTGACTGCCAGTACCACTATCCATCTAGTGGGGTTCCTTTTTGGCACCAGACCAGTACATCCTCGGGTCCTCAGGCTGCTCCTTCAACCTTACCCTACCCAGGGATAGTTCCCATTGGAGATCCTTCTTTTTAGAAATTTCTCCTTGACATGGCAACCTTTCTTGCTATTCCTATCCCTGGCTGTGATCCCACTCGAGGCTCTCCTGCAGAAAAGGAAAATATAATGCTTTCTTTACATCATTCTTTGCAGGATCTTCTTCTGAGAATGTGGGAATCACCTTTAAGGGTTCCCTCACCTTCTACAGCAATTGATATTCTGTATCAGGTGCCCCCCTCTCCAGGATTTCAAAAAACTCAACTTCCCCATCATTCCATTGTAGTGGAATCAGCAATGAGGAAGGTAAAAAGCAAGAAGAAACATTCTTCTTATCCGCCAGGTCGTGCATTTAAAGCACTTGATGCCGTTGGACGTCAAACCTTCCAAACGCCGACGATATAATGTTTTACCTCCCATTTAAAATCCCACACCCTCCACTACAACAAATAACAGAATGTTTTAAAGAACTAACAATATGGCTCAGCGATCAGAACCTACACATTAACTTCTCAAAAACTGATGTACTATATATTACTAAAAACCAAACATACACACCTCCAAGCACCATCACACTTGATAACCATGAGATCAACATAAAACAAGAAATAAAATACCTAGGTGTGATACTTGACAATAAGCTTAACATGGATTCACACATAAAATATCTAACAAAAAACATACACTACAAACTTAAGACCTTGAGACAACTAAGACCTTTAATTCACTTACAAGACTTCATAACCATAATTCAAGCTATCATAACCCCACATTTTGATTTTGCAAATTTAATCCTTAATGGCATCACAAAGCAAAACATTAAAAAGATACAACTAACTCAGAACATAGCAGCAAGGATAATAATGAATATAAGTTCAATCGAACATATCACACCGATCTTGGCTGAACTCCATTGGCTACCTATTCACAGCAGAATAAAATACAAGATTCTACTAACTACATTTAAACTAATAAATAACTTAGCGCCATCAGTACTCAATACACTCATCAATTTAGAAATAGATAAAAGATCACAAAGGAGTAGATACACAAACACTATTACAGTACCAAAAGACTACACAAAAGCTAGAAAACAAACCAACATGAGAGCCTTCTCTCATTCAGCACCTATCCTCTGGAATAACCTTCCTGACAACATTCGCCTACTATCAGACATAAAGGAATTTAGAAAAAAACTGAAAACCCATTTATTCTCATTACACTATAACAAAGGAGCAGAAACTAGCCAGACTACACAAAGAGACACAGGTTAACTAGCAAATACAACCATTATACAACCATTATATAACTACGTGCCTTGAAGATTAAATTAATGTTTACACCTACAAGCGATATATGATAATTGTAAATATCTACTATGTACATATGTTCTAATAGTTTAACGTTCTAATAATTTACTGTTTAAATATTATACTGTTACCTGTACCTAGTTCACCTGTTCTATGTAAAATGACTTGGTATGATACTACCCATACCATATAACATAATGTTCATTGTAAACCGCACTTGATACTTGTGAAAGAGCGGTATAGAAATAATTGTTAAATAAATAAATAAATAAACATCTATGCTGGCATCAAGGATTATCTCTTATATTTTTTATATGAGTCTGTCTCTCCAGGAGGTCACAAAGAAATTATCTCTTTTGACTCCTTTTCTATCAGAGCCTAAGGCTGCAGACTATTCCTTGCTTCTTAGTCATAGCCAGAATATCTCTTGGTTTCTTTCTCGTGCTTCTCTAGACTCTTTTGAGTCTGTTAGCAGATCCTCTGCTATTGCCATAGGAGCACGTCGTAGAGCCTGGCTCCAAGCTTCAGACTTGAGCAGATGGGCACAACACACACTGGGTAATTCTCCTTGTACTGGAGAAAATCTCTTCAATAAGGAGGCTTTACGTCAGGTTGCTCATTGCTCCAATAACTTCCCTGGTTCTAAGGACCATCCTAAGCCGCCGCCTTCCCCAGGAGGTAGGAAATGTCCTACCAAACCTTCTTTCCTTAAGAAAAGAAGGTTTCACTCTTCTCCTGCCCATCATTCAGAGGTAACCAAGCAGAGGACACCTCGTCCTAGTCTGAAGAATCCAAACTCTAGCCAGTCTCAGCATACCCAGCAACCATAGGTTCTTGAAGGTTGCAACCTGCAGTTAACTTCTTAGCAGAAGTTTGTTCACTGTTTTTTCTTTAAAGCTCTACACGTGGCTAAGCTGTCAGGATATTCTTGTCCATGGGTTACAGATTTCTCCTCTTCTTCCTTCCAAGAAGAGAAGTTAACAACTATCCCATGATAGTTTCTGTCCCAACATGAACATTTTTTCCTTCAGCTGACTCACCAGATGGTAAGTCACCCTTCAGTTACCTGTTGTCTCTACCCTCTCATCCAGGGTTTCCCTGAATGGGTGGTACCATACTGAACAGCTTCTCTGGCCTTTCATCTAGTGTAGAGTTTTTTCCTTGAATAAATTCTCTGGACAGCTTATCAGACAGGGACAGGAATTTTTTCCTCGCCCTTTGTCTGTTCTCTCTGTTTTCCACAGAAAGATTCTCTCTGCTGTCTCTTTTAGCTTTTGTTCATGCAGGAGTTCCAGTGATTAAACTACTGGTACTTCTTACAAGTTCCACTCTGTCTTCCACTACTTTTGTCTAGCCTTAGCAGTGATCCAAGACAGTCCTCATCTATCTTGGATAACCCTACTCACTTCAGGCTTCTCACATTATCTTCTTCCTGGCCATCTCCATTTCCTGGGATGTGGCAACACACCTGACCTACAGTCAGTTTTATCTCATGATTCTCCTGCATACTGCTCTCTGCAGTCCTCAGAGAAGCTTTCTACTATGGGCCCTTGCTAGAGAGCATTGAACTTTGTCTCTGATGGCTATTCTATATAGTAGAAAAAGCTTATCAGTCATTTTCCATGACTGTGAGGGTTCTCCACACCCTCTTGTCTCCTGTTATAATACAGGATATAAGCTTTTTCTGCCTGAATGTCCAAGAAGTTTCCCAATCCTGCAGGAATATGCTATTTTTTTCCTTACAGCTTGGCCTCATGCTATCCTACTCCTCATGGACAGCACATATTCTACTAGTAACGCATGATACCCCTGTGTCCCTCCAATGGGTCATCCTGGTATCTCCTTCTCTGCGTTTTTCTGTCCATTTACCATGTCAGAGTTCTACAGAACTCACGACTTGCTCTCTACAGACTGATATTATCCTCTGTTTTTCACGCAACCATCCTGGTTATTTCACTGGATAGCATTCCTGCACCCTCTTAGCCCGGAGGAATAGATTCTCTATATATCTTTTCAAGTAGGTTCCACCTTCTTGTAAATAGATGAATCTTTCTCCTTCACATTTCTCATGTGAATGTTCTTATGGGGCTTAGTTGCAGACATGTACCTTCAGTCTTACATATTCATGTATGTATATATCTCTATATATATTGTCTGAAAGCTGTGTGTGCATTAGTTATGCCCCTATATATCTATATCTATATATTTACACACACACACACACATATATATATATATATATATATATATATCTATATATATATATCTATATATCTATATATATATATATATATAGATATAGATAGATAGATAGATAGATAGATAGATAGATAGATAGATATAGATAGATAGATATAGATATATAGATAGATATATATATATAGATACATATATATATCCCTCTATATATGTATCTGTCAAGATGCTTTTTATAGATAGATATGTATTACATATTATCTCCCTAACTGTTTCCACCTTCCTAGGGGTTCCAGACAGTGGGCTGGCATATCTTCATACTGTCCCTCGGTATGTGGGGGCTGTTATGCACACAACCACTACTGTGGTACCAACAGCTTCCACTTTACTCTAGGTCTCGCTATCCCTGAAGCATCATGCTTCAATATCTTTCCTAACTCTCACCAGCTAGGAAAGGCAGTGTAGATCTCCAGTAGTTCTGAGGTTTTCAGCCCTTCACACATCTGTCCTCCTTGGGAATGCGGGTTCTTTTTCCATACCCTTTCTTCCCTCCAGGACTGGGCTACTTGTCTAAATCGGTCAGTCTTCCTCTTTTTCTCCTCAATTTTAATGACTCTGTAGCTAAAGGTTTTCGGCTTTTTTCCATAAAGCTTTCCACTGAAGACCTGCCGTTCGTATACTACCCCAGTTGACACCTGGGTCACCTACAAATTCCAGATTGGACCTTCACCCTCTCTGCTGTGAGGTCACCTTGAGGATCCTCTACTGCATCTCCAGTAGACTCCATCACACACTCTACTTCCTACAATCCAGTAGGTAAGATCCATTTGTGATTGTTCATTAAATAATTTAATGGTACTTATCATACATACCAAGGACTCCTCCCCTGTAGTCCTTAGCTTTGCTGTTTTTTCCCACAGTTACCTCTCTTTTCAACTCCTACCCTCCATCCCTCATGGGATGCCGGAGATCCATGTGTGGGAACTGCAGTCCTAATCCAGGGACACGGATTTTATGGGATCTCCCCCTGGCATCTATAGCTAGGAAGTCCCCATATGTGAAGACTCATTCCTGCTTGTTCCTGGAGATAGCACAGTTACTTATCTGTAACAGGTGATCTCTGGGAACAGCAGGAATAAGTCTTCACAACCCACCCACCTCCCCTAGGAGTTGTATCTATCTATCTATCTTCCTTTCCTCTTTCTCTCCTTTTGTCTCAACTATGAAACTCAACTGAGGAGAGGCAGTGGAAAAGGCGGGAAGGCAGTGCGCAGGAGCGGTGGATGCTCCCAAAAGCTTTCTGATTGGATGCTGGGGAGCATTCCCGTGCAGGCTCCGTCGGTACCGACGTACCCATATGTGAAGACTTATTCCTGCTGTTCCCAGGTAAGTAACTGCTTTCCTGAACCCCGGGGAGAAAATTTCCATTTCCATATAGGAGCAAATATATCGGATTCTTTGCCGACCACCCTTTCTTCTTGCACAGTTCCCACCGATGCATCTGCACCGACATAAGCAACACATTATCCTTCATTTTGGGAATCAACTAAAATTCTCATCTATGCAGAAGAAATTTTATTGCAAAGATCGAACTAAGTGTCCTTTTCTGCTTCAAGGGTGTATATTTGGTAGTATTAAGTAACCCCCGCTCGCTCTCATGTGTCCCCGTTTCTCCTCACTTTGCATTGGCTCCCGATCAAGTTCAGGTTTGTCTTCAAGCTGCTCATCATCGCTCACAGGGTTCTTTACACCGACACCCCCCAGTACCTGGCTAACATCATTCATCTCCAGCCCTCTCCCCGCCTTCTTCGTTCGTCCCACGGTAATTGCCTCTTCCTCCCTTCTCCTACTCAGGTCCACCTGGAATCTACCCACCGTTCCGCTTTCTTCTTCCTAGGACCTGCCCTTTGGAACTCCCTTCCCCCTTCTCCGCACCGAACTGTCCTACACTCGCTTCAAAGCTCTCCTCAAAACTCACCTTTTCTGTCAGGCTTTCGATCTTCCTCCCCCTGCTGATGGCGCCTCATCCCCTTGTCGTGCCCTCCATCCTCCATGATTCTTTCCCCTTCCCCTCTCCTCCCTTCTCCTCTCTCCCTCTTTTTCTCCTCCTGTCCCTTTTTGGGCCTTTTCTGTCCTCTATTTCACTATCTCTCTCTGTCCTATCGTTTTTTTGGCGTTCTTCTCTATATTTTGTTTCCAGCAGCTGACATTTTTGTTATTGTACACCGCCCCGATGCTTCGGCCTGGGCGGTCTATCAAGTGTTTGAATAAAGATAAAGATAAAACCTATCCTTTAGATGTCATAATGTGCAGGCAATATTATAGTTCTCTTAAGTTAGATAGTCCCATCCCCCTCTTTCTTCTGATATCATAAGAACATAAGAACATAAGATATGCCATACTGGGTCAGACCAAGGTCATCAAGCCCAGTATTCTGTTTCCAACAGTGGCCAATCTAGGTCATATGTACCTAGCAGTTTCCCCAAGAGACACAAGTTCCACAATGCTTGTACTGGGTCAAGCATTGATATCTTCGGTCACTTCTTAGTTTGTACTCTTGCTCTTGTCCCTTTCCACAAAAAGCCAGTCAAGGTAAAGCCACTTGGGAAATACCACCATCTTATATAATGCAATTGAACCACTCGACATTAGTGGCAGATCTTTCCACTTCCATCAACTGGGCACTTGTATCCTTAACCAAAGCAGTCACTGTGTATACAGTGGACTGCACGAACTATCCAGTACTAGAGGAGATCAAACGTTAGCTTTCCTTAGAAGCTCAGATGACAAGACTTAGACTTTCATACTTTGGACATATCATGCAAAAAGAGAGATCATTGGAGAAAGACATAATGCTTGGCAAGGTAGAAGGTCACTGTAAAAGAGGAAGGCCAGCAATGAGATGGATCGATACAATAACAGTAGCTATGGACACCACTCTATCAACAATGAGCCGCTTGGCTGAACACCGAACAAAGTTTAGGTCAACTATGCAGCGAGTCGCCAGGAGTCGAAACCGACTCAAAGCACTTAACAACAACAACAACATTCAAAGGCATTTACATGGTTTACAGATCTGCAAACCATGTAAATGCTGCTCAGTTGGATAACTGGTTAGCATTGGGGAGTGTTGAGGGCATTCTGGGACAGCACCCATAACTAACCAGGCAGCAGCGATATCGAGCCACTGCCCGGTTAGTGATATGCAGTGAAAGTCAGGTGCAGGAAACCCTGGCCTAACTTTCACTGCAGAAGCTAACTGGGCAATGGCTGAATATAGCCGCTGTCCAGTTAGCTTTTCAGCAGTCTGGGCAGACTAGATATTCTATGCTGGAGTCCGTATATGGCTTCAACATTGAATATCCGGGATTAAAGTACAGTGCTGGTTGCTAGCTGCTCTAGCAGCAGTAGCGACCAACACTGAATATTGGGCCCTAAGTATTTAAAGGCGTCCCCAGTCCATGTCAATGAAGAACTTCCCTCCCATCTCTCTTTGATAGTATTTAGAGTGGCCAGCGCTTCTGATTTGTCCAAATTAATGTAAGTCAGAGAAAATTCCATATTCACAAAACTCGAAGATCAGGATGTCCATTGAATGCTGCAGCTTTGCCAGATGCAACAATATGTCCGTGAATGCTGCTATACATAACTCCTTGTCCGCAATCAAAATCCCTCTCAGCTGAGGGTATGTACAAATTTGCTTAAGAGGCGCCAATGTTAATACAAGTAAGAGCAGAGAGAGAGAACAACCATGCCTTGTGCCCTGCTGCAGGGGGAAATCTGAGGAATATTTACCATTGACCAATACTACCCCCTGCGGGTCCGAGTACAACAGAAATTGGCCTCTTATTCCCACATGCTCCAACATCGCATACAGATAGTCCCAATTAACGCGATCAAAAGCTTTCTCTGTGTCAGAGCTTATAAGGAATGATGAAATACTCCATTTTGAACAATAATACATTGATGCCAGGATCCTATTGATATTTTTCACTATATGAACACTGAGTACAAAACCCACCTGTGAGTCCTTTATTTATTTATTTTATTTTATTTTTATTTATTTAACATTTCTTATATACTGCGCTATTCTCATCAGTGCGGTTTACAATGAACAGAATATTTGGACCACATTCGTCCTACTTTACATAAAACAGGAGTTTTAAACTTGGGTTAACTGGGGAAACTATATACATACATATAACATGTTTTACTGTCAGAGTTAGTTACAGCATGTTTGAAATCAACAAGGTGATGATGCATTAATGAATTGTATTATAATACTGATCAGCAGTCGTGTTGCAGCTAAGTAAAACATGTGTTATCAAGTGGCATAACTGGGTGAGTGTGTGGGTAATGAGATGAATCCTCATGCTGTGTAAAGTACAAAAGGAACAAGTAGTGTTTAATGGCTTTTCTAAATTGCTTGAGCTCCCTGATTGCTCTTATGTTAGAAGGGAGATTGTTCCAACACCTTGGTGCATAACTCATAAATGCTCTATTAATGGTTGATTGTTTAAGTTTCATGGATTCCCTAGGTATCACTAGAGTATTTTCTGTAAATGTTCTTCTGGCCCTGTTTTTAGGGGTGTGAGTGAGTAGATCAAAAATAGATGAGGGTGCTGTCTTATTGATGCTTTGAATGTAATGATGAAGGTCTTATATAGGATTCTGCAACTTATCGGTAGCCAATGAAGCTCCTTTAATATGGGCGTAATGTGGTCATTCCTTGATGCTCCATACAGGACACGAGCAGCTGCATTCATGGCCATCTGTAGCGGGTTTAGGGTGTTTTTTGGGAGGCCATGTAGTATTATATTAGCAAAGTCGAAATGTGGAGTTACTAAGGTTTGGAAGATAGTTCGGAAGTCGGGAGCTTCCATCATAGGTTTCAGATGACGGAGGGTTTTGATTTTGAAGTATATAGATTTTACTGTTCGTTTGATGTGGTCTTTGAAATCCAAGTGTTGGTCCAATATTACGCCTAGGTAGCGTATATTGGATTTTACCGCAAGTTCTGCATCCCCGACTTTTAGTGTTGATGGTGGGGAGAAATCTTTGTTCCGAGTGATAATTAGCACTTCTGTTTTTTTGAAATTTATACGTAGATTCATAGTGAGGAGCCAGTCCGTTATTGCATTGAAGCATTTGATTAAGATTGTGAAGTCTGGACATGTAACTGTTACAGGCGTGAATAACAGTACGTCGTCAGCATACATGAGACAGGATATGCCGAATGAGCGAGTTATGTCACATATTGGTTGCATATAGATGTTAAAAAGTAGTGTTGATAATGAAGAGCCTTGTGGCACTCCCTGTCTTTGTTGGAAGGGTTCTGATATCTTGTTGCCAATCTGTACTTTTTGCCATCTGCCTTGAAGGTAGGATTTGCACCAGTCCCATGCGCGATCCTGGATTCCCTTTGCTTGGAGTCTCATCAGTTCGTGATCTAGACTAGAAAGGGTAGACATGAGACTTGACTATTGCAATATTGTTTATTTAGGCCTTTCACAGGTCCATCTCTGTCGCCTCCGGACCATCCAAAATACGGCTCCTTGCGTACTCACTCATGCACGCAAATTTGATCATATTACACCACTGTTCGTCCAATATCATTGGTTACCTATAACCATTTTAGTAGCCACCCTCTGTACTGACTCCATCCTATTTATATCCTTTTGAAGGTGCCGTCTCCAGAATGGCACAAAATACTCCAAATGAGGTCGCACCAAAGACTTATAAAGAGGCACTATCACCTCCTTTTTTCTGCTAGCCATTCCTCTCCCTATGCACTCAAGCATTCTTCTAGCTTTTGCCATCGTCTTTTCTACCTGTTTAGCTACTTTAAGATCATTTGACACAACCACGCCTAGATCCCGCTCTTCTTTAGTGGACAAAAGTACTTCACCCCCTATACTATTTTGCTCCCTTTGATTGCTGCAGCTGAAATGCATGACCTTGCATTTTTTAACGTTAAATCCTAGCTGCCAAATTCTAGACCATTCTTCAAGCTTAGCTAGATCCCTCCTCATGTTATCTACACCTTCCTCTACTGCAGATTTTGGTATCATCCGCAAAGAGGCAAACATTACCTGAAAGCCTTTCCGCTATATCACTAACAAAGATGTTAAAAAGAATCGGACCAAGGACAGATCCCTGGGGCATACCACTGGTGAATTCCTTCTCCTCAGAGTGAGCTCCATTTACCTGTACTCTTTGTCGCCTCCCACTCAACCAATTTCTAACCCAAGCAGTAACTTTAGGGTTCATCCCTAGGGGGCTCAGTTTGTTTATAAGTCACCTGTGAGGAACGTTGTCAAAGGCTTTACTGAAATCTAAATACACCACATCTAGGTCTCTCCCTTGGTCCAACCCCCTGGTCACCCAGTCAAAGAAATCAATCAGATTTGTCTGACAAGACCTGCCTCAGGTGAATCCATGCTGCCCTGGATCCTGTAATCCGCTGGACTCCAGAAACCTCACTATTTTCTCTTTTAGCATCATTTCCAATAATTTACTCACCACCGAAGTTAAACTAACCGATCTGTAGTTTTCAACCACATCCTTACTTCTGCTTTTGTGTAAAGGAACCACCTGTGCTTCTCTCCAGTCCTTTGGCACCGCTCCCGACTCCAATGAGGCATTGTAAAGGTCAGTCAGTGGAGCTGCTAGAATGTCCCCAAGTTCCCTCAGTATTCTAGGGTGTATCCCATCTGATACCATCGCTTTGCCTACTTTAAGTTTAGCTTGTTTCTCACGAACACAGTCTTCTGAAAATTGTTCAAGATGCCCCTCGCTTCTGTTCCTGTTTGTGGGTGTTTTCTCAGGACCTGCTCCTGGTTCTTCATCTGAACACAGAACAGAAATATTTGTTAAGCAATTCTGCTTTATCCTCATCAGCTTCTACATATTTCCTCCCTTCACCCTTGAGTCTGACAATACCACTTTTGCCCTTCCTCTTCTCACTAACATATCTGAAAAATGTCTTATCCCCCTATTTTATTGAATTGACTATTTTCTCCTCTTTTTGAATCTTTGCTTTCCTGACTACTTTGCTAGTTTCTCTAAGTTTTTCCAAATATAGAAACCTGTCTTCCTCTCTGTGTGATCTCTTGTATTTTATAAAGGCTTCCACTTTTTCAGCAGCTACTTTCAAAAACCACAGTGGTCTCCTTTTCCTTTTATTTATCATTTTAACAAAAAGGTTGGTTATCTTTAAAATATTCCCTTTTAGTTTTGTCCACTGTTTTTCTAAATTCCCCAGCTGTTCCCATCCCGCTAATGATTCACTGAGGTATTGGCCCATCCTGGCAAAGTTAGCTTTCCTAAAGTCTAAGACCCTCGCTTTTGAATGGATTTTAACAGCCCTAGTCCTAATACTGAACCACACCATCTAGTGATCACTGGATGCAAAATGATCTCCCACTATAACATCAGAAACACTTTTGCCATTTGTAAGCACCAAGTCCAGTATGGCCCTTTCACGTGTGGATTCTGTTACCAGTTGCCTGAATAGTTCTCCCTGTAGAGAATCCAGGATCTCCTTACTTCTAGATGATATTGCAGCCGAAATGTGCCTAACATCTGGCATACTGAAATCCCCTATCAGTAGCACTTCCTCTTTCCTAGCAATGCTCTGTATGTCTTCAATTAATTCTCCATCCACCACTTCCTCCTGTGAGGGAGGTCTGTATATCACGCCAATGCAAATAGATTTCTCTTTCTAGTTTAACCCCCATGCCTCCTCTCTCCCTTTTTAACCCTTTCAAGGCCAGGTTTAAATTTTTAATCCACATTCTGCAGCCGGGTTAATTTTTGCATATTTCAGGAAAATTGTACCCGTCTTATTCAATATGTTCTAATAGTTATTTTCCTTCTGCTATGGTCATGTATTATATACCATTTGATAGGAATATTTAGTCAGAATTTTGGATTCCAAGAGTTTTGGGCTCGGCCTGGAAAGGGTTAAGCTCTGTAGTTCCAAAGCTTTAATAATATTTTTTACATATAGTGCCACTCCTCTTCCCCTTCTTCCTACCCTGTCCTTTCAGAATAAAGTATAGCCTGGTATAGATTCTTCCCAGTCATGTTTTTTTGTGAACCATGTTTCTGTAACTGACACTAAATCCATGTTGGTCTCTCCCATTAAAGCTTCAACATCTTGGATATTATTTCCCATGTTACGGGCAAAATTTATACACCCCGCTTTCCCTTTTACCCATTTCCATAAAGGTATTTAATGTTTCACTTACCTAGGGGGCAATCTTCACCCATCCCCAACGAATCTAGTTTAAAGCCCTCTTCAGTAGATTAGCCAGTCTGCTACTGAAGACACGTCAACCTTTCTTGGCCAATCGGGCCTGCGAAAAAAAAATATTAGACACTGTGTGAGGCAGCAAATACTTAAAGGACCATTAGCTTAAACAAAAAGGAAGGAGGATGGGGACGTTCCGGGATAGAGTTGAGGTGGGGAGTACCGTTAACCGGGTAGTGGCGCTATTGGACTGCTACCTGGTTACCAATCCACGACTGAAACTAGGCCAGCTTTTGCTGCTATCTTGTTGGACTCTGTGGCTGTTTTCTTTGGGCGCCAAAATCGGATATTCAGTGCCATCGCTGCAGCATTGAACATCTGGGGTTAGGGGTGAGTGGGCAGGACTAAGTGCCAAAGTGGCGTTTAGCCCGCCTACTTGAATATCAGGCCCAAAGTGGCTGAATATTGCTTTTTGTATAGCAGCGGGTGCAAAAGCTCTCCATGCATATTCGGCGCTGTCGCCACCTATCCAGATAGCACTGCTGAATATGCATAGTTTTCTAAATATCACAGCCAGCATTTAAAAAGAGACACTTGTTGCTACGGTTGAATATTTGTCCATTTAATTTTTTTGAGGTAGACATTTTTTATATTAACAGACAAAATGAATCATGCATTATTTCAATCCATTTTTCACTAGTAGAAAGTAACTGCCAGATTTGCAGCTGAAGTTGAGCTTGTGGATTTCAGTTTCTTCATTACTCTAACTTGCTTATAGTACATATAACTATCCATTTTAATAAATGCTGCTCAAGCAGACAGCATTTTAATGGAGGGTTGCCAGAAGATGTTATTGGTGTTACCTCATAGTCTCTTGACAGGCTTGCTATATTTTATGATGCCAGTTTCTAGTTTTGCTGCTTCAGCTGCCTCTGACCTGACATCATTTCAATAGTTAGGATAATTATGGTAAAATGGTGAAGGACAGCAAAGTCTGTCTGGATATTTGGAAGCCTTTTACATTCCAGCATACCTATAAGTAACAGACACAAGAACAGTTTTAGAAATACTTACTTCAATACAGGCTGACTTTGGGTCCGCCTGTATTTTAGTGTATGCAGTGTAAGAACAGATAGCATAGAAATGTGTAAAGTGATTGCAGATAAAGACTATACAGCCTATCTGGCATACCCATTCATACCAATTACTAAGCTCTGCAGTGCCTTGTAATCCTTTCTATGATGATGCATTTACTTTCCAAGATTTTTTTTTCCTAATTAGAAACTAAGGGTCCAATATTGAATTGGGCAGGCTATGCGCCACTACAGCACATAGCCCTGCCGCTGACCCTTAACCCCAGATATTCAATGCCTGTGGGTAAAAAGTACCTGCAGACTTACACTTGTGCACCTCAGTTTCAAAATTGTTGCTTTATCAAATAGGATTCCTATTTATCCTACCAGATCAGTCCAAAATAATGGATATTCCATAGTGTCCCTCTAGTCCAGTCCAGACTCCTTGGTTCTGTCCCCCCTCCAGTAGATGGAGAATGAGAACTTCACACTTCTGTGATGTCGCCCCATAAAAGCGGTAAACCCATTCTCGAAGGCAATATTTCTAAGTCTCCAGCAAATGAGACCTGTGCATTGTGAACTGCACTGGACCATTAAAAAAAATAAAAACAATTGAAGCAGAGAGGGATTAGGCAGAGTAGAGTTGCTTTAAATCCTTTGCCTCCCCGCCCCCCCCCCCCACAGTTTCCCTTAGGGGGTGTGGCTGGGCTAGGCTGTCCTCCAGGAACCTGAGCTGTTCAGTTGGCAAGGTTTTCCTGTGGAGGAGGGGAGGTACAGAAGAGCGCCGTTAATTCGGGCTCTATGCTGTGTCTCCCTCCTTGTGCTTGGTTGCTTGCAACCGGTTTTGACAGGCAGGTAGGGAAAGTAGAATGGAGATTCCAAATTTATCAGAAAAGAAGATGGCCAAGAGGGTGGATCTGGAACAGAGAGGGGGCGGGGGGTGCTGTGGAAGGGGAAGTGCAAGGGCTGACAATGAATGGAGAACAGAGAAAAGTTACCAGGAGGAGTTTTAAGAGGCAGAGATCAAATTAGAGTAGTAGGACTACTTTGCAGAATGGATTAGAGTGCGGTATTGGTGATGACTGTCAGGAAAACTGAAGAGATTCTGGGGTGGGGTGTTTACACCAAAGGCACTCTGCCTGGCGGAGATAAAAACAGTGGAGGAAAAGGCCAAGGTGGTACCAGTGGTGCTGAGCAGAGGCACATGAAGGCCTGGTCGGACAGAGAAGGGCCAATTGGATTGGGCGATAGTCAATACAGATGACAGCCTTTTGGGCTGAGAAGCTCATTCTCTGGATAAGTTTGCACAGCGAAGCTGGTCACATCAGGAAGCCTCTTGGTTGATGAACAAGATAGAGGCCATGTGATTCGCCTGGCTCTGGATAGGTTCTGGACCCTCCTGCAGGGTAAGGCGGTCAGAGTGTTCTCAAGACAATGCCACAGCAGTGGCGTACATCATGCAAGTCAGAACTCACAGAAGTGGCAGAACAGCATTGTTGGGCAGAGGCTCATTTGATGGCTCTGTTAGCAGCACGCATTGTGGGAGTGTATAATGTACAGAAGACTTTCTTGAGTCACACAGCACCATGGATCCTGGTCAATGGAAGCTAAGCCCTTGCGTATTTAACCTCATTGTAAAGAGGTGGGGCTTGCCTTTGTTTCACCTGATGGCCACCCAGGAGACTGCCAAGGTGAAGAACCTTTTCAGCTGCAGGAAGGGATCTGCAAATAGCTTTCTAAGTGACTCTGAATTAATATATGAAAGTACAATGTATTGTACAATATGACTCTAAGTAGTTTTTTATTTATATTTCAAACTCCTGCTTATGGCGACTAGCAGGGTCTCAGACTCAGGGCAACCAAAACTTCAATATATCATTGGATTAAGCCCCTATTACATCAGCGACCCTTTTTTTTTTTTGCATAGTCACCCTTCACACCGTCGTATAATGAAACATAGAAACATGATGACAGAAAAAGACCACATGGCCTATCTAGTCTGTCCTTCCATAACAACAACTACAACAGTCCACTTTTTACTTTTAGAGATCCTCTGTGTTGGTCCCATGCTTTTTTGAATTCAGTTACTGTCCTCATCTCTACCACCTCCACTGGGAGACTATTCCATGGATCCACTACTCTTTCTGTAAAGAAATATTTCCGCATATCACTCCTGAATCTATCTCCCTTCACCCTCATCCCATGTCCCCTCGTAGCAGAACTTGCTTTCAATTGAAAGAGGCTCTCTCCCTGAACATTTATGCCACGGAGGTATTTAAACATCTCAATCATATCACCTCTATCCCGCCTTTCCTATAAGGTGTACATATTAAGATCCTTAAGTCTGTCCTCATATGCTTTATAATGAAGCCCATTAATCATTTTAGTAGCAACCCTCTGCACCGACTCCATCCTGTTCACATCCTTTTGAAGGTGCGGTCTCCAGAATTGCACACCATACTCCAAATGAGGTCGCACCAAAGACTTATACAGAGGCATAATGAAATAATAAACAGTGCTTAGCTTTCGTTGTTTTCCATTTGTGTGGAAGGGATCTGCAGGCAGTGGACTTTGATGCTCTTCTGCAGGCATGGCCCCAGGAGGGACTGTTGTATGTCTTTTCCGCATGACCCTTGGTGAGCCAGCTTAATGCTGGATTTGGTCTCACCTGAGCTTAGTCAATCCAGACTTGCCGCACAGGCCATGGTATATGGATCTTTTGAGCCTGTTGGAGGGGTTGCCTCAGGAAAGGAGAGGGGACTTCAGTGGCAGGATCCCCTGGTCATGGAAGATCCTGTGCCCTTCTCACTTATGGCGTGGCCCTAGAGAGTCACAAGCTGTCTAAAAGAGGATACTCTGGGGCGATAGTTGACACCCTTCTTGAGACATGGAGAGCCTCTACGTCCTTGGTCTAGGTTAGAATCTGGAGGGTATTTGAGAGGAGGTGTTCCTTTCAAGCCTTGGATGCCAAGAGGGCAAACAGAATGGCTATGTGCACTTTCTTACATTCTGATTTGGACCAGGATTTGGCTCTGAACTCTCTCAGGTTTCAGGTGGCGGCCCTTGCGTGAAACCAGGGACAAGTTCAGGGTGTGTTCTAGCAACATACCCTGATATGTCCCATTTCCTTGTGGGGTGAAGCAGATCCAGTTTTTACCACAATGGAACCTTTCTCTGTTGAAGATGCTGAGATTCCCCCCCCCCCCCCCCTTTTGAAGCCTCCCTCAAGGATTTGGTCCTGAAGGTAGTATTTCTGGTGTCTTGCTTTCACCAGGCTTTTATTTTCCCCTCAAAAGTGCTGTTTCTCTTTAATCTTAATTAGGCTTGGTCCTGCCCCCCTTGCCTACTCTGAGGACCTTCTCTTAGACCCCTAGCTACATCAGCTATTCATGAGGAGGGCATCTGTAAAGTATCTGGAGACTATTACATCTTTCTGATGATCGGACCATCTCTTTGTCCTCTTCACTGGTCCAAGGAAAGGGCAGGTGACTGACAAGTCCCTGATTGCCTGTTGACTTAAAGAGGCCATTAGTTCAGCCTACTTCCTGTGTGGGTGGAAAGTGCATTCCAGAAGGAGTCTGAATTTGCTCCACTAGGGCACAAGCCTCATCATGGGCTGAGTCTGCCTTGGTGTCTCCAGAAGACATCTGTAAGAATGCTACCTGGTCATCCCTGAGCACACTGGTGAAGCATTACAGGTTGCATGCTGCAGCTGAAGCAGATGATGTCTTAGCCAGATCAGTTCTGTCTGATGCATTGTCGTCTTCCCACCCTAGGTCTTGCCTGCTTAGGTACATTCCTCTCATCTGGACTGGTCTAGCAGGATAAGGAAGGAGAAATTTTACATATTTGAAAGTTTCCATTTCTTGAATCCAACTAGACCAGTTCAGAACTCACACTAGGAAGACTACTCTTAAAGGATTGGGAGCCCTGCTGCCCTTAACTACATTTCACTATTGGTGCCTGATGGAGAATCAAGGGTGGCAAGAGAACCAAAAGTGTTGTCCAAAGTTATGGCTGATTAATATTTTTTCTGAGTTTTAGTTTTTCAGTCTTGCATTCTGTTTAGGAAGTGTCACACTGGCATCTCTCAGTATTGTAACAACCTCTATCATCACTGAAAGCTGCTCTAGTCTTCCTCCACCATTTAATCAGGAACCGAATATAGAAAGAGCTATTTTAGACTTAGTCCTTTGTGGCATGCAGGATTTGAGCTGGCTGTGTCTGGACCGCTTGACACTGTTGTGGCTGATTGTATTCAGTGAATAATACTAGGAGTCAGTTGCAGGATACAAACCAATTTTAATGTGCAGCACAGACTCAGCGGAAACAAGTCCAAGGTGCGGTCGCAGCTTGCTTATATAAATTCTCACATATACATTTTCATTATCAGATCGAGGTAAATTCTCTATTGGTATCCAATCAGTGACCATGCCTAGCCCTCTTTCTCCACTCCAGCCCCCCTTCCCACCTTAACCTCGTTAAGACATTCCTGCATCTGCATAGTAAGTTCTCTATCTAAAACTTCAAAGACGTACAGGGACGTTCAAAGCTTAGTGTGTTATCTGCATCCGCAGGGTCACCTGGAGGACAACACAGAGCAGATGGATCTACCAAATATGGTCTTTCCTGCTCTGTGAGGTGGGGGCCTGTCTTTCAGGCCCGGAGATGAGACCCACCATAAGTACATTTTTAATTAATACATTTTAATTGCAAGGACATTCCTGGCCCAAGGAAGGCCAGGTCGATTTGAGTTCAAGGAACGCTTGAGCAAGCAGCAGAAGAGAGGGGGGAGAAGAAAGAGAAGAAATGTTCAAAAGCAATTTTTAAAAGCAGATTTTTCTTTCCAGCACTAGTCTCAAGTGGGGGTTGGTAATTCAATACTGTTATAGATACATTTCTATGCATGAGGCCTACCAGAGGCCTGGTTATTTGCTGGGGCCTACCACAGCACTAGTGATAATGGGATCACATTTGACTAAATAAATGGATTGAGTATGCAAAGGAAATCTACTGTGTCAGTGTTTAATTTTCAAAAGGGAGATGGGAAAAATGAGGAAAATGGTTAGAAAAAAATGTGCAGCTGCAAAAGTCAGACGTTTACATCAGGCTTGGATACATCCAGTTTGAGCTTCCAAAATACAATCTTGGAAGCCCAAACTGGATGTATCCCATACATTAAGAAAGGTGGAAGGAAGACCAAACACAGCCAGCATAGTTAAAAGATGAGGTGAAAGAGGCTATTAGAACGAAAGAAATATCTTTCAAAAAGTGGACAAAGGAAACAAATTTAGAAAATAAAAGAGGGCATAGAAACATAGAAACATGATGACAGAAAAAGACCACATGGCCTATCTAGTCTTTCCTTCCATAACAACAACTACAACAGTCCACTTTTTACCTTTAGAGATCCTGTGTTGGTCCCATGCTCTTTTGAATTCAGTTACTGTCCTCATCTCCACCACCTCTACTGGGAGACTATTCCATGGATCCACTACTCTTTCTGTAAAGAAATATTTCCGCATATCACTCCTGAATCTATCTCCCTTCACCCTCATCCCATGTCCCCTCGTAGCAGAACTTGCTTTCAATTGAAAGAGGCTCTCTCCCTGAACATTTATGCCATGGTGGTATTTAAACATCTCAATCATATCACCTCTATCCCGCCTTTCCTCTAAGGTGTACATATTAAGATCCTTAAGTCTATCCTCATATGCTTTATAATGAAGACCACTAATCATTTTAGTAGCCACCCTCTGTACCGACTCCATCCTGTTCACTTCCTTTTGAAGGTGCGGTCTCCAGAATTGCACACTATACTCCAAATGAGGTCGCACCAAAGACTTATACAGAGGCATTATCACCTCCTTTTTTCTGCTAGCCATTCCTCTCCGTATGCACCCAAGTATCCTTCTAGCTTTTGCCGTCGCCTTTTCTACATGTTTAGCTACTTTAAGATCATCAGACACAACCACGCCTAGATCCCGCTCTTCCTTAGTTGACAAAAGTACTTCACCTCCTATACTGTATTACTCCCTTGGATTGCTGCAGCCGAAATGCATGACCTTACATTTTTTAACATTAAATCCCTCCTGCCAAATTCTAGGCCATTCTTTAAGCTTAGCTAGATCCCTTCTCATGTTATCTACACCTTCCTGGGTGTCTACTCTATTGCAGATTTTGGTATCATCTGCAAAGAGGCAAACCTTACCCGACAGCCCTTCCGCTATATCACTAACAAAGATGTTAAAAAGAATCAGACCAAGGACAGATCCCTGGGGCACACCACTGGTAACATCCTTCTCCTCAGAATGAGCTCCATTTACTTGTACTCTTTGTCGCCTCCCACCCAACCAATTTTTTTTTTTTTTTTAATTTAAAAATTTTTTATTTAGAAAATCAGAGGCAAGTACAGATAATTTCCATAACCATATCTTCAACTATAACAAATATATATCATTCCCCAACAACTAGCCCACAAAATTTGGAGCGCATTCATAAAAAAAAACGAAACTAAGAAAACAATCCTGAGCAAGAGCAGAGAAAACTATGTAACCCCTTTTAACTTAGCAAGAACCAGACAACTAAAAACTAATGAAATTACACCTTCATCCTGACTTATGTAAGAAAGTCTCTAATTGCGAAGAATCATAGAAAACAAACGAGTTGCCCTGAAAAGAAACTAGACATTTACAAGGATATTTAAGCTGGAAGGTAGCTCCCATTGCAAGTACCCGAGGGCGTAATGCAAGGAAAGCTTTCCTCCTCAATTGAGTGGCTCGACATACATCCGGAAATACTTGTACCTCCTGACCAAAAAATTTGTCACGTCGATGTTTAAAATAAGCTTGAAAAATCTTATCTTTATCTTTCTCCAAGGAGAAAGAGACTAACAACGTAGCACGAACTGAAATCTCCTCTAGGGAGGTTTCCAAGTAAGTAGATAGATTCAAACTTTGAACTGAGAGATGGTCCATTTCCCCTGCCTCAGTATTAGTGGCCCCAGATTCAGGATCCGGATTAACTTTAATTCCAGAGGGTAGATAATAAATTTTCGATAAAGGAATAGAATCCGGTTCAAGGATCTTAGGGACATCACTTAAATATTTAGAAAAAAGAATAGTTGGAGAAAGAAAATGAGTACGGGGGAAATTCAATAAACGAAGATTCTTCATGCGTACAACATTCTCTAACATTTCGTCGCGACGATGTAGAAGTAATGAGTCCTGAACAGAAGACGTCAAGGCCTGCTGAATCGACATAATTTGGCCGACCACTTTAGTGTTCTGAGATTCAAGAGAAACAAGTCTATCCCGATGCTCAGTCAGCATAACGACAGTTTCTGAGGTAAATTTTGACAACTGCAACAAAGAAGATTTCAGGGACTGTTCAGTTCGGGAAACAATCTGCCATATATCCAACAGAGATATTTCCTTAGGAGGATTAAGCTCTTCGGGAGAATACTTATAATCAAATGGATGAGGCATTATAGCGCTAGAGGGAACCAAAGTCAAAAAGGAATCAGGTAGATCAGCCGAAATAGGAAGGGCACCCCCCATAGCTTGAGGGGAGACCTTACCAGATATCGTAGGTTCATCGCTGGGTGGGGTACAAACCCTACGCGGAAGAGGAGTAGCATCTAAAGAGCCGGGACTAACGGAAACGGAAGAGTCAGACATCTCAGCGGTAGGGGGAGGCACCCCGGACTTAAAATGAGAGTCCAAGGGACCCACAACCTTCACCGCTTTTCCTGTAGGTGTAGCAGAAGAAGAAGGAAGTTTCTTCTTTCTCTTCCCCATTTACAACGTTAGTAATCAATGGCTCACGGCTCCTCAGTGCTCCGAAGGGGCTCCAAAGGGGCGTACACCTTTGGACACGCCCCTTCGGAGCACGCACCCTCGGGTACGCGCCCGCGGTGCGCGTCCCGCGGTGGGGGTAAGATCTTATACCCCTCGCTGGTCACGTGATCGGAAGTGCACACCGGCACGGTCCAGGAGCTCCACTCACGGCACAGGTAATCCAAAGGTAAAGAGCACGCTCAGAGGAAACTCCACAGCAGGGACAGGTCTTATACCCCTCGCTGGTCACGTGATCGGAAGTGCACACCGGCACGGTCCAGGAGCTCCACTCACGGCACAGGTAATCCAAAGGTAAAGAGCACGCTCAGAGGAAACTCCACAGCAGGGACAGGTCTTATACCCCTCGCTGGTCACGTGATCGGAAGATCTCCAGGAACAAGCAGGAATAAGTCCTCCCATATGGGTACGTCGGAACCGACGGAGCCTGCGCGGGAAAGCTCCCCAGCTTCCCAGAAGGAAGCTTTTGGGGCCTCCCACTGCACATGCGTGCTGCCTTCCCGCCTTCCTGACCAGCTCTCCTCAGTTTCTCTTTTTCCGCAGAGCCAGCAGGTCGTGTTCCTGTCACCGCTGAAAAAATTATTGTTTTAGTTTGTTTCTTTAGACCGCGTACCTGCCTTCCCCATACCGAAACCGGTACCGCCGGTCTCTCTTTTCTTTTCTTAAAAAAAAAAAAAAAAATCTTTATCTTGCACAACTTGGTGACTTCGGTTAGGCCTCAGGCCTACACAAATTCTCCTCATGGAGAAACCAGCCCCTGGTTTTAAGAAGTGTACCAAGTGTAGTGCTGTTATTTCTGTCACAGACACCCATGAATGGTGTCTTAAATGTTTGGGACCTGACCACTCCATTTCGGACTGCCCATCCTGCTCCCAGATGTCTAAACGTGGTTTGCAGAACCGGGCCAACAAATTCCATGTGCTGTTTGCTTCAGATAATCCAGCATCACAGTCATCCAGGTCTTCCTCTCCGGATGGATCTCAGGTAACCAAACCTTCTTCGGGCAGGTCCTCAAAGAGCAAATCTCCTTCAAAGCATCGAGAGGTTCTCACTTTTGAATCTGAGGATCCTGCCCCAGCCAAACAACCCCGGCGGGAAGCTCTGGCTTCCAAAGCACTATCTATGGGGTTACAGGTTGACATCGATGGCACGGCCTCGACTGATCACCTGTTAGACTGCTCTGGGGTACCGGCCCATACCGGTACCGACATCCAGGCAGCAGTGGCGTCTATGAGCAATACTGTTCAGACCATGCAGCAGGCCATGCTGGCTTTTATTAATGCTGCAACGCCCTCGGGTCCGGTTCCGGTATCGTCTCCCATACCGGAACCGAGACCATCCACTTCCAAACGCAGATCGGTTCCGCATGCCGGATCCGGGTTTTTACCCGATACCGATCCCATACCCGGTACGCCCGATGTCGATACCGATCGGTATGCGTATCGTGCGTTGGAAGCAAATAGAGAATACTCTGATTCTTCTGAGGATTTTGACTCCTCTGAGGACTCTGATGAGCTGTCTCTAGTTCTTCATGAAGACCCTTCTTCCCCAAAGAGGAGAATGTCTCCACCAGAGGATTTGTCCTTTCAAGACTTCATTATAGAGCTAGCTAAAGGACTTTCTATTACCACATCCTCTGGAAAAAGAACCTAGGTCAAAGAAATTGGATATTTTAGGATACCCTAAGGTTCCTAAAGAGGCAGTCACCCTGCCTATCCATGAAATCCTTCAAGAACACTTGATGGACTTATGGGAGGCTCCTCTAACCTTGTCTCCTTATTCTCGTAGGTTGGACACCATGTACCGGGTCCCTCCTTCTCCTGGTTTTCAAAAGACTCAGTTGCCTCACCATTCCATTGTGGTGAAGTCTGCACTGAAAAAGATTAAGAGTACCAAAAGGCACTCTTCTACCCCTCCAGGGCGAGAATGTAAGACCCTAGACTCTTTTGGTAGAAAAACTTTCCAGGCTAGTATGCTTATAGCCAGGATTAATTCATATAGTCTGTATATGGGCATGTTTCTAAGGGAACTTGCCCTAAAGGTGCGGCATTTTGCCACCTTTATCCCTGAGGATAGAAAGGAGGAGTTCATTTCTCTGGTGAAACAGCTTCTAGATGTTTCTAAGTTCTCCAACAGAGCAGCCTTTGATTCCTTTGAAGGTGCCGGTAGAGCTTCGGGCATTGCCATTGCAGCCCGACGACTTGCTTGGCTCCAGGCCTCTGACCTAGAACCCTGGGTCCTGGATGGCTTACGGAATCTGCCCTGTACAGGTGAGAACTTATTTGGTAAAGACTGGCAAATTAAAGCCACTCAAATGGACGCAGAAAATGCTACATTGGATAGACTTTCTAAGTCTACCTCTACTCCTGCCAAGAAAAAGTCTTTCAAGAGGCCTTACTACAAGAAGGCCAGATTTTCCACAAATACTGGCCAACAATCTTCTCAGCCTCGCTTTGCTGCTAAACGTCAGCAACCTAAACAGGCAAGGTCAAAGCCTGCAGCGTCTGCCACTCCTCAGCAGGCTCAACCCCCTCAGGGGTTTTGACTTGCCCCTAGAGAACTTAACATTTCTGGCTCTGGAACAACCAGAGCCCCTCACCATTCCCAGATGGGAGCAAATTACATCAGAGCAATGGACCCTCTCTATCATCAGAGAGGGCTACAAACTTCATTTTTCCAACCTTCCTCCATATACCATGGTGAGGCACTTCAATTCTCCCCCATCTCTCCTGGGCCTGTTGGATCAGGAAGTCTCTTCTCTCCTTGCCCAAGGGGCAATAGAAGAGGTTCCTCTTCTTCAACAAGGGACAGGATTCTACTCCCCTTATTTTCTCATAACAAAGAAGACAGGGGGATTCAGACCTATCCTAGATCTGAGAGAATTGAACAAATTTCTGTACAAGGAGAAATTCAAAATGCTTTCTCTAGGCATTCTCCTTCCATACCTTCAGAGTCAGGATTGGCTTTGTTCTCTAGATCTCAAGGATGCGTACACACATATACTCATCCACCCATCCCACAGAAAATATCTAAGATTTCTGTTTCAGGGAAAACATTTCCAGTACAGAGTACTTCCCTTCGGTCTAGCCTCTGCTCCAAGAGTGTTCACCAAATGCATGGCAGTTGTTGCCGCATTTCTAAGAGGTCTGGGAATTTTTGTATTCCCATATCTGGACGACTGGCTCATCCGAGCTCCATCTCAGTCAGAGGCCCAGATTTCCCTGGACCGCACAAGGCACATTCTGCAGTATCTGGGACTGGTGATAAACCTTCCCAAATCTCAACTTATCCCTACTCAGTCTCTGGAATTCATAGGGGCCCAGTTGAACACCACCACTGCAAGGGCCTACCTACCTCAAGTCCGGGGCCAACGTCTGGTGTGCTTGGCCTCCCAAGCTCAGTCCAGCAGTCACTTGACAGCCAGAGAAATGCTGTGACTTCTGGGCCACATGGCCTCCACGGTTCACGTGGTGCCCTACGCTCGTCTTCACATGAGAGCAGCTCAATGGACCTTGGCCACCCAGTGGACTCAAGCATCAGGAGCGCTCTCCGACCAAATCCTCACCTCAAAGCGTCTGTTTTGGTCCCTCCAGTGGTGGATATCCACCAAGAATCTGTTGTTGGGGGCCCCCTTCCAACCTTTGTTGCCCCAAGCAACCCTCACAACAGATGACTCCCAAACAGGGTGGTGAGCCCATCTACAATCCCTCTCCACTCAGGGTACTTGGTCTCCACAGGAGACCACCCTTCACATCAACCTCCTGGAACTGCGAGCAATCTTCTTTGCCCTCAAAGTCTTCCATACCCTCCTTGTCAACCTGACCGTCCTAGTTCAGACAATCAGGTGGCCATGTTCTACGTAAACAAACAAGGAGGGACAGGCTCTCTGTCGCTTTGCAACGAAGCTCTCAGATTATGGGCCTTCGCCAGAGAGCATCAAATTCATCTTCTGGCAGTATATCTTCCAGGGGTTCAAAACTCTCGGGCAGACAGACTCAGTCGAGTTCTGCTTCCACACGAATGGTCCCTACATATGGACCAGATAGGCAGAATCTTTCAGGAATGGGGAACCCCGGACATAGACCTCTTTGCAAGTCCGTGGAATGCCAAACTTTCCCGGTTCTGTTCCAGGACTCCGTGTCAGGGAGCTCAGGCCAACGACGCCTTTCTCCTGCATTGGGGTCAGGAATTCCTATATGCCTTTCCACCCATTCCTTTGATTCCCAAGACTCTGTTCAAACTTCAGAGGGATCACGGATCGATGATCCTCATAGCTCCACGCTGGCCACGCCAAGTGTGGTTCCCTCTACTTCTGCATCTCTCCCAGGGACCCTCCCTGGACCTGGGAGCTGCGCCAGACCTTCTCTCTCAGGAGGAAGGGACTTTGTGGCACCCAAACCCCAAGTCCCTACACCTCAGAGCTTGGTTACTGAAGGCCTAAGCCTTCATGACTTCAATCTTTCTCAACCAGTGAAAGATATCCTTCATGCCTCTAGGAAACCCTCCACGAGGCGTTCCTATGCTTTCAAATGGAAACGCTTTTCCATTTGGTGTGCTCAACAGGGTCTTGACCCTCTAGCACTTCCTTTGAATTCTCTACTAGACTATCTCCTGCATCTTTCTAATGCAGGCCTTAAGACAAATTCAGTAAGAGTCCATTTGAGTGCTATTGCAGCATCCTTAAAACCTATAAATGGACAACCTCTCTCCTCTTATCCGCTTGTTGCAAGGTTCATGAGAGGCCTGACTCTAAGTAAGCCTCCCATCCGACCTCCTCCGGTAGCATGGGACTGGAACCTAGTTCTGGGTCAGCTTATGAAGCCACCTTTTGAACCGTTGGTTTCTACCTCCTTGAAATTTCTTTCCTGGAAGGTCCTTTTCCTTATTGCAGTCACTTCGGCTCGCCGCATCAGTGAACTACAGGCCTTAGTGGCTCATCCACCTTATACCAGGTTTCATCATGAAAAGGTGGTCCTTAGGACGAATCCCCACTTTATGCCCAAAGTGGTCTCGCCTTTTCATCTTAATCAAGAGGTATATCTACCTGTCTTTTTTCCAGCTTCTCATGCATCCAGTGCAGAGAGGAACCTTCATACTTTAGATTGTAAAAGAGCTCTTGCCTTTTACCTCACCAGGACTCAGCCACATCGAAAGTCTTCCCAGCTTTTCGTGGCTTTTGATCCTTCTCATTTGGGACTTCCAGTCTCCAAACGTACACTTTCCAATTGGATTGCTCAGTGTATTTCCTTTGCTTACCAGAGTAAAAATATTTCTCTGGAAGGCCATGTCACAGCTCACAATGTGAGAGCCATGGCCACTTCTATGGCTCATCTTCACTCTGTATCCATTGATCAGATCTGTTGAGCCGCCACATGGGCCTCGGTTCATACCTTCACAGCCCATTACTGTTTGGACAAGGACTCCCGCCGGGATGCCTTGTTTGGTCAGGCTGTCCTCAGACACCTGTTCCATTCTTGAATAACTCCTGCCCACCTTCCCAGGATGGATGCCTGAGATCCATACGAAGATGGCGAACCCTTGGAAGGGGATCCCCCAGGCATCTTAGCTAGGGAGTCCCCATATGTGAGGACTTATTCCTGCTTGTTCCTGGAGATTGCACAGTTACTTACCTGTAACAGGTGATCTCTGGGAACAGCAGGAATTAGTCCTCACAACCCACCCACCTCCCCTAGGAGTTGTATCTTCTATCTATCTTCCTTTCCTCTCTCTATTGTCTCAGCTATAAACTCGAACTGAGGAGAGCTGGTCAGGAAGGCGGGAAGGCAGCGCGCGCATGTGCAGTGGGAGGCCCCAAAAGCTTCCTTCTGGGAAGCTGGGGAGCTTTCCCGCGCAGGCTCCGTCGGTTCCGACGTACCCATATGTGAGGACTAATTCCTGCTGTTCCCAGAGATCACCTGTTACAGGTAAGTAACTGTGCTTGCTCACCGGCACGGTCCAGGAGCTCCACTCACAGCACAGGTAATCCAAAGGTAAAGAGCACGCTCCCCACCCAACCAATTTCTAACCCAAGCAGTAACTTTAGGGTCCATCCCTAGGGTGCTCAGTTTGTTTATAAGTCGCCTGTGAGGAACAGTGTCAAAGGCTTTACTGAAATCTAAATACACCACATCTAGAGCTCTCCCTCGGTCCAACTCCCTGGTCACCCAGTCAAAGAAATCAATCAGATTTGTCTGACAAGACCTGCCTCTGGTGAATCCATGCTGCCTCGGATCCTGTAATCCGCTGGACTCCAGAAACCTCACTATTTTCTCTTTCAGCAGCATTTCCAATAATTTACTCACCACCGAAGTTAAACTAACCGGCCTGTAGTTTTCAACCACATCCTTACTTCCGCTTTTGTGTAAAGGCACCACATGAGCCTCTCTCCAGTCCTTTGGCACCACTCCCGACTCCAACGAGGCATTGAAAAGGTCAGTCAGTGGAGTTGCTAGAACGTCCCCAAGTTCCCTCAGTATTCTAGAGTGTATCCCATCTGGTCACATCGCTTTGTCTACTTTAAGTTGAGCTAGTTTCTCACGAACACAGTCTTCTGAAAATTGTTCAAGATGTCCCTCGCTTCTGTTCTTATTTGTGGGTGTTTTCTGAGGTCCTGCTCCTGGTTCTTCATCTGTGAACACAGAACAAAAATATTTGTTAAGCAATTCCGCTTTATCCTTATCAGCTTCTACATATTCCCCCCCCTGCACCCTTGAGTCTGACAATACCAATTTTGCCCTTCCTCTTCTCACTAATATATCTGAAAAAATGTCTTATCCCCCCATTTTATAGCATTGGCTATTTCCTCCTCCTGATTGACAAGTTAAAAACAAGCCACTGATATGGCAGACAAAAAGAGAATTTGAAAAGAAGCTTGTTATAGGGACAAAAGCAAAATCTTATTTTGGGCACTTACAAAGCAAGAAGCTAGGGAACATAAGATATGCCATACTGGGTCAGACCAAGGTCTATCAAGCCCAGTATCCTGTTTCCAACAGTGGCCAATCTAGGTCATACATACCTAGCAGTTTCCCCAAAAGACACAGGTTCCACAATGCTTGTACTGGGTCAAGCATTGATATCCTGGGTCCCTTCTTAATAATAGTTTATGGACCTTTCCTCCAGGAACTTGTCCAAACCTTTTTTAAACCCAGCTATACTAACAGCTTTTACTACATCCTCCCGTAACAAATTCCAGAGTTTCATTACACGTTGAGTGAAAAAATATTTTCTCTTTATTAATCTTAAATAGGTTACCCTGTAGCTTCATTGCATGTCCCCTAGTCTTTCTATATTCTGATGACGTAAACAATTGATTTACGTTTACCCGTTCAACTCCATTAATTTATAGATCTCTATCATATCTCCCCTCAGCCGTCTCTTTTCCAAGTTGAAGAGCCCTGACCTTTTTAACCTCTCTTCACAGGGGTATCCTTTCATCCCCTTTACCATTTTGGTAGCTCTTCTCTGTACCTTTTCTATTAACGCTATATCCTTTTTAAGATACGGCGACCAGAATTGCACACAATATTCAAGGTGCGGTCGCACCATGGAACGATACAGAGGCATTATGATATCTTTTGTTTTATTTTCCATTCCTTTCCTTATGATACCTAGCATTCTATTTGCTCTCTTGACCGCCACTTCACATGGGTTTTAACATGTTATCCACGATGACGCTTAATCTTTTTCCTAAGTGGTGATTCCTAATGTGGAATCTTGTATCGTGTAACCATAGTTTGGGTTGTTCTTTCCTAGGTGTATAACGTTGCACTTGTCCACATTAAATTTCATCTGCCATTTGGATACACAGTCTTCCAGTTTATCAAGATCCTCTTACAATTTTCTACAATCCTCATGGGTTTTACCAACTTTAGTTTTGTGTCATCTGCAAATTAGATAACCTCACTCATTATTCCTTTTTTCAGGTCATTTATAAATATGTCAAAAAGCAGCGGACCCAGCACAGATCCCTGGGGTACTCCACTATTGACCTTTATAAATTGGGGAAAATTGGCCATTTAGCCCTACCCTCTGCTTTCTATGTTTTAATCAGTTTCTGATCCACATTAGTGCACTGCGTCCTATCCCATGACTTCTTAATTCCACCAAGAGTCTCTCATAAGGGACCTTGTTAAAGGCTTTCTGAAAGTCCAGATACACTATATCAACCAACTCAACTTTGTCTACCTGTTTATTCACACCTTCAAAAAAACATTACAGATTAGTAAGGCAAGATCTTCCTTGTCTAAATCCATGTTGGCTGTCTCCCATTAAGCCATGACTGTCTACATGTTCAGTAATTTTGTATTTTTTGATGGTTTCTACCATTTTTCCCGGTACTCACGTCAGGCTCTCCTGTCTGTTGTTTCCCGGATCACCCCGGAACTCTTTTTAAAAATTGGCATTATATTGGCCATCCTCCAATCTTCAGGTATTACAGATGATTTTAATGATAGTTCACAGATTACTAATAGCAGGTCTGCAATCACATATTTCAGTTCTTTCAACACCCTTGGATGTATACCATCCGGTCCAGGTGATTTGCTACTCTTCAGTTTATCTAGTAGTTATAATACATCTTCCTGGTGTATCGATGATACTTTCAATTTTTCCGCAGCATCTCCTTTAAATACCATTTCAGTCATGGGTAGCATTCCTACATCTTCCTCAGTAAAGACTGAAGCAAATAATTCATTCAGTCTCTCTGGTATGGCCTTATCCCCTCATCTCCAGGAACAAGCAGGAATGTACGACGAGAGACGCCGAGCTCATAAGCAAACCCACCATCCGATACCTCGGTGTCACACTGGACCAGCAGCTGGAGTTCAAAACGCACATCAATAACATTAAACAGATCCACCACAAAATTAGAACGCTGAGACATCTCCGACCACTATTACAACCAAGCGACTTCAGAACAGTCTTTCAGGCCCTTGTGACCCCCCATTTTGACTTCGCTAATGCGATTCTTCATGGCCTACCCAAGAGCACTACAAACTCGTTACAACTAGCAATGAATACTGCCGCACGCTTCCTGCATGGAGCATCCAGAGGAGACCATATTACCCCGATTCTAAAGGACTTGCACTGCCTGCCTATCTACTGTCGTACCACATATAAGATAGTCTTGATGACATTTAAAGCCATCAACATGTCCTCTTCCTCCCTAACAGAGCTGCTTCACCCTACCCCAGCAAACAGAGCGAGGAGATCTTTCGCCATCAATACCCTCCAAATTCCCCGCAAAATAACTAAATGCAACCAGGCAACAAAGAGAAGAGCTTTCAAATTCTATGCCCCCACATGCTGGAATGCGCTTCCATCTTCCATACGAGCAATCACCGACATTAACCAATTCAGAAAAGTCCTAAATCATCATCTCTTCCTATTACACTACTCACAACCTAATACCAGCCACATCACATCCAGCTAAACAGTAAGCCTGGTGACAACCTATGGTCACAATGTACAGAATTGTAAATGTTGTAAATAGTTACCCTAGTTGAAATCCAAGTTGTACCCCCTGTTCAATGTAAAAGCATATCCGTTTTTATTGAGATGCTCAAATGTTACCTGTGAACCGCACTGATTTTAAAGAGCGCGGTATATAAGAACATAAGAACATAAGATATGCCATACTGGGTCAGACCAAGGTCCATCAAGCCCAGTATTCTGTTTCCAACAGTGGCCAATCTAGGACATATGTACCTAGCAGTTTCCCCAAGAGGTCCCTTCTTAATAATGGTTTATGGACCTTTCCTCCAGGAATTTGTCCAAACCTTTTTTAAACCAAGCTACACTAACAGCCTTTAACATCCTCCGGTAACAAATTCCAGAGTTTGATTACATGTTGAGTGAAAAAATATTTTCTTTTATTAGTCTTAAATAGTTTACCCTGTAGCTTCATTGCATGTCCCCTAGTCTTTCTATATTCTGATAAGGTAAACAATCGATCTACGTTTACCCGTTCCACTCCGTTCATTAATTTATAGACTTCTATCATATCTCCCCTCAGCCGTCTCTTTTCCATGTTAAAGAGCCCTAACCTTTTTAGCCTTTCTTCATAGGAGTATCCTTCCATCCCCTTTACCATTTTGGTGGCTTTGCGTTGAGCTTGTTACACTCACAGGGAATAGCTTCTTTCTGATATATCTACAAGACCTGACCAAGCCAAAGATGAACCTTATTGTAGGTTTGTGCAGCCTTATATGCAGTATTCTAGTAACATCTGCCGGCTATTACACAAGCTTTGGTCGAATTTGAGTTTACATGCCTGCTTTCAGAGACCTTTGATCTGGCTTTTTCATGGGGCTTGAACCTTCGTGATAGACTGCTTCATTCTACCCTTGTGAATGACGGACCACTGAGAGTGCACCTGGAGCTGGGCCGCTATGCCTGCGGTGAGTGCTGACATTGTGAGTCGACATTGGAAGGCAGTATCTGGCAAGAACCTCATCAAGGTTTAAAATTACACTCTCGATGGTGGACTACTTGCAAATCCAATTTTGCTGTGTATCTGATTACACAGGTACACTACCAAAAAACTGCCTCTAGTTTTGCAACTGATTCCTATAGATTTTGGGGTGCTGAATCCAGGAAAAATAGCCAAAATGTTCCATCACGTCACGTTTTCTTGGAAAATTAGATTTCTTACCCATATAAGGAATGTTCACATAATTTCTTTTTAGCCGACTGCAGTTTATTTTCTTTGCCCAAAATAGAGGTTGTAATGGTTAACTAACTAGAAACACTCCCTCATGATATTTTAGAGTGTTTTGTATTCATTTTATACATTAACTGGACAATTGGGAGGCGGGGGGCTAAATCCAGTACTCGCGCTGGCGCATGTTCTTTCCTGTTCGCCTCGCCTCGTTCGCTCGCTCAAACACGGTGGTTGCGACATGAACGTTCCTGTCAAATTTCAGTTTCTTGCAAGTTCACTATTACCTTTTGTTTGCTCAGTCGTAATCCAGCTTTATTCCGAAGTGGTTCACTACAGTTGTAGTTTGCAGTGCTGTGTATTTGTGATGGCTCACAGAGCCAGAGGTTGCGTCAACTCTCCGGACAGTTTTTGTTTTATTTGTGGGGAATATACCGTGAAAAAGCGGCAGAGGAACATTTCTGCATTTATTAAAAAAGTATATTTCGCCTATTTCGGTTTGAAGTTAGGCGATCAAGACAAACCGTGGGCTCCTCACAAAGTGTGCAAGACATGTGAGGAAGATCTACGCTTATGGATGAAAGGTAAAAAACAAGCATTTCGTTTTGGAATACCTATGATGTGGCGTGAACAAAGAGACCACAGCAGTGACTGCTATTTTTGCTCTTGCATTGTGAAGGGATACAACTTAAAAAATAAAAACGTAATAAGTTACCCCAACCTTCCCTCAGCAATTAGGCCTATGCCTCATAGCAACGAAGTACCTGTGCCTGAACCACCAAAATCTTTGGATCATATTTGTGTGGACGGTTCTGATCATGATGAGACTCATCAGATGGCTTTTCCCGATGAGTCCAGTACTTCCGAGTTTGAAACTGAACCAGATCCGAAACCTGAACTTTTCTCTCAAGCTGAATTGAATGATTTAGTCCGGGATTTAGGACTCCCAAAAGATGTTGCCCAACTGCTAGGTTCTCGGCTTAAACAGAAAAATCTATTGTCACCAGGAACAACTTTTTATTGGTACCGCAACCGTGAGACACAATTTTTGAAGTATTTCAGCAAAGAGGAAGATTTGGTATTTTGCAACGATATATACGGAGTGATGGAAAAGTTTAAACTCAAGTATGATCCTGCTGAATGGCGGCTGTTCATTGATTCGTCAAAAGACAGCATAAAAGGTGTTCTTCTTCATAATGGCAGCACATTCGCTTCAGTTCCTATTGCTCACTCTGTTATTCTCCAAGAAAAATACGAGAATTTGGCCCTGATTCTTCAGAAGATTCGTTATGATGAGCATAAGTGGATGATTTGTGGAGACTTTAAAATTCTATCCATGCTATTAGGGCAGCAATCCGGTTTCACCAAATATCCCTGCTTCCTTTGCTTGTGGGATAGCCGGGCCCGCGACCTACACTGGGGGAAAAAAGACTGGTCAATTCGGGAGTATTTGAGACCCGGTGAGAAAAATGTTCTTCATGAGAGCTTGGTACCTCGTGATAAAATTCTATTACCACCTCTCCACATTAAGCAATTCATCAAGTCCCTTCCAAAAGATGGTGAGTGCTTTCGGTACCTTTGCTCAAAGTTCCCCCGACTTTCTGAAGCAAAGCTAAAGGAAGGAGTGTTTGTTGGCCCTGATATAAGGAAACTCATTTCAGATGGAGCATTCGCTGAAACTATGTCTGAGAAGGAAAAAGAAGCCTGGGATTCCTTCAAGGATGTTGTTCTCAAACTCTTGGGGAACAGGCGGGATGAGAACTATAAGGATATTGTTGCCAGGATGCTCAATGCCTTCAAAGAACAAGGCTGTAACATGAGCCTGAAAGTCCATTTCTTGCACTCCCATGTGAACTACTTTCCCGAAAACCTGGGGGCGTACAGTGAAGAACAAGGTGAAAGGTTTCACCAGGACATCAAGGACGCAGAGAGAAGGTACCAAGGAAGATGGAACACCACTATGATGGCTGATTTCTGCTGGTTGCTGCTGCGGGAAACCCCAGATTAAAAATACGCCAAGCAGCGCACCAAGAGAAGCATTCGGGGGAAGAAGAAACGGGCCCACCAGGAGATTGATTGACCCAAGAATGACTTTAAAATCTAAACTGTGTTGACAAATATCGTGTTTTTACTAAACTTTGAAATAAAAATTTGCTAGCTATTACCACAGTGTCGGATCTCATTTATTAGAATTTTATTTTCACACCATCGGGTGTTTGTCTTCATGTATTGCAATGGTGCGGTTTGCGTTTTCTATTCTTACATACATACCTGTACAACATTTTTTGCACATTTCTTTGCTTTGCTTTGTGTCTAACCTCGCTCTTATATGCTCAATGTTTGTGCACATGTATGTGGCTGTTTTAAGTGCAGACAATTTTGCTACCATCACAGTGTGTTTTGTTGACATTACTCTATTCTTATGTGCTGCCTTGTTACAATTTTCTTTATTCTTATTTGAATAACTACTAAACAATTAGTATAAAGAATTCATCCAAGAAACATTTATCTCGATCGCACTCAATCTGAAATGTTCACCTCAAACTGCTAACCCAATGTAGCAAAAAATCTGTACGTGATGGAGCAAATTGGTTACCAGATTTGGATTCAGCGCACCAAAAAACGTAAAAATCAATCGAAACATTAGAGGCAGTTTAAAAAAAAAATTTTTTAGTGTACCTGTGTTATCTGCCCATGTCAGCTGTACTACATTGGTCGGACCACCAGACAGTGTAGGATTAGATTGAACGAACATGCTTCACGTTTATGCACTGCTACCAAGACAGCACCAGTAGTTGACCATTGCCTTGGGAAGGGACATTCCTTTGACCAGTTGCACTGGCGGATAATTGATTACATTCTGGCTGACCCCAGGGGTGGTGATCGTATTTACAAACTCCAAAGATGTGAACAGTCTTGGATATTCAAACTTTGCACCGTTTCCCCAAATGGATTGAATCTAGAGCTGGATTGAGCTAGCCTATTTTAACTTCCTCCAATAGCACCTGTGGACGGTCCCTGGTTTGCAAGGATTGTAGATTTGCTAACTTCAGTAGGTTGATGTCAGATACTGCTATTATAAAACTGATGAACTCACTTTTCTACAAGTGAAAGTGCTGGACAATGTATTATGGAAGAATCCTTTTATGCCTGAAGCAGGGTCGAGCAGGGGACCCAAAACCTGTCACGTCGTATACAGGATTCAACTGCTCTTCTGTTATTGCGAAGTATACCAGCGCTGTTCCTCTTTGAGCTAAGTAGCTGTTTTAAAATCAACTTTGATTAAAAAGGGTTCACTATTACAGGGGGGAGATTTTCATTTTCCTGTTCCTTTGATGGTGCATCCAACAAAAAATTATAGTAAAATTTGGTTTTGTCTTGTTTCTATTGGAACTTTTTAGTATTGGCTTCTTTCTCTATAACATTGATAAAATGTGTCCCTTCCTTTCTGCACACACTACTAAGACACTTATCCACTCTTTAGTCACCTCCAGTCTTGCAACCTCCTCCTTGCTGGTCTCCCTCTGAATCATCTCTCTAACCTTCAATATGTTCAAAACTGAGCTGCATGGCTAATCTTCCGCCAGCCTCGATATGCTCATAAAACTCCTCTTCTCAAGTTGCTTCACTGGCCCCCTATTCGTTTCCATATCCTTTTCAGACTTCTTCTACTGACCTATAAGTGCACTCATTTTACTGCTCCTCACTACCTTTCTTCTCTTATCTCTCCCTACACCCCTCCTCAGGAACTCCGCTCTTCTGGCAGATCCCTTCTATCTATGTCCTTCTCTTCTACTTCCAACAGACTTTGATCCTTCCATCTTGCTTCTCCTTATGCGTGGAACAAACTACCTGAGTCTGTACATCAAGCTTTGTCTCTGGCCCTTTTCAAATCAAGGCTGAAAATCTGCCTTTTCGAGGCTGCTTTTGGATCCTGATCCGCTTAGTCTCCTATATGTTTCCTTACTATTCCCCTAGATATATCCTCATCCTCAGCTGTTGTGTTATCTGTCTTGACTATATTGTAAGCTCAGATGAGCAGGGGCCATCTTTTACATGTCTGTACAGCGCTGTGTATTTTATTTATTTATTTGCAAAACTTTTATATACCGCCAATTCCAAAGATCATTGGTGGTTTACATCGAACAGCGCCAAAACAAGGCCAAAATTACATAGAACAATTTTGTCTAATATAGTCAAAGTCAAAAAATTACATGGAACAGTTGCAGCTAAATAGAATTACATAAAATAGTAAACGTTTTGTAACTATAAATAGAATATATATGGAACTATGTACAGGTATATACAGAGTAACATAAAATATAAATTTAGAACTATTAATATTTTACAAAAATGCATTTTGATGTATCAGATTAAGGTACAGTTATAGGTAATGATGGTAGTATGTGAATAAATTGTGAGAGTGTCTTCAGGTTTAGCTATGGAGGATGGGATGAAATATCCAGGACATAATCTGTGTTGCAATAGTGTTGTGTAAACAGGTATGTTTTTAGTTCTCTTCTGAACTTTTGTAGATCTTTTATTTCTCTTAGTTGATCTGGGAGGCTATTCCATAAGGTAGGTACGGTATATGAAAAGGCTCTGCTGCTTGTTATTTGTTTTGTTTTTCTTATTAAGTTAGACACTGAGATGATATTTCGATTTCTTCTTCTTCTCGTTCTGTTTTCTGGATGGCTATGTATTAGTGTGGTTAGGAATGATGGAGCAACCTCGTTAATTAATTTGAAAGTTGTTAATATGATTTTATATTGGATTCTGCAAGCAATGGGCAGCCAGTGTAGTGAGTATAGAATTGGTGTAATGTGGTCAGTAAGTTTTTTGCTTTGACAATTATTCGCGCAGCAAGGTTCTTTGCCATTTGAAGGATTTTTAAATTCTTCTTCGTTATGCCTTGTAGTATTCCATTACAGTAATCAAAATGGGGAGTTATTAAGGCTTGTGTAATGGTTCTGAAATCATCGTATTCTATAAGTGGCCTAAGTTGTTGAATAGATTGAAGTTTGAAAAAGATTGTTTTGGCTATTTTCTTTATGTGGGAAGTGAAACTAAGGGTCCTGTCGAGGATGACACCTAGATATTTAATCTCTTCTTTAACTGGGAGGATGAAATTCAAGAGTTTTCTTTCTGATGGTGGTGTGAAATTCATGTTTCTTGATGTAAATAATACTTCTGTTTTTTTTGAAATTAATATTCATATTGTTTGAACGAAGCCATAGTTCAGCTTCCGTGAGGCAACCTGCTAAGTTGTCATAGTTGGGATCTAGTATGTTGACGGGAGCGAATAACATAATGTCATCCGCATATATGTGATAGTTAATCTTGTATTTTTGGAATATGGTGCAAATCGGCTGCAGATACAGGTTAAAGAGAAGAGCAGATAGTGCAGAACCTTGAGGTATTCCTTGTTCCTAGGGAAATGGTGAAGATGAGATGTGGTTAACTTGTACATATTGTGCACGGTCAGTTATATATGACTTAAACCAATCAAGAGTCAATTTCTGTAATCCCAGCTGTCTAAGTCTGGAGATGAGTATGTTATGGTTCACACTGTCAAATGCAGCAGATATATCAAGAAATATCATGGTGAAAGCTTGTTTGGAGTTGTTTAAACCTCTAATTAGAGTATCGAGAAGGGCGAGTAAAAGTGTTTCCACACCATGGAAGGGGCGAAACCCATATTGGTGGTCATCAAGGGGGGCGGATGTATCTATATAATCTTGAACAACTTTCTCAATGATTTTCGTCAAGAAGGGAAGACTGGCGATTGGACGATATGATGATGGGTCATTGTCATTTAGAGATTTATTTTTTAAAATCGGGCGGATTGCTGAGAGTTTGAGTTCCTTGGGTAGAACACCTTGTTGTAAGGATTTATTTACTATGTCTAAGATGAAGGGAGCAAGTTCTAGTTTAGTTGTTTTGATCCAGGATACTGGACAAGGATCAAGGGTGGATGTAGTTGTGTTAAGATTAGCAATTATGTTAAGCAATTGTTTTTTGTCAATAAGATGGAACGACTGCCATACATTACAGTTGTTTGTGGGATAAGGGAGGGGGTCAGATATTGGTAAATAAGATTGTTTTAGTTTACTAGCAAAATAGCTTGCTAATGCTTGTGGGCTGATGGGTACAATGAGTGAGTTATAAGTGGGGGTTTTTAGATAAAGATTTTACAATTTCAGATAATTCTCTTGGGCGGTTAATGGCTTTAGATAGAATTGTTGTGTGGTATTGTTTTTTGGCATTATTTGTGGATGTTCTGTAAGCGATGGGACCGGATGGGATACACCCTAGAATACTGAGGGAACTTGGGGACGTTCTAGCAACTCCACTGACTGACCTTTTCAATGCCTCGTTGGAGTCTGGAGTGGTGCCAAAGGACTGGAGAGAGGCTCATGTGGTGCCTTTACACAAAAGCGGAAGTAAGGATGTGATTGAAAACTACAGGCCGGTTAGTTTAACTTCGGTGGTGAGTAAATTATTGGAAACGCTGCTGAAAGAGAAAATAGTGAGGTTTCTGGAGTCCAGCGGATTACAGGATCCGAGGCAGCATGGATTCACCAGAGGCAGGTCTTGTCAGACAAATCTGATTGATTTCTTTGACTGGGTGACCAGGGAGTTGGACCGAGGGAGAGCTCTAGATGTGGTGTATTTAGATTTCCGTAAAGCCTTTGACACTGTTCCTCACAGGCGACTTATAAACAAACTGAGCACCCTAGGGATGGACCCTAAAGTTACTGCTTGGGTTAGAAATTGGTTGGGTGGGAGGCGACAAAGAGTACAAGTAAATAGAGCTCACTCTGAGGAGAAGGATGTTACCAGTGGTGTGCCCCAGGGATCTGTCCTTGGTCCGATTCTTTTTAACATCTTTGTTAGTGATATAGCGGAAGGGCTGTCGGGTAAGGTTTGCCTCTTTGCGGATGATACCAAAATCTGCAATAGAGTAGACACCCAGGAAGGGGTAGATAACATGAGGAGGGATCTAGCTAAGCTTGAAGAATGGTCTAGAATTTGGCAGCTGGGATTTAATGTTAAAAAATGTAAGGTCATGCATTTGGGCTGCAGCAATCCAAGGGAGCAATATAGTATAGGGGGTGAAGTACTTTTGTCCACTAAAGAAGAGCGGGACCTAGGTGTGGTAGTGTCTGATGATCTTAAAGTAGCTAAAGAGGTAGAAAAGGCGACGGCAAAAGCTAGAAGGATGCTTGGGTGCATACGGAGAGGAATGGCTAGCAGAAAAAAGGAGGTGATAATGCCTCTGTATAAGTCTTTGGTGCGACCTCATTTGGAGTATGGTGTGCAGTTCTGGAGACCGCACCTTCAAAAGGATGTGAACAGGATGGAGTCGGTGCAGAGGGTTGCTACTAAAATGATTAATGGGCTTCATTATAAAGCATATGAGGACAGACTTAAGGATCTTAATATGTACACCTTAGAGGAAAGGCGGGATAGAGGTGATATGATTGAGATGTTTAAATACCTCCGTGGCATAAATGTTCAGGGAGAGAGCCTCTTTCAATTGAAAGCAAGTTCTGCTACGAGGGGACATGGGATGAGGGTGAAGGGAGATAGATTCAGGAGTGATATGCGGAAATATTTCTTTACAGAAAGAGTAGTGGATCCGTGGAATAGTCTCCCAGTGGAGGTGGTAGAGATGAGGATAGTAACTGAATTCAAAAAAGCATGGGACCAACACAGAGGATCTCTAAAGGTAAAAAGTGGACTGTTGTAGTTGTTGTTATGGAAGGACAGACTAGATAGGCCATGTGGTCTTTTTCTGTCATCATGTTTCTATGTTAAGAGTAGAAAAGTATAGTTCCCGAAGTTCTGGCGTTTTTTTTGTTCTCCATTTGATTTCTGTTTTTCTGAGTTTTTTCTTAATTTAAGTTAGTTCATGTGTATACCATTTTTCAGAAATTCTTTTATATGGTTTTTTGATTTTGACAGTCAGTGGTTTGGAAGCTGAATTTATTACATTGTTCCAATTAGAAATAGCTTTTTCAAGGCTGCTATAGGCTATATCAAGTATAGCTGTATAACTGTTCCAAGAAACTCTTCTGATACAAATGGTCGAAACTTTGGTCCTTGATGTGATATAGGTTGGTGGGGGTTGGATGAGTAAGGAATATGAAGAGAAAACTGAATCATAAAATGGTCCAACCATGGGATTTGTGTTATAGTAGGGGGAGTATATTGGGGTATTTTAATCATGTGTTTAGGAATGAATACTAAGTCAAGAGTGTTACCTTTGATGTGAGTGGGGTATCCAATTATTTGTTTAAAGCTCATGTCATCCATTGATTCAAGAAAAGTTGAAGTTTGATTGTTATTGAGTGTTGCTAAATTAAAATCTCCCAAAATAATATGAGGCTTATTGAAGCTTTACATGCTGCTTCTAGGATAGTAGTTATGTTTTGGGTATCTGGTGTGGGGGGTCTATAAAAGAGACAAATGGCCGTGTTTCTGTTCTCTATTTTTAGGATATCTATGTTATCTTTAGTATCACAGATGGTAGAGGAGTAGTTCAGGTTTGTTTTAGCTAATATGAGTACACCACAGCCTTTTTTTGATTACGATTGCAAATGAATAGAGAGTATCCTTTTACTTTTATTTGGTTCATTAAGATAGTGTCTGAGTTGGTTAGCCATGTCTCTGTTAGGCAAAGCAAATCTGGTTTCTCATCAGAGATGAGGTCTGTTATAAGTGGGATTTTATTTCTAATGGATCTTACATTGCTAAGAATAATTTTTAGGGTTTGGGTATGTTTAGTTTTTTCTTTGGTTTTGCTTTCTGAGTTTAAGTTTATATGGATTAACCTTTTTGTGCGGGTTTTTGGGTAGAGAGGAGGGGGTTGTTGTAGGTATATGAGTATGAATTATGATGATTAACGTGTTTTTGTCTATGGTGATATGGAATGATATGTATATGAGCCATTTCAACATTGTTGAGAGGTTGGTATAGAGCAGGGTTCTCAAACTCAAATTGCTTTGAGGGCCAAATGAGGACTTGTAAAGTAACCCGGGGGCCGCATAAGACGTGGGGCCTCATTTGCATAATGGGCCTCATTTGCATAAATATTTGCATAATGTTACCATACACTAACTTTTAGTAAACATGCCTCTTAATGAGTATGGATAAAGAAAGACTAAAAGATTTAGAAATAGGAAGACAATAATTAAACTGGGAACCCCAAAAGCCAAACTTGGAATGTACAACAACACTGTAGAAATAAAACTATAAATTAATTTCCTCTTGTACTAAACAAAGTGCAAACATTAATGATGCACATTTCCCAGAGCTGACATATTCCAGTTAATAAATTCAAAATAAAGAGATATTTTTCTACCTTTTGTGCATTTTTTTTCAGTTGCAATTGCTCCAGCCACTTCTGGTTTCTTCGTGTCTTCTGCTATCTCCATCGTCTGCTGTCCATTTGTCCTTTCTTCTCTCTTCTAGTTTTTTTCCATTCTCTCTCTCTACATCTGCTTTAACATACTAATCTTTCTCCTTTTGCTCTTTCCTCATTCCTATTTCATCCACTCAAATTTTACCCCTCCATCCTCAATCCCCACTTACTCTCCCAATACCTGGCCAATTGTAGATTTGTCTTCTCTTCCAGACAAAATATTTTTCCCCTCTCCATTTCACTTTCCCAGCTCCATCCCATTCTAATCCTCCCCCAACATCAGCTCCCTTCTAGTTCCAGCCCCACCCAGCATCTGCTCCTTTCTAGTCCCTGCATCAGTCCATTTCCAGTCCTATCCTAGCCTCACCATCAGCCCATTTCCAATCCTAGCCCCCCATCAGCCCATTTCCAATCCTAGCTCCCTCCCTCACAGCCCATTTCCATTCCAAGCCCCCCTCCCCATCAGCCATTTGCAGTTCAAGCCCCCCTTCCACTCAGCCCATTTCCAGTCCTAGCAACCCCCCCAGCCCATTACCAGTCCTAGACCCCCCATAGCCCATTACCAGTCCTAACCTCCCCATAGCGCACTTCCAGTCTTACCCCCCCATCACCCCATTTTCAGTCTTACCCCCCCCATAGCCCATTACCAGTCCTAGTCCCCCCCATAGCCCACTTGCAGTCGTATCCCCCATCACCCCATTTTCAGTCTTACCTCCCCTCATAGGCCATTACCAGTCCTAACCCCACAATCAGCCCACCTCCAGTCCTAACCCCCATCACCCCATTTTCAGTCCTAGCCCCCACCATAGCCCATTACCAGTTATAACCCCCCAGCCCATTACCAGTCATAACCCCCCCCCTGCCAATAGCCCACTTCCAGTCCTAACCCCCATCTGCCCATTTCCAGTCCTAGCCCCCACCATAGCCCATTACCAGTCATAACCCCCCCCCTGCCAATAGCCCACTTCCAGTCCTAACCCCCATCTGCCCATTTCCAGTCCTAGCCCCCACCATAGCCCATTACCAGTCATAACCCCCCCCCCTGCCAATAGCCCACTTCCAGTCCTAACCCCCATTACCCCATTTCAGTCAGCCCCTCCATAGCTCGTTACCGGCCAGCGAAGGAGGGAAACAAAAAAAACCCAAAACCCTGGCTTCTGCCGTTGCCGCCGTGGCAGCGGCAGAATCAATTGTCAAATTTAAAAAAAAAAGACTTCTGCTGCTCAAGCAGCAAAATCAGCTGTCCTGCGGCCCCTTCCCCTGTGCCCGGAGATCCGAGTCTGCTCTATCAGCGGCGTGCTTTTCAAGCCGCGAGGAGAGTATTCCCCTCTCGCGCGGCTTGAAACCGCGCGAGAGGGGAATACTCTCCTCGCGGCTTGAAAAGCACGCCGCTGATAGAGCAGACTCGGATCTCCGGGCACAGGGGAAGGGGCCGCAGGACAGCTGATTTTGCTGCTTGAGCAGCAGAAGTCTTTTTTTTTTAAATTTGACAATTGATTCTGCCGCTGCCACGGCGGCAACGGCAGAAGCCAGGGTTTTGTGTTTTTTTTGTTTTCCTCTGTCGCGGGCCGCACAAAGTTGTCTCGCGGCCCGCGGGCCGCGTGTTTGAGACCCCTGGTATAGAGTTTGTAGGCATATGGCAGATGTGAATAGTATACACATATAAATGCATAGGACATATAGCAATTGCAAATTATTGTACATGAGCTTCATTTTGGAATTAGATTAGAAATCTACTATGGTGTTGTAAAAATCAGTATGATGTGGTAAAAATATGTTACAGCGTTGTAGACAACAGAGGAATAGGCTAGCTATATAGTAACCTGAAATAGAGATTAGCGTTAGGTTATGGTTTAGCTATAATGTTGCAACACAATAATAGTGGGAAGCAGGATACAATGTGTGAAAGAGATAGTATCGACTGTTTTATAGTTTGTTACTCTAAAACATATCGGTTCGTTTAGTTTGTACGACGATAACAAGTTAGTTTGGTAATATACCGTCGTGATATTCTAAGTAGGCAGTTTTGTTTTATCTAGAAATAGTAGGTCATACCTTTCTGTTCTTGAAATTATTTGGCCACTCCTAAGGGCCACGCCAAAGGGCCCTCTGGCTTGGCCCTCAGGTGCGGGCACGCCTGCAGTGTGCTCCTTTTAATCAGAGCTGTGCTAAGCCCGATTGGCTGGTTTCTGCACCAAAGGAGTGCTGTTCTCTCTCAGCGGGTGTCCTGATGGCGAGCTGAAAGTCCGAGAAGAATGGCGAAGTCCGAGGAAAAGGACTGTGAGCCTGCAGCGTGCTCCTTTTAATCAGAGCTGTGCTATGCCTTTTAGCGCTATACAAATAAGTAGTAGTAGTAGAGGGGCTCTCTTGTGTGCTACAATTATGATGTATAATGGGCTTTGCTATATTGTTGGGTTGTGGGGAGGAGGGTTTGGTAGGGGATCATGAATGCTCTGTTTGGGTACAACATTGTGGGTAGTGTTTACTTAAATATTGGGTAAATTGCATGAGACCCAGTGCTTGTTAGTAAGTGTTTGAGGTGGGGGGGGGGGGGATTAGGAAGAAATGTATGGTTTGGGGATAAGATGTTATGTTAGGAATTAGAATGGTGTTGGAAACATTTCTTGTCTTGAGACATGGTTGTATTCTTGGTTGTACTTTTGAAAGACTAATAAAAATAAAAATTCCCCATAAAGTACTATCTAAATGATGATGACTCTTGGTGACCCTGTGGTTAATGTCCATTTTGTGAATATCCCTGGGTTTTCTTTGCAAGATATGACCAGAAGTAGATTGCCAAGTTGGTCTTCCACACAGTAAGCCTATAACACTTGACATTCTGAGGTGTTCTTCCAAACTATGTACTAGCCATGGTCCAACCCTGCTTAGTTCTCAAGATCAGATGAGATAGGGCACACTCTGGATGGTGTGGCTTTTGTACAATATCTTTCAAAAGGTACAAGATTTCTTGTCTAATCTGTCGTCCTTGTTGTTGGCTATTCTAGCAAAAGCAGATAGATGTGGAACCCATCTTATGCATAAGGCTTATGACTTATCCAATGTGTCTTCTAGAATCTCAGCTATGCACATCCAGCCTTGATGAGGATTTTCATATGAGGCTGGCAAATGCTCTTGTACTAGATACTCTCTTTTTGGAGATGAAATAAAGGAGACCATAGCTACAATCAAGGACCACTGTTGTATTTCACAACAGCTCTCCATTATCTCCAGTGTCTCTATATGATCTACACACTCCATACATGCCCCGTACCATTAAAAAAAACAAACACCTTCATTATGGAAGGACAGACTAGATGGGCCTTGTGGTCTTTTTCTGTCATCATGTTTCTATGTTTCTATTCCTTTCGCCAGACAGCCTCAGCAAACTCAAATGTCCTGCTTTTGCTAAGCTTCTTCAGTGAGAAAGGGACAAGCAGAGCAGGCCATGCCTGCACAACAGAAACTACTTTCTACTTTTTGGCTGCCTTTTACAACTAGTGCCCCTCTGGAATATTCATCCTATCCTACCTACGAGGAGTCTGTACATTTCTTTCCTCACATCACAACAGATGCCTGGGTTCTCAGCATCATAAAGATGAGCTACCACACAAGTCTCTACTGTGTTCTCATGTCACTTTAGACCATTAGTTCCCAAACATGCATGGTTTGGGTGAAGATAAAGTATACTTTCACCAATCCATCACTGCTGCTGCCTTCAAACAACCTTCAAACTGCTTATGATCCAGTGTCAGCCTTCCCCAGCCTTCTGTTGCCTACTGCATCATGCCCCCCCCCCTCCTTCCCCTGGAAACCTGCATCAGCAAGCACCCACAGTACAGACAGGAAGCGCAGGGACCTCTAACCAGTGTCTGCATACACAGAAGGCCCAGTCTCAGTCGCATCCTACCTACTCCTAGACGTCCAGTTTCTATAGGGCTGGACACAGTTGCACAGGCCCAGACTCAAGGTTTCTGCAGTAAGCATCTACACTGCAAGTGCCTGTTGCTGCAGATTTGGAGGGGAGGAGGGCACATCGAGGCAGATGCAGTCTGGCTAAGATGATGCAGCACTGGAGGGAAGATGCTGAAGAGTTGAAGGGAAAGGAAGATTTAATGTTGGACTGCTAGGGGAAGGGGAGATAGAGAGGATGCTGAACATGATTGGGATTGAAATAGTTTGGATAACAGGGAGATGTTTGACTTGGGGATAGTACAGGGGCTTGGAGACAAACGAGATGTTGGACATGGGGAGGGGGAACTAGGGAGACAGAGGAGATGCTGGACATGGGAGGGAGGGACACTGAAGATTCTTAACATTCGGAGGGAGGTACTTGGGAGAGGAGATAAAAGAAATGCTGTACATGGGGGTACAAGGACTGGTGAGACTGACATGGTGAGACTGAACTATCATGGTGAGGTAACCATCATAAAGACAACCATGACCGCTGCTCATTACCTGCCCATAGCCCTTCTCCTCACACAACTCCTTCCCTATCACACCCACACACCACATCCCCACAAACACTTTGTGGCTACCTCCACTACCACAGATATATACCCCCCCTTCCAAGAAACAGGGCAGAACACATGCAAAAATCACAGACACAAGGTTCTTTATAAAAGGTAGAACAGACACCCACCCTCACTCACACAAGACACCCAGAACCTCCAACATCCCTCTGCCCATCTCCATCGATCTCATTAACGCCAGGTCAATAAGAAACAAGATTAACACCCTAGCAGACTATATAGAAGTGCAGCAACCTGACATTCTTTGCATCACAGAAACCTGGCTCACCCCCACCGACAACGTGATCCTCAACCAGCTAGTACCCCCCACTCACTCTGCTTTCAACTGTCCACGCACACACAGGAAAGGAGGAGGAGTCCTGATCATCGCAAGAAACAGCCTAAAGCTCAAATCCCGAGCCACAAAAAATAGAAGTCAATGCAACACAATCATCATTGAGAACAGACAACTAGCCCTATGCCTCACCTATAGAGCTCCTCATGCCTCCCCCCAAACAAACTATCCTCCATACTGGAAGCTGTCTGTGCAGTCAACACCACAAACCTCTGCTGGTGCTTGGAGACTTTAACTTCAAATCCGCCACGATCAAGGATGCAGAAGCCTTTTTGACAGCAATGGGCTGCCTACAATACACACAACTGATTCAAGTCCCCACCCACAGACATGGATCATCACCCGATCTCATCTTTGCCCCCAACTTCATACTAGAAAGTGACAGTATCACAAGGCCATTGATCACACCAGTACCCTGGTCAGACCATCATATAATAAAAATAAAAATAGAGCTAAAAGGGACAGGCCCTAACGGCCATCAAGACATGCCTCCCCCACGCAGAAGATTTAAAAGCTTTGATAAGTACCAATTCCTACTGGACACCCTACCCCACCTGTTCACAAAAACGGATGACATAAACAAACAAATCGACAACTGGAACAATGCTATCACATCTGCTGCCAAAGCAACTGAGCTCAAGACCTACAAAGCTCATCCACTGGTACTCAAAGGAAATCCGAATCGCAAAGAGAAATCTAAGAAAACTAGAACGATGCTGGAGACGCACCAAGTCAGCCACCACACAGGACCTATACCAATCAAAGCAAAGAGAAAACAACAACCTCATCAATCAAAAGAAAAGAGAATACTACACAAATCTGATTCTCAAATCCTCCAATAAACACCAAGAACTATTTGAAATAGTGAAAACCCTCACCAATGAACCTAATTCTGAAAAAAATGAACAAATAGATCCACAGACCTTCGCAGACTACCTCCAAGAAAAATTCAATGCCTCACATCAGTTGACCATGAGCACCACCGCCAAGCCCACACCACCCAACCAAATCTGAGATAAGCTCAGCATCCCTTCAACTGAGCAGATCTCACACATCACATCACTCAACACCAGCACCGCCCCGACAGACCCATGCCCTGTGATCTGGATTAAAGCGGTGAAGGAGGATCTCATCCACATCATACAAAACATGGTACAAAACTCCCTTACCTGAGGTATCATGCCAAACACACTAAAGATGGCAACAATACGACCAATCCCGAAAAAATCCCCTCTAAACAAGACCAATCCAGCTGCCTACAGACCCATCTCAAGCCTCCCTCTACTAACGAAGATCATCGAAAAAGTGGTTCAGCATCAACTAGAAGATCACATCGGCAACCATGCACCTCTTGACCCGAATCAACATGGCTTCTGACCAAACCATGGTGTGTCAACCCTCCTAATATACCTCTTTGATAATCTGATCCAGGTCATCGACAACGTCAAGAGAGGCATCATCATGATCTTCTTAGACATCACATCAGCATTTGACACTGTGGACCACAGCACACTTCTGTCAAGGCTACAGGACATTGGACTACACGGCACCACCTTGGAGTGGTTCACCTCATACCTCTCGGACAGACAGCTCCAAGTCAAATGCGGACCTATCACCTCCCGACCACTAAAAATCAAACAGGGCGTAACACAGGGATCCGCCCTCTCTGCTCTATTATTTAATCTTTACATTCAACCTATCTGCGAAATCATCAAGAACCACAAAATACAATACACGGTCTACGCAGATGACATTATGATATACACCCCAACCAATCTCGACAGCCTGGACTACACCAACATAGCAGACTATCTGCAACAAATGACAAGCTGGTTTATAGAAAACAATCTGACCATAAATTACAACAAGACAGAAGCACTAATCATCACCCGAAACACCACCTTCACCCCACCTACCTCCATCAAACTGAACGACATTACAATACCAATAAAAATGGAAGTAAAATACCTCGGAGTGACTCTTGACAAAGACCTGAACCTACAATCACACATCAGCAGAACCACCAAAAACGCATACTTCAAAATGAGAACCATCTGACGCCTGAAGCCAATTCTCTCACAGGATCACTTCCGCACTGTCTGTCAAGCACTAATCACACCCGTACTAGACTTCTGCAACCCCATCTACCTTGGACTCCCAAAACAAACACTCCGGCCCTTGCAGATGGCTCAGAACACGGCCGCTCGCATAATAACTGGATCATCGAGACATGATCACATCACCCCCATTCTCAACCACCTCCACTGGCTCCCAATCAGCTCCCGCATCAGATATAAGGCTCTACTAAACATCTTTAAAATCAAACAGAACATCTCAGCAAACAGCCTGCAGCCCCTCATGAGATCTGACACAGACCAAGGAGGAGAGGCACTTCAGACACCATCAAGACCCCTAAAAAACATTCACCAGAGTACAGCAAGACACCTCAAGAAGAGCACTATCCCTGGCTGTGCCCGCCCTATGGAACTCCCTCCCGGATGATCTATGTTGAACTCTGGACCTCCAGGACTTCAGGAAGCAGCTCAAAGCCACGTTCTTCATTGAGCACTATAATGGTATCACATGAACTGACCAACGGCCCAAGGTCTACCTCCCAATCCTCCTGACCCCCTCTGTACCCAGACCCCCCTCCCCCGTACATAGCCCCTTGTACATAGCACACTCTGTAAATAGCTCACCAAGAAATCCCACACTCGCTTAACACTGCATGCCCCCTACTTACAGCGAGCTTTGTTTTGGTTGAAGTGTAACTGCATTGATTTCAGGATAAAGCGGTATATAAATCCTTTTAAATAAAGAAATTAAATAAATAAATGCTGAACATTAGGGTTAGGGCTAGGAAAACAGAAAGAGAAGATACTGTGGACATGAGAAGGAGGAATACAGAAGAAATGCAGATATTTGCGGATGGTATTATGTTATATCTCCCCATGGATAACCTAGTCACAACACAACACTTAATTGAATCCTATATCACTGAAGCGCAAACCTGGCTGACTTCAAACAATCTGTCCATTAATTTCAGAAAAACTCACGAAACTTAAATTTTACCCCCTCTAAAACAATCAAAATCAATAGTAATTTCCTTCCAGTTAAAGAAGTTAGGTATCTCTGTGTCCTATTAGTTCAAATTTTAACCTTAGCGTCTCACATATAATAACTAAAATCATATACTTCGAACTAATAACACTTCAGCACCTCAGTCCCCTTCTTGATATGCATGACTTCAGATCTGTAGTCCATGCGCTCATCACACCCCACTTCGATTTTTGCATTAGCTTCCTATATTGTATTCCAAAAAAGTATCTGAACCAACTCCGAACTGCACAGATTGTCACTGCCAGGATTATATATAATCAATCATTCATCAAGGGAAACACACCACCAACACTATTTTTTGTTGGAACTGACACTATGAAGGAACTAGTCCTTGTGGTGAAATGTTCCTTTTATTCTTTTATCTAGGGACGCAACCCTAACTTATAGGTATTCGAGGGGATAAAAAACCCCCAACACCAACCGGTATTAATTGCATTCACTTCCAGCACAATTTAACAGCAAACGGAAAGATCACTTAGCTGAATTCACATTAGTTGTTCTGTTCTTCTGTCAGCAGCCAAACGGCTAACGATATAGCCAAAATAATCTTCCCAAAATTTCTGGATTTGTAGCAAGCTAGTCGAGATCTCCAAACGCTCGAACTGGTAACCCAATGTTGTGTTTCAAGCCAAAGAAACTCCTGGCCCTTCTTCAAACTGTGTTTATATATAAAGCATGCCTGTCCGACCACATAACACCGATATTGTATGACCTACACTGGTTACCAGTCTCAAGCAGAATCAAATATAAAATGCTTATGACTGCATTTACAGCGCTCTTCTCCCCCCGGCAGTGTGATCTGCCCAATCGGGGCAGCAAGGCAGCGTGATCGGCCCAATCGGGGCAGCCCGGCTCCAGCTAAAAGGGCACCATCGGGCACAGGAACCCATAGCGCTCTTCTCCCGCCAGCAGTGTGATCCGCCCAGTCGGGGCAGCCCGGCTCCATTTAAGAAGGGTTCCAGCAGGCGCACCCGCGCCTTGCGTGTCCGTTAGGCGGAGGCCCGAACCTCGAGGCCGTCCCTCTCCAGCCAGCCCAATCGAACAGACAGTAAGCCAGACAACAACGACCGCCACGAGATCACAACCAAAGTGAGTAGTAGCCACTACCTCATACAAGGCTATCTAAAAAACAGTAAGAACCCGTTTCCCAGACGCGGAAGCACTTGTAAAGCTCCAGTTTATGTGACTCACCAGTGTAACTATTAGGACAGCCGTCTTTCAGGAAACCGATGCTGACATTGAACTACCACCAGAATCTGACTCGCTAGGATTGCTCTTCTTGAATCTGCCTGTAGAATTACTAGCTTGAAGTGTTATTCTTGAATCTGCCCTAGAATTACTGCTAGAAGTGCTATTCATGTAAGCCTTACAAGTGGATGTGTTAACGCTAGAACAAACAGCTGCCTATATACAACACTACCTGTCACAATTAGTGGCCGCTAGATATCTCTGCGATCTATCCTACCAGCCGAACCATACCCACACTGTATCACACAGCTGACTCGTAGATTCAAATTTCCCGGTGCCATGAAGTAGCTCATTCAAAATGGCACCCTCCCCCTTAGCCCTAGCCAGTTGTTACCTCCTTGCCAGTCTACTCCACAGCACTCTCACCCTCACCACCACCTACAAACCCATACCAGTCTTACAGGGTTCCGGGAGGAGATGGTCGGTTACCTCCCGCCAAGCAGCAGCAGAAGCCAAACACACCTTGCACCAACACCTACTCTACATCTCACTTCAGCACACCAAAAAATCCCAGCTAGAGAAGTGCCCTCAACCCAGTAACCTGAATTGTGCCCTCATAAACACTTGCTCAGTCCGGAAGAAATGGCCAGTCATCTCCGACGTGATAACCTGCCACAACCTAGACATCCTATTGGTCACTGAGACATGGCTGACTGACTCCGATACGGTCATCCTTAACCAACTCATCCCACCCAACTTCTTGATCCACTCCTGCCACAGAGCCAACCGTAGGGGTGGAGGAGCATTCGTCCTTACAAAAATGGAGTTCCAATTTCAGCAGACCTCTGCCAGCAGCACCATACACCTCAACTCCATCACCATAACCAACAAGCACAACTCCATCAACCTAATCTACAGATCCTTGTCTCCCTCCCCTGATGACCTCTCAACAATAATCGACCTTGCCTGCAACACCAAGAACCCGCACACACCAAACTGGATCATGGGCGATTTCAACCTGCCTGCCCTCCCAGACGCCCACTCCAGAGTCTTCCTCGACGTGCTTAGCGAGCTGGGCTACGTTCAAGTAGTCAACGCGCCCACTCAAAATAAAACAAGCTGGACCTGATCTTCACCCTGCGGTCGGCCACAGGCCCGAACCATACGCTTGCCCTATCCGTCACGTCAGTCCCATAGTCTGACCACAGCTTACTAAGATTCCAAATGCCCGGGGAAAGATTTTTGCTGTTACCTGGGAGTTGCCGCGGGCGTTTTCTGCCGCAGAGCAGTGTAGCAAGTGGGAGCCGGGTCCCTGCTGGATCAGCTGCAGGCATTGGAAGGTCACCCTTGGTGCTGAGGACCCCCCCGAGCCCTACAAAGACCAGCGGGGGATACACGCGGCCGTGTGTTCGCGGCCTGCGTGGTCATGTCCTAAGGGGCGTGTCACAAGGGGTTTGACACGCTCCTTATGTGCTCCTTCGGTGCTCCTGAGGTTTTTCATGATAGCCGATAGTGTAAGCGTGATTGCCGATGGGGAAAAGAAAGGCAAAGGGGGCAGGTAAGACTGCCGCCGATGCAGGACTATGTGGTAAGATAACTGGCCCCATGGATAAACATCTTACTCCCCTCCTATCTGTTAATCAATCTTCGGATGGGGCGTCTTTAAGCCCGGAGATCCGAACGCCACCTCCCTTTCCTCCGCTTCCGCATTCTTCTACGTTTCTGGACACATCTCTCCATGTTCAAGCTCCGATACTCTCTCCTGTGGACCCAGCTGTGGTGGAAGAAGGGAATACCCCCTTATCTCGGGAGGTGACTCTTTCTGATATTTGGTCAGCACTTCAAAGGATTGATAGTCGACTGTCTATGACTGTCTCTTCTTTGTGCAAGTTTACACATTCGGTAGTGGATAAAGTACAAGTTACAGATTATCAATTGGCTTCTACTTCTAAGTCGCTTGCCCGCGTTGACTCATTGGTCCAGTCGTGTAGTGATACTAATCTCTCTTTTATAAAGGATTTTTCCTCGCTTTCTTGTCGGCTGGAGTCACTTGAGAATCAACAGTGGGCAAGAAACTTACGTTTCTTGAATTTTCCTCAAACCCATTTGCTTTCCTTCGATGTTGAAAAAGTATTTTTCTGAGATTTTGCAAATAAGGGAGACTATAGACATAGTTCAAATGTATTGTATTCCTGTATTTATTTCTGTTCCACCGACTGCAGAGGGGTTTTCTCCTCCCTCTGAGGTTTCAGTAGCACAGGATTTAACCGCATTTTTGGAGGATTCACTCGATGTTATCCCCAAGCGTTGCACCTTGGTGGTGACTTTCGGTTCTGAGACTCTTAAACTGTGGGTCCTTCGGGCTTACTTTAAATACAAAGATGCCTTATTTTGTGGTTCCAAATTGCAAGTGTTCCCAGATGTCGGTCGGACCACTCAGGTTCGACTTAGGCAGTTTTTGGAGTTAAAAGCAAGGGTTGTAGCGTTAAGAGCTTCTTTCTTTCTTAAATTTCCTTGCCGCTGTTTAGTTACTCTGGAGGGACGGGATTATGTTTATACTGACGTGGCTCAACTATGTCAGTTGTTAGTAGACAAGGAGGTTAAAGGGCAGGATTAGGTGGATTGTAATTTTTTGGCTCCCTTATTTGGAGTGAATTAAATCACTCCCTTTTGCTTTTTGGTTTTTTTTTCTTAATTTCCTTTTGGTGTTTCAAAGATCTTTTCTCTTGATGTGTCTCTTTATGATGGGTATTATATGTTTTTTGCTTTTTAATATTGTTTTGTAATATGTATATTACCTTTCTTAGTTTGTAATTAAGCAAAAACTTAATAAAAAAAAAAAAAGATTCCAAATGCCCACACATCTGGATCATACAAGCAACCGTACCACAGCCGATGCCTGCCCAACACCAAACGCACGATTCCGGCCCTTCGACAAGGAAGAGATGCTCACACAAACCCTATCACTCTTCGACCTCGCAGAACCTAGCCTCGAGGAAATGCTCTCCACCTGGAACAATAGTCTCAGCTCCATTGCCCACCGACCAACTGTGGACATACCACCAAAGAGAAGAAAGACTGCTCCGTGGTACTCCCCCGAGCTACGAACATCACTCCTCCACCTAAGGAAGCTCGAAAGAAGATGGCGATGATCACGTTCCACTGATGACCACTTGCACTTCCCACCTGAAGAAACACTGGGTGGCAGTCACAGAGAGAATGAAACAATACCACGCAGAAATTCTTCAGCGCTCCCTGAACAAACCGCAGAACTTATTCAACCTGGTGAGGACCCTCACAAAAGAACCTTCCCCCACCCAATTGAGCATGCCACAGCCACAGGAATTCGCAGACCACCTACAGTCGAAAACAATCCAGACTGACAAAACCACACAACCCACTTCTGTGCACAGATTACTCCACCCAACACCACTATCCACCTTCTCAACACCATCAGAGAAAGGCATCGAGGACGCCATCACTGCTATTAACACCACCACAGCTCCAAACGATCCATGCCCAGCGTTCTGGATAAAAACACCGTGCAAAGAATTCAGCCCATTCCTGGCCAAACTCATGGATCTATCCTTCTCAACGGGCGCATTCCCACGAAGCTTGAAGCAAACATCCATTAGACCACTCCTAAAAAACAGCAAACTTGGCCCCCAGAAGGTGGATTCTTACAGACCAATCTCATCCCACTAATGACCAAAATAATTGAAAAAGTCGTCCAGTGACAAATCCAACACCATATTGAGACCACTGCTCCCCTCGACCCTTGCCAACACGGATTCAGGGAATCGCACGGAGTTGAGACGCTCCTTACCACTCTCTTCAGCACACTAATCACAGGATTGGACAACATCAGACGAGGATACGCCCTAATCTTCCTGGACATTGCCGCAGCATTTGACTCCATCGACCATGAACTGCTCCTAGGGTGCCTCGCAGAGAAAGGTATCCAGGACACAGCCTTAAGCTGGTGCAAATCATACCTGACAGACAGGTGGCAACATGTACGGACCGGCCCCATGACCTCCAAACCGTTCCAACAAGAACAGGGCGTACCACAGGGCTTCTCTCTCTCGGCGCTGTTCTTCAACATATATATGCAGCCCATCTGTGCACTCGCCCACTCATTGAACATCTCATGCCTCGTATACGCCGATGATGTGTCATTCTACATGCCATTCTCAACTGACCAGTCTGACTTCTCACCACTAACTACCTGCTTTGATGCTGTCACTGACTGGCTCCACACTCAAAACCCCAGAATAAACTTCAAGAAAATTGAGGCACTATTCATCACCAGGAACCAAGCTAAAAGTAAGATGCGCTGAGCTCCAAAGCAAGCCCACGATTTGCTACCTAGGGGTCACACTAGACCAGCAGTTGTATATGAAAGCCCACATAAACAACACTGTCAAGGCAGTATACCACAAAATACGGACAATCCGACATCTACGACCCCTACTGGAGCCAGACGACTTCCGGACAATCTACCAAGCCTTAGTAATCCCCCACTTTGACTATGCCAACTCAATCCTACAGGGACTCCCAAAAAACACGCTGAACCCACTTCAGCTTGCAATGAATGCAGCCGCCAGAATACTACACGGAGCCGCCAGGAGGGACCATATAACCCCAATCCTGAAACATCTCCATTGGCTGCCGGTCCACTGTAGACTCTCCTTCAGAATTCTACTGTTGACGTTCAAGGCCATCAACAGCCTCACCTCCTCTTCCATCACGGACCTCGTCCTCCCCAGGCCCTCAAGCAGAGTCAGAAGGTCAGTCGCTGCCAACACACTGAGTATCCCTAGCAAGATCACGAAGTGCTCTCAAGCAACAAGAAACAGAGCCTTCGTGTACTATGCACCCACATGTTGGAATGCCCTCCCTCCCGACATCCGGTCTATTACTGACTTTACCCAATTCAGGAAAGCTCTGAAAGGCGGGATAGAGGTGATATGATTGAGATGTTTAAATACCTCCGTGGCATAAATGTTCAGGGAGAGAGCCTCTTTCAATTGAAAGCAAGTTCTGCGACGAGGGGACATGGGATGAGGGTGAAGGGAGATAGATTCAGGAGTGATATGCGGAAATATTTCTTTACAGAAAGAGTAGTGGATCCGTGGAATAATCTCCCAGTGGAGGTGGTAGAGATGAGGACAGTAACTGAATTCAAAAAAGCATGGGACCAACACAGAGGATCTCTAAAGGTAAAAAGTGGACTGTTGTAGTTGTTGTTATGGAAGGACAGACTAGATGGGCCTTGTGGTCTTTTTCTGTCATCATGTTTCTAACACCACCTTTTCCTCCAGCGCTACTCTTGCAGCGGGGACACACAACATCCAGCCATACGCAACCACCAAGACAGCCCTCCCAAAATACTCACAACACACAGTCTCAGCCCTGCACATTATCGCTACCAGTCTCCCTGGTATGCACATGCATATAATCACCTAACCTTGTAAATAGTCGCCAAGCAGCCCTGTCGCCGTGCCACTTCTGTTGACCCGACTGCTTAGCCTGTATATAGTTACCCCAGTTAGCCCAAGTTGCAAAACCTGTTCTTTGTAAGTACAGTACGGGCACTGCCTGCACTGTACAATTTGCTGTTGACTGTAAACCGAGCTGATTTTAAAGGGTGCGGTATATAAAAGACTTTAAATAAATAAATAAATTTAAGACTGCAAATAAAATTGCTCCATCTTACCTCTCAAATTATACAAAAAATTGCTCCAATCCACACAATACAAAAATTACCATAATCAGGGAACAGGTCTCAGACTTAAGGGGGTGGAACCCAGAAGGTGAACCTTTGCTGTGGTTAACCAACCCCCGTACTTTGTATCAAGGACCCTTCCGTTCCCCCTCACTCTGTAGTCTTAAGCATAAAATCTGCTTCCAATAAATTCAATTAAGTCTATGATGTCGTTTCCATACACAAAAAAGAATATCCTTCAGTAAAAATGTAGCATGACTCTTCCATTCATACAAACACAAAAAAGTCAATTTTTTTTGTACTCCATTTGACTGCAATTTCCCCTTCAGTGAAAAGGCAAAATGACTTCTCTGTTCATGCAAACATTAGAGAACTGAAGAAGATATTCTGTGATACTGGCTGCAATAGATTCAGTATGAGTAAACATAGCTTCAATCCCGACGCTGATCCTGCGCGCTTAGGCGTTTCACCGCACAAGCGGTTTCCTCGGGGGATTCAACTTTCACATTGTGCCAGATCATGCGGCTGAAATGTATGCTTCCTTAGATAGCTTTTCTGCTCCTCATTCACCATACTCGTCCAAGTTCCTCTCAATGAAAAAATGCCGCGCATCCATTGAGAGGAACTTGGACGAGTATGGTGAATGAGGAGCAGAAAAGCTATCTAAGGAAGCATACATTTCAGCCGCATGATCTGGCACAGTGTGAAAGTTGAATCCCCCGAGGAAACCGCTTGTGCGGTGAAACGCCTAAGCGCGCAGGATCAGCGTCGGGATTGAAGCTAAGTTTACTCATACTGAATCTATTGCAGCCAGTATCACAGAATATCTTCTTCAGTTCTCTAATGTTTGCATGAACAGAGAAGTCATTTTGCCTTTTCACTGATGGGGAAATTGCAGTCAAATGGAGTACAAAAAAAATTGAGAGGAATGGCTAGCAGAAAAAAGGAGGTGATAATGTATAAGTCTTTGGTGCGACCTCATTTGGAGTATAGTGTGCAATTCTGGAGACCACACCTTCAAAAGGATGTGAACAGGATGGAGTCGGTGCAGAGGTTGGCTACTAAAATGATTAGTGGTCTTCATTATAAAGCATATGAGGACAGACTGAAGGATCTTAATATGTACACCTTAGAGGAAAGGCGGGATAGAGGTGATATGATTGAGATGTTTAAATACCTCCGTGGCATAAATGTTTAGGGAGAGAGCCTCTTTCAATTGAAAGCAAGTTCTGCTACGAGGGGGCATGGGTTGAGGGTGAAGGGAGATAGATTCAGGAGTGATGTGCGGAAATATTTCTTTACGGAAAGAGTAGTGGATCCGTGGAATAGTCTCCCAGTGGAGGTGGTAGAGATGAGGACAGTAACTGAATTCAAAAAAGCATGGGACCAACACAGAGGATCTCTAAAGGTAAAAAGTGGACTGTTGTAGTTGTTGTTATGGAAGGACAGACTAAATGGGCCTTGTGGTCTTTTTCTGTCATCATGTTTCTATGTTTCTATCAATGACCACTGAAGACGTGACCAATGCAGTGGTTAGCGCTCTGAGTGGACGTTTAGATGGTATCACGGGTCAGTTAGAGAGGATTAGTAAACAACTGGAGACAGTGGGTACAAGGATGCAAGCAGCTGAGAATCATATTTCAACGCTGGAAGATGAGCTGTTCAATGCAAACAGAGAAATTTCCTCCTTGCAAATGACAATGAGTAAGCAAGGTGAAAAGATACATGATCTAGAAAATCGTGGTCGTAGGAAAAATCTTCGAATAATTGGTATACTAGAAATCATAAAAGACAAAGATCTTTGCACTTATTTTCTGGGAATGCTGAATGCCTTCAGTCTGAGAGAGGATACTACTCACATTGTCATCGAACGGATTCATAGACTTGGCAGACATCGATCAAAAGATACGCGGCCTAGAATAGTATTGGCTCGATTCATGAATCTTCAACAAAAAAATGAAATCTTGAGGGCGGTGCGAACTAAAGGGACTTTGCTATATGATGGGGTCCGCATACAAGTTTTCCACAACTATTCAGTACAATTAAGCTTAAAGCAGAAGGCATATGCCAATGTCTGTCAGAAATTAGTGGTATCACATTTGAAATTTATGCTACAGTGTCCGGCGAGGCTGCGGATTTTTTATAATGGGAAGACAGAAACAATGGAGACACCGGAAGAAGAACAAAATTGGATTCAGAAGAATATCGCCAATATGAAGGTTAACACCTGATCATCACAACACAACCTGAACACCACAACACAACGCTTAGTTGGACATCAAATGAGTAGGTGGACAGTACCATAATTGAAGCTAACACATCTTGATCAAGACACTAATAGAAGACTATAAGTTCAAAGTTAATAGTTTGATTGTGTGGTGGTTATTTTATTTTTTTATTTTTATATAGTGATGGAAGGGGACTATATCAAAAGGTGAGATACATTATATAAAGGATAGGACCAGCTGAGAGGGATTGGAGTAGGATTAACACTAATATGGCCATGGGAGGGGAGGAGGAGATTTCTGGACTAAGGGGTAGGTGTGGTATTGGTGAGGGATCGGGGGAAAGAGGATGGGGAGGGGACAATAAGGGAAGTACTAAGTTAAGGGGAGGGAACAATAAGGGAGTACTAAGTTAATATATACACAAAGCCAACTTAATGCTGAGTGGAAAAAGATAAAAGTAAAAGTAATAATAGTTGGAGATGGGAGGGTCCTAGGCTGGGGGGGCTCTTCTAGTTTATATATGATAAAGTCGTGTTCTAATTTATTTATTTATTTATTTACATTCTCTTATATACCGCGCTATTCTGCATCGGTGCGGTTTACATTGAACAAACTGAAATTACATTGAACAGGGCATTATAACTTGGAGATAACTATTTTACAGGAAACATGGGCTATGGAGGGTTAAGTGGCTTGCCCAAGACCACAAGGAGCACCTGTGGGACTAGAAACCCCAGTCCTTCCGGCCCAAGGTTGCTGTCCTTTAGTGGGATTTGAACCCCCGACCTTCCGGCCTGAAGTACCTTGCCCCAACCACTAGGCCACTCCTCCACTCCTTATGTTTGTTTATGTTTATGTTTATTAAAACTTTATATACCGCCCAATACAATTAGCATCTGGGCGGTTCACAAATACATAAAATCATATAAAAAAAATGTTAAAAAGAGAGCTGCGAAAAAGAGCCAGAAAAGGAACTCCATAAAATTAAAGAAAAGGGATAGATACAGAGAAATAGATTGGGGGGTACAGATGGGTAACAAGAGGGAGAGAGAAAGGGATGACAACAACAAAAGAGAAATATAAGACGGGGGAAAGGGGGTGTGCTGTCAGAGGCCTAAAGGGGGGGGGGGGAGATGGGACCGGGAGAGGAAGGTTAAAGGCAGAACAGAAAAGGTGGGTTTTAAGGTTAGTTTTAAAGGACGGGTTGGAGGTTTCCAGACGTAGAGAGGGGGGAAGGGAGTTCCGGAGCCTTGGACCAAGAAAAAAGAAAGCAGAAGACCGAGTAGATTTGAGGTGCGCTTGGGAGGGAGGGGGTAGAAACATACGGTTAGCGTGAATGGAACGGAGAGAACGATGAGGGGTATGAAGGTGAACCAGGTTAGAAAGATATAGGGGGATACCTGAATGGATCACCCTGTGAACGAAAATAAGAATTTTGAATTGGACACGAAAGACAACAGGAAGCCAATGAAAATGTATTAACAGGGGGGTGACGTGATCGAACCGTGAAGCATGGGAAAGGACATGAACAGCGGCATTTTGAACATGTTGAAGACAACAAAGTTGGGATTGGGGAAGACCAGCAAGACAAACATTACAGTAGTCGAGACGAGACATAACAAGGGATATAATGAGAATAGTCATGGAGGAGATAGTAAGAAAAGGTCGTACAGCACGAAGTTGTTTAAGGGAAAGGAAGGAACGTTGGACAACTGAGGAGATATGGTCTTTAAAGGAGAGGGAGGAATCAAGAATCACACCCAAGTACTGCAAAGAGGAGACAGTGGGGATGGGTGAAGAAGAAAATAGGGGAGTGAGGGTAGGAGTGGGATTACCAAAAGTGAACCATATGGCTGAAGTTTTTGAGAGATTAATATGAAGAAAGTTAGTGGAGAGCCAGGAAGCTACAGAAGAAAGGTATTAAAAGCAGTGATATCGGGTGCAACAGGATCAGTGTGATAAAGAAGAAAGATATCATCCGCGTAGTAATAGGCAGAGACCCCGTGTTGCTGGACAAGGAGGGCAAGAGGGGCCAGGAATACATTAAAGAGAAGAGGGGCAAGAACAGAACCTTGAGGAACATCACAGGGAAGGGGTGTGGAAGGAGAGGACTCTGAGCCGGTGTGAACTGAGAAAGTGCGATTGAACAAAAAAAGAGTGAAACCAACGAAGAACTAAACCAGAAAGACCCGCATCCCGAAGATGATGAGATAGCAAGGTGCGGTGATCGACCAGGTCGAAAGCAGCCGAGAGATCTAAAGAAACAGCAAGAGAAAGTAAACCACGGTCATGAGCAGAGTGCAAGTCGTTAAGGAGGGAGAGAAGAACAGATTCAGTGCTGTGGCCTGGACGGAAACCTGATTGACGTGGATGGAGAGTGAGAGAAACTTCAAGGTGGGAGGAGAGCTGAAAAAAGACCAGTTTTTCCAAGAGCTTAGAAAGAAAAGGGAGGTTAGATATAGGACGCCAGTTGGAGGGGGAAGAGGGATCTAGAGTACTCTTTTTGAGGATAGGTCGGACAGTGGCATGCTTCCACGGGGAGGGGAAAGTGCCAGAAGAGAGACTAGAGTTAAAAAGCGAGAGAATAAGAGGGGACAATGCCAGTGAAGGTTCCAACAACCAGGAAGAGGGGGATGGGATCAGCTGGACAAGAGGTTTTTCAGGTGGAAGTGAAAACCTTAGCAAGAGTGTCTGAGGAAATGGGCTCAAAGGTGGACCAGAGATGAGAAAGGGGAGGAATAGCAGGAGAAGAAGAGGTAGAAGAAGTAGGAGAGGGGGGTACTGCCAAAGGGGGAGGAGAGAGGGGCGCAGGGCAAGATGGAAAGGAAGAGCGGAGGGTTTGTACTTTGGAAACAAAGTAGGTAGCCAAAGAGGAGGGATCAGGAGTAGAAAGAGAAGAGGGAGGGATAGAGGAGGAGTGCGGAGCAGAAAGAGAGCGAAGGATAGAATGTAGTTGGCGAGAGGAGTTTGAGGAGTGAGTAATGAGATTAGAGAAATAACACTGCTTAGCAGTGGAGAAGGGAACGGTAGTGACGGTGGGCAGAACGGAAGCAGGAGAGAGTAGAAGGGTTTGGCTGTTTACGCCAGAGACGCTCAGCTCGACGAAGATACCTACAGTGAAGAAATAACCCAGAGTGGAACCAAGGGTGATGAGGGGATTGACGAGAAGGGCGGGGGGTTTGTAAAGGAGCAACAGAATCAAGGGCACTAGAGAGAGTTGTGTACCAGGAATTGGCCTGGGAGTCAGGGGAAAGACAGTGAAAATCTGAAGGAAACAGAGTATCAGACGTACGAAACTGAGATAGAGTGGTAGGGGTAATGCGACGAGATGGAAGGGAAGAAGAACCTAGGAAAGAGGTCGAGGAAGAGGAGGGACAAGGGAGAGAGAAAAGAAGACAGAAATGATCGGTCCATGGAAGGGGAAGAGAGGAAAGGGAGGAGGGAGGAGAAGAAAGAGATCCAGGAAAGATAAGTAGGTCCAAAGAGTGACCAGCAGTGTGGGTAGGGAAGGAAACAGACTGGACAAGGGAGAGGTCGGATAGAAAAGTCGAGAAATTACGAGCTCGAGAAGTAGAAGGAGAATCCACATGGATGTTAAAATCGCCCAAGATTAAGAGGTGAGGAAAAAGAAGAGTGGCTTCCGAGATAGTGGCGAGAAGAGTATCCCAAAGCTGAGGGGACAAGGAGGGAGGAGCATAGATAAGGAGAAACTAAAGAGGGGGGGGAGAAACCAAGGCGGAGAAGGAGAGACTCAGGATAATGCAGGGCAGGTGAAGAGAGTTCCTGGAAAGGGAGGGAGGAGCGATAGAGCAGTGCAAGCCCTCCGCTGCTCCTGCCCCTGCGAGTGGTGGATAACGCGGAATAGCCAGGGGGCAGACAGCGGTTCAGGAGTGGCTCCTCGCCATCCCTCAGCCAGGTTTCAGTGAGGAAAAAAGCATCAAAGGCATGTTGAGAGAGGAAGTCATGAACTAGTACAGTTTTAGATCGGAGTGAGCGACAGTTTAAGAGAGCAAGCTGAAGGAGCAAAAGGGACTGGGGGGAAGATAAACCTAAAGATAGACCGGTGCAAGGAATCAGATTAGAAAAGTTCTGAGGAGAGGGATTAGCATAACTAAAAGCAGAAGGAACATAGGAACGCCAGTTCCAATGAACTGGAATAGTTGACATGATAAAGAGAGACCAGATTAAGAGAAAAAGAAGAAATACAGATTTAGAGCCAGAGTATGACTTACCACGGGGGACAGTGGACGGGGTCCAGGGATTCGGAACACCAATGAGAAACACGATAGGGAGGAGGAAGAGGCGCACAGATGTAAGTGCCAGAAGGCCTTTTGACATCCATCCTTATTATTGATCTTATCATGGGGGTAAGAATACTCTCATGGAATGTATGTGGCCGGACAAGCCCTTTTAAACGAAAAAAAAATTCTGCAAGCTGTGAGGCGACATAAAGGGGATATCGTCTTGCTACAGGAGACACATCAAGCCTATAGGAGACCTGTCTAGATTGCAAAGGAAAGTCATAGACCAAATTTATGGGGCATCTGTGCAGGGGAGGAAAGGAGGGGTGGCAATCTTAATTTCGACAGGGGTAGGCTTTCAGATGGAGCAGACAATAGTGGACCCTGAGGGAAGGTTTGTATTAGTACAGGGAAATCTTAAAGGGCAGCAGCTCTTAGTGGGGAGTGTGTATGCCCTGAATGTGCCTGATCCAAATTTTTTTGCTCGATTGATGGCAGAAATTGATGCATTGCCAGAGTCCATAATGATATTGGAGGGTGACCGGAATGGTGTCATAGATCCACAAATGGATGTGTCGGGGTAGGAGTAATCGTCTCAATATTGCAAGACTCTTACGGAGGTTTAGTCAAAGGTGTAGACTTATAGATGTCTGGAGAGCCCTTCATCCAATGGAGCGAAATTACACACACTTGTCTAAAGCACATGGCACAAGCTCACGACTTGATGCTCTATTTGTTTCTGAGGAATTTTTTCTAATGATGACGGATGCAGTCATCGGACCTTATGAAATTTTGGACCATGCTCCCGTATGGGCAGATTGGAAAGAAGGGCAATTGGGGGGGTAAAAGAGGCCCTTGGCGTTTGTCACTCGACAAATGCCATGATAATAAATTCCAAGAGTTTTTATTGGCAAAATGGAAAGAATATGAATATCACAATTGGGCACATAAATGGGATCCAGAGCTATTTTGGGAGGCCTCAAAAGCGGTTTTGAGGGGGGGATATAATTGCTTATACTGCTCGATGGAGAAGAATGCTGGCTGCTAGGATCCTTAGATTTGAAAAACAAATTTGTAGAGAGCGTAAACTTCTAGCTAAAGTTATTTGTGCTCTCATTGGACCCATTGCTAAGAATGATTTATGCTTGTGATGATATACGAGGAGTGAAGGTTGGGTCTTGCATATTTAAGGTGTCGGCTTTCGCGGATTATTTACTAGTTACGTTGATGGAGCCTTGCAAATCTTTATCAAGACTTCTGGATGTGATCGGACGATATGGGAAGATAGCCGGTTTGAAGCTGAATATGGCTAAATCCAAAGCATTAGATGTTAATGGGGGGTTAAAAAAATGATTGGGGTGAAGAGTTTCCTTTATGCTGTCAAAGAATAAATTTAAGTATTTAGTAATATGGTTACCTAAAGATCCACGTCATCTGTATAGGCAAAATGTTAGGCTGCTACTACGAGATATGCAGAATAAGTTGCAAGATTGGACACACAGTAACATAGTAAGTGACGGCAGATAAAGACCAGCATGGTCCATCTAGTCTGCCCATTGCCTCTATCCTTAGGCGGTAGAGTGGCTGCCTATAAAATGATAGTCTTTCCTAGAATTTTATATGTTTTACAGCTCATTCCGTTGTGGCTATTGAGGAAAGATGTTCAAAAAATGGAGAGATTGTTAGAGGGTTTTTTGGAGAGGGAAAAAAAACTAGACTTAGAATTGATCGATTATATGGGCCATGGCAACAGGGTGGTATGAGGTTACCTCGAATAGAACAATATAATCTAGGATGTCTGCTCCGACATGTTAAAGATTGATTAGGAGGGACATCGGTATATACCTCATATGATTTTGAGTCCACGTTAGTTGTTCCTTATTCTCTTCGGTCTGTGTTACATGTGACAAAAGTGAAGTTGCTGAAAGATTTTAGAAATAATATTCTATGGCAAGGGGTTCGCTGGAGTTGGCAGATGCTTTGTGGAAAATTGGGCCTTCCAAGTGAGGTGTCAGGATATTTGCCATTGCAAGGTAACTTAACTTTTCAACCAAGTACAATGTCTAATGTTTTTAGGGGTTGGGAGAAAAAAGGTCTGCAACAGATGTGGCAAGTAATCAATGGAGAGAGTGCACTTAAACCTTTCTTGAAATTAAAAAAAAAACGCTATGGATTGCCGCAGGGGCATTTCTGTGCATACTTGCAATTAAAGTATTATTTGATTTCCATGAAAGATGGGAGATGAGGATTGAGACAGGAATTTTTTGGGAAGTTAGAGAAACGGTTTGCGATAAAGGACAAAGAAAGAATATCTGTCGCTGATTATAGTAAAGCCTTGTATAACCTAACAAAAGTCAAGAGCTATATACACTTGAGTTTACAATGGGAAAGGGATCTCGGCGTTAATCTTGAAGTGTTTGTATGGGAAAAAGCCATCGGGCGAATCCCTAAAATAATTATACGGGCAAAATTACGTGATATGCAATTCAAAATACTAGAGCGTGCTTATATCTCACCATACAGAGCGTGGAAGGCGGACTTTGCACAGCACAGTGATTGTCCATGGTGTGGAATGGAGCGGGCGCATTTAGGGCATATGTTCTGGACATGTATTCTCTCTGCGACCAGCCCTCCACTCCAGCACTCCGGCTCAGCTCTCCCGGGAGGGATCGAGCCTGCCAGAGGCCACCCAGCAACGTGCTCTGCCCAATCGGGGCAGAGCAGGAACTTCAAAAAGAAAGCGCCATCGGGCGCACCTCTCTGCGGCCAGCCCTCCACTCCAGCACTCCGGCTCAGCTCTCCTGGGGAGGGATCGAGCCCGCCAGAGCCGGAGGCCGCCCAGTAACGTGCTCTGCCCAATCGGGGCAGAGCAGGAACTTCAAAAAGAAAGCGCCATCGGGCGCGCCCGCGCCTGAGGGCCTCGCCAGAGGGCCCTTTGGCGGGGACCTCCAAGAAGGAAGACCACCGTTGAACCGCCAAAAACCTAAATCTGCAGGAAGATAAAGCTCCAGTCAAATTTTAGATAGGCCACAGCAATTAAAAACGACAGAGAGCACTGACCCCATCCATCTATGAACTCTAAAATGCTCCAAGACTGAACGCAACCATACCCAGTTCCACACATTCAGGTGGATCTCTGTAACTATATTTCCGTCAATGGAGTAACGGCCCATCCTCACATTGAAAATGATGGATCAGTTTATAACATTGACAACAGTTTTGGAAAGGCCTTTTCATTTGCCTACAATATTATAAAAATACCTCCACTGCAAGCAGGTCTGTTCACACGGGTTTTCATTTTTTCCCTTCACTTCCCACTCCCACCTTCCATGTCCTCGAGGTTCCCTTGGAGGATGTTAGGTAGGAATTTTCATCAACTGGAGGGGAAACATCTTCATTTCTGAATTCCCAGTGCCATCTGCTGCAAACTTTACCATTGTTTCTAAATGACTGTATCTATTGTACCATACCATTGATGCTAGTCAACTGCATACATTGCACGTCTCCATAAACCTTTGCTATCCTGTTCTATACAATCATAGTGAGTTTACAACTCCCTTGTTACCAGATAGCTCTCTCACTTGTGCAGCCACTAAGACAGACTCAACACTCTGCAGCCCAACATGGCCCTCTCCCTACTAGCCCTTACCAGCATCTACCTTCTAGCCAATGCCACCCAGATTACCTTGACACTATCACCTGGCTACAACCACATACCCATCCTACATAGTCTTGGTAGAAGAAATTATAGCAGCCCGCACCATCCGCTACCACAAACATACCATGTCGGACACTCACACCTACTCTATGTAACACTCAACTGTAAGATATAGTCAAGTTACTCTCCTGTAGGTCCTGGGTTCATTTCACTTCACAGAGGCAGTAGGGCTTCTAATAAGACAACCAAACAGGTGTGGCTTGGAGAAAGGTTTTTTATGTAGAAATAGGCTTATTACATAGGTATTGAACAGAGGTATATAGTGATTGTTACAGAGCTGCTTCAGTGTGCCTCAAAGAATCTGTGTGTGTGTGTGTGCATGTGTGAAGAGAGAGAGAGAGAAAGAGAGAAGTGGGGGAGGGGAGAGAAGTAGGTGTGATTATCAGAGCCTCATGGTCTGATGAATAGGGAGAAGGAGAGAGTGTCCAAACCTGTCCGATGAAGAAGAGAAAGCAAGAGGAAGTGTTTCTGTCCTTTATAGTGAATTGAATCCTCTCCAGCACTTCCCCTTGAGGTCTGCTATTGTTTTTAGCCACTTCCTTTGAGGTCTGCCATTCTTGATTTAGCAAGGAGGGACTGCAGACAGGCCCTGGAGACTGATATCAACAGGGGGTCAGAGTTAATCTTGTAAACTGCCCTATTACCTTTGGAGACTGAAATCACCAGAGTAACACAGCTGCATGAAATCCAAGGTCTGGGGAAAAAGCCATGACTCCTATGTCATGTTTGCTGATATCTCCCACACCTTTTTTATTTTTATTTATTATTTGTGCCTGGAAATGGTGGAAGCAAGCCTGTGGTACCTGTCCCAGCTGCCATTACATGATAGTAGGCAGCTTGTCTAATACCTCCTGTATTAAATACCTTGCTATGGTCCAGCAAGTCCCCTGTCCTGCACAGTACTGTCTCTAGTGTTCTAGAGATAAACAAGTCTCCTTATGAGTCCAAACCTTGTGTCTTAGGTAGAGCAGCCACTACTTGGGGGAGGGGGGGGGGGGGGGAACCCAATATGCTACCTCCGTGCCCGTCTTAGAGAGAGTGAACAGTGCATAAGGGCTGCAGGAATTTTTGAGGAGGCTAAAGCCAAAAGGTACCAGGATGCTATGAGTGAGGATAGGAAGCAATACTAGACTGCAGCTGACTCTGGTATTCAGTGTAATAGGAAATGCCAAATTAGCAGGCCAAATGAGCCTGGATGTAGGGGTAGATGCTAGAGAAATTCAGTGTAACTACCTTAAAATGTTGTGGTTCTGTATGACATGTGCTGCAAGGATATGTACATTTGTTTCATTTTACAACACAGGAAAATTATGATAATGCATAGAAATATTTGTACAGCAGTTAAAATACTAATAGGGTGAATAAAAACATTAAAGACATGATCAGCAGTAGGTGAGTAACCAAATAACAATTCCCACACAGACACAGGAGCATCTTGTAGCAAGTGTCCAACAATTTGTTGAATGTGTCCATTCTCATAAGTGATGGTGTGATTCACTTCAGTGGATGTTGTTTTAAGGTGATCAATATAGGCATGGAGTTCTGTAAAGTTGAGCAGTTTATGTAGTGTCTCTTCTCCCATGCCAAGTGGTAAGGGATGCACAGCATATGAGATAAAGTCTGGAATGTCCATAGAGTCATTGGTAACCAGCGGTGTGGAATAAGTTGTCCCATTAATGGTGAGGGAGACCAGTGGTGTATGACTGCACCAGGTATTGTTTGGTAAATAGTTTGAACTGTACAACAAAGTGTTCTTGGGAAGGCGAATGTCATGCATTCTGGGAGCAATCGAAAAAGAAACATTCAGGGGAAGAACAGATGAAAACAAAAGTGACCAGCTCCAAGGTAATACAAACTGTGTGAGGTAGTCAGGGAATATGAGAGCTTAACAGTCAGGGAGCAAGAGGAGGAATTGTTCCAGCAGGAGGTGTCAGCCTCTTTAAACTGGTGAGGTTGACACTTGAACTGAAATGTAGTCTGCTCACACAAACTGGGGTCCATCGGCTTGAATGAAGTCCAGGTGTCGTCCAGTGGCTGCACCCATGTGAGATGGTCCACAAGATACATAAGAATATTATCAAACTGCACCCCAATATTAACAATAGGATAAATAACTGTGTGTTGTCCTGACCATGGGATCAAAGTACAGATAGAGCAGCCTTGTGGTGAACAAATGGGAACACTAACTGTCCACCAATCAAGGTGAGCTATAGCAAATTCCGGTATTTTGGTACTAGCCATATGAATGAGAGATGGTGGCCAGTGTCCTAACTTAGCAGTGATCAGAATTTCCTTTAGTATAGTAATAAGCTCGATCTGTACTTGATCACAGGCAAGAGCCCAGGAAATATTCTTTCCCAATCTATATTCTGCATGTGCTAAGGTAACCATTTTCTGTTTTATAATGGGAGATATAAGAGCAAAGGTATCTACAACTACATTGGACAGTTTAGAGGAAGCTTCATTAATAATATGTTGTGAGGTAAAACCATCAGCAGCATGCTGAGCAGTGGAACCCATTTTATTACGGAGCACCTCTATATCAATTATATTAAGGGCACCCAGTGCAGTCCCTGTGCCACCTAAAATTGTATCAATTAATTCATGCTTGTGTCGAAATTGCTTGGCTCGGGGTGTTACTGACTGCATATCAAACCAAGTATTGAGCATTTGTATGTGGTTGGCAACAAACTGAGAGCAATTTGGATATTTGTGAGTAACTAGAAACAATTTGGGAAATAGATGCCAAGTAGGAAAATGGTATTCCACATCATATAAAACATCGTGTGGTGCATCATATTTAATCTGAAAGGGATGTCCTTCCTGAAATGGGTGGATATCAGAAAGGTAGAGTACAGGAGGAGCAGAAGTGGTGGGAGGGGTGGGATGAGGGGTGGTAGGTAAACAAGATACATCCAAAAGGAATGAAGTCTCAGTGATGTGCTGTTGATCACTCACAACCCATGTATAAGTTATTTTCCAGGTACCTCTGTCCTGACAGGAAATATTGTACAAAATCAAAGCAGGAGGACCTAGAAAGTAACGTTCTGGGCGTGCCCTCAATTCTTGTGTCCTTTCTAGAGAAGTGGAAACTGGTGGCTCCCACTGTACTTGAGTGATGTTTAATGAATAGAACACTGGCTTGTCCTGTACCGAACAGAAACTCAGGATGACCAGATCCTTTCCTTCCGGGAAAGGTGGGGGTATTTCTCGGTAGCGATACACTCCACCTGTGGAGTTAGCCCAGCCAATCGTGCATATTCGGATGATAGTTCCTGTAATGAGACTTGAGTAGAAGAGAGCAGATACAAGAACAACAGGAAACTGAGACATAATAAAAGCTAACTTGTTTCACTCTACTAGGGAGTAAACTAATGCTCCCCACTTATACTATGTAACAACAAAACAAAAAAAATAAAAATAATTTTTACTACTTATTTACATAACTATTAAACACATGTCACCTATACAGCAGAAGTAAATAGTTACCGTCCTCAAGCGACTTTTGTTCAGAAAGCAGCTGTCCGTGCTGTCTTCAGGTGGTATCTGAAAACAAAGACTGATAAAACACGTATTACACATATGGTTTTAACTGGGTGATGTGTTTCCAGTACTGCTGGTTGTCAGGCATTAGGATCTGGTATAGGCTTGGGCCTAAGGTATCAGTAACTAAGTACGGTCCCTCCCACTGTGCAGTTCCAAAGGGGAGGTTTGGTCTAGGTCTCATCTCTGCAAGACACTAGTGACAGGGCTTCCTTCATGTATTCATGAAATATTGATGGGTGTATCCTTATATCCCTGTGGAAGCACAGTCCATGCATATTGTTTATTCAGCCACTGAAAGGCTGTTTTGTACTGGCATTCAAGGGCCAGGGGCAGACTCCAAAACCCATTGGATATGTCTAAAACAGAGAAAAATTTACATTTGGGGTTCAGTTTAGAGATCATTTCAGGGTATGAGGCTACCACGGGCACTACATATTTTGAAACTTGATTCAGGGCACGGAAGTCCATAGTGAGCCTGAAGGAACCCCCCGGTTTAACTATCGGCCAGGCTGGTGAATTGCATGTGGAAGAAATAGGTCTAATCAGACCCCTCTCCTACAGTATCTTCACAATTTTAGTCACTGGTTCTATAGCCTGATGAGGTACTGGGTATTGTTTCTGTGGTGGAGGATCCTCACCTTCCAGCAGTATTTCTGTGTGCATTTTCCCACAATCTAACTTGTCTTGAGCCCAGACTGGAATATCAGCCACCTCTGAAGGAATTACACACAGATCATACTGTTGAGCTGCCTTGGTGCACTGAGTTGCTAACTGCATGGGAATGACTTCATGCACTAAAGTTTTAGAAGCACTTGAGGTTCCTGAATACTGCCACAATTTAAGATTAGCCATATCCACCACCAAATTTAACTGGTTGAGAACATCAATTCCAATTATTTCTTTTGGTGTGTTCACTATAGTGGAGGCAGTGGTTTCCAATATTTCCTTATTTTGTTCACTGTGCACAGGGATACCCCATTTAACTGGGATAGCCACACATTTGAAAGCTGTGTCATTAATTCCTTGAATTTCATAAATTTCCATATTTTTCTGCTCTGCAGTGGGAGAAGCTCTGTTAGTAAAACTAATTCCAGCCCCTGTGTCAATCAAAGCTAATTTATCCTGACCCCCTATTCTGCTGATAACATTGGGGCGTGCACAAGAGTCCAGTATCAAGGGTGTTACAAGCCTTAAATTGTGTCCTGGGCCTGTATCCATTTCATCATCCAGAGGCTCTGGAATTATTTATTTATTTATTTATTTTATTTAACATTTCTTCTATACCGCGCTATTAAAATCAGTGCGGTGTACAATGAACAAAAACATACTGCAATGCATACAGGCAACATTGAGTTTACAAAGAACAGGGAAAATAACACATGGGATAACCGGGGGAACTATATACAGTTAACTTTATACCAAGTATATATATACTTTAACTATATACAATATTCTAAACTCGTTTGGATATTGTGTGTGTATTCGTGTGGGTGGAGCAGGTAAATGGTTATCATGTGGGCTATCGATTAGTCTAACCATTTATTGAGTTAATTGAGTCCTCTGCTGAGATAAAGGAGGCAGGCTAGGCTATGAAGGCTTGAGACATTTTGATATCTGAACCCAGAAGGTCAGGACACCCCTATGCACTAGCCTTGTGTTTGTCCTGAGCTGCTTGTATGTCCTGTTTTAATTTATCTATTTCTATCTGCAGTATGTGTGTGTCTTGTTCCCATTTAATTTTCTCCATTTCTAATCCATCTCTCTGTGCTTTGAGCTCTTGAAAGGGGATGTAACTTGAGGAATTTCTAAAAGTACCTCTGCCTTGTGCTCTCCAGGGTGTGTGTCCTCTGTCTATGTTTCTTGTGTACTGAGAGGATTCCTTGGCTTGCCACTTCCGTGCTTCTGATACTGTTATTACCTGCGAGGGCTGGGTCTTCCAAACAGACCCAATTCTGAGCATTAAAGTATCAAAAGGGGTTGCTTCAGGGTCTTCAGAAAATAACAGAAGGTGTTTTGTAATCTCAGGGGATAGCAATTCTAATAAAAATGCCTTATGCTTTTTCTCCCCATAATCTTCTGCATTGGGCCAGGACTCCTCATTAAGAACTGCTTTAAAAATCCAGGCTCTATATGCAAACTCTTCCAGTGTATCATTTGGTAGAGGTGAAATAATTTTAAATACTTGCATTGGGGAACAGTGAAATAGTTTCTCAATGCCCCTTTTAACCAACTGGTATGGTTGAGTGAGAGAGCCAACTTTGTAATAGTGTGGCCCCAGAGCCAAATGCATAAGTCTATCAAAGTCTGATTGTTTTCTTCTGTATTTCCCTAGACCCCAGTGAATCAGAATATCAGTCGCCCATTTACACCAATGATTTACATTAAGAGGCATAGGGCCAATTTTCTCAACTATTTTTTCTATATCTCTATCTTTTAAATTTTCCTGCAACATTACTTTAACTGGTGCTTTGAGTTCAGTACTGGGTGCCATGTCTAAGTCATCTGAATTATCCTCCTGACAGAGATCCTGATTATTGCTGGGTTCTGGCTGAGATATAAACTATCATTATTTTCTTCCTGTGATTCATCTGTATTCTTCCCATTCCTAAGTCCAACTATGCATACTTTAGTATTCTTTTGTTTCTCAATAGCTTGTATGCATGGCTGATAGGGTGTGTCATAGGCATAAGGGGCTGAGGGAGGAGTGGGTGTATACTTGTTCTTTTGTTTCTCAATAGCTTGTATGCATGGCTGATAGGGTGTGTCATAGGCATAAGGGGCTGAGGGAGGAGTGGGGGTTGGCTTTTGTCTTCCAGAAGCCAATTGATCCTTAACGTGCCTCAATTCAAGTTTAAGTGCTTCTAATTGCTCACTAACAGTTATAAAAGAATTTGTGGCTTGTATCACTTGAGTTCTTTGCATAGAGATGCAAATGTGTGCCTCCTCAAGGTCTTTGTTAAATTGGGTACACTGAGAAGTCAGTTCAGAGTTGTCCTGTTTCATGCTAATGAGTCCCCTGCACATGCCTTGGATAAAAAGGCATTTTTTTTATTTGTTTTCTTTTTGAATTCTTGATCATGGTTTAACATTTGTCTTTGAATATTATACCATGATGACTCAGGGAATTCACCTTCAAATGGACCACCTTTCCTCTTACAGTATGAAACTACAATTTCTTTAAGTTCTTTAAAATCAAAGGCTTCCATATTTGAGACTGTAGTAAGGCTGTAGTTGGACTATCTAAAATGTGTAACCTTAGAAGGAGGAATGCTCACTTTTATGAAGAAGTGAGACTTAGAATTATAGTTGGAATGGTATAAATGTTATGGGTGTTCAGTAAAGAGTACTGGCATAAAGACCACACCTTAAAATTATACCTGAATAAAAAGTGCTTATCACCTTTTTAACAGGGTGGACGTTTAGGGTGAAGTTATAGTAAGAAGGGTGTTAGGAGATTAACAGAATTGTTTTATCAATTGCAGCCAGCTTTAAGCCTGCTCTCACTAAGATACTTACTGACAGGAGACAGAGAAATAAAAGTTAAAAGGGACAAGAGGTAATAGCTTTATCAGGAAAGATGTATATTGTATTCAATGAGGGACTGTTTACCTGTGTACCACTTCCAAACTAAATCTGGACTATCTCTCTGTCTTTTCTTAGCTGCTCAAATACTATAGAAAAATCTTTAGCAAGCCTATACATCAAAATAAGACAATTGCAAGCCACTCTGTGTGATGTCCTTAAAATTCTAGATTCTTACAGAGCCTTTTGACAATAAAAATCTCACCTTGTCTAACCCACAAAACAAATTTATCACTGGAACTGTTCACTAAATAGTGTCTAAGTGTCATCCAGTCTGTCAATTGTAAATGGTCACAAGGACTTTTGATTCTGTCTGAAATCTACTTAATGTATTATACAAAATTATTACTTACCCAACTGGAGGTCTGCTGTGAAATCTGAGAAGACGAGCCCCCATAAAAATGTAACATATAGTCAGGTTACTCTCCTGTAGGTCCTGGGTTCATTTCACTTCACAGAGGCAGTAGGGCTTGTAATAAGACAACCAAACAGGTGTGGCTTGGAGAAAGGTTTTTTATGTAGAAATAGGCTTATTACATAGGTATTGAACAGAGGTATATAGTGATTGTTACAGAGCTGCTTCAGTGTGCCTCAATGAATCTGTGTGTGTGTGCATGTGTGAAGAGAGAGAGAGAGAGAAAGAGAGAAGTGGGGGAGGGGAGAGAAGTAGGTGTGATTATCAGAGCCTCATGGTCTGATGAATAGGAAGAAGGAGAGAGTGTCCAAACCTGTCCGATGAAGAAGAGAAAGCAAGAGGAAGTGTTTCTGTCCTTTATAGTGAATTGAATCCTCTCCAGCCCTTCCCCTTGAGGTCTGCTATTGTTTTTAGCCACTCCCTTTGAGGTCTGCCATTCTTGATTTAGCAAGGAGGGGCTGCAGACAGGCCCTGGAGACTGATATCAACAGGGGGTCAGAGTTAATCTCATCTTGTAAACTGCCCTATTACCTTTGGAGACTGAAATCACCAGTGTAACACAGCTGCATGAAATCCAAGGTCTGGGGAAAAAGCCATGACTCCTATGTCATGTATGCTGACATCAACCACCCTGGTAACTCCAAACCTGAGCTGGCGCAGGGACATAGTAACCTCAGATGTGCCCTCATAAACGCATGCTCAATCCGCAAGAAATGGCCAGCCATCATAGATCTCATAGCAAACCACAACCTAGACATCCTAATGATTACAGAATTCTGGCTGTCAGACACAGACACAGTCCTCCTAAATCAACTCATCCCACCCGACTTTGCAATACACACATGCCACAGAGCTAGCCGGAGAGGTGGTGGGGTTTTCATCCTAGTAAAAACAGAGCTTCAGTTTCAGATGCTCTCATCCAAAAGCTCTATGCACTTGGATACTGTCACCATAGCCAACAAACACACCACAGTAAATCTCATCTATAGAGCCCCGACCTCCCCTCCAGAAGATCTATCCAACATAATCGACCTAGCCTGCAGTCCTGAAAACCCACATAAGCCTAACTGGTTGTTTGGTGACTTCAACCTTGCATCCCTACAACCCTCCCATGCTAACTCCTTCCTTGATGCAATGACCGAACTCAGCTATGAACAGATTGTGAATGCTCCCACTCACCACAGAGGAAACTCACTTGACCTTATTTTCGCTCCACATTCAGCGACGAGTCACAACCTCAACCTTTCCATCACTCCCGTCCCGTGGTCCCACCACAGCTTAATCACTTTATAAAATCCCCTCACAGCAAGATCAAGTTCCAGCTAAACACACAGACACAGCCTCTCCAGTATATCCTCGCCGCTTCAGATCCCTCGACAAGGAGTTCACCAAAAGTGTTCTACCAACGCTTGATCAACCTGCACGAAACCTTGAAGATATGATCTCCAGATGGAATACTACCCTGAAAACATTGTCGCAGTTACCTTCCTCAGATAAACCTTTAACATCCAACAAATTGACAAGGAAAGGAAAACCAGTCCCATGGTATTCAGCTGAACTGTGGTCATCTCTCCTTCTCCTAAGGAAGCACGAAAGAAAATGGCGATGCTCTCGTTCTACAGTGGACCAAGCAACACAGACCACCTAAAACTCCACCATGAGTCAGTCTCTGACAAAATGAGAGCTTACCACACCAATCTCCTTCTCCGTTCCCTAAATAAACCCCGTGACCTCTTCAGCATCGTAAAATCCTTAATCAAGGAACCATCCTCTCTCCAGCCTGAACCAATTCAACCCCAGCTATACGCTGACTACCTCCAATCCAAAATCCTCAAAATAAACACTTCACCAAGACCCACTCCCATTCATTCTCTCTTTTTACATCCACCATTGATAGAGTTCATACCCCCAGCAGAGAAATACATCGTTGACCTTATCGCCACCATCAACACCACCACAGCACCAAATGACCCATTCCCAGTGTACTGGATCAGAGCGATGCGCCTTGAACTCAGCCCAGCACTAGCCACCATCATGAAACTTTCCTTCTGAACAGGAATATTTCCGGCAGTTCTTAAACAGACGTCAATACGTCCACTCCTGAAAAACATCCGTCTGGACCCGTCTAAAGTTGATTCTTACCGCCCGATTTCAAGTATACCCCTCCTAGCCAAAATAATTGAGAAGGTTGTCCAGAGACAGATCCAGCAGCACATCGACATATCAGCCCCCCTCGATCCCTGCCAGCACGGGTTTCGAGAATCCCATGGAGTAGAGACACTACTAACCACACTAACCAACACCTTAAGCAGGGGAATAGACAAAACTGAAAATGGGTTCGCACTTGTCTTCCTTGACATTGTGGCGGCATTTGACTCTGTCAACCACGATCAACTCCTTACCCGACTCCAGGAGAAAGGGAATCCAGGGCATGGCTTGGGAATGGTGTAAGTCCTATCTAGCCGACCGATGGCAACATGTACGGATAGGGGCCATAACATCTGATCCTTTCCAACAACATCAGGGCGTACCCCAAGGCTCCTCCCTGTCAGAGTTACTCTTTAACATATACATGCAACCTATGCTTTCCTAACCAGGGCTCCACACATCAAACAGGGAACTTTACTTGAGCACAGTAGGTTGCTGACTCCAGTAACCTCCTCAGGTTTAGAAACTCTTAACACCTAATCAGGAGTTAGTGGGCCTGTTTCCTGAGTGCAGTTGAAGCCTGCATAAAAGGCTCCTGTGCCCTGCCCTTTTGAGGCTTTCCTAACCAGGGCTCCACACATCAAACAGTAAGTAAGGATTTGAGGGTTTCTTTGTTTGGTTTTTTTATTACATTGCTAGCTCTCTGACTGGGAGCTCTTAAAAGGGTTTTGTGTATATTTTTTAAAGCAAGGTTACTTTCATTTTTGCTGTTTTAGGGGAACTTTACTTGGGCACAGTAGGTTGCTGACTCAAGTAACCTCCTCAGGTTTAGAAACTCTTAACACCTAATCAGGTGTTAGTTCCCTCCCTACCCACCCCGACTCCCACCCACCCCTAGTGAGCAGTCTTGCTTTATAGGGCACCTCCCCCTTTAACAGATCACAGTGAATTGGACCAGCACATTTGTATATAATTAAAGAGTTTTAACTGCTTTTTCTCTGAAAGGACAGCTGCAAAACCGGCTGGTACTTGGTAGATCTCTCTCTTTTGCTCTAACAGATACCTAAGCTCCACGAAAAGAACAATGGCTGGGAAAAATCGTATTGCTAAAGCTGTTGCCCCCGTTACAGCTTCTGCCTCGGTCCAGACAGAGGTCCTAATGCCGGTTGAAGGACCGGTCCCATGTGTAGGGTGCCTGCATGCTGAAGCTCTGAGGAAACAGGTGGAGGAACTCAGAGAGGAGGTGGCAAGGCTGAGGAGCATTTAAGACAGTGAGAAGTACATTGATGAGATGCTTCTTGCAGCAACCAGGCTCCCCAGCACAGGAGAAGATGGGTGCCAACAGAATGGCGATGGTTGGACACAAGTCACCAGGGCCTGCAAAATCACCAATCCAACTTCTCCAGCCCTTGAATTGAAGAACCGTTATGCAGCCCTGGAAGTGGATGAGGTGAAAGCATCCCTGGAAAGGGAAGAACCAGAGTTCAAGTACCCCAAAGTTGCGGAATCAGTGACCAGAAGGAAACGAACTGAGGGGTACTGAGGCGTCCATCTGCCGACCAGACTTGATGTCCAGAGAGGTATGCTGTCTGTCTGGTGCCAAAATCCAAGATGTTTACTGAGAGTTTGCCGAGACTCATCAAGCCCACTGACTATTACCCAATGTTGCTAATCCATGTTGGAACAAATGATACTGCCAGGTATACCTCGGAACGTATCAAAAGTGACTTCACGGCTCTGGGACAGAGGGTGAAGCAGTTAGGTGCACAGGTGGTGTTCTCTTCAATCCTCCCTGTTGAGGGTAAAGGCCAAGGCAGAGAGGCTCGCATCCTGGAGATGAATGCATGGCTGCGTGGATGGTGTCATCGAGAGCGTTTTGGTTTCCTAGACCATGGGATGCTGTTCCAAGGGTTGCAAAGCAGAGATGGCATCCATCTGTCCAAGAGAGGTCAACGCATCTTTGGTAGTAGACTGGCTAATCTACTGAAGAGGGCTTTAAACTAGATTCGTTGGGGATGGGTGAAGAAAGCCCCCAGGTAAGTGAAAGCCCCCAGGTAGGTGATACATTAAATACCTTTATGGAAATGGGTAACAGGGGTAACATATGGAAAGCAGTGTGTATTAATGCCCGTAGCATGGGAAATAAGATCCCTGAAGTTAAAGCTTTGGTGGGAGTGGCTGACTTGGATTTAGTGGCAGTTACAGAAACATGGTTCACAGAAAACCATGACTGGGATGTAACTATACCTGGCTATACTTTATTCAGAAAGGACAGGGTAGGAAGAAGGGGAGGAGGAGTGGCACTATATGTAAAAACTACTATTAAAGCTTTGGAATTACAGAGCTTAAAAGGGAGAGAGGAGGCATTGTGGGTTAAACTAGAAAGAGGGAAAGAGAAATCTATTTGCATTGGAGTGATATACAGACCTCCCTCACAAGAGGAAGAGGTGGACAGAGAGTTAATTGAAGACATACGCAGCATTGCTAGGAAAGGGGAAGTGCTACTGATAGGAGATTTCAATATGCCAGATGTTGATTGGCACATTCCTGCTGCAGTATCATCTAGAAGTAAGGAGATCCTGGATTCTCTACAGGGAGAACTATTCAGGCAATTGGTAACAGACCCCACACGTGAAGGGGCCATACTGGACTTGGTGCTTACCAATGGCGAAAGTGTTTCTGATGTTGTAGTGGGAGATCATTTTGCATCCAGTGATCACCAGATGGTGTGGTTCAGTATTAGAACTAGGGCTGTTAGAATCCATTCCAAGGTGAGGATCTTAGACTTTAGGAAGACTAACTTTGCGAAGATGGGCCAATACCTCAGGGAGTCGTTAGTGGGATGGGAACAGCTGGGGGATGTAGAAAAACAGTGGGCAAAACTGAAAGGGGGTATTTTAAAGGCAACCAACCTTTTTGTTAAAATGGTAAATAAAGGCAAAAGGAACAGAGACCGCTATGGTTTTCGAAGGAAGTAGCTGAACAAGTGAAGAAAAAGAGGGAGGCCTTCATGAAATACAAGAGATCACAGAGAGAGGAAGACAGGCATCTGTATTTGGAAAAACTTAGAGAAGCTAGCAAAGTAGTCAAGAAGGCAAAGATTCAAACGGAGGAGGAAATAGCCAATGCAATAAAATGGGGGGATAAGACATTTTTCAGATATATTAGTGAGAAGAGGAAGGGCAAAAGTGGTATTGTCAGACTCAAGGGTGCAGGGGGGGAATATATAGAAGCTGATAAGGATAAAGCGGAATTGCTTAACAAATATTTTTGTTCTGTGTTCACAGATGAAGAACCAGGAGCAGGACCTCAGAAAACACCCACAAATAAGAACAGAAGCGAGGGACATCTTGAACTATTTTCAGAAGATTGTGTTCGTGAGAAACTAGCTCAACTTAAAGTAGACAAAGCGATGGGACCGGATGGGATACACCCTAGAATACTGAGGGAACTTGGGGACGTTCTAGCAACTCCACTGACTAACATTTTCAATGCCTCATTGGAGTCGGGAGTGGTGCCAAAGGACTGGAGAGAGGCTCATGTGGTGCCTTTACACAAAAGCGGAAGTAAGGATGTGGTTGAAAACTACAGGTCGGTTAGTTTAACTTCGGTGGTGAGTAAATTATTGGAAACGCTGCTGAAAGAGAAAATAGTGAGGTTTCTGGAGTCCAGCGGATTACAGGATCCGAGGCAACATGGATTCACCAGAGGCAGGTCTTGTCAGACAAATCTGATTGATTTCTTTGACTGGGTGACCAGGGAGTTGGACCGAGGGAGAGCTCTAGATGTGGTGTATTTAGATTTCCATAAAGCCTTTGACACCGTTCCTCACAGGCGACTTATAAACAAACTGAGCACCCTAGGGATGGACCCTAAAGTTACTGCTTGGGTTAGAAATTGGTTGGGTGGGAGGCGACAAAGAGTACAAGTAAATGGAGCTCACTCTGAGGAGAAGGATGTTACCAGTGGTGTGCCCCAGGGATCTGTCCTTGGTCCGATTCTTTTTAACATCTTTGTTAGTGATATAGCGGAAGGGCTGTCGGGTAAGGTTTGCCTCTTTGCGGATGATACCAAAATCTGCAATAGAGTAGACACCCAGGAAGGGGTAGATAACATGAGGAGGGATCTTGCTAAGCTTGAAGAATGGCCTAGAATTTGGCAGCTGGGATTTAATGTTAAAAAATGTAAGGTCATGCATTTGGGCTGCAGCAATCCAAGGGAGCAATACAGTATAGGAGGTGAAGTACTTTTGTCCACTAAAGAAGAGCGGGACCTAGGCGTGGTTGTGTCTGATGATCTTAAAGTAGCCAAACAGGTAGAAAAGGCGACAGCAAAAGCTAGAAGGATGCTTGGGTGCATACGGAGAGGAATGGCTAGCAGAAAAAAGGAGGTGATAATGCCTCTGTATAAGTCTTTGGTGCGACCTCATTTGGAGTATAGTGTGCAATTCTGGAGACCGCACCTTCAAAAGGATGTGAACAGGATGGAGTCGGTGCAGAGGGTTGCTACTAAAATGATTAATGGGCTTCATTATAAAGCATATGAGGACAGACTTAAGGATCTTAATATGTACACCTTAGAGGAAAGGCGGGATAGAGGTGATATGATTGAGATGTTTAAATACCTCCGTGGCATAAATGTTCAGGGAGAGATCCTCTTTCAATTGAAAGCAAGTTCTGCTACAAGGGGACATGGGATGAGGTTGAAGGGAGATAGATTCAGGAGTGATATGCGGAAATATTTCTTTACGGAAAGAGTAGTGGATCCATGGAATAGTCTCCCAGTGGAGGTGGTAGAGATGAGGACAGTAACTGAATTCAAAAAAGCATGGGACCAACACAAAGGATCTCTAAAGGTAAAAAGTGGACTGTTGTAGTTGTTGTTATGGAAGGACAGACTAGATAGGCCATGTGGTCTTTTTCTGTCATCATGTTTCTATGTTTCTATATGCGAAATCATCCGCTCATTCAATATCCACAACCTGATATACGCAGATGATGTCTTGGTGTTTGCACCACTCAGTCATGCATCCCGACCTTACCCCCTTAATCAATTGCGTCAATGCAATCACTGACTGGCTGCAAGCTCAGAACCTACGCATTAACTTCAAGAAGACCGAGGTCCTATTTATCACAAAGAACAAAGAGTTCTCACCTCCAACTACCTTAAAGGTGAGAGATGCAGAGCTCTCATGCAAATCCACAATGCGCTACTTGGGAATTACGCTTGACCAACAGCTGGACTTCAAAGAACACATAAAGAACACCACCAGGGCTATATACAATAAAATCAAAACTCTAAGGCACCTAAGACCCTTGCTAGCTCCCAACGACTTCACGACAATATTCCAGGCCCTTGTAACACCACCCTTCGACTATACGAACATCATTCTGCATGGCCTCCCCAAGAGCACGCTCAATCCTTTACAACTTGCGATGAACGCGGCAGCCCGAATTCTCTGCAGCTTATCCAGAAGGACCCACATCACGCCTATCCTTAAGGACCTCCATTGGCTACCAATAAACTGCAGGCTCACATACAAGGCACTACTCCTAACCTTCAAAGCAATCAACTTGATTTCCCCATTGTCCCTCACAGATCTCCTTAGATCCACCCCCAACAACAGGTCGAGAAGGACAGTAGCCATCAACACGTTAATTATCCCTAAGGAATCTACAAAATGTACACTAACATCCAGGAATAGAACCTTCGCTTTCTACGCCCCAAGGTGCTGGAACAACCTCCCCCCACACATCAGATCAATCAAGGACCTGAGTCAATTTAGGAAAGCCCTTAAGCATCATCTGTTCATTTTACGCTTTGCATAGTCAAACTCAACACTACCACATCCCACACCCCAACTCACTCAAGCCGCACCTAACTCATCTACAACCTGACTTATACAAACCAAACAACTGATCCATCCATCAGGCACTTTAATCATATGCTGATAATTCATAATTGTTACTGTAATAATTGTAAAGACCCAGTCCCAACCATTCAGTTCGGGTCTAATGTATAACCTGTAAATAGTTACCTGCCACAGTTTGAGTGGCTGGATTTGTAAATAGTTCTCCCAGTTGCAGTTCCAAGTTATTGATCCTGTTTCAATGTATGCACAAGGCTGTTCCCTTTGTCTTGGCAAGAATTTGTTATTTGTAAACCACACTGACACTGAATAGCGCGGTATAGAAAAGCTGCCAAATAAATAAATAAAATAAATGTGGACAAGTAAGGAAGTTCTGGAATGGAATTCAAAAATTTCTGATGGGCATATTGGGGCAGACTTTGAAATTAACCTCGGGGTTCGCTGTTTTGGATGCTCCTCCTCAGGGACTTTCATCATCAGGGAATCGATTATTAGTAAGAAAGTGTTGTCTGCTTGCCAAGCATTGTATCCTTCGGAAATGGAGAGAATCTGGAGGTCCAGAATACTGGGAATGGAGGAATGATTTACACCAACTGGTATTATGGGAGGGAGAGGCTTCTAGAAGACATGTTCGTAGAAGAGCATGTTTTTTGATGATTTGGTCTCCATATCTTGAAAGGGTGTCGGCCAGGGCAAGAAATGATATTTTAACAGTTTAGATTGGTAAGAAATGATATCTTATTAGTTTAAGTTGGCTTAATTAGGATAAGAGCACAAAAGGGAAGGGGGGTTAATGGCAAGGGTGGGGGTTGGAGGGGGGGAGGTGAAGAATGGGAGGGAGGAGGGAAGGGTGGTGGTGGACAAGGGGGGGGGGAGAAAAAAAAAGTAATAAATACTCCCTGTAGTGGGATGGAATATTGTTGTTTACTATGTTTCAAAATGTATACTGTTTACAATGTTTCAATATGTATGCTGTTTATGATGTTTCAATATGCATGCTGCTTACAATGTTTCAATATGCATGCTGCTTACAATGTTTCAATATGGATGCCGTTTAAAATGTTTTAATATGAATAAAAAGATTTAAGCATAAAGGCATTTACATTGTGTACTGGGCTTTAAATAGTGTAAATGCCTTTTGAATATCAGGCCCTAAATGTTTCAGGTCAAGCTGCTTCTGCAAAATACTACTACTACTACTACTATTATTGAGTATTTATATAGCGCTACAAGTCGTACGCAGCGCTGCACAGACAGGTAAGAGACAGTCCCTGCTCATCAGAGCTTACAATCTAGTCAAGACAAACACAGAAGGTGTAGGCAGGGATAAAGCAAGGGGAAAGAAAAAAGAGATTAGGTGAGTCAAGATCCAAAAGTAGCAGCGAAGAGGTGAGTTTTCAGCCTGGATTTGAAGAGTGTTAGAGAAGGTGCCTGGCGTACAGCCACAGGTAGTTTGTTCCAGGCGTAAGGCGCAGCAGGGTGAAAGGAGCAAAGTCTGGAGTTAGCAGTAGAAGAGAAGGGCACAGATAGAAGCAGTTTGCTAGAAGAGCGGAGTTCCCAAGGGGGGGTTGTAAGGAGAGATAAGAGAAGAAAGGTAGTGAGGAGCCGCAGAGTGAATGCATTTATAGGTCAGCAGGAGAAGTTTGAACTGGATGCGGAAATGAATAGGGAGCCAATGAAGTGACTTGAGAAGAGGAATAATATGGGCATGATGAGGCTGGTGGAAGATTAGCTGCGCAGCAGATTATTGAACAGATTGAAGGGGAGAGAGATGATTCAAAGGGAGACCAGCAAGTAGTAGTTTACAGTAGTCAAGACGGGAGGTGATTAAGGCGTGGATAAGTGTTTTAGTAGTGTGTTCAGAAAGGAAAGGGCGGATTTTGCTGATGTTATAGAGAAAGAAACAGCAGGTCTTAGCTATCAGATGGATATGTGTGAAGAGAGAGAGGAGTCAAAGACAACCCCCAGATTGCGGGCTGAGGAAACAGGAAGGAGTCGAGGGTTATCCACAGAGACTGAGAAAGGGGAAGAGGAGGGGAGGTTTTAGGGGAAAAGATAAGAAGTTCAGTCTTGGCCATGTTCAGTTTCAAGCAGCAGTAAGACATCCAGACAGCAATGTTAGAAAGGCAGGCAGAGATACGGATCTGGATTGCCGGAGAGATTTCAGGCGTATAGAGGTAGATCTGGGAGTCATCAGCATATAGATGGTACTGAAAGCCTTGAGAAGAGATAAGCGCACCAAGGGACTGGGTGTAGAGAGAGAAAAGGAGCGGATCCAAGACAGATCCTTGGGGTACACCAACTGGGAGCGGGGTAGCAGAGGAGGAGGAGCCACCAGAACACACATTGAAAGAGCGATGGGAGAGATAGGAGGAGAACCATGATAGTACAGAGCCCCTAAAACCAAGCAAGGACAGGGTATCGAGGAGAAGATTGTGGTCAGCAGTGTCAAAAGCAGCAGAGAGGTCAAGAAGGATGAGGACAGAGTAAAGGCCCTTGGATTTTGCCAGGAACAAGTCACTGGAGACTTTGGCAAGAGCTGTTTCAGTTGAGTGTAAAGGATGAAAGCCAGACTGTAAAGGGATCCAGGAGGGCATGAGAGGAGAAGTCGTCGAGACATTGGCGGTGAACAGCACGTTCAAGTAGTTTAGAAATAAAGGGAAGGAGAGAGATGGGTCGATAATTAGGTGGGATCAAGTGAGGATTTCTTGAGAGGTGTGGCCACAGCATGTTTGAAGTCTGCAGGGACTGTTGCAGTGGAGAGCGATAGGTTGAGAATATGAGAGATAGAAGGGACAACGGTGGAGGAGATGGGGCTTAAGAGACAGGTGGGGATAGGATCAGAGGAGCAGCTGATGAGTTTGGAGGAAGAAAGAAGGTGTGCAGTTTCCTCTTCAAAGATCACAGGAAAGGAAGCAGAGGTGGGGGGGGGGGGAGAGTTGGGAGTGAAGAGGAGGCGGAGGGGAAGTAGCTGACTTTGTGGGGAATTGGAGGGTGATTTTGTGCATTTTGTCATGGAAATAGCCAGGATTTGGGCAGAAAGGGAGGGATCAGAGGCGGAGGCACTTTGAGAAGAGAAATGAGAGAAGTAAAGAGACGGCAAGGATAAGAGGCAAGAGAGTTAGATGGACATAGTAGTCTTGTTTGGCAAGAGCTATGGCTGACTGGAAAGAGACAAGCATGAATTTGAAGTGTAGAAAGTCTGCAGCGGAGTGGAATTTGAGCCAAGCATGCTCAGCGGAACGGGCACAGGAACGTAAATAGCAGGTAGTGGATGAAAGCCAGGGCTGGGGTGCAGAACGTCTCACAGGACGTGGCATGGGCGGAGCGAGAGCATCCAGAGCCAAGGAGAGTGCAGCATTATAAGAAGTTACTGCCTCGTCAACAGACTTAGATGACATAGTGGAAGAAAGAGATGAAGAAATAGTGGAAGAGAGAGCCAAGGGATCAATAGCATGAAGATTTCTAAAAAGGTTGGAGGAGATAGGGCGAGGCTGAGACAGCGGGTGATGAAGATTAAAGCTTAAAAGTTGATGGTCAGATAAGGGAAGAACTGAGCTACAGGAGTTCGAGGGTAAGCAACTAGAGAAAAATATCAGGTCAAGGCAGTGGCCATGCTGGTGAGTGGGGGTAGTGGAACAAAGTTGGAGGTCAAATGAGGAAGTAAGGGAGAGGAGCTTTAAAGCATAAGGATCAGAGGGGTTATCAACATGAATGTTAAAATCCCCAAGAATAAGACTGGGGGAAGAGGAATCCAGTAAGAAGGAAAGCCATGAGTCAAAGTCGGTGAGAAAGATAGAAGCAGACTTGTCAGAAGGTCTATAAATAACAGCTACTCCGAGAGGAAGTGGAGTGAAAAGGCGGATGGAGTGGACCAGAGGAGAGAAAGGAGTGAGACTGAGGCAGCAGGAGGGGTTGGAATTGGCAAGAGGGAGAAAGTAGAAGCCCAACACCACCATCACGGCCAGTGGGATGAGGCGTGTGGGAGAACTGATAAGCCCCCATGACAGAAAGCAGCAGTAGCTGCAGTATCATGTGGGAGGATCCAGATCTCAGTTAGAGCAAGAAGATGTAGAGCATTAGAGATAGAGATCATGAGTAAAAGCAAGTTTATTAGAGACAGAGTGTGCGTTCCACAAGACACATGAGAAAGGGAGAGTGGAAGGGGAAAGGAGAGGGATATGGATCAGACTAGCCATGTTGCGTGAAGATCTCTTTTCAGAGTGAGACAGAAGTCTAGGGGGGCCAGGATACAACCTTAGCTTCTCAAACATATCACTAGACTGTTAGCAAAATTCCAAACCATTCTCACTCTTCATATTTCTGAACTTTTCTATAGTACCCCAGTACCTCACTATAAGTCCCTTTCTACACCCACTATTACAACCTTTCCCTTTTTCACTTCCTTTGTGATATCATTCATCAGTTTTTTGTTTATTTCCTCTTTTTGAGTTGGAAGTCTGCAAACCACACCAGTGTAGCTGGTACAATAATGTCCTCTTTCCAAACCAATCCACAGTGCTGCTGCTTTTCCCCAAGTTAGAAACATGATGGCAGAAAAAGACCACATGGCTTACCTAGTCTACCCTTCCATATCAACTAAAATAGTCCCCTTTTTTCCTTTAGAGATCCTCTGTGTTTGTCCCATGCTTTCTTGAATTCAGATATTGTCCTCATCTCTACTGCCTCCACTGGGAGACTATTCCACGCATCTACCACTCTTTCAGTAAAGAAATTTCTCCGGGAACAAGCAAGAAGTCGGTCCTCACATAGGGGTGACATCGGTACTGGCGGAGCCCACGCGGTAATCACGCCCCAGCTTTCAAAGAAAGCCTTTGGGAGTTTCACAACATGTGTGGTCACCTTCCCGCCTAAGGATGCCATCTTACCTCAGTCGTCTTTTTTTCTGCGGAGCCCATCGGATGTCTTCATCTGCACCCCGGAAAAAGTTGGTCTTTTTTGTCTTGGTTTTTCCTTTATTTTTCCATCTGGTCACACACCATCACCTTCTCGGTTCCCAGAACCGCTGCTGCCTTGGTGTTGCATTTTTCTTGGATTCCCTTTTTCTTTTTTCTTGTTCTTCCAGAGCTGAAGAGGTCTTGTGGACAAACAGCGTCTCCCGCTGCCTTTCACAGTTCCGATGGCCCTTGCTCATCATCTGAAGACAGAGCTAACAGGCAGAGGCATCGTGGTTGGCCCCAAGGCTTGCAGGAAGCAGTCGTTTGGATCCGTGATGAACATGGTGTACCCGCAGCAGTCACACTGTTTAAATCCACTAACTGGGGACATAGTGAGGAAAACTGTACCTGCAAGATCAAACTCCAATGTCCTGGTTAGGAGAAAAATGCCCATAGAGCCCATGTGTCTCAGGAGGCGCAACAGGAGGCGGGCTGAGGCCATTGAATGACTCTGCACCTCCATGGCAAGTACCTTTTCTGGAAAGTGATCTTCCTTGTGGCACTCACATCAGCGCACCGTGTCAGTGAGCTGCAGGCATTGGTGGCTCATGCCCCCTCTACTAGGTATCATAAAACACAGGGCGGTCCTCCGTATTTATCCCAAGTTTCTCCCTAAGATGGTTACCGCCTGTCATCTCATCCTTTCCTCAGCTTCATGTGAACAGGGCAGTGGCCAAGCTCCACACCTTGGATTGCTAGAGGGCACTGTCCTTCTAACTAGGTCTATTGCCACGCCTTGCAGCTCTTCATCTCCTACAACTCGAACCGGCTTGGCGTTGCAGTCTCTATGCACACCCTGTTTACCTGGGTGGCAGACTGCATCTCCTATGAACAGGCTGGTCTGTTATTTAGCAATGCTTATATACTGCTTTTCACCAAGTCAAAGCGATGTACATTCAGGTACGTTATATATTCCCTTGCCCTGAAGGGCTCACAATCTGTTTTGTACTTGAAGCAATGGAGGGTTAAGTGGCTTGCTTTTGAGCGCTATGTTAGAGCCCATAATGTGCGGGCTATGGCAGCCTCTTTGGCAAACCTGCATTCTGTCTCCATGCTGGAGGTATTCAGGGCTGCCATCTGGTCCTCGGTTCACACCTTTGCAGCTCATTACTGCCTGGAGGAGGACTCCTGGCATGACAGCACCTTTGGCCTGGAGGTACTCCATCATCTGGTTGGGGAATAATACAACTCCTACCTTCCAGCCCTTCTGTGTGTCCAGGCTACCAGAGAATTGATTCCCTGGTTGAAGCTGTGGTCATCCCTGAGGTCTTGTGGCCACTTATCTCTGCCATCATTCACGGTTCAATTTTTAAGTCAGCCATGGCCTTTTACAGTTTTTCTTTAGTAAGCTGTAGCTAGGGAGGCCCATATGTGAGAAATGACTTCCTGCTTGTTCCCGGAGAAAGCGTAGTTACTCACCTGTAACAGGTGTTCTCCGGGGACAGCAGGAATCAGTTCATACAACCATCCCTTCTTCCCGTGGAGTTGTTTTCCTTTTTTGTGTTTAATTGAGCTATGTCATCATACTGAGGTAAGATGGCACTCTTGGGCGGGAAGGTGACCACGTATGCGAGGGGAGTGATAACCACACAGGCTCCATCGGTGCCAACGTCACCCATATGTGAGGACTGATTCCTGCTATCCCCAGAGAATACCTGTTACAGGTGAATATTTATGCTATTTTTGCATATTACTCCTGAGTCTATCCCCTTTCACCCTGTTTGCATTTATGCCATAGAGGTATTTTAACATTTCTATACTATCTTCTCTATCCCACCTTTCCTATAAAGTATACATATTGAGATCTTTAAGTCTGTCCCCATATGGTTTATAACAAAGACCACTCACCACTTTAGTAGCCACTTTTTGCACAGACTCCATCCTGTTTATATAATTTTGAAGGTGTGATCCCCAGAATTGCACACAATACTCCAAATGAGATTGCTTCAGAGACTTATACACAGACACTATCGCCTCCTTTTTTTGCTGGCCATTCCTCTCCCTTTGCACCCAACCATCCTTCTAGCTTTTGCTGTCGTCTTTTCTACCTGTTTAGCCACTTTAAGGTCATCAGAAACAATCGCGTCCAGGTCCCATTCTTCTTTGGCAGACAGAAGTACCTCGCCCCCTGCACTATACCGCTCCCTTGGATTTTTGCAGCCAAAATCATGACCCTGCATTTTTTTAGCATTAAATCTCAGCTGCTAAATTCTCAGCCATTCTTCAAGCTTAGCTAGACTCCTCCTCGTGTTAACTACTCCTTCCTGGGTGTCTACTCTATTGCAGATTTTGGTATCATCCGCAAAGTTGCAACCCTTACCCGACAGCCCTTCCGCAGTATCACTAACAAAGATGTTTAAAAAAAAAAGAACCAGACCAAGAACAGATCCCTGCTGCACACCAGTTGTAAATAGTAAAGTTCTCTGCATTTCAGCTACTTTAATACTGTTTCTGACATAAAGGGCTCTTCCTCCTCCTTTCCTGCTCTCTCTATCCCTCCTAAATAAATTATATCCAGGTATGGCACTATTCCATTCTTGAGACTCATTAAATCATATGTCCATAAAAAGCCATAATGCCCATCAGGATTTCCAGATCCAGGAACTTTATTACCCAAACTGTGAACATTTCTGCTTATTATCGTCCAGTAGGTTTTAGTTTTCTGGAATCGCCTGCACTATTGGAATGGTAATCCTATGTGATTTGCAGTTAAAGAATTCCCTACACCATATTGTAGAATTTACTTTTGATCTGCAACATAAAACTTCCATATAATACTTTTTTAATGCGGTTTTGAAATAACACCTTCTTTTTACTTTTTCTGCAGGTTTATTCTTCAGTCTAAGTCAGAAATTCATTTCCAGCTTTTAGAAAAACAGAAAGTAGCTGAGGAGAAGATTAAGGAACTTGAGGTGAGTTCTGTTTTGGCGAATACAAGCGTAATACACATTCATAATATTTGCTAAAATGTGGATTTGTGTCACCAAAAGCACATTTAGCTCACCCAACTGCTGCCATTTCAGACACTCTAGTGCTGATAAAAAGTTTGTGAACCCTCTAGGATGGTCTGTATTTTAGTGTAAGTTACACTCAAAGCATGATTCAATCCTAATTTAAACTCTGATGAGAGAGAGTTAATATAATTGAATAAATAACAAAGAATAAGCATTGTTTCTTACATGTAACAGATATTTTCCATAGACAACAGGACTGATCAGGCACAGAACGTCTGTTACAGGTAAGAGAAAATGCTTTTTTTTTCGACCAGCAGGATTGAACTAGGCACACCTGGGTGACTGCCAAGCTCAGGGCTGCATCATATATCTGTATGTATTTATTTATTTAGCATCTCTTTTATACCACTATATCAGCAAGTCACAGTGGTTTACATGGAATGTAGGTAACAATATAACGATTAACAGTAAAAATGTAGGTAACAATATAATAATTAACAGTAATAACAATGCTGAAATTCAGCTGCGCTACTGGTTAGGGGAGAGCGTTCAAAACATTATTAACGAGCAAACAAAGGACAGGATTTGCTTAGTGGTTAACAGACAATGTGATATGATTAGGGTGGCGTGCTAGTGTTTATACAAGTGGGAGGAAGAGTGACTGTGGTTGCATAGAGAGGTGAGCAGGATGTGTAGTTAGGTGTCTGTTCCAAAGTGTTCTAAGAAGAGGTGGGCTTTAAGCTTACTCTTAAATACACCAATGTCTGATAAGGTGCGGATCTCTGAAAGGAGGGAGTTCCAAGTCGTGGGGACTTAGAAGGAGAAAGCTCTGCTGGAGGTGGCACTGTTAGTACTGGAGAAAAAGGCCGGGAGTGAAAATAGGCTGTGGTTGGCTGATATTCTTGCTCTGTTGTCAAAGGACTTGGTTATGAGAGTCTGGAGGACAGTCACTGAGAGGTCATGGATGATCTTGAAGGTGGTGAGGGAAACCTTGTACTTCACTCGCATGTAGATGAGGAGCCTGTGTATTTATTTATTTTAAAAATTTATATTCGCACACTAATGTGGCGGATTATAGAAGCACATACATAATCTTAAAAATAAAATGAAATTAATATAAAACATAAACTACTTAAATCCCAAAATAACATAAGACGAAAAAAATCAATTAAAATTAAACATAACTATAGCTGTTTTAGTGGTGGGGTGATGTACGTTCGTCGAGATGATCCTAGCAGCTGTATTTTGTGCGAGCTGTAGGAGTAGAGTGGTTTTTGATAGACCCTGAGAGATGATGTTCACATAGTCCAGTATTGGAGTGATGAGAGTCTGACATAGTTTCTGAAATCAGATTGGTCTACTAGAGGCCGAAGTTTCTGAACTGCTTTCATTCTGAGTATTCAGACCTGGTCATTTGTTTGATATGGACTTCGAAGTTAAGATTTTAGTCCAGTGTAATGCCAAGGTATTTTACTTGGTCCTTGATCTGTAGTGTTAAATTGGTTAAGCAGATTGTAGGTGGTGGGGAAAATATGGGGTTCCTAGTTATACGGAGGACCTCTGTCTTGTTAGGATTGATGTGTAAGCAATGGCTGCTTTGCCAGCTGATGACCGTCTCTAGGCAGTGTCCTATTGCAAAGAAGTCTGGGTCGCTGATGGAGAATGGAGCATAGATTAGAATGTCATCAGCGTATAGATGGTAGAGGGTGTTGTGACTCTGGATGATGTTACATAGCGGTTGGATGAGGATGTTGAACATCAGGGATGACAGGGCGGATCCCTGGGGTAGGCCTTGGCAAAGTCTGAAAGGGAGAGTAAGATTCTGATCCTACTTTGACTTGCTGGTATCTGCCTTCCAGGTGAGAGCAGACCCGTTGAAGAACTGTATTTCTTAGACCAATTGAATGCAGATGTGTAATGAGTTGTTCATGTATAAGAGTCGAAGGCAGCTGAGATCTCCAGAAAAATGAGGATGAAGTCTTCTGTGAATTTTTTTTCAGTACCTCGTATTAAGAAGAGAGGTTAGTAAAGTCTCTGTGCTGTGAAAGGGTTTGAAGCCATGTTGCTGCAGATCAAGAGTAGTTGTCAATGTAGTCTTAGGATTGTATTTCTCTGCCTTTTTAATGATTTTGGCTAGGACTGGGATCATTAGAGAAAGACATCATGCTTGGCAAGATAGGTCAATGCAAAAGAAGGAAGGCCAGCAATGAGATGGATTGATACAATTTTATTTGCAAAACTTTGATACAATTTTAAAATTGATACAATTCTATTTATAACCTTTTTATTTACAATAACAGCAGCTACAGGTACCAGTCTGTCAACAATGAGCCGCCTGACTGAAGACCGAACACAATTTAGGACAGCTATCCAGAGGGTCGCCATGAGTCGACACCGACTCAACAGCACTTAACAGCCACAACAGGGCTATGATAATTGAGATTGGTCTGTATGAGGATGGGGTTGAATGGTCAGCCGTTGGATTCTTTAGTAGAGGCCTAATGGAGGCTTGCTTGAGGTCCTTTGGCATGTAGCCCAAAGCTAGTGAGGCTTGAACCATGGGTAGGATGGTCGGGATGAAGTCATGCTTTGAGTTTTTAATCCAGGAGAAAGGACAAGGGTCTAGAGGGGAGGTTGTGCTGTTAAAATTTGCAATGATGTTTTCAAGCTGGAGTTTTCAAGATGGAGTACTGAAACTTGACCAGTTTTGCATATTTAGGTTGCTGGCAGTGTCACCATACTGGGGGGCAGTGGTATTGATTGGTCATTACTTGAGCTGTTAAGAACTGTGCCATGCCCTGATGGGATAATGTGGCCTGGTGCTTGTTTGTGGTTGAGTTTCTGAGTAGGTTTAAGGCAATGTTGAAAAGCTCTCTTGGCCTGTTGAGTGAGGATCTAACAAGGTTGGTATGGTATTCTTTCTTTTTGATGAGGGTACATTTGTAGTATTCAGTTTGGGTAGCCATGTACACCGAGTTAGATGGGGTCCTGTGGCACCCCCATTTGCGTTCTAGATCTGTAGTTTCTGTGGTCGACGAGTAGTCCTGTCAGAGAAAAATATGAAAGTGACTGTGTTATAAGGACAGGTTGGCTTACACAGCTTGATTGAATGCACTGTCTGTTTATCTTTATATTTATCTTTATTCGTTGATTTATATACCACCCACACTGAGGCACCAGAGCGGTTTACAATATACAAAACAAAATTTTGGGCTGCAGAAAAAGAAACAACTCCATTAGTACAATAGGAAAGGGATAGAGCCAAAGATAAAGAATAAGCAAAGATGTGCATGGGACTCAGAGAAGCGGACTAACAGGGGAAGACAGACAATTCAGGAAGCTAAGGGGAGGCTGGAGGGAGGAAGGTGACAGGTCAAAGGCGGCACAAAAGAGATGGGTCTTTAGATCAGCATTCAATCTGGGGAAGGAGGGTTCGAGGCGGGGGGGGGGGGGCGAATTCCAGAGCTTGGGGCCAAGGAAAAAGAAGGCAGCAGAGCGAGTGGATTCTAGGTGGGCAGAAGAAGGGGAGGGGAGGAACATACGGTTGGCATGAATGGATCTGAGAGAGCGCTGGGATGTATGGAGGCGTATCAAGTCGGAGAGGTAGAGAGGGACACCAGTGTGGATGACTTTATGGACGAAGGTGAGTATTATTTTTTTTTTTTTTAAATTTACATTTTCAACACGAAACAAACAAAAAAACCCATAACACCACCACACATAATACAACCTACACCCCCCCTCCAACCCTCCCCCCCCCCCCCGGGCCCAATCACTGGACACCTCACAGCTGGTCAGGCTATGGGCACAGAACACGCAGATGCCTATTTGCAGCAGAGCCCCTTCACTCTTTATCTTTATCTTTATTAAAATTTGATATACCGCTATGGCAGTAGCATTAAGCGGTGTACAATTTAAAACTTGATTTGCACCACAATCCAGGAAAAGGAACGCCAATGTTAAAACAGGAAAGAGGGTACAAGAGAAAAAGAAGTACATCACACAGGACACATAATAATAAATCATAATAGATTACACATAACTTGTATTAACAATTTGCCTCAAATCATACCATAACAAACCATAAGTAATAATAACAACCAACCAGGATACAGAAATATAGATGGACAAACATAAACAATACTTGGGTTAAGCACACAGACAGACCAATTAGGGAGGGGCTTCGGAGGGCAGGTCAAATGCTTTCTGAAAGAGATACGTTTTGAGTAGTAGCTTAAACTGAGGGTAAGATGATTCTAAACGCAGTGAGGTGGGTAACATATTCCATAGTGATGGGCCAAGAAAAAACCAGGCTGAGTGTCGTGTCTGTTCCAGATGGGCTTGTGAGGGTGGTGGCAAAGACAAACGGTTAGTATGAGTAGAACGGAGCAGTCGATGGGGGACATAACGAGAAATACAGTCGGCCAGATAACGGGGAATACAGGTGTAAACGGTCCGGTGCAAAAGAATCAGAAATTTGTAATGAAAACGGTACTGAAGAGGAAGCCAGTGTAGTCTGAGTAGGACTGGTGTAATATGATCAAATTTGCTGGAGGAAGTAACAAGACGCGCTGCCGCATTCTGGATGCGTTGCAGACGCTGAAGACTGTATTTAGGAAGATTGGCCAAGTATATATTACAGACAAGAGTAATAACAAGAGTAAGGAGTGCACTGGGGGGGAGGACAGGCCGGATGGCCCTGATTTGTCGTAAAATAGAAAAACAGCCACGAGAAATCTTTGAGATATGTTCAGAGAAAGTCAAGGAGGAGTCCAAAGTTACCCCCAAATATCGGATAGAAGACGTAAGGGGAATCTCAGATAAGTCAATAGAAGGAGCAAGAGTGGGGCAGGCACCACCAAAGGAAATCCACATTGCCGAAGACTTCGCAGGGTTGAGATGAAGGAAATTTGCTGACAACCAAGAAGCAATGTGGGAGAGACAGAGGTTCAGCTGTGTGATATCAGGAGAGAGAGGTGAAGTGTGATAAAGAAGGATTATATCGTCCGCATACAAATATGATGAGATTGAATACTGCTGAATAATTAGAGGCAGGGGAGCAAGAAAGATGTTGAACAGTAAAGGGGAAAGGACTGAACCCTGTGGAACACCACAGGCGAGAGGGAGAGTGGATGAAACTTGGCCATTTACATGAACCGAAAAGGAACGAGAGGAGAGAAAAGAACGGAACCAACACCAAACAGCACCATGAAGTCCAATGTCAGAGAGCCGAGAAAGGAGGGTATAGTGGTCAACCAAATCAAAAGCTGCGGATAAGTCAAGAGAGACAAGAAGAGTGATGTCACCGCGATCATGAGATATGTGTAATTCGTTGAGAAGGGCCAGTAATACAGTCTCAGTACTGTGTCCCTGGCGGAAACCCGCCTGACGAGGGTGAAGGGCATTGATAGCCTCCACATGAGAACTAAGCTGGGAGAAAGCACACCGTTCTAGAAGTTTTGCGATGAATGGTAAATTAGATACTGGACGCCAGTGTGACAGAATAGATGGGTCTAAGGACGGTTGCTTTAATAGTGGACGAAGGATTGCTGATTTCCAGGGTGATGGGAAATAACCGGAGGAAAAACTGGAGTTGATAATGGTGGTGATAACTGGGACTAGCTCAAGGGAAGGTTCTGAGAGCCATCGAGAGGGAATAGGATCAAGAGCACACGTAGTTTTCCTTGCAGCAGTTAAGGCAGTAAGTACCTCTGCTGCAAGGACAGGTTGAAACGATGACCAGGAATGAGTGCATACTAGATCACCGGAAGTAAGTGAAGGAGGCAGGGAAAGATTGGGAACCATAACAGATGGAGGGGAAAGAGGAGGAGGGGGAGGTGGTGTAGTAAAGGAGGAACGGAGAGTTAACACTTTGTTGGAGAAAAAAGCAGCCAGAGATTGAGGGTCCGGAGTTATGGAAACCTTGGAATCACCAGCCTTGGTAGCTGACAATGGACCCCTTAACATTTAGCCGCCTCCCCGAACTCCAATAGCACCTTCCACTTAGTCCTTCGAGGAGGGGAGTCCTTCCAACTAGGCCCCACCATACTTCCAGTGAAGACAAGTGACTTCCTTCCCATTTCGTATCCGATGACAAATAGCTAGCCCAACCAAAAAATCTAGGAGAAAGGCATCCTTCCTATCCCGTAGGGAGATGCTCGAAAGTGAGCGATAAACTAAGATTTCCCACGTAAGAGGGAGACTGAGGCCAAGAACCTTTTGAATGGAGCTCCACACCTGCAACCAATAAGTTTGGACCTTAGGGCACTCAAAAACAACATGCCTAAAAGTGCCAATATCCTTCTGACAGAGCCAACATTTATTACTTGCCTTTGAGTCCCACCGACTGAGGCGTACAGGAGTAATATAAGCCCTATGGGCAAAAAAAAATAGCGTTTGAGTAACTGAGGCAGATCTAGTAATTCTTACTTGGGTAGACCAGAATTTCTCCCACTCCTTTTGCAATAGGGCAACACCAGTGTCCCTCTCCCAAGCCCCTCCCATATTTCCCAAGTCACCCAAACTACTTTGCTTCACAACTTTGTACAAGAGGGAAGCCTTACCCGTAGCTCCCTGCACTTGCGCAATTGTGTCACCCAGCTTTCCCTCCGCTTTCAATTGCCACATATCTCCAAGGGCTCCCACAACACAATGCTTCAACTGGGCTCATTGGAAATAAGCCGAGCCCGGGAGATGATAATCCCTCCGCAACTCCTCAAAACTCTTCCACACTCCCTGAGTACACAACTGCCCAACAGTCCATACCCCCCTACAATACCAGGGTTGCCAAGCAATGGACTTACTTTGAACCTTAAAGAGTGGGTTGCACCACAAGGACAAATCCTCCGATAACACCCCCTCCAGCCTACTATCCTGCAATAAAGTCTGAAAAGCCCTTTGCGTGTCCAAGACCATTTGAGGTCTCAAAGATGCATCACTAAATACCATACCCAGAATTCGACACAGCGGAAAGGGGGCCGCAATCTGCTCCTCAAGGTTTAACCAAACCGGACTTTGTTCATTCACCTGTTCCGCCCACCTGACCCCTTGCTTCATCAAAAAGGCGCAATGATAAAGCCGGAAGTCTGGGAAATTCACCCCCCCTACTTTCTTTACAAGCCTTAAGCTTCTTAAGTGCGATTCTAGGAGGCTTATTATCCCACAAAAAGCAAGTTAATAGTCTCTCTATCTGCTGATATATCTGCCCCGGGAAAAATATAGGCAGCATTTCAAGGATATAATTTATTTTAGAAGCAATTGCCATTTTAATGGTCTCTAGACGCCCCCACCACGTTAAGCGCAATGGAGACCACTTTATGATCATTGACTGAATAACAGACATCATCGACTTTGCGTTGAAACGCACGGTTTCCTCTAAAGGGTGACAGTAATGAACACCTAGGTATTTCACTGGACCGGACTCCCACACAAAAGGAAACTCCAACAGCATTGCCTTAAAAGCACGAGAATTAAGGGCGAGAGTTACTGACTTATTCCAATTGCTCTTATAGCCCGAGAGAGCCGAATACCTTCCCATCAGATCTAAAATATGGGGGATCGACTCTGGGGTAGTGAATAAGAGAAGATCGTCAGCATAGGCCGAGAGTTTAATCTCCTTACCTAACATGTTGAAACCGCGGATCCAATGATTTTGCCGCAACAGCAAGGCTAATGGTTCCAGCACGATATTAATTAGCATAGGGGACAATGGGCACCCCTGCCGTGAGCCACGACCCAGTAGGAGTTCACGGGATTGAGCATTGTTAACACAGACACGCGCTACAGGCCGAGCATACAGAAGTTTAACAAACTTAATAAAAACGGGCCCGAAGCCAAACCATTTAAGAGTCGAGAACAGAAACGCCCACTCCAACCGGTCGAACGCTTTTTCAGCGTCCAACGACAAACCGACCATCGGGCCATCTATTGCCTTAGCACCTGCTAATACATGACAAAGAAGTCTGCCGTTCTCCAGGACCAAGCAGGAAGTCAGTCCTCACTTATGGGTGACGTCGGCGCCGACGGAGCCCTCGCGGAGCAATTTTCCCCAGCTTTCAAAGAAAGCCTTTGGGAATTGCAGCGCGCATGCGCGGTCCTCTTCCCGCCCAAGGGTGCCATCTTAGCCAGTCTTCTTTTTTCCGCGGAGCCCTACAGACGCCCCCGTCTTGTCCCCGCGAAAAAGTCGATATTTCTTCATTATTTTATTCTTTTTCCTTCGGTTCGACGCCGGTCTTTTTCCCGCCCGGACTCGCGACGCCGGTCACGAGTCCTCTTCCTTTTTTCGGTTTTTCTGACTTTGTCAGCTTTCGTTTTCGATTTTTCCCTGGCAGCCCGGTCCTTTGACCTCGCAGGGGCCCTTTTTCCCCCGATGGCTGCCAGTGGGTTTAAGCGGTGTGGTCAGTGTGACCGAAATATGTCACTAACTGACACACACGACTTTTGCCTCCGCTGCCTGGGCCCGGATCATGAGGAACTGATCTGTGGGCCCTGCGGCAAAATGTCCTCAAAAGCATTGAGAAGTCGGCGGCATCAGCGTGATAGAATCTTCGCTGACCCCAGCCGTACCCGGACCTCGTCGGAGGCCTCCGCGTCCAAAGGCTCCAGCTCGGACCGTCGCCGGAGTTCCTCCGACCGGGGTTCTCCCTCCGGGGACCATCGTCGGACGGTGAAACCCGCAAGGGCGGCGTCGGTGGACGCTCCTGGGTCCTTGGAGAAGGAACACCTCACGAAGCGACCTCGCCTGGAGTCGGAGATGCCTGCTCGGGTAAGTCCTGTGGTCCTTCTGGACTCGCCTCCGCGACAGCCGACGTCGGGCCCGACGCCGTCGGGGCCCGAGTCGGGGGCTGCTGGGTCACCTGAGCTCGGACTCAGGTTGACGGCCTTGGAGAGCAGACTGTCTGCCTTCATGGACCAGCAGCGGGCACTGCTCGCTGGCCTCGCTGGCGCCGCTGCCCCGACCGCCGGGACGTCGACGTCCAAGTCGACCCCGGAGACCGAGCCGATCCTCGAGTCGATCCTCGGTCGAGGTCACCCTCGGCCTCCCGTTCGGGACCGAGGTCGCCGACGCCGACTCCCTCGGCGTCGGGGCGGCAGGCGCCGCGCCCTGCCAGGGCCGACCCCACCGAGTCCTCGTCGGAGTCGGTCTGGGAGTCTGAAGAGGAAGAGTCGCCTGATTCTTTCCTGACTCGGTGTGTCCCCTCGGACTCACCGGAGTCCGAGCCTCGGAAGCAGTCCCCCCCGGAGGATGCCCGGTTCTCGGACTTCGTTAGGGATATGGCCAAGGCTTTGGCCTTCCCTGCGGACCCCGAGGAGGAGCCTCGAGCCGAAGAGCTCGACGCCCTCCAGTATGACTCTCCCGCAAGGGAACACTTTACTGTACCGGTTCCTCCTATGCTGGAACGACTACTCTTCCGCATGTGGGAGAGTCCGGCCTCCTCGCCGGTCCTGAGCAAGCGGGTCGATTCTATCTATCGAGTCCGCAAGAGCCCTGGCTTTCAAAAGGCACAGCTACCACACCATTCCATGGTAGTGGAATCGGCCATGCATCGTCTTAAGAGCCAGAAGATGCACTCCTCGGTGCCTCCTGGCAGGGAGGCCCGTAACCTGGATGGCCTTGGTAAGAAGTGTTTCCAGGGCTCTATGCTCGCATGTCGTGTCCAGACTTACCAGCTATACATGGGCATGTATCTCCGGGATCTGGCTAAAGAGCTAGCCGGATTCTCCGCTGGTTTGTCCGAGGAACCCTTGCGGAGGTTCCTGGCCTTGTCCACTGGCATTCGGGAATGCTCAAAGTTCATGTCCCGAGCAGCCTATGATGGCTTTGAAGCATCGGCTCGAGTGGCCGCAGCCGGCATCGGTGCCCGCCGACAGGCTTGGCTTCAGTCGTCAGACCTTGAGCCCTGGGTGCAGGACAAGTTGGTCGATGTCCCCTGCCGAGGCGAAAACCTCTTTGGCAAGCCCATGGCGGAAAAGGCTGCACAAATTGAGACTGAGACTCTCACCAGGACCAGGCTTTCTAGGAAGACCTCCGCCCCTTCCCAGAAAAAGAAGGGCTCGGGGAAAAAGTCCTTTTACCCGAGGAAGGCGGCTGCCTACAAACAATACCCCCATTATCAGGCCCCTGCAGCTCCCCAACAGGGCCAGCAGGCCAAGGGACGGGGTAGCAGCAAGCCCCCAAGCCTGCACCACCAGCCCCTGCTCAGCAGGGTGGGGGTTTTTGACTCACTAAGCATAGCCTCTCCCCCCCCGCTGGTTCCTCCCAGCACCGGAGGCCGGCTGGTTCACTTCGCCCACAGGTGGTCCAGCATCACCGCAGATGCCTGGGTGCTTCAAGTCGTGCGAGAAGGCTATCTTCTCCACTTCCACCAGGTCCCTCCCTCCTATTTTCCGGGAGAACCTCCACGACCCCCTCTGCACAGGGAATTACTCCTTCAGGAGTTAGCAGGTCTTCTGCAGGAACAGGCGGTGGAACCGGTGCCACACCACCTGAGAGGTCAAGGCTTTTATTCCAGGTATTTTCTAATACCGAAGAGAACCGGGGGCCTCAGACCCATCCTGGACTTGCGCAACCTCAACAAGTTCCTTGTGCGGGAGAAGTTCAAAATGCTTACCCTTGGAATCCTTCTGCCCTACCTCCAGCAGGGAGATTGGCTATGCTCCTTGGATCTAAAGGATGCCTACACGCACATCCTCATCCACCCAAGCCACCGCCAATACCTAAGGTTTGTGGTGGCAGGAAATCATTACCAGTACAGAGTACTGCCCTTTGGCCTGTCCTCCGCACCGCGAGTCTTCACAAAATGTCTCGCGGTGGTGGCGGCCCATCTCCGGCTTCACGGCCTCTATGTCTTTCCGTACCTCGACGACTGGCTCATCAGAGCAGCGTCCGCTCGGGAGGTCACCAACGCCACGCGCCGCACGGTGACTCTTCTGCAGCACTTGGGCTTTGTTATAAACTTCGCAAAGTCCACTTTGCTCCCCTCACAGGATCTCGAGTTCATCGGCGCAAGGCTGCACACTCCTCAGGCGCGAGCATACCTACCGCTCGACAGGGCTCAACGGCTCATGGACCTAGCCGACCGCTTTCGCAGCCAGCCCCTGGTCTCCGCCAGGCGCTTCCTGAGACTACTCGGCCATATGGCTTCCACCGTCCATGTGACCCCCAATGCCCGCCTGAATATGCGGCCTGCTCAATGGTGTCTCCGCCAGCAGTGGCGACAAGCCACAGGCGGCCTAGCAGACCTAGTGCGCGTCTCCGAGCTGCTGATCTCGTCTCTCCGGTGGTGGCTTCGGCAACCGAACCTGATATTCGGAATGCCTTTCCAGTCACCTCAGCCGACCCGGGTGCTGACCACCGATGCATCCCTCCTGGGCTGGGGAGCACATTGCCAAGGGGCACGTACTCAGGGCCTCTGGACCACGTGGGAGTCTGCTCAGCAGATCAACTTCCTGGAGCTCAGGGCGATCCGCCTAGCTCTCAAGGCCTTCTCCCACCTGACTTCCCACCAGTCCGTCCTTGTCCAGACGGACAATCAAGTTGCCATGTTCTACGTGAACAAGCAGGGGGGCACGGGCTCCTTCCTCCTCTGCCGGGAGGCACAGAAGCTCTGCTCTTGGGCCGTCAGTCACGGCATTCTCCTCAAGGCAGTTTATCTCCCGGGCCAAGAAAATTGCCTGGCGGACAAACTCAGCAGGGTCCTCCAGCCGCACGAGTGGCGTCTGGATCCCTTGATAGTTCAGAAGCTCTTCCTCAAGTGGGGCCTCCCCACGGTGGATCTCTTTGCCAGTCCTCACAACCGGCAGCTTCCCCGCTTCTGCTCTCGTCAGCCACACCCCCTTCGGGTTGCGGCGGACGCTTTTCTAATCTCATGGTCGGGGAGCCTTCTGTACGCTTTCCCTCCCATCCCGCTAGTCTCTCGGACTCTTTTCAAGGTTCTCCGAGACAAAGCCTTCATGATCCTGGTGGCCCCTCGCTGGCCCAGACAGCCGTGGTTTCCGCTCCTACTGCAAATTAGCGGTGGAGGATCCATTCCCTCTGGGGGTACAACCGGATCTCCTCACTCAGGATCAGGGGTCTCTACTACACCCCAACCTCAGGTCTCTCAACCTCATGGCCTGGCTGCTGAGAGGGTAGTCCTTGCTCCCCTTCTCCTGCCGGCGGAGGTGGAGGAGGTCGTCTTGGCTTCGCGACGGCCTTCTACCCGCAAATGCTACGCCCTTAAATGGCGTCGCTTTGCAGTCCGGTGTACCCAACAGTCTCAGGATCCCTTCTCCTGCCCGGTGTCGGTGATCTTGCAGTACTTGCTACACCTCTCTAATCTGGGACTTAAGTCCAACTCCGTCAAAGTTCACCTCAGTGCTCTTTCGGCACATCATGTGCCGGTGGACGGTAGACCTCTCTCCAGCGACCCTCTCGTAGCGAGGTTTCTCCGAGGTCTCCTTCTACTTAAACCACCTCTGCGCCCGCCAGCGCCTGACTGGGACCTGAATGTGGTTTTGCAGCGGATCACCTGTCCGCCTTTTGAACCTATGGCTACCTGTTCTCTCCGTTTTCTGTCTTGGAAAACACTGTTCTTGATAGCCCTCACTTCCGCTAGACGCGTAAGTGAATTGCAGGCCCTCGTGTCTGATCCCCCTTACACTCGGTTCTACAAAAATAGGGTAGTCCTACGGACTCACCCAAAATTTCTTCCTAAAGTGGTCTCCCCTTTTTCACATCAATCAGGAGGTGGTACTTCCAACCTTCTTTCCCAGACCACACTCCAGCCGAGCTGAAACGGTCCTCCATACCCTGGACTGTAGAAGGGCTTTGAACTTCTACCTTGACCGTACAGCTGCTCAGCTTTTTGTGTCTTTTGACCCTAATAAATTGGGGCTCCCGGTCTCCAAGCGTACTCTGTCCATCTGGGTTGCGGACTGTATCTCTTGGGCTTATGGGGCAGCCGGACTCTCCTTAGAAAGCCGAGTCACGGCTCATTGCGTTCGGGCAAAGGCTACGTCAGTGGCTTACCTCCGCTCTGTTCCGCTGGCAGACATCTGCCGGGCCGCTACTTGGTCTTCGAGCCAGACTTTTGCGGTCCATTACTGTCTCGAGAGGGAGTCCCGCAGGGACAGTGCTTTCGGACAGGCAGTCCTCCGTAATCTCTTTGAGGTCTGAGCAACTCCTACCCTCCATCCCAGATGTGGGCTACCGGTGGGTGACAATTCAGCGAAGATTCTTTCCTTCTGTGCTGCTGAGCTAGAGGGAGCTCATTTTTGTGCTTAGGGTCTCCGGTAGCCTTGAGCTTGGGAGTCCCATAAGTGAGGACTGACTTCCTGCTTGGTCCTGGAGAAAGCGTAGTTACTCACCTGTAACAGGTGTTCTCCAGGAGCAGCAGGAATCAGTCCTCACTACCCTCCCTCCTCCCCTTGGAGTTGCAATCGTCTGCTTATGTTTTTTGCAAATATTTTTATGCTGTCTTTTTTAGCTATGTCATCTGACTGGCTAAGATGGCACCCTTGGGCGGGAAGAGGACCGCGCATGCGCGCTGCAATTCCCAAAGGCTTTCTTTGAAAGCTGGGGAAAATTGCTCCGCGAGGGCTCCGTCGGCGCCGACGTCACCCATAAGTGAGGACTGATTCCTGCTGCTCCTGGAGAACACCTGTTACAGGTGAGTAACTACGCTTTATCCGCAGTTGACCTCCCTTCAACAAATCCACATTGATCTGGGTGCACCAGAAGAGGGAGCACCTTAGCCAGACGCCGTGCCAATACAGTCGCGTATATTTTATAATCCACATTAAGTAAGGAGATTGGCCGATAATTGCCCACCAACTGCGGATCCCTGCCAGACTTCTCTATCACAATCACATTCGCCGAGGCAAAAGAGCCTACCTGCGGACTTACTTCTGCCAATGCAAGAAAATATTGCTGCAAAAATGGTCTCAAGTCATTAGCGAAAACCTTGTAAAATTCTGAAGGCAAACCATCCGGGCCTGCAGCCTTGCCTGTCGCAAGAGAATTAATGGCGTCCTGTATCTCCCCTAACGAGAACGGTTTGTCAAGACTAGCTGTCAGCTCCGGGTCTACCACTGGTCTATAAATCTCAGCTAATAAGTGTGAAAAGTTATCAGCCAAACAACCCCCTTCAGAAGCGTACAGTTGCGCGTAGCAAGTTCTAAACGATTCCGCAATTTCAGAATCTTCAACTATCAACGCCGACTTTTCCTGATCCCTAATAGCAGCTATTCTACTGGCATCTTTGCGGCCTCTTAACGCATTAGCAAGGAGTCTGCCGGCCTTGTTTCCCTCATTATAGTACATGCCCTCCTGGGCTTTGACACATTGTAACGCCTCCGACGTCACTAGATGATTATACCTCAGCCGCAGCCGCAGTAGAATACAGGGATCTGACCTCTTGATCAACACCCGCTCCCCTGCTCTAATTTGCATCTCCAGAGCCCTCAACTCCTCTCTCCGCTGCCTAGCCAGTCCAATACCAAAACTGGTTATGACCACTCTCAAAGAAGCTTTCAAACCCTCCCACCTAGCCCATCCTTTAGATACATGCGGGGTATTAAAAGAAAAATACTCCTGTATAGCTTCCCTTATTTTTACGCGGAAATCCTCGTTACTCAACAATGCTCTGTCAAAAGACCACTTACTAATTGAGGGACTCAACGCACCATCCTGCAGCACCACTGAGACCGCAGCATGATCCGAGAAGTGCGTCGCATGAATCTCTGCCACAGTCAACTTTGGGGTCAAACTCTAGGAGATCAAAATATAATCAATTCGCGACAGAGATTGATGGGGTGAAAAAAAGGTAAAGTCCAAATCGCCCGGGTGCAACATTCGCCAGGTGTCCACCAACCCCATCTCCCCCATCATGGACAACAACACCCTCTGCGCTTTGGTAGGCCCCAGCGACTTAGGTGGTTTCCTATCAACCAGGGCATCTATCACTAAATTCAAGTCACCACCCAATACTTTCAACGTTGAGGGCGCAGCCTGTATTTCCTCCGCCAATAAACAAAAGAAATCCGGGCAGTCCCTGATAGGGGCATAAACATTCATTAAAACTAGATCTGAAGTCCCAATCTTAACCCCAGCTTTGACCCATCTACCTTCCTGATCCACTTTAACACAATGTGCAGTAAGGTTGAGAGACTTATGGACCAAAATGGCTACACCATTACGTTTGCCCCTCGCCGCCGAGAAGGCTAAAAGCATAAAAGGCTTTATATTCAACTTTATTGATTCCTTCTCGTTAAGATGAGTCTCCTGCAACATCAGAATGTCAGCCTTTTCCTGTTTACCGTAAAGAATGTTTTTCTTCCGTTTTATGGGACTATTTATGCCCTTTACGTTTAAAGATAGTAATTTAATAGGCGCCATATCTTATCCAGCACCACAAGACCCTAAGTCTCTCAACCAAGTTGTTAACAGCCAAAATACACATAGTCCCTTCCTGACCAAAGCCCAATCCCATTTCACCTGTCCTCTTTGCCCTACTCCCAACATCTTGCAATTAGCAGCACATAGCCCCCAGCAAACACCCCACATAAAACAACTCCTAAAGGGCCCCGTGGGGAGGAGGAGACCTAACATCCCACCGGGTAAACCCAGATTAAGCAAAGCAGGTACAGAAGGGCACAACAAAGAAGAAAAAATATAACAAGCTCCACACCAATTGTGCATACCCTCAATCCACACAGAGTGAACAACATAATTTCTGCTCAATCAGATAGAGACCCGTTATAGACATCTGTCTCTCAATACTGAGCCCCCAAACAGCACCGAAAAGAGTCTCCAACAGCAGCACTCAACGCATTAATTCCTGCTCTTTCTCATCGACGTACGCAGATAGCAACTCAGGCTCTTCAAAAGTCCTTGTAGTATTATGCAACATGATTCTCATCCTTGCGGGGTGGAGTAAACCAAACCTCGCCTGTAGCCTCTGCAATCGGGGCTGCAGCTCCAGGAACCTTTTCCTCTTCTCCACAGTACTTTTTGCAAAATCAGGAAAGAACATCAATCTATGCCCTTCAAATTCGATTGGCGCCCTAGAACGAGCCGTGTCCATAATTCTGAGTACCTGCTGGTGCCTCAGAACTTTAAAGATTATCGAACGAGGCCTTCTGCTCCCCACCAGGGACTGCAAGGGTACCCGATGCGCTCTTTCCAACTCAAAAGGCATGTCAAAGACAATCTGTAACGTTGTGGTGATCAATTTGTGCAGAAAGGCAAAGATATCCTTCCCTTCAGCCCCCTCAGGGACCCCCACAAACCTTATATTGTTCCACCGAGATCGATTGTTGTTGTCCTCCAACTCTTTCTGCAACTGTTTAATTTGCCTGGCTTGCTTGTCCACAATCTTAAGTCTTTCCTCCTGCGCCATCACTCTCGCCTCAGTTTGTTTCTGTCGGAGACTGAGACTCTCCATGCCATTCTTGAGTCTGACCAAATCCTCTTGCATTGTAGCAAGCGATTCACTGTTTGCAGAGACTATCTCTCTTATTGCACGCACCTCCACCAACAACTCTTGCATAGCCTCGGGAAGCTCTCGCGCCGGCGCCATTTTCTGCAGGGATGGAGGCTCCGTCTTAGATCTCTTCACGCTGGCGCCCTGACCTGCAGCAAAGTCCAATCGAGCAGGTTTGGGTCCCGACATCTCTCCGGACCATCGGGGCTTAGCAAGCTTTGTCGCTCTCAACTGATACCGGCACAATTGCAGGATTCTTGACTAGGCCCCTCTGGAGCTTCGCTCTACACAGCTACTTCGCTTCACTCCAGGCTCCGCCCCCCGAAGTTGAGTATTTTAAATTGGATTCGGGAGGATACAGGAAGCCAGTGGAGACTGATGAGGAGAGGAGTGATGTGATCGAAACAGGTAGCATGTGTAAGGATTCAGGCGGCAGTATTTTGGATGAGCTGTAGCCTGCGCAGTTGGTGCTGAGGGAGTCGGGCAAAGGAGATGTTGCAGAAGTCTAGGCTGGACAGAACAAGGGAGATGAGCAGAGTGGTCAAGGAGGAAACGGAGAGAAAAGGACGGAGCAGAAAGAACGCTTTACCACAGAAGAAATGTATTCTTGAAATGATAAAGCAGAGTCCAAGGTGACACCGAGATAACGAAGGGAGGGGACGACAGGGATAGGAGAGGAGAGCAGTGGAGAGGAATAGGGAATGGGGCCACCAAAAGTGAACCAAATGGCCATACGTTTGGATAGATTGATGTGGAGGAAGGTGGTGGACATCCATGAATCAATGGAAGAAAGACAGGAGTTAAGTGGGGAGAGATCTGGTGAGATAGGGTCAGAGTGGTGGAGAAGGAAAACATCATCTGCATAGTAATAGGCAGAAATACCAAATTGCTGAACCAGGAGAGTAAGGGGAGCTAGAAAAACATTGAACAGGGGGGGGGGGGAGGCTAAGACAGAACCCTGAGGATCACGACAAGGGAGCGGATGAGGAACCAGAGAGCACTTAGAAAGATCTGTTGGTCAAGAAGGAGCGGAACCAAAGAAGAACAGAACCTGAGATTCCGACATCACGGAGACAAGTGTGGTGGTCGACGAGATCAAAAGCGGAGGACAGGTCAAGGGAGACTGCAATAGAAATGGAACCATGATCGTGTGCAGAGTGGCATTCATTCAGGATAGAAAGGAAAACAGATTTTGTGCTGTGGCCGGGACGAAAACCAGATTGACAGGGGTGAAGGGAGAGGGTGGCATCGAGGTGAGAGGAGAGTTGGGAGAAGACCAGTTTCTCGAGGAACTTAGAGAGAAAGGGGAGATTAGAAATGGGACACCAGTTAGCAGGGACAGAGGGGAACCAGGGAGGCCCTCTTGAGAATGGGTCGGACTAAGGTGTGTTTCCAGAGGGTTGGGAACGCACCAGACAGAAGACTAGAATTGAACATGGAAAGAAGGGGGACAAGGTCCAAAGAGGGGTCAGAGAGCCAGGCGGAAGGAATCGGGTCGGAAGGACAGGTTGTTTTGTGGGTGGACGCTAGAGCCTTAGGTAGTTCCGGGAGAGTAATGGGACGGAAGGAGGACCAGAGGTGGGAGAAAATGGAGCCTTCATGACCAGAGGGAGGGGGAGAGGGAGACTAGGTGTGTGAGGCAGGAAAGAGGGGAGGGGGGGCAAGAGGGAAAGGATGAGCGTAAGGTAAGAACCTTGTTGGTGAAGTGTACGGCCAGAAGTGCTGGTTCAGGAATAGACGGGGGTGGAGCTGGGGAGGCAAATGAGCGGGAGACAGAAAGGGAGCACAGAATAGAGTAAAGCTGGCAGGAGGAGCTGGAAGCTGCGGAAATGAGATCCGAAAAAATAGGCCAATTTACTAGACTGGTGGAGAGAGCGATAGTGACTGTGGAAGTGCTGGTAATGAGCCAGAGTATCAGGGGAGGGATGCTTGCGCCAGAGAAGCGGAGGTAAGAACGGTGAATGAGGAGCCCAGGATGATACCAGGGATGGTATGTGGACGGCGTGCACCAGGTACAGGCTGAAGAGGCGCAAGATTGTCTAACGTGTTTGAGAGGGTGGAATTACACAACTCGGTTTGGGAATTAGGAGAAAGCAGGTGAAAGTCAGGAGGGAAGAGGGAATCGGATGGAGGGAAATGCGAGAGAGTCGAGGCATTGACGCGACGCACCAAAATGGGGGTGGAGGGGTAGCAGAGGAAGAGGAATAGGGAGAAGAGGGGGAAGGGCAGGGAGTGAAGAAGAAGAGACAGAAATGGTCAGACCAGGGGACTGGGAGAGAATGGAAGGCAGAGGGGGCAAAGGGGGAATTCTGATGGGACAAAACCAGGTCAAGGATATGACCTGCGGAATGGGTGGGAGCGACAAAGAGCCGAAGAGAAAGGTCAGCGATGTGAATGAGGAAGGAGGTATCATGTGTCTTAGCGGGATGGTCGCAGTGCACATTAAAGTCCCCCAAGATTATGAGATGGGGGAAGAGGAGAGAGGCCTCGGAAAGGGTAAGAAAAAGTGGGTCCCAAAGGTAGAACTGGAGGGAAGGGGTTACGTAAACCAGGAGTAAGTGTAAGGCAGGGGAGGAGCCAAGATGGAGCAGAAGGGACTCAGGGTAGTGAAGACAGCTCTTGGATGGGAAGGGGGGAGCGACAAAGGGCTTCAAGGACTAGCAAAAGAGACTGCTACTTCTGGAGTATATACTTCTGGGAATTTTCTTAAAGGACTTCTTTGGATTAAAGCTAATTAATCTGTGAACCCAGTGTTTTTTGTTAAATCAGTCAGGGCCTAGTAGCAGCAGTTTCAGTTTAAATTTAAAACACAGAAGAGAGCTTTCTGGTTAAATTTGGAACCCAGCAGAGAGCTTGTAGTTTACATTTAGTAGTCACTCAGGGCCTAGTATCAGCAAAGTACTTTTAGTTTAAATTTAAAACACAGAAGAAAGATTTCTGGTTAAATTTGGAACCCAGCAGAGAGCTTGTAGTTTAAATTTCATAATAAGTTAGAGCCTAGCAGCAGCAAAGAGCTGTAATTTAAATCAAATCAGTATATAACTTAGCATAAAAGGCAAAACAGGGTCAGTACTCTTTGAGCAAATAGTCTTCTAGAGACCTTTACAAAGAGGCCTTCTACTTAGAAACATAGAAATATGACGACAGAAAAAGACCACATGGCCTATCTAGTCTGTCCTTCCATAACAACTACAACAGTCCACTTTTTGCCTTTAGAGATCCTCTGTGTTGGTCCCATGCTTTCTTGAATTCAGTTACTGTCCTCATCTCTACCACCTCCACTGGGAGACTATTCCACGGATCCACTACTCTTTCCGTAAAGAAATATTTCCGCATATCACTCCTGAATCTATCTCCCTTCACCCTCATCCCATGTCCCCTCGTAGCAGAACTTGCTTTCAATTGAAAGAGGCTCTCTCCCTGAACATTTATGCCACGGAGGTATTTAAACATCTCAATCATATCACCTCTATCCCGCCTTTCCTCTAAGGTGTACATATTAAGATCCTTAAGTCTGTCCTCATATGCTTTATAATGAAGCCCATTAATCATTTTGGTAGCAACCCTCTGCACCGACTCCATCCTGTTCACATCCTTTTGAAGGTGCGGTCTCCAGAATTGCACACCATACTCCAAATGAGGTCGCACCAAAGACTTATACAGAGGCATTATCACCTCCTTTTTTCTGCTAGCCATTCCTCTCCGTATGCACCCAAGCATCCTTCTAGCTTTTGCTGTCGCCTTTTCCACCTGTTTAGCTACTTTAAGATCATCAGACACAACCACGCCTAGGTCCCGCTCTTCTTTAGTGGACAAAAGTACTTCACCTCCTATACTGTATTGCTCCCTTGGATTGCTGCAGCCCAAATGCATGACCTTACATTTTCTAACATTAAATCCCAGCTGCCAAATTCTAGACCATTCTTCAAGCTTAGCTAGATCCCTCCTCATGTTATCTACCCCTTCCTGGGTGTCTACTCTATTGCAGATTTTGGTATCATCCGCAAAGAGGCAAACCTTACCCGACAGCCCTTCCGCTATATCACTAACAAAGATGTTAAAAAGAATCGGACCAAGGACAGATCCCTGGGGCACACCACTGGTAACATCCTTCTCCTCAGAGTGAGCTCCATTTACTTGTACTCTTTGTCGCCTCCCACCCAACCAATTTCTAACCCAAGCAGTAACTTTAGGGTCCATCCCTAGGGTGCTCAGTTTGTTTATAAGTCGCCTGTGAGGAACAGTGTCAAAGGCTTTACGGAAATCTAAATACACCACATCTAGAGCTCTCCCTCGGTCCAACTCCCTGGTCACCCAGTCAAAGAAATCAATCAGATTTGTCTGACAAGACCTGCCTCTGGTGAATCCATGCTGCCTCGGATCCTGTAATCCGCTGGACTCCAGAAACCTCACTATTTTCTCTTTCAGCAGCGTTTCCAATAATTTACTCACCACTGAAGTTAAACTAACCGGCCTGTAGTTTTCAACCACATCCTTACTTCCGCTTTTGTGTAAAGGCACCACATGAGCCTCTCTCCAGTCCTTTGGCACCACTCCTGACTCCAACGAGGCATTGAAAAGGTCAGTCAGTGGAGCTGCTAGAACGTCCCCAAGTTCCCTCAGTATTCTAGGGTGTATCCCATCCGGTCCCATCGCTTTGTCTACTTTAAGTTGAGCTAGTTTCTCACGAACACAGTCTTCTGAAAATAGTTCAAGATGTCCCTCGCTTCTGTTCCTATTTGTGGGTGTTTTCTGAGGTCCTGCTCCTGGTTCTTCATCTGTGAACACAGAACAAAAATATTTGTTAAGCAATTCCGCTTTATCCTTATCAGCTTCTACATATTCCCCCCCTGCACCCTTGAGTCTGACAATACCACTTTTGCTCTTCCTCTTCTCACTAATATATCTGAAAAATGTCTTATCCCCCCATTTTATTGCATTGGCTATTTCCTCCTCCTTTTGAATCTTTGCCTTCTTGACTACTTTGCTAGCTTCTCTAAGTTTTTCCAAATACAGATGCCTGTCTTCTGCTCTCTGTGATCTCTTGTATTTCATGAAGGCCTCCCTCTTTTTCTTCACTTTTTCAGCTACTTCCTTCGAAAACCATAGCGGTCTCCTGTTCCTTTTGCCTTTATTTACCATTTTAACAAAAAGGTTGGTTGCCCTTAAAATACCCCCTTTCAGTTTTGCCCACTGTTTTTCTACATCCCCCAGCTGTTCCCATCCCACTAACGACTCCCTGAGGTATTGGCCCATCTTCGCAAAGTTAGTCTTCCTAAAGTCTAAGATCCTCACCTTGGAATGGATTCTAACAGCCCTAGTCCTAATACTGAACCACACCATCTGGTGATCACTGGATGCAAAATGATCTCCCACTACAACATCAGAAACACTTTCACCATTGGTAAGCACCAAGTCCAGTATGGCCCCTTCACGTGTGGGGTCTGTTACCAATTGCCTGAATAGTTCTCCCTGTAGAGAATCCAGGATCTCCTTACTTCTAGATGATACTGCAGCAGGAATGTGCCAATCAACATCTGGCATATTGAAATCTCCTATCAGTAGCACTTCCCCTTTCCTAGCAATGCTGCGTATGTCTTCAATTAACTCTCTGTCCACCTCTTCCTCTTGTGAGGGAGGTCTGTATATCACTCCAATGCAAATAGATTTCTCTTTCCCTCTTTCTAGTTTAACCCACAATGCCTCCTCTCTCCCTTTTAAGCTCTGTAATTCCAAAGCTTTAATAGTAGTTTTTACATATAGTGCCACTCCTCCTCCTCTTCTTCCTACCCTGTCCTTCCTGAATAAAGTATAGCCAGGTATAGTTTACATCCCAGTCATTGTTTTCTGTGAACCATGTTTCTGTAACTGCCACTAAATCCAAGTCAGCCACTCCCACCAAAGCTTCAACCTCAGGGATCTTATTTCCCATGCTACGGGCATTAATACACACTGCTTTCCATATGTTACCCCTGTTACCCATTTCCATAAAGGTATTTAATGTATCACCTACCTGAGGGCTTTCACTTACCTGGGGGCTTTCTTCACCCATCCCCAAGGAATCTAGTTTAAAGCCTTCTTCAGTAGAGGGCTTAGGGGGCAAGAGACCTGTTAAACCTTTTCAATAGGTGTTAACACCAGGTGGCAGGTCAAAAGGTCATTTTGAAAGACTCCTTCTGTCCAAGCAAGGGCTGTTAATCACCCAGGAAGTTGGTCACAGCTTACCTCAGCTGCACAGGACAGGGTACTTTGTAGCAGCCCTCTTTTAATAAGTGTTATTTCCCTCCCTCCCTCCTCATCACCCATCCACCCCTGGGATAATCGTAGCTTTAATAGGTGCTTACACATCTTAAAGGAAAGGAGGTGCTCTCAGGTGAAGCTCGTTATCCAAATCAGTCATACACTAAGGGCCTGAGATTAATTAAGCTTCAGGTGAACAAGGTATATTAAACGTATTAGGTACAGTTTTATTAGTATACATATCCATAGCAACCCTTAATAAGTAAAGAACTTAGATCTAAACATAAGCTTAAAACTAAGATGCAGTCAGCAGTCCAGCAGCGAGATGGGGGTTTTCCAGTCTTTTGCATTGAGTGTCACATGTATGATTTTCTCCCAGTTGGTGAGAGGTCTTGCGTGTGCACTAGGTGCAAGGAGCTCTTTGCTCTCAGGAAATAAGTCCGTTCTCTAGAGGCTAGAATAGAAGACTTGGAAAACATAAGAAAGACAGAGAGGTACATAGACGAGACCTACAGGGATATAGTCCTGAAGTCCCACCTCCAGTCTGGCAGCATCCCTTTTGCCATGGAGGAGAGCGGTCACGTGACAGGGGAGCGTCACCCTGGTGTGGCAAGAAGTGATCCTGTAACTAGGACCTCTCCTCCAGGTGATGTAAAACCCTCTCGCACTAAGGAATTTTCTCCAGGGCCATTTGCCCATGAGGGAAGGTTTAGAACAGCCGTTATAGTTGGTTATTCGATCATTAGGCATGTAGATAGCTGGGTGGCTGGTGGATGTGAGGATTGCCTGGTGCGAAGGTAGCGGACCTCACGCGCCACCTAGATAAGGTCTTAGATAGTGCAGGGGAGGAGTCTGCTGTCTTGGTACATGTCGGTACCAATGACATAGGAAAATGTGGTAGGGAGGTTCTGGAGGCTAAATTTAGGCTTTTAGGTGGGAAGTTGAAATCCAGAACTTCCAGGGTAGCGTTCTCCGAAATGCTTCCCGTTCCACGCGCAGGACCCAAAAGGCAGGCACAGCTCCGGAGTCTCAATCTCGTTTCGATCACGTTACACCCCTTCTCTATCAGCATCACTGGTTACCCATCTCATTCCGCATTCAGTATAAACTTCTAATCTTTGCACACAGAGTAATCCATACTGGCACGCCTCTCTACCTGGCGAATCAGATACAATTCCATACCTCTCACCGTCTCCTCCGCTCCGTACACATCAATCGCATGGTCCTTCCCTCCCCCGCACAAGCTTGTTTAGAACAAACCCGCTCCTCTGCTTTCTATTTCTTGGTTCCGAGCCTCTGGAACTCACTCCCCCCCCCCTCCGTGCAGAAGACACATATCAAACATTCAAAGCCCAGCTCAAAACCCACCTTTTCTGCCTTGCGTTTGATCCTCCTCCCTAGCTTACCCTCCCCCCTCCTCTCTACTATGTTCTCTTATGAAATGTATGTCCCCCCCTTCCCTTCCTCCCTTGATAGTACACGAGCATTACTATTTTCTGTTTAATTTTATTTTCCGTTCTCAGCTCCTCTTTTCTTTCTCTCCTCTCCTTTTCTTATAATTGATGGCGTTCTTTTCTTTTTCTGCAGCCAAGTGCTTGTTTTAATTAACTTGCCCGATTTTATTTATTGTAAACCGCTCAGATGCCTACGGTATTGAGCGGTATAACAAGTTTTAATAAATCTAAATCTAAATCAATGCATGGATGAGACAATGGTGCAGAGATGAGGGTTTTGGATTTCTTAGGAACTGGGGAACATTATGGGGAAAGGAGGGGCTCTTCCAAAGGGATGGGCTTCACCTTAACCAGGATGGAACCAGGCTGCTGGCATTAACCTTTAAAAAGGAGATAGAGCAGCTTTTAAACTAGATAATAGGGGAAAGCCGACAGTCGCCCAAGAGCGCATGGTTCAGAAGAATGTATCCTTGAAGGATACTACCAAAAGCAGAGAGGTTCCAAAAAAGAGTAAAGTAGTCCAAATGCCCTCGAGTATGGAGCAGACACAGCTTAAAGATCCCAAATTACCCATGTCTACCAATAGCCAGATTAATATGAATATAATACAGTCTCTAAAATGCTTGTATGCAAATGCTAGAAGTCTAAAAAATAAGATGGGAGAGTTAGAATATATAGCAATAAATGAGAGGTTAGATTTGATTGGAATATCAGAGACATGGTGGAAGGAGGACGACCAGTGGGACACTGCGATACCTGGGTACAAACTATGTCGTAATGATAGAACAGAATGAACAAATGGATGATGAAATGCTCAAAGAAATCAAGGAAGCTAACAAAAGTTACAGCGCAGTAATAATAATGGGTGATTTCAATTACCCCGGTATCAACTGGGTCAGTGTCACGGCAGGACATGCTAGGGAGATAAAGTTCCTAGATGAAATAAATGACTGCTTCTTGGAGCAGCTGGTTCATGAACCGACCAGAGGGGAAGCCATATTAGACCTAGTCCTAAGTGGAACACCAGATCTTGTGCAAGAGATAAGGGTGTTGGGGCCCCTTTGCAATAGTGATCATAGCATGATCGCATTTGATTTAATTAGTGGAGGAGGGATAGTAAGGAAATCCACAGTGCTATCTTTTAACTTTTGAAAGGGAGACTATGATTAAATGAGGAAAATAGTTAAGAAAAAACTAAAAGGAGCAGTTGTAAAGACTTACAGCAAGCTTGGCTGTTTAAAAATACTATCTTGGAAGCACAGAGCAGCTGTATTCCACGCTTTAAGAAAAGTGGAAGGAAGTCCAAAAAACTGCCAGCATGGTTACAAGGTGAGGTCAGAGAGGCTGCTGTTGCCAAAAAAAATCATCTTTCAGGAAATGGAAAAAAGAGCCAAACGATGAAACCTGGAAACAGCACAACCACTGACAAGTCAAATGCAAGGCATTGATAAGGCAGGCAAAGGGAGAATTTGAGAAGAAGCTTGCTGCGGAAGCATAAAACGCGAAATAAAGACTTTCAAGTACATTCATAGCAAAAAACCTGTGAGAGAGTCAGTTGGTCCATTAGATGATAGAGGGGTTAAAGGGGCACTAAGAGGCGACAAGGCGATAGCGGAGAGACTGAATGAATTCTTTGCTTTGGTCTTTACTGAGGAAGATGTGGGGATGTTACCCATGACTGAAGTGGTATTTAAAGGTGTGGAAGAATTGAAGAAAATATCGATGCATCGGGAAGATGTATTGCAACTATTAGATAAACTGAAGAGTAGCAAATCACCTGGGCCGGATGGTATACATCCAAGGGTGTTGAAAGAACTGAAATATGAGATTGCAGACCTGCTATTAGTAATCTGTGAATTTTCATTAAAATCATCTGTAATACCTGAAGATTGGAGGATCGCCAATGTAACTCCAATTTTTAAAAAGGGTTCCAGGGGTGATCCGGGAAACTACAGACCGGTGAGCCTGACATCAGTACCGGGAACAATGGTAGAAGCCATCATAAAGAACAAAATTACTCAGCATGTTTGTAGATAGTCATAGCCTAATGGGAGACAGCCAACATGGCTTTAGACGAGAAAAATCTTGTCTTACTAATCTGTTATGTTTTTTTGAAAGTGTGAATAAACAGGTGGACAAAGGTGAGTCGGTTGATATAGTGTATCTGGACTTTCAGAAAGCCTTTGACAAGGTCTCTCATCAAAGACTTTTGGCAAAACTAGAGTCATGGGATAGGAGACAGTGTACTATTATGGATCAGGAACTGGTTAAAAGATAGAAAGCAGAGCTTAGGGCTAAATGGCCAATTTTACTAATGGAGAAAGGTGAATAGTGGTGTACCCCAGGGATCTGTGCTGGGTCTGCTGCTTTTTGACATATTCATAAATGACCTGGAAAAGGGAATAACGAGTGAGGTTATGAAATTTGCAGATGACACCAAACTATTTAAAGTTGTTAAAACCCCAAAAAAGTGTAAAGTTATGCACTTAGGGAAGAACAACCCAAACTATGGTTACACGATGTAAGGTTCCACATTAGGAACTACCACCCAGGAAAAAGATTTAGGCGTCATTGTGGATAACATGTTAAAACCCGGTGAGAAGCGGGATATAAATACAGTTAAATAAATAAATAAAAACCCTCAGCCCAGTGTGCAGCGGCGACCAAGAGAGCAAATAGAATGCTAGGTATCATAAGGAAAGGAATGGAAAATCAAACAAAAGATATTATAATGCTTTTATATCGTTCCATGGTGAGACTGCACCTTGAATATTGTGTGCAATTCTGGTCGCCGTATCTTAAAAAGGATATAGCGTTATTAGAAAAGGTTCAGAGAAGAGCCACCAAAATGGTAAAGGGGATGGAAGGATACTCCTATGAAGAAAGGCTAAAAAGGTTAGGGCTCTTTAACCTGGAAAAGAGACGGCTGAGGGGAGATATGATAGAAATCTATAAATTAATGAATGGAGTGGAACGGGTAAACGTAGATCGATTGTTTACCTTATCAGAATATAGAAAGACTAGGGGACATGCAATGAAGCTACAGGGTAAACTATTTAAGACTAATAAAAGAAAATATTTTTTCACTCAACGTGTAATCAAACTCTGGAATTTGTTACCGGATGATGTAGTAAATCTGTTAGTGTAGCTGGGTATAAAAAAGGTTTGGACAAATTCCTGGAGGAAAGATCCATAAACCATTATTAAGAAGGAACCCAGGATATCAATGCTTGACCCAGTACAAGCATTTTGGAACCTGTCTCTTTTGGGGAAACTGCTAGGTACGTATGACCTAGATTGGCTACTGTTGGAAACAGGATACTGGGCTTGATGGACCTTGCTGTGACCCAGTATGGCATATCTTATGTTCTTATGTAACCCCTCCACCGATCCTGCCATGATGGGGCGTGGAGAAGGCAGTGTAGCCTGGGGGAAGACATCAGTTGAGGAGGGGCTCTTCCCCATCCCTAAGCCAGGTTTCGGTAAGGAAGAGAATATCAAGGGAGTGCTGAATAACCAGGTCATGGATTTATTTATTTAGACAGTTTTGTATATCATCTTACCCTTCAATCAAAGTGGTCAACAAGACATTGGGAGGCATACATTCAACAGGAGATACGATTCACATATGTAAAAAGCTATCTCCAGGAACAAGCAGGAATGAGTCTTCACATATGGGTATCGTCGGTACCGACGGAGCCTGTGCGGGAATGCTCCCCAGCATCCAATAAGAAAGCTTTTGGGAGCATCCCACAGCGCCTGCGTGCAGCCTTCCGCCTTTCCCAACCGCCTCTCTCCACTTCTTCTTTTCCGCGGAGCAAGCAGGTCATGTTCCTTTCACCGCAGAAGAAGTTCTTTATTTTTTCTTAATTCTTTTGTGTCGCGTCTGCCTTCTTCGACGTCGGACCAGTACCGCAGGTCTTTTCTTTTCTTTCTTTCAAAAAAAAAAATTATCTTTTCTTCACTGAGCATTTTCAGTTTTTGGGCCTTAGGTCTAAAAATATTTTCCTCATGGAGAAGCCCGCCTCCGAGTTTAAAAAGTGCACAAAATGTGGCGGTACTATTTCTGTCACAGACACCCATGACTGGTGTCTAAAATGTTTGGAGCCTGACCATTCCATTACGGATTGTATGTTCTGTACCATGATGTCTAAAAGAGGTCGGCAGAACCAAGCAGCCAAGCTCAGTACCCTGTTTCTCTCTGATTCAGCTTCGGTGGCATCAACGTCTTCCAGGGCTTCTTCTTTCTCCCATGGATCTCAGATAACCAAGCATAAATCTACCCGGTCCTTGAAGGGTAGATCTCCCTCCAAGCATTGAGATGCCTCCGGGCTTGCCCTCGAGGATTCCGCACCGGCAAAATTACCCCGGCGGGAAGCTCCGGCTTCCAAAGCATTGTCTATGGGGTCACAGGTTGACATCGATGGCTCGGCCTCAACAGATCACCTGTTGCCGTGTTCTGGGGTACCGGTGGCTCCCACTGGTACCGACATCCAGACATTGGTGGCGTCGATTGATCAGAAGATTCTGACCATGCAGCGCACCCTAATGGCATTCATACAGGCTGCGACGCCTCCGGTACCGCAACAATCCCCGTTGTCGGTACCAGCTCCGGCACCGGCATCACTCCTGGTGCCGGTACCGATTGTATCGGCTTCAGTGTCGACTGCAACGGTACCCTGTCTTATGATGCCCATCGGTACCGAACCGGTACCGGTTACTCCCGATACCGATCCTACTCGGTACGGTTATCGGGCTTTACAGGAGCATCCAGACAGGTGATACTTTGATTCCTCTGAAGACTCTGATGAGTCTGAGGGTTCTGTCGAGGCATTGATACTTCTTCGTCAGGAGTCTTCTTCTCCTAAACGAAGAATGTCTCCTCCAGAAGACTTGTCTTTTCAAGACTTCATTAGGGAAGTGGCTAGGGGCCTCTCCATCACAGTGGCCCCTGAGTCAGAACCCAGAGCTAAGGAGTTAGATTTTTTACAATATCCTAAAACTCCTAAAGAGGCAGCTACTTTACCTATCCATGAGATTCTGTATGATCTCATGTTGAGGATGTGGGAGACACCTCTTACCACCTCTCCTCATTCTCGCAGGTTAGACACCATGTATCGTGTCCCTCCTTGTCCTGGCTTCCACAAGACTCAGCTTCCTCACCACTCTATTGTGGTAGAGTCTGCCATGAGAAAGATAAAGAGTGCAAAGAGACACTCATCTAATCCTCCAGGACGTGAATGCAGGACCCTAGATGCTTTTGGCCAAAGGGTTTTTCAAGCTTCTATGCTAGCTGCCAGGATCAACTCCTATAATCTCTATATAGGAATGTTTCTAAAAGAAGTCACAGATCATCTGCAGACTTTAACCCCTTTCATTTCGGAGGATAAAAGGCAGGAGTTTCTCGCTTGGCTCAAACATGCCCAAGATGCCTCCAAATTTTCCAACCGTGCAGCCTTTGACTCTTTTGAGTGTGTAAGCAGAGCCTCGGCTATTGCCATAGGGGATCGCAGAATTGCTTGGCTACAAGCTTCTGATTTGGAGCTCTGGGTCCAAGATGAATTAGGGAATATCCCTTGTACAGGTGAAAACCTTTTTGGTAAGGATTGGCAAGCAAAGGCCAATCAGATGGATGCTGAAAACTCTGCTTTGGATCGACTTTCAAAGTCTACCTCTGCTCCTGTTAAGAAAATGTTGTTCAAAAAGACATCTTTTTCCAAAAAGGGAAGATACTATCCTGCTTATGGTCATCAGGCATCTTCTGCAGGTCGTTTTGCTGCAAAGCGTCAGCAACCACCTAAACAGGCCAAATCAAAGGCTGCTAGGCCTTCCATGACCCAGCAGCCTCAGCCTCCTCAGGGCCTTTGACTTGCAGCTAGAGAACTTAGCCTTCCTGGCTCTGGAGGAACCAGAGCCCCTTACCATTCCAGGAAGGTTGACTTACTTTGCTCCCAGATGGGAACAAATTACAGCAGAGCAATGGACACTCTCTATCATAAAGGAAGGGTACAAGCTTCATTTCTTAAGCCTTCCCCCTCACACCATAGTGAAACAGTTCAATTCTCCAACATCTCTCTTCAACCTTCTGGGTCAGGAGATTGCCACCCTTCTTGCCCAAGGGTCAATAGAAGAAGTACCTCTTCTTCAACAAGGCGCAGGGATCTACTCCCCTTATTTTCTTATCCCAAAGAAAACAGGGGGCTACAGACCCATCTTAGATCTCAGAGAATTGAACAAATTTCTATTCAAGGAGAAATTCAAGATGATTTCTCTCGGTGCTTTGCTTTCATACCTTCAGAGTCAGGACTGGCTTTGTTCTCTAGATCTCAAGGATGCGTACTCCCATGTCCTCATCCATCCAACACACAGAAGGTTCCTTTGGTTCCTTTTTGGAGAAAAGCACTACCAATACAGGGTGCTTCCTTTCGGTCTGGCCTCCGCACCAAGGGTGTTTACGAAATGCATGGCAGTAGTAGCTGCATTTCTACACACTCTAGGAATATTCGTTTTCCCATATCTGGACGACTGGCTCATTCGAGCTCCCTCTCAGTAAGAGGCCAAGACTTTTCTAACCTGCACAATGCATGTTTTTCAGTATTTGGGACTGGTAATAAACATCCCAAAATCCAATCTCACCCCTACTCAATCTCTGGAGTTTATAGGGGCTTTGCTGGATACAACAACTGCAAGGGCTTATCTTCCTCAGACTCGTTGCCTACGCTTGGTGCAGTTAGCCTCCCAAATACAGTTAAAGTCCCATTTAACTGCTCAGGAAATGTTACAACTCTTAGGCCACATGGCATCCACTGTGCATGTGGTTCCATATGCTCGCCTTCACATGAGGGCAGCTCAATGGACTTTGTCCACCCAATGGACTCAGGCATCAGGTTGCCTGTCAAACAAAATAGCAAACTCCAGTCGCCTTTTTTGGTGTCTCCAGTGGTGGAAGTCCTCTCAAAACCTGTTGCTGGGGTCCCCTTTTCAGCAGTCACTACCCCAAGCAACCCTTACAACAGATGCCTCTCCAATGGGTTGGGGAGCTCATCTGCAAGATCTCTCCACCCAGGGCATCTGGTCTCCACAGGAGACTTCTCTACACATCAGTCTCTTGGAACTCAGAGCAATATTCTTAGCTCTCAGAGTGTTCCAGTCCCTGCTCAGCTACGGGACAGTCCTCATCCACACAGACAACCAAGTAGCCATGTTCTATGTGAACAAGCAGGGAGGGACTGGCTCTCTGTTGCTTTGCAACGAAACTTTGCGACTGTGGGCCTTCGCCAGAGAGCATCAGATTCATCTTATAGCAGTATATCTTCCAGGCGTTCAAAACTCTTGGGCAGACAGACTCAGTCGAGTTCTGCTTCCACACGAGTGGTCCCTCCACATGGACCAGGTAGCCAGGATTTTTCGAATTTGGGGAACCCCAGACATAGACCTACGTGGAATGCCAGACTTTCCCGGTTCTGTTCCAGAATTCCGTGTCAGGGAATTCAGGTCAAGGATGCCTTCCTTCTTCACGGGGTCAAGACTTCCTTTATGCCTTTCCACCCATTCCCCTAATTCCCAAAACACTTTTCAAGCTTCAGAGAGACCGAGGTTCCATGATCCTCATAGCACCACATTGGCCACGCCAAGTGTGGTACCCTCTACTTCTGCATCTCTCTCAAGCTCCCTCCCTGGAGTTGGGCTCTGCACCAGATCTTCTATCCCAGGAAGACGGAACATTGTGGCACCCAAACCCCCAGTCTTTCCATCTCAGGGCCTGGTTGCTGAAGGCCTAGACCTTCAAGTTTTTCATCTCTCTCAGCAAGTCAGAGATATTCTTCATGCTTCTAGAAAGCCTTCCACTAGACGTTCTTATACTTTCAAATGGAAAAGATTTACCATTTGGTGTTCAGAGAAGGGTCTTAACCCTCTTGTAATACCTTTGAATTCTTTACTAGAGTATCTTCTGCATCTATCCCATGCAGGCCTTAAAACGAATTCAGTAAGAGTCCATTTGAGTGCTATTGCAGCGTCCCTCAAGCCTCTCAATGGACAGCCTATTTCCTCTTATCCTCTTATAGCAAGATTCATGAGAGGCCTTCTTTTAGCTAAACCTCCCATTAGACCACCTCCAGTGGCATGGGACTTAAATCTGGTTCTTGGCCAGCTTATGAAGCCACTCTTTGAACCTTTAGCCACCACCTCCTTGAAATTTCTTTCTTGGAAGGTTATCTTTCTCATTGCAGTCACCTCAGCACGCCACATCAGTGAATTGCAAGCCTTGGTGGCTAATCCTCCTTATACAAGGTTCCATCATGATAAGGTATTCCTCAGGACCAATCCACACTTTATGCCCAAAGTGGTCTCGCCTTTTCATCTGAACCAAGAGGTATACTTACCTATCTTTTTTCCAGGACCTCATGCATCAAGTGCAGAGAGGAATCTTCATACTTTGGATTGTAAAAGAGCTCTCGCCTTTTACTTACAAAGAACACAGCAACATAGAAAGTCTTCTCAACTCTTTGTTGCTTTTGATCCTTCCCATTTAGGACTTCCAGTTTCTAAGAGAACACTGTCCAACTGGATTGCTCAGTGTATTTCTTTCGCCTACCAGAGTAGGAACCTTTCTCTGGAGGGCCATGTCACAGCTCACAATGTGAGGGCCATGGCAGCCTCAATGGCTCATCTAAACTCTGTGTCCATCGACCAAATCTGTTGAGCGGCCACCTGGGCCTTGGTTCATACCTTTACAGCCCATTACTGTTTGGACAAGGACTCCCGCCGGGATTCCTCGTTTGGTCAGGCTGTTCTCAAACACCTGTTCCATTCCTAATCAACTCCTACCCACCTACCCTGGTTGGATGCCAGAGATCCATGGGTGGAGGTAGAGCCCTTTTCAAGGACACACAACTCTGGGGTCTCTCCCTGGCATCTGCAGCTAGGGAGTCCCCATATGTGAAGACTCATTCCTGCTTGTTCCTGGAGATAGCACAGTTACTTACCTGTAACAGGTGATCTCTGGGAACAGCAGGAATAAGTCTTCACAACCCACCCACCTCCCCTAGGAGTTGTATCTCTCTATCTATCTTTCCTTCAGCTTTAAAACTCGAACTGGAGAGAGGCGGTTGGGAAAGGCGGGAAGGCAGCACACAGGCACTGTGGGGTGCTCCCAAAAGCTTTCTTATTGGACGCTGGGGAGCGTTCCCATGCAGGCTCCGTCGGTACCGACGATACCAATATGTGAAGACTTATTCCTGCTGTTCCCAGAGATCACCTGTTACAGGTAAGTAACTGTGCTATCTACTTAGAGGTCTAAATGGGGATGGGCGGTTGGGGCTGAGGGTAGCTAGTGGGCCACTTGGGTGGTTTCTAGTGCTTGGCAACTTAAGGTGGTTGCTCATAGGCCTCAGTGAAGAGATGGGTCATGAGAGCTTTGCGGAAGTCCTTGGTATCATTTAGGGTCCTTAAGTCCATGGGGAGGGAGTTCCATAATGCAGGCGCCAGTAGCGAGGGAGCTCTCTTAGATGTTACTTGCTGGATAGGGATGGATCTGGCGCGGAGGGAACGGCATTTGAGTAAGGCAGAGTGCAGGACTGGGAGTGGAGATGGAGAAGAAGAAGCTTGAGGGTTACTAGTGGAAGGCAGGCAGTGAATAAGATTGAAGACGTTCCTGGCAGGGGATGAAGGAATGGCGTGGGGGGGGGGGGGATATTTTAAAAGTGGGCATCGGCCCCAATGAACCGAAATAGAGGACATTCAAATCAATGACAAGACACACCAGAAAATTGCTGACAGAAGGAAGGCACGAGTGAAGGACTTACCTGGAGGAGGGTGTTCCAGTGAGGTGGGGTTGAGCGCCAAATGTGCAGAGGAGTTCAAGGAGGGACCCGGAGATAGGCCCTGGCATCCGCCCCTGGACTCTCCCCAAGGAGCTCGCCGAAGGAGTGTTACAGGCTCCTTGGGCACACTCCTTCGCCGTGGCAGAGAACACCGCACAAGACTCATTTAAATGCAGACTGGCCACCTTGATGGGACGCGGTCACGCTTTGCGTGGCCGCGTCACTTCCGGTTCACGGTGATTGGAGCAGACCAGGGCAGATGGCAGCTGATTGGAGGGAAAGGCAGCAGGGAGATACCTTGAGGAGACACGGTCGCACTTTGCGCTGCCGCATCACTTCCAGTTTGCCGTGATTGGAGCAGACCAGTTCAGATGGAGGCAAATAGCAGCTGATTGGAGGGAAAGGCAGCAGGGAGATACCTTGAGGGAGGCGTGTAAAATGGTCCAGGTAGTAGTGAAAAATGAAAGTATGAAATGAGAACCAAATTGTTGCTTTGCATATGTTGTCCACTAAAACATATTTCGAGACAGCTGGGGTAGCTGCTGCAAAGCTGGCCCCACAACCACGTGGGTCTAGGTGTCTGCCTGGGGAAACAAGCTTGGATGTGGGAGGGGCAGAACATGGCACCAGATTGCAAGAATAAAGCATGGTATCAGGCCTTTCAGTGCCCTGCTTCTACTGTCCTACCTCTACTAAAGCTGCCGCAGTAAAATAAGAGAAACCTGCAGCAGTCCTTTGAGTGATGGGAGGTACTGTGTACCATAGTCCAAACCCCTAGGAAGTTTGCGTCTGAGGAGATGGGGCCTGGCAGGCCATGAGACAAGGTCCTACTAACGCATTGCTCTTTTGCCAAGTCCCGCACCAGTGGAAGTAGGGCAGTGGCAATGGTGGCTGGAGGTGGTGGTAGGGAAGAAGACATGCTGGACACTTTTGGGGGCAGAGAAAGGTAGATGCTGAACATGGGAGGGAGAGGGAAGGCATAATGTTGGCCACCTGGAGGCGAGGAAGAGAAAAGGCGTGATACTGGCCATATGGGGGGAGGGGAAGTGAAGGGAGGATGCTGGAATACAGCGAGGGTAGGGCCTTGAGCCATCCTGGAGAGGCATAAGAACATAAGATATGCCATACTGGGTCAGACCAGGGTTCATCAAGCCCAGTATTCTGTTTCCAACAGTGGCCAATCTAGGTCATATGTACCTAGCAGTATCCCCAAGAGACACAAGTTCCACAGTGCTTGTACTGGGTCAAGCATTGATATCTTCGGTCACTTCTTAATAATGGTTTATGGACCTTTCCTCCAGGAACTTGTCCAAACCTTTTTTAAACCCAGCTACACTAACATCCTCCGGTAACAAATTCCAGAGTTTGATTACATGTTGAGTGAAAAAATATTTTCTTTTATTAGTCTTAAATAGTTTACCCTGTAGCTTCATTGCATGTCCCCTAGTCTTTCTATATTCTGATAAGGTAAACAATCGATCTACGTTTACCCGTTCCACTCCGTTCATTAATTTATAGACTTCTATCATATCTCCCCTCAGCCGTCTCTTTTCCAGGTTAAAGAGCCCTAACCTTTTTAGCCTTTCTTCATAGGAGTATCCTTCCATCCCCTTTACCATTTTGGTGGCTCTTCTCTGAACCTTTTCTAAAATCGCTATATCCTTTTTAAGATACGGCGACCAGAATTGCACACAAATAGCCAAACGACGAAACCTGGAAACAGCACAAGCACTTGCAAGTCAAATGCCAAGGCATTGATAAGGCAGGCAAAGAGAGAATTTGAGAAGAAGCTTGCTGCGGAAGCAAAAACGCGACATAAAGACCTTTTCAAGTACATTCGTAGCAAAAAACCTGTGAGAGAGTCAGTTGGTCCATTAGATGATAAAGGGGTTAAAGGAGCACTAAGAGGCGACAAGGCGATAGCGGAGAGACTGAATGAATTCTTTGCTTTGGTCTTTACTGAGGAAGATGTAGGGATGTTACCCATGACTGAAGTGGTATTTAAAGGTGCGGAAGAATTGAAGGAAATATCTATACATCGGGAAGATGTCTTACAACTATTAGATAAACTGAAGAGTAGCAAATCACCTGGGCCGGATGGTATACATCCAAGGGTGTTGAAAGAACTGAAATATGAGATTGCAGACCTGCTATCAGTAATCTGTGAACTATCATTAAAATCATCTCTAATACCTTAAGATTGGAGGATCGCCATTGTAACACCAATTTTTAAAAAGGGTTCCAGGGGTGATCCGGGAAACTACAGACCGGTGAGCCTGACGTCAGTACCAGGAAAAATGGTAGAAACCATCATAAAGAATAAAATTACTCAGCATGTTGATAGTCACGACCTAATGGGAGACAGCCAACATGGCTTTAGACAAGGAAGATCTTGTCTTACTAATCTGTTATGTTTTTTTGAAGGAGCGAATAAACAGGTGGACAAAGGTGAGTCGGTTGATATTGTGTATCTGGACTTTCAGAAAGCCTTTGACAAGGTCCCTCATCAGAGACTTTTGGCAAAACTAAAGAGTCATGGGATAGGAGGCAGTGTACTATTGTGGATCAGGAACTGGTTAAAAGATAGAAAGCAGAGGGTAGGGCTAAATGGCCAATTTTCCCAATGGAGAAAGGTGAATAGTGGTGTACCCCAGGGATCTGTGCTGGGTCCGCTGCTTTTTGACATATTCATAAATGACCTGGAAAGTGGAATAACGAGTGAGGTTATCAAATTTGCAGATGACACAACACTATTTAAAGTTGTTAAAACCCAAGAGGATTGTGAAAATTGCAAGATGATCTTGATAAATTGGAAGACTGGGCATCAAAATGGCAGATGAAATTTAATGTGGACAAGTGCAAAGTTATGCACCTAGGGAAGAACAACCCAAACTATGGTTACACGATGCAAGGTTCCACATTAGGAACCACCACCCAGGAAAAAGATTTAGGTGTCATTGTGGATACCATGTTGAAACCCTCGGCCCAGTGTGCAGCGGCGGCCAAGAGAGCAAATAGAATGCTAGGTATGATAAGGAAAGGAATGGAAAATAAAACAAAAGATATTATAATGCCTCTATATCGTTCCATGGTGAGACCACACCTTGAATATTGTGTGCAATTCTGGTCGCCGTATCTTAAAAAGGATATAGCGATTTTAGAAAAGGTTCAGAGAAGAGCCACCAAAATGGTAAAGGGGATGGAAGGATGCTCCTATGAAGAAAGGCTAAAAAGGTTAGGGCTCTTTAACCTGGAAAAGAGACGGCTGAGGGGAGATATGATAGAAGTCTATAAATTAATGAACGGAGTGGAACGGGTAAACATAGATCGATTGTTTACGTTATCAGAGTATAGAAAGACTAGGGGACATGCAATGAAGCTACAGGGTGAACTATTTAAGACTAATAAAAGAAAATATGTTTTCACTCAACGTGTAATCAAACTCTGGAATTTGTTACCGGAGGATGTAGTAAAGGCTGTTAGTGTAGCTGGGTTTAAAAAAGCTTTGGACAAGTTTCTGGAGGAAAGGTCCATAAACCATTATTAAGAAGTGACCGAAGATATCAATGCTTGACCCAGTACATAGCATTGCAGAACCTGTGTCTTTTGGGGAAACTGCTAGGTACATATGACCTAGATTGGCCACTGTTGGAAACAGAATACTGGGCTTGATGGACCTTGGTCTGACCCAGTATGGTATATCTTATGTTCTTATGTTATTCAAGGTGCGGTCTCACCATGGAACGATATAGAGGCAGTATAATATCTTTTGTTTTATTTTCCATTCCTTTCCTTATCATACCTAGCATTCTATTTGCTCTCTTGGCCGCCGCTGCACACTGGGCCGAGGGTTTTAACATGGTATCCACAATGACGCCTAAATCTTTTTCCTGGGTGGTGGTTCCTAATGTAGAACCTTGCATCGTGTAACCATAGTTTGGGTTGTTCTTCCCTAGGTGCATAACTTTGCACTTGTCCACATTAAATTTCATCTGGCATTTTGATGCCCAGTCTTCCAATTTATCAAGATCCTCTTGCAATTTTTCACAATCCTCTTGGGTTTTAACAACTTTAAATAGTTTTGTGTCATATGCAAATTTGATAACCTCACTCGTTATTCCACTTTCCAGGTCATTTATGAATATGTCAAAAAGCAGCGGACCCAGCACAGATCCCTGGGGTACACCAATATTCACCTTTCTCCATTGGGAAAATTGGTCATTTAGCCCTACCCTCTGCTTTCTATCTTTTAACCAGTTCCTGATCCACAATAGTACACTATCCCATGTACTCTTTAGTTTTGCCAAAAGTCTCTGATGAGGGACCTTGTCAAAGGCTTTCTGAAAGTCCAGATACACAATATCAACCGACTCACCTTTGTCCACCTGTTTATTCACTCCTTCAAAAAAACATAACAGATTAGTAAAACAAGATCTTCCTTGTCTAAAGCCATGTTGGCTGTCTCCCATTAGGTCGTGACTATCTACATGCTGAGTAATTTTATTCTTTATGATGGTTTCTACCATTTTTCCTGGTACTGACGTCAGGCTCACCGGTCTGTAGTTTCCCGGATCACCCCTGGGACCCTTTTTAAAAATTGGTGTTACATTGGCGATCCTCCAGTCTTCAGGTATTAGAGATGATTTTAATGATAGTTCACAGATTACTGATAGCAGGTCTGCGATCTCATATTTCAGTTCTTTCAACACCCTTGGATGTATACCATCCGGCCCAGGTGATTTGCTACTCTTCAGTTTATCTAATAGTTGTAAGACATCTTCCCGATGTATCGATATTTCCTTCAATTCTTCCACACCTTTAAATACCACTTCAGTCATGGGTAACAACCCTACATCTTCCTCAGTAAAGACCAAAGCAAAGAATTCATTCAGTCTCTCCGCTATCGCCTTGTCGCCTCTTAGTGCTCCTTTAACCCCTTTATCATCTAATGGACCAACTGACTCTCTCACAGGTTTTTTGCTACAAATGTACTTGAAAAGGTCTATCTCCAGGAACAAGCAGGAATGAGTCCTCACATATGGGTACGTCGGAACCGACGGAGCCTGCGCGGGAAAGCTCCCCAGCTTCCCAGAAAGGAAGCTTTTGGGGCCTCCCACAGCGCATGCGCGCTGCCTTCCCGCCTTCCTGACCAACTCTCTTCAGTTCTTCTTCTTTTTCCGCGGAGCCAGCAGGTCGTGTTCCTGTCACCGCTGAAGAAATTGTTATTTTAATTTGTTTCTTTGACCGCGTGTCTGCCTTCCCCGATTCCGGACCTGTACCGCCGGTCTTTTTTCGTTTATTTAAAAAAAAAAAATAATAATTACTTTTTCTTCACTTGGTGTATTTTTTCTGTGAGGCCTCTAGGCCTTCTCAGGTCTCCCTCATGGAAAAACCAGCTTCTGGTTTTTAAAAAATGCACCAAGTGTACCGGTACTATTTCAGTCACAGATACCCATGAGTGGTGTCTTAAATGTTTGGGGCCTGACCATTCCATTCCGGATTGTCCATCCTGCTCTCTGATGTCCAAAAGGGGCTTACAGAACAGAGCAGCTAAGTTTCATATGCTCTTTTCTACCGATACTCCAGCATCAACATCCTCCAGGTCTTCTTCTCCTGATGGATCTCAGGTAACCAAACATTCTTCAGGCAAGTCCTCAAAAGGCAAATCTCCCTCTAAGCAGCGAGAGGCCCTTGCATTTGACCCTGAGGACCCTGCCCCAGCCAAACAACCCCGGCGGGAAGCTCCGGTTTCCAAAGCTCCTCCTATGGGGTTACAGGTAGACATCGATGGCACGGCCTCGACCGATCTCCTGTTAGACTGCTCTGGGGTACCGGCTAACACTGGTACCGACATCCAGGCAGTTGTGGCGACTATGGGTACTACGGTACAATCCATGCAGCAGGCCTTACTGGCTTTCATTAATGCTGCAACGCCATCGGTACCGCGACAATCGGTTCCGACTCCGATTCCGGTACCGATACCGGTACCCAGACCATCTACTTCCAGTAGCATGCCGGTTTCGGTCTCCGGTTCCGGAGATTTCCTCGATACCGCTTCGATTCCCGGTACGCCCGATGTCGATACCGGTCGGTACGCGTATCGATCTCTGGAAGCAAATAGGCGATACTTTGAATCCTCTGAAGATTCTGATACATCAGATGATTCTGCTGACGTCTCTTTTACTTTTCCTGAGGAGCCCTCTTCTCCAAAAAGGAGAATGTCTCCTCCAGAGGATTTGTCCTTTCAAGACTTCATCATTGAAGTAGCTAAAGGACTTTCCATATCTGTATCCTCTGAAAAGGAACCTAGAGCAAAAAAATTGGATATTTTAGGATACTCTAAGGTTCCCAAAGAGGCAGCCACCTTACCCATACATGAAATTCTTCAAGAACACATGATGGACTTGTGGGAGGCTCCTCTCACCCTATCTCCACATTCTCGACGTTTGGACACCATGTATCGGGTTCCTTCTTCTCCTGGTTTTCAAAAGACTCAGCTTCCTCACCACTCTATTGTGGTGAAGTCTGCTATGAAAAAGATAAAGAGTACCAAAAGGCACTCTTCTACCCCTCCAGGAAGAGAATGTAGGACTCTGGATGCTTTTGGGAGAAAAATCTTTCAAGCTAGCATGCTTATTGCCAGAATCAATTCATACAGCCTCTATATGGGCATGTTTTTGAAAGAGATTGCATTAAAGATACGTCAGTTTCTCCCCTTTATCCCAGAGGATAAGCAAGAGGAGTTCCTTCTTTTGCTAAAGCAAACTCAAGATGTTTCAAAGTTCTCCAATAGAGCAGCCTTTGACTCTTTTGAGGGGGCAAACAGAGCCTCTGGCATTGCCATAGCTGCTCGCAGACTGGCTTGGCTCCAGGCCTCTGATTTGGAACCCTGGGTACAAGAAGGCTTGGGCAATCTGCCCTGTACAGGTGAAAATATGTTTGGCAAGGAGTGGCAAATCAAAGCCACTCAAATGGATGCAGAGAATGCTGCTTTAGATAGACTTTCTAAGTCTACCTCTACCCCTGCCAAGAAAAAACCTTTTAAGAAACCTTTCATAAAAAGACCAGATTTTCCACAAATACTGGCCAGCAATCTTCCCAAGTTCGCTTTGCTCCTAAGCATCGGCAAACTAAACAGGCCAGAACAAAGTCTACAGGGGCTGCTACAATCCAGCAGTCCCAACCCCCTCAGGGTTTTTGACTTGATTCTAGAGAACTTAACCTTTCTGGCTCTGCAACAACCAGAACCTCTCACCATTCCAGGAAGGTTAACTCATTTTGCTCCCAGATGGGAACAAATCACATCAGAACCATGGACCCTCTCTATCATCAAAGAGGGCTACAAACTACATTTCTCCAGCCTTCCTCCCCATTTCATGGTGAGACAATTCAATTCTCCCCCTTCTCTCCTGTACCTGTTGGGCCAGGAGGTGACCACTCTTCTCGCCCAAAAGGCAATAGAAGAGGTTCCTCTTCCTCAACAAGGGTCAGGTTTTTACTCCCCTTATTTTCTCATTCCCAAGAAAACAGGGGGGTACAGACCCATTCTGGATCTCAGAGAATTGAACAAATTCCTATACAAGGAGAAATTCAAGATGCTTTCTCTAGGCACTCTCCTTCCATACCTACAGAGTCAGGACTGGCTTTGTTCTCTAGATCTCAAGGATGCGTACACACATATACTCATCCATCCATCCCACAGAAAATTCCTACAGTTTCTGTTCCAGGGAAAACATTTCCAATACAGAGTCCTTCCCTTCGGTCTAGCCTCTGCTCCAAGGGTATTTACCAAATGCATGGCAATAGTAGCTGCATTTCTACGCACTCTGGGAATCTTTGTCTTCCCATACCTGGACGACTGGCTCATCCGAGCTCCATCTCAGTCCGAGGCTCAGACTTCCCTGGACCACACCAGACGCATACTGCAGTATCTGGGACTTGTCATCAATCTGCCAGTCTCAACTCACCCCTACTCAGTCCCTAGAATTCATAGGGGCCTGGCTAGATACCACCACTGCAAGGGCCTATCTTCCTCAGGCCCGTTGCCACCGTCTAGTGCACTTGGCCTCTCAAGTTCAGTCCAAAAGCCACTTGACGGCCAGGGAGATGCTACAACTGCTAGGCCACATGGCATCCACAGTTCATGTGGTGCCTTATGCACGCCTACATATGAGAGCAGCTCAATGGACTCTGTCCACCCAGTGGACACAAGCATCAGGAGCTTTCTCAGACCAAATAGCAACCTCAAAACGTCTTTTTTGGTCTCTCCAATGGTGGATATCCACTCAAAATCTGTTGTTGGGGGCCCCCTTCCAACCTTTGTTACCCCAAGCAACTCTCACTACAGATGCCTCCCAAGCAGGTTGGGGAGCTCATCTCCAAGACCTCTCCACTCAGGGCACTTGGTCTCCACAGGAGACCACCCTTCATATCAACCTTTTGGAGCTGCGAGCAATTTTCCTTGCTCTCAAGGTCTTTCATACCCTCCTCATCAACGTGACAGTCCTTGTTCATACTGACAATCAAGTAGCCATGTTCTACATAAACTAACAAGGAGGGACTGGCTCTCTGTCGCTTTGCAACGAAGCTCTAAAACTGTGGGCCTTCGCCAGAGAGCTTCAGATCCATCTCCTGGCAGTGTACCTCCCAGGAATCCAAAACTCTTGGGCAGACAGACTCAGTCGAGTTCTGCTTCCACACGAATGGTCCCTGCACATGGATCAGGTACTCAGAATCTTTCAGGAATGGGGAACCCCGGACATAGACCTCTTTGCAAGTCCGTACAATGCCAAACTTCCCCGGTTCTGTTCCAGGATTCCGTGTCAGGGAGCTCAGGCCAAGGATGTCTTCCTCCTTCATTGGGGTCAGGCCTTCCTATATGCCTTTCCACCCATTCCCTTGATTCCCAAGACTCTATTCAAACTTCAGAGGGATCAAGGATCTATGATCCTCATAGCTCCACGCTGGCCACGCCAAGTGTGGTACGCTCTACTTCTGCATCTCTCCCAGACACCCTCCCTGGATCTGGGAGCTGCTCCAGACCTTCTGTCTCAAGAGGAGGGGACTTTGTGGCACCCAAACCCCAAATCCCTTCACCTCAGAGCTTGGTTACTGAAGGCCTAGACCTTCAAGACTTCAATCTTTCTCAACAAGTGCAGGATATCCTCCATGCATCTAGGAAACCTTCCACCAGGCGTTCTTATGCTTTTAAACGGAAAAGATTTTCCATCTGGTGTGCTGAAAAGGGTCTTAACCCTCTAGCACTACCTTTAAATTCTTTACTCGAATATCTCCTGCATCTTTCCAATGCAGGACTTAAAACCAATGAGTATTCCTGTTTAATGTAAACCGCGCTGATGAAAAAGAGTGCGGTATAAAAGAAATATAAATAAATAAATAAAAAATTCTGTAAGGGTCCATTTGAGTGCTATTGCAGCATCTCTTCAGCCTATCAATGGACAATCTGTTTCCTCTCATCCTCTTATTGCAAGATTCATGAGAGGTCTAACTTTAACTAAGCCTCCCATTCGGCTTCCTCCGGTGGCATGGGACTTAAACATGGTTCTTGGTCAGCTTATGAAGCCACCCTTTGAACCCTTAGCCACTACCTCCTTGAAATTCCTTTCCTGGAAAGTCATTTTCCTTATTGCAATCACTTCTGCTCGTCGCATCAGTGAACTGCAGGCTTTAGTGGCTAATCCACCTTATACAAGGTTCCATCATGATAAGGTAGTCCTTAGGACAAATCCCCACTTTATGCCTAAAGTGGTCTCACCTTTTCATCTTAATCAAGAGGTATATTTACCTGTCTTTTTTCCAGCTCCTCATGCATCCAATGCAGAGCGGAACCTTCATACGCTAGACTGTAAAAGAGCTCTTGCCTTTTACCTCCACAGGACACAGCAACATCGAAAGTCTTCTCAACTTTTGTTGCTTTTGATCCTTCTCATTTAGGACTTCCAGTCTCAAAAAGAACACTGTCCAATTGGATTGCTCAGTGTATTTCTTTTGCTTACTAGAGTAAGAACCTTTCTCTGGAAGGCCATGTCACAGCTCACAATGTGAGAGCCATGGCCACATCTATGGCTCATCTTCATTCTGTATCCATTGATCAGATCTGTCGAGCAGCCACCTGGGCCTCGATTCATACCTTCACAGCCCATTACTGCTTGGACAAGGACTCCCGCCGGGATGCCTTGTTTGGTCAGGCTGTCCTCAGACACCTGTTCCATTCTTAAACAACTCCTGCCCACCTTCCCTAAATGGATGCCTGAGATCCATAGGAAGATGAGGAACCCTTGGGGGGGGGATCTCCCCGGCATCTTAGCTAGGGAGTCCCCATATGTGAGGACTCATTCCTGCTTGTTCCTGGAGATAGCACAGTTACTTACCTGTAACAGGTGATCTCTGGGAACAGCAGGAATTAGTCCTCACAACCCACCCACCTCCCCGAGGAGTTGTATCTCTCTCTCTCTCTCTTTCCTTTCCTCTCTCTCTATTGTCTCAGCTTTAAACTCGAACTGAAGAGAGTTGGTCAGGAAGGTGGGAAGGCAGCGCGCATGCGCTGTGGGAGGCCCCAAAAGCTTCCTTTCTGGGAAGCTGGGGAGCTTTCCCGCGCAGGCTCCGTCGGTTCCGACGTACCCATATGTGAGGACTAATTCCTGCTGTTCCCAGAGATCACCTGTTACAGGTAAGTAACTGTGCTTTATGTTGCGTTTTTGCTTCCGCAGCAAGCTGCTTCTCAAATTCTCTCTTTGCCTGCCTTATTAATGCCTTGCATTTGATTTGCCAGTGCTTGTGCTGTTTCCAGGTTTCGTCGTTTGGCTCTTTTTTCCATTTCCTGAAAGATGCTTTTTTGGCAACAACAGCCTCTCTGACCCCACCTTTAAAACATGCTGGCAGTTTTTTGGACTTCCTTCCACTTTTCTTAAAGCGTGGAATACAGCTGGTCTGGGCTTCCAAGATAGTATTTTTCAACAACACCCAAGCTTGATGTACGTCTTGAACCTTTGCAACTGCTCCTTTTAGTTTTTTCTTAACTGTTTAACCCCATTTTATCATAGTCTCCTTTCGAAAGTTTAAAAGGTAGTACTGTGGATTTCCTTACTATCCCTCCTCCACTAATTAAATCAAAGGTGATCATGCTATGATCACTATTGCCAAGTGGCCCCAACACCCTTATCTCTTGCACTAGATCTGGTGTTCCACTAAGGACTAGGTCTAATATGGCTTCCCCTCTGGTCGGTTCATGAACCAGCTGCTCCAAGAAGCAGTCATTTATTTCATCTAGGAACTTCATCTCCCTAGCATGTCCTGACGTGACACTGACCCAGTCGATACCGGGGTAATTGAAATCACCCATTATTATTACTGCGCTGTAACTTTTGTTAGTTTCCTTGATTTCTTTGAGCATTTCATCATCCATTTGGTCATTCTGGCCAGGTGCTCGATAGTACACCCCCACTGCCATTGCCTTCCCCCTTTTATATGGAATTTCAATCCATATTGATTCTACAGCAGATTTTGTTTCCTGCAAAACTTTAATCCTTTCTGAGTCAATGCCCTCTCTAACATAGAGCGCAACCCCTCCACCAATTTGATCAGCTCTATCATTACGATATAGTTTGTACCCAGGTATCATAGTGTCCCACTGGTTGTCCTCCTTCCACCATGTCTCTGATATTCCAATCATATCTAACCTTTCATTTAGTGCTATATATTCTAACTCTCCCATCTTATTCTTTAGACTTCTAGCATTTGCATACAAGCATTTTAGAGAATGTATTTTATTCATGTTAATTTGGCTATTGTTAGACATGGGTAAACTGGGATCTTTAAGCTCTGTCTGCTCCATACTTGAGGGCATTTGGGCTACTTTACTCTTTTGTGGAACCTCTCTGCTTTTGGTAGTATCCTTCAAGGATTCATTCTTCCGAACCATCCGCTCTTGGGCGACTGTCGGCTTTCCCCTAATATCTAGTTTAAAAGCTGCTCTATCTCCTTTTTAAAGGTTAATGCCAGCAGCCTGGTTCCATCCCGGTTAAGGTGAAGCCCATCCCTTCGGAAGAGCCCCTCCTTTCCCTAGAATGTTCCCCAATTCCTAACAAATCCAAAACCCTCATCTCTGCACCATTGTCTCATTCACGCATTGAGACTCCGGAGCTCTGCCTGCCTTTTGGGTCCTGCGCGTGGAACAGGAAGCATTTCGGAGAATGCTACCATGGAAGTTCTGGATTTCAACTTCCTACCTAAGAGCCTAAATTTTGCCTCCAGAACCTCCCTACCACATTTTCCTATGTCATTGGTACCGACATGTACCAAGACAGCAGACTCCTCCCCAGCACTATCTAAGACCTTATCTAGGTGGCGCGTGAGGTCCGCTACCTTCACACCAGGCAGTCATGTTACCAGGCGATCTTCACGTCCACCAACCACCCAGCTATCTACATGCCTAATGATCGAATCACCAACTATAACGGCTGTCCTAACCCTTCCCTCATGGGCACATGGCGCTGGAGAAACTTCCTCGGTGTGAGAGGGTTTTACATCACCTGGAGGACAGGTCCTAGTTACAGGATCACTTCCTGCCACACCAAGGTGATGCTCTCCTGTCACGTGACCTCTCTCCTCCATGGCAACAGGGGTGCTGCCAGACTGGAGGTGGGACTTCAGGACTATATCCCTGTAGGTCTCGTCTATGTACCTCTCTGTCTGTCTTATGTTTTCCAAGTCTGCTACTTTAGCCTCAAGAGAACGGACTCGTTCCCTGAGAGCAAAGAGCTCCTTGCACCTAGTGCACACGTAAGACCTCTCACCAACTGGGAGAAAATCATACATGTGACACTCAGTGCAAAAGACTGGAAAGCCCCCATCCCACTGCTGGACTGCTGTCTGCATCTTAGTTTTAAGTTTGTGTCTAGATCTTTAAGTTCTTACTTACTAGGGTTGCTATGGGTATTTATACCAATAAAACTGTACCTAATACGTTTATTATACCTTGTTCACCTGAAGCTTAATTAATCTCAGGTCCTTAGTGTATGTCTGATTTGGGTAATGAGCTTCACCTGAAAGCACCTCCTGTCTTTTAAGATGTGTAAGTACCTATAAAGCTATGATTATCCCAGGGGTGGGGAGGGAGGGAGGGAAATAACACTTATTAAAAGAGGGCTGCTACACAGTACCCTGTCTTGTGCTGCTGAGGTAAGCTAAATTCTGATTTGATTTAAATTATAGCTCTTAGCTGCTGCTAGGCTCTAACTTCTTATGAAATTTGAACTACAAGCTCTCTGCTGGGTTTTAAATTTAACCAGAAAGCTCTCTTCTGTGTTTTAAAACTAAAAGTACTTTTCTGATGCTAGGCCCTGAGTGACTATTAAATGTACACTACAAGCTCTCTGCTGGGTTCCAAATGTAACCAGAAAGCTCTCTTCTGTGTGTTAAATTTAAACTAAAAGTACTTTGCTGTTACTTGGCCCTGAGTGACTATTAAATTTAAATTACAAACTCTCTGCTGGGTATGAAATGTAACCAGAAAGTTCTCCTCTGTGTTTTAAATTCAAACTTTAATTGCTGCTACTAGGCCCTAACTGATCCAACAAAAAGCAGTGGGTTCACAGATTAAGTAGCTTTAATATAAAGAATTCTTTTTAGAAAATTACCAGAAGTATATACTCACAGTTGCAGATTTCTCTCCAGAAGTAACAGTCCCCCTTTCTAGTCCTTCAAGGTTGAAGGTTCATCTAAGGCAAGGGTTCTAAACACAGTCCTTGGGGCACACCTGGAGTGGATGAGTAGCCCAATGGTTAGAGTACTGGTTTGGGATCCAAGAGACCAGGGTTCAGTTCCAATTAACACTCCTTGTGGCCTTGGGCAAGTCACTTAACCCTCCATTACCTCAGAAAATCCAAGTTGTCCATGTCCCTGTTTAATGTAAACTGCATTTGATTGAAATGATAAAGTGGTATAAAAAAACTGTTAAATAAATAGCCAGTCAGAATTTCACGATAACCACAATGAATATGCATGATATAGCTTTGCATGTCCTGCCTCCATTGTATGCAAATCTCTGTCATGCATATTCATTGTGGTTAGCCTGAAAACCTGATTAGCCTGAGGACTGGGTTGAAAACCCCTGACTTAGGATATCCAATACCGTTGGGCTGGCCCTGAGCTGCTGTGGCTCTGATATTGTGAGGTCTGACTTTAATTGCTGAAAGAGTATCAATTTGTTCATAATAGAATTTGAATACAAGATGCTAGCCAATTTGCCAAAGTTAATTTTGAATACAGGAACACCAATCCTGTTGGGTTCAAAGAAGACAAACAGTTGTATAGATTTTCTGATTGGTTCAGTTCTCCTAAGATGATAAACAAGAACAGTCCAAAGTGTGAAGGAGATTTAGTACAGATAAATCACTATGTCCTCATTAACATGGGAAGGTATTAGAACTTAGGATGAATATTGTGGCCTGGTTCCCACAACAGTTGCCCAAATATCACCAATCAAAGAATTACTTAGACGACAGTTGCTGTAGCTACAAAGACTTTTATTTTAGCATTGCAAAATAATAGTGTCATGCAGAACAGCAAAGCCTGTCTAGAGATGGCGGACAGCACTTTCTCTCTGTATGGGGAGAAAGCACTGCCCAATGATCCTTTAAAATGGCTGGTTTATATACATTTCTCCTTGTCTCAAATGTCTGCTTCAAATTAGTTTCAGTGAATTCATCATAAGTTCTTAAGTGTCTGCAAGGCCCCAGGCGTCCTGTAACACTTTTCCCCAGGGGAGGATCCCTTTACATTTATACATCTGGATCTGCTTTTAGGTCTACTTATCTATGCATGGCCTGTGACCTCTGCCCCTTCCTGTGTTTTTCCTTCTCCTGGCACTAATTGAAACCGTCAGGGCAAGAGAGAGTGTTTTTGTGCTCATTAGTTTGAATTCTTTGCTTGGCCTGTATTTTCTTGCTAGGCCCCATATTTTGAATACTCCTATGCAGAATATGGTTACCCAGAATCCTCCATAGCAGGCCGCATCTATTATCTTATGGCAAGCATATACTCTCATATAGCTCATATGTATTGTCTTCTGTGCCATTCATATACTGTGTAGTTTCACCAGGCAAGTTGCAGTCATATAAAGCCAATATATAAGCAGACCTAAGGCAGACTTAAGTCAAATTTCCCAACAATATGTAGAACTACTTTGTTGTGATGAAATTGAGTATTTATTTATATTCATTGTGATGAGCATCTCTTCTAATGAAGTAACTGCTACTAGAAAGAGCACTTTCCAGGTAATGTATATGCTTGGACATGGATTTTTCAGTTTTCTGATAGGAGACACGTGTCAGGTGTTCCGCTACTATAAATAAATAAAATATTATCTCCAGGAACAAGCAGGAATGAGTCTTCACATATGGTTATCGTCGGTACCAACGGAGCCCGTGCGGGAATGCTCCTCAGCGTCCAATCAGAAAGCTTTTGGGAGCATCCCACAGCGCCGGCGTGCTGCCTTCCCGCCTTTCCCAACTGTCTCTCCTCAGTTCTTCTTTTTCCGCGGAGCCAGCAGGTCGTGTTCCTGTCTCCGCAGAAGAATTTCTTTATTTTTCTTTATTTTTTTTGTGTCGCGTCTGCCTTCTTCGACGCTCCACCGGTACTGCCGGTCTTTTTCTTTTCTTGTTTAAAAAAAAATCTCTCTTCCGTTTCTTTTTTCTTCAGGTGCACTTGCGTTTTGGGCCTTAGGCCCAAAACTTTTTTTCCTTAGCATGGAAAAGCCTGCCTCAGGATTTAAGAAGTGCACAAAATGTGGCGGTACAATTTCCGTCACCGACACCCATGACTGGTGTCTAAAATGTTTAGGTCCTGACCATTCCATCACAGATTGTATGTCCTGTTCTATGATGTCTAAAAGAGGTCGGCAGAACTGAGCTGCCAAGCTCAGTACCCTGTTTCCCTCTGATGCGGCTTCGGTGGCATCGACGTCTTCCGGGGCTGCTTCTTCCTCACATGGATCTCAGGTAACTAAACATAAATCCAGCCGGTCCTCGAAGGGTAGATCTCCTTCTAAGCATCGAGATGCCTCTGGCGTTGCCCTCGAGGATTCTGCACCGGCAAAATTACCCCGGCTGGAGGCTTCGGCCTGTAAAGCATCATCATCGGGGTTCCAGGATGATCTCGATGGCGTGGCCTCGACAGATCTCCTGGTGCCATGCTCTGGGGTACCGGTGGCTTCCACCGGTACCGACTTCCAAGCATTGGCGGCGTCGATGGATCAGAGGATTCTGTCCATAGAATGCAGTCTGGTGGCTTTCCTTGTGGCATAGACGCCCGTGGTACCACAACAGACTACCCCTCCGGTACCGGCTATAGCATCGCCATTGGTACCAAGCCCGGTACTGCTGGCATCGGCATCAGTGTCCACTATGCCGGTACTCTGTCCTCTGAAGCCCTCCGGTACCGATACCCCGGTACCGGTTATTCCCGATGCCGATCCCAGTCGGTATGGGTATTGGGCTTTGCAAGAGCATTCGGACAGACGATACTTCGATTCCTCTGAGGATTCTGAAGAGTCGGTCGATGCAGTTATGCTTCTTCCACAGGAGAAGTCTTCTCCTAAATGAAGGATGTCTCCTCCAGAGGACTTGTCTTTTCAAGACTTCATCAGGGAGGTGGCTCGGGGCCTTTCCATTACGGTGGCCCCTGAGACAGAACCCAGAGCCAAGGAGTTAGATATTTTACAATATCCTAAAACACCTAAGGAGGCAGCTACCTTGCCTGTTCATGAGATTTTGTATGATCTCATGTTAAGGATGTGGGAAGCACCTCTGACCACCTCCCCTCATTCTCGCAGGTTGGATACCATGTATCATGTCCCTCCTTGTCCTGGTTTCCATAAAACTCAACTTCCTCACCACTCTATTGTGGTTGAGTCTGCTGTGAGAAAGATTAGAAGTGCCAAAAGACATGCCTCTAATCCTCCAGGACGTGAATGTAGAACCCTGGATGCTTTTGGAAGAAGAAGCTTCCATGCTTGCTGCGAGAATTAATTCCTATAGTCTTTACATGGGAATGTTCTTAAAAGAAGTCAATGATCATTTGCAGACTTTAAGTCCTTTCATTTCTGAGGATAAAAGACAGGACTTTCTCACTTGGCTTAAACATGCCCAAGATATCTCCAAATTCTCCAACCGTGCAGCTTTCGACTCCTTTGAATGTGTAAGCAGAGCCTCAGCTATTGCCATAGGTGCACGTAGAATTGCTTGGCTTCAAGCATCTGATTTGGAGATCTGGGTTCAAGATGAATTGGGAAATATCCCTTGTACAGGTGAGAACCTGTTTGGTAAAGATTGGCAAGCAAAAGCCAATCAGATGGATGCTGAAAATTCTGCCTTGGATAGACTATCCAAATCCACAGCTGCTTCTGCTAAGAAAAGGTTGTTAAAGAAAGCACCTTTTTCTAAAAAGAGATGATTCTATCCTGCTTATGGTCAGTGGGTATCTTCTGCAGCTCAGTTCCCTACCAAACGTCAGCAATCATCCAAACAGAGCAAAGCAAAGGCTGCTAGGCCTCCACTGACCCAGCAACCTTCAGCCCCGTCAGGGCCTTTGACTTTCCGCTAGAGAACTTAGCCTTCCTGGCTCTGGAAGGACCAGAGCCCTCCACCATTCCAGGAAGGTTATATCATTTTGCTCCCAGATGGGAGCAAATTACAGCAGAGCATTGGACACTCTCCATCATAAGAGAGGGGTACAAACTTCATTTTTCAAGCTTGCCCCCTCACACAAGAGTGCACCAGTTCAATTCTCCAACCTCCCTCCTCAACCTGTTGGGGCAGGAGGTTGCCACCCTTCTCACCCAGGGGGCAATAGAGGAAGTGCCTCTTCAACAACCGGGCACAGGTTTCTACTCCCCCTATTTTCTTATTCCAAAGAAAACAGGGGGCTACAGACCCATCTTAGATCTCAGAGAATTGAACAGATTCCTAGACAAGGAAAAATTCAAAATGATTTCTCTGGGAATTCTGCTGCCATACCTTCAAAGTCAGGATTGGCTTTGTTCTCTAGATCTCAAGGATGCGTACAACCATGTTCTCATCCATCCAACTCACAGAAGGTTCCTTCGGTTCCTTTTTCAAGAGAAGCACTATCAATACAGAATGCTCCCTTTTGATCTGACCTCTGCACCAAGAGTGTTCACAAAATGCATGGCAGTGGTAGCTGCATTTCTGCGCACTCTGGGAATATTCAAGCTAACTGCCATCTGCTTCTGTGCTCTGATTAGTGTTAAGCAGCCTGCAGCCTTCCATCTATCCTGCTTATCCTGAGAGGGGGAGGAGCCTGCTCCATTTAAAAAGCAGCTGCCTTCAATCAAGGTACAAGCTAACTGCCATCTGCTTCTGTGCTCTGATTAGTGTTAAGCAGCCTGCAGCCTTCCATCTATCCTGCTTATCCTGAGAGGGGGAGGAGCCTGCTCCATTTAAAAAGCAGCTGCCTTCAATCAAGGTACAAACTAACTGCCATCTGCTTCTGTGCTCTGATTAGTGTTAAGCAGCCTGCAGCCTTCCATCTATCCTGCTTATCCTTTATCTTTATCTTTATTAGCATCATTTGATGAACCGCCCAGGCCGAAGCATCAGGGCGGTGTACAATATAACAGCAGGCTACTGGAAATACAGTCAGAAAAGAACGCCAAAAATTGATAGGATAGAGAGATACAGAAGAAAGATAGAAAGGGTAAGAGCCCAGGAGGGCAGGGGGACAGTAGGGCGGGAGGGGGAAAGAGGAAAGGAAGGGGAAAGGGAAGCGGCTTAGTGAGGGGATAAGGGACAGGAGTGGGGGGGCAACTGGGGGACAAGGCACCATCGTCGGGGGGGGAGATCAAAGGCTTGACAAATGAGGTGTGTTTTAAGGAGAGTTTTGAAGCGGGGATAGGAAAGTTCCAGGCGAAGGGGTAAGGGTAGGGAATTCCAGAGAGCTGGTCCCAGGAAGAAAAAGGCGGAATGACGGGTGAGCTCTAAGTGGGCCTGAGCGGGGGAAGGGAGAAAGAGGCGATTACCAAAAGCGGAACGAAGAAGACGGGGGGAGGGCTGAAGGTGAATGATGTCTGACAGATATTGGGGGGTGCTGGAATGGAGGGCCTTATGTGTGAGGATGAGGACCTTAAAGATGAAGCGGAACTTGACCGGAAGCCCCAGTGTAAGGCAAGAAGGCAGGGGGACACGTGAGAGCGGGCTGGGGAACTAGTGATAAGACGAGCGGCGGCGTTCTGTACTAATTGCAGTCGGCGAAGCTGAGAGGAAGGTAGACCTGCGTAGATGACATTACAATAGTCCAACCGGGTTGTGACGAGGGACAGGACGAGGGTGACAATGGAGGAGGTAGGGAGTGACGACTGGACGGCCCGAATCCTGCGTAAGTGGAAGAACGAAGTGCGTATAACAGCAGAGATGTGTTGGTGAAAGGAGAGAGCTGAGTCGAGAGTAACTCCCAGATAGCCAAGGGTGGAGACCAGGGGAATTAAGTGGGAAGACATAACAGGAGACATGCAAGGAGGGGAGAGACCAAAGGAAAACCAGATTGCGGAAGACTTGGTGGGGTTCACATGTAGAAAGTTAGTCGAACCAGGACGCAATGGAAGACAGGCAACGGTTGAGTGGGGCAAGGTCAGGAGTGGAGGAGGAAGTATGGTGGACCAGCAAGATGTCATCGGCGTAAATGTAGAAAGAAATACCGGATTGCTGAATGAGTAAGGCCAACGGTGCGAGGAAAGCATTGAAAAGTAGGCGGGCCAGGATAGATCCCTGAGGGACGCCGCAAATAGAGGGGGATGGGAGGGGAAGTGGAGTGACGGGAGTGCACAGAAAAAGTGCGGGAAGATAGGAAAGAACGGAACCACTGCAAGACGGACCCACCGATACCGAAATCAGACAGGCGGGACAAGAGAGTGCGATGATCGACCATATCAAAAGCGGAAGAGAGATCCAGAGAAACCACCAAAGAGAAATCACCACAGTCGTGAGCGCAGTGAAGCTCAGAGAGAAGGGCTGTGAGGATAGTTTCGGTGCTATGGCCTGCACGAAATCCGGATTGACGGGGGTGAAGGGCGAAAGTGGAATCAAGGTGGGTGGCGAGTTGGGAAAACACCAGCTTCTCGAGGACTTTCGAAAGAAAAGGAAGATTGGTGACTGGCCGCCAGTGTGCGCAGGGGTGGCGGGGTCGAGGGTGGGCTTCTTTAGGAGAGGACGGACAATGGCATGTTTCCAGCTAGAGGGAAAGAGACCAGAAGAGAGGCTAGTGTTGAAAATGGAGAGAATGTAGGGCACGAGAGCAAGATCAGAGTTGAGCAGCCAAGCGGAAGGCAAGGGATGAAGAGGACAGGTAGTCCGATGGGCCGATGAAACAGCTTTGATGACTTCAGGGGCGGAGACGGGCGAAAAGGAATGCCAAGTGTGAGGGAAAGTGAAGGAGGGGGAACCATCCGTGGGAGGAGCAGGAGGGGAGGCTGGGGGAGGGGAAAGAGGGGGGGGCAGTCGGGGAAGGAAGAACGGAGAGAGAGGGGGAGGAGTCTGCTCCATTTAAAAAGCAGCTGCCTTCAGGCAGGCCTGCGTCTGGTGGGCCCTTTGGCGTGGCCCTTAGGCGGAGGCCACTGACGGAGGCCACTCTTCATCAGGCTGACATCGATCACGAAAATGCAAGTAAATATTTACTCTCTCAAAGAAGCTGTAATCACCACAACATAGGCCTTAAATCTAACCGTAGATGGGCACCTACTACTTATGGTATATTGTATATTGTATTCTGTCATCTCCAATTATTCTCTGACATAGTTATCAACCAAGACTTCACATTTGACCACGTCCATTCCATACACACAAAATGGTCTTATCTTGCTCCTTTACAATTGCCTTTTATCTCCTTGTCTTAGGACTAGGTAACGTTACTAGTCTACACTCTAGCCACAAGCATATACCAATGATACACAATTATAGAAGACGGTGGCAAGACGCCCCCTTCTACAGCACAAGAGAAACTAGCCGAACTCCCCACCACCATCTTCTACTCATCTCATTACAACATAACAAGAAAAAGAAACAGGAAGTAAACCCACTTCCCCAACATCTGAGATGCGCACTGATAAATGCCCGATCGGTTCGCAAGAAATGGCTGGTCATCTCAGACATGATTTCACTACACAACCTCGACCTATTACTGATCACTGAGACATGGCTTTCTTGTGATGACAACGTGCTACTCAACCAACTCCTACCCTCCAATTTCTCAATCCATACATGTCACAGAAATGACAAAAGAGGAGGAGGTGTTCTCGCCATTATCAAATCTGACCTTCAGTTTAATCTAAGAGATGCAACCAGCTCACCACTCCTGGACTCAATCTCTATAGCAAATAAGTGCTGCTCTTTTAATCTACTATACAGAGCTCCATCAGCCGACCCAGACGCCCTATCAACGATAATTGACTTGGCCTCCAAAACCCAGAACCCACATTCATCAAGTTGGGTGCTAGGAGATTTCAATCTACCCTCACTGCAGGTCTCCCATGCATCAGCTTTTCATGGAGCCATGCAGGATTTAGGATACAGCCAATTAATCAAAGATTCAACCCATGTCAAAGGAGGCATTCTAGATTTCATATTCACAACTGAGACATCCCTCAATGCACCATCTATCCCTGATCTATCAATCACCTCAGTTCCATGGTCGGATCACAAGCTAATCTTATTCCAAGTTCCCCTTCCTAGTTGTGGCCAAAATGAAGAAAAAAAGAGTTAGCGGCCATACCAGCTCCCCTCCGAGAAGGTTCCAACCATTCGACAAAGACCTAATCCTAAAAACAACACTCCCACTAACTACCTCATTGGCACTCAACCTGGACAATTTAGTCTCCGATTGGAATAAAACACTCAGTTCAATCGCAGTATGTCCATCAACTAACAAACTCCAAGGGAAGCGTCACTCTACAACCTGGAATTCAGCTGAGCTAAAAACCTCACGCACAACACTAAGGAAACTCGAGAGACGATGGCGTCGCTCATGCTCAGATGAAGACTGGAATGCATATAACTCACATCTCGCAGCACATCGCACCTCAGTGACAGAAACCATGAGGCGTTATCACACAGACATACTAAAAAGATCTCTGAACAAACCACACGACCTGTTTGCTCTCGTCAAGCGTTTGACAAAGGAACCTGCCTCAGAGCAAATAAACGATATCCACCCTCAAACATTCGCCGACTATCTGCAATCCAAACTCTGCAAGATCAATAACAACTCATCACCTAGCACTATCCCTAAACCATACGACCAAACACCACTCACCATCTTCTCAATACCATCCAAACAACGCATTGAGGACACCATTGTTGGCATCAACATGATTACCGCCCAGACTGATCCATGCCCAGCGTTCTGGATTAAAGAACTTCAGACCGACTTCGGTCCCTTCATATCTAGACTCATGGAACAATCTTTCACTACAGGAGCTTTCCCACGTATCCTCAAGCACACATCTATAAGACTCTTACTAAAAAACAACAAGCTCAACCCTCAGAAGCCTGAATCATATAGACCGATATCAAGTTTACCGTTTCTGGCAAAAATAATGGAAAAGGAAGTTCAAAGACAAATCCAAGATCATGTTGATACCAACGCACCACTGGACCCATGCCAGCACGGTTTTAGAGAAGCCCATGGTGTTGAAACACTTCTCACCACACTCTTCAGTAGCATAATAACAGGCATTGACAACATCCGCCAAGGGTTCGTCCTTGTCTTCCTAGACATTGCAGCAGCGTTTGACTCCGTTAGCAATGAGTGCCTCCTTGAACGACTCAAGGAGAAGGGAATCACCGATAAAGCACTTGAGTGGTGTATGTCCTACCTTTCTGATAGATGGCAGCAGGTACGATCCAGCGATACATCATCTGATCCGTTCCACCAAAAGCAAGGTGTTCCACAAGGGTCCTCCCTCTCTGCCCTGATGTTCAATATATACATGCAGCCTATCCTCAACCTGATCCGGTCCTTCAGTGTTAACTGCCTTATTTACGCTGATGACGTGCTGTTATACATGCCTTTTGCAACAGAGAAACCCAGCCTCACACCTATAACAAACTGCATAAATGAAGTTTCTAACTGGCTGCAATCCCAAAACCTTAGGATCCAACACAAGAAAACGGAGGTTTTATTTATTACAAGGAATTGAAACTTCACTGCTCCGTCTTTCATAAAAGTGAAGGATGCAGATCTCCAGACCAAGCCCACTATCGGATACCTTGGCGTGACCTTAGACCAGCACTTGGATATGAAGGCGCACATAGGAAGCATTGTAAGAGCGGTATACCATAAAATCCGATCCCTTAGACATCTAAGATCCCTGCTTGCACCTGACGATTTCAGAACCATCTATCAGGCACTAATCATACCTCATTTTGATTATGCAAATTCAATCCTGCAAGGTCTCCCTCAAGCCACCTTAAATCCACTTCAACTTGCAATGAATGCCGCAGCAAGAGTTCTACATGGCGCTTCTAGGAAAGACCATGTCACACCCATTCTAAAACATCTCCACTGGCTCCCGATACAAGGTAGAAACACTTACAAGACCTTACTACTTACCTTCAAGGTTATTAAAGGGCTTTCGTCGGCATCATTGACTGAACTAATCCAGACAACTCCTCTCAATAGGGACAGAAGGTCAGTAACACTTAACACCCTGGTAGTCCCAAAATTAATAACACAATGCACCAAGGCAACAGTAGGCAGGGCCTACAATTTCTGTGCACCAAGGTACTGGAACAGCCTCCCTCGCGGCATCCGATCAATCCAAGACTTATTTCAATTCAGAAAGGCCTTAAAACTTCACCTTTTCCTCCAGTTTTACCCAGAAGCCAATGTGGACGCTGCACCATCCTCACAAGCCTCTCAGAAACCCCTTGACTGAAGTCAAAAGAGTTCCCAATTATGTCTTAAATTGTAAATAGTTACCCTGTTATCCAAGTTGCATTACCTGTTCAACTGTTAACACAAAGTACCATCGGAAATGTGTATTTTATTGTTCATTGTAAACCGCACTGATGCTGAATAGCGCGGTATAAAAGAGACTCTAATAAATAATAATAATAAATAAATATTCGTCTTCCCTTATTTGGATGACTGGCTCATTCGAGCTCCCACTCAGTCAGAGGCCAGGAGTTCTCTAGCCTGCACAATGAGTATCCTTCAGTATTTAGGGCTGATAATAAACATCCCAAAATCCAATTTAACCCCTACTCAGTCCCTGGAGTTTATAGGGGTGTTGCTGGATACCACAAAGGCAAGGGCCTATCTCCCCCAGGCCCGGTGCCTTCGCTTGGTGCAGTTAGCTTCTCAAGCAGAGTTGAAGCCTCACTTAACTGCTCAAGAGATGTTACAGTAACTAGGCCACATGGCGTCCACCGTGCATGTGGTCCCATATGCTCGCCTTCACATGAGAGCAGCTCAGTGGACTTTATCCACCCAATGGACCCAGGCATTAGACTGCCTGTCAGACAAAATAGCAAACACAAGTCGCCTCATTTTGTCTCTCCACTGGTGGAAGTCCCCTCAAAACCTGTTGCTGGGGTCCCCCTTTCAGCAGTCTCTACCCCAAGCAACTCTCACAACAGATGCTTCTCCAATGGGGTGGAGAGCTCATCTACAAGACCTCTCCACCCAGGGCATCTGGTCCCCACAGGAGACTTGTCTACACCACTCCTGACCCTCCACCCCACAACCACACTCACAAACCTACCCTGGCCAAATGCCACAACCACCCAAACCACAAACACCTACAACCCCCCATCACAAGGAACAAGACCCACACACCGCACACACCACAATCCACATCCCCCTGAACAGCAGCCACCTCACCATCTCACTAATAAATGCTCACTCGGTCAGAAACAAATACCACATGCTCCAAGACCTGATCACAACCCAAAAGATTGACATCCTATGCATAACAGAAACCTGGCTAACTGATACCGACACGGTGCTCATGAACCAACTAACACCGAAAGGATACAGCCTTCAACACTGTTCCCGAACACACACCAAAGGAGGAGGCGTAGCAATCATAGCGAAAACCAACCTTCACCTCATGCATCAGAAACAACCAATGAAGCGGACATACTCACCCTCACCAATAAGCACCTCTCAATATGCCTGATCTACCGAGCACCCACCCCAAGCACCGACCTACCACAGATACTACAACACATATCTGAGAGCGCCATCTCTGCAAAGAGCAAATAATCCTAGGAGACTTCAACCTCCCATCACTCCAGGACAAGCAAGCAGAAACCTTCATTAATGCCATGGAAGCAATGAACCTAACACAGGTCATACACGAACCCACACACGAAAGAGGAAACACATTAGACCTCATATTCCTAAACTCCCAAACCCCACCACCTCATACAAGAAGCCAGAAATCACACAAGTACCATGGTCCGACCATTACCTCATCAGCATATCCCACACCTACCAGCATACGAATAGCATGGAGAACAAACAACCTATGAGAAGATACAAAACATTCATCAAAGAAAATTTCCTGGCACAAACTCTACCTGAACTACAAACAAGCTCCAACAATATTGATGATCTAATCCACAATTGGAATACCACAATCTCCTCTGCATCCAGCGCAACAACGAACATACCTAACACCAAACACACCTCCGCAAAAGCCCGATGGTTCACCCCCAACCTCCGGAAACTGAAGACCAAACTCAGAAGAGCGGAAAGAAAATGGAGAAAAACCAAAAAAGAAGACAAGACAAACTACATATACGAACTAGACGCGTACCACAAAGAAACAGACAAAGCCAAAAAAGCCTACCATTCGAAGATCATAAACACTTCAGTAAACAAACCACGAGAACTCTTTCAGATAGTCAAAAAACTAACAAAAGCACCCAACCACTCCGACCAACTACCAAACGTCCCACCAGAATTACTAGCACAACAATACAAACAGCTCCAACAACCACAAAATCCACAATTGGACACGGAGACAACAACAACAGCAACAAACCACTCCACCATCACAGACCGAGATTGGAGCACATTCCAAGTAATCACGAAAGAAGAAACATCATCCACCATCTCCCGCCTGAACACCACCACCTCTCCACTAGATCCATGTCCTACAGAATGGATAAAGAAAACCAAAGAGGACCTGAGCACCCCATTAACCAACATTGTTAACGAATCCCTCAGCCAAGGACGCATGCCAGACCTCCTCAAAACCTCAATCGTTCGACCAACCCTAAAAAAACACAACCTGGATCCCATGGACCCTGCCTCCTACAGACCTATAGCGAGCCTCCCATTCACTGCCAAATTATTGAGAAGGTAGTCCAGCAACAGCTTCAAGAACACTTAGATGCCAACAACATACTGGACCCACAAAAACATGGCTTCTGTCCACTCCACGGAGTCGAAACCCTCATGACATCACTGATGAACACCCTCACCATAGGAACACAAGCCAAACACTCTGGATATGCCATGATCTTCCTAGACATATCAGCAGCCTTCGACACCATCTCCCACAACATCCTACTACACAGACTACAAGCAATTGGCATCAAGGGAACCGTACTTCAATGGTTCCACTCCTACCTAACCAATAGACGTCAACTAATCCGCACAAACATATCAACCTCACCTCCCTTCCAGCAACACCAGGGAGTACCCCAAGGATCCACACTGTCTGCCATGCTCTTCAACATCTATCTGCAACCACTCTGCTCAATCATACGCACCCACAACATCAATTACCACATCTATGCAGATGACATAATGCTCTATGCCCCAATCATAACCTCTAACCCAACAAATAAACACTTATCAGCATGCTTTACAGAAGTATCCAGCTGGCTACAACAGAACAACCTGTCCATCAACATAAAGAAAACAGCAGCCCTCATTGTAACAAAGGACCCGGACTTCACACCACCCACACACCTCATCTGTCAGGCCTTTGACCTTCCCTTTCCCCCGGCTCCCCCCAGTTAGTTCATCATACCTCCCACCAGTGTGCCCCTGTCTCACACTTTCCATCATTCGCTCCCCATCCCTTTTTACCTTACTTTCTTCCCTCCCCCCCCCCATCCCACCGTACATTAGGTTGTTTTGTCTTGTCCTGTTGTCTGATTTACTGTTTATCATCTGTTGTCCTGCATGTTGTTCTGTTCGACCCTTTCTCTCTGTTTCTTTCTTTCTCTTTTCTATCCACATATTGGCGTTCTTTTCTTTTTCCTTTAAGCAGTATTATTTTGTTTTTATTGTACACCGCCTTAACACCCCGGTATTAGGTGGTATATCAAGTCTGTTGAATAAAGATAAAGATCATTGGAGCCACACAAATACAAATACAACCGCACATAAGATATCTGGTAATTATCATAGACCAAGCCCTCACACTCAATCAACAAATCAAAAAAACCCACTGGAACAATATTTCACAAGGCTAAAACAGTACAACGCCTTAGACCTCTACTTGAACCGCAGGACTTCAGAACAGCGATGCAAGCCATGACACTCCCCCACCTGGACTACTGCAATATAATCTACCACGGACTACCAGCCACTCATACCAACCCACTTCGAACTGCCTTAAATACCACAGCAAGGATTATCCAGAAAGCAAAAAGACACGACCACATCACCCCAATCCTAAGGGAGCTCCACATACTCCCCCTCGAAGCAAGAATCAAATACAAAGCTGTCCTACTCACTCACAAAGCCCTCTACCAAACTCAAACCTCCCAGCTCTGCACACTACTGCCTCAACCAGCCCACAACAGAACAACTCGACAAACCACCAGCAACTCCCTCACCATCCCCCATAAAAGAACCAAATACAATCAACAGACCTGCAACAGAGCCTACGAACTTTATGCACCATCCCTCTGGAACTCTCTACCAAGCCCCATCAGATGCAACAGAGATCCCCTAGCATTCAAGAAACAACTGAAAACCATTCTATTCCAGGAATACCTCGGAACTGATGAAAACACACGCCACTGACTACCCAAACCCCCACCCCCCAGAAGATCTTGCTCTAAATGACTGCGTCTCAATGTCCATGTCTATATCCCAATTGTTTGTCAAAATCATTACTGTTGGTCGCCTGGTGATGGCCCCGACCCCAAAAAAACTGATTCCTGTCCACCCCCCCTTTTATGTTACACCGCTTTGACCCGGTGAAAAGCGGGATATAAATACAGTTAAATAAATAAATAAATAAATATCAATCTCTTGGAACTCAGAGCAATCTTCCTTGCTCTGCGAGTGTTCCACACCCTGCTCAGCTGCAAGACAGTCCTTATCCACACGGACAATCAGGTAGCCATGTTCTATGTGAACAAGCAGGGCGGAACTGGCTCTCTGTCGCTTTGCAATAAAGCTTTGCGACTGTGGGCCCTCGCCAGAGAACATCAAATTCATCTTCTGGCAGTTTATCTTCCAGGCGTTCAAAACTCTTGGGCAGACAGGCTCAGTCGAGTTCTGCTTCCACACGAGTGGTCCCTACATGTGGACCAGGTGGCCAGGATTTTTCAGATTTGGGGAACCCCGGACATAGACCTCTTTGCAAGTCCGTGGAATGCTAAACTTCCCCGGTTCTGTTCCAGAACTCCGGCTCAGGGGGCTCAGGCAAGGGATGCTTTCCTCCTTCACTGGGGTCAAGACTTCCTGTATGCCTTTCCACCCATTCCCCTAATTCCCAAAACCCTGTTCAAGCTTCAGAGAGACAGAGGCCACATGATTCTCATAGCTCCACATTGGCCACGGCAAGTGTGGTACCCTCTGCTTCTACATCTCTCTCAAGCTCCCTCCCTCAAGTTAGGGTCTGCTCCAGATCTCCTATATCAAGAGGACGGGAAGTTATGGCATCCCAATCCCCAGTCTCTGCATCTCAGGACTTGGTTGCTGAAGGCCTAGATCTCCAGGATCTTCATCTTTCTCAGCAAGTGAAAGATATTCTTTATGCTTCCAGAAAACCTTCCACTAGACGTTCTTATGCTTTCAAGTGGAAGAGGTTTACTAACTGGTGCGCTGAGAAGGGTTTTAACCCCCTTGCCATACCCCTGGAATCTTTGCTGGAGTATCTCCTCCATCTTTCTAATGCAGGCCTTAAAACTAATTCAGTAAAGGGTCCATTTGAGTGCTTTTGCAGCTTCCCTTAAGCCTCTGAATGGACAACCTATTTCCTCTCATCCTCTTGTAGCAAGGTTCATGAGAGACCTCCTTTTAACAAAGCCTCCCATTAGACCACCTCCGGTGGCATGGGACTTGAACCTGGTTCTTGGTCAGCTTATGAAGCCGCCTTTTGAACCTTTGGCTACCACCTCCTTGAAATACCTTTCTTGGAAAGTTATCTTTCTCATTGCAATCACATCAGCACGTCGTATTAGTGAATTGCAAGCACTCGTAGCTAATCCACCTTATACAAGGTTCCATCTTGACAAGGTAGTCCCTAGGACTCATCCACACTTTATGCCTAAGGTGGTCTCGCCCTTTCACCTCAACCAGGAGGTCTACCTACTTGTCTTTTTTCCAGGGCCTCATGCATCAAGTGCAGAGAGGAATCTTCATACCCTGGACTGTAAAAGAGCTCTGGCTTTTTATTTACAAAGGACACAGCAACATAGAAAGTCCTCTCAGCTCTTTGTTGCCTTTGATCCTTCTCATTTGGGACTACCAGTCTCCAAGAGAACACTATCCAACTGGATTGCCCAGTGTATTTTTTCGCCTATCAGAGTAAGAACCTTTCTCTGGAGGGCCATGTCACAGCTCACAATGTGAGGGCCATGGCAGCCTCAATGGCTCATCTGAACTCTGTGTCTATTGACGACATCTGTCGAGCAGCCACTTGGGCCTCGGTTCATACCTTCACAGCCCATTACTGCTTGGACAAGGACTCCCGCCGGGATACCTTGTTTGGTCAGGCTGTTCTCAAACACCTGTTCCATACTTAATCAACTCCTCCCCACCATCCCTGATGGGATGCCAGAGATCCATGGGGGGAAGTGGAGCCCTGTCCCAGGGACACACAGCTTCTGGGGTTTCTCCCTGGCATCTAAAGCTAGGGAGTCCCCATATGTGAAGACTCATTCCTGCTTGTTCCTGGAGATAGCACAGTTACTTACCTTTAACAGGTGATCTCTGGGAACAGCAGGAATAAGTCTTCACAACCCACCCACCTCCCCTGGGAGTTGTATCTCTCTATCTTTCCCTCTCTCTCTCTTTGTCTCAGCTTTAAAACCTAACTGAGGAGAGACAGTTGGGAAAGGCGGGAAGGCAGCACGCAGGCGCTGTGTGGGATGCTCCCAAAAGCTTTCTGATTGGACGCTGGGGAGCGTTCCCGTGCGGGCTCCGTCGGTACCGACGATACCCATATGTGAAGACTTATTCCTTGTGTTCCCAGAGATCACCTGTTACAGGTAAGTAACTGTGCTTTCTCCGGGAACAAGCAGGAAGTCAGTCCTCACATACGGGTGACGTCGGCAACGAAAAAGCCCTCGTGGAAGCATCCCACCAACTTTCAAAGAATGTCTTTGGGAGATGCCACCACACATGCGTGGTCCCCTTCCCGCCCAAGGGTGCCATCTTGCTCAGTCTCCTTTTTTCCACGGAACCCTTCAGAGGCTCATCTTGCTTGTCCCCGGAAAAAGTTGATTTTTTTCTCTCTGAGTTTCATACTCCGGTATCGCACCGTTACTCTTCCTGCCACCCGACCTTGTTTCCTCGGCGTCTAGTTCGGGTTTATTTTGTAGTTTTTGTTCTTTGGCGTCTTTGCGCCTTTTTTTCCAACTGGCAGCCCAGTTGGTCTTCGACCTCGCAGGGGTACTTTTTTTCTCCTATGACTACGAATGGATTTAAGAAGTGTGATCCGTGCTCAAAAATTATGTCCTTCACTGACACACACGACTGCTGTCTCCGCTGCCTCAGCCAGACAGTGACCCAGCAGCATGTGATCTTTGCAAGAGTATGTCAGGAGCCACCAGCAGCAGCACGATGTTTTTCTCCGATGCCTCCGAAGGCCAGGGCCTCGTCTGAAGCCTCGACGCCTTGGGCAGACCCTTCCGAGCCCGAGCCTTGCCGCGGGCCTTCAGAAAGGGGGTCTTCCTTAAGAGAACCCAGGAAGAAGAAAAAAACCCTCGAAGGCAGCGTCCTTGGATGGATCAGACTGACCGGGTACCCCCCCCCCCCCCCGAGCCAGGACACACAGTCCGAGACGCTTCTCCTGGGCTTCAGAGAGAGAGCGGCCTGCAAAGGTTCCCCAGAAGGATTTGACCTTGGACCAGCCTCTGTCCCCAGACACCATCCTCATCTAGGATTCCCCTTCAGGGGGGCCAGCACAGGGCCTGAGTCCTTCAGTGCCCGCGCCAAAGGCTGCAGAACCTTCTGGTCTGGAATCCAGAATGGCGGCCCTGGACCACAGATTGTCTGCCTTCATGGACCAGCACCGAGCACTGTTGTCCGGCACGACCGGTTCCTGTGCCCCGACTATTGGGCCTTCGACGTCGAAGAAATCCCCAGTCGATTCTCGGCCAAGGTCTCGATTCAACTCCTGCTCAACGGGACTGCGATCATCCCTGGCCAGTATGCCGGGCACTGGCCAAAGAGCTTCGGGCCCCCTAAGGCCTGCGGAGCAGCCCTCCTATGAGTCCTCGATGGATTACTCCGAATGGGAGACGGTGGATGAAGTCTCCTGATACCCATTGCCACTGCAGCCTGCCATCCGACTCTCCCATCTCAGAGCCTTGACAACGGTCCTCATCCAAGGATATGGGCTTCCTTGATTTTGTCAAGGACATGTCTAAGGCCTTGGCATTCCCCACGGAGTCAGAGGAGGATCCTCGGTCGGATGAGTTGGAAATCCTCCAGTACGAGGCCCCTCCAAGGAGAATCGCTCACTGTGCCCATCCCTCCCATCTTGGAATGGCAGATGCTCCAAATGTGGGAGACAGCGGCATTGGTGCCGGTGGTGAGCAAGTGGCTCGACTCGATGCATCAAGTCCACCGGAGCCCAGGCTTCCCGAAATCGCAACTGCCGCATAACTCCATCGTGGTGGAGTTGGCCATGCGTCGGCTGAAGAGCCAGAAGACGCACTCCTCTGTGCCCCTGACAAGGAGGGCCTGCACCTTGGACGCTCTCAGAAGAACGTGTTACCAGTGCCCGATGCTGATCAGTCCAATCCAGGCAGCTGCACATGGGTATGTACCTGAGAGACCTGGCAAAGGAACTCGCCGGTTCTCAGCTGGTTTCTCCAAGGAACCTGGCCAAGGCTGTCCGTGAGTGCTCCAAGTTTATGTCTTGGGCAGCCTATGACAGGTTCGAGTCAGCGGCTCGAATAGCAGCTGTGGGCATCGGTGCACGACACCAAGTATGGCTACAGTCATCTGACCTCGAGCAGTGGGTTCAGGACAAATTGGTCGATGTCCCATGCCAAAGAGAGAACCTCTTTGGCAAACCCATGACTGAAAAGGCTACCGAACTGGAGACAGAGTTCATGACGAGGACCAGGCTCTCGAAAAAGACTGCTGCCCCTCCCCGACAGTAGGGCTCGGGTAAAAAGCCCTTCTACCCGAGGAAAGGGCCTACTTTCAGAAACTACCCATCTTTTCAGGCCTCCCCAGCTCCCCAACAGGGTTGGCAGGCCAAGGGACATGGGCATGGCCCCCATAAGCAGAAGATTCCCAAACCCCAGGCACAGACTCCGGTTTAGCCAGGGGGGAGTTTTTGTCTTCTTGGGCATAGCCTCTCTACCCTAAGGAGGTTAGTAGCCCACAGGGGGATTTCTGGTCTACTATGCCCAGAGGTGGTTGACCATCACTACCGATTCCTGGGCACTCTGGGAGGTCAGAGAGGGTTACCTCCTCCACCTAACACAGACATCTCCTCCTTACTTCCTGGGAGAGCCCCTCTGATCTTCCCTCCACCGGGACCTTCTACTGAAGAAGTTCACAGCTCCTCTCGAGGACAAAGCGGTGGAAACACTGCCCCACCATCTCAAGGGCAAGGGATTCTACTCCAGGTACTTCCTCGTCCCAAAGAGAACAGGGGGCCTAAGGCCCATCCTTGACCTACGCAACCTCAAGAAAATCCTGGTGAGGGAGAGGTTTAAGATGCTCTCTCTTGGAACGTTGCTGCCCTACCTCCAGCAGGGAGATTGGCTATGCTCCTTAGTCCTCAAGGATGCCTATACCCACATCCTCATCCTCCTCAACCACAGGCAGTACCTGCGGTTCACAGTGGGGAGCAGGCACTATCGTACAGGGTGCCCTTTCGGCCTGGCTTCCGCCCAAGGGTCTTCACAAAATGCTTGGCAGTCGTGGCCACCTTCCTCCATCTCCAGGGGGTCTTTGTCTTCCCCTACCTGTATGACTGGCTCATAAAGGGAGGCATGGCCTCAGAGGTGCAGCAGGCCACTGCATGCACCATCCAGATTCTGCAACATTTGGGCTTTGTTATAAACTACCCCAAGTCTCACCTTCTCCCGACTCAATGTCTGGAGTTCATTGGGGCAAAGCTGGACACCCTCCAGTCAAAGGTCTTCCTGTCCAGGGACTGGGCAACCATCTCAGGACTCTGGCACGGGGCGTACAGCACTGTCCCTCTGTGCCCGCTCGGTTTCTCCTTCGCTTTCACGGACACATGGCCTCCATGGGCCACGTTGCCCCAGGTGCTCGCCTCCACATAAGACCGGCGCATTGGTGTATCTTGGACCAGTGGACTCAAGCCACAGGGTGCCTCCGAGACAGAATCTCGGTAATCCGTCAACTGGTGGACTCTCTGGTTTGGTGGCAGTCTCTCCTGTATCTCGAAGAAGGCATGCCTTTTCAGGCCCCGAGCCCCTCCAGAGTCCTCACCAATGACGCCTCCATGCTCGGCTTGGGAGCCCACTGCGAGCAGCTCCGCACCCAGGGCAGCTGGTCACCAGATGAGAGCACCCAGCAGATCAACATCCTGGAGCTGCGGGTGATATACTTTGCCCTGTGAGCTTTTTGTCACCGCCTGCGTCACCAGCTGGTGCTGGTCCAGACGGACAACCAGGTGGCGATTTTCTATGTCAACAAACAGGGGGCACGGGGTCTCTTGCCTTCTGTCAGGAGGCAGTGGTCCTCTGCTTGTACGCAGTCCAACAGGTATCCTCCTGCGGGCAGTATACCTACCAGGCCAGAACAACCTACTGGCTGACAAGCTAAGCAGAATCCTCCGGCCTCATGAGTGGCAGCTGGACCCCAGGATGGCCAGTTGGCTCTTACAGATCTGTGGAAAGCCCATGATGGACTGGTTCATCAGCCCAGACAACTTCCCGTTGCCCCGCTTCAGTTCCTGGCAGGCCCACCCCTCCAGGATAGCGGCGGACACATTCCTTGTATCATAGAAACATGATGACAGAAAAAGACCACATGGCCTATCTAGTCATGGTCAGAGGGCCTCATGTATGCCTTCCCTCTCACGCTGCTGATTGCCAAAACTATGTTCAGGACTCTCCACGACAGGGCCTTGCTCATCCTAATAGCCCCTCGGTGGCCCAGGCAAACTTGATTCCCACTGCTCCTTGGCTTAACAGTGGAAACCCCCATTCCATTGGGGATCTCTCTGGGACTCCTGTCTCAGGAAAGGGACTCTCTCCTGCACCCCAACCTGAGGTCCCTGTGGCTGACAGCGTGGCTGCTGAAAGGGTGACCCTAGCCCCTTTCAACCTCTCGGGCAAGGTAGAGGAGATCTTGCTGGCCTCTCAGAAGGCCTCCACTAGGAAAGCTTCTACCCTCAAATGGCACAGGTTTTCGGCCTGGTGTGCCGAACACGGGGCTGACCTGTTCTCCTGCCTGGTTGGGCTGGTATTACAGTACCTACTCCACCTCTCGCAATCTGGGCTCAAGTCTAACTCTGTCCGGGTGCACCTTAGTTCCCTGGTGGCACACCACCGGGTGGATGACAAGCCCCTCTCGGTCCAGCCGTTGGTGATCTGTGTTCTTAGGGGCCTGTTCTTATCGAAGACCCTGGTTTGCCCTCCGGCAAGTGAATGGGTCCTCAGTGTGATGATGGGGCAGCTCACTCTCCCACCCTTTGAGCCTCTGGCTACTTGCCACCTCTGCTAGCTTTATTGGAAGGTGGCTTTCCTGGTTGCACTCGCACAGAGATATGGTGGAAGGAGGACAACCAGTGGGACACTGTGATACCTGGGTACAAACTATATCGTAATGATACAGCTGATCAAATTGGTGGAGGGGTTGCTCTCTATGTTAGAAAGGGCATTGAGTCAGCAAGGATTAAAGTTTTGCAGGAAACAAAATCTGCTGTAGAATCTATATGGATTGAAATTCCATGTAAAAGGGGGAAGGCAATGGCAGTGGGGGTGTACTATTGAGCGCCTTGCCAGAATGACCAAATGGATGAGGAAATGCTCAAAGAAATCAAGAAAGCTAACAAAAGTTACAGTGCAGTAATAATAATGGGTGATTTCAACTACCCCGGTATCGACTGGGTCAGTGTCACTTCAGGACATGCTAGGGAGATAAAGTTCCTAGAAGAAATAAATGACTGCTTCTTGGAGCAGCTGGTTCGTGAACCGACCAGAGGGGAAGCCATATTAGACCTAGTCCTTAGTGGAACACCAGATCTAGTGCAAGAGATAAGGGTGTTGGCGCCACTTGGCAATAGTGATCATAGCATGATCGCCTTTGATTTAATTAGTGGAGGAGGGATAGTAAGGAAATCCACAGTACTACCTTTTAACTTTGGAAAGGGAGACTATGATAAAATGAGGAAAACAGTTAAGAAAAAGCTAAAAGGAGCAGTTGCAAAGGTTAAGGATGTACATCAGGCTTGGCTGTTGTTGAAAAATACTATCTTGGAAGCCCAGACCAGCTGTATTCCACGCTTTAAGAAAAGTGGAAGGAAGTCCAAAAAACGGCCAGCATGGTTTAAAGGTGAGGTCAGAGAGGCGGCTGTTGCCAAAAAAGCATATTTCAGGAAATGGAAAAAACAGCCAAACGATGAAACCTGGAAACAGCACAAGCACTGGCAAGTCAAATGCAAGGCATTGATAAGGCAGGCAAAGGGAGAATTTGAGAAGAAGCTTGCTGTGGAAGCAAAAACGCGAAGTAAAGATCTTTTCAAGTACATTTGTAGCAAAAAACCTGTGAGAGAGTCAGTTGGTCCATTAGATGATAAAGGGGTTAAAGGAGCACTAAGAGGCGACAAGGCGATAGCGGAGAGATTGAATGAATTCTTTGCTTCAGTCTTTACTGAGGAAGATGTAGGGATGTTACCCATGACTGAAGTGGTATTTAAAGGTGCGGAAGAATTGAAGGAAATAACGATACATCGGGAAGATGTAGTACAACTATTAGATAAACTGAAGAGTAGCAAATCACCTGGGCCGGATGGTATACATCCAAGGGTGTTGAAAGAACTGAAATATGAGATTGCAGACCTGCTATTAGTAATCTGTGAACTATCATTAAAATCATCTCTAATACCTGAAGATTGGAGGATCGCCAGTGTAACACCAATTTTTAAAAAGGGTTCCAGGGGTGATCCGGGAAACTACAGACTGGTAAGCCTGACATCAGTACCTGGAAATACGGTAGAAACCATAGTCATGACCTAATGGGAGACAGCCAACATGTCTTTAGACAAGGAACATAAGAACATAAGAACATAAGATATGCCATACTGGGTCAGACCAAGGTCCATCAAGCCCAGTATTCTGTTTCCAACAGTGGCATATCTAGGTCATATGTACCTAGCAATTTCCCCAAGAGACACAAGTTCCACAATGCTTGTACTGGGTCAAACATTGATATCTTCGGTCACTTCCTAATAATGGTTTATGGACCTTTCCTCCAGGAACTTGTCCAAACCTTTTTTAAACCCACAGCCTTTACTACATCCTCCGGTAACAAATTCCAGAGTTTGATTATACGTTGAGTGAAAAAATATTTTCTTTTATTAGTCTTAAATAGTTTACCTTGTAGCTTCATTGCATGTCCCCGTGTCTTTCTATATTCTAATAAGGTAAACAATCGATCTACGTTTACCCGTTCCACTCCGTTCATGAATTTATAGACTTCTATCATATCTCCCCTCAGCCAGATTAAAGAGCCCTAACCTTTTTAGCCTTTCTTCATAGGAGTATCCTTCCATCCCCTTTACCATTTTGGTGGCTCTTCTCTGAACCTTTTCTAAAATCGCTATATCCTTTTTAAGATACGGCGACCAGAATTGCACACAATATTCAAGGTGCGGTCTCACCATGGAACGATATAGGGGCATTATAGTATCTTTTGTTTTATTTTCCATTCCTTTTCTTATCATACCTAGCATTCTATTTGCTCTCTTGGCCGCTGCTGCACACTGGGCCGAGGGTTTTAACATGGTATCCACAATGACGCCTAAATCTTTTTCCTGGGTGGTGGTTCCTATTGTGGAACCTTGCATCGTGTAACCATAGTTTGGGTTGTTCTTCCCTAGGTGCATAACCTTGCACTTGTCCACATTAAATTTCATCTGCCATTTTGATGCCCAGTCTTCCAGTTTATCAAGATCCTCTTGCAATTTTTCACAATCCTCTTGGGTTTTAACAACTTTAAATAGTTTTGTGTCATCTGCAAATTTGATAACCTCACTCGTTATTCCACTTTCCAGGTCATTTATGAATATGTCAAAAAGCAGCGGACCCAGCACAGATCCCTGGGGTACACCACTATTCACCTTTCTCCATTGGGAAAATTGGCCATTTAGCCCTACCCTCTGCTTTCTATCTTTTAACCAGTTCCTGATCCACAATAGTACACTGCCTCCTATCCCATGACTCTTTAGTTTTGCCAAAAGTCTCTGATGAGGGACCTTGTCAAAGGCTTTCTGAAAGTCCAGATACACAATATCAACCGACTCACCTTTGTCCACCTGTTTATTCACTCCTTCAAAAAAACATAACAGATTAGTAAGACAAGATCTTCCTTGTCTAAAGCCATGTTGGCTGTCTCCCATTAGGTTGTGACTATCTACATGCTGAGTAATTTTATTCTTTATGATGGTTTCTACCATTTTTCATGGTACTGACGTCAGGCTCACTGGTCTGTAGTTTCCCGGATCACCCCTGGAACCCTTTTTAAAAATTGGTGTTAAATTGGCGATCCTCCAATCTTCAGGTATTAGAGATGATTTTAATGATAGTTCACAGATTACTAATAGCAGGTCTGCAATCTCATATTTCAGTTCTTTCAACACCCTTGGATGTATACCATCTGGCCCAGGTGATTTGCTACTCTTCAGTTTATCTAATAGTTGTAAGACATCTTCCCGATGTATCGATATTTCCTTCAATTCTTCCGCACCTTTAAATACCACTTCAATCATGGCTAAAAATCCCTACATCTTCCTCAGTAAAGACCGAAGCAAACAATTCATTCAGTCTCTCCGCTATCGCCTTGTCGCCTCTTAGTGCTACTTTAACCCTTTTATCATCTAATGGACCAACTTTAAAACATGCTGGCAGTTTTTTGGACTTCCTTCCACTTTTCTTAAAGCGTGGAATACAGCTGGTCTGGGCTTCCAAGATAGTATTTTTCAACAACACCCAAGCTTGATGTACGTCTTTAACCTTTGCAACTGCTCCTTTTAGTTTTTTCTTAACTGTTTTCCTCATTTTATCATAATCTCCCTTTTGAAAGTTAAAAGGTAGTACTGTGGATTTCCTTACTATCCCTCCTCCACTAATTAAATCAAAGGCGATCATGCTATGATCGCTATTGCCAAGTGGCCCCAACACCCTTATCTCTTGCACTAGATCTGGTGTTTCACTAAGGACTAGGTCTAATATGGCTTCACCTCTGGTCGGTTCATGAACCAGCTGCTCCAAGAAGCAGTCATTTATTTCATCTAGGAACTTTATCTCCCTAGCATGTCCTGACGTGACACTGACCCAGTCGATACCGGGGTAATTGAAATCACCCATTATTATTACTGCGCTGTAACTTTTGTTAGCTTCCTTGATTTCTTTGAGCATTTCATCATCCATTTGGTCATTGTGGCCAGGTGCTCGATAGTACACCCCACTGCCATTGCCTTCCCCCTTTTATATGGAATTTCAATCCATATAGATTCTACAGCAGATTTTGTTTCCTGCAAAACTTTAATCCTTTCTGAGTCAATGCCCTCTTTAACATAGAGCGCAACCCCTCCACCAATTTGATCAGCTCTATCATTACGATATAGTTTGTACCCAGGTATCACAGTGTCCCACTGGTTGTCCTCCTTCCACCATGTCTCTGATATTCCAATCATATCTAACCTTTCATTTAGTGCTATATATTCTAACTCTCCCATCTTATTCTTTAGACTTCTAGCATTTGCATACAAGCATTTTAGAGAATGTATTTTATTCATGTTAATTTGGCTATTGTTAGACATGGGTAAATTGGGATCTTTAAGCTCTGTCTGCTCCATACTTGAGGTCATTTGGGCTACTTTACTCTTTTGTGGAACCTCTCTGCTTTTGGTAGTATCCTTCAAGGATACATTCTTCCGAACCATCCGCTCTTGGGCGACTGTCGGCTTTCCCCTAATATCTAGTTTAAAAGCTGCTCTATCTCCTTTTTAAAGGTTAATGCCAGCAGCCTGGTTCCATCCCGGTTAAGGTGAAGCCCATCCCTTCGGAAGAGCCCCTCCTTTCCCCAGAATGTTCCCCAGTTCCTAACAAATCCAAAACCCTCATCTCTGCACCATTGTCTCATCCACGCATTGAGACTCCGGAGCTCTGCCTGCCTTTTGGGTCCTGCGCGTGGAACAGGAAGCATTTCGGAGAATGCTACCATGGAAGTTCTGGATTTCAACTTCCTATCTAAAAGCCTAAATATTGCCTCCAGAACCTCCCTACCACATTTTCCTATGTCATTGGTACCGACATGTACCAAGACAGCAGACTCCTCCCCAGCACTATCTAAGACCTTATCTAGGTGGCGCGTGAGGTCCGCTACCTTCGCACCAGGCAGGCATGTTACCAGGCGATCCTCACGTCCACCAGCCACCCAGCTATCTACATGCCTAATCGAATCACCAACTATAACGGCTGTCCTAACCCTGCCCTGGAGAAATGTCCTCGGTGCGAGAGGGTTTTACATCACCTGGAGGACAGGTCCTAGTTACAGGATCACTTCCTGCCACACCAGGAAGCTCTTGTCTTACTAATCTGTTATGTTTTTTTGAAGGAGTGAATAATCAGGTGGACAATGGTGAGTCGGTTGATATTGTGTATCTGGACTTTCAGAAAGCCTTTGACAAGGTCCCTCATCAGAGACTTTTGGCAAAACTAAAGTCATGGGATAGGAGGCAGTGTACTATTGTGGATCAGGAACTGGTTAAAAGATAGAAAGCAGAGAGTAGGGCTAAATGGCCAATTTTCCCAATGGAGAAAGGTGAATAGTGGTGTACCCCAGGGATCTGTGCTGGGTCCGCAGCTTTTTGACATATTCATAGATGACCTGGAAAGTGGAGTAACGAGTGATGTTGTCAAATTTGCAGATAACACAAAACTATTTAAAGTTGTTAAAACCCAAGAGGATTGTGGAAAATTGCAAGAGGATCTTGATAAATTGGAAGACTGGGCATCAAAATGGCAGATGAAATTTAATGTGGACAAGTGCAAGGTTATGCACCTAGAGAAGAACAACCCAAACTATGGTTACACGATGCAAGGTTCCACATTAGGAACCACCACCCAGGAAAAAGATTTAGGCGTCATTGTGGATACCATGTTAAAACCTTGCTAGGTATGATAAGGAAAGGAATGGAAAATAAAACAAAAGATATTATAATACCTTTATATCGTTCCATGGTGAGACCGCACCTTGAATATTGTGTGCAATTCTGGTCGCCGTATCTTAAAAAGGATATAGCTATTTTAGAAAAGGTTCAGAGAAGAGCCACCAAAATGGTAAAGGGGATGGAAGGATACTCCTATGAAGAAAGGCTAAAAAGGTTAGGGCTCTTTAACCTGGAAAAGAGATGGCTGAGGGGAGATATGATAGAAGTCTATAAATTAATGAACGGAGTGGAACGGGTAAACGTAGATCGATTGTTTACCTTATCAGAATATAGAAAGACTAGGGGACATGCAATGAAGCTACAGGGTAAACTATTTAAGACTAATAAAAGAAAATATTTTTTCACTCGTGTAATCAATTCTGGAATTTGTTACCGGAGGATGTAGTAAAGGCTGTTAGTGTAGCTGGGTTTAAAAAAGGTTTGGACAAGTTCCTGGAGGAAAGGTCCATAAACCGTTATTAAGAAGCGACCCAGGATATCAATGCTTGAAGCAATACAAGCATTGTGGAACCTGTATCCCTTGGGGAAACTGCTAGGTACGTATGACCTAGATTGGCCACTGTTGGAAACCGAATACTGGGCTTGATGGACCTTGGTCTGACCCAGTATGGCATATCTTATGTTCTTTTGTTCTCTGCTTGTAAAGTTATCGCGCTTCAGGCCTTAATGGTGGAGGCGTCTTATACCAGGTTTTACAAGAACAGAGTGGTGCTTCACATGCACCCCAAGTTTCTCCCGAAGGTAGTATCATCCTTCCATTTCAACCAGGAAGTAGTACTCCCTACCTTCTTTTTGAGACCTCACTCTATTAGGGCAGAGACAGTCACTGGACTGTAAGAGGGCTTTATCCTTCTATATCCAATGCACTCAGTGCCACCGCAAGGCAACTCAGCTTTTTGTCTCCTACGATCCCAGTAGGCTGGGAGTGGCGGTGACAAACATACGGTGTCCACCTGGCAGGGCTCCCACTGGAAGGTCGTGTGAAGACCATGGCGGTCTTGGTGACAAACGTGCGCACTGTTCCAATGGTGGACATCTGCCGGGCCGCCACCTGGTCTTCCGTTCATACCTTTGCAGCCCATTACTGCCTGGAAAGAGTCCTGATGGGACAGTGCCTTCTGCCAGGCTGTGCTCCGTAACCTTTTTGCGGTTTAGGCAACTCCTACCCTCCAACCCTTCTGTGTTCAGGCTACCGGAGTGCATGTATCATTGGACACAAGTGCTACTGTGGTCTGTGATTATGGACTTAATTGTTGCTGCTCGCGGCTCCTTGTGAGGGAGTCCATGTTTTTGCTATGGGTTTTTCGGTAGCCTTTAACTGGGGAGTCCCATATTTGAGGACTGACTTCCTGCTTGTTCCCAGAAAAAGCATCCTTACTGACCTGTAGCAGGTGTTCTCCAGGGACAGCAGGAATCAGTCCTCACAACCCTCCCTCCTCCCCTTGGAGTTGGTTCCTTATCTTTTATGTTTGCCATCTTTTAGCTATGTCATCTGATAGAGCAAGATGGCACCCTTGGGCGGGAAGGGGACCAGGCATGCGTGGTGGCATCTCCCAAAGGCTTTCTTTGAAAGCTGGGGGTATGCTTCCGCGTGGGCTGCATCATTGCCGACGTCGCCCATATGTGGAACTGATTCCTGCTGTCTCCGGAGAACACCTGTTGTAGGTGAGTAACTACACTTTGTAGTCTTCCTCATTTTACCATATGTTTATCTGTTCTCCTTTTTATCATTTTTATTAGTATAATGGATGATCCCCCTTCTTGCGATTATATAGTCTGTTATTCAGTTATATTTATTTATTTTATTTAGCAGGTTTTATATACTGCTTTATCATTTCAATCAAAGTGGTTTACATTGAAACTTACATAAGAACATAAGATATGCCATACTGGGTCAGACCAAGGTCCATCGAGCCCAGCATTCTGTTTCCAACAGTGGCCAATCTAGGTCATACGTACCTAGCAGTTTCCCCAACTTTCCCCAACTTCCCTTAAACTTGGTAATGAACATTAAACAGGAACATTGATAACTTGGATTTTTCTGAGGCAATGGAGGGTTAAGTGACTTGCCCAAAGTTACAAGGAGTGCCAGTGGGAATCAAACCCTGGTCTCTGGGCTCCCAAGCAAGTGTTCTTAACCATTAGGCTACTCTTCCACTCCATCAATATAATCAATATATGGATTTAAAATATCATTTATCTTTGTACAATGTGTGTGTGTACATGTATACATGTCATTTTATATCCTCCATTCATTTGATTTGAAAAACTAGTAGACATAGGGAGTTATATCTATATCTATATATATAGATATAGATATATTGATATAGATATAGAGGTATATATGGGACTTTTAGATGTCTAGCATTCCCCTCTGGTTGAGTGTGTTCTTCACTAATACACATATTAATGTAATGGATTGGTATTACCTTTTGGATGTCTAATTCCCCATCTCCAGGAACAAGCAGGAATGTAGTCTTCACATATGGGCATCGTCGGCACAGATGGAGCCTGCGCAGAAATGCTCCCCAGCGTCCAATTAGAAAGCCTTTGGGAGTATTCCACAGCGCCTGCGTGCTGCCCTCCCACCTTTCCCAACTGCTTTTCTCCAGTTCTTCGTTTTCCACGGAGCCAGCAGGTTGTCGTTCCTGTCACCGCAGAACATTTTTTCTTATTCTCCTTCTTTTTTGTGGTCGCATCTGCCTTCGATGCTATATCGGTACCACCGGTCCTTTTTAAAAAAAAATATATATATAATCTTTTTTTTCCAAATTTTTCTTCCTCAGGTGCACGCGCCATTTTGGGCCTTAGGCCCAAAATTTCCTCTATTATGAAAAAACCCGCTTCGGGTTTCAAGAAGTGCACCAAATGTGGCGGTACCATCTCCGTCACTGACACCCATGAGTGGTGTCTTAAATGTTTAGATCCTGACCACTCCATTTCGGAGTGTATGGCCTGTGCCATGATGTCCAAGAGGGGTCAACAAAACCGAGCTGCTAAGCTCAGCACCCTTTTTCCCTCCGATGCAGCCTCTGTGGCATCAACGTCTTCCAGGGCTTCGTCTTCCTCCCATGGATCTCAGGTAACTAAACATAAGTCTGGCCGGTCCTCAAAGGGTAGATCTCCTTCCAAGCATCGAGATGCCTCTGGCATTGCCCTTGAGGGTTCTGTACCGGCAAAATTGCCCCGGCGTGAGGCTTCGGCTTCCAAAGCATTATCGGGGCTCCAGGATGTTTTCGAGGCCTCAACCTCAGCAGAACTACTGGTGCCATGCTCTGGGGTACCGGCTGCTTTCTCCGGTACCGATACCCAGGCATCGACAGCGTCGATAGACCAGAGGTTCCTGGCTATTGAACGCAGTCTGGCGGCAATCCTTGCGGCATCGACACCCTCGGAACCGCGTCAGACAGTTCAACCGGTACCAGCACCGACTCCGGCACCGTTATCAGTACCAGTACCGACAGCATCGACATCGGTGTCTGCATTGCCGGCACCCAGTCATGCTATGCCTTCCGGTACCGATACACCAGTACCAATTCCCCCCCCCCCCCCCCGGCACCGACTTCGGTCGGTACGGGTATCGTGCTCTACAAGAGCATCCAGACAGAAGGTACTTTGAATCCTCGGAGGAGTCTGAGGATTCTGACAGCTCCGTTGGTACTGGAGTACTTCTCCCGGAGGAGCCTTCCTCTCCTAAACGCAGTATGTCTCCTCCAGAAGATATCTCCTTTCAGGATTTTATCAGGGAGGTGGCTCGAGGTCTGTCCATTACTGTGGCTCCTGAAACAGAGCCCAGGGCAAAGGATTTGGAGATTCTACAATATCCCAAGGCTCCTAAGGAGGCAGCTACTTTGCCTATCCATGAGATCTTACATGATCTCATGTTGAGAATGTGGGAAACACCTCTTACCACCTCTCCTCACTCTCGTAGACTGGATACTATGTATCGAGTACCTCCGTGTCCTGGCTTCCAGAAAACTCAGCTTCCTCACCACTCTATTGTAGTGGAATCAGCTATGAGAAGGATCAGAAGTGCAAAGAGGCATGCCTCTAATCCTCCAGGACGTGAGTGTCGAACTTTGGATGCCTTTGGACGTCGTACTTTCCAGGCTTCCATGCTTTCTGCCAGGATCAGTTCCTATATTTTATATATGGGAATGTTCCTTAAGGAAGTCACAGGAGATTTAGAGGTTTTGAGCCCTCTTCTTCCTGATGATAAGAGGCAGGATATTCTCACACTGGTTAAACATGCCCAGGATGTTTCTAAGTATCTCCAGGAACAAACAGAAATGAGTCTTCACATATGGGTACATCGGTACCGACGGAGTCCGCGCGGGAACGCTTCCCAGCGTCCAATCAGAAAGCTTTTGGAAGCATCCCAACACGCCTGCGTGCTGCCTTCCCGCCTTCCCAACTGCCTCTCCTCAGTTTTCGTTTTTCCACGGAGCCGGCAGGACGTCGTCCTGTCACCGCAGAAAATTCTTCATTTATTTTTTAGTTTTCTTGTGGTCGCGACTGCCTTCCCCGACGCCACCGGTACCGCCGGTATTTTTCTTATTTTCTTTTAAAATTTTTCCTTAAGGAATATAAAATTTCTTTCTTAGTGTTCACGGTTCTTAGGCCTTCTCCATTTTTCCTCATGGAACCGCCAGCCTTTTTTCCCAGGAAATGCACAAACTGTGGCGATACAACTTTATTTTTAGACACTCACAATTGGTGTCTAACCTGTTTGGGTCCTGACCATTGTCCTCCGGAGCCTTCGGGCACCAGTGCTGTGAGAAGCAGTTCTCAACATCGAGTTCCCCTCGACATGCGGTCCCCTTCCAACTTCAGGGCACCGACTATATCTTCTTCTACACAGGATCAGGTAACCCAAAAACAGTCTGTTAAGACTAGCCAGTCCTCGAGCGGCAGTTCTCATGCACAGCATAGAGATGCCTCCGGCCTTGCCCTCGAGAATCCACTGGTTTCAAAACCCCGGTGGGAGTCTTCGGCCTCCAAAGCCTATGTGGGGTTTCAGGTTGTTCCTGAGGTTCATCCCTCATAGAACATACCTGAGCCATGTCCGGTGGTAGCATCCGCTTCGAGCGGTACCGATACCCCGGCATCGGCACCGGTGTTGGATGAAATATTCCTCACCGAGTATCGTCGTCTGGCGTCTCCGGTACCTACGGGGCCGGTGGATACGCTTCAGATCGATTCTACAGTATCGATATCGACACCGATACGAGTTCCGACGTCGGTACCCTCCAGACGTGCATCGATAGACTCGCTTCCTTTGATGCAGAGTCTAGAATCGATCTCCAGTCTGGAGGACTGGGTACCGACTCGCCTTGGTACCGACTCCCGTCGGTACCAGAAGCTCGGTTCCGATACCTCGGATCCGCAACCCTCGGTTCCACCGATACCATTAGAGTTGCCACCGGCTGGTTTTCTTCTTTCAGGCATCAGTTTCGGTACCGACATCGGTACCGACATCCACAGTTCCTTTACAGTCGGTACCTTCTATGCTTCACTCTTCAGGATCGCTTCTCTCGATGCCGAGTTTGGAATCGATTCCAAGCATGGACGACATGTTACCGTCTGTTGCTGGTTCTGTTCTGCAGTACCAGCGACCACTATCTAAGGATCCCATTCTGCACCATTCAGGATCTTCTATTCCTATATACTGGAATAGATCCCTTGGTGCTAAGGCTAGTTCTTCATCAGATCTAGCCTATCCAGGGGGAATTCCCTCCAGGGATCTTTCTTTCCAGACTTTCCTCCTGGATATGGCAAAATCACTTGCCATTCCTATCCCTGGACAAGATCCTACACAAGGGAGTACAGAATACCTCTCTGTCCCTAACGAAGCAAAGGAAAATATAATGCTTCCTTTGCATCATTCTTTGCAGGATCTCCTTCTACGAATGTGGGAATCTCCTTTAAAGGTACCCCCACTTTCTAGAGCAACTGATCTCCTATATCAGGTGCCTCCCTCGCCAGGGTTTCAAAGGACTCAACTTCCTCATCATTCCATTGTAGTGGAATCAGCATTGAGGCGAGTGAAGAGTACTAAAAAGTACTCTTCTTGTCTGCCAGGTCGTGAGTCTAAGACACTAGATGCCTTTGGACGTCAAACCTTCCAGACCACCATGCTTTCAGCAAGGATTCTCTCATATATTTTTTATATGGGTCTATCTCTTGAAGAGATCACAAAGAAATTGCATCTTTTGACTCCTTTTCTTCAGGAGCCCAGATTTCAGACTATTCCTCACTGGTTAGTCATATTCAGAATATCTCTAAGTTCCTTACTCGTGCTACCCTAGACTCCTTTGAGTCTGTTAGCAGGACTTCTGCTATAGCTATAGGGGCACGACGTAGAGCCTGGCTTCAGACCTCAGACTTGGACAAATGGGCACAGGAAAGACTGGGAAATACTCCTTGCACTGGAGAGAATCTCTTCAACAAGGAGTCTTTACTTCAGGTTACTCAGTTCTCCACTGACTTTCCTTTTTCCAGAGGCTGCTCTGCACCTTCTTCTTTCCCAGTAGGTAGGAAATGTCCTACCAAACTTTCAACCCCTAACGGGAGAAGGTTTTACACATCATCTGCCCATCATTCAGATGTCCCTAAACAGGGGAAACATCGTTCTAGTCTGAGCAATCCACAACCCCAACAGGGTCAGCAAACCCAGCAGTTGCAGGGTTTTAAATAGATTATTGCCCCTTGTCTGGGGGGTTGGGATAGCAGTCTGCTTCTTTTTACTTGCAGTATCTGCACTAATTTTATCCTAACCTACTTAGATATCTCTTCATGAGACATCTTTTCTTAAGACTCTTCATGATGATCATGCCCATTCTTAACAGATTTTTCCTCTTCCTCCTGGAGGAGAGGGAGAGGTAACAGCTATTAATAGACAGTTGTTTCCATCTACTGGCATGTATCATCTCACCTGTCGGAGATTTCCTCCATACTGGTCTCCTACAACTCTTTGTAAGAGTGACTCTTTATACGGGTAAGCCCCTATGGTCCTCTACCTCTTCTACCGGGGGATTCTCCCTTTGGAGTTGTCTCCCCCTTGTTACCTTAGGGCAGCTCCTCAGACAGTAGGAAGTCCTACCATATCTGTTGTTTTTTCTTTTTCCCAATCTACAGAGTAGGGGAAAGAAATTCTCTATGCTGCTCTCATACTTGCTGCAGATGCAAAAATTTCTAGTGGTTATGCCACAGGTTTTGTTCACTACACAACCAGGGCTTCCTCTCCACTAGCAATCCTCCTAACCTCAGTACTAAGTCCCAAACAGGTTATTAACCTCGTTGGGAAACCCTGTTTCACAGTTTGGTTAGGTTATCTTCTATTCTTTGCCTTTGTCCTTGGCAGAATAGTTGGTTACCCACTGGTTGTCCACATTCCTCACCAGGGATTGTCCACAGCCAGTTTTTCTTCTAACCAACCTGCAGCATGCTCTTGCTAGAGAGCATCAATATCTTCCCTAGCAGATAACCCCAGATGGTTTAAAAGGGTTTCCCCCAGTCATATTCATGCCTGGCAGGTATTCTACCCTTTCCATCTTATCTTAAATCTCTGTTAAGGCATAAGCCTCAGGCTTTTCATCACGTGAAAGCCTTAAAGAGGGGCCAACTCCCTGGCTTGGCCCATATTGCCTGGGATTTTTCCCATCAAGGATAAATTTTTTTCTGGCAACTAGAGGACATCTAATGCCCATTTTGCCCTCATAGGCGGATCGCTAGGGTATCTTCCTCTAGTAGCCTCCTCTATCCAATCTCCATACCACAACTCTGGAGATATCTGGACTTCTGGTCTGCAGACTAATGTATCCTCTGCCATCTTCAGGTAGGCCATCCTGGTTATTCAACAGCTCAACTTCTACAAAGAATTAAGCCACCCTTTTGTCAAGGACAACCTTCCTCTGACTATAACATTCATAACCAGGAGGAGAGGATTTTTCCTGTTTATCTACTCAAGTAGGTGTCAACCTTTTTGTTGTCAGATAAATCTCCCTCTCTCCCTATAAGGGTGATGGGGATTTTTGAACATCTCTCCATCCATATACCTGGAGACAGGTTTCCGTATGCCGACCTACTCTTCTGGGTATATATATATATAGGTATATCTATCTATCTATCTATATCTATCTGTGTATTCTCTGCCCATATATATATATCTCTTTGGGATATATGCATATATGCCTCTATATGCGTATATATTTCGGTATATATATATATGTATATACATATATATATTTTTAGCCATATGAGATATATTTTTAGATAGATCTGTATCCATCTACTTATCTATCTATCTGATAGGTTCAGATATCCTTACATTCCTATATGATCCTGTCAGATGGGCACTACCCCTATCAATGCTGTTCCGGCATATTTAGGGGACTATACCTATAACCACTTCCTATGGTAATTAATAACCCTTTCCTTTACCTTAACCTTGGGTTTAGGTACTCCTGAAGCTCTCCATGTACCTTCTCTTTCCTAAGTGACCTCATTTAGGAAAGACATTGCTGAGCTTCAGTTACTCTAAAGCTTAGCGCTTCTGAGTCTGTTCTTACTTCCTTATCAGGTACAAGGGTCTCCATACCCTTTCTCCCTATATGGGCTGATCCAACCCCAGTCCAGTCAGGTCAGACTCATTTTTTCTCTTAGACCAAAACAGCTTAAGCTTTAATTCAATAGTACCTTCTGCGTGTCTGCTGAAGCTCTACTTTTATATTACCCCAGGTTTTTTCCCTGGGGCTATTTGTTCTAACCCTGAAGGGTTCTGGACTCCACTTGTTTTTGATCTACTTTGTTACCTCTACTTACAGTGAGGTACCCCTTGAGCATATTCACTGGCTCTTTTATCAGATCCATATGGAGCTCAGTGCTCCTGTGCAGTGCCAACAAGGGAGGTCCAGATCACAATATTTTACTACTAAATGCCCTCGATACAGGGTCTTCCCTTTGAAGCCCTGTTCTAGCCAGCTGTTCTACAGCTCCTTTTCTATATTCAACTCCTGCCCTCCATCCCCAGGATGCCTGAGGTCCTGAGGTATAGCATGGCTTGTTGTAGACTTGCAACTTGCTAGGACTCCCTCCGGGCATATGAGCTGGGGAGTCCCCATATGTGAAGACTCATTCCTGCTTGTTCCTGGAGATAGCACAGTTACCTGTAACAGGTGATCTCTGGGAACAGCAGGAATAAGTCTTCACAACCCACCCTCCTCCCCTAGGAGTTGCTTTTTCTTTATCTCTATTTTTCCCTTCCTTGCTTCGCTCTCTCTCTCTTTGTCTCAGCTGTAAAACTTAACTGAGGAGAGGCAGTTGGGAAGGCAGGAAGGCAGCGCGCAGGCGTGTTGGGATGCTTCCAAAAGCTTTCTGATTGGATGCTGGGAAGCGTTCCCGTGCGGACTCCGTCGGTACCGACGTACCCATATGTGAAGACTTATTCCTGCTGTTCCCAGAGATCACCTGTTACAGGTAAGTAACTGTGCTTTCTCAATCGTGCAGCTTTTGACTGTTTTGAGTGCATAAGCAGAACCTCTGCCATTGCCATAGGTGCATGTAGAATTGCCTGGCTCCAGGCATCCGATTTGGAGCTCTGGGTGCAGGACAAACTGGGCAATATCCCTTGTACAGGTGAGAATCTATTCAGCAAAAATTGGCAAGAGAAAGCCAATGAGTTGGATGCTGACAACTCCACTTTGGATAGATTACACAGGTACACTACCAAAAAACTGCCTCCAGTTTTGCAACTGATTCCTATAGATTTTGGGGTGCTGAATCCAGGAAAAATAGCCAAAATGTTCCATCACGTCACGTTTTCTTGCAAAATTAGATTTCTTACCCATATAAGGAATGTTCACATAATTTCTTTTTAGCCGACTGCAGTTTATTTTCTTGGCCCAAAATAGAGGTTGTAATGGTTAACTAACTAGAAACACTCCATCATGATATTTTAGAGTGTTTTGTATTCATTTTATACATTAACAGGACAATTGGGAGGCGGGGGGCTAAATCCAGTACTCGCGCTGGCGCATGTTCTTTCCTGTTCGCCTCGCCTCGTTCGCTCGCTCAAACACGGTGGTTGCGACATGAACGTTCCTGTCAAATTTCAGTTTCTTGCAAGTTCATTATTACCTTTTGTTTGCTCAGTCGTAATCCAGCTTTATTCCGAAGTGGTTCACTACAGTTGTAGTTTGAAGTGCTGTGTATTTGTGATGGCTCACAGAGCCAGAGGTTGCGTCAACTCTCCGGACAGTTTTTGTTTTATTTGTGGGGAATATACCGTGAAAAAGCGGCAGAGGAACATTTCTGCATTTATTAAAAAAGTATATTTCGCCTATTTCGGTTTGAAATTAGGCGATCAAGACAAACCGTGGGCTCCTCACAAAGTGTGCAAGACATGTGAGGAAGATCTACGCTTATGGATGAAAGGTAAAAAACAAGCATTTCGTTTCGGAATACCTATGATGTGGCGTGAACAAAGAGACCACAGCAGTGACTGCTATTTTTGCTCTTGCATTGTGAAGGGATACAACTTAAAAAATAAGAACGTAATAAGTTACCCCAACCTTCCCTCAGCAATTAGGCCTATGCCTCATAGCAACGAAGTACCTGTGCCTGAACCACCAAAATCTTTGGATCATATTTGTGTGGACGGTTCTGATCATGATGAGACTCATCAGATGGCTTTTCCCGATGAGTCCAGTACTTCCGAGTTTGAAAATGAACCAGATCCGAAACCTGAACTTTTCTCTCAAGCTGAATTGAATGATTTAGTCCGGGATTTAGGACTCCCAAAAGATGCTGCCCAACTGCTAGGTTCTCGGCTTAAACAGAAAAATCTATTGTCACCAGGAACAACTTTTTATTGGTACCGCAACCGCGAGACACAATTTTTGAAGTATTTCAGCAAAGAGGAAGATTTGGTATTTTGCAACGATATATACGGAGTGATGGAAAAGTTTAAACTCAAGTATGATCCTGCTGAATGGCGGCTGTTCATTGATTCGTCAAAAGACAGCATAAAAGGTGTTCTTCTTCATAATGGCAACACATTCGCTTCAGTTCCTATTGCTCACTCTGTTATTCTCCAAAAAAAATACGAGAATTTGGCCCTGATTCTTCAGAAGATTCGTTATGATGAGCATAAGTGGATGATTTGTGGAGACTTTAAAATTCTATCCATGCTATTAGGGCAGCAATCCAGTTTCACCAAATATCCCTGCTTCCTTTGCTTGTGGGATAGCCGGGCCCGCGACCTACACTGGGGTAAAAAAGACTGGCCAATTCGGGAGTATTTGAGACCCGGTGAGAAAAATGTTCTTCATGAGAGCTTGGTACCTCGTGATAAAATTCTATTACCACCTCTCCACATTAAGTTGGGTCTCATTAAGCAATTCATCAAGTCCCTTCCAAAAGATGGTGAGTGCTTTCGGTACCTTTGCTCAAAGTTCCCCCGACTTTCTGAAGCAAAGCTAAAGGAAGGAGTGTTTGTTGGCCCTGATATAAGGAAACTCATTTCAGATGGAGCATTCGCTGAAACGATGTCTGAGAAGGAAAAAGAAGCCTGGGATTCCTTCAAGGATGTTGTTCTCAAATTCTTGGGGAACAGGCGGGATGAGAACTATAAGGATATTGTTGCCAGGATGCTCAATGCCTTCAAAGAACAAGGCTGTAACATGAGCCTGAAAGTCCATTTCTTGCACTCCCATGTGAACTACTTTCCCGAAAACTTGGGGGCGTACAGTGAAGAACAAGGTGAAAGTTTTCACCAGGACATCAAGGACGCAGAGAGAAGGTACCAAGGAAGATGGAACACCACTATGATGGCTGATTTCTGCTGGTTGCTGCTGCGGGAAACCCCAGATGAAAAATACGCCAAGCAGCGCACCAAGAGAAGCATTCGGGGGAAGAAGAAACGGGCCCACCAGGAGATTGATTGACCCAAGAATGACTTTAAAATCTAAACTGTGTTGACAAATATCGTGTTTTTACTAAACTTTGAAATAAAAATTTGCTAGTTATTACCACAGTGTCGGATCTCATTTATTAGAATTTTATTTTCACACCATCGGGTGTTTGTCTTCATGTATTGCAATGGTGCGGTTTGCGTTTTCTATTCTTACATACATACCTGTACAACATTTTTTGCACATTTCTTTGCTTTGCTTTGTGTCTAACCTCGCTCTTATATGCTCAATGTTTGTGCACATGTATGTGGCTGTTTTAAGTGCAGACAATTTTGCTACCATCACAGTGTGTTTTGTTGACATTACTCTATTCTTATGTGCTGCCTTGTTACAATTTTCTTTATTCTTATTTGAATAACTACTAAACAATTAGTATAAAGAATTCATCCAAGAAACTTTTATCTCGATCGCACTCAATCTGAAACGTTCACCTCAAACTGCTAACCCAATGTAGCAAAAAATCTGTACGTGATGGAGCAAATTGGTTACCAGATTTGGATTCAGCGCACCAAAAAACGTAAAAATCAATCGAAACATTAGAGGCAGTTTAAAAAAAATTTTTTTTAGTGTATCTGTGTTATCCAAAGCCACAGCTGATCCTGCAAGGAAGAAATCTTTCAAGAAAGCATTCTTCTCCAAAAAGAAGAGGTTTTATCCCTCTTATTCCCAGCAGGGACATTCTGCAGGTCAACCTGCCCGAAAGAGTCAGCAACCACCTAAACAAAGGAAAGCAAAGACTGCTAAGCCTCAACCGTCTCAGCCTCCACAAGGCCTTTGACATCCATTTAGAGAACTTAGCCTTCCTTAGTCTCAATGGACCAGAGCCTTCCACCATTCCAGGAAGGTTGTGTCACTTTGCCCCCAGATGGGGGCAGATAACAGCAGAACATTGGACTCTCTCCATTATAAAAGAGGGGTACAAGCTTCACTTTCTCTGCATGCCCCCTCCCACAATGGTAAGACAGTTCAATTTTCAGACACCTCTCATCAACCTGTTAGATCAAGAGGTCACTATGCTTCTTGCCCAAGGGGCAATAGAAGAGGTACCCATTTCTCAACAGGGTACAGGGTTTTACTCCCCCTGTTTCCTTATCCCAAAGAAAACAGGGGGACACAGACCTATTTTAGACCTCAGAGAATTGAACAAATTCCTGTTCAAAGGGAAATTCAAGATGATTTCACTGGGAACTCTGCTGCCATACCTTCAGAGTCAGGATTGGCTTTGTTCTCTAGATCTCAAGGATGCGTACACTCATGTTCTCATCCATCCAACACACAGAAAGTTCCTTCGGTTCCTTTTTCAAGGAAAGCACTACCAATACAGGGTGCTTCCTTTTGGCCTGGCCTCAGCACCAAGGGTGTTTACGAAATGCATGGCTGTGGTAGCAGCATTTCTTCGCACTCTAGGAATATTCGTCTTCCCCTACTTAGACGACTGGCTCATTCGAGCCCCATCAGAGTCAGAGGCCAGTTTTTCCCTAGCTTGCATAATGCGTATCCTTCAGTATTTGGGTCTGGTCATAAACATCCCAAAATCCAACCTAACTCTCACTCAGTCTCTAGAGTTCATAGGAGCTTTGCTGGATACCAGAAAAGCAAGGGCCTATCTTCCTCAGATCCGTTGCCTTTGCATGGTGCAGTTAGCTTCTCAAGCAGTGCTAAAGCCTCATCTCACTGCTCGAGAAATGTTACAACTACTAGGCCACATGGCATCTACCGTGCATGTGGTTCCTTATGCTCGCCTCCATATGAGAGCAGCCCAGTGGACTTTATCCACTCAATGGACCCAGGCATCAGGGTGCCTGTCAGACAAAATAGCAAACACAGATCGCCTTATTTTGTCCCTCCAATGGTGGTAGTCCACTCAAAACCTGTTGGTGCGGTCCCCATTTTAACAACCTTTACCCCAGGCAGCTCTCACAACAGATGCTTCACCAATGAGTAGGGGAGCTCATCTGCAAGACCTCTCCACCCAAGGCACTTGGACTCCAGAGGAGACTCATCTACACATCAGTCTCTTAGAGCTCAGAGCAATCTTCCTTGCTCTTCGAGTGTTCCACACCCTGCTCAGCTACAAGACAGTCCTCATTCATACAGACAATCATTTGATTACCCCCCCCCCCCCACCCTTTTCTTGTTGTACCGCTTTGACCCGGTGAAAAGCGGGATATAAATACAGTTAAATAAATAAATAAAATAAGTAGCCATGTTCTACGTGAACAAGCAGGGAGGAACAGGCTCTCTGTTGCTTTGCAACGAAGCTTTGCGACTATGGGCCCTCGCCAGAGAGCATCAGATTCATCTCCTGGCAGTGTATCTTCCAGGCATCCAAAACTCTTGGGCAGACAGACTCAGTCGAGTTCAGCTTCCACACGAATGGTTTCTACATACAGACCAGGTGGCCAAGATTTTTCAAATTTGGGGAACCCCGGACATAGACCTCTTTGCAAGTCCGTTGAATGCCAAACTTCCCCGGTTCTGTTCCAGAATTCCGGCTCAGGGCTCTCAGGCCAGGGATGAAAGGACAAAAATTTATTCTCAAATTCAGATACAGAAAGATTTGCTACATCAGGAGCCATGGGCGAACCCATGGCAACCTCTTTTATCTGTTTATAAAAAAGACCTTTAAAGATAAAGTAATTCTCAGACATGACTAAGGAAGCCAACTGCATAAGAAAAAAGGTAGGTATCCGAACCGGTTTGGGTCTTTTGATTAACACATTTGCTAGCACTTCTAGAGCTGCTTGTTGCGGAATGTTTGTATATAAAGAATTGATGTCCAATGTTAGTAAAATAAGGCCATCATGGTAACCTTGAAAATTGTTTAGAATATTAATGATATGGGTGGAATCTTTAACATAAGAGGGTGCTAAGGAAACAAATGGTCGCAAAAAAACGTCCAGAAATTTAGAGAGCGGTTCGAAAAGTGAGCCATTAGCTGAAACAATCGGTCGGCCTGGAGGATTTTGCATAGATTTATGTATTTTTGGAAGCATGTAAATTGTGGGTATTACAGGATGAATGACAGTGAGAAAGGTGATTTCTTTGTGTGTCAGGTACCCTGCCTCTTTACCAATATATAATAAATCATCCACTTTTCGTTGTAATATACTCGTGGGGTCATCAAAAATCTTTTGATAAAATGTAGTGTCGTTCAGTTGACGAATAACCTCTGCTACATATGCAGTTCTGTCCTGTACTACAATTGCGCCGCCTTTGTCTGCGGGCTTTATTATTATGGCCTGATTAGATTGAAGGCTTTTTAATGCTGATTTTTGTGAAGCTGTAAGATTGTGATATGAATGCTTTTGTTTAGTTTTATATAATGCACTAACTCTGGAAAGGACCATATTTTCATAGGCAGTGATCATGGGATCTGAGATGGACGGAGGTAGCCAAGTGGATGGTTTCTTAACTACAGAAGGCTCTGCGGAGGTAGAGGGTTTTTTTTCGAAATAATCTACGATTTTAAGCTTACGAAAGAACCTGTAGAGTTCCACATGTGTTAAAAATTTATCATGGCGTTTAGTGGGAACAAAGGAAAGACCCTTATTTAAAACCTGGAGTTCCAAGTCTGTTAAACGGTATGTGGACAGATTAATGATTGCATTTACAAGTCCCAATTCAGATGTCTTTTGGACATCATTCCCTGACTGTGCATTCTTTCCCGTGGTGAATACTGTCTTGGTTGTTGATTTCTGTGTCTCGGTGGTCGAGGTGGTGGTGATCTTGAAGAAGCATTTCTTCTGCCTTTTGCCCAAAGGGAATCCATGTGAAAATCCCGCTTGTGAATATGCCTGTGATGGTGTGCAGTGGGAGACCGTGGTTGTGTAGGAAAAAGGGGGGCTGATGCTTCAATGTTGTCCTTTGAATGATGCCGTGACCTTTTGTTGCTTCTTTCTATTTCTGGAGTGACTGATATGGATCTACGTCTCGCTGGTTGTTTGTCCTTAATATTAGTCTTTGATACATATCGGGGTGATCTGGGAGATCTATATGGTCTGGGTGATCTATATGGTCTCCTATATGAAGTACTCCTTTTCCTATCTCTAAGATCAGCCTTATTGTAAGTCCAGTAGTACACAGTATTTTGTTTATAGTCCTCATCATCTCTTTTAAGTTTTTTAATTTTGGACTCTGATTGATTGTCTATAATCTAGATTGTTTTTGTCAAATTTTCTTTTCTCAGATTCGAACTGAGCATCCTTCTTCTTAAGGTTGTCGATTTTCGAATCTATCTGTGGTTTAAGTGTCTCGGCCCTTCGTTTGGAAGTATTAATTAAAAGGATCATCAGATCCAATGAACATTTATTTAAAATTTTTATCCAGTTAGTCATAAAAACATCACATCTTTAAACATACCGGGTGCTTTCTGCACCCTAAGTCCTCTGGGAATAGTTTTCTTTCTACAGTATTCAAGTAAGGAAGCTGCATGTAATTCTTCTCTTACATATTTCTGCGTCAACCAAACCAGTTCTCTCCATTCATCTTCTAAGTCCGGGACCGCTTCCTCTTCAGTGTAGAAGGGGTCCTCGGGGAGCAAACCTTTAAGGTCATCTTCTTTGTAGCTCAAAACCTCTTGCCAAGGAGAGAACATGGCTCCAGGTATAGAGGTGCCAAAAGGGGAGGAGCGTCGCTCTTGCAGATAGAAATCCTCCGATAGAAATTTCAAATAGCTAGCATCATGTCACGTTTACATATTCTTTTGGTTAAACCCTTATTACCTTCCACATGCATTTCGTTAGGTCCAATTCATTTAATTCTTTGTTATGGCATTCATTCTTCTTTTATCAGTATTTATGTATTTTATGACTCGTGCATTGCACTATTATATTTACATTTTTTTAATGTTTGTACATTGTTTATAATATTGATCATTATTTATTATTCTTATATGTATTTATATATTTTATATCTTCATGGATTCATTGATTGTTCTTTCATATATTTTTTAGCTATTGTGTAATAGTCTGACCAAACTGTCTTAATGAGACACCTCAGTTGACACAGCACTGGTAGGTATATTTATATGTCGGAGTTGATTGCTTTAATCATCTTTCATTCAACACAGTTTACACCCTTTTGTGTATTTTAATGTGACCTTTGATTCACTCTACCCCCCCTTTTTCTATTATTCAGGTTATGTATGTATGGTTGTTATTATTATTTTTTTAATTATTTTTTAATTATTCAATAAGATCTTAGTTTTTTATATGTATATTGGTCACTGTTCCTAAACTAAGTGTGCACAGTCCTCACTGTTTGTGCAAATTGGCTCTGCCCTTTGTCTCGGCCCTTCTTATTTCACAGTTGTTCTGAATGTACTTCCATAATTTATTTATTTATTTTTTTCTCTCTTTACTTTGTATTATGCGCATTATTTATTATTATACGGTTTGTTTTTAACATTGTTTAGTTTTAATAATGTTTGTTTATTTTATGTTAGCTATATGTCCCCCGAGGAAGGCGTTTGCCGAAACGCGTAGGGACCATCATCAATAAAGCAGTCTCTTACCTACCTACGTCTCTTGCTCCTTCTGTTCCCTGTTTGTTCTGCAAGAGCGACGCTCCTCCCCTTTTGGCACTACAAATTAGAAAGGAACATCATTCTATATGGGTAGTAGTCACAGTTTCCACAATTTTCAATAAGTTCAAATGCTTATGAAGACAAATAATTAAAGGAAAAAATAAACTTAAACTTAAACCATAAAGAGTAAAAAATAAAAAATATAAATAAAAGATAAAGAATAAAAAGTGTGTGGGGGGGGGGAAGCATAGTTACTCACCTGTAACAGGTGATCTCCGGGAACAGCAGGAATTTAGTCTTCGCATATGGGCATCGTTGGCACCGACGGAGCCTGCGCGGGAACGCTCCCCAGCGTCCAATTAGAAAGCCTTTGGGAGCATCCCACAGTGCCTGCGTACTGCCCTCCCGCCTTTCCCAACTGCCTCTCTCCAGTTGAGTTTAAATCTGAGACAAAGAGAGAGAAAGAGAGAGAGGGAAAGAGAAAGAAATAGATAGATACAACTCCTAGGGGAGGTGGGTGGGTTGTGAAGACTAAATTCCGGCTGTTCCCGGAGATCACCTGTTACAGGTGAGTAACTATGCTATCTCCAGGAACAAGCAGGAATTTAGTCTTCATATATGGGGACTCCCTAGCTTTAGATGCCAGGGAGAGAACCCCAGAAGTTGTGTGTCCCTGTGAAAGGGCTCCACTTCCCCCCATGGATCTCTGGCATCCTACAAGGGATGGTGGGCAGGAGTTGATTAGGTATGGAACAGGTGTTGGAGAACAGCCTGACCAAACAAGGCATCCCGGCAGGAGTCCTTGTCCAAGCAGTAATGGGCTTTGAAGGTATGAATCGAGGCCCAAGTGGCTGCTCGACAGATGTTGTCGATAGACACAGAGTGCAGATGAGCCATTGAAGCTGCCATGGCTCTCACATTGTGAGCTGTGACATGGCCCTCCAGAGGAAGATTCTTACTCTGATAGGCAAACAAAATACACTGTGCAATCCAGTTGGACAGTGTTCTCTTGGAGACTGGAAGTCCCAAATGAGAAGGATCAAAAGCAACAAAGAGTTGAGAGGACTTTCTATGTTGCTGTGTTCTTTGTAAGTAAAAGGCTAAAGCTCTTTTACAGTTCAAAGTATGAAGATTCCTTTCTGCATTTGATGCATGAGGCCTTGGAAAAAACACAGGCAGGTAGACCGCATGGTTTAGATGAAAAGGCGAGACCACCTTTGGCATAAAGTGTGGCTGAGTCCTAAGGACTACCTTGTCATGATGGAACCTTGTATAAGGAGGATCAGCCATTAGTGCCTGCAACTCACTGATGCGACGTGCTGATGTGATTGCAATGAGAAAGATAACTTTCCAGGAAAGGAATTTCAGCGAGGTAGTAGCTAAGGGTTCGAAAGGTGGCTTTATAAGCTGGCTAAGAACCAGGTTTAAGTCCCATGCCACCGGTGGTGGCCTAATGGGAGGCTTAGTTAGAAGAAGGCCTCTCATAAATCTTGCTATAAGAGGATGGGAGGAAATAGGTTGTCCATTTAAAGGCTTGAAGGAAGCTGCAATAGCACTCAAATGGACTCTTACTGAGTTAGTCTTAAGTCCTGCATTGGATAAATGAAGGAGATACTCCAGTAATGATTCCAGAGGTATCGTAAGGGGGCTAAGACCCTTCTGCGAGCACCATATGGTAAACTTTTTCCACTTGAAAACATAAGAGCGTCATGTGGAAGGCTTCCTGGAAGCATACAGGATATCCTTTACTTGCTGAGAAAGGTTAAGATCATGAAGATCTAGGCCTTCAGCAACCAAGCCCTGAGATGCAGAGATTGGCGATTGGAATGCCATAACATTCCATCCTCCTGAGACAGGAGATCTGGAGCAGACCCTGACTCCAGAGACGGAGCTTGAGAGAGATGTAGAAGCAGAGGGTACCACACTTGCCGTGGCCAATGTGGAGCTATGAGAATCATACGGCCTCTGTCTCTCTGAAGCTTGAATAGGGTTTTGGGAATTAGGGGAATGGGTGGAAAGGCATAAAGGAAGTCTTGACCCCAATGAAGGAGGAAACGTTATATTGACGACGTACTTGTTATTTGGGATGGTCCTGAAGATACCTTGCATACCTTCCATACTTGGCTCAACACATTAGATTCCAACCTGCAATTTGAGGGTACATATAGCCTAGAATCCATTCCATATCTTTTGATCAAGAAGTCAGACGAAGGTTTCGTCACTGATTTATACCGGAAATCTACTGATAGAAATACCTTTCTCACATATGACAGTTGTCATAATACTGCCTTTAAACAAAATCTCCCTATCAGTCAATTTCTTAGGATTAAGAGGCTATGTACTAACAATATGGACTTTGAGAAACATGCCACGGATTTATATCGGAGGTTTGAACAACGGGGATACCCCAATAAATGTATTCATAGAGCATACCAAAGAGCACAGGCTACAGATCGCCCCACACTTTTGCAGAATACAATACGCTTACAAACAGATAGGGTCACGTGTCCTCTCACCTTTTCATCATATTCCAAAACTATCACGGATATCTTGAAACAAGAATGGGATCTCATATCTTTTTTACCTACCTTTAAATCAAAACGTTTGATGGTATTATATAAACGGGCGCCTAATTTAAGTCATTTTTTAGTTCCCTCTGCTCTCACTGCTCCTCGTTCCTCTCTCAAAGTTAGAGGTCACTACAGTTGCGGAAATTGTTCTGTTTGTCTTCATGCTATTACAACAAAAAAAAATTTCACACATACATCCACGGGTCACAAAATAACTATAAATCATTATTCGAATTGTAAGACCATCAATGCTATTTATCTGATATTATGCCCCTGTGACATGGTTTACATAGGTAAAACTTTACGACAAATACGGACACGTATCATTGAGCACAGGAGTAACATTCAGAGGCAACTCACTGATAAACCATTAGTTTCGCACTGGTTGGAGAAGGACCATATGATTAGTGATAGAAAATTCTTGGTCATTAAGACTGTCATTCCACATTGGCGTGGTGGCGATATCAACAATACTTTACTCCGGTTAGAACAACGGTTCATTTATGAATTGAATAGCCTGGAACCGTTCGGGCTTAACCAAGAAAGTGATCTTTCAGTTTTCTTATGAATTTGTTCACAATTTTTTTAGAAATATGATTTTATTGCAATTTTTATTTAGCCATGTCTTTTGTTGCTCTCCCCTTTTCTTTTTACATACACTTAATATACATTGAATTCTTTATAATCATTTTTATATATTTACATTTTTTCAGCACATATCTATGGACTCATGGTTTACCAGTTCTTACTTGCACCTCATTGCACTTTAACATAATCTTACAGGCATCCTACACTGTATTTTGACAGATTCGTGTTCTTAGAATTACCACTACCTTACTTAGTTTGACTTCGCCCACTTGGCTAATGTGATTTCACGTTTTGCTAGTTCTGATTTACAGAGTACTGCAATTTTATACTTTTGTTTTACCTTCTTTATTCAACTCTTGACCAGTTTACTAGTTTGCTCTTATTCATTCACGTGTTTTAATGATTATTCGCCTTTCCGTTTTTGACTCCGCCTACTCGTCAAATGTTGATTTATAAGAGGGTCTAATTTGATTCTATAGTTCACTTCCTTTCTTCGAATGATTTGATATAATGTTTTCTGCACTTTTTCACTTCTCTCTATTTTTCACTCACTCGCTATTTTTCGTGGCCGCAGTTGACTCCGCCCACCTGCCACGTCATCCAGAAAGGTGCGAAAATTGGCGTCTACATAATACTGTTTGTGTTCCCTGGGTTGCTTTTCAATGTTACCACGCTGTTCTCATATCCAGCACATTGTTGTGATTTCGAGCATAATTCCCAACGATCTGCACAGGATTAATCATCGTTAAATGTAAGACTATGTTTCATTGTATTGCATGCTTTTTGCTTATACTTCCTACACCGTTACGGTTCCAGCGGTCTGATCCGATCAAGTGGTCCCTAACACTCTCCTTAATTTATTATAGAATTGTCACTCCCAGCACTTTTCACTATTTTTTTATTTAAAGTTCTGCCGTTTCATATTTTTGCAATAACATTTTTATGATGGGCCAGTTCTTCTGTCAGATTCACTAGCAAGCACCGTCCATGCTAGTACAATCCTCCTTTTCCTACATGTGAGGTCCCTGTCCTCCCATTCTATATTCACATACATTCATTTGCTCTCGTATTGAAGATAGAATTTGGATACCTCTACCCCCATCACAATTCATCCCTGAGCACATATGTGCAGTTCACGTAATCACTTTCATTTCACTGGCGATTTGCATTCACCTTTCCATCCTCCCTATAGCTCCCTTAACACAGGTTTCGTTTATAGTTATCTGCACTAATTCACTATATGGCTTCCTAGCTGTTTTCCATCTCCTTAATAGCTCGCTTAGCACATATTTTGTTTATAGTTCTCTGCACAAATTCACTATATGGCCTCCCCGCCGTTTACAAGGACTGGAGAATCCTCCGATAGAAATTTCGAATAGCTAGCATCATGTCACGTTTACATATTCTTTTGGTTAAACCCTTAATCTCCAGGAACAAGCAGGAATAAGTCCTCACATATGGGTACGTCGGTACCGACGGAGCCTGCGCGGGAATGCTCCCCAGCTTCCCAGAATGAAAGCTTTTGGGACATCCCACAGCGCATGCGCGCTGCCTTCCCGCCTTTCCCACCAACTCTCCTCAGTTCTTCTTTTTCCGCGGAGCCAGGAGGTCATGTTCCTGTCACCGCTGAAGAAGTTCTTATTTTAATTTGTTTCTTTGGTCGCGTGTCTGCCTTCCCCGACTCCGGACCGGTACCGCCGGTCTTTTTTTCTTCACTTTTCTTAAAAAAAAAAAAAAAAAAATCTTTTTTTCCCCACTTGGTGTATTTTCCTCTTTAGGCCTCTAGGCCTGGAGAAAATTCTCCCTCATGGAGAAACCAGCCTCTGGTTTTAAAAAATGCACCAAGTGTAGCGGTACCATCTCAGTTACCGATACCCATGAATGGTGTCTTAAATGTTTGGGGCCTGACCACTCCATCCCGGATTGCCAGTCCTGCTCTCTGATGTCTAAACGAGGCTTACAGAACCGTGCAGCCAAGTTTCATATGCTGTTTTCCACAGATACTCCAGCATCGACATCCTCCAGGTCTTCCTCTCCTGATGGATCTCAGGTAACCAAACATTCTTCCGGCAGGTCCTCAAAAGGCAAATCTCCCTCTAAGTATCGAGATGCCCCCGGGCTTGACCCTGAGGACCCTGCCCCAGCCAAACAACCCCGGCGGGAAGCTCCGGCTTCCAAAGCTCCTCCTATGGGGTTACAGGTTAACATCGATGGCACGGACTCGACCGATCACCTGTTGGACTGCTCTGGGGTACCGGCACACTCTTCCGGTACCGACATCCATGCAGTCGTGGCGTCTATGGATCATACTGTTCAATCCATGCAGCAGGCCATAATGGCTTTTATTAAGGCTGCGACGCCCACGGTACCGCATCAAGCGGTACCGACTCCGGTTCCGGTACCACAACCGATACCGGTACCCAGGGCATCCACATCGACCAGGATTCCGGTTCCCGGTTCCGAGGCTTTTCCCGATACCGATCCGGTTCTGGGTACGCCCGATGTGGGTACCGGTCGATACGCTTATCGATCCCTGGAAGCCAACAAACGATACTTCGAGTCTTCTGATGATTCCGATTCATCAGATGACTCTCCTGAAGTATCTTACTCTTCCTGAGGAGCCCTCTTCTCCAAAGAGGAGAACGTCTCCTCCAGAGGATTTGTCCTTTCAAGACTTCATTATTGAAGTAGCTAAAGGACTCTCTATTTTCAGTAACCTCTGAAAAAGAACCTAGAGCAAAAAAATTAGATATTTTGGGATACTCTAAGGTTCCCAAAGAGGCAGTCACCTTGCCTATTCATGAAATTCTTCAAGAACATTTGATTGACTTGTGGGAGACTCCTCTCACCCTTTCTCCTCATTCTCGTAGATTGGACACTATGTATCGTGTCCCTCCTTCTCCTGGATTTCAAAAAACTCAGCTTCCTCACCACTCTATTGTGGTGCAGTCAGCTATGAAGTGAATAAAGAGTACCAAAAGACACTCTTCTACTCCTCCAGGAAGAGAATGCAGGACCTTGGATGCTTTTGGTAGGAAGATCTTCCAAGCTAGCATGCTTATTGCCAGAATCAATTCATACAGCCTTTATATGGGCATGTTTCTGAAGGAGGTTGCAGAAAAGCTGCACAACTTTCTCCCTTTTATTCCAGAAGATAAAAGGGATGACTTTCTTCTTTGCCTTAAGCATACTCTAGACATTTCAAAGTTTTCCAACAGGGCAGCCTTTGATTCTTTTGAGGGTGCCAGCAGAGCCTCAGGCATTGCTATAGCTGCTCGTAGAATTGCTTGGCTCCAGGCTTCTGATCTAGAACCCTGGGTTCAAGATGGTTTAGGAAATCTACCCTGCACAGGTGAAAACCTATTTGGTAAGGAGTGGCAAATTAAAGCCACTCAAATGGATGCAGAAAATGCTGCTCTTGATAGACTTTCTAAGTCTACCTCCACTCCAGCCAAGAAAAAATCTTTTAAAAAGTCTTTTTACAAGAAGGGCAGATTTCCTTCCACTTCTGGTCAACAGTCTTCTGCAGGTCGCTTTGCTACTAAGCATCAGCAACCTAAACAGGCCAGGTCTAAACCTGCAGGGGCTGCTGCAACCCAGCAGTCCCAAGCCCCTCAGGGGTTTTGACTTGATACTAGAGAACTTAACCTTTCTGGCTCTACAACAGCCAGAACCTCTCACCATTCCAGGAAGGTTGGCTCATTTTGCTCCCAGATGGGAGCAAATCACATCAGAGCAGTGGACTCTCTCCATCATCAGAGAGGGCTACAAACTTCATTTCTCAGACCTTCCTCCCTACACCATGGTGAGACATTTCAATTCTCCCACATCTCTCCTCGACCTTCTGGATCAGGAGGTAACCTCCCTTCTGGCCCAGAGGGCCATAGAAGAAGTTCCTCTTCTTCAACAGGGGTCAGGTTTTTACTCCCCCCTACTTTCTCATTCCAAAGAAAACAGGGGGATACAGACCTATTCTAGTTCTCCGAGAATTGAACAAATTTCTATACAAGGAGAAGTTCAAGATGCTCTCTTTAGGCACTCTCCTTCCATACCTACAGAGTCAGGATTGGCTTTGTTCTCTAGATCTCAAGGATGCGTACACTCATATACTCATCCATCCATCCCACAGAAAATTTCTACGTTTTCTGTTCCAGGGAAAACATTACCAATACAGAGTCCTTCCTTTCGGTCTGGCCTCTGCTCCAAGAGTGTTCACCAAATGCATGGCAATAGTTGCTGCATTCCTGGACGACTGGCTCATCCGAGCTCCATCCCAGTCAGAAGCCCAAATTTCCCTGAACACCACCAGGTGCATTCTGCAGTACCTGGGACTTGTGGTAAACCTCCCAAAGTCTCAGCTCACCCCCATTCAGTCCCTAGAATTCATAGGGGCCTGGTTGGACACCACTACTGCAAGAGCCTATCTTCCCCAGGCTCGTTGCCAACGTCTAGTGCAATTAGCCTCCCAGATTCAGTCGAAGAACCACTTCACTGCCCGTGAGATGCTACAACTACTAGGCCACATGGCTTCCACAGTACATGTGGTGCCCTATGCGCGTCTACACATGAGAGCAGCTCAATGGACTTTGTCCACCCAGTGGACTCAAGCTTCAGGAGCTCTCTGAGACCAAATAGCAAACTCCAAACATCTCTTTTGGTCTCTCCAATGGTGGATATCCACTCAAAATCTGTTGCTGGGGTCCCCCTTCCAGCCTTTGTTGCCCCAAGCAATCCTCACAACGGATGCCTCCCAAACAGGTTGGGGAGCTCATCTTCAAAACCTATCCACCCAAGGCACTTGGTCCCCACAGGAGACCTCCCTTCATATCAACCTCTTGGAACTTCGAGCAGTGTACCTAGCTCTCAAGGTCTTTCATACCCTCCTCAGCTACCAGACAGTCCTCATTCAAACAGACAGTCAGGTAGCCATGTTTTACATAAACAAGCAAGGAGGAACTGGCTCTCTGTCGCTTTGCAACGAAGCTCTAAGATTATGGGCCTTCGCCAGAGAGCATCAAATCCATCTCCTGGCAGTATACCTCCCAGGAATTCAAAACTCTTGGGCAGACAGACTCAGTCGAGTTCTGCTTCCACACGAATGGTCCCTGCACATGGATCAGGTACTCAGAATCTTTCAGGAATGGGGTACCCCGGACATAGACCTATTTGCAAGTCCGTGGAATGCCAAACTTCCCCGGTTCTGTTCCAGAATTCCCTGTCAGGGAGTTCAGGCCAAGGATGCCTTCCTCCTTCATTGGGGTCAGGACTTCCTGTATGCCTTTCCACCCATTCCTTTGATCCCCAAGACTCTGTTCAAACTTCAGAGGGATCAAGGATCTATGATCCTCATAGCTCCACGCTGGCCAGGCCAAGTGTGGTACCCTCTACTTCTGCATATCTCCCAAGCCCCCTCCGTGGACTTGGGAGCTGCTCCAGACCTTCTGTCTCAGGAGGAGGGGACTTTGTGGCATCCAAACCCCAAGTCCCTTCACCTCAGAGCTTGGTTACTGAAGGCCTAGACCTTCAAGACTTCAATCTTTCGCAACAAGTGAAGGATATCCTTCATGCTTCCAGGAAACCTTCCACTAGGCGTTCCTATGCTTTTAAATGGAAGAGATTTTCCATTTGGTGTGCTCAAAAGGGTCTTGACCCTCTAGCACTTCCTCTGAATTCTCTATTAGAATATCTCCTGCATCTTTCCAATGCAGGCCTTAAGACAAACTCAGTAAGGGTCCATTTACGTGCTATTGCAGCATCCCTTAAGCCTATCAATGGACAACCTGTTTCCTCTCATCCTCTTATTGTAAGATTCATGAGAGGCCTAACCTTAACTAAACCTCCCATTCGACCTCCTCCGGTGGCATGGGATTTAAATTTGGTTCTTGGTCAGCTTATGAAGCCTCCTTTTGAACCCTTAGCCACTACCTCCTTGAAATTTCTTTCCTGGAAGGTTATTTTCCTTATTGCAATCACTTCTGCTCGCCGCATCAGTGAACTGCAGGCCTTAGTGGCTAATCCACCTTATACAAGGTTCCATCATGATAAGGTAGTCCTTAGGACAAATCCTCACTTTATGCCTAAAGTGGTCTCACCTTTTCATCTTAATCAAGAGGTATATTTACCTGTCTTTTTTCCAGCTCCTCATGCATCCACTGCAGAGAGGAACCTTCATACTCTAGATTGTAAAAGAGCTCTTGCTTTTTACTTAGACAGGACACAGCAACATAGAAAGTCTTCCCAGCTTTTTGTTGCTTTTGATCCTTCTCATCTAGGACTTCCAGTCTCTAAAAAGAACACTGTCCAATTGGATTGCTCAGTGTATTTCTTTTGCTTACCAGAGTAAGAATCTTTCTCTGGAGGGCCATGTCACAGCTCACAATGTGAGGGCCATGGCCACCTCTATGGCTCATCTTCATTCTGTGTCCATCGATCAGATCTGTCGAGCAGCCACCTGGGCCTCGGTTCATACCTTCACAGCCCATTACTGTTTGGACAAGGACTCCCGCTGGGATGCCTTGTTTGGTCAGGCTGTCCTCAGACACCTGTTCCATTCTTGAACAACTCCAGCCCTCCTTCCCTGAATGGATGCCTGAGATCCATAGGAAGACGAGGAACCTTTCAGGGTCTCATACCCTTGGGGATCTCCCAGGCATCTTAGCTAGGGAGTCCCCATATGTGAGGACTTATTCCTGCTTGTTCCTGGAGATAGCACAGTTACTTACCTGTAACAGGTGATCTCTGAGAACAGCAGGAATTAGTCCTCACAACCCACCCACCTCCCCTAGGAGTTGTATCTCTCTCTCTTTGTCTTTCCTTTACTCTCTCTCTATTGTCTCAGCTTTAAACTTGAACTGAGGAGAGTTGGTGGGAAAGGCGGGAAGGCAGCGCGCATGCGCTGTGGGCTGCCCCAAAAGCTTTCATTCTGGGAAGCTGGGGAGCATTCCCGCGCAGGCTCCGTCGGTACCGACGTACCCATATGTGAGGACTAATTCCTGCTGTTCCCAGAGATCACCTGTTACAGGTAAGTAACTGTGCTTTACCTTCCACATGCATTTCGTTAGGTCCAATTCATTTAATTCTTTGTTATGGCATTCATTCTTCTTTTATCAGTATTTATGTATTTTATGACTCGTGCATTGCACTATTATATTTACATTTTTTTAATGTTTGTACATTTATAATATTGATCATTATTTATTTTTCTTATATGTATTTATATATTTTATATCTTCATGGATTCATTGATTGTTCTTTCATATATTTTTTAGCTATTGTGTAATAGTCCGACCAAACTGTCTTAATGAGACACCTCAGTTGACACAGCACTGGTAGGTTTATTTATATGTCGGAGTTGATTGCTTTAATCATCTTTCATTCAACACAGTTTACACCCTTTTGTGTATTTTAATGTGACCTTTGATTCACTCTACCCCCCCTTTTTCTATTATTCAGGTTATGTATGTATGGTTGTTGTTATTATTTTTTAATTATTTTTTAATTATTCAATAAGATCTTAGTTTTTTATATGTATATTGGTCACTGTTCCTAAACTTAGGGGCTTGTTTACAAAGCCGCGGTAGCGGTTTGCGATCGTAATCCGAGCCGCGGCCCCATTGATTTCAATGGGGCCGCGGCTGCGATCGCGAACCACTACCGCGGCTTTGTAAACAAGCCCCTAAGTGTGCACAATCCTCACTGTTTGTGCAAATTGGCTCTGCCCTTTGTCTCGGCCCTTCTTATTTCACAGTTCTGAATGTACTTCCATAATTTATTTTTTAATTTTTTATCTCTTTACTTTGTATTATGTGCATTATTTATTATTATATGGTTTGTTTTTAACATTGTTTAGTTTTAATAATGTTTGTTTATTTTATGTTAGCTGTATGTCCCCCGAGGAAGGCGTTTGCCGAAACGCGTAGGGACTATCATCAATAAAGCAGTCTCTTACCTACCTACGTCTCTTGCTCCTTCTGTTCCCTTTCTAATTTGTAGCCTTTCATTTGTTGTAGTGTGGATCTTGTCACCATGGCAACTATCCATCATTGATCTTTTGACACAAAACTTTATTTAAAATGGTGTCCACGCTCTGCTCGGACATTAGAACTTTGATCTACTCTGTGTGAAGTATACACTCACCGATTTGAGGAAAAAGAGAGCTCAGATTTGGGCTTTATGAGGGGGTACCCAAAAAAACCAGGAATAACATTGCCGTGGGCGGAGCTTGTGTAGTACGCACTTCTGCCGCTAGGCGTGTATAGTGCAACTCATTGTCAGTTCAGTGCCGCCTGTGTTGTCGACCTGGCTTGTTCTGTTCATCTGCAGTGATTGTTTTTGCTAGCACTGTTTTGTTCTTGTTTCTTTTTTTATGATGACAAGTTTAAGTGAACAACTTGCAGCTGTGAAATTTTGTTTTCTACTCGGTAAAAATGCTGCTGAAACTGTTTTAATGTTGAAAACAGCTTATCAAGATGACGCTATGGGAAAAAGTCAAGTGTACCAGTGGTTTGCTCGGTTTAAAAATGGTGACATGTCGATTGATGACAAACCTCGTTCTGGGCGTCCATCAACTGCCCGAATCGATGAAAATATTGAAAACATTAGAGAGCTTGTGCTCACATACCGTCGACAGACAATTGATCAACTGTCAGAGATTAGTGGGTTATCTTGGAGCTTGGTTCAGCGAATTTTAACGGAAGATTTGGGAATGAAAAGTGTTGTTGCCAAGTTTGTTCCTCGGGTTCTGACTGACAATCAAAAGGAACATCGAGTTGAAACATGTCGTGTTTTGAAACAACAGCTTGAAACTGATCCAGATTTTCTGTCAAAGGTCATTACAGGTGATGAGTCATGGTGCTATGGTTACGACCCAGAAACAAAGCAACAGTCAAGCCAATGGAAGACGTCATCGTCACCCCGTCCAAAAAAATGTCGTCAAATCAAACATCAAAACAATGCTGATTTGCTTTTTTGATGCCAAGGGGGTAGTTCATTCAGAGTTTTTTCCCCCAGGTCAGACCGTCAATCAAACCTTTTATTTGGAAGTTTTAAGAAGATTGCGCAACAGTGTTCGTCAAAAAAAGACCCGATTTGTGGCAGACAGGAGACTGTTTCTTCCACCACGACAACGCACCTGCACACACAGCCATCTCTGTTAGACAGTTTTTGGCTAAAAATGGCATGGTTCCGCTGCCCCACGCACCTTACTCGCCTGACCTGGCTCCGTGCAACTTTTTCTTATTTCCACGCATGAAAAGGGGCATGAAAGGACACCGATTTGACAACATTGAAGAAGTCAAGAAAAAAAAGGAGGGAGGAGCTGTCAGCCGTTTCTAAAGATGACTACAAAAAATGTTTTGAACAGTGGAAGCACCAGTGGGACAAATGTATCATTTGTAATGGAGAGTATTTTGAAGGGGATAAGGTTATTTTGTAAAGAATTTGAAATAAATAGCTTTTAAAAAATAATTCCTGGTTTTTCTGGGTACCCCCTCGTATACATATAAACTGGAAGTGGTCCATTTCTACCATCCTTGTGAGTGACCAGAGAACTACATCAAGGGCATGGGGCAAGGTACTTCAGGCCGGAAGGTCGGGGGTTCAAATCCCACTAGAGGACAGCAACCTTGGGCCGGAAGGACTGGGGTTTCTAGTCCCACAGGTGCTCCTTGTGGTCTTGGGCAAGCCATTTAACCCTCCATAGCCCATGTTCCCTGTAAAATAGGTCCAACTGCTCCAGTACCATATCAATAACAGACGAGCATGACTGGTACCTAAAATGCTTAGGCCCAGACCACGATGTCAAATCCTGCACTTCCTGTTGCCATATGATCGCCAGAGGTAGAAAGAACTGGGACAAGCAGAATTCTAAGCTGTTTCCAACAGCTCCTTCAGTGTACATTTTGCTGATGTCGACTCCTTTCAAGTCATCCTATGCTTCCAAGTCCTCTTCATTGAAAACAAAGAAGCATTGACTGGAGTCCCCGGCGCACAAGAGCAAAAAGGCATCAACATCAAACGTATCCCATTCCTCGAGATTGGCATTGGACTCGGGTCGCCATTCCTAGTACTGGCATTCTTCCCACTCTGATGTAGACCATCCAGTGCAGCAACCCCGGCGGGAGGTTTCATCCTCCAAAGCCTCACATGGGTTCGGGGATGCCCCGATGTTCAATCCTCTGTGGAGCCCCTGATACCAGCATCGGGAGTTGTAGCCCATTCCATAGTGTCTGGAGCTACTCCTCCTCCAGTACCAACACTTGATGACCGCGTCATTGCTATTGAAAGGAGCATCACAGTTATCTTAGCAGCAGTTGCGCCGGCGTCCTTCACTTTGCCTCTTACGGCATCAACATCAGCAACTTCCATAGGCCCTGCTATTCAGATTGTTGCACCTCCAGTTCCTCCAAAAGCTTTGCACCAATCATCGGAACCGCCGATACCCCAAGCTCTGGTACATTCGGCTCCGCTGCAGTCTTCGCAGCGAGTTACGTCTGCACAACACCAAAGTTATCGAAGCCCTGACAAAGACTAGTTAGATTTTTTTTTTACCAGACTCTGATATCAGTTACAATGTCTCGGAAACAGAATCAATCGATTCCGGTGTATATCGAGATCTGCCGTCGGATCCATCACCTCCATATGAGCGTCAGTGGTCACCACCTGAGGGCATGTCCTTTCAGGATTTTATTAAGGACATGGCAGCAGCACTCAATGTATCAGTACCACAGAGTCAGAACAGAGGGCGGAGGAGCCAGATATTCTTCAGTACCCCTCGGCACTCAAAGAAGCTGCAATTCTCCCGGTGCACAATATCCTAAAGAATTTGTTAATTAGAACGTGGGAAGCCCTCATCTCAACATCGGCTGTTTGCAAATGCTTAGATGCCCTTTATAGGGTTCCACCAGCCACAACTTCCTCGCCACTCTATAGTGGTGGAGTCTGCCATGAGGAGAATTAAGAGCCAGAAAAATCACTCCTCTGTTCCCCCAGGCAGAAAGGCCAGAACCCTCGATGCCTTTGGCAGAAAGGCATTCCAGGCAACTATGCTGGCTACATGCTCTACATGGTCATGTTTCTAAGGGACATCTCTAGAGATCTAGCAGAGTTCACATCTCTACTACCCACTGATAAAGCAATCATCTCATTAGGTACTAATATCTCACACATAGAATACTTCAAAGTTCCTAACGAGCGTTCCTTTGAGGCCAATAGCAGGGCAACTGCAGCCTGAATTGGAGCCAGAAGAACAGCCAGGCTGCAAGCTTCTGACCTGGAATAGTGGGTCCAGGATAAAGTGATTAACATCCTCTGTAATGGGGAAAACTTCTTTGGACAGCACTGGAGAGACAAAGCGGGAAAAGTAGAGACTGATGATCTCACAGTGAAGCGGCTCTCAAAAAAGAGAGCAGATCCTTCAAAAAAGAAATCTGCACCTAAAAAGCCCTTCTATCCAAAGAAAGAGAGATTCAACAGCCCCCCCCCCCACATACACATTCATCTACATATTCTGCTCCTTAAACATAGCAGATTTAACAGGATCCCAAGCAACCTAGGAAACCCAAGGTTGCAAAGCCACAGCCTGCCACTTTTATTTATTTTATTTATTTATTTATTTAGCGTACATTTATATCCCGCTGCTTCCAGTGATCAGCAGCGGTTGTTACACATGGTAAGGTTGGCTGTACTGGCCAGAATTAAGGCTGTATACAAACTGATTTAGGGAGGGGGGGGGGGGAAGCACAGCAAAAACATAGGTTACAGGCTTACAGTTGATTGTTGTTGAGGTTCACCCAAGGTACATTATATACATATTTACAATTGACAAGACTGTTAAAACTTTATAAGTGATCCGAATCTGCATATTTACACACATTTATCTTTATTTGCAATGCTTGATATACCACCCATGCTTAGGCGTCAGGGCGACGTACAGTAAAACATAGATTGCCAGAAAAGAAAAGGAAGAAAAGAACTCCATTAACTGATAGGAAAGGAAAGCCATAGGGGAAAGAGAAAAATAGAACAGAAAGATATGGAAGACATCAAACACAACAAACCAGATAGGCAGGGAGGGAGGGGAAAAGGGAGGAGAGAGTGCTGCTCTAGGTGGAGGATGTAGTCTGAATGTCAAAGGCCTGGAAGAAAAGGTGAGTCTTAAGAAGGGCTTTAAACCGGGCGAAGGAAGGTTCGCTACGAAGGGAGTGCAGGAACGCATTCCAGAGGGCAGGACTGAGGAAGAAGAAGGCTGAATGGCAAGTGAGTTTGAGGTAGGCCTGGGATGGGGATGGAAGAAAAAGGCAGTTACCATGTGCAGAATGGAGGAGACAGGGAGCTGACTGGAGGTGAATGAGATCAGCAAGGTATTGGGGTGTACCGGTGTGAAGGACCCTGTGGGTGGTAATGAGAAGTTTGTAGATGAACCTGACTTTGATAGGGAGCCAATGAAAGTCAAGGAGGAGGGGGGGGGGGGTGACATGGTCAAATGGAGTGGAGTTGGTGATGAGGTGGGCAGCAGCCTTCTGGACGAGCTGAAGGCTTCACAGTTGATATTGGGGTTTCTAGTCCCACAGGTACTCCTTGTGGTCTTGGGCAAGCCACTTAACCCTCCATAGCCCATGTTCCCTGTAAAATAGTTATCTCCAAGTTATAATGCCCTGTTCAATGTAATTTCAGTTTGTTCAATGTAAACCGCACTGATGCAGAATAGTGCGGTATATAAGAGAATGTAAATAAATATATAAATATTGTGGGAGTCCTGCAATGGCTCAGTTACAATAGTCTAATCGGGAGATTACGAGGGAAAGAACTAGAGTGACGAGGGAGGAAGGAGGGAGAAAAGATTGAATAGCATGGATCTTACGGAGGTGAAAAAAGGAACTACGGACGAGTGCAGATATGTGCTGGTGAAAGGAGAGGGAGGAATCCAGGGTGACACCAAGATAACAAAGGCTAGAAACGAGCGGGATCGGAAGGGTGGACAAAGTGGGAGATATCTAGGGGGAAGAAGCATCAAAGGAGAACCAGAGAACAGCAGACTTACAGGAGTTCACGTGAAGAAAGTTATTGGTAAACTAGGTAGAGACATGGGCGAAACATGTGTCAAGAGCAGTGAGATCCAAGGGATTGGTGTGATGAAGAAACAGGATGTCATCCACATAATAGTAGGCTGAGATCCCTGCCTGCTGAATGAGCAGGGCAAATGAAGCGAGAAACACGTTGAAAAGGAGGGGGGCAAGAACGGAACCTTGGGGGACACACCACGGTGAAGGGGAACTGATGGTGAGACAGCGGTGCCAGATTGGACTGCAAAAGTGCGGGATGACAGAAAAGAGCGGAACCACTGAAAAACGGTGCCATGGATTCCAAAGTCGGACAGACAGGCAAGGAGGGTGCGGTGGTCGACGACATCAAAAGCAGAGGAGAGATCTAAAGAGATGGCAATAGAAATATCACTGCGATCGTGGGATTGATGTATCTCGCTAAGACGTGTCAGAAGGGTGGTTTCGGTACTGTGACCGAAATCAGATTGATGGGGGTGGAGTGAGAGGGTTGAGTCAAGGTGTGCAGAAAGTTGTGCAAAGACAAGTTTCTCAAGAATTTTGGAAAGGAAGAGGAGGTTGGACACCGGGCGCCAGTGTGCTGGGAGTGTGGGATCAAGGTCGGGTTTCTTCAGGAGGGGACGGACAAGGGCATGCTTCCAGGCGGAGGAAAAGAAGCCAGAACTTAGACTAGAGTTAACTATGAGTAGTATCTAGAGGAGGAGCGTGAGTGAGGGGTCAAGAAGCAGGGTGAAGGAAGAGGGTCAAGTGGGCATGGGGTCTTGTGGGAGGTGGTAATAGCCTTGGCAAGTTCAGTTGATGTGACAAGCCGGAATGTGTGCCAGGTGTGAGGGAAGGTGTGTGATGGGGGGGGGGGGGTGAGCGCAATTGGGGAGGTAAGAGAGGAAGAGGAGGGTGAGAGGGGTGAGGACAAGAACAGAAGGAGGAGTGGAGAGACTGGATCTTGTCGGTGAAGAAGAAGGCAAGACGAGCTGGGCTAGAGGCCTTGGCAGGGGGTACTGATGATGCAGGAGTGGTAGAAGACGAGGAGAGGAGGTTTACAACCTGATGGAGACGCCAAGTGGAGTTGGAGGAGGAAGAGATAAAGGTCGAGTAATATGACTGTTTAGCGGTAGAAATCATTGAGCTGTAGAGGTGGTGGCACTGATGAAAAGTAGCAAGGGAGTCAGGGGAGGGGTGTTTACGCCAGATGCGCTCTGCGTGGCGTAGATAGGTGCACTGCAGATACAGTCCAGGATGATACCAGGGATGGTGCAAGGATAGTCGTAAGGAAACAGGAAGGAGAGAGGCTAAGTTATCGAGGGTGGACGAGAGTATAGGCATAGGTTTTCAACCCAGTCCTCGGAGAACCCTAGGTCAGTCAGGTTTTCAGGATTCCCACAATGAATATTGTCACAAGCACAACGCCAAAACCACTAGTCTTCTAGTTGTTGAGGGTGTGGTGGTTGAGAACCTTCTTCTATCAGCTGTTATATTTATGCTTTAAGTAGGATTGTTGTTGTTGTTAAGTGCCGTCGAGTCGGAGTCGACTCATGGCGACCCTCTGGATAGCTATCCTAAATTGTGTTCGGTCTTCAGTCAGGCGGCTCATTGTTGACAGACTGGTACCTGTAGCTGCTGTTATTGTATCGATCCATCTCATTGCTGGCCTTCCTCTTTTGCGTTGACCTTCTATCTTGCCAAGCATAATGTCTTTCTCTAATGATCTCTCTCTTCGCATGATGTGTCCAAAGTATGAAAGTCAAAGTCTTGTCATCTGTGCTTCTAAAGAAAGCTTAGGTTTGATCTCCTCTAGTACCGACTGGTTTGTTCTTCGGGCAATCCATAGTATACACAGTATTCGCTGGCAGCACCATAATTCAAAGGCATCAATTTTCTTCCTATCTGTCTTTTTCACTGTCCGGCTTTCACATCCATATGATGTTATTGAAAATACCATGGCTTGAACAAGTCGAATCTTTGTATGGAGAGAGACATCTCTGCTCTTGAGAATCTTATCTAGGTCTTTCATAGCCATTCTGCCAAGAGCAATGCGTCGTCTGATTTCTTGACTGCTTGCTGCTTCTTTATTGATAGTTGATCCAAGTAGGTTAAAGTTGTTCACAATTTCAATTTCTTCTCCTTCAACGATGAACCTGTTGATTATGCCAGTTGTCATGATCTTTGTCTTCTTTACATTAAGGTGCAGGCCCATTTTGAGACTATGTTCTTTGATTGTGAGAAGCGAATGTTTCAGATCATCTTCACTTTCAGCCAGTAATGTGGTATCATCAGCATAGCGAAGGTTGTTGATGAGTCTTCCACCAATCTTCACACCTCTGTTGTCTTCATACAATCCTGCTTCTCTATTTATTTATTTATTGATTGTATTTCTATACCGCACTATTCCGCATCAGCGCGGTTTACAAGGAACAGGTTTGTACAATGTTGAACGTTCAGACATTGAACTTACATAAAACAGGGAGTTTAAACATGGGTAACAGGTGAACTTTATACACTATGTACAGAAAGGGGGTCGCATCGTAGTTGAGTCTACAAATACAAGCCCTATGATGGGTGTCTAGGTGTAGTGGGACGATAACATTGGGAATTGTTTAGGCAGCACTGGGTTGAGAAACTGTTGGGTCGTGAGAAGCTGCCTAGGTGATGTTGTCAGAGTTACAGAAGTGTTGTTGAAATAGATGGTGCTTGAGGGATTTTCGGAATTGGGGGAGGTTGTTTATGGTCCGGATTTCCACTGGGAGAGAGTTCCAGCAGGAGGGGGCAAACAATGCAAAGGCACGCTTTCTTGTAGATTTGTTGCATTTTGTAATGGCTTTCGGAAGGAGGATGGTATTACAGGACGTGGCCCTTCTTAATCTGTTATCTGGGGTGGGTTGAACCAGGTCTGACAAAGTGGTCGATGTGATTCTGTTGACTGCTTTAAACGTCATTGGGGGGGCCCTTAAATGTGATCCTGTACTGTACGGGGAGCCAGTGTAGGCTCTTCAGAATGGGGGTAATATGGTCTCTCCGAGATGCTCCATAGAGAGTTCTAGCTGCAGTGTTCATCGCTAGCTGCAAGGGATTTATCGAGTTCTTTGGGAGGCCAAGTAGGATGGAGTTGGCGTAGTCGAAGTGGGGCATTATTATGGCCTGGAAGACTGTCCGGAAGTCATTTGGTTCTAGAGTGTTCTTCATGAGGCGAAGTGTCCGTATTTTATGGTAGATTGTCCTGACGGTATTATCTATATGGGCATGCATGTCCAGGCGCTGGTCAAGTGTTACACCTAAGTATCCGATCGTTGTCTTGGAGATGAGTTCTGCGTTATTCACCTTAATTGATGAGGGGGGAGTGAATGACTGGTTTCTTCCGATGAATAGGACTTCTGTCTTTTTTAGATTTATTCTGAGCATTTGGTTGTGTAGCCATTCTGTGACCGCGTTGAAGCAGGAAGAGAGCTGGTCAAGATTTGGATGGTCTGTGTCTATTGGAGTGAACATTAGGACATCGTCGGCATATACTAGGCAGTTAATGTTGAATGACCGGATAAGGCTGCAGATGGGCTGCATATAGATATTGAACAGAAGGACTGATAGTGATGACCCTTGTGGGACGCCTTTTTCTTGCTGGAAAGGGTCTGATAATGAGGAGCCGGAGCGGACATGTTGCCATCTGTCACTCAGGTATGAGGCGCACCATGCAAAAGCGTTGCCACGGATGCCCTTCTCAGCAAGGCGGGATAGAAGTATCTTGTGGTCAACCGAGTCGAAGGCGGCTGCCATGTCCAGAAAGATGAGGGCGAAACCCTGTCTGATGTTGTCGAACCCGATGGTAAGGGTGTTGAATAAGGTAGTCAGTAGGGTATCCACTCCATGGGATTCTCTGAATCCGTGCTGACAGCAGTCGAGGGGAGCATTGTTTTCGATATGATGGGTCAGTTGCTGTTGGACTATTTTTTCCATGATTTTAGCCAGGAGCGGGATGCTCGATATAGGCCTGTAGGAATCCATCTTTGAGGGGTCAAGCTTTTTGTTCTTCAGTAGCGGTCTTATTGAGGTCTGTTTCAGGTTCTGTGGGAATATCCCAGCTGTGAAGGATGTTCCTATTAGTTTGGAGAGGAAAGGGCTGAGGTCTGATTTTAGCGCTTTTACCCAGTGTGCTGGGCACGGATCACTAGGTGCAGTGGTGGTGTTTATGCATGTGATGGTATTCTGGACCTCCCTCGGTGTTGGGGGTGAGAAGGAGTTAAGAATGTGATGGTTATCTGCCGTCCCATTCTCTGATGATTTGTTCTGCATATAAATTAAACAGGTAGGGGGAAAGTATGCAGCCTTGTCTTACACCTTTGCTTATTTTAAACCATTTTGTTTCTCCTTGTTCCGTTCGAACTGTTGCTTCTTGATCAATGTACAGATTGTGCAAGAGAACGATCAGGTGTTCTGGTATATCCATGCTGCTTAATGTGGCCCAGAGTTTCTCATGGTTTACACAGTCAAAAGCCTTGCTATAGTTGATAAAGCACAAATAGATATCCTTTTGGTATTCTTTAGTCTTTTCAAGGATCCATCTCACATCTGCAATGGTGTTAAACCAAGGGTAAGGCTTATGACAGAAAAAGAATTTATTTTGAACACAATAGAACAGATCAGGTTCCTGGTACCATTTACAGAATTTTAAATTATAGGATTTTTGCTTAAGGTTCAGCAAGTTGATGGCAAAACAAACAGAACTCAACATTGACTTTTAAAGTCCTCGTCACTGCAGAAGCTTAGCCTTTTCACATATAACAAGATGCCACTTTTCTTATTGTCCTTTGTCAATCAGAGCAATAGAAAAACAAACTTTACTACTTCTATGGCAAAATTATCTTCACTCAGCCATAATTCTCACTAGGCTGCACTTCCAGGTGAAGAACCAAACTTAGGTTATGAAATAAGCATTCACAGTGTCCTCAAGACTCTTATAGCAGGCTTTTCTTATAAACAGGAGCAAAGCACAAACAATTCTAGCAGCCAATTAACTTTCCATTGTAGAGTTTCAACACAGCTGTCACAGAAGCATGAATCACAGCCTTACTTCACTAGCTTATGCTGCAGTAAATTCCTCCTTTAAAAACACACACAGGAATTTACCTTCTCACTGCTTAGCTCTGAGGTTATTTCAGCAAGAGGAACAGTTCTTTCCAGGCTGGCCTTTCTTCAGACACTTGATCAGAGTGCCCTGATAACAACCTCTCTGGTGGTCTGAAAGCTTCTCTCCTTCCTGGCTCCCACCTTTGTTGCAAACGTGATTCAGGGAAATCACCTTTCTCAGCAATGGGTAGCTCAGCCTGTCTCCAGAAGTTAGCACCTGCTCTGGCTTCTCTAGCATTCCATCGTCCTTGCTGCTCTGAAGTCTGTCCTCTGCTGCTTCCTCTGCTCCTTCTCCATCTACTCCTCTAACTCCTGCTCCAGCTTCTCCTGCTACCCTCTCCATAGTTTAACCAAGGTTTATACTCACTGGGATCCAACCCCACCTCTTTCTGTCCCAGGTGTTTGTAATCCCCCTGCCTTCTGACATCAGAATAATCAGTGCAGTTACTAGAGTGAGGGTTTTTGTCCCTGTGCTTGAAATCTAGCCCTCTCACACTGTCAGGCATTTCCTGGAACTTGTTCCAGCTGGGCTTTTTCTGCCTTTGAACTGTGGCTCTGGCCTTTTGACCCTGCACACCTAACAGAGGCCCTTTGATTAAGGTGAATTCCTTATGCTGTTCACCTCCCCCTTGCTCAAAATGGTTGACGTTGCCACAGTATGCATACAATAGATTTGCATACAATGAAGGCAGAACATGCAAATCTTCCTCATGCATATTCATTCTGGGAATCCTGAAAACCTGACTGGCCTAGGGTTCCCCGAGGACTGGGTTGAAACCCCTGGGTAGAGGACCAGACATTGACCTGACTGTCTACTGGGAGAGTCGAGAAATCTGAAGGGAAGAGAGAATCAGCCGGTGGAAATTGCTGGAGGGTAAGATGAGTGATATGGTGCTTGAGGTGCTGGGTACGAAAACCTGTGGTTGGGGTATCCCGGGCTTGCATGGAAGGGAGGGAAAAGGAAAACAAAAGGCAAAAGTGATCATACAAAAGAAGGGGGAAGGATGAGAGACTGGATGGTAGGTATGGGGAGTTGACTGGGTGAGAACAAGATCAAGAGTACATCCTGAGGCATGGGTTGGGCAGGAAACGTGCTGCTTGAAATATAGATCTTTAAGGAGGGACAGGAGGATCCTGTCTCGTGACCTGGCGGAGGAATCAAGATGAACATTAAAATCTCCCAGGACAGCAAGGTTGGGAGACAGGAGGGCTATTTCCAAGAGGGAGAGGAGGAGGAAATCCCAAAGATCAGAGCGAAGTGGTGGAGGAATGTAAAGGAGGAGGAAATACACAGGTGATGGGGACCCAAACATAAGAGAAGGGATTCAGGGTATCGGGGAGAGGGCGAGACAATTGAGGTCTGATAAAGGACTGCCACGCCTCCACCGGGTACGGTTGAGACATGGAGTGTGGCAAGCAGAATACCCAGGAGGAAGGCAGCGGTTCAAAAGACCATCTTCCCTCTCATGGAGCCAGGATTCCGTGAGGAAAAATACATCCAATGAGTGCCGGATCACTAGATCGAGTATCAGATGTGTCTTCACGTGGAGGAACCGGCAGTTCAGGAGCGCAAAGGAGAGGACTGACAAGGAAGTGGCCATCGAGGATGGAGGGGGGTGATGGGAGAGACTGGGCGGGTAAGCACGGAAGGAGATTACTGACATTGCAGATGGTGAAGTCATATGGTTGGTGACAGAGGCTGAGCGATGATCCCAAAAAACTGGGATGGCAGCCATGGTGGCCGAGAGCAAGCAGGAGGAATCAGGGACTAAGGGCGCAAAGAGAAACCCGGGCAGTAATAAGGCAGTAGACAGTGCTAACAGGAGGACAATTGCACTAGTGAAAGTTGGAGTAAGACAAGGGATAGAGGATGACCTCAGGCGTGAAGCGCCCCAGTCGTCGCCCCAAGGAGCTCACCCAAGGAGTACTACATCTCAGGCCACTCAGAATTTTGGACCTTTTCCTAAAGAATGTAGCCAGTTGTCCAATAAGCTTATCTACCCCTCCACTTATACCCCTCCACTAATCCTAGGCAGACTAGCCCGTTTTGCCCAAAGATGAGCCTCCCTCACCTCAGAACCCTGGACCCTGCAATTAGTCAGCAAGGGCCTTCAATTGTGTTTCAAGAGCCCACAACCAACATTTTCTGCCGCCACCAGGCCTGGACCTCCATCACTCTCCTAAGATAGAGAGCTTTTAAACTAGATAATAGGGGAAAGCCGACAGTCGCCCAAGAGCTCATGGTTCAGAACAGTGTATCCTTGAAGGATGCTACCAAAAGAATGAAGTTAGGGCATATCAGCAGAGATGTTCCAACAAAGACAAAAGTATCCCAAAAGCCCTTGAGTATGGAGCAAACAGAGCTTAAAGATTCCAAATTACACCTGCCTACCGATAGCCAGATTAATATGAATAAAATACAGCCTTTAAAATGCTTGTATGCAAATGCTAGAAGTCTAAAAAATAAGATGGGAGAGTTAGAATATATAGCGCTAAATGAGAGGTTAGATATGAATGGTATCTCAGAGACATGGTGGAAGGAGGACAACCAGTGGGACCCTGTGATACCTGAGTACATAGTGTGAGACTATACCCTCCTTAGGCGCCCGCCTAGATATGTGGTATAGCTCTATTTCTTAAAAGAATAATCTGTAGTCGTGTGTCCAAGTGTAATTGAAGCTGGGCTTTATTCCCCTTCCCTTAAGGATTGCCTTCCAGATACAGTAGATAAGGATAACAAAAATAAACTGTTGCATCACAGAAGAAATAAAAAGCTTTTCCAACTATAACAATGCTTCTTCTTGCTTTTTAACATAGAGAGTCTATCTCATCAGAAAAACAAGGAGCACAATCCATGGGTTCTGGACCAATCTCTGGGTTTGAACTTTCCCACTGCATTAAATCAGGACCTGGTCCTGTAAACGGGCACCATGCTTCAGTATTGCTGGTTTCACAACCTTGCCCTTGTGAGACCTCAGCTTCTATGGGAGGAGACTGTTCTGTGCAGACATGGACATGAGGAGCTGTGCTTGGGGTTTCTTTCCAATACCCATTCCAATAAGGGTTTTCTGACCCACTGTAAGCCTGGCTCTTTATAAAAGGACCCACTTCCTTCCCTTTGGAGAAAACAGGGTACTTATCTTTCTTTCTGGTATAGAGAGTTCCCAGCCCTTCCTCTGTTAACCAGGGCTTCTTCTCTGGAGTGTAAGCTGCCTTTCTCCGGGAGTTCCAAGCATTAGGCTTAGCTGAGCTGTAATCACTTCCTGGCTTCAGTGAGCTTTCCTGGGTGTGACGTTTGCTCTCTACCTGCTTGGTTGCCTTCCCCGGCACGAGGACCCCTCTGGCTTGAAAGTCTCTTGCACTGCTTCTCCCAGCACTCTCTGGTTCAACAGTTTGCTTCCACTCTGTCTTCTCTCCGTGACAGCGTATCTCTCTGTGTCTGCTTCTGAACCTGAAACTCCTTCTGAGTCTGACTCCTCTCCTGAGTCTCAATCCCCTTCTGGATCTGACTCCCCTCCTGAGTCTCAATCCTCTTCTGGATCTGACTCCCCTCCTGAGTCTCAATCCCCTTCTGGATCTGACTCCCCTCCTGAGTCTCAATCCCCTTCTGGATCTGACTCCCCTCCTGAGTCTCAATCCCCTTCTGGATCTGACTCCTCCTCTGTGGGATTTCCCACCTGGTTTTATCTCCCTGACTGTTGTACGTTGTACGTGATTCTTTTCTCAGGTGAGAATGATTAGGACTCTGAGTTTCTACTGCGTCACTAATGCTATGAGGAAAGTTTGTTCCTCCATTCTTTGCTTCTCTGCAACCTGAATGTATTAACTGCACATGTGGCTGTGAGGTAAGCTCTTCTTTTCCATTTCCTTTTATTATCCCAGGCTCAGTGCTGTCTACCTCATGACAATAGAAACATAGAAAAATGACGACAGAAAAAGACCACATGGCCCATCTAGTCTGTCCTTCCATATCAACAACTGCAGCAGTCCCCTTTTTTCCTTTAGAGATCCTCTGTGTTTGTACCATGCTTTTTTGAATTCAGATGCTGTCCTCATCTCTGTCACTTCCACTGGGAGACTATTCCACTGATCCACCACTCTTTCAGTAAAGAACTATTTCCGCATATCACTCCTGAATCTATCCCCTTTCATTCTCATCCCATGTCCCCTCGTAGCAGAACTTGCTTTCAGTCGAGAGGCTCTCCCTCTGTGCATTTATGCCACAGAGGTATTTAAACATCTCAGTCATATCACCACTATCCTGCCATTCCTCTAAGGTGTACATGTTAAGATCCTTAAGTCTGTCCTCATATGCTTTATAACGAAGACCACTAACCATTTTAGTAGCCACCCTCTGTACTGACTCCATCCTGTTTATATCCTTTTGAAGGTGCAGTCTCCAGAATTGCACACAATACTCCAAATGAGGTCATACCAAAGACTTATACAGACGCACTTCCTTGTTTCTGCTAGCCATTCCTCTCCCTATGCACCCAAGCATCCTTCTAGCTTTTGCTGTCGCCTTTTCTACCTGTTTAGCTACTTTAAGATCATCAGACACAACCACGCCTATGTCCCGTTCTTCTTTAGTGGACAAAAGTACTTCACCCCCTATACTATATTACTCCCTTGGATTGCTGCAACCCAAATGCATGACCTTGCTTTTTTAACATTAAATCCCAGCTGCCAAATTCTAGACCATTCTTCAAGCTTAGCTAGATCCCTCCTCATATTATCTTCACCTTCCTGGGTGTCTACTCTATTGCAGATTTTGGTATCATCTGCAAAGAGGCAAACTTTACCCGACAGCCCTTTTGCTATATCACTAACAAAGATGTTAAAAAGAATCAGACCAAGGACAGATCCCTGGGGCACACCACCGGTAGCTTCCTTCTCCTCAGAGTGAGCTCCATTTACCTGTACTCTTTGTCGCCTTCCACTCAACCAATTTCTAAACCAAGCAGTAACTTTAGGATCCATCCTTAGGGTGCTCAGTTTGTTTATAAGTCGCCTGTGAGGAACGGTGTCAAAGGCTTACTGAAATCTAAATACACCATATCTAGGGCTCTCCCTCGGTCCTACTTCTTGGTCACCCAGTCAAAGAAATCAATCAGATTTGTCTTACAAGACCTGCCCCTGGTGAATCCATGCGGCCTCAGATCCTGTAATCCGCTGGACTCCAGAAACCTCACTATTTTCTCCTTCAGCAATGTTTCCAATAATTTAGTCACCACCGAAGTTAAACTAGTTTCTCAAGAACACAGTCTTCTGAAAATTCTTCAAGATGCCCCTCGCTTCTGTTCCTGTTAGTGGGTGTTTTCTGAGGTCCTGTTCCTGGTTCTTCATCTGTGAACACAACAGAAATGTTTGTTAAGCAATTCCGCGTTGTCCTCATCAGCTTCTACATATTCCTCCCCTTCACCCTTGAGTCTGACAATACCGTTTTTGCCCTTCTCACTAATATAACTGAAAAATGTCTTATCCCCCCATTGTATTACATTGGCTATTTCCTCCTCTTTTTGAATCTTTGCAGATAAAATTGGTGGAGGGGTTGCACTCTATGTTAGAGAGGGCATTGAGTCACAAAGGATTGAAGTTTTGCAGGAAACAAAATTCGCTGTAGAACCTCTATGGATTGAAATTCCATGTAAAAGGGGGAAGGCGATGACATTGGGGGTGCTATTGACCGCCTGGCCAGAATAAACAAATGAATGATGAAATGCACAAAGAAATCAAAGAAGCTAACAAAAGTTACAACACAGTAATAATAATGGGTGATTTTGATTACCCTGATATCGACTGGGTCAGTGTCACTGCAGGACTTGCTAGGGAGATAAGGTTTCTAGATGAAATAAATGACTGCTTCTTGGAGTAGCTGGTTCATGAACCGACAAGAGGGGAAGCCATTTTCGACCTAGTCCTTAGTGGCACACAAGATCTGGTGCTAGAGATAAGGGTGTTGGGGCTACTTGGCAATAGTGATCATAGCATGATCGCATTTGATTAAATGGAGGAGGGAGGCTAAGGAAATCCACAGTACTATCTTTTAACTTTTGAAAGGGAGACTATGATAAAATGAGGAAAATAGTTAAGAAAAAACTAAAAGAAGGAGTTGCAAAGGTTAAAGATGTGTACATCAAGCTTGGGTGTTGTTTAAAAATACTCTTTTGGAAACCAAAATGCATAATAAAGACTTTTTCAAGTACATTCATAGCAAAAAGCCTGTGAGAGAGTCAGTTGGACCCTTAGATGATAGAGTAGTAAAAGGGACGCTAAGTGAAGACAAGGCCATAGCGGAGAGACTGAATGAATTCAGTATCCTGTTTCAAACAGTGGCCAATCTAGGTCATAAGTACCTAGCAATTTCCCCAAAAGACACAGGTTCCACAATGCTTGTATTGGGTGATGCAGTGATAGCCTGGCTCCCTTTTAATAATGGTTTATGGACCTTTCCTCCAGGAACCTGTCCAAACCTTTTTTAAACACAGCTACACTAACAGTTTTTACTTCATCCTCTGGTAACAAATTCCAGAGTTTGATTACACGTTGAGTGAAAAAATATTTTCTCTTATTAGTCTTAAATAGGTTACCATGTAGCTTCATTTCATGTCCCCTAGTCTTTCTATATTCTGATGACGTAAACAATCGATCTATCTATTTAGAATCCAGCAGAGAGCTTGTAGTTTAAATTTCATAATAGGTTAGAGCCTAGTAGCAGCAAAGAGCTATAATTTAAATCAAATCAGAATATAGTTTTCCTCCGCAGCACAGGACAAGGTACTGTGTAGCAGCCCTTTTTTAATAAGTGTTATATCCCTCCCTCCCTCCCCACACCCACCCTCCCCTGGGAAAATCACAGCTTTATAGGTACTTGCACAACTTAAAAGACAGGAGGTGCTCTCAGGTGAAGCTCATTACCCAAATCAGTCATACACCAAGGACCTGAGATTAATTAAGCTTCAGGTGAACAAGGTATATTAAACTTCTTAGGTACAGTTTTAGTGGTATAAATATCCATTGCACCCTTTAGTACATATAGAACTTAAAGATCTAAACACAAACTTAAAACTAAGATGCAGACAGCAGTCCAGCAGCGGGATGTGGGCTTTCCAGTCTTTTGCATTGAGTGTCACATATATGATTTTCTCCCAGCTGGTGAGAGGTCTTACGTGTGCACTAGGTGCAAGGAGCTCTCTGCTCTCAGGGAACGAGTCCGTTCTCTAGAGGCTAGAGTAGCAGACTTGGAAAACATAAGACAGACAGAGAGGTACATAGACGAGACCTACAGGGATATAGTCCTGAAGTCCCACCTCCAGTCTGGCAGCATCCCTGTTGCCATGGAGGAGAGAGGTCACGTGACAGGAGAGCATCACCCTGGTGTGGCAGGAAGTGATCCTGTAACTAGGACCTGTCCTCCAGGTGATGTAAACCCCTCTCGCACCGAGGAGGTTTCTCCAGGGCCAAGTGCCCATGCGGGAAGGGTTAGGACAGCAGTTATAGTTGGTGATTCGATCATTAGGCATGTAGATAGCTGGGTGGCTGGTGGACGTGAGGATCGCCTGGTAACATGCCTGCCTGGTGCGAAGGTAGCGGACCTCACACGCCACCTAGATAAGGTCTTAGATAGTGCTGGGGAGGAGTCTGCTGTCTTGGTACATGTTGGTACCAATGACATAGGAAAATGTGGTAGGGAGGTTCTGGAAGCTAAATTTAGGCTTTTAGGTAGGAAGTTGAAATCCAGAACTTCCAGGGTAGCGTTCTCCGAAATGCTTCCCGTTCCACGCGCAGGACCCAATAGGCAGGCAGAGCTCCGGAGTCTCAATGCGTGGATGAGACAATGGTGCAGAGATGAGGGGTTCGGATTTGTTAGGAACTGGGGAACATTCTGGGGAAAGGAGGGGCTCTTCCGAAGGGATGGGCTTCACCTTAACCGGGATGGAACCAGGCTGCTGGCATTAACCTTTAAAAAGGAGATAGAGCAGCTTTTAAACTAGATAATAGGGGAAAGCCGACAGTCGCCCAAGAGCGCATGGTTCGGAAGAATGTATCCTTGAAGGATACTACAAAAAGCAGAGAGGTTCCAAAAAAGAGTAAAGTAGCCCAAATGCCCTCGAGTATGGAGCAGACAGAACTTAAAGATCCCAAATTACCCATGTTTACCAATAGCCAAATTAATATGAATAAAATACAGTCTCTAAAATGCTTGTATGCAAATGCTAGAAGTCTACAAAACAAGATGGGAGAGTTAGAATATATAGCACTAAACGAGAGGTTAGGTATGATTGGAATATCAGAGACATGGTGGAAGGAGGACAACCAGTGGGACACTGTGATACCTGGGTACAAACTATATCGAAATGATAGAGCTGATCAAATTGGTGGAGGGGTTGCGCTCTATGTTAGAGAGGGCATTGAGTCAGAAAGGATTAAAGTTTTGCAAGAAACAAAATTTGCTGTAGAATCTCTATGGATTGAAATTCCATGTAAAAAGGGGAAGGCGATGGCAGTGGGGGTGTACTATCGTCCGCCTGGCCAGAATGAACAAATGGATGATGAAATGCTCAAAGAAATCAAGGAAGCTAGCAAAAGTTACAGTGAAGTAATAATAATGGGTGATTTCAATTACCCCGGCATCGACTGGGTCAGTGTCACAACAGGACATGCTAGGGAGATAAAGTTCCTAGATGAAATAAATGACTGCTTCTTGGAGCAGCTGGTTCATGAACCGACCAGAGGGGAAGCAATATTAGACCTAGTCCTTAGTGGAACACCAGATGTAGTGCAAGAGATAAGGGTGTTGGGGCCACTTGGCAATAGTGATCATAGCATGATCGCCTTTGATTTAATTAGTGGAGGAGGGATAGTAAGGAAATCCACAGTACTACCCTTTAACTTTCGAAAGGGAGACTATGATAGAATGAGGAAAACAGTTAAGAAAAAACTAAAAGGAGCAGTTGCAAAGGTTAAAAACGTACATCAAGCTTGGGTGTTGTTGAAAAATACTATCTTGGAAGCCCAGACCAGCTGTATTCCACGCTTTAAGAAAAGTGGAAGGAAGTCCAAAAAATTGCCAGCATGGTTTAAAGCTGAGGTCAGAGAGGCTGTTGTTGCCAAAAAAGCATCTTTCAAGAAATGGAAAAAAGAGCCAAATGATGAAACCTGGAAACAGCACAAGCACTGGCAAGTCAAATGCAAGGCATTGATAAGGCAGGCAAAGAGAGAATTTGAGAAGAAGCTTGCTGCGGAAGCAAAAACGCGAAATAAAGACCTTTTCAAGTACATTCGTAGCAAAAAACCCGTGAGAGAGTCAGTTGGTCCATTAGATGATAAAGGGGTTAAAGGAGCACTAAGAGGCGACAAGGCGATAGCGGAGAGACTGAATGAATTCTTTGCTTCGGTCTTTACTGAGGAAGATGTAGGGATGTTACCCACGACTGAAGTGGTATTTAAAGGTGTGGAAGAATTGAAGGAAATATCGATACATCGGGAAGATGTCTTACAACTATTAGATAAACTGAAGAGTAGCAAATCACCTGGGCCGGATGGTATACATCCAAGGGTGTTGAAAGAACTGAAATTTGAGATTGCAGACCTGCTATCAGTAATCTGTGAACTATCATTAAAATCATCTCTAATACCTGAGGATTGGAGGATCGCCAATGTAACACCAATTTTTAAAAAGGGTTCGAGGGGTGATCCGGGAAACTACAGACCGGTGAGCCTGACATCAGTACCGGGAAAAATGGTAGAAACCATCATAAAGAATAAAATTACTCAGCATATAGATAGTCATGACCTAATGGGAGACAGCCAACATGGCTTTAGACAAGGAAGATCTTGTCTTACTAATCTGTTATGTTTTTTTGAAGGAGTGAATAAACAGGTGGACAAAGGTGAGTCGGTTGATATTGTGTATCTGGACTTTCAGAAAGCCTTTGACAAGGTCCCTCATGAGAGACTTTTGGCAAAACTAAAGAGTCATGGGATAGGAGGCAGTGTACTACTGTGGATCAGGAACTGGTTAAAAGATAGAAAGCAGAGGGTAGGGCTAAATGGCCAATTTTCCCAATGGAGAAAGGTGAATAGTGGTGTACCCCAGGGATCTGTGCTGGGTCCGCTGCTTTTTGACATATTCATAAATGACCTGGAAAGTGGAATAACGAGTGAGGTTATCAAATTTGCTGATGACACAAAACTATTTAAAGTTGTTAAAACCCAGGAGGATTGTGGAAAATTGCAAGAGGATCTTGATAAATTGGAAGACTGGGCATCAAAATGGCAGATGAAATTTAATGTGGAGAAGTGCAAGGTTATGCACCTAGGGAAGAACAACCCAAACTATGGTTACACGATGCAAGGTTCCACATTAGGAACCACCACCCAAGAAAAAGATTTAGGCGTCCTTGTGGATACCATGTTAAAACCCTCGGCCCAGTGTGCAGCGGCGGCCAAGAGAGCAAATAGAATGCTAGGTATGATAAGGAAAGGAATGGAAAATAAAACAAAAGATATTATAATGCCTCTATATCGTTCCATGGTGAGACCGCACCTTGAATATTGTGTGCAATTCTGGTCGCCATATGTTAAAAAGGATATAGCAATTTTAGAAAAGGTTCAGAGAAGAGCCACCAAAATGGTAAAGGGGATGGAAGGCTACTCCTATGAAGAAAGGCTAAAAAGGTTGGGGCTCTTTAACCTGGAAAAGAGACGGCTGAGGGGAGATATGATAGAAGTCTATAAATTAATGAACGGAGTGGAACGGGTAAACGTAGATCGATTGTTTACCTTATCAGAATATAGAAAGACTAGGGGACATGCAATGAAGCTACAGGGTAAACTATTTAAGACTAATAAAAGAAAATATTTTTTCACTCAACGTGTAATCAAACTCTGGAATTTGTTACCGGAGGATGTAGTAAAGGCTGTTAGTGTAGCTGGGTTTAAAAAAGGTTTGGACAAGTTCCTGGAGGAAAGGTCCATAAACCATTATTAAGAAGGGACCCAGGATATCAATGCTTGAACCAATACAAGCATTGTGGAACCTGTGTCCCTTGAGGAAACTGCTAGGTACGTATGACCTAGATTGGCCACTGTTGGAAACAGAATACTGGGCTTGATGGACCTTGGTCTGACCCAGTATGGCATATCTTATGTTCTTATGTTCTTATATGTTTACCCGTTCCACTCCATTCACTAATTTATATTAGTCTATCATATCTCCTCTCAGCCGTCTCTTTTCAAGGTTGAAGAGCCCTAAGTGTTTTAGCCTCTCTTCATAGGTATATCCCTCCATCCCCTTTACCATTTTGGTGACTCTTTGCTGTATCTTTTCTAATAATGCTATATCCGTTTTAAGATACGATGACCAGAATTGCACACAATATTCAAGGTGTGGTCGCACCATGGAACGATACAGAGGAATTATAATATCCTTTGTTCTAGTTTCCATTTCTTTCCTTATGATACCTAGCATTCTATTTGCTCTCTTGGCCGCCGCCACACACTGGGCGGAGGATTTTAACATGTTATCCACAATGACGCCTAAATCTTTTTCCGGGGTGGTGGTTCCTAATGTGGAACCTTGCATCATGTAACCATAGTTTGGGTTGTTCTTTACTAGGTGCATAACTTTGCACTTCTCCACATTAAATTTCATCTGCCATTTTGATGCCCTGTCTTCCAATTTATCAAGATCCTCTTGCAATTTTTCACAATCCTCATGGGTTTTAACAACTTTAAATAGTTTTGTGTCATCTGCAAATTTGATAACCTCACTCGTTATCCCCATTTCCAGGACATTTATGAATATGGTAAAAAAGCAGTGGACCCAGTACAGATCCCTGGGGTACTCCACTAGTCACCTTTTTCCATTGGGAAAATTGGCCATTTAGCCCTACCCTCTGCTTTCTATCTTTTAACCAGTTCCCAATCCACAAGAGTACACTGCCTCCTATCCCATGACTTTTTAGTTTTGCGAAAGGTCTCTGATGAGGGACCTTGTCAAAGGCTTTCTGAAAGTCCAGATACACTATATCAACCGACTCACCTTTGCCTACCTGTTTATTCACACCTTCAAAAAAACATAACAGATGAGTACGACAAGATCTTCCTTGTCTAAAGCCATGTTGGCTGTCTTCCATTAAGCCATGACTATATACTATCGCCGATTGTTGCCACCTTAGGCGGTTGCCTAAGGTAGGGCGAGCACTTTTTCTGTAGTTGTGGGTTTCAAATAAATTGAAGTCCGAGAGGCTTAAGGCTTAACACAGGAAATTTATTGATTTTTACTACTTCTCCATACAGAGCTTTTATAAAGCTCAGCGCAAGGGCAGGAAAAGGAAAAAAAGTAGGATTTCTTCTCCTAGTACAATTAGCTTCTGTCACTTCCAGAATTCACAAATCAGGCCTCATTACTTCTTCTAGCCTTTGAACATAAATGCTAGTTTGCCCTCTTGAAGCTTCCAAACATTCAAACAAACTTTCTGGCTTCATTCAATGAAACATTTCTAAAAGTAAACAGGGCTTTAAAACACTGTCCAGCCTATTTCTTTTTCTTTACTGGCAAATGCAGTTGTTTGAGCTTCACACTCTATAGAGCTCAAACACTTGTCTTGTGACACAGAGCACATTCCATTGCACATTCAGAGTCAATATCAGAAGGATAACTTCCTGTCTCCATTTCCTCAATATCTGACTCCTGTGGCTTAAATTCCTCTGGGTAAACCCAGGCTCTGCCCTTTCTAACAGCTCAAGAATTTCCTTCCAGCCAGACTTTCTTTTGCCTCTAGAATTCCCAGCATATACTGGCAATTCTCTCCCTCTCATTAACTGGCTTATTGTCTGCAGCTGGCTTAACTTGCTTTTGGACACAGGGTTACTCACGGTTCTCCTTGTACCAGATAAGCTTTCACCAAGCCTTTTGCTTGCAGTAAAAGTGTCCTCATTTAAGGCTCCCTCAGAAGGAAATCTCCTGCCTCCAGGCTCCAAAGCAATTCTCCTGCATTCTGGATTCCTCCCTGGCTTATGGCTTTTTCCCCTGAGTGTTCCAGCAGATTCTACAGTGTCCTCTAAGGCTGGGCTTCTCTTAAAAGTCTGTCTCAGCAGTTCCTTCTCCTCCCCTGGGCTGCCCGGGAGCTTCTTCCTCCTTCCAGCACATTAGGACTTCTGCTGTGTTCTGAGTCTCGGGTAGCTCCTCCCCTGGGAACTCCCTCACTCTTCCTGTGATGCTGCCCCTCAACCTCAGCCCCTGCATCAGCGTCCGGATCCTGATCAGTGTGAGTGTTAGGATTAGGCTTAGCATTAGCCTCAGAATCCGCCTCAGCATTAGCATGTCTCCTGTTACTGCTCTCTTCCTTTTGTAATCCCCTAGGGACTCTCCCTGCACGTGTGTGAGCAGTAACCACGTGCTGCTTCCTCAGCTGGCCTTCGTTAGCCCTACAGCTTGTTCCTGAGCTAGGCCATGGCTTGCAGCTAGGCACTAGCTGAGTTTTTTTTTCTGTTCAAGAACATTTTGTGTTTCACATCCCCGCCTCCTGCTTCTCTCCCTCAAGGTAAAAGTGTGCTTTTTCCTTACTTCTAAGGGCTCGGGAACATTTTGGCCATCACAATACGTGTCAGTAATTTTGTTCTTTATGATGGTTTCTACCATTTTTCCCAGTACTGATGTCAGGTTCACCTGTTTGTAGTTTCACGAATCAACCCTGGAACCGTTTTTAAAAATTGGCGTTACATTGGCCATCCTCCAGTCTTCAGGAATTACAAATGATTTTAATGATAGCTCACAGATTACTAATAGTAGCTTTGCAATCTCTTATTTCAGTTCTTTCAACACCCTTGGATGCATACCATCCGGTCCAGCTGATTTGCTACTCTTTTAGTTTATCGAACAGTTGTAATACATCTTCCCGGTGTATCGATATTTCTTTCAGTTCTTCTGAAGTATCACCTTTAAATACCACTTGCGTTATGGGTAACATGCCTACATCTTCCTCAGTAAAGACTGAGGCAAAGAATTCATTAAGTCTTTCCGCTATGGCCTTGTCCCCTCTTAGTGTCCCTTTTACCCCTCTATCATCTAATGGCCCACACCGTCTCTCTCACAGGTTTTTGCTACGAATGTAGTTGAAAAAGTCTTTATTATGCGTTTTTGCTTCCACAGCAAGCTTCCTCTCAAATTCTCTTTGCCTGCCTTATCAATGCCTTACATCTAACTTGCCAGTGCTTGTGTTTCCAGTTTTTGTCATTTCGCTCCTTTTTCCATTTCCTAAAGATGCTTTTTTAGCAACAACAGCTTCTCTGACCTCACCTTTAAACCATGCTGGCAATTTTTTGGACTTCCTTCCACTTTTCTTATAGTGTGGAATACGGCTGGTCTGGGCTTCCAAAATACTATTTTTAAATAACACCCAAGCTTGTTGTAAGTCTTTAACCTTTGCAACTGCTCCTTTTAGTTTTTCTTAACTATTTCCCTCATTTTATAATAGTCTCCCTTTTGAAAGTTAAAAGGGTAGTACTGTGGATTTCCTTACCATCCCTCCTCCATTAATTAAATCAAACACGTTCATGCTATGATCACTTTTGCCAAGTGGCCCCGACACCCTTATCTCTTGCACCAGATCTGGTGTTCCACTAAGGACTAGGTTCAAAATTACTTCCCCTCTGGTCGGTTCATGAACCAGCTGCTCCAAGAAGCAGTCATTTATTTCATCTAGAAACTTTATCTCCCTAACATGTTCTGTCGTGACACTGACCAAGTCAATACCGAGGTAATTGAAATCACCCATTATTATTACTGTGCTGTAACTTTTGTTAGCTTCCCTGATTTGTTTGAGCATTTCATCATCTATTTGTTCATTCTGGCCAGGCGGTCGATAGTACACCCCCACTGCCATCGCCTTCCCTTTTTTACATGGAATTTCAATCTATAGAGATTCTACAGCAAATTTTGTTTCCTTTTTGACTCGATGCCCTCTAACATAGAGCGGAACCCCTCCACCAATTTGATCAGCTCTATCATTACAATATAGTTTGTACGCAGGTATCAGTGTCCCACTGGTTGTCCTCCTTCTACCATGTCTCTGAGATACCAATCATATCTAACTTTTCATTTAGCGCTATATATTCTAACTCTCCCATCTTATTTTTTAGACTTTTAGCATTTGCATACAAGCATTTTAGAGTCTGCATTTTATTCATATTAATCTGGCTATCGGGAGGCAGGGGTAATTTGGAATCTGTAAGCTCTGTTTGCTCCATACTCAAGGGGCTTTGGCCTACTTTTGTTTTTGTGGGAACCTCTCTGCTGATATTTATTCTTTTGGTAGTATCCTTCAAGGATACATTGTTCCAAACCGTGCGCTCTTGGGCGACTGTCGGCTGTCCCCTATTATCCAGCTTAAAAGCTGCTCTATCTCCTTTTTAAAGGTTAATGCCAGCAGCCTGGTTCCATCCCGATTAATGTGAAGCCCATCCCTTCAGAAGAGCCCCTACTTTCCCCAGAATGTTCCCCAGTTCCTAACAAATCTAAAACCTTCATCCTTGCACCATCGTCTCATCCACGCATTGAGGCTCCGGAGCTCTACCTCCCTTTGGGTCCTGCACTCGGAACAGGAAGCATTTCAGAGAATGCTACCCTGGAAGTTCTGGATTTCATTTTCCTACCTAAAAGCCTAAATTTAGCCTCCAGAACCTCCCTACCACATTTTCCTATTTCATTGGTACTGACATGTACCAAGACAGCAGACGCCTCCCCAGCACTATCTAAGGCCTTGTGTAGGTGACGCGTGAGGTCCGCTACTTTCACACCAGGCAGGTATGTTACCAATCGATCCTCACATCCACCAGCCACCCAGGTATCTACATGCCTAATGATCGAATCACCAACTATAACGGGTGTCCTAACCCTTCCCTCATGGGCACACAGCCCTGGAGAAATGTCCTCGGTGCAAGAGGGTTTTACATCACCTGGACGACAGGTCCTAGCTACAGGATCACTTCCTGCCACACCAGGGCGATGCTGTCCTGTTACGTGACTTTTCTCCTACATGGCAACAGGGATGCTACCAGACTGGAGGTGGGACTTCAGGACTACTACTACTACTATTTAGCATTTATATAGCGCTACTAGTCGTATGCAGTGCTGTACAGCACAGACATATAAGAGACAATCCCTGCTCATCAGAGCTTATAATCTAGTCAAGGAGTATATCCCTATAGGTCTCGTCTATGTACCTCTCTGTCTTCCTTATGTCCTCCAAGTCCGCTACTCTAGCCTCCAGAGATCGGACTCGTTCCTTAAGATCAAAGAGCTCCTTGCACCTAGTGCACACGTAATACCCCTCACAGACTGGGAGAAAATCATACATGTGACACTCAATACAAAAGACTGGAAAACACCCATCTTGCTTCTGGACTTCTGTCTGCATCTTAGTTTTAAGTTTGTTTTTAGGTATTTAAGCTCTTTACCTACTAAGGTTTGGTGGGGATACTTATACTAAAAAAACTACACCTAATATGTTTAATGTACTTTGTTCACTTGAAGCTTAATTAATCTCAGGTCCTTAATGTATGCCTGATGAGGACAAACAGCTGCACCTGAGAGTGAATATGGCACCTCCTTTCCTTGGAGAGGTTTATGTATCTATAAAGCTACAATTATCCGAGGGGTGGTTGGATGTGGGGAGGGAGGGAAAAAAAACTTATTAAAAGCTGGCTGCTACACAGTACCCTGTCCTTTGCTTCTAAGGTACTACTACTACTATTTAACACTTATATAGCGCCACGCATGCAGTGCTGTACAGCGATACATACAAGAGACAGTCCCTGCTCGTCAGAGGCTTGCTCGTCCGAGCTTACAATCTAGTCACAACAATACAGAGCATTAATCAATCAGTGCAAAGTACAATATGGTTTTACAGTTCGGTCATGAGGTGGGGGGTTAGGTTAAGATGAAGGATAGAAGTCAGGATCTGAATGCGACAGTGAAGAGGTGGGTCTTTAACCTGAATTTGAAGAGGGCCAGGGAGGGTGCTTGGCGTATAGACATAGGTAAGCTGTTCCAGGTGTGGGGTGCAGCGAGGTGAAAGGAGCGAAGTCGGGAGTTAGCGGTGTGAGTGAAAGGCCTAGATATAAGTAGTTTGTTAGCGGAGAGAAGTTGCCGAGTGGGGATGTAGGGAGAGATAAGAGATGAGAGGTATTGAGGAGCTGCTTAGTGAATGCATTTGTAGGTCAGTAGGAGGCGTTTGAATTGGATGTGGGCTTGGATGGGGAGTCAGTGAAGCGAGAAGAGGAGTAATGTGGGCATGGCAAGGCTGGCGGAAGATTAGTCGAGCAGCATAATTTTGTACAGATTAAAGGGGGAAGAGATGGCTCGCGGGAGACCAGCAAGGAGTATGTTGCAATAGTCGATGCGAGAGGAGATTAAGGAGTGGACAAGCGTTTTGTTAGTGTGTTCAGACAGAAAGGGGCGGATTTTGCTGATGTTGTAGAGAAAGAAGCAGCAGGTCTTTAACCACTTTAAGATCATCAGAAACAATCATGGCCAAGTCCCGCTCTTCTTTCATGGACAGAAGTACTTCGCATCTCTCTTGAATTTTTGCAGCCCAAATGCATGACCCTGCATTTTTTTGCATTAAATCTCAGCTGCCAAATTCTGCACCATTCTCCAAGCTTCGCTGGATCCCTCCTCGTGTTCTCTACTCCTTCCTCTATTGCAGATTTTGGTATCATCTGCAGAGGCAAACCTTACTCAACAGCCTTTTTTCAATATCACTAACAAAGATGTTAAAAAGAATCAGACCGAGGGCAGATTCCTGTGGCACACCATTGGTAGCATCCTTCTCAGAGTGAGCTCCATTTACCCTGTACCTTTTGTCACCTCCAACTCAAACATTTTCTAACCCACTCATTCACTTTAGGGCCATTTCCTAGGGTGCTTAGTTTGTTTATAAGTCGCCTGTGCAGAACGTTGCCAAAGGCTTTACTGAAATCTAAGAACACCACATCTAGGGCTTTCCTCTGGTCCAACATGCTGGTCACCCAGTCAAAGAAATCAATCAGACTTGTCTGACAAGACCCTGCCTCTGGTAAACCCATACTGCCTTGGATCCTGCAATCCATTGGACTCCAGACACCTCTCTTTTAGCATTGTTTCCAATAAATTATTCAACACAGAGGTTAGACTAACCGTCCTATAGTTTTCAACCTCACCCTTTTGTGTAAAAGGACCACATGAGCCTTTTTCCAGTCCTCTGGGACCACGCCCGACTCTAAAGAAGCATTGAAAAGTTCAGTCATTGGAGTTGCTAGAACATCTCCAAGTTCCTTCATTATTCTCGGATGTATCCCATCCGGTCCCATTGTTTTGTTTTTTTAGTTTAGCTAGTTTCTTCTGTTCCTATTTGTGGATGTTTTCTGAGGTCTTGCTTCTGGCCTCTCATTTGTGAACACAAAACAGAAATATTTGTTAAGCAATTCCACGTTATCCTCAACAGCTTCTACATATTTCTCCCTTCTCCCTTGAGTCGGACTAAACCACTTTTGCCCTTCCTCCTCTCACCAACATATCTGAAAAATGTCTTATCCCCCATTTTATTGCATTGGCTATTTCTTCTTCTTTTGTATCTTTGTTTTGCTGACTACTTTGCTAAGGTTTTTCCAAATATAGATGCTTGTCTTCCTCTCTCTGTGATCTCTTGTATTTTATGAGAGCCACCCTCTTTTTCTTCACCTTTTCAGCTGCTTCTTTTGAGAACCATAGCGATCTCCATTTCCTTCTACATTTATTTACTTTTCTAACAAAACGATTTGTTGCCTTTAAAATATCCCCTTTCAGTTTTGCCCATTGCTTTTCTACATAGAAATATGACAGCAGAAAAACACCATATCTAGTCTGACCTTCCATATCAACTATTGTAGCCCCATTTTTACCTTTAGAGATCCTCTGTGTTTGTCCCATTCTTTTTTGTCCTCTTCTCTACCACCTCCACTGAGAGCCTATTCCATGCATTTACCACTCTTTCTGTAAAGAAATATTTCCACATATTACTCCTGAGTCTATCCCCTTTCATTCTCATCCTGCAAAAATGCAATGTGTGCCTTCGAGTCAGTGCTGACTCCTGGCGACCCAGAAGCTCCTGGGTTTTCTTGGCAGTGTCACCGGAAGTAGATTGCCAGGCCTTTCTTCCGAGGCAATGGAGGGTTAAGTGACTTGCCCAAGGCCACAAGGAGTGCTAGTGGGAATCGAACCCTGGTTGCTTGGTTACCAAGCCAGTGTTCTAACCACTAGGCTACTCCTCCTATGTCCCCTCATAGCAGAGCTTGCCCTCAATCGAAAGTGACTCTCTCCTCCTGTGCATTTATGCCATGGAGTTATTTAAACATCTCTATTATATCTCCTCTATCTTGGCTTTCCTCTACATGTTAAGATCTTTAAGTCTGTCCTCATATGCTTTATAACGAAGAACATTAACCTTTTCAGTGGCCATCCTCTGCACCAACTCCAACCTGTTTATATTCTTTTGAAGGTGTGGTCTCCAGATTTGCACACAGTACTCCAAAATGAGGTTGCACTAGAGGCTTGTACAGAGGCACCATCACCTCTTTTTTCCTGCTAGCCTTTCCTCTCCCTTTGCACTCAAGTATCTTTCTGGATTTTGCTGTCACCTTTTCCACCTGTTTAGCTACTTTAAGATCGTCAGACAATCACACCTAGGTCCCGCTCTTCTTTTGTGGACAAAAGTATTTGACCCCCTACACTGTACCGTTCCTTTGGATTTTTGCAGCCCAAATGCATGACTCTGCCTTTTTTAGCATTAAATCTCAGCTTCCAAATTCTAGACCATTCTTCAAGCTTAGCCAGATCCCCACTCATGTTATTTACTCTTTCCTGGGTGTCTACTTTATTGCAGATTTTGGTGTCATCCGCAAAAATGCAAACCTTACCCAAAAGCCCTTCCACAATATCACTGACAAAGATGTAAAAAGAATCGGACCAAGGACAGATCCCTGCGGCACACTACTAGTATCCTCCTTCTCCTCAGAGTGAGCTACTATTACCTGTACCATTTGCCGCCTCCCATTCAACCAATTTCTAACCCAATCAGTAACTTTAGGGTCCATCCCTAGGGTGCTCAGTTTGTTTATAAGTTGCATGTGCAGAATGGTGTCAAAGGCTTTACTGATATCTAAATACACCACATCTAGGGCTCTCCCACGGTCCAACTCCCTGGTCAAACAGTCAAAGGAATCAGATTTGTCTGACAAGACCTGCCTTTGATAAACCCATGCTGCCTCAGATCCTGCAATCCATTGGATTCACTATTCTCTGTTTTAGCAACATTTGCAATAAATTACTCACCACAGAGGTTAGACTAACTGACCTGTAGTTTTCAACCTCATCCTTGCATCCGCTTTTGTGTAAGGGGAGCATGTGTGCCTTTCTCCAGTCCTCTGGGACCACTCCCAACTCCAAAGAAAAGGTCAGTCAGTGGAATCTCTAGAACATTCCCAAGTTTCTTCAGTGTTCTCGGATGTATTCCATCCGGTCCCAACACTTTATCTACTTTTAGTTTAGCTAGTTTCTCACGAACACAGTCTTCTGAAAATCGTTCGAGCTCCCCGTCACTACTGTTCCTTTTTGTGGGTGTTTTCTGAGGTCCTGCTCCTGGCCCTTCATCTGTGAACACAAAACAGAAATATTTGTTAAGCAATTCCTCTTTATCCTCAGCTTCTACATAATGTCCAGTAACAAGCAGGAATACAGTCATCACTTATTTATTTAAAAGGCTTATATACACCGCATTTCCAGTGATCAAGGCGGTTTACAAATAACCTAATTTAACATTACAGAAAACATTTTAACATATGGCATGGTACCAGCCTTACATTGTAAGATTGCAACACAGTTAATATTAGAATGACATGGCTAGGGGGTGAAGACTAAGATGGTTCCGACCGTCCGGGTGCTCCCCAGGCCCGTTCCCGTAGTCCGAGGTGCTCGTCCGAGGCGTCAGAGAAGGAGCGACCTGTGAAGGTCCCCCGGAAGGATCCGGCCATGGACCGGCCTGAGTCCCCAGACACCATCCTCGTCGAGGATTCCCCTTTGGGAGAGCCGGCGTTGGGCCATAGTTCCTCTGGGCCCTTGTCAAAGGCTGCGGAGCCTTCTGGGCTGGAGTCCAGAATGGCGACCCTGGAGCGCAGTTTGTCTGCCTTCATGGACCAGCAGCGGGTGCTGTTGTCTGGTTCGACCGGTTCATCCGCCCCGACCACTGAGCCGTTGACCTCCAAGACGTCCCTGGAGGCCGAGCCGATCCTTGAGGTCCTTTGGCCTTGAGTCGATCCTTGGCCGAGGTCAGTCTCAGAGTCCTGCTAGTCAGGACCGCGGTCATCCCTGCTAATTTACCGGGTGCCGGCCGCAGAGCATCGGGTCTCGAAGCCTGCGGAGCAGCCCTCGGGCGACTCTGAGTGGAAGACAGAGGACGAGGCGTCCCCCGATACCTGTTGACACCACGACATCCCTTCCGATTCCCCTGTGTCGGAACCTCAGCGGCGGTCCCCACCAGAGGACATGGGTTTCTTGGACTTTGTCAAGGACATGTCCAAGGCCCTCGCATTCCCGACCGAGTCAGAGGAGGACCCTCAGGCGGATGAGTTAGAGATCCTCCAGTACGAAGCCTCTCCACAGGAATCTCTAATGGTACCCATCTCTCCCATCCTGGAACAGCTCATGCTCCACATGTGGGAGACACCGGCCTCTGTACCGGTGGTGAGCAAACGGCTCGACTCGATGTATCGGGTCCGCCAGAGCCCGGACTTTCAGAAGTCACAACTGCCGCATAACTCCATGGTGGTGGAGTCAGCCATGCGTGAGCTGAAAAGCCAGAAGACGCACTTCTCAGTGCCCCCCGGCAGGGAGGCCCACACCTTGGACACCTTTGACAGAAAGTGCTACCAGGGCTCGATGCTCCTCTGCCGCATCCAGGCCTACCAGCTGTACATGGGCATGTACCTGAGAGACCTGGCGAAGGAACTCACTGGGTTCTCGACTGGTCTCTCCGAAGAACCCTTGCAGCTCTTTAAGAGCCTGGCCAAGGCCGTCCGTGAATGCTCCAAATTTATGCTTCGAGCGGCCTATGACGGGTTCGAATCAGCTGCTTGAGTAGCTGTAGCAGGCATCGACCCACGCTGCCAAGCTTGGCTTCAGTCATCCGATCTCGAGCAGTGGGTTCAGGAGAAATTGGTCCATGTCCCATTCCAAGGGGAGAACCTCTTTGGCAAACCCATGACCAACAAGGCTGCCGAGCTGAAGACCAAGTTCATGACTAGGACCGGGCTCTCTAAGAAGACCACTGCTCCTCCCCACCAGAAGGGCTCACGTAAAAAGCCCTTTTCACGAGGAAGGGAGCTGCTTACTGAAACTACCCACCCTATCAGGCCTCCCCTGCTCCCCAACAGGGTCAGCAGGCCAAGGGACATGTGCATGGCCCGCATAAGCAGAAAGCTCCAAAACCCCAGGCACTGGCCCCGGCCCAGCCAGGGGGGAGTTTTTGACTCCTTGGGCATAGCCTCTCTACCCCAAGGAGGTCAGCAGCCCACAGGGGGATGCCTGGCCCTCTAATGCCCAGAAATGGATGGCTATCACCACCGATTCCTGGGCACTGAGGGTAGTCAGGGAGGGTTATCTCCTCCATCTAGCTCAGACACCTCCCTCTTATTTTCCAGGAGAGCCCCTTAGGTTTCCCCTACATCAAGACCTTCTCTTGAAGGAGTTGCAGGTCTTCTAGAGGACAAGGCGGTGGAAAGGGTGCCCCACCACCTCAGGGGCAAGAGTTTCTTCTCCAGATACTACTTTGTCCCAAAGAGGACAGGGAGTCTAAGGCCCATCCTCGACCTGTGCAACCTCAACAAATTTCTGGTGAGGGAGATGTTCAAGATGCTCTCCCTTGAAACATTGCTGCCATACCTCCAGCAGGGAGACTGGCTATGCTCCTTAGATCTTGTCATGCAGCAGGAGCTGATGGAAGCAAAGATGCAAGAAAAGAAGCTGTTTTTCATAATATAAAAGATGTGCACGGGATGCAATTCCTGCACAGAGCAGCTAGAGGGAGCAGGCGTGCACTCACAGAGGCTGACTGGACACACCTAGCTAATCGACACCACCTGACAAGCAGCCCAGAAAGCTCAAACACAGGAGAGCTTTATAAGCAAGAGGCTGGAGACTGGAAAGGGGGTAGAGGTAGAGGTGGAGGTAGAGGTGGACCAGAGAGAAGCACCAGGAGCAAAGCCGTGCGAGAGAAATGCACCACGAGCAAGGGCCAAGAAGAAGGAAGCACCAGGAGCATTGAGCTAAGCCCTAGGGGTGAATGGGAAAGCAATGTTGAGCAAAGGAACAGTCACTTTGGGAAGCAGAGCAGTGCTGAAGGAAGAAGCCAGAAGTTAGGCTTGGAAACAGGCCTGCGCTTACCGGAGGAACCAGTGACCAGACTGAAAGGTAACAAGAGCTTTCAGGGAAAAGACTGGCATGAGGATTGTAGCCCTGGAGAACTACTAGAAGGAGAAAGTTCCTGTTCTACATGCTGCTGGAAGCCAAGGTATGCTGACTCTGTTTTTATGAGAAAAAGCTCACCTTATAAGTGCCCTTTTAAAAGCAATGTTCGTCTTACAAGAAAGGAAAGTAAACCTACCTTGTATAACCCAGATGGTAAAAGCACAAAGGTAGGCCACGCTCACTGGTAAACTTTAGAAGAACTCTACAAACACCCAGAGAATAAGAATAGCGACTGGCCAGAAACAATAGCCAGAGAAACCCCAGATACAGAAAGGGATAACTCTAACTCAGAGCCGATGCAAGTGGAATTTGTGGAGCCTAGTCTTCTGTCTCAAGAGGAGATGGACTGTTCTCTATGCGTTACCAGCAGTTTAGAATCACTGCTAGACTTGTAAATAATATATACTGCCTCCAGAGTGTTACTTGTATGCTAAAAGGAAGAAGAGTATTGAAACGGTTGAAGCCTTAATTAATCCTTGTTGCAACTGTGAAGCATAACAGTTTTTCTTTACCATGAGTTTGTTTCATTCCTGAAGTAAAGGACATTTTTCTCTATGTTGTGACCCACCTGAATCTTTTGCGTAAAGGGAAATAAAAGCCTATGTTATCCCTCTACTCTTCATTCACAATTTACTTCTTAATAGGAGCTGAACTACTAAGACCAGGCTGCACCTGGCTCTTAAAGGAACCTCCTCTCATATAAAAATATCTTTGTGTCCAACCTACCCCTATGACCACTGGCCACCAGGGGCGGTACGCGACAACCTCAAGGATACTTATACTCACATCCTCATCCACCCAATCACAGGCAGTACCTGTAGTTCGTAGTAGGGGGCAGGCACTTTCAATATAGGGTGCTTCCCTTCAGTCTAGCCTCTGCTCCACAGGTCTGCACAGAATGCCTGGCAGTCGTGGCCATCTTCCTTCGGCTCCAGGGGATCTTCGTTTATCTCCAGGAACAAGCAGGAATGAGTCTTCACATATGGGTATGTCGGTTATGAGCCAGTTGTCCAGGTAGGGAAAGCACAGTTACTTACCTGTAACAGGTGATCTCTGAGAACAGCAGGAATAAGTCTTCACATATGGGTACGTTGGTACCGATGGAGCCTGCGCGGGAACGCTCCCCAGCGTCCAAAAAAGAAAGCCTTTGGGAGCATCCCACACGCATGCGCACTGCCTTCCCGCCCACTTCCCTCTCATCAGTTTTCCGTTTTCCGCGGAGCCGGCAGGATGTACTCCTGTCACCGCGGAAAATTCTTCTTTTTATTCTTGTTTTTTTGTGGTCGCGTCTGCCTTCCCTCGACGCCACGGTACTGCCGGTGCTTTTCTTTCTTTTTACTAAAAATTTCTTCTTTTCTCTAGGAATTTTTCCTGTTTAGTGCCTGACGGTTTCTAGGCCACTAGGACTCTATCCTTCCATTATGGAAAAGCCAGCCACTATCCTTAAGAAATGCTCAAAGTGTGACGGTACAAATATATTTTTAGACACTCATACTTGGTGTCTAAAATGTTTAGGTCCTGACCATTGCCCACTGGAGTGTCTCTCCTGCTGGAGCTTAAACAGAAGAAGTCTTCAGGATCGAGCACAACTCGATACCCGGTTCACATCGGACTCGATGTCACCAGCCAGAATATCTTCTTTTTCACAGGATCAAGTGACCAAACAAAAGTCTGTTAAGACTAGCCAGTCCTCGAGTTGTAGATCTCCTTCTAAGCATCGAGATGCCTCTGGCGTTGCCCTCGAGGACATTTTGGCAATAAAGCCCCAGCGGGAGTCTTCGGGCTCCAAAGCATTAAAGGGGCTTCAGGTTGTTCCCAAGGTTCTTACCTCCATGGACATACCTGGGCCATGCTCAGTGGTTGTGGTCGCTTTGAGCGGTACTGACACCCCGGCATCGGCTATGGTGATGGATGAAACACTCCTCACCGATGAACGTAGTCTAGCTCTCTCAGCTACTTCGGTACCACTAGAGTTGCTGCAGACCGTTCCTCGAGTATCTGTATCGGCTTCTGTACCGGTACCATCGATGTTTTCTTCGACAGACTCGCTCCCTTCCATGCCGAGCCTGGAATCGCTCTCTAGCATGGAGGATTCGGTACCGAGTCATCTCGGTACTGACCTCGGGTGGTACCGAAGACATCTTTTTAAAGAAAATCCGATGCTTCATCCTTTCAAGTCTTCCGATCCCGATGACTGGGATGAATCTATCAGTGCCAAGGCTGAATTTTCAACAATTTCAGCCTTTACCCCTCATTTCAGAGGGTCCTCCTCAGGAGAGATTTCTTTTAAAGCTTTTTTGCTTGATATGGCAAAGTTACTTGCCATTTCTATACCTGGTGAAGAATCTATACTAGGGGATTCAGAAACTCTGCAATTCCCCTGGATTCCAAATGATGTGATCATGCTTCCTGTGCATCAGATCTTACAGGATCTACTATTAAAAATGTGGGAAACTCCTTTATCGTTATCCCCAAATTCTAAAACACTTGACACTGTGTACAAGGTGCCACCTTCTCCAGGTTTTCAAAAGACTCAACTTCCTCATCATTCTATTGTTGTAGAATCAGCAATGAAGCATATTAAGAGTGCAAAGAAGCACTCCTCTTATCCGCCAGGTCGTGAGTCTAGGATTTTACATGCCTTTGGACGTCGATGCTTCCAGGCATCTATGCTTTCAGCAAGAATTATCTCATATATTTTCTATATGGGATTATCTCTTGAAGAGGTCACAAAGAATTTAAATTTTTTGAACCCTTTGCTTCAAGAACATAAAAGAGCAGACTATTTCTTATTAGTCAGTCATGCTCAAAATGTCTCTAAGTTTCTTAATCGTGCTTCCCTGGACTGTTTTGAGTCTATTAGCAGAACTTCTGCTATAGCCATAGGGGCACGACGTATGGCCTGACTCCAAGCTTCAGACTTGGACAAATGGGTACAAGAAAGGCTGGCAAATACTCCTTGTACTGGTGAAAATCTCTTTAACAAGGATGCTTTATTCCAAGCTAATCAGTTAAACACTGATATTGTTGCTTTCAGAGGATTGTCAAAACTTTCCTCTATTCCGGCTAATAAAAAATCTCCTAAAAAAACTTTATCCCCCTAGGGGAAAAAAGTTGTATCCATATTTTACCCATCATGTTTATTTATGTTTATTTTGAATTTGATATACCGCTCAGGCCAGAGGCATTAGAGCGGTTTACAATACTATATCATTTGAGGAAAAAAAGGAAAAGAACGCCATTTAAATGATAGGACAGAAAAGAGGACAGAGACAGTTAAACAGATAAGAGAAGAAGAGGAACATGGAACAGCGAGTTACCACAAAACAGCAGCAGATGTTTCCAAAGAAGGGCAACATCAAACCAGGCTAAGAAAATCAAAACCTCAACAGGCTCAGCAAACCCAGCAGTCGCAGGGTTTCTGATATTTTATTCATTAAATCTCTTTTTCCTGTTTGAGGTTTAGAACCGCTAACCTACTTATCAACAGAAGCATCTACAGTTCGTCTCATCCTTACTGAGAGATCAGTGATACACTGACTCAATCCTCGACTCTAGGCATGAATCTCTTGCCACAAGAGAAATCCATTCTTTTAGCTCCCAGAGCTATTGAGGATAATCATGCCCTACAGGTAACAGGTTTCTCCTCTCCTTTTTGAAGGAAAAAGAGGAGTAACAACTAATAACAAGGTAGGCTATGCCCTACACCTTGACAGTTTTTCTGTACGAAGATATCTCATAGTTTTGACTGCAAGTGGGCTTTACCTTTTTCAGGGACTTACCAAATTGTAAGTCTTCTCAACTCTGTATTACTTTCTATCCCTCTTAGTCGAGACATTCAATAAATGATTTCCCTGTTTACTTCCATGTTAATTTTCCTGTTACTTGTAATAGGTCTGTTATATCTGACCAATTGTTGTATTGTTTTAATGTAAACCGCACTGATGACAAATAGCGCGGTATATAAGAAAATTAAATAAATAAATAAGAGTGATACTATTCAACTGGAGGGCTTACTTTTTAAGCCCATAGGATTTTCTTCAATACCTACTCCAGTAAGTGGTTTCCATACAGAGCTTTCTTCCCCTTTGCAATCTTCTCAAATATTTATTTTAAGACAGCTTATCAGACGATAATTGAGTTTTAACACTCCTAATTATGTCTGTCTGTCCTTTTCCAATCTATATTACCTAACTTTTTCTACTGCCTTAATAACAAATAATTCCAAGAGAGGTTCCAAAACCCACTTGGACAATTTATCATTGCAGGCAAACCTGCCTGTCTGCTATTCTTAGCCATCTTCAATTCTTTTTGGCTCCAACAGAATAGATTAGGTTGCACACTGGCAATTAAACAGCCAGGTCTCACCTAAGCAACCTACAACATGCTCTCTGCAATTACACAAAAAGCTCTGCAACTATGGGCCTTTGCCAGAGAGCGTCAGAGCCATTCCTAGTAGGTAACTTCCAGATGGTTAAAAAGGCTTTGCCCAGTCATGCTCCTACATGACTGGTTTTTCCTACTCTTGCCATCTTCCTTAAATTTCCCTTTAAGGAAAAGGAACTAGGGCTTAGACCACGTGAAAGCATAAAGAATTGCTCAATTCCCTGGGTTGTTCCACATCTCCAGTGGAACTCTTACAACAGGGATGCATTTCTTTTTCACTGCAGTCGGTCCTTGTCTAGTGCGTTCCTTCTAATTCCCAATACTTCATTGAAGCTTATGCTGAACAAAGAACGCATGATACTCATATTGCCCTCCTAGAAGGGCAAACATAGTATCCCCTTATATTGCGTCTTCTTCTCCACACTGAAGTTAAAGAAGGATCCAGACTTGTTGTCTTAAGACTAAGGATCTCCTCTGCACCCCTTCACGTAGGTCTCCATTTCTGGTTATTCAAAGGCTAGAATTTTTAAAGAAATCTAGACCTCTCCTTCTAAGTAAGAACATTCCACTGGTTTCCATGTAACCTTCTCCATGGTTCTTCCACTTGTAACCGGAAAGAGATTCTCTATCTATATTCGCAAGCAGGTCTTACCCCTTCTTGTTATTAAGTGAATCTCTCTCTCTCTCTCTCAATATATATATATATATATATATATATATATATATATATATATATATATATATATAGAGAGAGAGAGAGAGAGAGAGAGAGAGAGAGAGAGAGAGAGAGAGAGAGAGAGAGAGAGAGAGAGAGAGAGAGAGAGACTGACTTTGAAAGATTTGAGACTGTCCATATTAATGCTGTTTCAGCATACCATAGGGTTTTAAATGGACAACCAATTTCTATGGTAATTAGAAACTACCTTCTTTTACCGTAACCTTTCCGGTTACGTTACATCTGAAGCTTTCCATGTAAAGTCATTATCCTAAGTGACATCACTTAGGGAAGACATTACTGATCTTCAAGAAATCGGAGGCTACACCGCCTACTACAAATGTTTCTTTCTTTTATTTGGATAGAGGGGTCTTAAAGACCCATCCTTTTCCTGCAAACCAGTCAGATTTATCTCCTCTCTTTCCTAGAGCCTTATTCTGCTCTAAGGACAAAGAGCTTCAAACTTTGGCCTACAGAAGCTTTAGCTTCTCCAAGGTCCAACCTCATTAAACTCCCCCAGTTTTTTCTTCTGGGATTAGTTCTAGCCATTAAGGCTTCTGACTTCTGCCTGTATTGCAAAATTTATTTTCCTCTACTTCACAGGGAGGTAATTTCTTTGAGGCTAATGTACTGGCTCTTAGCACCAGACCCATATTAGCCTCAACAAATACTTTTGAAATACTTTTGAATAAGGTCCACATTAGAAAATTGGAATTCAATATTTACTAACATTTATGATCTACACAAGGACTCCCCTTTAAATGCCTTGTTTAGTCAAGCTGTTCCACAGCACACCCTTTTTAATTCAACTCCTACCCTCCATCCCTTGGATGCCTGAGGTTCTGGGAAATAGCATGGCCCATCTATTAGATTTGCAACATGCTGGGACCTCCTCTAGGCATCTCTAGCTTGGGAGTCCCCATATGTGAAGACTTATTCCTGCTTGTTCCTGGAGATAGCACAGTTACTTACCTGTAACAGCTGATCTCTGGGAACAGCAGGAATAAGTCTTCACAACCCACCCACCTCCCCTAGGAGTTGTTCTCTCTCTATCTCTCTCTAATTTGTCTACTTCCCTCCTTCGGTCTCAGCTACAAACCCAACTGATGAGAGGGAAGTGAATGAGCGGGAAGGCAGCGCGCATGCGTGTGGGATGCTCCCAAAGGCTTTCTTTTTTGGACGCTGGGGAGCGTTCCCTTGCAGGCTCCATCGGTACCAACGTACCCATATGTGAAGACTTATTCCTGCTGTTCTCAGAGATCACCTGTTACAGGTAAGTAACTGTGCTTTCCCTACCTGGACAACTGGCTCATAAGGGGAAGCACAGCCTTGGAAGTGCAGCAGGCCACCGCTTGCACCATCAAGCTTCTGCAACATTTGAGCTTTGTCATAAACTACCCCATGTATCACTACCTCCCCTACACAGTGCCTGGAGTTCATCGGAGCAAGACGATACCCTCCAGTCGAGGACTTTCCTGGCCAAGGACTGAGCCGATCGGCTCTGGTCCCTTGCTCGGGACATACAGCACCGTCCCTTGGTGCCTGCCCAGCTTCTCCTGCGCCTCCTTGGGCATGGCCTCATGTGGAGGCGAGCGTCACCCCGGACGCTCGCCTCCACATGAGGACAGCGCAGTGGTGTCTCCGGAACTAGTGGTCTCAGGCCTCGTGCCGTCTCCAGGACCGAGTCTTGGTGACCCGCCAGTTGGCAGACTTGCTGGACTGGTGACAGTCACCCTGGCATCTCGAAGCGAGCATGCTGTTTCAGGCCCCAAGTCACTCAAGGGTCCTCATCGCGAACACCACCTTGCTCAGTTGGGGGGCCCAATGCGGAGGGAGATCTCTGCACTCAAGGCAACTGGTCACTAGATGAGAGCACCCAGCAGATAACCTCCTGGAGCTCTGGGCCATACACCTTGCCCTGAGGGTCTTCTGTCACCACCTGTGTAACCAGCCAGTGCTGGTCCAGACAGATAACCAGGTGGCAGTGTTCTGAGTGAACAAACAGGCGGACGCAGGGTCTCGTGCCCTTTGTCAGGAGGCACTGGAACTCTGCTCATACGCAATCCATCAGGGAATTCTCCTGTGGGCAGTGTACCTGCCAGGCCAGGACAACCTGCTGGCCGACAGACAAGGCAGGGTCCTCCAGCCGCATGAGTGGCAACTGGACCCCAGGGTAGCCAGTTGGTTTTCCTGTCTCTGGGGGGACCCTGTGATGGACCTGTTCGCCAGTACGGGCAACTTTCAGTTGCCCCACTTCTGCTCCCTGCAGGCCCATCCCTCCAGGGTGGCAGCAGACGCGTTCCTGGTCCCATGGTCGGAGGCCTCATGTACACCTTCCCTCCGATGCTGCTGATTGCCAAGACCCTGTTCAGGGCGCTCCACGACAGGGCCACGCTCATACTGATAGCTCCTTGGTGGCCCAGGCAGCTGTGGTTTCCACTGCTTCTGAGGTTGGCCCATCTATTAGATTTGCAACATGCTGGGAACCGACCAAGGCCTTTAATTCCAGGATGGGGGCTCTCTCCTGCACCCCAACCTCGGATCCCTCTCGCTGACCACATGGCTGCTGAGAGGGTAACTCTGGCCCCTCTCAACCTTCCGGTGGATGTGGAGAACATTCTGTTGGCCTCTCGCAAAGCCTCTACTAGGAAGGCTTACGCCCTCAAATGGCCAACAGAGGGTGATCCTTTCCTCTTCCTAGTGCTTCTGGTGTTACAGTACCTTCTCCACCTTTCTCAATATGGGCTCAAGTCTAACTCCATTCGGATGCACCTTAGTGCCCTGGTGGCACACCATCATCAGCTGGATGGTAAGCCCCTCTTGGTCCAACCATTGGTGACCCTTTTCCTTAGGGATCTTCTCCTATCAAAGCCCCCGGTTTGCCCTCCGGCAACCGAATGGGACCTCAACGTGGTTTTGGGGCAGCTCAATTGCCAGCCCTTTGAGCCTCTGCCTACCTGCCATCTTCGCTACCTCTTGTGGAAGGTGGTTTTCTGGTTGCACTCACCTCCACTCACAGAGTTAGTGAGCTCCAATCCCTTGTGGCAGAGGCGTCTTATACCAGGTTCTACAACAACAGAGTGGTGCTTCGCACGCACCCCAAATTCCTGCCGAAGGTAGTGTCGCCTTTCCATCTTAACCAGGAAATGTTGTTCCCTATCTTCTTTCCAAGTCCTCATTCCAGTCCGGCAGAGACGGTCCTTCACACCTTGAACTGCAAGAGGGCCTTGTCCTTCTATATTCAACGCACTCAGGGCCACCGCAAGGCTTCTCAGCTGTTTATCTCCTACGACCCCAGTATGCTGGGGGAGGCGGTGACTAAGTGCACGCTGTCCACCTGGGTAGCGGACTGTATCACCCTCGCTTATGAGCGGGCTGGGCTCCTGCTGGAGGGCCACGTCATGGCGCACCGTGTCGGAGCCATGGCAGCTTTGGTGGCAAACTTGCACTCTGTCCACATCTGCACTCTGTCCACATCTGCCCGGCCACCACCTGGTCTTCAATCCATACCTTCGCAGCTCATTACTGCTTGGAAAGAGATTCCTGACGGGACAGTGCCTTCAGCCAGGCTGTGCTCTGTAACCTTTTCGGGGTCTGGGCAACTCCTGTCCTCTGACCCTTCTGTGTTCAAGCTACCGGAGTTCTGGTTTGTCGGAAAAAGTGTTCCTACTGTGGTCTGTGGACACGGACCAAATTGCTGCTACTTGCTGCTTACCTCAGGGGAGTCCTATTTTTTTGCTATAGGCTATCGGTAGCCTGTAGCTGGGGAATCCCATATGTGAGGACTGACTTTCTGCTTGTTCCCGGAGAAAGCATAGTTACTCACCTTTAACAGTTGTTCTCCGGGGACAGCAGGAATCAGTCCTCACAACCCTCCCTCCTCCCCTTGGAGTTGCTTCTTTAACATCCTCTGTTTTTGCCGTCTTTTAGCTATGTCATCTGACTGAGCAAGATGGCACCCTTGGGCGGGAAGATGACCACGCATGCGTGGTGGCATCTACCAAAGGCTTTCTTTGAAAGCTGGGAGGATGCTTCCGCGAGGGCTCCATCTGTGCTGAAGTCACCCATATGTGAGGACTGATTCCTGCTGTCCCCGGAGAACACCTGTTACAGGTGAGTAGCTACGCTTACACCCCCCCCCCCTCCTCGGGAACTCCACTCTTCTGGCAAATTGCTTTCATCTGTGCCCTTCTCATCTATTGCTAACTCCAGACTTCGCTGCCTTCACCTTGCTGCACCTTTCGTCTGGAACAAACTACCTGTATCTGTAGGCCCGGCACATACTCTGACCCTTTCCAAATCCAGGCTGAAAACTCACCTCTTTGCTGCTGCTTTTGAATCTTGACTCACCTGATCTCCTTGTTTCTTTTCCATTCCCCCTTGTTTTATTCCTGTCTACACCTTCTGTGTTGTCTGTCTTGACTACATTCTAAGCTCTGATGAGCAAGGACTGTCTCTTACACGTCTGTGCAGCACTGCGTACGTCTTGTAGTGCTATACAAATGCTCAGTAGTAGTAGTAGTAGTACATAAGAATATAAGATATGCCATACTGGGTCAGACCAAGGTCCATCCAGCCCAGTATCCTGTTTCCAACAGTGGCCAATCTAGGTCATACGTACCTAGCAGTTTTCCCAAAAGACACAGGTTCCACACTGCTTGTATTGGGTCAAGCATTGATATCCTGGGTCCCTTTTTAATAATGGTTTATGGACCATTCCTCCAGGAATTTGTCCAAACCTTTTTTAAATCCAGCTACACTAACAGCCTTTACTACATCCTCCGGTAACAAATTCCAGAGTTTGATTACACGTTGAGTGAAATTTTTTTTTTAGTGCCATCAAGTCAGTGTTGACTCATAGCGACCCAGCTACCTTCTGGGTTTTCTTGGCAATGTATCACTGGAAGCAGATTGCCAGCCTTTTCTTCCGAGGCAATGGAGGGTAAAGTGACTTGCCCAAAGACACAAGGAGTGCCAGTGGAAATCGAACCCTTGATCTTCTGGGTACTAGGCAGTTGCTCTAACCACTAAGCTACTCCTCCACTCCAAGTGAAAAAATATTTTCTCTTATTTGTCTTAAATAGTTTACCCTGTAGCTTCATTGCATGTCCTGTAGTCTTTCTATATTCTGATAACGTAAACAATCGATCTACGTTTACCCGTTCCACCCCATTCATTAATTTATAGACCTCTATCATATCTCCCCTCAGCCGTCTCTTTTCCAGGTTGAAGAGCCCTAACCTTTTTAGCGTCTCTTCATAGGAGTAGCCTTCCATTCGCTTTACCATTTTGGTGGCTCTTCTCTGTACCTTTTCTAATAACGCTATATCCTTTTTAAGATATGGCAACCAGAACTGCACACAGTATTCAAGGTGCAGTCACACCATGGAATGATACAGAGGCATAATATCCTTTGTTTTATTTTCCATTCCTTTCCTTATGATACCTAGCATTCTATTTGCTCTCTTGGCCGCCACTGCACACTGGGCGGAGAGTTTTAACAGGTTATCCACGATGATGCCTAAATCTTTTTCCTGGGTGATGGTCCCAGTGTGGAACCTTGCATCGTGTGACCATAGTTTGGGTTGTTCTTTCCTAGGTGCATAACTTTGCACTTGTCCACATTAAATTTCATCTGCCATTTGGATGTCCAGTCTTCCAATTTATCAAGATCCTCTTGCAATTTTCCACAATCCTCTTGGGTTTTAACAACTTTAAATAGTTTTATGTCATCTGCAAATTTGATAACCTCACTCGTTATTCCCTTTTTGCAGGTCATTTATGAATATGTTAAAAAACAGCAGACCCAGCACAGATCCCTGGGGTACTCCACTATTCACCTTTTTCCATTGGGAAAATTGGCCATTTAGCCCTACCCTCTGTTCTCTATCTTTTAACCGGTTCCTGATCCACAATAGTACACTGCCTCCTATCCCATGACTCTTTAGTTTTGCAAAAGTCTCTGATGAGGGACCTTGTCAAAGGCTTTCTGAAAGTCCATATACACTATATCAACCGACTCACCTTTGTCTACCTGTTTATTCACACCTTCAAAAAAACATAACAGATTAGTAAAACAAGTAGTCTTAAGTAGTCTGGAATTTGTTACCGGAGGATGTAGTAAAGGCTGTTAGTATAGCTGGGTTTAAAAAAAGGTTTGGACAAGTTCCTGGAGGAAAGGTCCATAAACCATTATTAAGCAGGGACCCAGGATATCAATGCTTGACCTAGTACAAGCATTGCGGAACCTGTGTCTTTTGGGGAAACTGCTAGGGTACGTATGACCTAGATTGGCCACAGTTGGAAACAGGATACTGGGCTTGATGGACCTTGGTCTGACCCAGTATGGCATATCTTATGTTCTTATGTTTATTTATGATTGTTTGGAGGTAATGCGAGGATAGTTTGTGATAGATTTTAAAGGTGGATATAATGGTTTTATATTTTATTCTGCATTTGGGTGAACGTCACTGATGGAGCCTGCACGGGAACGCTCCTCAAAATCCAATTGGAAAGCCTTTGGGAGCACTCCACTGCGCCTTCGTGCCTGTTTTTCCAAACTCCTCAGTTCTTCGTTTTCCACTGAACCAGCAGGATGCATGGTTCCTGTCACTGCCAGAAAACTTCTCTTTTTTGTTGCATCGTGCTTCTTCCTTCCCTTCGACACCGGTTCCGTCAAATCGGACACCGGTCTGATAAATCTTTCTTTTTATTTTCTAATTTTCTTTTTCTTTACTTTGATTTTCATTGTGGATTTCACTGCCCCTCTAGGCCTCCATAACCACCTCGTCAACCTCGAAGACAACTTTTAAGGCATGGAAAAGCCAGTCAGTGGTTTTAAAAAATATATCAAGTGTGCCTGTGCCATGTCAACACTGATAAACATGACTGATATCTAAAATGTTTAGGCCCTCATCAACCCAATTCTTGTCCTTTGTGTCAACAAACGACAAAAAGAGGCCACAAGAACTGAGTCAGACAATATGGGTCGCTGTATGCCTTTGACTATGTCTCAGTGGCTTCCACCTCATAGAGGGCATCAGCAACTTCTCTTGGCTCTCAAATTTCTTCAATGTCCAAACATAAAAGTAAGTCAAAGTCTCTGGCTGTATCCTAACCTTTGGCATCGAAGACCGATACCGAGGCCAGAGAACAGTTCCAGCACAAGCATCGCGACTCTCCTAGAGGTGCTTCCGATGTAGACCGGCCAGCCAAACAGCCCCAGTGGGAGCATCTGTTCTCCAAAGCACAGGTAGGTCTCCTGAATGCTCCCAAGGCATCGATTTCCGGAAAGCTACCGGTTATGGGACGGTGGCTCAGATCCCCATAGGTGATTCCACCCAGACATCGGCCATCTCCCTAGACCAGCACATGCTGGCTCTCGAGAGGAGTTTAGCAGCACTCCTGCCAGCTTCAGTTCCAATAACATCGAGAGCTTCAGGAATGCAGGCTTCAGCACCGAGCTGACAGCCAGGTGTATCTGGCCCAATGCCGGCCCTCGAACCAGCATTGTCAGAACCCCCGAGGTTGATACCTTCGTTGGAACCGATCGATACCCTCGGCATCCAACAGACTCAAGCTGCCATACCTCTTAGTTCTGATACATCAGAGTATCGGTATCGCTATTGACCTTCAACGTCCATAAAGCTTCGAGGTCGAACCCAGAACCGCCGATACCTTTGTTTTACCGGACTCTGACATAAGTTCTTTAAATTCTGTTGGGGGATCCTTCGATTTCTGAGAACTTCCAGACATCCCTTCGGACTGTTCGCCAGCTTAGGAACATCGTCCATCTCCACCAGAGGATATGTCCTTTCAGGACTTCATGCATGACATGGCAGTGAACATCTCCATCACGGTAGCCTCTCAAGGGGAACCGAGAGCAAAGGAATTGGAGATACTCCATTACCCTCCCACGCCCACGGGGGTGGCTACGTTAACGGTGCATCAGATCCTGCAGGATCTTATCCTCCGCATGTAGGAGGCCCCACTCATGGTTCCACCTCTCAGTAAGAGACTCAATACTATGTACTGAGTACCAGAGTGCCCAGGCTTCCAAAAACCTCAGCTCCCCACCACTCAATGGTGGTGGAATTTGTGATTTGCTGAATAAAGAGCTTTAAGAACCATTCATCTATGGCACTTGGCAGAGACTCGGACACTCAATGCCTTTGGGTGTTGATGATTCCAGGTAAGGCACAAGGAGAGCAAATGGCTCTTGCTAATCCAACAGGAGACAATGAGGCAAGAGATTGGATGAACACAGGTGCCTTTATTGGTGGTCCCCTACGCGTTACGGCCGAAGCCTTCCTCAGGGGGATACAAAGGCACTGCAGGTAAGAGGGTTCAATTTGGCCTATGAACCGGTACCTATTGTAATGCTGCACTTGACCAATTGTGATGAACAACGCTAAACGTAGAAAACCGCAATTCCAGGACAAAAGTGTAGTCAAAGCTTTTGCTTTGACTACACTTTTGTCCTGGAATTGCGGTTTTCTACGTTTAGCGTTGTTCATCACAATTGGTCAAGTGCAGCATTACAATAGGTACCGGTTCATAGGCCAAATTGAACCCTCTTACCTGCAGTGCCTTTGTATCCCCCTGAGGAAGGCTTCGGCCGTAACGCGTAGGGGACCACCAATAAAGGCACCTGTGTTCATCCAATCTCTTGCCTCATTGTCTCCTGATGATTCCAGGTAGGCATGTTGGCCTCCAGAATAAACTCTTACATGCTGTACATGGGCTTGTTTCTGAAGGATGTTACTAGAGATCTGGAAATTTTTACCCCCATGCTTCGTTTAGATAAGCGGAGTGTATTCCAAACACTCATCAAGCAAGGCCAAAATAATTCTAAGTATCTTACCAGGACCTCTTTTGATTCCTTCGAATTAACAAGCAGAGCTTCATCTGTCAGCATTGGGGCTCAAAGAATGGCCTGGTTACAGGCATCAGATCTCGAACAATGGGTCCAGGATAAAAGGTCCTCAACCCCTCCACATAGCAGGCGGACTTTGTCACTATGCCCACAGGTGGCACCTCATAACATCAGAGCAATGGACATTGCAGGTTGTCCAAAGGGGTTATCAGCTTCACTTCGAAACCTTACCCCGCACCAGATTCACAAGGGATTATCCCACGCAACACCTTCAGAGCAATCTCTTAAAAGAAGAGGTGACTACCCTGTTGTCCCAGGGTGCCATAGAAAGAGTTCCTCCTCCTCAAGAAACGATGGGCTTCTACTCTCCATATTTTCTCATTCCAAAGAAAGCAGGAGGATTCAGGCCCATCTTGGATCTTGGAGACCTAAACAAGTTCATGGACTGAGAAAAATGATTTCTCTAGGAACTCTTCTACCATACCAACAGAGACACGATTGGCTATGTTCTCTAGACCTAAAAGAGGCGTACATGCATTTACTGATACATCCCTTGCACAGACAGAAGGAAACCATTATCATTTCTGGATTCTCTTCTTTGGTCCAGCCTCTGCCCCAAATGTCTTCACAAAATGTATGGCAGTAGTCGCTGCCTTGCTACACACCTTGGGGGTATTTGTCTTCCCTTACATAGACGATTGGCTGATTAGGGGAGACTCCCCTCAAGAAGTAAGACTCTCCCTTCATTGCACCATCACTGTGCTCCAAAACCTGGGATTTGTAATAAACTTCCCAAAGTCTCACCTTGCTCCAACCCAATGATTGGAGTTCATCGGAGCACTCTTAAACACTCAACAGCTGGGTTGGGGGGAGCATCTGAATAACCCTGACCACACAGGGGCTGTGGACACTACAGGAATCCGCCCTGCAGATCAACCTGATAGAACTACGGGCACTGACAAATGTTCCTGGAGATTGTTTTATAAAATTTCTTTAAGGATGTTTCTTCCCTTAGGTATAATGGTAATTCATTCCAGAGTTGGGGAGCCAGGCAGTAAAAGGTGGAGGTTCTGGTGGATTCTTGATGTATCTAATACTTTTTTAGTATTATTACGCAATAGCATTAGTATTTAGCTCATGCCTTTCCAATAGTAGTTCAAGGCGAGTTACAGTCACGTATTGTAGGTATTTCCTTGTCCATGGAGGGCTTATAATAACTTTATACCTGAGGCAATTGAGGACTAAGTAACTTGCCCAAGGCCAAAAGGAGTGTCAGTGGGATTTGAACCCTGATTTTCTGGTCTGAGGCTGCTGTCCTAGCCACTAGGCTACGGCAGGCTATAGACTTAATCAAATGCAATATGTTTGAGGACTGTTGAAAACCAATACTCTTTGCTCTCAGGAAACAAGTCCAATCTCTGGAAGCTAGAGTAGCAGACTTGGAGGACATAAGGAAGACAGAGAGGTACATAGACAAGACCTACAGGGATATAGTCCTGAAGTCCCACCTCCAGTCTGGCAGCATCCCTGTTGCAATGAAGGAGAGAGGTCACATGACAGGAGAGCATCACTCTGGTGTGACAGGAAGTGATCCTGTAGCTAGGACCTGTCCTCCAGGTGATGTAAAGCACTCTCACACCAAGGACGTTTCTCCAGGGCCATGTACCCATGAGGGAAGGGTTAGGACAGCCATTATAGTTGATGATTTGATCATTAGGCATGTAGATAACTGGGTGGCTGGTGGATGTGGGGATCACATGGTAACATGCCTGCCTGGTGTGAAGGTAGCGGACCACACGCGCATCCTAGACAAGGTCTTAGATAATGCTGGAAAGGAGTCTGCTGTCCTGGTACATGTCAGTACCAGTGGCATAGGAAAATGTGGTAGGGAGGTTCCGGAGGCTAAATTTAGGCTTTTAGGTAGGAAGTTGAAATCCAGAACTTCCAGGGCAGCATTCTCCGAAATGCTTCCTGTTCCACACGCAGGACCCAAAAGGCAGGCAGAGCTCCGGAGTCTCAATGCTTGGGTGAGATGATGATTCAGGGATGAGGGTTTTGGATTTGTTATGAACTGGGGAACATTCTGGGGAAAGGAGGGACTCTTCCAAAGCGATGGGCTTCATCTTAACCGGGATGGAACCAGGCTGTTGGCATTAACCTTTAAAAAGGAGATAGAGCAGCTTTTAAACTAGATAATAGGGGAGAGCCGACAGTCATCCAAGAGCGCATGGTCCAGAACAGTGTATCCTTGAAAGATACTACCAAAAGAATGAAGTTAGGGCATATCAGCAGAGAGGTTCCAATAAAGACAAAAGTAACCCAAATGCCCTTGAGTACGGAGCAGACAGAGCTTAAAGATTCCATGTAAAAAAGGGGAAGGCAATGGCAGTGGGGGTGTACTCTCAACCGCCTGGCCAGAATGAACAAATGGATGATGAAATGCTCAAAGAAATCAAGGAAGCTAACAAAAGTTACAGCACAGTAATAATAATGGGTAATTTCAATTACCCCGGTATTGACTGGGTCAGTGTCACGGGAGGCCATGCTAGGTAGATAAAGTTTCAAGATGAAATAAATGACTGCTTCTTGGAGCAGTTGGTTCATGAACTGGCGTGGGGCTTTGGGAAGAAAGTGTGCAGCACTATCCTTTGAGATGAAAATCTGAGACAACCTTCGGTAGAAAGTTTGGGTGAGTTCGCAGAACTACCCGATTCTTATAGAACCTCGTGTACGGTGCCTCAGCCATCAATTCTTGGAGTTCACTGACACTCTGGGCAGAGGTAAGAGCTATCAAGAAGGCCACCTTCCACAACAGGTGCTGCAGCGGGCAAGAAGCCATGGGCTCAAAGGGCGGATTGGTCAGCTGCGTGAGGACCAAATTGAGGTCCCATTCTGCCGGAGGGAGGTGGTTAGGGGGCTTGGAAAGAAGCAGACCTCACATGAAATTAGACAAGGGGTTTGCCCTCGATGGGGTGGTGGTTCGCTGAGATGGCACTCAGGTGAACCCAGACTGCGAGAGGTGGAGCAGGTACTTCAAGACCAAACTGGTAGGGCAGGAGAATGGGTTTGCTCCGAGCACCAGACCGAGAACTGATGCCACTTGAAGGCATAAGCCCATCTGGTCGAGTCCTTTCAAGAGGCCAAAAGAATGTCCTCGATCTCCACAGGGGAGGGTGTAGGAGGCTAGGGCAACCCGTTCAGCCATCAAGCTGTGAAGAACAGAGACCTCAGATTGGGGTGAAGAAGCAACCCCCTCCTCCTGCGTAAGCAGCTCTGGTGAGAACCTGAGTGGGACCGGGGGCTCTGTCAGGAGACAGAGCAGCAGGGGAAACCAAGGCTGCCTGGGCCACCTCGGGGCTATGAGGATCACCGAGGTCCTGTCCCACTGGACCTTGAGGAGGGTCCGGCCAATGAGGGGTGTGGGGGGAAGGCATACAGTAACCCGTGCTCTACAAGATGAGGAAGGCGTCAGGGGCCACCCTGCCCGGGTGCGGGAAGGGACCACAGAATCGAAGAAGCTGTGTGTTCACCAGGCTGGCAAAGAAGTCGAAGCCCGGAGTCTCCCAATGCTGGAAGAGCCACTGCGCCATCTGGGGACACCGGCATCACTTGTGCGGCCAGAGGACCCTGCTGAGCTGGTCTGCCATTGCCCTGACCCGGGGAGGTAAGAGGCCCGGACGGTCATGCCCTGGCTCACCACAAAGGAGCACAGGGCTGTTGCCTCCAAACATAGGCTGTAGGAGTCGGTATTTGTTCACATGGAACATCGTGACCTGATTGTCCGTCTGGACCAGCACCGCCCGGTGCTGCAAGCGATCCCTGAAAACATGGAGAGGGTGGTGAATTGCCCGGAGTTCTAACAAATTGATCTGATACCTGGACTCCTCAAGGGGTCCAACACAAGGCACAAAACCACGTAAACCAACAGAGACCCAGTCCAAATGTGGTAAACAGGAAGAATAACTTTAATAAATTATAACCAGGGTAACAATGTACCCCGGGGGAAGGGGGGGGAAGGAGGCCAATCTAACCCAACACATACCTTTATATTATGTTATGTTATGCGTTTATATTTCACTCCTGTTTGGTGATTATATGATTCATGTTTTCATGGATTACTAATAGGTACACATTGTTCATAGTGTTTTTCTTTATCTCCGTATAGCTTATAAAGTGACACAGAAAAGGGTTAAATTTGGATTCAATTGATTTATGATCTGTATTAATGGTTCCTAAATGGTTGTAGGCCACATCCCTTGTTTTCTCTCTGATCTTTTTCCTGTTCTTCTTTTTTTGTTCTTTTGATTGTATATTTATAATATCATCTCTCTATTTGTATATGTATCCTTTATTATGTTTAATGATTTAATGAGTGCAATTATTTATAGTTTTATGTATTTATATTTAGATATTTTATCTTTTGATGTTTGATGATTTCAGTTTTCATTTTGTTATGGCTGTTGGATGTATTTATATTATTGATATTAATGTTTTATGGTATGTATATGTATTCTATTTGTTTTTATCCTTATTTATATATTATATTATTTATTTATTGTTTTAGTTTGCCAAGAAAACCCCTGAAGAAGGCATTACCAAGGCCTGTGTCGGGTTAGCTTGGCCTCCTTACCCGCCTGGGGTACATTGTTACCCTGGTTATAATTTATTAAAGTTATTCTTCCTGGTTTACCATGTTTGGACTGGACTCCTCGAGGGACCAGGACCCCTGAGTGCGCTGACCCATGCAGTGGGCTCCCCAGCCCGCTAGGGAGGTGTCCATGGTCAACACCACCTGCTGCGTCGGGGCTTGGAAGGGCATACCGCGAAGCAGGTTCCGAGACTCCTGCCACTAAGTCAGAGACTCCGCCACGCTGGAAAAGACTGAGATATGGGGTCTTGGAGGCAGCCGACTGACTGCGTCCATTGTGCCCAGAGGCATCACTGCGTCGTCTGCATGTTGAGGCGGGCATTGGGCACGACATGGACTGTGGAGGCCATATGGCCAAGACGGCAAAGCATCGTCCGAGCCGGGACGACACCACAGCCTCGCACTTTGGATGCCAGGGACACGAGGCGGTCCGCCCTGTCGCGGGGGAGAAAAGCCATGGCCCGAAGGGTGTCCAAGCGAGCCCCAATGAACTCCAGGGAGTTCTCCCCACCGTGCCATTCCATGGCTTTGTCCGGGACATGACTCGAGCCCTCTCGGTCCCCACCAAGTCCGCACCGAAGAGCTGGAGATCCTCCAGTATGAGTCTCCACCAAAGGAGGTTCTATCAGTGCCGGTGAAACCCATCCTTGTACGGCTGCTCCTACGGATGTGGGAGACCCTGGCCTCAGTGCCAGTGGTCAGCCAAAGCTTCGACGACATCTACTGCGTCAAGAGGAGTCCAGGTTTTCAGAAGGCCCAACTTCCCCACAGTTCTATGGTGGTGGAGTCTTTCATGCAAAAGCTCAAGAGCCAGAAGACTTATTCTTCTGTACCCCCAGGTAGAGAGGCCAGAGCCCTCGATGCCCTGGGGCATAGGTGTTCCAGGGGTCCATGCTGGGCTACCGGATACAAACCAGAAGATTTAATAGAAGACATATGCAGTAGTGCCATGAAAGGAGAAGTGCTACTGATAGGTGATTTCAATATGCTGGATGTTGCTTGGCACATCCCTGTTGCGGTGTCATCTAGAAGTAAGGAGATCCTGGATTCTATACAGGGAGAACTATTCTGGCAACTGGTAACAGAACCCACACAAAAGATTACATCTTACTTTATCTGCAAGGACATTGAGTTTGCCCAGGAAGTACACCGCTTTAAGCTGAATGTGGTGAGAGATGGCAAAGGATCATAGGCAAATCGCTAGGTATCCATATTGTTTGGCTGTGTTCTTTTGGCCTTTCTTTGTCATTTGCTGGCACAAAGGACAGGAATTGGATTGATGTTCAGGGCCCCGCAGCCCAAACCCAAACTGGCCTCCCAAGGAATTACCTACACCCCCTCCGATCCCTTCTGCTGCCCGGGCCTGCCGTCCCCTACTGTCTAGGGGAACTTATTCCACCTTAGAGGTGGAATAAGTTCCCCATTCAGTCTGATGGCCCCGGACGTACAGGGCCGACATTAGAATTGGCCCTGTACGTCTTGGGCCGCAGACAGCCCACTGCCCGCCCTAACTCCGTCTCTGCACTGCCCCTTTCCTGCCCCCATCTAACCTTCCCGTACAAGCACCTTGTTCGTACGGGGAGGTTAGTCTGGGATGGCAGGCCCCTATACTCTGTTCCACCATGACAAGGTGGTTCTCTGTACCCACCCACACTTTCTTCTGAAGGTGGTTTCTCCTTTCCACCTAAACCAGTCGGTAATTCTCCTGGATTTCTTCTCTAGACCACATGCGTCTCGGGCTGAAGCAGCGCTACACACTTTAGACTGCAAGCGAGCGCTGGCCTACTACTTGGATAGAACTAAAGGTCACAGAAAATCCTCTCAATTATTCATTTTCTTTGATCCTAGTCACCTAGATCTAGCGGTGACGAAACACTCTATCTAATTGGATAGCAGTTTGCATTTCTTTTGCTTCTGCACAAGCAGGACTCTTTTTTTGGAGTATCATGTCACTGCTCATAATGTATGGGCTATGGCAACCTCCATAGACGATCTCAGTTCAGTAGCCATTAAGGACATCTACTGGGTAGCTACCTGGTCCTCCATTCATACTTTGCCGCTCACACTACTGTCTGGACAGAGACTCCCGTTGGGATGCTGTCTTTTGGCCTGCACCATTTTGGGACTTAAACTCAACTCCTACCCTCCGTCCCAGACTTCTACAAGATACCAGACTATCATTGGGGGAGTAATGCCTCCTGAAATTTAGTGCAATGGCCCACAACTATTTCAGGCTCTTTGGCTACATGTTTTTTCCTTAAGGGATCACACTACTTCCCCCAAGACCCCATACTAGTCTGGTATCTGGGAGCTAGCGAGTCCCGTATGTGAAGACTGCATTCCTGCTTGTTCCTGGAGATAGCTTAGTTAGTCAGATGTAACATCAAGCCTAATGACTATTATCCGATGTTGCTTTTCCATGTCGGCACAAATGATACTGCTAGGAATCCCTCAGAGCATATCAAACATGATTTAATGGCTCTGGAACAAAGGTGAAGCAGATGGTTGTGCAGGTGGTGTTCTCTTCAGTCCTCCCTGTTGAGGGTAAAGGCCAAGGCAGAGAAGCTTGCATCCTGGAGATGAATGCATGGCTGCATGGATGGTGTCATCGAGAGCATTTTGGTTTCTTGGACCATGGGATGATGTTCTAAGGTCTGCAGAGATGTGATGGTGTCCATCTGTCCAAGAAAGTTTGAAGTGTCTTCAGCAGCAGACTGGCTAGCCTACTGAAGAGGGTTTAAACTAGATTCTTTCGGGATGGGTGAAGAGAACCCCCAAGTAAGTGAGACATTAAATACCTCTGTAGAAATGGGTAATAGGGGCAACTCTGGAAAGTGGTGTGTATAAATGCCTGTAGCATCAGAAATAAGATCCCAGATGTTGGGGCTTTAATGGAAGAGGCTGACTTGGATTTAGTGGCCGTTACGGAGACATGGTTCACAGACACCCATGACTGGGATGTAATTATACACAGTCACCCCAAATTCCGGAAGAAATTGAAAACCCATCTCTTCCAGGAACACTTTTCCCTACTTACATAGCTCCCTCTAACCTCCTATATAACCCTCCATGTAAATAGTTCTTAAGCCTCCGCAAGGAGTAAGTTTCTTGTCAATCATGTATACTGTGATCCTTATTGTTACAATGTATTCAGTTGAAATATACTGTCATGTTCCTTGTAAACTGTCTTGAATTGTAGAAAGTCGGTATATAAAACCTATTAAATAAATAACTAAATAATACCGGACTATATTTTATTCATGAAGGATGGTAGGAAAAAGGGAAGGTGGAGTGGCACTATATATAAAAAATAATATTAAAGGTATAGAAGTGCAGGGCTTAAAAGGAAAAGAGGAGGCACTGTGGGTTAAACCAGAAAGAGGGAAGGGAAATCCATTTGCATGGGAGTTATATACAGATCCCCCACAGAGGGAGTAGAAGTGGATGAAGATTTAATAGAAGACATAAACAGTGTTGCCATGAAAGGAGAAGTACTACTGATGTTGTTGTTGTTGTTAAGTGCCGTCAAGTCGGAGTCGACTCATGGCGACCCTCTGGATAGCTAGCCTAAATTGTGTTCGGTCTTGAGTCAGGCGGCTCATTGTTGACAGACTGGTACCCATAGCTGCTGTTATTGTATTGATCCATCTCATTGCTGGCCTTCCTCTTTTGTGTTAACCTTCTATCTTGCCAAGCATGATGTCTTTCTCTAATGATCTCTCTCTTCGCATGATGTGTACAAAGTATGAAAGTCGAAGTCTTGTCATCTGAGCTTCTAAAGAAAGCTTAGGTTTGATCTCCTCTAGTACTGACTGGTTTGTTCTTCGGGCAGTCCATGGTATACACAGTATTCGCCGCCAGCACCATAATTCAAAGGCATCCATTTTCTTCCTGTCTATCTTTTTCACTGTCCAGCTTTCACATCCATATGATCTTATTGAAAATACCATGGCTTGAACAAGTCGAATCTTTGTATGGAGAGAGACATTTCTGCTCTTGAGAATCTTATCTAGGTCTTTCATAGCCATTCTGCCAAGAGCAATGCGTCGTCTGATTTCTTGACTGCTTGTTGCTTCTTTATTGATGGTTGATCCAAGTAGGTTAAAGTTATTCACGATTTCAATTTCTTCTCCTTCAACGATGATCCTGTTGATTATGCCAGTTGTCATGATCTTTGTCTTCTTTACATTAAGGTGCAGGCCCATTTTGAGACTATGTTCTTTGATTGTGAGAAGCAAATGTTTCAGATCATCTTCACTTTCAGCCAGTAATGTGGTATCATCAGCATAGCGAAGGTTGTTGATGAGTCTTTCACCAATCTTCACACCTCTGTTGTCTTCTTACAATCCTGCTTCTCTGATGATTTGTTCTGCATATAAATTAAACAGGTAGGGGGGAAGTATGCAGCCTTGTCTTACACCTTTGCTTATTTTAAACCATTCTGTTTCTCCTTGTTTCGTTTGAACTGTTGCATCTCCAGGAACAAGCAGGAATGAGTCTTCACATATGGGTACGTCGGTACCGACGGAGCCTGCACGGGAATGCTCCCCAGCATCCAATCAGAAAGCTTTTGGGAGCATCCCTCGCGCCTGCGCACTGCCTTCCCGCCTTTTCCACTGCCTCTCCTCAGTTTTCTTTTTTCCGCGGAGCCGGCAGGACGTCGTCCTGTCACCGCAGAAACGTTTTTCTTTAAATTCTTTATTTCTTGTTTTCTTGTGGTCGCGGCTGTTTCTCCCGCCGCCACCGGTACCGCCGGTGGGTTTTTCTTTTCTTTTTCTTAAACTCAGGGAGATTTTTCCCTCAGTTTCTGCCTTAAATTTTTTGGGCCTGCAAGGCCTCTTCATCATGGAGCCTTCTTCCCCTAAGAAGTGCCTTCACTGTGGAAACACAGTTTCCTTTTTAGACTCCAATGCCTGCTGTCTAACCTGTTTGGGTCCTGAACCTTTTTCCCCTGAACAATCAGGCTGCTTGGTGGTGGCATCCACTTCGAGCGGTACCGATGCATCGGCATCGGTGTTGAGTACTCCACTCTTCACCAGGGATCGTCATCTGGCGTCCTCGGTACCTTCGGGACCGATCGATACGTCCCAGATTGACTTTCCTGTATCTGAGCCATGCTCAGTGGTGGCATCCGCTTCGAGCGGTACCGATTCCTCGGCATCGGTGTTGAGTGCTTCACTCTTCACAAGGGATTGTCATCTGGCGTCCTCGGTACCTTCGGGACCGATCAATATGACCCAGATTGACTTTCCGGTGTCGGCAACATCGCCGATACCACCACCGACGTCGGTACCCTCTAGACATGCATCGATAGACTCGCTCCCTTCGATGCCAAGTCTAGAATCGATATCTAGTCTAGATGACTGGGTACCGACGCGTCTCGGAACCGACCCTTATCGTTTCCAGATACGCAGTATCGAGGATATTCACCAAGCGTTTCTGGTCACCTCGGTACCGCTTGAGCAGCCTCCGATGACTGTTTCGACAGCGTTACCGTCTCCGATTCCGATTCCGACTCAGCTACCGGTATCGGTATCGATGTCTGTTTCTGCAGTTACACCGGTACTATCGATCCTTTCTATGCCTAGTTTGGAATCGATACCTGGCATGGACGATGCAGTACTGACTGCCTCAAATCGTGACTGCCAGTACCACTATCCATCTAGTGGGGTTCCTTTTTGGCACCAGACCAGTACATCCTCGGGTGCTCAGGCTGCTCCTTCAACCTTACCCTACCCAGGGATAGTTCCCATTGGAGATCCTTCTTTTCAGAAATTTCTCCTTGACATGGCAACCTTTCTTGCTATTCCTATCCCTGGCTGTGATCCCACTCGAGGCTGTCCTGCAGAAAAGGAAAATATAATGCTTCCTTTACATCATTCTTTGCAGGATCTTCTTCTGAGAATGTGGGAATCACTTTTAAGGGTTCCCTCACCTTCTACAGCAATTGATGTTCTGTATCAGGTGCCCCCCTCTCCAGGATTTCAAAAAACTCAACTTCCCCATCATTCCCTTGTAGTGGAATCAGCAATGAGGAAGGTAAAAAGCAAGAAGAAGCTTTCTTCTTATCCACCAGGTCGTGCATCTAAAGCACTCGATGCCTTTGGACGTCAAACCTTCCAAACATCTATGCTGGCATCAAGGATTATCTCTTATATATTTTATATGAGTCTATCTCTCCAGGAGGTCACAAAGAAATTATCTCTTTTGACTCCTTTTCTCTCGGAACCTAAGGCTGCAGACTATTCCTTGCTTCTTAGTCATAGCCAGAATATATCTTGGTTTCTTTCTCGTGCTTCTCTAGACTCTTTTGAGTCTGTCAGCAGATCCTCTGCTATTGCCATCGGAGCACGTCGTAGAGCCTGGCTCCAAGCTTCAGACTTGAGCAGATGGGCACAACACACACTGGGTAATTCTCCTTGTACTGGGTAAAATCTCTTCAATAAGGAGGCTTTATGTCAGGTTGCTCATTGCTCCACTGACTTCCCTGGTTCTAAGAACCATCCTAAGCCTTTTTCTCCCCCAGGAGGTAGGAAATGTCCTACCAAACCTTCTTTCCCTAAGAAAAGAAGGTTTCACTCTTCTCCTGCCCATCATTCAGAGGTACCCAAGCAGGGGACACCTCGTCCTGGTCTGAAGAATCCAAACTCTAGCCAGTCTCAGCATACCCAGCAACCATAGGTTCTTGAAGGTTGCAACCTGCAGTTAACTTCTTCTTAGCAGAAGTTTGTTCACTGTTTTTTCTTTAAAGCTCTACACGTGGCTAAGCTGTCAGGATATTCTTGTCCATGGGTTACAGATTTCTCCTCTTCTTTCTTCCAAGAAGAGAAGTTAACAACTATCCCATGATAGTTTCTGTCCCAACATGAACATTTTTTCCTTCAGCTGATTCACCAGATGGTAAGTCACCCTTCAGTTACCTGTTGTCTCTACCCTCTCATTCAGGGTTTCCCTGAATGGGTGGTACCATACTGAACAGCTTCTCTGGCCTTTCATTCCAGTGTAGAGTTTTTTCCTTGAATAAATTCTCTGGACAGCTTATCAGACAGGGACAGGAATTTTTTCCTCTCTGTCTGTTCTCTCTGTTTTCCACAGAAAGATTCTCTCTGCTGTCTCTTTTAGCTTTTGTTCATGCAGGAGTTCCAGTGATTAAACTACTGGTACTTCTTACAAGTTCCAGTCTGTCTTCGACTACTTTTGTTTAGCCTTAGCAGTGATCCAAGACAGTCCTCATCTATCTTGGATAACCCTACTCACTTCAGGCTTCTCACATTATCTTCTTCCTGGCCATCTCCATTTCTTGGGATGTGGCAACACACCTGACCTACAGTCAGTTTTATCTCCTGATTCTCCTGCATACTGCTCTCTGCAATCCTCAGAGAAGCTTTCTACTATGGGCCCTTGCTAGAGAGCATTGAACTTTGTCTCTGATGGCTATTCTATATAGTAGAAAAAGCTTATCAGTCATTTTCCATGACTGTGAGGGTTCTCCACACCCTCTTGTCTCCTGTTATAATACAGGATATAAGCTTTTTCTGCCTGAATGTCCAAGAAGTTTCCCAATCCTGCAGGAATATGCTCTTTTTTTCCTTACAGCTTGGCCTCATGCTATCCTACTCCTCATGGACAGCACATATTCTACTAGTAACGCATGATACCCCTGTGTCCCTCCAATGGGTCATCCTGATTCCTGGTATCTCCTTCTCTGCGTTTTTCGGTCCATTTACCATGTCAGAGTTCTACAGAACTCACGACTTGCTCTCTACAGACTGATATTATCCTCTGTTTTTCACGCAACCATCCTGGTTATTTCACTGGATAGCATTCCTGTACCCTCTTAGCCCGGAGGAATAGATTCTCTATATATCTTTTCAAGTAGGTTCCACCTTCTTGTAAATAGATGAATCTTTCTCCTTCACATTTCTCATGTGAATGTTCTTATGGGGCTTAGTTGCAGACATGTACCTTCAGTCTTACATATTCATGTATGTATATATATATATTCTCTACATACATATGTCTGTAAGCTGTGTGTGCATTACTTATGCCCCTATATATCTATATATATATATCCCTCTATATATGTATCTGTCGAGATGCTTTTTATAGGTAGATATTGTAAACGGGGGCGCTGGGTGAGAATGTCCACAGTCTTGGCAAAGGCAAATATTAATATGACTTGCAAAGGATTGTGGGAAATGTAGTCCATTCATTCCAGAATCAGCCGTTCACAAATAAATTAGTCGTGCTTGCTCAAGTGTAAAGCAAAGAAAATATACTTTATTTATGGGGTTATTTCTCCCAACACAGATTTGCTTGGTAGCACAGAAAAGGATACTTGCTTTCAGTATTATACTTAGAAAAACAAAATCAGGAAAAACAACAACTGAACTTCTTAAGCAATCAAATCAAATCATAAAGACCTTGATGGGAACAGAAAGGTCTTTTCTGTGGGCTCCTGCTAATATCTTTTTAGCAGTGCTTCAAAAACAAACAAAACCCCACAAAGTAATGAAAAACTGTTCTTTTTCAAGGCTAACTTCTGGTATTTTCACACACACCCAGAAGTGTCTCTTCAGAGCTCACAGGCAATTAAGCAAGGCTCAATTGCTAACAATTAACCAGCTGCAAACCTCTTGGCTGGTTTACTTTCTAAACGTGGCTCAAATCCTGCTCAAAAGCTTTTCTGAGTAGATCAAAGAACAAGTTTATATTTCTTTGTGATGGTTGTTGTATTTTGTAAAAGTATATTACCACAGAAGTTTAGACAGAGAGCAATCCATATATTCACACTGTTTATTTACAATATTTCCTCCTTCTTCAACTATCATAGAATCAATATCATGGATTGGCACAGAGGAATTTCATAATAGAGCACTCTCAGGACAATACTTGTCTCCCTGCTGTCTTCCAAGTGAAAAGCTAGGGCATAGATCAGTGTTCATACCTGAGCTTCCATTGCTGTTAGGGTTCCTCTCCAAATATCCTGGCCAGTATGTAGTCCAGTTTTTATGTCCAGCCTTCCAATCAAGATCCCTGGACACTGGGTCTCTCTTCACATACCTTCTTGCACTGGTCTTAGGGCCCCTTCCAAATGCAGCCGTCTCCCTCACAGGTCTCGTCCGGGGATTCCTGGCTCTGCAACCCCACTCCTCTGGTTTCCTCCAGTCCAATGGAGTATGCTTGCCTCTGGAATGCCTCCCAGCACACGTACTGCTATGGACTCCTTTAGACCTCCAAGATGCTTCTCTCTTCTTTCTTCCAAAGTGTTTCTTGCTCTCTCTGTCCGTGGGCTCTAGCTTCTGCTGCCTCTGCTCCTGCTGATGATCATGAAGATTCTGCTGATGATTCTGCTGTGTAGAATAAGCTTTACTTTTAACCTGTTTAGAGGGCTGCTCCACCCTAGCACAGCGCAGCTGTGCTGAATCAAGCCCTGCCCTTGGAGATGAGTGCTTGGGGATTACCTCATAGTTCTCCTGATTGAACACACGTTTTCCCACTTCAGCTCTTCTAGTGGCTGTTGGAAACCTGGTGCATTCTGGGACTGGTAGTCTTTTATGGAAACATTCTGTTTTATTATTTCTACCAGCAAAGACAGGTTGCTTGTTCAGAGTCAATTCACCTCTATTATAGCTCCTTCCTGAACTATGATAAGCTTCCTTATCACAATATGTATTACATATTATCTCCCTAACTGTCTATGCTATAAAGGTTCCCACCTTCCTAGAGGTTCCAGACAGTGGGCTGGCATATCTTCATACTGTCCCTCGGTATGTGGGGGCTGTTATGCACACAACCACTACTGTGGTACTAACAGCTTCCACTTTACTCTAGGTCTCGCTATCCCTGAAGCATCATGCTTCAATATCTTTCCTAACTCTCACCAGCTAGGAAAGACAGTGTAGATCTCCAGTAGTTCTGAGGTTTTCAGCCCTTCACACATCTGTCCTCCTTGGGACTGCGCGTTCTTTTTCCATACCCTTTCTTCCCTCCAGGACTGGGCTACTTGTCTAAATCGGTCAAGTCTTCCTCTTTTACTCCTCAATGTTAATGACTCTGTAGTTAAAAGAGTTTTCAGCTTTTTTCCATAAAGCTTTCCACTGAAGACCTGCCGTTCGTATACTACCCCAGTTGACACCTGAGTCACCTGCCAATTCCAGATTTGGACCTTCACCCTCCCTGCTGTGAGGTCACCTTGAGGATCCTCTACTGAATCTCCAGTAGACTCCATCACGCTCTCTACTTCCTACAATCCAGTAGGTAAGATCCATTTTGTGATTGTTCATTAAATAATTTTAATGGTACTTATCATACATACCAAGGACTCCTCCCCTGTAGTCCTTAGCTTTGCTGTTTTTTCCCACAGCTACCTCTCTTTTCAACTCCTACCCTCCATCCCTCATGTGATGCCGGAGATCCATGTGTGAGAACTGCAGTTCTAATCCAGGGACACGCATTTTATGGGATCTCCCCCTGGCATCTATAGCTAGGGAGTCCCCATATGTGAAGACTCATTCCTGCTTGTTCCTGGAGATAGCACAGGTGATCTCTGGGAACAGCAGGAATAAGTCTTCACAACCCACCCACCTCCCCTAGGAGTTGTATCTATCTATCTATCTTCCTTTCCTCTTTCTCTCCTTTTGTCTCAGCTATGAAACTCAACTGAGGAGAGGCAGTGGAAAAGGCGGGAAGGCAGTGCGCAGGCGCGAGGGATGCTCCCAAAAGCTTTCTGATTGGATGCTGGGGAGCATTCCCGTGCAGGCTCCGTCGGTACCGACGTACCCATATGTGAAGACTTATTCCTGCTGTTCCCAGAGATCACCTGTTACAGGTAAGTAACTGTGCTTTCTTGATCAATGTACAGATTGTGCAAGAGTACGATCAGGTGTTCTGGTATACCCATGCTGCTTAATGTGGCCCAGAGTTTCTCATGGTTTACACGGTCAAAAGCCTTGCTATAGTCGATAAAGCACAAATAGATATCCTTTTGGTATTCTTTAGTCTTTTCAAGGATCTATCTCACATCCGCAGTGATGTCTCTCGTTCCTCGCCCTTTCCTGAACCCTGCTTGCACTTCAGGGAGTTCTTGTTCCAGGTATGGTTGTAGTCTCTTTTGAATAATCTTCAGTAGAATCTTGCTGGCATGTGGGATTAGAGCGATTGTGCGATAAGTTCCACAGTCCGTTGGATCACCTTTCTTTAGTATTGGTATAAACACAGATCTTTTCCAGTCAGTTGGCCATGATGTTGTCTTACATATTTCTTGGCAGAGCCTTGTAAGTACGGTAACAGCTGCATCAGATTGCTGTAATACTTCTATGGGAATGCTATCAATGCCTGGTGCTTTGTTCTTTGATAAAGCTTTCAATGCTGCTTCAACTTCTTCTTTCATCACTAATGGTTCCCGATCATAAGGTACAGGTTGAAACGGCTGTTCTTCCACTTGATCTTTATCATATAAAAACTCTGTATATTCCTTCCACTTTTTCTTGATCTTCTCAGCTTCATTCAACATAGAACCTTGAGCATCTTGTAACATTCCAGTTCGAGGCTGGAACTTTAACTTTCGTAGCATTAGGAAAGCCGATCTTGTTCTTCCTCGAATAGTTTCTGCTTCTATTTCCTTGCATGCATTGTTGTAGTACTTTTCCTTGTCCTGTCTTACTGCACGTTGGAAATCTCTGTTGAGTTCTGTTATTGTCTTTCTTTCGCCTCTGGCTTTAGCTTCTCTGTTTTTCTGGGCAATTTTCAGAGTTTCTTCCATCATCCATTTTGGCCGTTTTTGCTTTTTCACCTTTTGTAGAGACTTCTTGCTTTCTTCCAACACAACCTTCTTGATGTCATTCCATAACTCTTCTGGAGCTCTGTCATTTGTATCTAAAGCAGCAAATTGATTTTGCAGGCAGTCTTTAAATTCCAGTGGTATATTCTCAAGGTCATATTTTGCTGCATTCATGAGTGGTTTGCTCTTTTTCAACTTTAGCTTGAGTTTGCATACGAGCGTACTAGTAGTTGATGATCTGTACCACAGTCAGCTCCAGGTTTTGTCTTTGTTGATGTTATAGAACTTTTCCATCGTTGACTTCCACAGATGTAGTCAATTTGATTTTTATACAATCCATTGGGTGACGTCCATGTGTACAGTCGCCACTTGTGTTGATGGAAGAAGGTGTTTGAGATGAATAAATCATTGGTCTTGCAGAATTCTATCAGTCTTTCTCCAGCTTCATTTCTGTTGCCAAGTCCATATTTTCCAACTACTTTGCCTTCTTTTTTGTTGCCACCTTTTGTGTTCCAGTCACCCATGACTATCAGGATATCCTGTTTGCATGTTCTGTCAATTTCAGCTTGTACTTGTTCATAGAACTTTTCAATTTCATTCTCTTCTGCAGCTGTTGTTGGGTCATATACTTGAATTATAGTTGTGTTGATAGGCATTCCTCGTAGACGAATAGAGATTAAGCGTTCGCTGACTGCATTGTATTTCATTACAGTTCTTGCAAGTTTCTTCTTTATTATAAATGCAACACCATTTCTTCTTTGTCTTTCATTTCCAGCATATTAGACCATGTGATCAACTGATGCAAAGTGCCCGATGCCAGTCCATTTCAGTTCACTGACAGCCAACAGATCGAGTTGTACACGTTCCATTTCATTCTTGACCACCTCTAACTTCCCTTGATTCATGCTTTGTACGTTCCATGTTCCAATGCGTAAGACATCTTTACAGCTTCTGACTCTCAGCTACATTAGCACAGCTACATTAGCAGTCAGACGTCCTGAGGGCTTTGATCCAACCACATCATAAATGCTGCCTTTACTCTGAAAAATCTTCAGCTCTTCCCCAGTAGCTAGTTGAGTGCCTTTCGACCTGGGGTTCTCATCTTCCAGCACTATAGCACAATTTGTTTTGTTGTAACTATCCATTGGGTTTTCATGGCAAGATACAGAAGTAGATTGCTGAGCCTTTCTTCTGCGCAGTTTAAGTTGGTGGTGTTGCCGTTGTCACAGAAATGTGATCCTCCGTCGTCAACACTATCCCATTCTGCTGCTGCTGCCCAGATGGGTGGTTTGTCTTGGTCTGGCACCTCAGCTGAGACCTGTCCATCTTGGGAGACCCTGCCAGTAGTTAAACTACCGATAGTTTAGCTCTCAGCATCACTGATGCACACAAGCCCTCACAGCACGACAAGCTGCAAACCAAGTGAGGGTACTACTGATAGGTGATTTCAATTTGCCAGATTTGAATTGGCACATCCCTGCTCTGGTGTCATCTAGAAGTAAGGAGGTCATAGATTCTCTACAGGGTGAACTATTCAGGCAACTGGTAACAGATCCCATATGTGATCGAGCCATACTGGACTTAATGCTTACCAATGGGGAAAGTGTTTCTGACGTTTCCGTGGGCATCATCTAACATCCAGTGATCACCAGATGGTATGTTTCAGTATTAGGAATAGGGCTGATAAAATCCATTCAAAAGCGAGGGTCTTAGACTTTAGGAAAACAAACTTTGCCAAGATGTGAAAATACCTCAAAGAGCTTTAGTGGGATAGGAACAGCTGGGGGATGTAGAAAAATATTGGGCAAAACTGAAAGGGGATATTTTAAGGGCAACAAACCTTTTTGTTAGAAAGGTAAATAAGTGTAAAAGGAAAATGAGGCAACTATGGTTCTCAAAAGAAGTAACTGAAAAGGTGAAGAAAAAGAGGGAAGCCTTCATGAAATACAAGAGATCACAGAGAGAAGAAAACGGGCATCAATATTTGGAAAAACTTAGAGAAGTTAGCAAAGTAGTCAAAGAGTGAAGGTATAATAGATTAGACAACCAAGAAGGAGTAGATAACGTGAGGCGGGATCTAGCTAAACTTGAAGAATGGTCTAGAATTTGGCAGCTGAAATTTAATGCTAAAAAATAAAGTCATGCATTTGGGCTGCAAAAATCTAAAGGAGCGGTACAGTGTAGGGTGTGAGCTACTTCTGTCCACAAAAGAAGAGCAGGACCTGGGCATAATTGTCTGATAGATCTTAAAGTGGCTAAAAAGTGGTAGGAAAGGAGACTGTGAAAGAGAGAAGGATGCTTGGGTGTATAGGAAGAGGAATGGCAGCAGAAAAAAGGAGGTGATAATGCCTCTGTATTATTTATTTATTTAACTGTATTTATATCCTGCTTTTCACCGGGTCAAAGTGGTTTAACAGAAAAAAGGGGGGGGGGGGACAGTAATCAATATTTGGGTAGGCCTACCTTGTCACCGGGAGGCCAGCATTAATGATCTAAACAGATATTAAGGACGTAAACAATGGATATTAGTCTCTTAGGGCGGGGAGATCTGTGGGTATGTTAAAGGATCTGGGATGTATAAGTCTCTGATATGACCTCATTTGGAGTATTGTGTTCATTTCTAGAGACCGCACCTTCAAAAGGATATAAACAGGTTGGAGTCTGTGCAGAGAGTTACTACTAAAATGGTTAATGGTCTTCGTTACGAAGCATATGAGCACAGACTTAAAGATCTTGATAAGTATACTTTAGAGGAAAGACGGGATAGGGACGATATGATAGAGACATTTAAATACCTCCATAGCATAAATGAACAGGAGGGTCTCTTTCAGTTGAAGGCAAGCTCTACTACAATGGGACATAGGATGAGAGTGAAAGGGGATAGACGCAGGAGTAATATGCAGAAATATTGCTTTATGGAAAGATTGGTAGATGCGTGGAATAGTCTCCCAGTGGAGGTGGTGGATACGAAGAAAGTATCTGAATTCAAAAAAGCATGGGACAAACACAGAGGGTCTCTAAAGGTAAAACAGGGACTATTGTAGTTGATATGGAAGTGCAGACTAGCTAGACCATGTGGTCTTTTTCTGCTGTTATGTCTCTCTTTCTTTGTGATCTCTGGGAACAGCAAGAATCAGACTTCACAATCCACCCTCCTCCCCTAGGAGTTGTAGGGTTCTTTATTTTTCTTCTCTTCCTCTCAGCTACAGACTGAACTGAGGAGAGGAGTTGGGAAGGCAAGCACGCAGGCATAGTGGAGTGCTCCCAAAGGCTTTCCTATTGGATACTGGGGAGCATTCCAACGCGGTCTCCATCGTTGAAGTTCACCCGTATGTGAATACTGATCCTGCTGTTCCCGGAAATCATCTGTTCTCCAGGAACAAGCAGGAAGTCAGTCCTCACATATGGCTGACTGCGCCAACCGAGCCTACGCAGAGCATTTCCACAACTTTCAGCCTCCTTTGTAAACCGCACTGATGCAGAATAGCGCAGTATATAAGAGAATGTAAATAAATAAACTTTCAAAAAAAGCCTTTGGGAATGCTACCATGCATGCATATTCCCCTTCCCGCTCAAGGGTTCCATCTTGCTCAGTCTTCTTTTTTCCGTGGAGCCCAACGGACGCATGTCCTCTTTCCCTGGAAAAATTCCTTAAAAATTATCCTTTTAGTTGAATTTTTCCCGGTTTGCATACGGGTTCCTCTTCCTGCCTCGAGCCGGTGCCATCCCCGGCACTGTTCTTGGCTCCCTTTCTCTTTTTTCATCGAGGCTTGCCTTGCCCAGCATTCGCGCTCTTTATTCGGGGTTTGTCGACCCCCATCAGGGTGTGATCCACCATTTTTCCCAACGGCTTTAAAAAGTGTGATCGTTGCAGTCACATTATGTCTGTCACAGACACCCATGACTGCTACTTGGACTGCCTTGGCCCAGACCACGACAGTACCTCCTGCGACCTGTGTCAGGTCATGACCACTCGAACCAACAAGAAAAGGTCGGAGTTGCAGGAAAAGATGTTCCCGTGGTCCGGCTCTGCTCCAGCTTCCCTGATGCTGAGCCTGAAGCCGAGCATCTTCGGAGTCCTGCGGCAGCAGCTCCTCCGGAAAGATGTTGGTCCCTGGCAAGAAAAAGAAAAATTCCTCAAAGCCAGTCAAGGTTCCACTGGGGAAATCTGGTAAGGTCCCGCGGCGGGACTTGGGTGACTCTGAGCAGCGCCCCCCTAAGATCTCTAGGAAGATGTCCTTGGCCGGTGGTGACCGCATGAGGCTCCCTGAGGCCATGGTCCTCGTTGAGGACACGCTCACCCGAAACCCTCTCTGCCCACACCGAAATATGCAGAACCTTCTGGCATCGAGACCAAAATGGCAGTCCTGGAAAGTATCTCTGCCATCCTGACCATGCAGCAGGCGATGATGTCAGGTTCATCCACATCATCTACCCTGAAAACCGGGCCCCCGACTGCGATGGTGTCCCCCGGGTGTCGAGCCAGGCTCCGAGTGCTATCGGCCTCGGGCTAGCCCTCAGCACCAATCGAGGTCCTGGTCCCGATCCTCAGGTGTCTGGTCCTCCCAGGCTAGTTTCCAAGAGTCTGACCCGAGGCCGGTCGGGACAACCCAGTTCCCTGACGCAGGCCTCGAGGCGCAGGAGCTCCAAGTCTCAGACTCCTCGATGCCCTCAGAGTCAGACTGAGAGACCAGTGTTGATGCCTCCCCCGAGACCTCTCGACACCAAGACATCCCTTCAGAGCCGTCTCCCCCGGAACTCCAATGCCATTCCCCACCGTGCCATTCCATCACTTCATCTGGGACATGACCCCGAGCCCTCTCGGTCCCTGCCAAGCCCACACCGAAGAGCTGGAGATCTTCCAGTATGAGTCTCCACCAAAGGAGGCTCTATCAGTGCCGGTGCAACACATCCTTGAATGGCTGCTCCTACGGATGTGGGATACCCCGGCCTCAGTGCCAGTGGTCAGCCAAAGCCTCGACGACATCTACTGCATCAAGAGGAGTCCAGGCTTCCAGAAGGCCCAACTTCCCCACAGTTCCATGGTGGTGGAGTCTTTGATGCAAAAGCTCAAAAGCCAGAAGACTTATTCTTCTGTACTCCCGGGTAGAGAGGCCAGAGCCCTCGATGCCCTGGGGCATAGGTGTTTCCAGGGGTCCATGCTGGGCTACCGGATACAACCCTATGAACTTTACATAGGGATGTATCTTAACAGCCCCATTCAGGACCTCGCTGGCTTCTCAGCAGGGCTCGCCGGGGAACCCCTGCAACAGTTCCTGACCTTGGTGGCCACCATCATGGACTGCTCCAAGTTTCTATTCCGGGCTGCCTACGATGGATTTGAGGATGCAGCTCGGGCAGCAGCCATAGGCATCGGTGCTCAGCGCCAGGCCTGACTGCAGACATCGAGCAATGGGTCTAGGAAAAACTGCTGGATGTCCCCTGCACCGGGGAGAATCTATTTGGGAAACCTATGGCTGACAAGGCAGCCAAGATTGAGGCCGAGGTGGTGACCAGGCAGAGGCTCTCAAAGAAGATCTCTACCCTTCCTCGTAAGAGAAGATCGGAGAAAAGGCCAACTTTCTTGAGGAAGAAGGGTCCTTTCCATCAGTCACCACTACCAAGCCTTCCCAAGCCAGTAGCATCAGGGACCCCAGCCCAAAGGCCAGGGACATAGGCCTAGGAAGCCAAAGGCCCCCAAACCGCAGACACCAGCTCATGTTCAACCTAGTGGGAGCTTTTGACTCCCTGGGCGGGACCTCCCTCCCCCTGGGAGACCCTCACCAGCCCACAGGGGGCCACCTGGTACTCTTTGCCCACAGGCACTCCGGGTGTTGAAGGAGGGTTACCATCTCCGCTTCCAGCTGCCACCTCCGGGGCATTTTCCAGAAGAGCCAGTGTGACCACCAGGCCCTCTTGCTCTCAGAGCGAGCAGGTCTACTAAGGGACGGCAGTAGAGCCTGTTCCTCAGTACCTCTGGGGCAAGGGCTTCTACACAAGGTACTTTCTTGTCCCCAAAAGCATCGGGGGTCTCAGGCCCATCCTGGACCTCCAAGACCTGAATAAGTTCCTGGTGAGGGAGAAGTTCAAAATGCTCTCCTTTGGGACACTGCTGCCCTTCCTCCACTAGGGAGACTGGCTTTGCTCCTTTGACCTAAAGGATGCCTACAGACACATCCTGGTCCACCCATCTCACCCGCAATACCTGAAATTCATGGTAGGGGGAGGCCACTACCAATACAGGGAACTTCCCTTCGCCTGGCCTCCTCGCCAAGAGTGTTCACAAAGTGCCTAGCATTGGTAGCCGCTCATCTTTCCTACGAGGGTTGTTCGTCTTCCTCTACTTGGACGACTAGCTCATCAGAGGCGGCACAGCTGTAGAGGCCAGTCAGGGCACAGAACATACCATCCTCCTCCTGCAGCGCCTGGGGTTCATCATCATCTACCCCAAATCATATGTCTCTGGGGTGCAAGACCGAGAGTTCATCGGTGCTCAGCTGGACACGGTGTGGGCCAGAGCCCTCCTCCCTCAGGACAGGGCAGAATGCCTCAAACTGCTGGCAGGGGAGGTCTAACATCGCAAAACGGTGCCGGCTCGCCTTCTCTTCCGCCTGCTAGGACACATGGCCTCCACGGTTCATGTCACACCCCTAGCCCGCTTACACTTGCAGACAGCCCAGTGGTGCCTGCATTCTCAGGACAGGGTGAGGGTCTCCCGCCAGCTGGCAAAATCCCTTGACTGGGCAGAACCTGGGCCTCCTTCAGGCAGGAATGCCCTTCCAGGCACCCTCATCGCAGAGGACCCTGACCACGGATGCCTCTCTCCAGCGCTGGGGAACTCACTGTGGAGTTCACCGCACTCAGGTTTGCTGGTCCAGGGAGGAGTCTGTTACAGATGAACTGGCTCCAGGCGGTAGTCCTTGCCCAATATGCATTCCGCTCCCTCTTGCAGAAAATATCTGTGCTGGTCCAGACGGACAACCAGGTTGCAGTGTTCTATATAAACAAGCAGGGGGGCACAGGCTTGTACTCCCTCTGCCAGGAGGCTGTAGCCCTCCTCTCATTTGCAGTGCACAATGGCATGCTTCTGCGAGCAGTCTACCTCCTGGGCCAGGACAATTACCTAGCAGACAGACTCAGCAGAGTCCTAAGTCCTCACAAGTGGTGTCTCAACCCTGCAGTGATAAAGAAGCCCTTCCGCCTTTGGGGCTGGCCGGAGTTGGACTACTGCTCCAGACAAGGCGCAGCCGGCTCGCTTCTGCTCCAGGCAGCCACATCCACAGAGGATAGTGGCAGATGCTTTCCTAATCTCATAGTCCGAGGGACTGCTGTATGCATTCCCATTGAATCCCCTGGTTGCCAAGACTCTCTTCTAAATTCAGAACGAGAGGGCATCGGTGATACCGATTATCCCCAGGTGGCCCAGTCAACCCTGGTTCCCACTACTGCTCTCACTGGCAGTGACACTCCCAGTACCCCTGGCTCGAGTCCCGGACCTTCTGACTCAGGAGAAGGGCTCCCTTCTGCACCCCAATGTGGGGTCATTGACTCTAACGGCTTGGCTGCTGAGACGGTAGCCTTGTCCCCGCTCAACCTGCCACAAGAGGTTGAGGAGATCTTGCTAGCCTTCAGGAAGCCATCCATGAGCAGGGCTTACACCTTTAAGTGGTGCAGGTTCGTCCTGTGGTGCTCAGATAGGTAGAAGAACCCATTCTCCTGCTACGTCCAGCTGGTACTCCAGTACCTAGTACATCTGTCGTGTACAGGGCTGAAGTCTAACTCAGTCCAGGTGCATCTGAGCGCCAAAGCCCTTATCCAGCCAGCCCCTGGTCTCATAGTTCCTCTGGGGCAGTAGTTCTCAACCTTTTTTGTACCGTGACCTCTTTTACCATTGGTTAACTTGTGGTGACGCCCAATGATAAAATCAAATGCGTCTCTCTTCCTTTACCGTTAACGCATTGTCGCTGTAATCATTTGTTGAATTATTAATATATTATCGTCCTTTGCAATATGTGTTTATTTATAAAATTTACTTATTTAAACCACAATTAATCACAATAACAAGTAACAACATTTGATTTCAAAATTATGATGATTTTGTAGTCAAATCACTAATATGAAATAAAATTATTTTTTCTACCTTTGTTGTCTGACCAATTTATTCTCTGATCATGCTGGTCCCGATCTGAGGCTTCTGCTTTCCTGTCTTCTCTTAGCTCTCTTTCTGTTGTCTATGGTCCATCTGCCATTTCTTATCTCTTCTTTCGTTTTCTTCACTTCTTTCCATCAGCCTATTTCCAGTCCCAGTAACCATCCCCAGTATCAGCCCCTTTCCAGTCCTCACTCTCAGTACCTTCCAATGTCAACTTGCATTCCCATGACTGCCACTGGTGTCCATTCCCTTCCAGTACCCCTCCTTCCCCACTGAGCAGTCCCTTCTAGTACAAATACCATGGCAGCCCCTCTCAGATCCACTCTCTTCCAGTTCCATTCTCCCATCCCCTCTTATCAGCCCATTTGTAGCCTTAGCCCCCAGTTTTCTTCCAGGGCCAACAGCTCTATCCTCCCCTCCCCACAATCAGCCCATTCCCAGTCAAAGCCCCCCAATCAGCTCATTTCCAGTGCTAGTCCCTCCTCAACCCCATTACCAGTGCTAGGCTCCCCTAATGAGCTCATTTCCAGTGCTAGTCCCTCCTCAACCCCATTACCAGTGCTAGGCTCCCCTAATCAGCTCATTTCCAGTGCTAGTCCCTCCTCAACCCCATTACCAGTGCTAGGCTCCCCTAATCAGCCCATTACCAGTCCTACCTCCCTATCAGCACATTACCAGTCCCAACCCCCCTTGAGCAGTCCATTCCCAGTCCTAGCCTTCCCTAATCAACCCATTACCAATCCTAGCCCCCCCCCATCTGCCTATTATAATCCTAAACTGCACTGTCTCTCCCCTCTGTCCAGCATTTATTGCCCATCTGTACAGTATGTCCCCCTGTCTCTTCCCTTTGTCCATGTCAGCCCCCTCCCTCCCTCCCTCTCTCCATCCATCCATGTCAGCCCCCCTCCCTCCATGTCAGCCCCCCTCCATCCATCCATGTCAGCCCCCCTCCCTCCATCAATGTCAGCCCCCCTCCCTCCATCAATGTCAGCCCCCCTCCCTCCATGTCAGCCCCCTCCCTCCCTCCATGTCAGCCCCCTCCCTCCCTCCATGTCAGCCCCCTCCTCTGTCCATGTCAGCCCCCTCCCTCTGTCCATGTCAGCCCCCTCCCTCTCTCCCTCCATGTCAGACCCCTCTCCCCCCTCCCTCCATCCAAGCCCCGTTGCAAGTTCCCTGCCCCCTCCTCCCCTCTCCCTGTCTGCCTGATGCTGCCCTGCTGTTCTTCTACAGCCATGGCTCCCTGTCTCTTAGGGAACCGCGGCTATACCTGTAAAACAGTTGCGGAGCCTTCCCGTCTCTCGATGGGCTCCGTGCAGCATTGCTCCGTGCAGCATTGTCCCGCCACCAAAGGAAGTTGTTTACCACTTCCTTTGGAGGCGGGACAATGCTGCACGGAGCCCGTCAAGATACAGGAAGGCTCCGCAACAGTTTTACTGGCAGGGAGCCGTGGCTGCTTTAGAACGGACTGGGAGGCGGTGAGTTTGCCGCTGCCAAGAAGTGGACTCGGCAGCGGCAGCAACTTGGGTGGTTTTTTTTTTAACGGCAGAGTGAGGTGAGGCGAGGTGACCCCCGCTAAATCCTGTGGCGACCCCCGTGGGGGTCGCGACCCACAGGTTGAGAACCGCTGCTCTGGGGCCTTGTGCTTTCCAAATTCCCTGTCCGCCCTCTGACAGCAGAATGGGGATCTCAACGTAGTGTTCTCCCAGCTGACTAGGCCACTGTTTGAGCCACTGGCTACTTGACACCTCAGATACCTATCCTGGAAGGTGGCCTTCTTGGTGGCCCTGATTTCAGCTCGCAGAGTCAGCAAGCTCCAAGTGCTGGTGGCAGACTCCCTGTATACCAGGTTCTTCAAGAACAGGATAGTGCTCCACAATCACCCTAAGTTCTTCCTGCAGGTGGTATCCCCATTTCACCTCAACCAGAAGGTGGTACTCCCCACCTTCTACCCGCAGCCTCATGCCGGCAGGGAGGAGCTCATACTGCACACAGTGGACTGTAAACGGGCCCGCTCCTTCTGTATGCAGCAGACCCAGCGCCACCGCAAAGCACTTCAGTTTTTTGTGTTCTGTGATCCCAGCAGACTGGGGCTCCCTGTAACTAAGCGTACCCTATCCTTTTGGGTGGCGGACTGCATTGCCCGTGCCTATGAGCGGGTGGTCTTCTCCCTGGAACACCGAATCACAGCGCATCATGTGAGGACGATGGCCATGTCAGTGGCCCACCTCCGTTCTGTGCCGGTGACAGAAATTTGCAGAGCCGCCACTTGGTCATCAATTCACATGTTCGCAGCACACTACTGCCTGGAAAGCAAATCCCGCAGGGACAGTGCCTTTGGTCAGGTAGTGCTGCGTAATAATCTTGGTGTGTAGGCAACTCCTACCCTCCAACCCTCTGTGTTCAGGCTAACGGAGTGATAGTGTTGCTGGACGATAGGGTCTTGCAGAGTCCATCAGCAGGGACTCATCTCTATGACTCACGGCCACCCGACCAGTCGCCATTGATACTATCGTGGTTCGATCCTCAGCAGCCTGGAGCTAGGGAGTCCCATATGTGAGGACTGATTTCCTGCTTGTTCCTGGAGAAAGCGTAGTTACTCCCCTGTAACAGGTATTCTCTAGGAACAGCAGGAATCAGTCCTCACAACCCTCCCTCCTCCCCTTGGAGTTGCCATCCTTCTGTATTTTGTTTGACTGCCATCTTAGCTATGTTATCTGACTGAGCAAGATGCCACCCTTGGGCAGGAAGGGGACCACCTCCTGTGCATGTATTTATTTATTTATTTAGTAACATAGTAAATGACGGCAGATAAAGACCAGCACGGTCCATCTAGTCTGCCCAGCAATATAGCAGGAGTAGATGCACCCCTATTGAGAGAGGAGAGAAATCCAGGGATTTTCCCAGTGAAAGAAAGAGAAACCAGAAGTTCAGGGGTTAAAACTTCTGAATCTGAAAAAAACTCCACACAGAAAGCTGGTAGGCAAGGGACACGCCCTAGTTCCCTAGTAACCAAGCCCGTGCACGAGGGAGTGCAAGGGGTGGAGTCAGCAGGCAGTGAGAGAAACTGCAGGTATAAACACCGGAACTTTGAACAGAGACAGGAGGAAGCCGGGGAGAAGCAAGAGGAAGCCAGGGAGAAGCCGGAGGAAGCAGGAGGTGCAGGAGTTCAGAGAGGAATCCCAAGCAGAAGGGAAGGAGCTTGTGGAAATATCTGGAGAGCCCAGCAGAGAGGTCCTCAAACTGCCCAGCCTAGAAGTGCCCGAGAGGGAGGTGCTCCGAGAGCAGAACGGAGGTACACTGCAGGGGAAAGGCAGCCTTAAGGGAAGGTGCTTTAGGAGACCAGTTTCCACTGACGCTGAATCCTCTACTGAAAGAGAAAGGAGGCGACAGAAGTTCCAGTCCTGAAACCAGCCCTAAGTAATTGGGTCAGAGAATTCCAGGAAGGGAAGAAACTCTGAGAACCCAAAGATATTACCAAAGAGAAGCACTCCAAGGGTGAAAGAAACCTTACCTGAGTTTCCAAGTAGAAAGGCAAAACCAGCCAAGGGTTTTAAAGCTGGCCAGGGAGAGTTCACAGACCATGTGAGTAATCCACAACGTTTCCTAGAAGATTTTACAGAGATTGAGCCAACAGCTGCAAGGACAGCCAGGTGCTTGTCTCCACAAAATAAGGTGAGCGTGGCTAAGACTTTTAACCATTCTAAGAGTAAGGAATTGTTTGAGAGAAAAGGCATTACCCAGAAGAAGAGAGATACTGCCTTAAAGAAGGTTCTTAGATTGTTAGACCGTTTGCAGCCAGAGATAGCTGATTTTAAATATGAGGTTGTTCTAACAGAATCTGAACCTGAGAGCATGGATTTTGAAAGTGCTATAAACCAAGAGCTTAGTTCTGAAACAGAAATGGAATGTCTTCCTGTTTCATTATAGTGACTAGAGAGGTTTTTGAAAGCATTAAACTAGCAGCCGTGTTCAAAGGCTGAGCCGAGGGGCCTATGCAAATTAGGTTGGCTAGAAAGCCTGAGAAGCTTAACCCTTAATGTGAAAGGCTGCACACAAAGTATATTGAGTCTGCTAGAAGGGCAGATAAAGAAACCTGGTTTGAGAAAGAAAAAGAAAACCTTTTGCAGAGAAAGTTTGGCACTGCTGTTTTGCTGAAGAGACTACAAATGTTTTAAAACCATTTTTGGAAAGGAGGTTTTGATTTCCAACCTTATTTCAATGGTATGAAGAAATACTTTGTTTGAGTTCAGTAACAAGCTTCATTTGGAAGCTGTTTATTTTGTTACCTGTTTTTCTGGAAATTACCCGCCTTTGTGTTGAATATTTGGGACTGTGTGTAAAGGTTCCTTTTGGCCTTGTGGAGAATAAAATCCTGCGTGCCTATATTACTGCTCGGCTGAAGTTATTTTGCCCATATCACAACTACACTCATAGGCACTCTTATAAATAAAAGACTCTCACCACTTCATATACCTAGGCAACTGCCTAGGGCCCACAAAGTCGTGACACTACCCATGTCTTTGCTTAGTGGTGCACCCACCAGGAGCAAGTGCACCCCTCCCCATGTCTTCACTCCTCCCATATCTTTGTTTCTTTGTTTGTTTAGTGGTGAACCCTCCGCTCCTCCACCCATCGCTCCATGTAGGACACCCCTATTTGTTGAGAAATTTAGATGCAGCTTCATGTCATGCCCTCTAGTTTTACCCGTCTCTGGAAGAGGCAGGTTTGTTCATTATTTCTCTTAAAGTATTTAAAGGTCTGAATCATATCTCCCCTATCCCTCCTCTCCTCCAAAGTGTACAAAGTGTACATATTTAGGTCTTCAAGTCTCTCCTCATAAGGCTTCTGACGCAGGCTCCAAATCATTTTGGTCGCCTTCCTCTGAACAACTTCCACTGTTTTTACATCCTTTGCAAGATACGGTCTCCAAAACTGAACACAGTATTCCAAGTGAGGCCTCATCAGAGACTTATACAGTGGCACTAGTAACCCTTCCTTTCTGCTGGTAATTCCTCTTCGAATGCAGCCCAACATCCTCCTGGCTTTTGCCACCGCCTTGTCGCACTGTTTTGCCACCTTGAGATCTACAGAAATAATCACACTGAGATCTTTCTCCTGCTCCGTGCACACCAACCTCTCGCCCCCTAATGCGTACATTTCCCTTGGATTTCTGCTACCCAAGTGTATGACACTGCACTTCTTCACATTAAATCTTAATTGCCAAGCATCAGACCATTCCTCCAGCTTTTGCAGATCCCTCCTCATGTTAAGCACTCCCTCGGGGGAGTCCACTCTGTTGCAAATTTTCATGTCATCTACAAAAAGACAGACTTTTCCATTCAGTCCTTCAGCAATATCACTCAGTGCCGGGCCTAGGACTGAACCCTGAGGCACCCCGCTAATCACCTTCCTTTCATCCGAGTGAGCTCCATTTCTTATCACCTTCTGTCAGTCAACCAATTTCTGATCCAGTTTACCACCTTGGGACCCATCCTCAAACTACTGAGTTTATTGATAAGCCTCCTATGAGGGACAGTATCAAAGGCTTTGCTGAAATCCAGGTAGATGACATCCATCGCTTGTCCTTGATCCAGTTCTCTGGTCACCCAGTCAAAGAACTCAATGAGATTTGTCTGGCAAGATCGTCCCTCGGTAAAACCATGTTGCCTTGGATCCTGTAACCCGCTGGTTTTGAGAAAGTTCACTATTCGCTCTTTCAGGAGCGTCTCCATTACTTTTTCCGCCACCAAGGTAAGGCTCACGGGCCTGTAGTTTGACAGTTCTTCCCTGTTACCACTTTTGTGTAGAGGTACGACATCAGCCATTCTCCAGTCCTGAGGAACCTCTCCTGTTTCCAAGGATCTGTTGAAAACATCCTTTAACGGCCCTGCAAGAACCTCTCTGAGCTCTTTCAGTATCCTGGGATGTATCCCATCGGGTCCCATGGCTTTGTCCACTTTCAGTTTTGCAAGTTGTTCTAAAACCTCATCCTTTCTGAATGGGGTGGTATCTACGTCATTCCCATTTTTATATTTGGGAGTCGCAGGTGGTCCTTCTCCCCCCCTGCTGAGGGTTCAGGACAGGGTACCTTGTAACTGCCGTCTTTAATAGGACTTATTTCCCTCCCTCCCTCCCTCCCCAGCACCCACCCACCCTGGGGGTGTTAGATACACTTTTATTAGTATAAGCATCTACACCAGTCCTTATTATATACAGAATTTAAAAGACCTAAACACAAGCTTTAAACTAAGATGCAGACAAAAGTCCAGCAGCGAGATGGGGGCTTTCCGGTCTTTTGCATTGAGTGTCACATGTATGATTTTCTCCCAGTTGGTGAGAGGTCTTACATATGCACTAAGTGCAAGGAGCTCTTTGCTCTCAGGGAACAAGTCCGTTCTCTAGAGGCTAGAGAAGCAGACCTGGAAGACATAAGAAAGACAGAGAAGTACATGGACGAGACCTACAGGGATATAGACCTAAAGTCCCACCTCCAGTCTGGCAGCATCCCTGTTGCCATGGAGGAGAGAGGTCACGTGACAGGAGAGCATCACCCTGGTGTGGCAGGAAGTGATCCTGTAACTAGGACCTGTCCTCCAGGTGATGTAAAACCCTCTCGCACCAAGGATGTTTCTCCAGGGCCGTGTCCCCATGAGAGGGTATTCAGGACAGCTGTCATAGTTGGTGATTCAATCATTAGGAATGTAGATAGCTGGGTGGCTGGTGGACGTGAGGATCGCCTGGTAACATGCCTGCCTGGTGCGAAGGTAGCGGACCTCAAGCACCGCCTAGATAGGATCATAGATAGTGCTGGGGAGGAGTCTGCTGTCTTGGTACATGTTGGTACCAATGACATAGGAAAATGTGGTAGGGAAGTTCTGGAGGCTAAATTTAAGCTTTTAGGTAGGAAGTTGAAATCCAGAACTTCCAGGATAGCGTGCTCCGAAATGCTTCCTGTTCCACGTGCAGGACCCAAAAGACAGGCAGAGCTCCGGAGTCTCAAAGCGTGGATGAGGCAATGGTGCAAGGATGAGGGTTTTAGATTTGTTAGGAACTGGGGAACATTCTGGGGAAAGGAGGGGCTCTTCCGAAGGGATGGGCTTCACCTTAATCAGGATGGAACCAGATTGCTGGCATTAACCTTTAAAAAGGAGATAGAGAAGCTTTTAAACTAGAAAATAGGGGAAAGCCGACAGTCGCCCAGGAGCGCATGGTTCGGATGAAGGTATCCTTGAAGGATACTACCAAAAGCAGTGAGGTTCCAAAAAAGAGTATAGTAGCCCAAATGCCCTTTGGTAAGATGCAGACAGAGCAAAAAGATTCCAAATTACCCATGCCTACCAATAGCCTGATTAATATTAATAAAATACAGTCTCTAAAATGCTTGTATGCAAATGCTAGAAGTCTAAACAATAAGATGGGAGAGTTAGAATATATAGCACTAAATGAGAGGTTAGATATTATTGCAGTCTCAGAGACATGGTGGAAGGAGAATAACCAGTGGGACACTGTGATACCTGGATACAAACTATATCGTAATGATAGAACTGATCAAATTGGTGGAGGAGTTGCGCTCTATGTTAGAGAGGGCATTGAGTCAGAAAGGATTAAAGTTTTGCAGGAAACAAAATTTGCTGTAGAATCTCTATGGATTGAAATTCCATGTAAAAAGGGGAAGGCGATGGCAGTGGGAGTGTACTATCGACCGCCTGGCCAGAATGAACAAATGGATGATGAAATGCTCAAAGAAATCAAGGAAGCTAACAAAAGTCACAGCAGAGTAGTAGTAATGGGTGATTTCAATTACCCTGGTATCGACTGGGTCAGTGTTACGGCAGGACAAGCTAGGGAGATAATTTTTCTAGATGAAATAAATGACTGCTTCTTGGAGCAGCTGGTTCATGAACCGACCAGAGGGGAAGCCATACTGGACCTAGTCCTTAGTGGAACACCAGATCTGGTGCAGGAAATAAGGGTGTTGGGACCACTTGGCAATAGTGATCATAGCATGATCATGTTTGATTTAATTAGTGGAGGAGGGATAGTAAAGAAATCCACAGTACTACCTTTTAACTTTCAAAAGGGAGACTATGATAAAATGAGGAATATAGTTAAGAAAAAACTAAAAGGAGCGATTGCAAAGGTTAAAGACTTACAGCAAGCTTGGGTGTTATTCAAAAATACTATCCTCGAAGCCCAGACCAGCTGTATTTCACACATTAAGAAAAGTGGAAGAAAGTCCAAAAAACTGCCAGCATGGTTTAAAGGTGAGGTCAGAGAGGCTGTTGCTGCCAAAAAAGCATCCTTCAGGAAATGGAAAAAAGAGTCAAATGAAGAAAACTGGAAACAGCACAAGCACTGGCAAGTTAAATGCAAAGCATTGATAAGGCTCGCAAAGCAAGAATTTGAGAAGGAACTTGCTACGGAAGCAAAAACACAAAATAAAGACTTTTTCAAGTACATTCGTAGCAAAAGGCCTGTGAGAGAGTCCGTTGGGCCATTAGATGATAGAGGGGTAAAAGGGGCAGTAAGAGGAGACAAGGCTATAGCAGAGAGATTGAATGAATTCTTTGCTTCGGTCTTTACTGAGGAAGATGTAGGGATGTTACCCAAGACTGAAGTGGTATTTAAAGGTGATACTGCAGAGGAATTGAGAGAAATATCGCTACACCTGGAAGATATATTACAACTATTTGATAAACTGAAGAGTAGCAAATCACCTGGACCGGATGGTATACATCCAAGAGTGTTGAAAGAACTGAAATATGAGATTGCGGACCTGCTATTGGTAATCTGTGAACTTTCATTAAAATCAGCAATCTTTAAAAAGGGTTCCAGGGGTGACCCGGGAAATTACAGACCGGTGAGTCTGACGTCAGTACCGGGGAAAATGGTAGAAACCATCATAAAGAACAAAATTACACAGCATGTAGATAGTCATGGCCTAATGGTAGACAGCCAACATGGCTTTAGACAAGGAAGATCTTGTCTTACTAATCTGATATGTTTTTTTGAAGGTGTGCATAAACAGGTAGACAAAGGTGAGTCGGTTGATATAGTGTATCTGGACTTTGAGAAAGCTTTTGATAAGGTCCCTCATCAGAGACTTTTGGCGAAACTAAAAAGTCATGGGATAGGAGGCAGTGTACTATTGTGGATCGGGAACTGGTTAAAAGATAGAAAGCAGAGGGTAGGGCTAAATGGCCAATATTCCCAATGGAAAAAGGTGAATAGTGGAGTACCCCAGGGATCTGTACTGGGTCCACTACTTTTTGACATATTCATAAATGACCTGGAAAAGGGAATAACGAGTGAGGTTATCAAATTTGCAGATGATACAAAACTGTTTAAAGTTGTTAAAACCCAAGAGGATTGTGGAAAACTGCAGGAGGATCTGGATAAATTGGAAGACTGGGCATCCAAATGGCAGATGAAATTTAATGTGGACAAGTGCAAAGTTATGCACCTAGGAAAGAACAACCCACACTATAGTTACACAATGCAAGGTTCCAGATTGGGAACCACCACCCAGGAAAAAGATTTAGGAGTCATCGTCGATAACATGTTAAAACCCTCTGCGCAGTGTGCAGCGGCGGCCAAGAAAGCAAATAGAATGCTAGGTATCATAAAGAAAGGGATGGAAAATAAAACAAAGGATATTATAATGCCTCTGTATCGTTCCATGGTACGACTGCACCTTGAATACTGTGTGCAGTTCTGGTCACCGTGTCTTAAAAAGGACATAGCATTATTAGAAAAAGTACAGAGAAGAGCCACCAAAATGGTGAAGGGGATGGAAGGCTACTCCTATGAAGAGAGGCTACAAAGGTCGGGGCTCTTCAACCTGGAAAAGAGACGGCTGAGGGGAGATATGATAGAGGTCTATAAATTAATGAATGGAGTGGAGCAGGTAAACGTGGATCAATTGTTTACGCTATCAGAATATAGAAAGACTAGGGGACATGCAATGAAGCTACAGGGTAAACTATTTAAGACAAATAAGAGAAAATATTTTTTCACTCAACTTGTAATCAAACTCTGGAATTTGTTGCCGCAGGATGTGGTAAGGGCTGTTAGTGTAGCTGGGTTTAAAAAAGGTTTGGACAAGTTCCTGGAGGAAAGGTCCATAAACCACTATTAAAAAGGGACCCAGGATAATCAATGTTTGACCCAGTACAAGCATTATGGAACCTGTGTCTTTTGGGGATACTGCTAGGTACGTATGACCTAGATTGGCCACTGTTGGAAACAGGATACTGGGCTTGATGGACCTCGGTCTGACCCAGTATGGCATATCTTATGTTCTTATATTCTTATGTTCTCCAGGATTTTCTTAAGTAAAAACAGAGCAGAAGTATTTGTTTAGTAATTTTGCTTTATCAATGTCATTTTCCACAAGTCCGTTTCCAGCACTTCTGAGTCCTGCAATTCTTCCTCTGATCTTCTTCCTTTCCCGAATATACCTGAAGAAAGTTTTGTCGCCGCACTTAACATCTTTAGCCATCTTTTCTTCTGCATTTGATTTTGCTATCCCTATTTCTCTTTTTGTCTCCTTGAGTTTGATCCTGTATTCATTTCTGTGTTTTTCTATTTGCAAGCTTTTGAATTTATTTAACAGGACTTATATACCACATTTTCCTAAAATCAAAGCGGTTCACTAATGAAGTTCAAAAATGTATGCCATGGATATATTTAAACGTTTTGGTCATATCACCTCTATCCCGCCTATCCTCTAAAGTATGCATATTAAGATCCTTAGGTCTGTCCTCATATCCTTTATAACGAAGACCACTAACCATAATAGTAGCCACCCTCTGTACCCACTCCAACCTGTTTCTGTCCTTTTGAAGGTGCAGTATACAGAATTGCACACAATACTCCAAATGAGGTTGCACCAAAGACTTATACAGAGGCACTATCACCTCCTTTCCTGTCCCTATGCACCCAAGCATCCTTCTAGCTTTCGCCGTTGCCTTTTCTAACTGTTTAGCTACTGTAAGATCATCAGACAAAATCATGCCTAGGTCCCGCTCTTCTTTTGAGGACAGAAATACTTCACCCCCTATACTATATCTTTTCCTTGGATTGCTGCAGCCAAAATGCACGACCTTGCATTTTTTAACGTTAAATCTCAACTGCCAAATTCTTAGACCATTCTTCGAGCTTAGATAGATCCTCCTCGTGTTATCTACACTTTGCTGGGTGTCATCTGGTGTAAGAGATAAGGGTGTTGGGGCCACTTGGCAATAGTGATCATAGCATGATCGCGTTTGATTTAATTAATGGAGGAGGGATAGTAAGGAAATTCACAGTACTACCTATTAACTTTCGAAAGAGAGACTATTATAAAATGAAGGAAATAGTTAAGAAAAAACTAAAAGGAGCAATTGCAAAGGTTAAAGACTTACATCAAGCTTGGGTGTTATTTAAAAATAGTACTTTGGAAGAACAGACCAGCTGTATTTCACGCTTTAAGAAAAGTGGAAGGAAGTTCAAAAAACTGCCAGCATGGTTTAAAGGTGAGGTCAGAGAGGCTGCTGTCGCCAAAAAGGCATCTTTCAGGAAATGGAAATAAGAGCTAAATGATGTAAACTGGAAACATCGCAAGCACTGGCAAGTTAGATGCAAGGCATTGATAAGGCAGTCAAAGATAGAATTTGAGAAGAAGCTTGCTGTGGAAGTAAAAATGCGTAATAAACACTTTTTCAAGTACATTCATGGCTAAAAACCTATGAGAGAGTCAGTTAGACCATTAGATGATAGAGGGGTAAAAGGGGCACTAAGAGGGGACAAGGCCATAGCAGAGAGAGACTGAATGAATTCTTTGCTTCGGTCTTGACTAAGGAAGATGTAGGGATGACTGGTGGTATTTAAAGGTGATACTGCGAAAGAATTGAAAGAAATATTGATACACCGGGAAGATGTATTACAACTATTTGATAAACTGAAAAGTAACAAATCACCTGGACCAGATGGTATGCATCCTTGGGTGTTGAAAGAACTGAAATATGAGATTGCAGACCTGCTATTAGCAATCTGTGAACTATCATTAAAATCATCTCTAATACCTGAAGACTGGGGGTTGGACAGTGTAACACCAATTTTTAAAAAGGGTTCCATGGGTGATCCGGGAAACTACAGACCAGTGTGCTAGACGTCAGTACCAGGAAAAATGGTAGAAACCATCATAAAGAACAAAATTACTGAACATGTAGATGATAGGGTTAATTTGAGACAGCCAACATGACTTTAGACAAGGAAGATCTTGTCTTACTAATCTGTTATATTATTTTGAAAGTGTGAATAAACAGGTAGACAAAGGTGAGTCAGTTGATATAGTGTATCTGGATTTTCGGAAAGCCTTTGACAAGATTCCTCATCAGAGGCGTTTGGCAAAACTAAAAAGTCATGGGTTAGGAGGCAGTGTACTGATGTGGATCAGGAACTGATTAAAAGATAGAAAGCAGAGGGTAGAGTAGAGGGTAAATGATCAATTTTCCCAATGTAGAAAGGGGAATAGTGGATTCTCCAGGACCAAGCAGGAAGTCAGTCCTCACATATGGGTGACGTTGGCGCCGACGGAGCCCTCGCGGAGCAATTTTCCCCAGCTTTCAAAGAAAGCCTTTGGGAATTGCAGCGCGCATGCGCGGTCCCCTTCCTGCCCAAGGGTGCCATCTTGCTCAGTCTTCTTTTTTCCGCGGAGCCCTACAGACGTTGCCTGTGATTCCCCGCAGAAAAGTTGATTTTTTCTCTATTTTTCTCTTTTTTCTTCGGTTCGACGCCGGTTCTTTTCCCGCCCGGACTCGCGACGCCGGTTGCGAGTCCGTCCCTTATTTTTCGGTTTTTTGTCCTTCGTGACAGATTTCGCACCTTTTTCCTTTTTCCCTGGCAGCCCGGTCTTTCGACCTCGCAGGGGCCCTTTTTCCCCCGATGGCTGCCAGCGGCTTTAAAAAGTGTGATCTCTGTAAGAAACTCATGTCTCTTACAGATACTCATGACTTCTGCCTCCGCTGCCTCGGCCCAGATCATGACTCCCTGATCTGTGTGCCATGCGGCAAAATGTCCTCAAAAGCTTTGAGGAGTCGGCAGCATCAGCGGCAGCGTATCTTCTCTGACTCCGGCCGGGGTCGGACCTCGTCAGAGGCTTCGACGTCTCGGGACTCCGGTCCTGAGCATCGTCGAAGTTCCTCTGAGAAGGGGTCTCCTACCCGGGAACATCATCGGAAGAAGAAACCCGCGAGGGCGGGATCGGTGGACGCTCCTGGTTCCTTGAGGGCCAGGTCGCATAGCCCCGATTCCCGTCCCGGGTCCTCGGAGACGGAGAGGCCGTCAAAACATCCTCGACTCGAGGTGGACTTGCCCGCTCACGTGAGTACTGTTGTCCTCGTTGACTCGCCTCCGAAGGACCCGACGTCGGGCCCGACGCCATCGGGGCCCGAGTCGGGGGCTGCTGGGTTTCCTGAGCTCGGACTCAGGTTGACGGCCTTGGAGAGCAGTCTGACTGCCTTCTTGGACCAGCAGTGGGTATTGATCGCTGGCCTCGCCGGTGCTTCTGCCCTGACCGCCGGGACGTCGACCTCCAAGTCGACCCCGGAGACCGAGCCGATCCTCGAGTCGATTCTCGGTCGAGGTCTCCTTCGGCCTCCCGTTCGGGACCGAGGTCGTCGACGCCGACTCTCTCGGCGTCGGAGCGGATAGCATCGGTGCCCGCCCGACCGGAGCCGCTCGACTCCTCCTCCGAGGAGTCGGCCTGGGAATCTGAGGACGAAGAGTCACCTGGTTCCTTTCGGACTCGGTGTGTCCCTTCGGACTCCCCCGAGTCCGAACCTCGGAGACGGTCCCCCCCGGAGGATACCCGGTTCTCGGACTTCGTGAGGGATATGGCCAAGGCCTTGGCCTTCCCTGCGGATCCCGAGGAGGAGCCTCGAGTCAAAGAACTCGATGCCCTCCAATATGACTCTCCCCCGAAGGAGGCCTTTATTGTACCGGTTCCTCCGATGCTGGAACGACTTCTCTTCCGCATGTGGGAGAGCCCGGCGGCGTCGCCGGTATTAAGCAAGCGGGTCGATTCCATTTATCGAGTCCGCAAGAGCCCCGGCTTCCAGAAGGCACAACTACCGCACCATTCCATGGTGGTGGAATCGGCCATGCATAGACTTAAGAGTCAAAAAATGCACTCCTCGGTGCCCCCTGGTAGGGAAGCCCGAAGCCTGGATGCCCTCGGTAGGAAGTGCTTCCAGGGCTCTAAGCTTGCTTGTCGAGTCCAGACATACCAGCTCTACATGGGCATGTATCTCCGAGACCTGGCTAAGGAAATAGCCGGGTTCTCTGCTGGTCTCTCCGACGAACCTTTGCAGAGGTTCCAATCCTTGTCTACTGGTATTCGGGAGTGCTCCAAGTTTATCTCTCGAGCAGCCTACGATGGTTTTGAGGCGTCGGCTCGAGTAGCTGCGGCCGGCATCGGTGGACGACGCCAGGCTTGGCTTCAGACGTCCGACCTCGAGCCCTGGGTACAGGACAAGTTGGTCGATGTCCCCTGCCGAGGTGATAACCTCTTTGGCAAGCCCATGGATGAGAAGGCTGCACAAATCGAGACGGAGACTCTCACCAGGACTCGTCTCTCAAGGAAGACCTCTGCCCCTTCTCAAAAGAAGAAGGCCTCGGGGAAAAAGCCCTTTTACCTGAGGAAAGGTACTGCCTATAAATACTACCCTCAGTATCAGGCCTCAGCAGCTCCCCCACAGGGAAAGCAGGCCAAGGGACGGGGTAATGGGTCCCGTAGGCAGCAAGCCCCCAAGCCTGCACCACCGGCCCCTGCTCAGCAGGGTGGGGGTTTTTGACTTCCTCAGCATAGCCTCTCCCCCTCAGCTGGTTTCTCTCAGCACAGGAGGCCGGCTGGTCCACTTTGCCCAAAGGTGGTCCACCATCACCACAGATACCTGGGTACTTCACATAGTTCAAAAGGGTTATCTTCTTCACTTTCACCAGGTACCTCCCTCCTACTTTCCAGGGGAGCCTCCCAGACTACCTTTGCACAGGGACTTACTGCTTCAGGAGTTAGCAAGTCTTGTTCAGGAACAAGCCGTGGAACCGGTGCCCCACCACCTGAAGGGCCAAGGGTTTTACTCCAGGTACTTCCTGATTCCAAAAAGAACAGGAGGCCTCAGACCCATCCTGGACTTGCGAAACCTCAACAAGTTCCTTGCAAAGGAAAATTTCAAGATGCTTACCCTTGGAATTCTGCTGCCCTACCTCCAGCAGGGAGACTGGCTATGCTCCTTGGATCTGAAAGATGCATATACTCATATCCTCATTCATCCGGACCACAGACAATATCTCAGATTTGTTGTAGGAGGAAATCATTACCAGTACAGGGTGCTGCCCTTTGGCCTATCCTCCACACCCAGGATGTTCACCAAATGCCTAGCTGTGGTGGCGGCTTATCTGAGGCTTCAAGGTCTGTTTGTGTTCCCATACCTGGACGACTGGCTCATCAGAGCCCAGTCTTCCCAAGAGGCCACTCAGCGCACTGTGGCTCTGCTCCAACACTTGGGTTTTGTCATAAACTTCGCAAAGTCCACTTTGCTCCCCTCTCAAAATCTCGAGTTCATTGGCGCCAGGTTGGACACACTTCAGGCGCGGGCCTTCCTCCCTCTGGACAGGGCCAAGCGGCTCATGGATCTCGCCGGCCACTTTCACAGCAATGCGCTGGTCTCAGCCAGGCATTTTCTGCGACTGCTCGGCCATATGGCTTCCACGGTCCATGTGACCCCCAATGCCTGACTGAACATGCGTCCTGCTCAGTGGTGCCTTCGCCATCAATGGCATCAGGCCTCGGGGAGCCTAGCGGACTCCGTACAGATCTCCGACCGGCTGGTCTCTTCTCTACAATGGTGGCTTCATCTGCCAAACCTAGTACTAGGAGTGACTTTTCAGCCCCCTACGCATTCTCAGGTCCTGACGACCGATGCTTCTCTCCTGGGTTGGGGAGCACATTGCCAGGAGACCTGTACTCAAGGCCTCTGGACTCCTTGGGAGTCTGCTCAACAGATAAACTTCCTGGAGCTCAGAGCCATCCGCCTAGCGCTCAAAGCATTCTCTCACCTGGTTTCTCACCAGTCGGTGATGGTACAGACGGACAATCAGGTTGCAATGTTCTACGTGAACAAACAAGGCGGAACAGGCTCCTTCCTTCTCTGTCAGGAGGCACAAAAACTATGCTCTTGGGCTGTCCACCACGGCATCATCCTCAAGGCTGTCTATCTCCCAGGTCAAGAAAATTACCTGGCCGACAAACTCAGCAGAATCCTCCAACCACACGAGTGGAGGTTGGATCCACTGGTGGTTCAGCAGATTTTTCTCAGGTGGGGCCTCCCCACCATGGATCTGTTTGCCAGTCCTCTGAACCGGCAGCTTCCCAGGTTCTGCTCTCGTCAGCCGCATCCTCTCCGGGTAGCGGCGGATGCTTTTCTAATTCCGTGGTCCACCGGCCTCTTGTATGCCTTTCCTCCCATGCCATGGGTGTCTCGGACGCCCTTCAAGGTTCTCAGAGACAAAGCTTCGATGATCCTAGTGGCTCCCCGGTGGCCGAGACAACCTTGGTTCCCGCTTCTGATGCAGCTAGCGGTGGACACTCCTCTTCCACTGGGATTTCAGCCCGACCTCCTGTCGCAGGATCAGGGGACTCTCCTACACCCCAATCTCCGGTCCCTTCATCTGATGGCCTGGCTGCTGAAAGGGTAGTCCTTGCTCCTCTGCAGCTACCTCCAGATGTGGAGGAGGTCGTCTTGGCCTCCAGGAGGCCCTCCACCCGAAAGGCCTACGCGCTCAAGTGGCGTCGGTTCTCCGTCTGGTGTGCTCAGCAGTCTCAAGATCCCGTCTCCTGTTCGGCATCAGTGGTCTTGCAGTACTTGCTCTCTCTCTCTCCAACCTTGGACTTAAGTCCAACTCGGTCAAAGTCCACCTCAGTGCTCTTTCTGCGCATCACCTGCCGGTGGATGGTAGACCTCTTTCCAGCCACCCTCTGGTGGCTCGGTTTCTCAGAGGCCGCCTCCTCCTTAAGCCACCTTTGCGCCCGCCAGCCCCGGACTGGGATCTTAATGTGGTGTTGCAGCGGATTACCTGTCCGCCTTTTGAGCCTATGGCTACCTGTCCGCTACGTTTTCTTTCGTGGAAAACCTTGTTCTTGGTAGCCCTCACTTCGGCTAGACGCGTTAGTGAGCTGCAGGCCCTGGTTTCTGATCCTCCTTACACTAGGTTCTACAAGAACCGGGTAGTCCTACGGACTCACCCTAAATTTCTTCCCAAAGTGGTTTCCCCTTTTCACATCAACCAGGAGGTGGTACTTCCGACCTACTTTCCCAGGCCACACTCCAGCGGAGCTGAGATGGTCCTGCATACTCTGGACTGTAGAAGGGCGTTGACCTTCTACCTTGACCGTACGCGGGAGCACAGAAAGGCTGTTCAGCTATTCGTGTCTTATGACCCCAACAAGTTGGGGCTCCCTGTCTCCAAGCGTACTCTGTCCATCTGGATTGCTGACTGTATCGCTTGGGCTTACGAGGCTGCCGGCCTCGTGCTGGAAGGTAGAGTCACAGCTCATCGTGTTCGGGCGAAGGCTACGTCGGTAGCTTACCTCCGCTCTGTTCCATTGGCAGACATCTGCCGGGCCGCTACTTGGTCTTCAAGCCAGACTTTTGCAGCCCATTACTGCCTGGAGAGGGAGTCCCGCAGGGACAGTGCTTTCGGACAGGCAGTCCTCCGTAACCTCTTCGAGGTATAGGCAACTCCTACCCTCCGTCCCGGATGTTGGGCTACCGGTTGGAGACATATTCAGAGAAGATTCCTTCCTTCTGTGCTACTGACCTCGAGGGAGCTCATTTTTGTGCTTAGGGTCTCCGGTAGCCTTAAGCTTGGGAGTCCCATATGTGAGGACTGACTTTCTGCTTGGTCCTGGAGAAAGCGTAGTTACTCACCTGTAACAGGTGTTCTCCAGGAGCAGCAGGAATCAGTCCTCACAACCCTCTCTCCTCCCCTTGGAGTTGCAGTTATATGCTTTCGTTTTTGCTAATTTTTGCTGTCTTTTAGCTATGTCATCTGACTGAGCAAGATGGCACCCTTAGCGGGAAGGGGACCGCGCATGCGCGCTGCAATTCCCAAAGGTTTTCTTTGAAAGCTGGGGAAAATTGCTCCGCGAGGGCTCCGTCGGCGCCGACGTCTCCCATATGTGAGGACTGATTCCTGCTGCTCCTGGAGAACACCTGTTACAGGTGAGTAACTACGCTGTACCCCAGGGGTCTGTGTTGGGTCTGCTGCTTTTTAACATATTCATAAATGACCTGGAAATGGGAATAAGTGAGGTTATCAAATTTGCAGATGACACAAAACTATTTAAAGTTGTTAAAACCCATGAGGATCGTGGAAAATTGCAAGAGGATCTTGATAAATTGAAAGGCTGGGCATCCAAATGGCAGATGAAATTTAATGTGGACAAGTGCAAAGTTATGCACCTAGGAAAGAACAACCCAAACTATGGTTACACGATGCAAGATTCCACATTAGGAATCACCATCCAGGAAAAAGATTTAGGCGTCATCGTGGATAACATGTTAAAATCCTCTGCCCAGTGTGCAGCGGCGGCCAAGAGAGCTAATAGAATGCTAAGTATCAGAAGGAAAGGAATGGAAAATAAAAAAAATGATGATATAATGCCTCTGTATCATTCCATGGTGCGACCACTCCTTGAATATTGGGTGCAATTCTGGTTGCTGTATTTTAAAAAAGAAGTAGCGTTATTAGAAAAGGTACAGAGAAGAGCCACCAAAATGCTAAAGGGGATGGAAATATACCCCTATGAAGAGAGGCCTAAAACGTTAGGGCTCTTCAACCTGGAAAAGAGACGGCTGAGACTAGATATGATAGAGGTCTACAAATTAATGAATGGAGTGGAACGGGTAAACGAAGATTGATTGTCATCAGAATATAGAAAGACATTGAAAGGGTCCCGGGATATCACTGCTTGGCCCAATACAAACATTGTGGAACCTGTGTCTTTTGGGGAAACTGCTAGATTATGTCCTAGATTGGCCACTGTTGGAAACAGGATACTGGGCTTGATGGACCTGACCTTGGTCTGACCCAGTATGACACATGTTCTTGTGTACTCTATTGCAGATTTTGGTATCATCCGCAAAGAGGCAAACCCGACAGCCCTTCCGCAATATCACTAACAAAGATTTTAAAAAGAATCAGACCAAGGACAGATCCCTGGAGCACACCACTAGTAACCACCACCTCCTCAGAGTGAGCTCCATTTACCTGTACCCTTTGTCACCTCCCACTGTCTTCATAAGGGTTCAACCAATTTCTAACCCAAGCAGTAACTTTAGGGTCCTTCCCTAGGGCGCTCAGTTTTTTTTATAAGTCGCCTGTGCGGAACGGTGTCAAAAGCTTTACTGAAATCTAAATACAGTACACCATATCTGGGGCTCTCCCTCGGTCCCTGGTCACCCAGTCAGAGATCAATCAAATTTGACTGACAAGACCTGCCTCTGGTGAATCCATTCTGCCTCGGATCCGGTAATCCGTTGAACTCCAGATACCTCACTGTTTTCTTTTTCCGCAGCTCTTCCAATAATTTACTCATCACCAAGGTTAAACTAACAGGTCTGTAGTTTTCAACCACATCCTTACTTCTGCTTTTCTGTAAAGGGACCACATTTGCTTCTGTCCATTCCTCTGGCACCATTCCTGACTCCAACAAGGCATTGAAAAGGTCAGTCAGTGGAGCTGCTAGAACATCCCCAAGTTTTCTCAGTATTCTCAGGTATATCTCATCTGGTCCCATCACTTTGTCTACTTTAAGTTTAGCTAGTCCTTCATGAACACAGTCTTCTGAAAATTGTTCAAGATGCCCTTCGGTTCTGTTCCTGTTTGTGGTTGTTTTCTGAGATCCTGCTCCTGGTTCTTCATCTGTGAACACAGAACAGAAATATTTGTTAAGCAAATCTACTTTATCCTCCTCAGCTTCAACACAGAGGATCTCTAAAGGTAAAACGTGGACTGTTGTAGTTGTTGTTATGGAAGGACAGACTAGATAGGCCATGTGGTCTTTTTCTGTCATCATGTTTCTATGTTTTTATATTCCTCCTCTTCACCCTTGAGTCTGATAATACCACTTTTGCCCTTCCTCTTCTCACTACCATATCTGAGAAATGTCTTATCCCCCCATTTTATTGCATTGGCTATTTCCTCCTCTTTTTGAATCTTTGCTTTCCTGACTTCTTGTTAGCTTCTCTAAGTTTTTCCAAATATAGATGCCTGTCTTCTCTCTGTGATCTCTTGTATTTCATCAAGGCCTCCCTCTTTTTTCTTACCTTTTCAGCTACTTCTTTCAAAATCCATAGCCGTCTCCTCTTCCTTTTACCTTTATTTACCATTTCAACAAAAAGGTTGGTTGGTTTATTTATTTATTTATTTATTTAAAGGCTTTTCTATACCGCGCTCTTTATTATCAGTGCGGTTTACAGTTAACAGTTTGACACAAGGGCAGCGTAATTGTCCCGTGTTTACATATAACAGGGAGGTAACATGGAAAAGAACTGGGGGAACTATGTACAATTTAAGTGGTGATAGAAGAACATGAATGGGCTATTTTCATTAAAGCACATTGGTATGTCATTACCTCTTTCAATTGAAAGCAAGTTCTGCTACGAGGGGACATGGGATGAGGGTGAAGGGAGATAGATTCAGGAGTGATATGCGGAAATATTTCTTTACGGAAAGAGTAGTGGATCCGTGGAATAGTCTCCCAGTGGAGGTGGTAGAGATGAGGACAGTAACTGAATTCAAAAAAGCATAGGACCAACACAGAGGATCTCTAAAGGTAAAAAGTGGACTGTTGTAGTTGTTATGGAAGGACAGACTAGATGGGCCTTGTGGTCTTTTTCTGTCATCATGTTTCTATGTTTCTATTACCATTAAATTAAAGATTAGTACAATACAATTCGAATGTGTATTCCTGTAGTACTATTAATGTATATTCTGGAACTGACGTGGTTTTGTATCTAAAGTTTTATTAGATCAAAGACTTGTAAATCAGGATTGGGTTTGAGAGATGGCTAATTTAGTTTGTGTGTGGCGTTGAAGGGTTGGGTTGTGGGGTGGGAGAAGGGGCGGTGCTGTTGGGTTGTGAGAAGTGTAGAAGGATTAGATAATGCTTCAGAGCTTTCCTGAATTGCTTGATGTCTCTGATCAATCTGATGCTATGAGGGAGGTTATTCCAGCATCTGGGGGCGTAAAGGGCGAAGGCTCTATTGCTAGTTGATTGTGAACATTTTGTAGCTTCCTTTGGATTATAAGTGTGTTGGAAGCTAAAGTCCGCCTTGATCTGTTGGGGGTGTGAGTGAGGAGGGCAGATATGGAGGAGGGGGATATTTTGTTAATGGATTTGAAAGTAATGAGGAGGGCCTTGTATGATATCCTGCAGTTTATTGGCAACCAGTGTAGTTCCCTTAGGATGGGGGTTATGTGGTCCCTCGTGGATGTCCCACAGAGGATGCGGGCAGCAGCGTTCATTGCTAGTTGTAGCAGGTTTAGGGTGCTTTTTTGGAGTCCATGGAGTATTATGTTTGCGTAGTCGAAGTGGGGTGTTACTAGCACTTGGAATATTGTACGGAAGTTCTCTGGAGCCAACATGGGTCTGAGGTGGCGTAATGTCTTGATCTTGTAGTATATAGTCTTGACCATGCTGCTTATGTGCACTGTGAAGTCTAGTCGTTGGTCTAGTATAATACCCAGGTATCGTATGGTGGGTTTGCTTGGTAACTCTGCGTCTCTTACTTTTAGGGTCGGAGGACGTGCCCTTAAAAAAATCCCTTTCAGTTTTGCTCATTGTTTTTCTATTGCTCATCCCGCTGACCACTCCTTGAAGTATTGGCTCATCTTGGCAGTGTTAGTTTTCCTAAAGTCTAAGACCCTCGCTTTTGAATGGATTTTATCTTAATACTGAACCACACCATTTGGTGATAAATGGATGTGAAATGATCTCCCACTATAACATCAGAAGCACTATAACATCAGAAGCACTTTCACCATTGGTAAGTACCAAGTCCAGTATGGCCCCTTCATGTGTGGGTTCTGACTAGCTCTCCCTGTAGAGAATCCAGGATCTCCTTACTTCTAGATGATGTGGCAGGAGGGATGTGCCAGTCAACATCTGGCATATTGAAATCCTCTATATGTACCACTTCCCCTTTCCTGGCAATGCTGCGTATGTCTTCAATTAATTCTCCATCCACCTCTCTCCCTGTGAGGGAAGTCTGTATATCACGCCAATGCAAATAGATTTCTCTTTCCCTCTTTCTAGTTTAACCCACAGTGCCTCCTTTCTCCTTTTAATCCCTGTATATCCTAGCTTTAATATTATTTTTTATATACAGTGCCACTCCTTCTCCCCTTCTTCCTCTCCTGTTCTTTCTGAATAAAGTATAGCCTGGTATAGTTACATCCCAGTCAAGGTTGTCCTTGAACCATGTCTCTTTTGCTTCCACTAAATCAAAGTCAGCCTCTCCCATTAGAGCCTCAACATCTGGGATCTTATTTCCCATGCTACAGGCATTTATACACAATTTCTTGCCACATGTTGCCCCTTTTACCCATTTCCATAAAGGTATTTAATGTTTCACTTACCTGGGGTTTCCTTCACCCATCTCCAACGAATCTAATTTAAAGCCTTCTTCAGACACATTGACCCTTCTTGGACAGTTGGACACCATTGCTGCTCTGCAACCCTTGGAACAGCATCCCAAGATCAAGGAAACCAACATGCTTTCGATGACACCATCCATACAGTCATGCATTTATCTCCAGGATGCAAGCTTTTCTGCCTTGGACTTTACCCTCAACCATGAGGATTGAAGAGAACACACCTATATATCCATCTGCTTCACCCTCTGTCCCAGAGCCATGAAGTCACTTTTGATATGCTCAGAGGGATACCTGGCAGTATCTTTTATGCCGACATGGATGAGCAACATTGGGTAATAGTCAGTGGGCTTGATGAGTCCCAGCAAACTCTCCGTAACATCTCTGATTTTGGCTCCTGGCGCACAGCATACCTCTCTGGACATCAAGTCTGGTCAACAAATGGATGCCTCAGTACCCCTCAGAAGAGAGTCACCAACCACCACTGCTTCCTTGTGGTGACTGATGCTGCAACTTTGGGGTGCTTGAGCTCTGGTTCTTCCCTTTCCAGGGATGCTTTCACCTCCTCCACTTCCAGGGCTGCATAATGGTTCTTCAATTCAAGGGCCAGAGGAGTTTGATTTTTGATTGTGCAGGCCTGGTGACTTGTGTCCCATCTTCATCATTCTGTAGTCTCCCATCTTCTCCTTTGCTGGAGAGCTTGGATGTTTCAAGAAGCATCTCATCAATGTACTTCTTACTGTCTTGAATGCTCCTCAGCCTCACCTCCTCTTCTCTTAGCTTCTCTACTTGTTTCCTGAGAACTTCAGCATGCAGGCAAACTGCACATGGAACCGGTCCTTCAACTGGCATTGGGATCTCTGTCTGGACAGAGGCAGAAGCTGTAACGGGAACAACAGCTTTGGTGATACGCTTTTTCCCAGCCATTGTTCAGTTGGTAGAGCTTAGGTGCCTGTTAAAGCTGGCCTTTCAGAGAAAAAGCAGTTAACCTCTTTTAAGTGTGTTCTAAATGTGCTGTTCCAAGTCCCTGTGTGTAGCAAATTAGGGAGGTGCCCTATAAAGCAAAACCACTCACATGGGATGGGTGGGAGTTAGGGGGAGAGTTTCAGACCTACACCACAAAAGCAAATATTTCCCCTTTTGAACTAAAGCATCAAAAAGAATGTAACTTTGTTTTAAAAATGTACCTAAACCCTTTTAAGCGCACTGAGGCAGACTAGTCCCTCTATCTTCACTTCTCTTCTCTCATTAATCCAAAGCTATATCTACGCAAGCCTTCCCTGTTTCTTTCCTTCATCGTTGCTTTCATGTATTAATTTATATCCATTGTATTTTTTTTATCTCCAGGAACAAGCAGAAATGTAGTCTTCACATAAGGGTATCATCGGTACCGACAGAGCCTGCGCGGGAACGCTCCCCAGCGTCCAATTAGAAAGCATTTGGGAGCATCCCACAGCGCCTGCGTGCTGCCTTCCTGCCTTTCCCAACTGCCTCTCTCCAGTTCTTCGTTTTCCACGGAGCCAGCAGGTCGTCGTTCCTGTCACCGTAGAAAATGTTTTCTTATTCTCCCTCTTTTTTGTGGTCACGTCTGCCTTCGACGTTATACCAGTACCGCCGGTTCTTTCTTTCTTCTTTTTAAAAAAAAAAAAAAAATATATATATATAATCTTTTTTTCCAAACTTTTCTTCCTCAGGTGCACGCGCCAAAATTTCCTCTATTATGGAAAAACCCGCTTCGGGTTTTAAAAAGTGCACCAAGAGTGGCGGTACCATGTTTAGGTCCTGACCACTCCATTTCGGAGTGTATGGCCTGTGCCATGATGTCCAAGAGGGGTCGACAAAACCAAGCTGCTAAGCTCAGCACCCTTTTTCCCTCCGATGCAGCCTCTGTGGCATCGATGTCGTCCAGGGCTTCGTCTTCCTCCCATGGATCTCAGGTAACTAAACATAAGTCTGGCCGGTCCTCAAAGGATAGATCTCCTTCCAAGCATCGAGATGCCACAGCTGCTGTCCAACTTGCTGTGCTACTGCTACTACTGCCTGCTGCTTGCTGTTGTTTGTTGCTTGTAATTCCTCTGCTGCTTCTTTGAGCACCATTCTAGTAACATAGTAAATGATGGCAGATAAAGACCAGCATGGTCCATCTAGTCTGCCCAGCAAGATGGCAAGAGTAGGTTTACCTGTCGCTCTGTGCAGGCCACCCCTCCCCATGTCTTTGTTTAGGGGCAAACCCACCACTCCAGGTAGGACACCCCTATTTGTTGAGACGTTATATATTTGTTGAGACGTTATATGGTTCAGAAGTTAGATAGTACCGTTTATTTTGTTTTTATCCTATTGCTGTAAAAGGGATCCTCTGTGTCTGTCCTATGCCTTTTTGAATTCCGTCACCGTGTTTGCCCCCACCACTTCCATCAGGAGGGCATTCCAAGCATCCACCACCCTTTCAGTGAAAAACTATTTCCTGACATTGCCTTTCAATTTACCCCCTTGCAGCTTCATGTTATGCCCTCTAGTTTTACAGCTTCCCCGTCTTTGGAAGAGGTTTGTTTGTTCATCATTTCTTTTTAAGTATTTAAAAGTCTGAATCATATCTCCCCTGTCCCTCCTCTCCTCCAAAGTGTACATATTTAGGTCTTCAAGTCCCTTCTCATAAGGCTTCTGATGCAGGCTCCAAATCATTTTGGTCGCCTTCCTCTGAACAGTTTCCAGTCTTTTTACATCTTTTGCAAGATATAGTCTCCAAAACTGAACACAGTATTCCAAGTGAGGCCTCACCAGTGACTTATGCAGTGGCATTAGTACCTCTTCCTTTCTGCTGGTAATCCCTCTTTGTATGCAGCCCAACATCCTCCTGGCTTTTGCCACCGCCTTGTCGCACTGTTTTGCCACCTTGAGATCATCAGAGATAATCACACCAAGGTCTTTCTCCTGAACCGTGCATACCAACCTCTCGCCCCCTATCGCGTACATTTCCCTTGGATTTCTGCTACCCAAGTACATGACACTGCACCTTTTCGCATTAAATCGTAGTTGCCAAGCATTAGACCAGTCTTCCAGCTTTTGTAGATCTTTCCTCATGTTAACCACTCCCTCGGGGAAGTCCACTCTGTTGCAAATTTTTGTGTCGTCCGCAAAAAGACAGACTTTTCCATTCAGTCCTTCAGCAATATCACTCACAAATACATAGAACAGTGCTGGGCCCAGGACCGAACCTTGGGGCACCCCGCTAATCACCTTCCTCTCATTCGAGTGAGCCCCATGTACAATCACCTTCTGTCATCTGTCAGTCAACCAATTTCTAATCCAGTTTACCATCTTGGGACACATCCCCAAGCTACTGAGTTTGTTGATAAGCCTCCTATGAGGAACAGTATCAAAGGCTTTCCTGAAATCCAGGTAGATGACATCCATCGCATGCCTCTGATCTAGTTCCTTGGTCACCCAGTCAAAGAAATCAATCAGATTTGTTTGGCAAGACCGTCCGGTAAAACCATGTTGCCTCGGATCTTGCATCCTGTTAGTTTTGAGAAAGTTCACTATTCGCTCTTTCAGGAGCGCCTCCATTACTTTTCCCGCCACCGAGGTAAGGCTCACAGTCCTGTAGTTTGATACTTCTTCCCTGTCACCACTTTTGTGTAGAGGTACGACATCAGCCATTCTCCAGTCCTGAGGAACCTCTCCTGTTTCCAAGGATCTGTTGAAGACATCCTTTAACGGTCCTGCAAGAACCTCTCTGAGCTCTTTCAGTATCCTGGGATGTATCCCATCCGATCCCATGGCTTTGTCCACTTTCAGTTTAGCAAGTTGTTCTAACACCTCGTCTTCTGTGAATGGTGTGGTATCTACTTCATTCCCATTTTTATATTTGGGTGTCACAGCTGGTCCATCTCCAGGATCTTCTTTAGTAAAAACAGAGCAGAAGTATTTGTTTAGCAATTTCGCTTTTTCAGTGTCACTTTCCACGAGTCCTTTCCCAGCACTTCTGAGTCCTGCAATTCCAACTCTGATCTTCTTCCTTTCCTGAATATACCTGAAGAAATTTTTGTTGCCACCCTTAACATCTTTAGCCATCTTTTCCTCTGCCTTTGATTTTGCTATCCTTATTACTCTTTTAGACTCTTTGAGTTGGATCCTGTATTCATTTCTGTGTTCTTCTGTTTGCAAGCTTTTGAATTTTGCAAAAGTTGTGTTTTTTGCCTTTATTTGAGCAGCCACCTCTTTGGAAAACCAAATAGGTTTCCTTCTCCTCTTGTTTTTATTTACTTTTCTTACATATTTATCTGTTGCCCCTTTTATTGCCTCCTTTAGTTTAGCCCATTGCAATTCCACTTCCTTTATCTCCTTCCACCCTGTCATCTCCTCCTTTAAGTACTCTGCCATTTTATTGAAGTCAGTGTATTTGAAGTTTAGGACTTTGAGCTTGCTATGATTGGCCTCTACCATGACTTTTATCTCAAACCACACCGTGTGATGGTCGCTGTTGCTCACAGGGGCACTCACACAGACATTCGACACGCTATCACCGTTGGTGAGCACTACATCCAGTGTTGAGCTTTCCCTGGTTGGTTCCATCACCATTTGTCTAAATAATGAATCTTGGAGAGCATCCACAATTTTTTTGCTTCTTTCCAGATGTGCAGGAGTAATCCAATCCACATTAGGTAGGTTAAAGTCACCCAATATGATCGCTTCCCCCTTTGTTGCTATCTTGGCAATATCTATAATCAATTCATTGTCTCTCTCTTCACTTTGAGACGGAGGTCTGTAGACTACAGCAATATGGATGATAGTGCCATCTCCTCTTTCCAACGCAATCCAGAGCGCTTCTTCTTTTCCCCATGTCCCCTGTATTTCAGTAGCTTTAATATTGCTTTTGACATACAAGGCTACTCCTCCTCCTTTTCCATTTTCTCTGTCTCTTCTGAATAGATTATAGCCAGCTATGGCTATATCCCAATCATGTGATTCATTAAACCATGTTTCTGTAATGGCCACAATGTTCAAATCCGTTTCCACCATTAGGGCTTCCAGGTCTGGAATTTTGTTGGCTAAGCTTCGAGCATTTGTGCTCATTGCTTTCCAGCCTTTTCCTGGCTTGTGTGTATTTTGCATTGATTTTGTTCTGCCCACTTCTTCCCACATGTTTTTGATGTGTGGTTTAAAAGTGTGGCTGTTTCTGATGTTCTGCTTTTGCTGGGGGTGGCAGGCAGATGTTGACCTTCCACATTCGTCACCCCCTTTTTCTAGTTTAAATGCATATCCACATACTGCCTGAATTTTTCATTTATGATTCTTTTCCCTGCGGCAGAGAGATGTAGTCCATCAACACACTATAGTCTCTTGTTGGTCCATCTGTTGTCCCAGTTGCCAATAAATCTGAATCCTTCTTGTTTGCACCAGGTCTGGAGCCATGTATTAAAGCTGTTAATGTGATGCAGTCTTTTTGTCCCCTTACCAAGAACAGGTAGAACTTCTGAGAATGCAACAGTGTTAACAACGTGCTTGAGTTTCTCTCCCAGAGATTGGAAGTCCTTTTGGGCTGTTTCCCTCTCTCGTCCCTCCAGGTACCGCCTTTGTCTCCCTCCTATTGGCTGCTAACCCTGTCAGTCTCTGCACCCGGAAGAGCTGTGTTCCCTCCCTGAGGTCAGTTTTACCCATATAAACATCGCTGGTGCTGGAGTGTGTCTGCTGCTGTCCAACTTGCTGTGCTACTGCTACTACTGCCTGCTGCTTGCTGTTTGTTGCTTGTAATTCCTCTGCTGCTTCATTGAGCACCATTTTGTTTCCCTCTCTCGTCCCTCCAGGTACTTTTGCTCCCTCCTATTGGCTGCTAACCCTGTCAGTCTCTGCACCCGGAAGAGCTATGTTCCCTCCCTGAGGGCAGTTTTACCCATATAAACATCGCTGGTGCGGTCCTCCGCGCTGCGGAGAAGCGCCCAAGGAGCAGGTCCTGCTCCTTGGGCGAGCTCCTTGGGGCGAGTCCAGAGGCGAGTCCTTTGAGCCCATGCGACCACCACAGGCCCAGGTATTACCCCTACCACTCACGCTTCTACTCACTCTGCGTCTATTTGGTATCCTCAACATTCTGACTTCCTGGTATATGAGTAAAGGTAAGTCCCACTCTTGGTTAATACCCCTACTGCTCCTTCTTTTATTTTTTCCTATCTCTCTGTTTACCTCTCTATTTTCTATTACTATGGCTACTATTCCAGTGCACTGGGGCCATCGCCCGGTTTCTTCTTCCCCTATCTCCAGGAACAAGCAGGAATGAGTCTTCACATATGGGTATCGTCGGTACCGATGGAGCCTGCGCGGGAACGCTCCCCAGCGTCCAGTAAGAAAGCTTTTGGGAGCATCCCACAGCGCCTGCGCGCTGCCTTCCCGCCATTCCTAACCGCCTCTCTCCAGTTCTTCTTTTCCGCGGAGCCAGCAGGTCGTGTTCCTGTCACCGCTGAAGAAGTTCTTTATTTTTCTTTATTTCTTTGGTCGCGCGTCTGCCTTCTTCGACGTCGGACCGGTACCGCCGGTCTTTTCTTCTTTCTTCTTAAAAAAACAAAACAAAAAAAAAGCTACCGTTCTCCCACTTCTGTGCAAATTTTTTCTTTTGGGCCTTAGGCCTAGAAGATTTTTCCTCATTGAAAAGCCCGCTTCCGGGTTTAAAAAGTGCACGAAGTGCAGCGGTACTCTTTCTATCACCGACACCCATGACTGGTGTCTAAAATGTTTGGGTCCTGACCACTCCATCACCGATTGTGAGTCCTGTTCCATGATGTCTAAAAGAGGTCGACAGAATCGAGCGGCAAAGCTCAGTACCCTGTTTCCCTCTGATGCAGCTTCGGTGGCATCGACATCTTCCAGGGCTGCTTCTTCCTCCCATGGATCTCAGGTAACCAAACATAAGTCCAGCCGGTCCTCGAAGGGTAGATCTCCCTCTAAATATCGAGATGCCTTCGGGCTTGCTCTCGAGGATCCTGCACCAGCAAAATTACCCCGGCGGGAAGCTCCGGCTTCCAAAGCTTCATCTATGTGGTCACAGGTTGACATCGATGGCGTGGCCTCGACCGATCACCTGTTGCCATGTTCTGGGGTACCGGTGGTTTCCACTGGTACCGACATCCAGACATTGGTTGCGTCGATGGATCAGAATATTCTGATCATGCAGCGTGCCATCACGGCATTCATACAAGCTACGACGCCTCTGGTACCGCAACAAACTCCGTTGTCGGTACCGGCACTGGCACCAATATCTGTTCCGGTGCCGGTACCGATTGCATCGACATCGGCTTCGGTGTCGACTGCAGCGGTACCCTGTCCTGTGAAGCCCATCTGTACCGAATCGGTACCGATCACTCCCGATGTTAATACCACTCGGTACGCGTATCGGGCTCTGCAAGAGCATCCAGACAGGCGATACTTCGATTCCTCCGAGGACTCTGATGAATCAGAGGCTTCTGTCGAAGCATCGGTACTCCTTCCTCAGGAGCCCTCTTCTCCAAAAAGAAGAATGCCTCTTCCAGAAGACTTGTCTTTTCAAGACTTCATTAGGGAAGTAGCCAGGGGCCTCTCTATTTCAGTGGCCCCTGAACCAGAGCCTAGAGCCAAGAAATTAGATATTTTAGAATATCCTAAGGCTCCTAAAGAGGCAGCTACCTTACCAATTCATGAGATCCTTTATGATCACATGTTGGGCATATGGGAGACACCTCTTACTACTTCCCCTCATTCTCGCAGGTTGGACACCATGTACCGTGTTCCTCCTTGTCCTGGCTTTCATAAGACTCAGCTTCCTCACCACTCTATTGTGGTGGAGTCTGCTATGAAAAAGATAAAGAGTGCAAAAAGACACTCATCTAATCCTCCAGGAAGAGAATGCAGAACCTTAGATGCTTTTGGCAGGAGAATTTTCCAGGCCAATATGCTTACTGCCAGAATCAACTCCTATAGTCTCTATATGGGGATGTTTCTAAAGGAAGTTACAGATCATCTGCTAACTTTATCTCCTTTTATCTCAGAAGATAAAAGGGAAGAGTTTCTCACCTGGCTTAAACATGCCCAGGATGTTTCCAAATTTTCTAACCGTGCAGACTTTGACTCTTTTGAGTGTGCCAGCAGAGCCTCGGCTATTGCCATAGGTGCACGCAGAATTGCTTGGTTACAAGCTTCTGATTTGGAACCCTGGGTCCGGGATGGATTAGGGAATCTTCCTTGTACAGGTGAAAACCTTTTTGGTAAGGATTGGCAAGCAAAGGCCACTCAGATGGATGCTGAAAATTCTGCCTTAGATAGACTTTCAAAGTCTACTTCTGCTCCTGCTAGAAAAAGGTTATTCAAAAAGGCTTTCTCCCAAAAAAGGGAAATATTATCCTGGTTATGGTCTCCAGGCATCTTCTGCAGGTCGTTTTGCTGCAAAGCGTCAGCAACAACCTAAACAAGCCAAGCCTAAGGCTGCAAGGACTGCTACGGCCCAACAGCCTCAGCCTCCTCAGGGCCTTTGACTTACAACTAGAGAACTTAGCCTTTCTGGCTCTAGAAGAACCAGAGCCTCTCACCATTCCAGGAAGGTTAGCTCATTTTGCTCCCAGATGGGAACAAATCACAGCAGAGCAATGGACCCTCTCCATCATAAGGGAGGGGTACAAGCTTCATTTCTTAAACCTTCCTCCTCACACTATGGTGAGACAGTTCAATTTTCCAACATCTCTCCTCGACCTTCTGGGTCAGGAGATTGCTACCCTTCTTGCCCAAAGGGCAATAGAAGAAGTACCCCTTCTTCAACAGGGTTCAGGGTTATACTCCCCCTATTTTCTTATCCCAAAGAAAACAGGGGGCTACAGACCCATATTAGATCTCAGAGAATTGAACACGTTTCTATGCAAGGAGAAATTCAAGATGATTTCTCTCTGTGCTCTTCTTCCATACCTTCAGAGTCAGGATTGGCTTTGTTCTCTAGATCTCAAGGATGCGTACACCCATGTCCTCATCCATCCAACACACAGAAGGTTCCTTCGGTTCCTTTATCAGGGAAAGCATTACCAATACAGAGTGCTTCCTTTCGGTCTGGCCTCTGCTCCAAGAGTGTTCACAAAATGCATGGCAGTAGTAGCTGCATTTCTACGCACTCTAGGAATATTCTTATTCCCATATCTGGACGACTGGCTCATCCGAGCACCATCCCAGTCAGAGGCCCAGGCTTCCCTAGCCTGCACAAGGCGTGTTCTTCAGTATCTGGGACTTGTAATAAACATCCCAAAATCACAACTCATCCCTACTCAGTCATTGGAGTTCATAGGGGCCTTGCTAGATACCACAACTGCAAGGGCCTATCTTCCCCAGGTCCGTTGCCTACGCTTGGTGCAGTTAGCCTCTCAAATTCAGTTTATTTATTTATTTATTTACGTTTCTTATATACAGCACTATTTGCGATCAGCGCGGTTTACATAGAACAAACAAAATCCGACAATAAACAAATGTCTGGTCATTACATTGAACAGGAAATGTTGGAAAACTTGGAGAACAGGGTAAACTATATACATATGCAGATGATTAAAATCCCATTTAACTGCTCGAGAGATGTTACGACTGTTAGGCCACATGGCATCCACCGTGCATGTGGTTCCTTACGCTCGCCTTCACATGAGGGCAGCTCAGTGGACTCTGTCCACCCAGTGGACCCAGGCATCAGGTTGCCTGTCAGACAAAATAGCAACCTCCAGTCGCCTCTTTTGGTTCCTCCAGTGGTGGAAGTCCACTCAAAATCTGTTGCTGGGGGTCCCCCTTTCAACAGTTGCTACCCCAAGCAACCCTCACAACAGATGCCTCCCCAAAGGGTTGGGGAGCTCATCTACAAGATCTCTCCACCCAGGGCATCTGGTCTCCACAGGAGACATCTCTACATATCAACCTCTTAGAGCTCAGAGCAATTCTTCTAGCTCTCAGAGTTTTCCACACCCTGCTCAGCTACAAGACAGTCCTCATCCATACGGACAACCAAGGAGCCATGTTCTACGTGAACAAGCAGGGCGGGACTGGCTCTCTGTCGCTTTGCAACGAAGCTTTGAGATTGTGGGCCTTCGCGAGAGAGCATCAGATTCATCTCATGGCAGTGTATCTTCCAGGGGTTCAAAACTCTTGGGCAGACAAACTCAGTCGAGTTCTGCTTCCACACGAATGGTCCCTCCATGGGGACCATATAGCCAGGATCTTTCAAATTTGGGGAACCCCAGACATAGACCTGTTTGCAAGTCCGTGGAATGCCAAACTTCCCCGGTTCTGTTCCAGGATTCCATGTCAGGGAGTTCAGGCCAGGGATGCCTTCCTCCTCCACTGGGGGCAAGACTTCCTCTATGCCTTTCCACCCATTCCCCTAATTTCGAAGACACTGTTCAAGCTTCAGAGAGACAAGGGGTCTATGATCCTCATAGCTCCACGTTGGCCATGCCAAATGTGGTACCCTCTACTTCTTCATCTCTCTCAAGCTCCCTCCCTGGACTTGGGATCTGCTCCAGACCTCCTGTCCCAGGAGGAGGGAACGTTATGGCACCCAAATCCCCAGTCTCTTCATCTCTGAGCCTGGTTGCTGAAGGCCTAGACCTTCAAGATTGGCATCTGTCTCAGCAGGTGAAGGATATCCTTCATGCTTCCAGAAAGCCTTCCACTAGACGTTCCTATGCTTTTAAATGGAAAAGGTTTACCATTTGGTGTGCAGAGAAGGGTCTTAACCCTCTTGAAATACCTCTGAATTCTTTACTAGAGAATTTGCTGCATTTATCCCATGCAGGCCTTAAAACGAATTCAGTAAGAGTCCATTTGAGTGCTATTGCAGCATACCTTAAGCCTCTCAATGGACATCCTATTTCCTCTCATCCTCTTATTGCAAGATTCATGAGAGGCCTCCTTTTAACTAAACCTCCCATTAGACCACCTCCAGTGGCATGGGATTTGAATTTGGTTCTTGGCCAGCTTATGAAGCCACCCTTTGAACCCTTAGCCACTACCTCCTTGAAATTCCTTTCCTGGAAGGTTATTTTTCTCATTGCAGTCACCTCAGCTCGCCGTATCAGTGAGCTGCAAGCCTTGGTGGCTAATCCTCCTTATACAAGGTTCCATCATGACAAGGTAGTCCTCAGGAGTAATCCACACTTTATGCCTAAAGTGATCTCACCTTTTCATCTGAACCAGGAGGTGTATTTACCTGTCTTTTTTCCAGGACCTCATGCATCAAGTGCAGAGAGGAATCTTCATACCCTGGATTGTAAGAGAGCACTTGCTTTCTACTTACAAAGGACACAGCAACATAGAAAGTCCTCTCAACTATTTGTTGCTTTTGATCCCTCTCATTTAGGATTTCCAGTCTCTAAGAGAACTCTGTCCAATTGGATTGCTCAGTATATTTCCTTCGCCTACCAGAGTAAGAACCTTTCTCTGGAGGGCCATGTCACAGCTCACAATCTGAGGGCCATGGCAGCCTCTATGGCTCATCTAAACTCTGTGTCCATCGACCAAATCTGTCGAGCGGCCACCTGGGCCTCGGTTCATACCTTTACAGCCCATTACTGCTTGGACAAGGACTCCCGCCGGGATGCCTTGTTTGGTCAGGCTGTTCTCAAACACCTATTCCATACCTAATCAACTCCTACCCCCCATCCCTGGTTGGATGCCCGAGATCCATAGGGTGAGGTGGAGCCCTTCTCAGGGACTCACAACTTTGGAGATCTCCCTGGCATCTCTAGCTGGGGAGTCCCCATATGTGAAGACTCATTCCTGCTTGTTCCTGGAGATAGCACAGTTATTTACCTGTAACAGGCGATCTCTGGGAACAGCAGGAATAAGTCTTCACAACCCTCCCACCTCCCCTAGGAGTTGTATCTCTCTATCTTTCCTTTCCTCTCTCTCTCTTTGTCTCAGCTTTAAAACTCGAACTGGAGAGAGGCGGTTAGGAAGGTGGGAAGGCAGCGCGCAGGCGCTGTGGGATGCTCCCAAAAGCTTTCTTACTGGACGCTGGGGAGCGTTCCCGCACAGGCTCCGTCGGTACCGACGATACCCATATGTGAAGACTTATTCCTGCTGTTCCCAGAGATCACCTGTTACAGGTAAGTAACTGTGCTTTACCCGGATGCCAGGCACGAAACCTTGCAAACCTAACTTATTGTCACACACATCCTTCTGCTCCATCTCTTTCTCCATCCCTTTTATTACTGCAACTTGCTTTACTGAACTGTCGCTCCATCCGCTCCAAAACTATATTGATTCACGATATCATTTCCCAGCATTCCCTTGATATCCTTTTCCTGACAGAGACATGGTTGAGGGATGGAGAAGAGCCCCTCCTTAACCGCTGTCTGCCCCCGGGCTTTTGCTGCCTTATCTACCACTCGTCGGGGTAGGAGTGGCGGGGGGTGTTGCTGTTCTCCATCGCTCCTCCCTCTCTATCCAGGAACTTTCGTCACCAGTCTTACACTATCCTGAATCATTGCTCTTCCGTTTAGACTCCTCCTTCCCCTCCTCTTCCTCCTCTTTCTATTTTCTGCTCATCTACCCCCCCCCCCCCCCCGTCTGCCCAATCCTGGGACTCCTTACTAGCCACCATTACTGAAATTTCCCTTCTTTTTCCTCACCTCCTAATTTTAGGAGATTTTAACATTCATACTGACTCCCCATCCACCCCCCGTGACTCTGCTTTTCTAACACACTTGTCTGATCTCTCCCTTCACCAACTAGTCTCCTTTCCCACCCATGCCGCTGGCCATTCCCTAGACCACCTTATTTCTCATGATCCTTCTCCTTTTCTAACTTCTTCCCTTTCAGCCTTATCTCTTCCCTGGTCTGACCACTCCTGTATCCTTTTTTCCTTTGCTACCCCATCGCCTCCCCCATCATGTTCTCCCACCTCCGCTCCTAGTCCTGCTTCATCCTCCCAGTCTCGTCATATTACTGCAAACACTCTTCTCCAGTTCCCATCCTCTGATACTCTTTTCTCCCCAGATTTTTACTCTTTCAGTTGATTCCCAAGTACATACCTGGCATACGACCCTTGTCTCTGCTCTTGATACCCTTGCCCCACTCCGCCCTCTTCGCACCTCTCCTTCCCCCACTCGACATCCTTGGTACCACCCCTGTCTCTATCTCCATCGTCAATATCTCCGTCGGGCTGAGCGCTCTTGGCGTAAGCGTCCCTGTTCTTCTACTCTCTCACATTTTCACTACTGTCACAAACTCTTATCGCTCTCTTCTTCATTCCGCTAAACAAGATTATTATTCCAAGCTTCTTTCAAGATTATTATTCCAATGCAGATATTATTATTCCAGTGCAGATTATTATTCCAATGCAGATATTTCAACCACCTCACAGACCTCCCAAAACCCTGTTACCCTGCACCCACTCCCTAACCTTGAGGGTTAAGGAGGGATGGGCCTTTTGTAGTTGTGGGGGCCAAATGATAGTCGGGAACAAGAATATTTATTTTATAAGGATTTTATTTACCCCGCTCCTTGGTGGAATGGAACAGGCGTGAGGATTACCAAAACAGGAACAAAGGAAAAATCCAGGCTTTGCAATACTGTGCTTAAATTATTCTTCACACTGGAGTGCACATTACATCATGTGTCTTTTTACTTTGTATTCACAAATAATCAAGTGAGAAACAATAATGCTCATGTGTTGTAACCAGATTATATTTTAGCTTATTTTCCTAGTGCTTCATAAGCTCTTCATCCAGGTACTTAAACACTACTCATTTTCATAAGCTTTTCATCCTGGTATTTGAACAGCATACCATTCAGGATAAGGTAGAAAATATGACCATTCAAGCTTTGCTTTAGTCAGCTTTGTCAATCAGCCCAATTGAGCAGTCCATTGGCTGATTTATTTCAATCATGGGTAACGGAGCAGCTAATGTTATTTCTGGCTCAGGACTATGTCCTGCTTGCAATGTCTTTTGTTCAGCAACAGCTCTTTTATCTAAAAACTGTTTAAACTCATTGAGAAGAAGTTCAGCCTGCCTTCTAGCTGGGCTAGACTGAGTATATTCTCCTTCCTTGGGTAAGTGATTATTTACTTCTGGAAAGCAAGTAATGCCGTCTCTGTTTAAACAATCATTGCCTGCAGTGGAGTTACCCCTCCCCCACTTATCTCTGTATGGAGGTGTCGGGTTAACAAGTTCCTCTGCACGAGATCTGCTTTTAAAGAGTGATTCAAAGGTAGGACCTCCTGAATTATCTTGGCTTAATTCTCTTCTGAACAGTTCAGCTGCATTCTTTATGTCAGCCTGCTTGCTAAAAGCTTGAGCTGTTTGGTGAGAAAAGCTGGGTTTGTTTAAAGAGACTTCAGGCTGTAGCCAACGGCTCTCACACTGCCTGAAACTGTCCTGAGCTTTAAAGTCAGCATTCACTCTTTCTGGCTTCTCATAAAACTTGTCATATGAATTAAATATAGCAGGTACCTTAAAATGAGGCTTGTCTGAGAATGCCTTGCCACGGTGCCTTTCTCTCCAAGGGTCAACTGTGTCTTCCAGAAACCTAGGCTTTAATCCTGGGTCTCTCAGTGCTTCTAACCTCTGTTGCTCCCAGAAGGTTCTTTCAGGCACTGAGTATCCCTGGTACCTACTTCCTGGTTCTGAATCCCTTTTCCTTGTATTACGGCTGGGCAGTGTTTCTCTTGCTAGGTCAAAGGATCCTGCATCAAAGAGAGCTTCTTGCCTTATTCCAAAGTCACTCTCCTTTCCTTGTTGCTTTTCCAACGTCCTTTGCCTTCTTGTCATCATCCTACTCATCCTACTACTGTCTTCCTTCTCTCTGCTTAACAAGGTGCCCCTGCTCTGGGGAGCCCGCCTCCTACTAGGGCGTGCCCAATCAGCAGCTCTGCTTCTCTCCTCCCCTGAGGTGAACTGTGTTAGCTGATTAGCTCCCTGCAGCTTGTGCTGAGAAGGGAAAACCTTGCATTTTCCTGCAATACCTGAACCAACCAGCGGGTCAGTATCAGTTTCCATGGCTTCCAGCCCTGCCACTGTATCACAACCCCTAAGGCTGAAACCAAGAAGAGTTCATGATTATGTTTTAATTTGTAAATAGTTACCCCTGTTATCCAAGTTACTTTTGCCTGTTCAACTGTAAACACAAAGTACCATCGGAAATGTGTAAATTCTTTGTTCATTGTAAACCGCGCTGATGCTGAATAGTGCGGTATAGAAGAGACTATAAATAAAATAAAATAATAAATAAATAAATTTCTTCATCAGCTAATTCCTCTCGTACTCTTTATTCTGTTCTTCGCTCCCTCTCAGTCCTGCAGTCATCGCCCACTCCCTCTCTCTCCCTCACCTCTCCTGACCCCGCTACTTTAGCATCCTATTTCTCCTCTAAAGTCCTCTCTCTTCGTCTTTCTTTTCCTTCATGCCCCTCCCCTCTCTCCCCAGTACTCTCATCTCCAACCTCACCATCCTTTTTGTTCCCACCATCATCCCCCCTATCCTCTGCCTCCCCCCCTCTTTCTCACCGTTGGTCTACTTTTGACCCAATCACAGCTCCTATGCTCTCTAAGGTCTTCTCTTCTTCACGGAAAACTACCTGTCTTTCTGACCCCATCCCCTCCTATTGGCTTTTAGAACCATCTCTCGCTTTGTCCTCTTTCATCCTTTCTATCTTTAACTCTAGTCTTGCCTCTGGTGTCTTCCCCTCTTCCTGGAAACATGCCTTGGTCCGTCCTATCCTGAAAAATGGTTCCCTAAATCCCTCTTCCCCTTCAAATTGACGCCCTATGTCTAACCTTCCTTTCCTTTCCAAACTCTTAGAGAAATTGGTTTTCCTCCAGCTCTCCACGCACCTTGAGGCTTCCCTTACCCTTCGCCCCCGGCAATCTGGCTTCCGTCCTGGTCATAGCACCGAATCTGTTCTTCTTTCACTCCTCAATGAGCTGCATGCTGCCCATGATCACGGTTCTCTCTCCCTTGCTGTCTCACCAGATCTTTCCGCTGCCTTTGACCTTGTTGATCATCACACCCTCCTACTTCGACTTCAAGATGCTGGTCTCTCTGGTCTGGTCCTAAAGTGGTTCCACTCTTTTTTGTCTTGTCGTTCTTTCTCTGTCCTATCCGGTGTTGCTTCCTCCCCTCCCACCCCCCTTTTGTGTGGGGTTCCTCAAGGCTCTGTCCTCTCTCCTGTTCTCTTTAATGTCTTTTTGGCCCCCCTCACTCTCCTGGTTCAACAGTATGGTGTTTCCGCACATTATTATGCTGACAACATCTTTCTCCTCTATCACACTGATTCCTTGGCTCCAGACATCACCCCTCTCAACAACTGTCTCTCTGCCGTTGCTTCTTGGATTTTTTCCAACTTCCTCCATCTCAATCTCAAGAAAACTGCAGCGATCTGGTTCACCTCTGGTCACTCCCCTCCTCTTGTACCGGTTCTCTCTTCCTCTCCTATCACCTTAGTCTCCTCCCTTAGATACTTAGGTGTTGCTCTTGATTCTGCCCTCACCTTTAAGAGTCACATTTCATCCTTGGTCCAACGTTCCTTTTTTGTGTTAAAGCAACTCCGTGCTGTCCGTCCTTTTCTCTCTTCCTCCTCTCTGGCTACCCTTCTTTGCTCCTTAGTTCTCTCGCGCTTGGACTATTGTAACGTTTGCTTAGCTGGTCTCCCTCAACCTCAACTGTCCCACATCCATTGTCTCCAGAATACAGCTGTCCGTATCCTCTCACATGCATCCCGCTTTGATCATGTCACCCCCTCCTTTTGCACCACCATTGGCTCCCTGTTTCATATCGCATACAATTCAAAATTCTTATCTTTGTTCACAGAACTATTCACACTGGTGTTCCACTGTGTGAAGGTGTATCAGATATACACCTTCACACCCCCCACCGTTCTCTCCGTTCTGTTCACTCCAACCGCTTTTTCCTTCCTTCCCTGTCCCAAGCCCACTTAGAATCTACACGGTCTTCCGCTTTTTACTTTCTTGGGCCCCGCCTCTGGAATTCGCTCCCCCCTGCCCTCCAATTGGATTCTTCTTTCAAATCCTTTAAAACCCACTTAAAAACTCACCTTTTTTGTATGGCTTTCAACCTTCCGCCCCCTCCCTCACCTCCTACTACCTTTCCCCTTAACGAGTATTGTAATTAACTTTTTTTTATTGGTTGTCTTGTCGTTTTTTTACTTTTCTGTTCTCTTTCCTTTCCCCCTCTTGGAAACTTCTAAATTGGCGTTCTCTTTCCTTTCTGCAGCCTTTTATGATTTTATGATTGTAAACCGCTCTGATACCCTGTGACGGGCGGTATATAAAGTTTTAAATAAACATAAACAAACATAAACATGCCTCTGGCGTTGCCCTTGAGGATTCTGCGCCGGCAAAATTGCCCCGGCGGGAGGCTTTGGCTTCCAAAGCATTATTGGGGCTCCAGGACGTTCTCAAGGCCTCGACCTCGGCAGAACTACTGGTGCCATGCTCTGGGGTACCGGCTCTTTTCTCCGGTACCGACATCCAGGCATTGGCAGCGTCGATAGACCAGAGGTTCCTGGCTATTGAATGCAGTCTGGCGGCTCTCCTTGCGGCATCGACACCCTCGTAACTGCTTCAGACAGTTCAACTGGCACCAGCACCGGTATCGGTACCAGTACCGACAACATAGGCATCGGTGTCTGCATTTCCGGCACACAGTCATGCTATGCCTTCTGGTACCGATACACTGGTACCAATTCCCCCGATACCAACTTCAGTCGGTAAGGGTATCGGGCTCTTCAAGAGCATCCAGACAGAAGGTACTTCGAGTCCTCAGAGGAATATGAGGATTGTGACAGTTCTGTCAATGCGGGAGTACTTCTCCCAGAGGAGCCTTTCTCCCCTAAACGCAGGATGTCTCCTCCAGAGGACATTTCCTTTCAGGATTTCATCAGGGAGGTGACTAGAAGTCTGTCTATTACTGTAGCTCCTGAGACAGAGCCCCAGAGCAAAGGAGTTGGAAATTTTACAATATCCCAAAGCTCCTAAGGAGGCAGCTACTTTGCCCATCCATGAGATCTTGCATGATCTCATGCTACGAATGTGGGAGACGCCTCTTACCACCTCTCCTCACTCTCGTAGACTGGATACTATGTATCGAGTCACTCCTTGTCCTGGTTTCCAGAAAACTCAGCTTCCTCACCACTCGATTGTAGTGGAATCAGCTATGAGAAGGATCAGAAGTGCAAAGAGGCATGCCTCTAATACTCCAGGACGTGAGTGCAGAACTTTGGATGCTTTTGGACGTCGTACCTTCCAAGCTTCCATGCTTTCTGCCAGGATCAGTTCCTATAAACCTATAAACCATCATAAAGAATAAAATTACTCAGCATGTAGATAGTCATGACCTAATGGGATACAGCCAACATGGGTTTAGACAAGGAAGATCTTGTCTTACTAATCTGTTATGTTTTTTTGAAGGAGTGAATAATCAGGTGGACAAAGGTGAGTCGGTTGATATTGTGTATCTGGACTTTCAGAAAGCCTTTGACAAGGTCCCTCATCAGAGACTTTTGGCAAAACTAAAGAGTCATGGGATAGGAAGCAGTGTACTGTTGTGGTCAGGAACTGGTTAAAAGATAGAAAGCAGAGGGTAGGGCTAAATGGCCAATTTTCCCAATGGAGAAAGGTGAATAGTGGTGTACCCCAGGGATCTGTGCTGGGTCCACTGCTTTTTGACATATTCATAAATGACCTGGAAAGTGGAATAACGAGTGAGGTTATCAAATTTGCGGATGACACAAAACTATTTAAAGTTGTTAGATAGTTGTTGAAGACTAGATAGGCCATGTGGTCTTTTTCTGTCATCATGTCTCTATGTTAAAACCCAAGAGGATTGTGGAAAATTGCAAGAGGATCTTGATAAATTGGAAGACTGGGCATCAAAATGGCAGATGAAATTTAATGTGGACAAGTGCAAGGTTATGCACCTAGGGAAGAACAACCCAAACTATGGTTACACGATGCCAGGTTCCACATTAGGAACCACCACCCAGGAAAAAGATTTAGGCATCATTGTGGATACCATGTTAAAACCCTCGGCCCAGTGTGCAGCAGCGGCCAAGAGAGCAAATAGAATGCTAGGTATGATAAGGAAAGGAATGGAAAATAAAACAAAAGATATTATAATGCCTCTATATCGTTCCATGGTGAGACCGCACCTTGAACATTGTGTGCAATTCTGGTCGCCGTATCTTAAAAAGGATATAGCGATTTTAGAAAAGGTTCAGAGAAGAGCCACCAAAATGGTAAAGGGGATGGAAGGATACTCCTATGAAGAAAGGCTAAAAAGGTTAGGGCTCTTTAACCTGGAAAAGAGACGGCTGAGGGGAGATATGATAGAAGTCTATAAATTAATGAACGGAGTGGAACGGGTAAACATAGATCGATTGTTTACCTTATCAGAATATAGAAAGACTAGGGGACATGCAATGAAGCTACAGGGTAAACTATTTAAGACTAATAAAAGAAAATATTTTTTCACTCAACGTGTAATCAAACTCTGGAATTTGTTTCCGGAGGATGTAGTAAAGGCTGTTAGTGTAGCTGGGTTTAAAAAAGGTTTGGACAAGTTCCTGGAGGAAAGGTCCATAAACCATTATTAAGAAGGGACCCAGGATATCAATGCTTGAACCAATACAAGCATTGTGGAACCTGTGTCCCTTGGGGAAACTGCTAGATACATATGACCTAGATTGGCCACTGTTGGAAACAGAATACTGGGCTTGATGGACCTTGGTCTGACCCAGTATGGCATATCTTATGTTCTTATGTAATGTTTTAAAAAAAATAAATAAGTGGTTAGACATGATCTGTACTTCAAAAACAATTTAAAAATAGCAAAATGTTTCTGAATTAGCATGGAATTTTAAGTAAATCTGTCAAGATTCATGCAAAGAGAAGAGATATTTGAAGTGAACTTAGGCCTTAATGCAGAAACGTTGCCTTAGAACCATGCACTATAGCCCAGCAGAAGGTTTTCTAACGTAAGATTAATGCAAAAGTTTTGCTCTGAATGCATCTAAAAGAATATGACAAACAGCTGTGCGCAAATGTTTGTGCAAAAGAAGGCAGATGCAGCACACACGGGTCTGTTCTAGCAGCAGTCAGGAGCAAAAGGGTCATCTGAACTGAAATGCCCATGTTCCTGTAAAATAGTTATCTCCAAGTTATAATGCCCTGTTCAATGTAATTTCAGTTTGTTCAGTGTAAACCGCACTGATGCAGAATAGCGCGGTATGTAAGAGAATATAAATAAATAAATAAATAAATAAATGTAACACTTCACCTCAGCTGAGGCGCCCAGACTGCGGAACCACTGCTCCGTGCTCCCCAACCACTGAAGTTCCGCCCCCCACCCACTCCCACTCCGACCCTCCCAAAAAAAAGTAATTGGTGGCCCTGACCCACAAAAAAAACACGGATGGCTCAAGTGGCCACTAGACTGTCCCAGCCACCTATTCCCAGTCACCTCAAAAATTCCTTGGTGGGCCAAGTGGTCCTAGTCTCCACTCTAACCCCCCTCCCCCCAAAAAATTTCATGTGCATTCTTGGTGGCCCCGACCACCCAAATAGTGATGCATGGTGACCCCCAGGGACCCCCCCCCCCAATATCCTCCTCCCTGTACATTAATGCTGGGAGGCAGGAGCAATGCCACAATGCTTCTGACTTTGCCCCACCATCTTAGAAAATGGTGATGCCTCACGCAGTGCAGGGTGTCCCAGAATGAATCACACAAGTTCAGTCTGCCAAATAAGATGGATGGCTAGTAAGGGCCAATGGTGCATCTATTACGATTTTTGGTGGTTGAATCGGGGCTCCTTGGGCTACCAGTGATTTTGGGGGAGGGGGGTTTGGAGCTTCAGGAGTCGGGAAATATCAGGCAGGGGACTAGGAGTCTGGACCCCTTTGGATTGTCTCAGGTTGTCACCCTCATGGTGGCCAGCCCAACGCCTAGGGCGCTGAGACTTGGTCTGCCTGTGGTGTTCCTGCCTCAGAGAGCTTGGGCTTGCTTTAACTTTGCAAGGCCTTCTGGGAATGTAAGTTCCTTTACCCTTTGAGCACAGATGAGTTGCAGTCGAGTGGTTTCAGGCAATGACAAGAATTTATTTTCCCCTTCCCAGCGGATTAAATGCAAGTGAATAACTCGGGACAAAACATGCCATACAATTGGCTTGAAGAAATTATACATGAACTCAGGTAAGTTAGCCTTGTCAGCTTTAGGCTTTAAACGTGCAGTGCTTGATACAAAACAAAACACAACAGCTTCAATTGGCAAAGAAAATGTTCCCTTCTGCTGCTTTTACTGTCTCTCTCAGACACTATTCAGCATAGGGAATTCACATGGTCAGCCAAAGATAATGTACAGTCCATCCGATCATCCACTATTTCATTATGGTCAGAGTCTATCTGCATTTCCTCAGTATCAGGAATAGCAGGGTGTGTCAGTAAACTGCTATCCTGATCTTTGAAACAAACGGTTTCTCTGACCTTACGTGGTTTCTCTTTGTAATACTCTCCTGAGCAGGGTTGTAAACTACCATATATGCTGTAGTTTTGTCCAGGGAGTTTGCTACTTTCTGGTAACTATAGGGAACTGCTTTATAGCTAGGTTCAAACTTGTATGAATTATTAAGCCTACCTTTTGGCTTTGAAAGGGAAGGAACTCTCCACTCTGCAGGGTTAGACTGGTTCTCAAACACAGCTGGTGTTTGCTTGCCTCTCAGCCTATTAACTTTCCCCTCAGATGTACCGGTATTCTCCTGCCAGCCTGTCTCTCTCCTCGGAGTGTGTGAGCTTTGCCAAGCCTGCCTCTCAGGAAGATTCTTCTCCAGGACCAAGCAGGAAGTCAGTCCTCACATATGGGTGTCATCGGCGCCGATGAAGCCCCAGCGGAGCATTTCCCCAGGTTTCCATGAAAGCCTTTGGGAATGCTGGCACGCATGCGCGGTTCCCTTCCCGCCTAAAGGTGCTATCTTACCTCAGTCTCTTTTTTTCCGAGAAGCCCATTGGACATGTGTCCTGTTCTCCCAGATAAGTGATTTTTTCTTCGGCGATTTTTCGCTATTTTTCTCCGGTTCGACGCCTGTTCCCCTCCCGCCGGGTTCGGTACACTGGTATCGAGCCCGCTTATTTCTTTTTCGGATTTTGCCCTTCGTGGCTGGCGTTCGTGCCCCTTTTTCATTTTTCCCTGGAAGGCCGGTCTTTTGACCTCGCAGGGGCTCTTTTTTCCCCGATGGCTTCCAGTGGTTTCAAAAAGTGTGATCGGTGTAAGAAACTTATGTCTCTCACCGACACACACGACTGCTGCCTTCGGTGCCTCGGCCCTGACCACGACCCCAAGTCGTGTGTGCCATGTGGGAAGATGTTTTCCAAGGCACTCAAAAGTCGACAGCATCAGAAGGAAAGGTTTTTCTCGGACTCAGCCTCCGGCCAGGCCCGGACCTCGTCTGAGGCCTCGAAATCTCGGTATTCCGATCCCGAGCACCGTCGAAGCTCCTCGGACAGGGGGTCCCCCGACCGGAACGCAAGAGGAAGAAGCGGCTCGTGAGGGCGGCATCGGAGGAGGTCCCTGGTCCCTCGAGGGCCAGGTCTAAGACCCCTGATCGCCGTCCCGGGCCCGTGGACCAAGAGAAGCCTGCCAAAGTTCCTCGCGTGGAGCCGGAGTCTGCTGGACACATAAGCCCCGTAGTCCTCGTGGACTCTCCTCCTAGAGAGAGCTGACATCGGGCCTGGCACTGCCGGGGCCCGAGTCAGTGGCTGCTGCGTCTCCCGAGCTGAGTCTCAGGATGACAGCCTTGGCGTGCAGATTGTCTGCCTTCATGGAGCAGCAGCGGGCACTGATGGCCAGCCTGTCTGGTGCATCTGCCCCGACCACCGGGATGTCGACTTCGAAGTCAATTCTGGAGACTGAGCCGATACTCGAGACCCTCGTGGCTCGAAGTTGTCCTCGGTCAAGGTCTCCCTCGACCTCCCGTTCGGGACCGAGGGTGTCGACGCCGGTGCCCCCGGCGTCGGGGCGGGTGCCTCAGGGCCCCGCGGGGTCGGACCCTGACTCCTCCTCGGATGAGTCCGCCTGGGAGACGGAGGACGAGGAGTCTCCCGATACTTTTAAGACTCGGTGCGTCCCGTCGGACTCACCGCAGTCTGAGCCCCGGAGTAGATCCCCTCCAGAGGAGACACTAGGTTCTCAGAGTTCGTCCGGGATATGGTCGCTGCCTTGGCTATCCCTGCCGATCCCGAGGAAGAGCTTCGAGCCGAGGAGCTCGATGCTCTAAAGTACGACTCTCCTCTGAAGGAGGCCTTTACTGTCCCGGTTTCTCCGATGCTGGAACGGCTCCTCTTCCGGATGTAAAGGCACCGGCCTCGGCGCCGGTTTTGAGCAAGCGAGTCGATTCCATCTATCGACTCTGCAAAAGCCCTGGTTTCCAGAAAGCACAGCTACCAAACCATTCCATGGTTGTGGAATCGGCCATGCATCGTCTGAAGAGCCAGAAGATGCACTCTGCGGTGCCCCCCGGCAGGGAGGCCCGCAACCTCGATGACGTCGGTAGAAAGTGCTTCCAGGGGTCTATGCTTGCTTGCTGTGTCCAGTCTTACCAGCTGTACATGGGCATGTACTTGCGAGACCTGGCCAAGGAATTGGCCGGATTCTCTGCTGGTCTCTCTGGGGAACCTTTGCAGAGATTTAAGACCTTGTCCTCAGGGTTTCGGGAATGCTCAAAGTTCATTTCCCACATCGCCTACGATGACTTCGAGGCTTTGGCCCAAGTTGCGGCTGCTGGCATCGCGGCTCGACGCGAGGCGTGGCTGCAGTCATCGGACCTCGAGCCATGGGTTCAGGACAAGTTGGTCGATGTCCCCTGCCGAGGTGAGAACCTTTTTGGCAAACCCGTGACCGAGAAGGCCACTCACCTTGAGACTGAGCACCTTACCTGGACAAGGCTGTCGAGGAAGACCTCTGCCCCTTCACATTAAAAGAAGGGCTCGGGTAAAAAGTCCTTTTACCCGAGGAAGGGCACTGCCTACAAACAGTACCCTCAATATCAGGCTGCCCAAGCTTCCCCCCAGGGTCAGCAGGCCAAGGGCCAGGGTAATGGGTCCCGTAGGCAGAGGACCCCCAAGCCTTCTGCCTCTGCTTCCACTCAGCAGGGTGGGGGTTTTTGACTCCTTGAGCATAGCCACTCCGTCCCTGCTTTCCCAGCCCTGCACAGGCGGTTGCCTTGGACTCTTTGCCCACTAGTGGCCTCTCATTACCACCGACAGTTGGGTGTTGGACATAGTCCAAAAGGGCTATGCCCTACATTTTCATCAACTGCCTCCTCCTTACTTCCCAGGGGAGCCCTTGAGGCCTCCCCTGCACACAGACCTTCTCCTACAAGAGCTCCAAGGTCTGTTGTTGGACAGGGCGGTGGAGCCTGTGCCTCCTCACTTGCAAGGTCACGGATTCTACTCCAGGTATTTCCTGGTACCCAAAAGGACCGGTGGCCTTCGACCCATTCTGGACCTCAGGAACCTCAGCAACTTCCTAGAGAAAGAAGTTCAAGATGCTTACTCTTGGAACACTTCTGCCCTACCTCCAGCAGGGAGATTGACTATGCTCCTTAGATCTGAAGGATGCGTACACTCACAACCTCATTCATCCAGACCACAGAAAGTACCTCAGGTTCATTGTGGGAGGAAACCATTATCAGTACAGAGTACTACCTTTTGGCCTGACCTCAGCTCCCAGGGTCTTTACCAAGTGCCTGGCAGTAGTTGCGGCCTACCTGAGAAATCAAGGCATCTTTGTCTTTCCCTATCTGGACGACTGGCTCATCAGGGGTCAGATGTCCCTGGAGGCCAGACAAGCCACCCTCAGAACCATTGCTCTGTTTCAAAACGTGGGCTTTGTCATAAACTTCGCAAAGTCCACTTTGCTCCCCTCCCAGAACTTGGAGTTCATAAGGGCAAGGTTGGATTCTCAACTGGCAAGGGCATTCTTGCCAGAAGACAGGGCCCAAAGACTGATGGATGTGGCCAAACAGTTTCTAAACAAGCCCCTGGTCTCCGCCAGACTCTGCCTCAGACTTCTGGGCCACATGGCTTCGACAGTGCATGTGACTCCCAATGCCAGGCTCCATATGAGGCCTGCACAGTGGTGCCTTCGGACTCAGTGGTCTCAGGCCACAGGCCGCCTAAGAGACAGGATAAGGGTGTCCAGACCCCTTTTCGCCTCCCTCAGCTGGTGGCTACATCCACCCAATCTGCTGAAGGGGATGCCCTTCCAAATGCCATAATACTCGGTGGTCCTCACCACCGACGCCTCTCTGCGGGGCTGGGGTGCACATTGTCTGGACAAGTGCACTCAAGACCTCTGGTCTCCCTGGGAGGCGGCCCAACAGATCAATCTCCTGGAGCTTGAGCTATCCGCTTGGCTCTCAAGGCTTTTTCTCCGGCCCTGGCTCACCGCTCGGTCTTGATTCAAACAGACAACCAGGTAGCCATGTTTTATGTGAACAAACAGGGCGGGACTGGGTCAAAGCTCCTTTGTCGGGAGACTCAGGACCTTTGTTCCTTTGCCCTTCAGCACAACATGCTTCTCAAGGCGGTGTACCTTCCAGGCCAGGAGAACTGCCTGGCTGACCGGTTGAGCAGAATTCTGCAGCCCCACGAGTGGCAGCTGCATCCCTTGGTCGTTCAGAAGATCTTCCTGAGGTGGGGTCTCCCTTGGATAGATCTCTTTGCCAGTCCGCTGAACAAGCAACTGCCCAAGTTCTGCTCCAGGCAACCACATCCTTTGAGGATGGCACCAGATGCTTTTCTGATGCCCTGGTCTCAGGGCCTCCTATATGCGTTTCCTCCCATGCCCTTGGTGGCCCGAACTCTTTTCAAGACTCTTCAGGACAAGGCCTCGGTCCTGCTGGTGGCTCCGAGGTGGCCGAGACAGCCTTGATTTCCACTTCTGCTTCAACTGGCGGTGGATCCCCCACAGCTTCTGGGGTTGCAACCCGACCTTCTCTCACAGGAGCAGGGTTCCCTTCTGCACCCCAATCTCAAAGCTCTCAATTTGATGGCCTGGAGGCTGCAAGGGTAGTTTTGGCTCCCTGGGGCCTACCTCAGGAAGTTGAGGAGGTTGTCCTAGCCTCTAGGAAACAGTCCACTAGGAAAACCTATGCCCTCAAATGGAAGAGGTTTTCTGTGTGGTGTCAGCTACGTACAGAGGATCCTTTCTCCTGTACTGTGCAAGTAGTGCTTCAGTACTTACCGCACTTATCAAATCAGGGACAAGTCCAATTCTGTTCGGGTCCACTTCTCAGCTCTAGCAGCTCACCACTCACTGGTAGAGGGACATTCTCTATCACAGGGGTCTCAAACACGCGGCCCGCGGGCCGCATGCGAGACAACTTTGTGCGGCCCGCGACGGAGGAAAACAAAAAAACCCCAAAACCCTGGCTTCTGCCGTTGCCGCCGTGGCAGCGGCAGAAGCAATTGTCAAATTTTAAAAAAAACTGACTTCTGCTGCTCAAGCAGCAAAATCAGCTGTCCTGCGGCCCCTTCCCCTGTGCCCGGAGATCCGAGTCTGCTCTATCAGCGGCGTGCTTTTCAAGCCGCGAAGAGAGTATTCCCCTCTCGCGCGGTTTTCAAGCCGCGCGAGAGGGGAATACTCTCCTCGCGGCTTGAAAAGCACGCCGCTGATAGAGCAGACTCTGATCTCCGGGCACAGGGGAAGGGGCCGCAGGACAGCTGATTTTGCTGCTTGAGCAGCAGAAGCCAGGTTTTATTTTAATTTACCGGGGGGGGGGGTGTGTAGGACTGGAAATGGGCTATTGGCAGGGGGGGGGGTATGACTGGAAATGGGCTATTGGCAGGGGGGGGGGTATGACTGGAAATGGGCTAATGGCAGGGGGGGGTGTAGGACTGGAAATGGGCTATTGGCAGGGGGGGGGTTATGACTGGAAATGGGCTATTGGCAGGGGGGGGGTTATGACTGGAGATGGGCTATTGGCAGGGGGGGGGTTATGACTGGAGATGGGCTATTGGCAGGGGGGTTATGACTGGTAATGGGCAGGTGGGGGTTAGGAAGGACTGGAGGTGGGCTGATGGGGGGAGTTAGGACTGGTAATGAGCTATGGAAGGGCTGACTGAAATGGGGTAATGGGGGTTAGGGCTGGAAGTGGGCTATTGGCAGGGGGGTTATGACTGGTAATGGGCTATGGGGGGGGTAAGACTGAAAATGGGGTGATGGGGGGTAAAACTGGAAGTGCGCTATGGGGAGGTTAGGACTGGTAATGGGCTATGGGGGGTCTAGGACTGGTAATGGGCTGGGGGGGGGGGGGTTGCTAGGACTGGAAATGGGCTGAGTGGAAGGGGGGCTTGAACTGCAAATGGCTGATGGGGAGGGGGGCTTGGAATGGAAATGGGCTGTGAGGGAGGCAGCTAGGATTGGAAACGGGCCGATGGGGGCCTAGGATTGGAAATGGGCTGATGGTGAGGCTAGGATAGGACTGGAAATGGACTAATGGGGGGACTAGAAGGGAGCGGATGCTGGGTGGGGCTGGAACTAGAAGGGAGCTGATGTTGGGGGAGGATTAGAATGGGATGGAGCTGGGAAAGTGAAATGGAGAGGGGAAAAATATTTTGTCTGGGAGAGAAGACAAATCTACAATTGGCCAGGTATTGGGAGAGTAAGTGGGGATTGAGGATGGAGGGGTAAAATTTGAGTGGATGAAATAGGAATGAGGAAAGAGAAAAAGGAGAAAGATTAGTATGTTAAAGCAGATGTAGAGAGAGAATGGAAAAAAAACTAGGAGAGAAGAAAGGGCAAATGGACAGCAGACGATGGAGAGTTAGCAGAAGACATGAAGAAACCAGAAGAAAGTGGCTGGAACAATTGCAACTGAAAAAATGCACAAAAGGTAGAAAAATATCTCTTTATTTTGAATTTATTAACTGGAATATGTCAGCTCTGGGAAATGTGCATCATTAATGTTTGCGCTTTGTTTAGTACAAGAGGAAATTAATTTATAGTTTTATTTCTACAGTGTTGTCGTACATTCCAAGTTTGGCTTTTGGGGTTCCCAGTTTAATTATTGTCTTCTTGTTTCTAAATCTTTTAGTCTTTCTTTATCCATACTCATTAAAGAGGCATGTTTACTAAAAGTTAGTGTATGGTAACATTATGCAAATATTTATGCAAATGAGGCCCCTTATGCAAATGAGGCCCCGCGTCTTATGCGGCCCCCGGGTTACTTTACAAGTCCTCATTTGGCCCTCAAAGCAATTTGAGTTTGAGACCCCTGCTCTATCAGGTCACCCCTTGGTGTCCCGCTTTCTCAGGGGCTTGCTTTTGCTCAAGCCTCCCATCCGTCCTGCTCCTGAGTGGGAGCTGAATGTGGTCTTGCAGCAACTGACTCGCCCACCCTTTGAGCCGATGGCTACTTGCCCTCTACGCTTCCTTTCCTGGAAGACTCTCTTCCTGATAGCCCTCACCTCGGCTAGGCGAGTGAGTGAGCTTCAGGCCCTGGTCTGTGATAGACCTTACACCAGGATTTATAGGAACAGGGTAGTCCTCAGGACTCATCCCAAATTCCTTCCTAAGGTTGTCTCCTCTTTCCACCTCAATCAGGAGGTGGTTCTTCCAACATTCTTCCCTAGGCCTCATGCTAGCCAGGCTGAAGCAGTCCTGCATACGCTGGACTGTAGGAGGGCCTTATCCTTCTACCTTGACCATACGCAAGGGCATAGAAGGGCTACTCAGCTCTTCGTCTCCTTTGACCCCAATAAGTTGGGGTTGGCTGTGTCCAAGCGTACCTTGTCCATCTGGGTCGCTGACTGTATCACCTGGGCTTACAAGGCGGCTGACCTTCCTTTGCAGGTTAGGGTCACGGCCCATCGTGTCAGGGCAATGGCTGCCTCAGTGGCTCATCTCCACTCTGTGCCCTTGGTAGACATCTGCAGGGCTGCAACTTGGTCTTCAAGCCAGACTTTTGCAGCCCATTACTGTCTGGAGAGGGAGTCCCGTAGGGATAGTGCTTTTGGCCAAGCAGTACTCCGGAATCTCTTTGAGGTTTAGGCAACTCCTGCCCTCTGTTGGGATACCGGTGGAGGTTGTGTCCTTGGAAAGCCTTTCTTTGCTGCTGTGACTAGAGGGAGTTCTTTTGTTCAGCCTGGGTTCCTGGTAGCCCAGAGCTAGGGAGTCACCCATATGTGAGGACTGACTTCCTGCTTGGTCCTGGAGAAAGAGTAGTTACGTGTAACAGGTGTTCTCCAGGAGCAGCAAGAATCAGTCCTCACAACCCTTCCTACTCCCCTGGGAGTTGCAGTTGTACATAGTTTAATTTTTTTCCATTTTTGTGTGCTGTTCTTAGCTATGTCATTTGACTGAGGTAAGATGGCACCTTTAGGCGGGAAGGGAACCGCGCATGCGTGCCAGCATTCCCAAAGGCTTTCATGGAAAGCTGGGGAAATGCTCCGCTGGGGCTTCATCGGCGCCAATGACACCCATATGTGAGGACTGATTCCTGCTGCTCCTGGAGAACACCTGTTACAGGTGAGTAACTACTCTTTCTCTCTCCTGCCTTTACCAGACAAACCCTGTCCTGGGTTGCTTCCTTCTGGCCTCAGGAATATGGCTCCCTTGGTCCTCCTTGACTCCTTCTAGTCAGCGTGCTCCTTTGCTGGCTTCCTTTTTCGTCCTCCCTTCGGTTCTGGCTCTGCTTCTCGTTCTGACTCCAGTTCCCCCTCTGGCTCTGCATCTGCTTCTGCATCTAGTTCCCCCTCTGGCTCTGCTTGCTCCAAGCTAATGACCAGTTTTTATCATTGTAACTCTCAGGGCTTAGCTGTGCCCTGCCCTGAAACAGGTGAAACTCATTACCTCTTGAGCTAGGGAATACGTCACTGCAGGGGCGTGTCTTTCTAGTTTGTGACTCTCTTTGTTTACTTCTTCTTTGCAAACATTGAGCCATGTGCTCAGACTGCCTGTCAGTTTCTGAAAGCAAATCCTCATCTTGCCCTATCTTTCTAGGCTCAGAAGGGACTTCTTCAAGACAAGGTAAAGTTTGACACTTCATCGGGACTGGCCTATCCACTAGGTGGCCGGCCAGGGTGGGTGGTGGCAGCAGCACACATGAACCGGCTGTGCCCCCCCTTTCCCCCCCCAGTTACCACCGATTCCGTTTGGGGGGGGGAGTCGGGCAGCGACAGCAACAGTATTTCCAAAAGCGGCTGTTTTTTGCCATGCTGTCGCTACCCACCTCCCCCTTCCGAGATGGAATCGGTGGCAGCTGCGGGGTGGGGCAGAGAGGCCAGGGTTTTTGCCTATGGTGGCAGAAACCCTTGGGCTAGCTCTGCAGGTCACCTCAGGTGATTCTTTTGCTCCCAAACTGTATCTTTAGGCCGGTCCATAACTAGTGTAAAGCACAAAGGAAGAGTAAAAAAAACTGTGCTAAGTTCCAATGGGTTTTCCATTGGGAACAATTAATTATTCTGTTTGCATATGTTTAGCATACCCACTGTGCTATGCTTTTAGTGCATTGGTTTTGCTGTGGATTCTCTTGTGTTTAGCTCACTTTCTGCATCGTGAGCAAGACTAGCATGGGAGAATCTTGAGCAAAATGCTGTGCCTAGAGCATAACTCAGTTTCCTGTTTCAGGTATAAGGAAATTCCTTATGTACCTGAACTTAACTCACCTTAAATTACTTCTGTTAAGGGGTGAACAAATACAAATCTTAAAAATTGCCGCTTTGACCCGGTGAAAAGCGGGATATAAATACAGCTAAATAAATAAATAAATAAAAATAAAATAGTCAAACCATTCTCCTACGATAACTCCCCACCTCATCCAACCCCCCCTTTAGGGCCTGTATCATAAACTCAGCTATGATGCAATCCCCTCTTGTATATAATGTATAAAGTTCAATTGTTATCCATGCTTAAATTCCCCTTTGTATATTATGTATAAAGTTCACCCGTTATCCATGTTTAAATTCCCTGTTTTATGTAAGTTCAATGTATGGTTACTCCACATTGTACCAACTTGTTACTTGTAAACCGCGCTGATGCCGAATAGTGCGGTATAGAAAAACGTTAAATAAATAAATATAAATAAATATAAATAAAATAGTTATAATTACTGTCCTTTTCTTCCTGTGTTACAGCAGAAGAAATTATATCTGGAACGAAGTGTAAAGGATGCAGAGGATAATATCAGAGAAATGCTGGTGGCCAGAAGAGCACAATAAGGTGCATTATTGGGAAGAATCTACACAGAAGTGCAGTTAATTATATCATTGAAGCTCTGCTTTATCTTCACTATTTGAACTGTTTGAAACAACCTTTTTGTCGCTCACCTTTAACATCTGATACATATAATTTATTTACCATTGCATATAATGATTGTCCTACAGGCACTGTAAATGTTTAGAAATTCTAATAAAACAAATTATCTAAAAACAGCATTTGTGTTTTGTATCCATAGTCACATATTCACACCTGAGTAGTTCATCCATATACTTTCTGCCATACAAAGAAAGAACAGTCAAAAGGCTAAATAGCAGTTGTCATAAAGGTAAATGTTCTTCAAATAAGAAGCATAAAAATAAAATATTTGCCATGGCTTTGGAAAAGATATTTCTCCGGGAATAAGCAGGAAGTCAGTTCTCACATATTTATTTATTTATTTATTTAGCTGTATTTATATCCCGCTTTTCACCGGGTCAAAGCGGTCAATAGGGGGATACATTTAACACGAGGGGATATGAGACACATACGCTAATACTTACAGGGAACATGGGCAATGGAGGGTTAAGTGGCTTACCCAAGACCACAAGGAGTTGCCTATAGGACTAGAAATCCCAGTCCCTCCGGCCTGAGATTGCTGTCCCCAGGTGGGACTTGAACCCCCGGCCCTCCGGCCTGAAGTACCTTGTCCTAACCACTAGACCACTTCTCCCTGGGTGATGGTGCCAACGGAGCCCGCGTGGATTCACCTTCCAGCCCCAAGAAAGCTTTTGGGAGCTACACTGTGCATGCGCGGTCACCTTCCCGCTCAAAGCTGCCATCTTGCCTAATCTGTCTTTTTCCATGGAGCCCTTCAGATGTCCCATCTGTACACCCCCGTAAAAAGTAGATTTTTCAACCCTTACTCATTTTTCTCCTTTTCTATCGAGTGCTCGATTCGATCACCTTTCGCGTCCGAGTCTTTATCTCGGCGTTCAGCTTTTCATTCGGATATCTTTTTCCTCAATTTTTCTTTTTTTGGCGCACGGGATTGTTTTCTCATGGCCTACCTGGTCGAGACATCTGAGTTTGATCTCGCGGGCCTCGTTTTCCCCGCTATGTCCTCGACCAGCGGTTTTAAGCAGTGTGTTAAGTGCAATCGCACTATGTCCCATACGAACCGTCACAGAACCTGCATTAAGTGCCTAGGGGCAGACCATGACGGGTCTTCCTGCCCACTTTGCCTCCTCATTTCGGCAAAACCCAGAGGGAACGTGAAAGACAGCAAGGGGTGCTGTTTGGCAGATCTGGCTCCAGTTCGGCATCAAGGGCGGAATCCCTTCCTTTGGTGCCAGGCAACGCAGCATCGCATGCCTGGGCTCCTTCTAAGTCCAAGGGGCATCTGAGTCATCCTTGGAAGACCTCTCACGTCTGTGACTCCCTCGAAGTTGACACCAAGGACCAACCCAGCATCAAGTGGCAAGTCCTCCTCGATTCGGCCTCAAAGCCATCGGCATGACTCGAGGGATGATGGACAGGAGTGTCCATCGAAGCAGCCCCAAAGGGGCAACTTCATAGAAGTGGTGAGTCGCCCCTGACCATCACAATCCGGAACTCCCTGGCCAGGGAGTCTGCTCCACCCACAACATTGTCTAGGTCCCGATTAGCTGTGGAGCCCTCTGGCATTGAGGTCTGCATGGCTGCTTGAGCGTAGCTTCATAGCATTCTTCAAGTCGCAGCGGGGCCCAACTCTCGGTCCCTCTGGGTCGTTCCCCACATGGGACCCTCCCATTCTGGAGGCCCTTTACCACCGACACAATGCTGTCAGACCACCAGCATCAGGAGTCAGCGGCACCGAGTCTGTCCAAGGACCGAGGAGCACACATCGACTCCTTGGGTTCAGAGTTGGACTGGGAACCCGACGAGTCCCCCGACACCGTGCTTGACCAAGACGTCCCCTCCAACCTTTCTCCACCTCATCGGCGAAGGTGCCTTCCGGAGGACTTAGCCTTCCTTGAATTCATGAGGGAAATGTCCCAGGCACTCGCTTTCGCGGCAGTGCCAGAGGACAAGCCTCCTGCTGAGGACATGGAGATCCTCCAGTACAAAGCCCCTCCTCGAGAAGCACTGACGGTGCCCGTACCCCCTATCCTGGAGCGCCTGTTCAGGATGTGGAAGAAACCGGTGACAGTGCCGATTGTGAACCGTTGACTCGATTCCCAGTATCGAGTGGGCAAGAGCCCAGGATTCCAGAAGGCACAACTTCCACATGATTCCATGGTGGTGGAGTCGGCTTTGCATCGAATTAAGAGCCAGAAGATGCATTCCTCGGTGCCCCCTGGCTTCGAGTCGGTGGCTCATGTGGCCGCGGTGGGCATTAGTGCCTGCCACCTTGCCTGGCTGCAGTCCTGCGACTTGGAGCAGTGGGTGCAGTACAAGCTAGCTGATGTCCCATGCCGAAGTGATAACCTCTTCGGCAAGCCCATGACTGACTAGGCTGATGAGTTGGAGAAGGAATTTATGACCAGGACCAGGTTGTCGAAGAAAGTGTCAAATCCTTCCCACCGAAAGGCTTCGGGGAAAAAGCCCTTAAACCCGAAGACAAAGAAGGCTTGCAGAAACTACTCTAAGTTCCAGGCTTACCCCGCTCCCCCTCGGGCAGCAAGCCAAGAGTACGGTCCCCATAAGCCCAAAGCTCCCAAGCCCGAAACAGCTGCTAAGCCACAGCCTGGGTGCAGTTTTTGACTCCTTGGGTATAGCCTCCCCCCCCCCCCCCCAGGAGGTAATGGGCCCAAGATTCACAGAGGGAAGGCTCGTCCACTTTGCACACAGGTGGCCCTCAATAACTGGGGGACCCTGGGTGCTGCGAGTGGTCACAGAAGGCTACCTCCTTCATTTTTCCCAATTACCTTCCCCCTCGTTCACAGGGGAATTACCTATGGACCTCTTGGACAGGGAGCTGCTCCTGAAAGAACTCGAGTCGTTGCTCAAGGATCAGGTGGTCAAGGCCGTCTCGCCTCATCTGCAGGGACGGGGGTTCTACTCCCATTACTTCCTGGTCCCCAAGAAAGCAGGGGGCTTCAGGCCCATCCTGGACCTTCGGGATCTCAATGGCTTCCTGGTCAAGGAAAAGTTCAAAATGGTATCCCTTGGAACCTTGCTGCCCTATCTCCTCCAGAGAGATTGGTTGTGCTCCTTGATCTCAAAGATGCCTATACCCACTTCCTGATCCATCCAAGACACTATCAGTACCTCCGCTTTGTCGTGGGAGGCTGCAAATACCAGTACAGGGTGCTTCTGTTTGGCCTCATCTCCGCACCACGGTATTCACAAAATGCTTAGAGGTCATAGCCACTCGTCTCAGGGTCCTTGGAGTCTTTATGTTCCCCTACTTGGTCGACTGGCTCTTGCGGGCCAGCACTCTGGGTGTGGCGCGCAATACCACTCAGCGCACATTGGGGCTGCTGCAGCATCTAGTGTTCGTGGTGAACTTTCCCAAGTCCCACCTCGTCCCAACCCAATGCATGGAGTTCATCGGGGCCATGCTCGACTCCACACAGACGAAGACCTTCCTACCTCTGAGACAGGCCCAGCACCTCTCCACCCTAGCTTGGGAGTTGCAGGAGGCTGCTTCCACGACGGTCCAACAGATGCGCCTCCTCTTGGGGCACATAGTGTCCACGTGAACCCTTTTGCCTGTTAGCATGTGGCACACCCAGTGGATGTTCAGCGTTCAGTAGACGCAAGCAATGGGCTACCTGGAGGACCGTATCCAAGTCACACGCCTTGGTAGCCTCCCTGACTTGGTGGCAGGATCACTGCAACCTGAGGACTGCCTACCATTCCAGGCCCCACCAGTTCGTCATGTCCTAACCACGGACACATCCAAGTTGGGCTGGGGGGGCCCACTGAGACCACCTCTAGTCACAGGGGCCGTGTTTGCTGGAAGAGAGTGCCTTGCAGGTCAACCTGCTTGAGCTCTCAGTGGTCTACTATGCCCTGCAAGTCTTCAGGGACCATCTGGAGGGGCAGATAGTCCAAATCCAGGCAGAAAACCAAGGTAGTGATGTTCTACATCAACAAGCAGGGGGGCACGAGTTCTTACCACCTCTGCTGGAGGTGTTGAGCCTCTGGAACTTCACCACAGCGAAGAACATGTTCCTCAAGGCAATGTACCTGCCGGGCCAAGACAATATACTGGCCGACCGCCAATATATTTAAGACTAATAAAAGAAAATATTTTTTCACTCAACGTGTAATCAAACTCTGGAATTTGTTACAGGAGGATGTAGTAAAGCTGTTAGTGTAGCTGGGTTTAAAAAAGGTTTGGACAAGTTCCTGGAGGAAAGGTCCATAAACCATTATTAAGAAGGGACCCAGGATATCAATGCTTGACCCAGTACAAGCATTGTGGAACCTGTGTTTTTTGGGGAAACAGCTAAGTACGTATGACCTAGATTGACCACTGTTGGAAACAGACTACTGGGCTTGATGGACTTTAGTCTGACCCAGTATGGCATATCTTATGTTCTTATGAGCCGTGTCCAGGTACAGGGAAAAACCACCAAAATGGTAAAGGGGATGGAAGGATACCCCTATGAAGAGAGGCTAAAAAGGTTAGGGCCCTTCAACCTGGAAAAGAGACAGCTGAGGGGAGATATGATTATTTATTTTATTTTATTTACATTCTCTTATATACCGCGCTATTCTGCATCAGTGCGGTTTACATTGAACAAACTGAAATTACATTGAACAGGGCATTATAACTTGGAGATAACTATTTTACAGGGAACATGGGCTATGGAGGGTTAAGTGGCTTGCCCAAGACCACAAGGAGCACCTGTGGGACTAGAAACCCCAGTCCTTCCGGCCCAAGGTTGCTGTCCTCTAGTGGGATTTGAACCCCCGACCTTCCGGCCTGAAGTACCTTGCTCCAACCACTAGGCCACTCCTCCACTCCTGATAGAAGTCTATAAATTAATGAATGGAGTGGAACAGGTAAACGTTGATCAATTGTTTACGTCATTAGACTATAGAAAGGCTAGGGGGCATGCAATGAAGCTACAGGGTAACCTATTTAAGACTAACAAGAGAAAATATTTTTTCACTCAACGTGTAATCAAACTCTGGAATTTGTTACCTGAGGATGTAGTAAAAGCTGTTAGTGTGGCTGGTTTTAAAAAAGGTTTGGACAAGTTCCTGGAGGAAAGATCCATAAACCATTATTAAAAGGAACCCCGGATATCACTGCTTGACCCAATACAAGCATTGTGGAACCTGTGTCTTTTGGGGAAACTGCTTAGGTACTTATGACCTAGATTGGCCACTTTTGGAAACAGGATACTGGGCTTGATGGACCTTGGTCTGACCCTTTATAGCATGTCTTATGTTCATATGTTCTCCAGCCCCACAAATGGAGACTGAACCCATCCATTCTGGAGAAGATCTTCCAGCGGTGGGGCACCTCGGAGATCGACTTCTTTGCCAACCCAGAGAACACACAACTCCTGAGGTTCTGCTCCAGGAATCAGGCTTGAGTTGGGAAGTGGCAGACGCCTTCCTCCTCCCGTGATCCAAGGGCTTTCTTTATGTCTTCCTGCCGACACCTCTGGTTCTTTGGGCCCTACTGAAGATTCAGGCGGTAGCAGCCTCCCTCCTTTTCATTGAGCCCCGCTGGCCAAGACAGCCCTTTTTCCCCCTACTATTACAGTTGTCTCAGGGGAACCCCTGGCCTCCAGGGTGTGCCCCAGACCTTCTCTCGCAGTAGGACGGCATGCTATGACACCCCAACCTACAGTCCCTGGTTCTGACAGCTTGGCTGCTGAAAGGGTAGCCATCGCACACTACGGCCTGACTCGGCAAGTGGAGGATGTCCTGCTGGCCTCGCGTTAAGGACTTTACACGACAGGCCTATGCCTTTAATTGGTGCAGGTTCTCCCTTTAGTGCGGAGAACAGGTCCTTAACCCCTTCTCTTGCGCCATAGCGGAGGTATTGCGATACCTATTGCACCTGTCAGGCGCAGACCTGAAATCCAACTCAGTCAGATTGCACCTCTGTGCCATATCAGTACATCACCATGAAGTAGAGGGCCAGGCCCCTTGGTGGGCCGCTTCATGTGTGGACTTCTCGCAGCCCCCGGTCCGCATAGGACTCAATGTGGTCCTAGGGAAGCTCATAGGTGCCCCTTTCAAGCCCCTGGCAACCTGTCCTCTCAAGTCTTCTCCTAGAAGGTCATCTTCCTTGTGGTATTCACCTCGCCAGGTGAGTGAGCGAGTTGCAGGCGCTCGTGGTGCATGAACCCTACACCATGTTCTTTAGGAACAGGGTGGTCCTTCGGACATACCCGAAGTTCTTACCAAAGATGGTCTCAGCTTTTCATCTGAACAGGAGGTAATGCTACCCACCTTCTTCCCCAGACCTCATGCCTCCAGGGTGGAGGCCTCCCTGCACATGCAAAGGACTCAGCCTCATTGTCTATCGACGCAACTCTGTGTGTCGTTCGATCCCAGTCGCCAGGGGGTCACTGTCCCCAAGTGTATCTTCTCGGTGAGTAGCTGACTGCATCATGTTCACCAACCAGCAAGCAGGACTCTCCCTGAGCGTCACGTGACAGCTCAGAACGTGTGGGCCATGGCAGCCTCTGTGGCTAGCCTTCAGTTGGTGCTCTTGCTGGTCATCTGCCGGGCAAACACCCGGTCCTCCGTTCACACCTTCGCAACACATTATTATCCGGAGGAGACCTCCTGGAGTGATAGTGCCTTCCCTCCAGCCCTCTGTGTCCAGGCTACTGGGGTGGAGATTGCATCCTCAATGCTGCTGCTGCTGCAGTGTCAGACTTCCAGCCAATCAGTGCTCCTGCTGCCCTTTACGGTCTGCTTTGTGGGTCACCTGTGGCTTTTACAGGTTTTTTTCAGTAGCCTGTAGCTAGGGAATCCCATATGTGAGGACTGACATATGTTCTCCAGGGACAGCAGGAATCAGTCCTCACATCCCTCCCTTGTCCCCTTGGAGGAGTTTTTAGTTTTTGCCATCGTGTGCTATGATATTATACTGAGACAAGATGGCATCTTGGAGCGGGAAGGTGACCGTGCATGCATGGTGTAGCTCCCAAAAGCTTTCTTTGAAAGCTGGGGAGTGGATCCACACGGGCTCCGTCAGCACCGACATCACCCATATGAGGACTGATATCTGCTGTCCCTGGAGAACACCTGTTACAGGTGAGTAACTACGCTTTATTAAACACTTCCTGAAAACATCATACTCTTCTTATAGCTCAAACATAGCAGCACATAAATACAATGCTTATATAAATATAAGGGATCTCAATAGAGTGGAAAACTCACAGCCAGTTATTAAGCTGGTTAAGCCTTCCCATAAATCAATCAATGGTTCCACTTTGATTTTATTTGCAATGAAAGCTGACTTAAAAAAAAATCATTCTGTGGATTTTTAAAGTGGGATGCAAATTGATTTATGAGAAGGCTTAAACAGCTTGATAATTGGCTGTGAGTTTTCTACTCTGCTGAGGTCCCTTAAATTCATATACAGTGTTTATGTGCTGTTTTCAGGAAGTATGTTTATTTGAATAAGTTTGGTATTTGTGTATTTCTTCCAATTCAGAGGTTTATTGTGTATTGTAGTGGGCTCCTTTCAAAATAAGAACATAAGATATGCCATACTGGGTCAGACCAAGGTCCATCAAGCCCAGTATCCTGTTTCCAACAGTGGCTAATCTAGGTCATACATACCTAGCAGTTTCCCCAAAAGACATTCCACAATGCTTGTCTTGCTCACAGATATACCTACAGATATCCATTCCATCAAGTAAATAATGTACTTTTTATTTATGTACTTGGAGCAATCCAATACATACAATACATACAAATTTATTCCTGCATTAGACAGGAATAAGTCTGGACCAGACCACTATTAGTATTTCATTACTCATTTCTTCTGTGGAAGTGATTTTGACACTGTTTTAAAATAAAAATTGAAAAGTGCATGCATCAGGTGACAAGATGACCCGTTTCACCTATTTCCATTTGCAAACTCATGCAAGCCTATGTGGGGGGACTCTGTGGAAAGAGATATAAGTGGCCTTGTTATGGTGGTAGGAGCTGTGTTAGCTGAGAGGATGGGTGAGGGTATTATGTATATATCTGTGTCTAGCTTCAGACTTTAGATGTGTATTTGCAGGGATGTGGGGGATGTGGGGGAAGGTGTTTGTGACATGGGGGGTCATGGGAGTAGAGAATGTTTCTGTCTCTTGGTATATAGGCATTACACCCACCCACTCACCCATGCACTGTTCCCTGCCCCCCTGCACTCACTTCCTCATCCTCCCACCCCTTCCACTTTTTTTTAATTCTCTTTTCAACTTGCCATCTCTTTTCCTCTTCTTTGCATACCCTTTCCCCATCCTCCATTCCCCTGCTGCTTGCTTTTCCCCCTCTCCTATTCCCATTTTCTTCCCTGCACGCCTTTCTCCTGTCCTCTATCCTGCACTCCTCCTCTCCCTCCCCCTTCTCTCCTTGCCCCTTCCTCTTTCAGTCTTCCTCTCCTCCTTTAATTGTCCTCTGCCAGCATGGTTAGGGTTCTCACTGACAGACACTGAAGATTTTTGCAATAGTTGTTGTCTTTATCAACCGGACAGAGTTGGGTTCCTGCTGACAGCACACCACTTCCCCATAGCTGTGATTCTGCTTGTCTTTCTCTGCTAGCAAGTTTAGTTACTGCCAGCAGACAATGAAATTTTTTGCCACAGCCTTCTCCATCATCTGTCTGGGAAGGTTAGATCCTCATCAGCAGACACCACTGTTCTCCATGAGCAAGCAGGAAATAAGTCCTCATGTATGAATGATGGCGTCTGACGGAGCCTGCACGGGAGTATTCCCCAGCTACTAAGTGAAGCTTTTGTGAGCTTCCTCTGTGCATGTGTGTCATTTTCCCACCTGCTGCCATGGTGCCATTTTACCTCAATCTTCATTTTTCCCGTGGAGCCCAACAGATGTGTTTCATTGCTCATATCACTTGGTAATTTTTCTTCCCCTTTTCAGGGTCCCCTTTTTGCCTTTCGGCTGCTCTCAGGCACATCGTGTTTCTTTCTTTCCTTTAAATTTCTAGTCAGATTTGTGACAGTTTAATTTTCCCTTTTTTTCCATGGCACCACTGCCCCTTTAGGCATCGGTGCGTCGGCTGCAAATTAATCCTTTACTTTTTCAAAATAGAGTTTGATTTTACTGCGGCTGTTTTTCCGATCGATATGTCCCAAAAACTTGCCAGCGGGTTTAATAAATGTTCCAGGTGCTCTAGGCCCATAGCCACCACGGATACTCATAACTAGTGCCTTCAGTGCCTGAGATGTGCTCATCAGCCCTCTTCTTGTAGTTTGTGATTATAGATGACCAAAAGAGGATAGAAAAGTTAAGAGAAGCAGCGCAAATCAATTGTTGATGCTCATAAGTCTGATCCATCGGCATTGGCATCAAAGGCTGCATCAGATGCTGGTGGTGCATCGACATCAAGGACTTCTCCAAGAACAAGCAGGAAGTCAGTCCTCACATATGGGTGATGTCTGTACAGACGGAGCCCACACGGTAACCTCTTCCCAGCCTTCAAAGAAAGTCTTTGGGAGATCCACCATGCATGCGTGGCTGCCTTCCTGCCCAAGGGTGCCATCTTGCCACAGTCTCCTTTTTCCACAGAGCCCATTGGACGTTTGTCTGCACCCCGAAAAAAGTTGACTCTTCTATTTTGCTCATTTTCATTTTTTCCTTCTCCGGTACGCCTTCTCGCCTTCTGGGTCCGTTGCTGCCTCAGCGCCATGTTTTTCTCAGGTTTTTTTGCCCTTCAGGGTCTTTTACTCGGTGTGCAGGAATTCCTCGCGCCCTCCCTGGCCGGGACACTTGAGTTCGATCTCATGGTGCCGTCTTCCCTGTTATGTCCTCAGCCAGTGGTTTTAAGCAGTGCAACTGCTGTGGGCAGACCATGTCCCGCACGGACCTGCATGACTACTGTGTTTGTTGCCTCAGTATGGACCACAGTGACGCCTCCTGTGGACTTTGTCAGCAGATGACGAGAAAAGGATGGAGAAACCGTGCAACGCAGCAAGAGTCCATATTTGGGAAGACCTCCATCTCAGCCCCAGTATTGCTCACGGAGCTGGCCCCTTTGGTCTCGCGTGACAGTGGTGTCAATTCTGAGCCTTGAGGTCATGGGGCATCGAATGAGGGATCCTTTTCTAAGGGCTGCCCCCCGAAGAGCCAGGCATCATTGGTGGTATCGTCAGTTGGTCCATTAGATGATAAAGGGGTTAAAGGAGCACTAAGAGGCGACAAGGCGATAGCGGAGAGACTGAATGAATTCTTTGCTTCGGTCTTTACTGAGGAAGATGTAGGGATGTTACCCATGATTGCAGTGGTATTTAAAGGTGCGGAAGAATTGAAGGAAATATCGATACATCGGGAAGATGTCTTACAACTATTAGATAAACTGAAGAGTAGCAAATCACCTGGGCCAGATGGTATACATCCAAGGGTGATGAAAGAACTGAAATATGAGATTGCAGACCTGCTATCAGTAATCTGTGAACTATCATTAAAATCATCTCTAATACCTGAGGATTGGAGGATTGCCAATGTAACACCAATTTTTAAAAAGGGTTCCAGGGGTGATCCGGGAAACTACAGACCGGTGAGCCTGACGTCAGTACCAGGAAAAATGGTAGAAACTATCATAAAGAATAAAATTACTCAGCATGTAGATAGTCACGACCTAATGGGAGACAGCCAACATGGCTTTAGACAAGGAAGATCTTGTCTTACTAATCTGTTATGTTTTTTTGAAGGAGTGAATAAACAGGTGGACAAAGGTGAGTCGGTTGATATTGTGTATCTGGACTTTCAGAAAGCCTTTGACAAGGTCCCTCATCAGAGACTTTTGGCAAAACTAAAGAGTCATGGGATAGGAGGCAGTGTACTATTGTGGATCAGGAACTGGTTAAAAGATAGAAAGCAGAGGGTAGTGCTAAATGGCCAATTTTCCCAATGGAGAAAGGTGAATAGTGGTGTACCCCAGGGATCTGTGCTGGGTCCGCTGCTTTTTGACATATTCATAAATGACCTGGAAAGTGGAATAACGAGTGAGGTTATCAAATTTGCAGATGACACAAAACTATTTAAAGTTGTTAAAACCCAAGAGGATTGTGAAAAATTGCAAGAGGATCTTGATAAATTGGAAGACTGGGCATCAAAATGGCAGATGAAATTTAATGTGGACAAGTGCAAGGTTATGCACCTAGGGAAGAACAACCCAAACTATGGTTACACGATGCAAGGTTCCATATTAGGAACCACCACCCAGGAAAAAGATTTAGGCGTCATTGTGGATACCATGTTAAAACCCTCGGCCCAGTGTGCAGCGGCGGCCAAGAGAGCAAATAGAATGCTAGGTATGATAAGGAAAGGAATGGAAAATAATATAAAAGATATTATAATGCCTCTATATCGTTCCATGGTGAGACCGCACCTTGAATATTGTGTGCAATTCTGGTCGCCGTATCTTAAAAAGGATATAGTGATTTTAGAAAAGGTACAGAGAAGAGCCACCAAAATGGTAAAGGGGATGGAAGGATACTCCTATGAAGAAAGGCTAAAAAGGTTAGGGCTCTTTAACCTGGAAAAGAGACGGCTGAGGGGAGATATGATAGAAGTCTATAAATTAATGAACGGAATGGAACGGGTAAACGTAGATCGATTGTTTACGTTATCAGAATATAGAAAGACTAGGTGACATGCAATGAAGCTACAGGGTATCAGACGGCTGCCTGGGTGAGAATCTTCACACTCTTGGCAAGTGCATATTTCTATATGATTTGCAAGGTATTGTGGGCAATGTAGTTCATTCACACCAGACACAGCTGCTGACAATAATTTAGTTGTGCTCTTGGGTAAAGCCAATAAGATATTTATTTATGGGGTTATTTCTCCCAACACAGATATGCTTGGTAGCACATAAATTAGGTAACTTGCTTTCAGTGTTAACTTGGAAAAACAAAGTCAAAATCAGGAAAACAACAAATGAAAAGCTACAAAGCAAGAAACAAACTGTTCTTTTCAGGTTAACTTCTGATTACTTCCCACATAAATTCAGAAATGATTCTCTCCTAGCTCACAAGCAATTAGGTAAGGCTTAATTGCTAGCAATCACCAGCTGAAACCCCTTAGCTGGCTTGCCTTCCACTGTGTGGGTCAAATTCTGCTTCAGGAGCTTTTCTGAGTAGATTAAAGAACAAATTTGTATTTCTTTGTGATGGTTGCTGTACTTTATAACAGAAAGTTACCAACGGAGTTTAGATAGAGAGCAGTCCATATAAACAGGATCCTCATCTGCTGTTATTCCCCCTTGTTCAACAAGCATGGGTTCAATATCATGGATTGGCACAGATGAATCTCTCAATGGAGCATTTTCAGGAGAATACTTTTTTCCCTGCTGTCTTTCAAGGTTATAGCTAGGGCATAGATCAGTGTTTATACCTGAGCTTCCATTGCTGCTAGAGTTCCTCTCTATATAGCCTGGCCAGTATGTAGTCCAGTTCTTATGTCCAGCCTTCCAATCCAGATCCCTGGACACTGGATCTCTCTTCACATACCTTCTGGCACAGGTCTTAGGGTCCCTTCCACGTGCAGCCGTCTCCCTCACAGGTAGCGTCTGGTGATTCCTAGCTCTGCAGCACCATTCCTCTGGCTTTCCCCAGTCCAATGGTGTATGCTGGCCCTTGAAATGCCTCCCAGTATACGTACTGCTTTGGACTCTTCTAGACCTCTCAAAGGCTTATCTCTTCCTTCTTCCAAAGGGTCTCTTTCCCTCTCTGTCCGTCCGGTTTGGCTTCTGCTTCTGATGATCCTTCAGATGAAACTGATGATCAAGCTCAAGCTGATTCTCTGGATATCCAAGGTGATCATGAAGATGGTCATCTGTAGAATAAACTCTACTCTTATTCTGCCTAGATGAGTTCTCCTCCCTAACACAGCGCAGCTGTGCTGAATCAGGCCCTGCCCTTTGAGATGAGTGCTTAGGGATTACCTCATAGCCCTCCTGATTGAACACACGTTTCCCCACTTCAGCTCCTCTAATGGCTGTTGGAAACCTGGTGCATTCTGGGACTGGTAGTCTTTTATGGCAAAATTCTGTTTTCTTTTTTCTACCAGAACTGACAGGTTGCTTGTTCAGAGTCACTTCACCTTTTCTATAGCTCCTTCCTGAGCTATGATAAGCTTCCTTATCACAGTACATATGACCTAGATTGGCCACTGTTGGAAACAGAATACTGGGCTTGATGGACCTTGGTCTGACCCAGTATGGCATATCTTATGTTCTTATGTTAATTCTAATGTGCAGATTCAGAAAAGCCAAAAATCTGACTTTGAGGTAGAGCGTTGAAGCTAGTCTGAAAAGTAACCATACCATATAGCATAATGGGTGTGTGAAGTAGAAACTCCTAGTCTAATTCTAAGTGTAGGAAATGTCACAGAATGTGCAGATTCAGTAAAGCCCAAAATCTGACTTTCAGGTAGAACGTTGAAACTAGTCTCAAAAGTAATCTTACCATATAACATATTTGGCGTTTGAATCAGGAACTCTTAGGGGCTTGTTTACAAAGCTGCGGTAGCGGTTCGCGATCGTTATCGATAACGATCGCGAACCACTACTGTGGCTTTGTAAACAAGCCCCTTAGTTTAATTCTAATGTGCAGATTCAGAAAAACCTAAAATCTGACTTTCAGGTAGAACGTTGAAACTAGTCTCAGAAGTAACCTTACCCTATAGCATAATGGTTGTGGGAAGTAGATACTCCTAGTCTAATTCTAATTGTAGGAAATATCATAGAATGTTCACACTCAGAAAGTTCAAAAATCTGACTTTGAGGTAGAACATTGAAACTACTTTGAAAAGAAGCCTTACCATATAACATAATGGGTGAGTGAAGTAGAAACTCCTAGTCTTATTCTAATGTGCAGATTCAGAACAGCAAAAAATCTGACTTTGAGGTAGAGCGTTGAAACTATTCTCAAAAGTAACCTTACCATATCACACAATGGGTGTGTGAAGCAGAAACCCCTAGTGTAATTCTAAGTGTAGGAAATCTCATAGAATGTTCACACTCTAAGGGGTATGTTTACTAAAGGGCACTAACGTGCGCCCTGCGATAATGTGCAGGATGCCATAAAAGGAGTGGGCGTTCCGCTCTAAACGTAGTAATCGCGCGTTATCACCCGATAGAGGGAGCAGCGCACGTTAACACGTGATAATCTTAAGTAGGCGTGCTGACTTACTAACAGAGCAGCAGAGGTGTAGCACAATGGTTAATACACTGACTGATGGTTCAGGGGTAATGAGTTCAATTCCTCAGTGGGCCTAATGAATAAGGTTGGCCAAGGCAATTCCTTTTCCTGCTTGCAACTGTACAACAATCTGTGCTGCCAGCTAAAAATACCTGCACCCCAGTGCCATAAGCTAATGCACCTTTTAGGGCGCACCAGAAGGCACATCCTAAACCACCACTTCAGCCAAGGCAGGTTATAATGTGCCCCTGAGGCCAACTCCCAAGGCACCCCATAAGCTGCCTGAATCTAAGGTAAGATGCCCCAAGGATGTATAGGTGAACCCGAAAATGTTGGCCAAGGGCAGTAAGGTCCCCCAGTTTGATAAGCAAGAGAGGTATGGGCCAAACACAGATGTAACCCTAACACTGCACAGAGCAACAAGGAAAGACAATGCACAAGTGATGGAAGGAAGTAGATCTGAGCTTATGGGCCAGACAAATCTGCATCCAGCCCATGTGGCAGCTGGAAAAATGGACATATCGGGGGCAGCTGTAGCAATGCACAGAGTGCTGGTAATGTACCATGCAATAATGACAGTGTGTGGCAGAGGATGGGAAGACGTGTCCAGCAGAGGAGGTAGAAGTGGCTGGATAGGCATAATGACAGGAGGACAGCGGAGTAGCACTGCCATGCAGAGCACACACAGGAGAGGCAACCAGGGAGAGCTGCAATGCAGAAATGTGTAGCAGTGCAGGACGTGGGGTAGCAGCATGCACATCAAGGTAGGACGGCACACAGCTGCCAGGCACACATAGACAGACAGAAGGATGGTTTACAACTGTGATAAGGGTACAATGTGCTAACACCACAGATCTGCACAGATATGGCTGTCACAGGAATCAAACATAGCTGTGCAGGACAGGCAAACAAATGAAAGAGAACAGAGAGGAATCAAATCTATGACCATTAGCACAAGTGTCAATGCACAAACCGGTAGGCCACACCACTAATGTGAGCTCATTAGCAAAGGCTGCATACAAGAATACTGCATGGCATCACACAAGAGGCCTGCTGGCTGCCAGGATAGGCAAACCTCCAACAGTAACCATGATGAAATGCACAAGCAGATCTGGTGTGTACAGATCAGATCACAGTCTATAATTGGGACCAGAGCCAAATATACCTATATGCACACACACAATCAAATGTTATGCAGTGGATACAGCATGCAAAAGAGGAAAGAACCTAAAACCAAAAGGGCAGCAGGGGATGCTCTGTGGAGCAGGGCAAAATATGGAACAGAACAAGAGAGAATTGAACCTGCAAACAGGCATGACAGACCAGCTGAACTGTGGCAATGCCAATCCCCCAAGCGGACTGCCATGTAAACACCATAAAGTAAGAGACATATGTATCAGCTAATATGTGATGGATAGGCAGCACAGAGGGCACACTTTGGTGTACAGTGAAGAGATGGAAGTGTGTGCGCAGAGGTGATGAAGCTGCAGGTTCCTAATGGCCATGTTAGCAGAACAGGAAAAAAAACCCATGTGGGGATCAAACCTGCAACCTATGGTGTTATAACACATGTCTGTAACCACTATCCCAAACAACCACAATGAGCACAACGCCAAAATAGTACCTCAAAGGGAAGGTGTGTATGGGAACCTGCAACACCCAGTGATGTGGCAAACGCCTGGCAGATAGACAGCTGGCACGGTACAAGGATGTGAGAACAGGTGGGCCATGTTTATGACCAGAAAATCATGAAATACAAGTGTCAGTGTGATCAAGCAGCAGCCGAGACAAATGTATGTCAAACACATATTTTTATTATGGTTAATCATCACAGATAGTGTAGATACCACCATCATAATATCAAGGTGAGTGGCTCCCAGGTGAAACAGGGAAAACACATTTAGCAGGGCAGCAACCCACATCCTACAGAAAGGTCACTGGCCCATCTACAAATGATGGGCAGGAGAGATAATGTGCAGCACGTGCATGGTATGCACTATGCATTAGGCCCCCACCCACCACATGCTAATGCACGCCTCAAATGTGTTACTTACATATGAGTGCATGTAGACAGTAGGCAGTGCATGATGAGGGCCCAACACACATCAATCATGATCTGTTCCTTAAAACATATCTATCTGGCAACACAGGAGGCACAGAAATGAAAACAGCATATGTTGTTAAAATGTTGAAAGTTTAAAAACACATATCGAAAGTTATGTTACAACTGTCACATAATGCCTGATACAGGACTCAAAGCTGCAACAATGTAACCCTAAACAATCATCAAATGCACAATGAGGATATGCTAACAGGTAGCAGAGGCACATGAACACAGACAGAATTCAAAAGGAACTACCTGCAGAAACATGCAGAGATTACACTATGCAGAAGGTCCCCCTGCACTGGTTGGTGTGGATACAGTGTCTGTACATGGAATGCACAATTGAAGGAAGACAATGGACACTCACACTGCGACACTCCACATATAACGGGGCAATGTGAGTGTCATTACCTCCGGGGATAAATAGGACTGTGCAGACATGCAATGCAAGGTTTGTAAATCAATGTGCAGCATCACGTCTGTACAGTAAACAAACCCAATAACCAGTATACAGAGATGGAAAGTAAGGGCAAACATTTTACAGTAAACCACACAGAAGCCATATTGCCACATGCTGTGAATCCCCAACATAGTCAGTCATATGCACATGCACCGTGTACGTTTCAGCATGATACAGTGATGCCACACATGCACAGAAACACCTTTGGTGAGGGAAAACATCAATCCAAGCTGTTGGTGTGCAGTAAAGCGGTGTTGTGGCAAAAACTGTATCATGTCCAAGTGGAGAGTAGGTGGACATAGACAACAGGACCTCTCCATTGCTCCCCCTATGCCACACGCATGGCTGTATGCTTGTGTTGAACAAAACAGATGAGCGTATCCTGTATTCCATGTCACACACATGGCCAAAACACAACAACACAACGTTGGAGGAATGTACAACATACAACGACAATGTCAGTCCCTGCTGCACACGTGGGGACCAGTACACAGTGTCCAAAGTGCAAAGTGTGTCGGCAATCCAACAAGTCAGGTTAAGACTGGCCTTGAAACCCTGGGCATGCATAGTCAAGTGTCACATCCCAATATGCCACAGTACTGGAAAGGTCATGTGTGTCTCTTGCGATGAACATGACACCCAGCCAGAGCACAGCAGCAACAGTGTGTTGGACAGGTCTGTCATGGCCAAAGTAGCACTCCAACAATAATACTGTCCATCCCAGGCATGTGTCCCACTCGCAGAGGTCACACATCCTATGGCAGCATTTTCCAGGAATAGTTCCATGGTGTTGTGTCCCACAACAGGTGGATGATGGCGATGCCGGATGCACTGTAGTAGATGTGGCTGGTTTGTTCACTGCCCTGTGTCAGAAGAGGATAAATAATGTATTGGTTTGCTGCTTGCAACATCAACACAAATTGCAGAGAGTCAAGCATTAATATGCACATAATAAAACGACACAAAGGCAAACATAACATGATCACAACACAGAACACACTGCATGTTGGGGACATTTTGAATTGGAACCGCAGACACGGGTGTCACATGGATGTGGTCATATGCATGCCCATGCCCATGCTACACAGGCGTTTTACAGCTCCACCCCATGTGCATCAGCATTCGTGAACAGAGAGCCAACAGGAAATGTCTATGAAACAAACAGTAAATCATTACCATGTAAAGGCTGATGTCATTCACAAAAAAACAAAGGTGCAACCTACCGTGTGTTTGCAGTAAGTGTATGTCTTGGATCCCCTGAGGCACTCAAAGGCCACAACAGGTCACAGTGAAGGGAGATGATGTATTAAAATGTGTAGAATCACCATGTCAAGCCACTGTTGATGCATGTCCACATTATGGCGATATCTGTGATACAAAAATGCTGTTCAACAGTGGTCTGTCAGAACACAAGACACAGTTCTGCTCACAACACACAACACATGTCCACAATGTTCACACGGTAAACAGCAGTAAGGTAGAGATAGCACAGTCACCACCGCCCCCCAGGTGTACAGACCCCTCACACCACATGATAATGTAAAATGCCTGCACACTGTATCATCACACAGCCAACCCAAAAACACCCACCCACACAGTATGCTAAGGTGAGCGTGCCAGCAGTAGCATACGGCTTGTATATGCACAATTGGAGATTAGTGGACATAAAGGCCTTGTGGAATGCAATGATACACTGGTGTTGGCTGATGGTACAATGTCGGGGAAGGATGAACGTGCAGCCAACCACCCAAACACCTAGGACCTCCACACACATGCAACTCTGTCGGATGTGTCCCAGAGACAGTGTTGCAGAAGACAAACTGGACAGGAACACATGGGGATATGTGTGCCAACAGCAAGATATGGGGTATGGAGGTGCCGTAAAAAGAGGTGAACAACAACATATGTACAATATGACAGATCACTGAGGACATGCGTTTCCCCTGACTGCGGTCACAGACAATGTAGCTGTAGGTCCACCTACCCCAGACCACTGCATGTTGGATGATGTACAGTCACCTGCCAATGCACCACAGCACCAGGAGCATCACCAGGTATGTCCTGTGGATTGAGAAACACAAGGGAAACATACATATGTCATGTTCTAGCTGTGCAACACACACTGCACCTTCCTGTCCTCAGCTCGCAGACCCCCCAAGATCCTTTACAGACTGACTGTTCACCATCACACTGTACAGATCTCTTTCATGTGAGAGTTATCACAGAGGTTGGTTTGGCAAACTACAAGGGTCCGTACTCTGTCTGTCCCCTCCCTCACCTCTCTGTTGCTGTACAAACTGGTGAACAGAAGTGTTTGCTCCCTACCGTGCCCTTGCTACACTCCAAGGCTGCAGTAGTATCCTGTGTTCCCCATATTGCTCCCAATGCCCCTTCACTGTGTGTACTGGTGTCTCAATGTCATCTGCTACCCTGCTGTCAATTCCTGAAACACACGGAAATTAGCAGGGGCACCTCCCTTATCCTCTGTCCATATACATTTCCTTGGTGTGTATATCTCATACCTTGACTAACAGTAACAGCTGTGTGCTGATGAGTTGCAAATAAATATCTCAACGGCTGAGTTATGTCTACTAAACCACACCCCAATGTCTGTTTGTGACCTGACCTTGATGGCTGCATGTCATCCCACTGTGTGAAAGTGATAATGGCAAAGCATGGATAGCCTATATGTGCCCTTAAAACCTCCCCTCCCATCAGAGCCTCTTTATGTGTGTGGACATAACTTTCCTTCTCTAGGGTCCGCAATGTAGTTGTTGTCCTGGACTGCACTCTCCTCCTCTACACACTTACACAGCTTGTAGTTGAGTCATGTGGCTCATGTCTAGATGTCATCAGCTAGATTTGCTCTGTCATCCCTGAAAACACCACTAAACCCAATTCCACCCCCATTCAGCTCTCGGCTTGCCTACTGTAACCTACACCTTGCTGATCTGGCCTGAATCATCTCTGTCTGCATGTACATATGAAACACTGCACTGCATGGCTATTCTACAGCCAAAAAAAAGGGCAATGATACATCCCCTGGCTGGATACCGCACAGGTTCCCTATCATTCCCCACATCCATGTCAGGGCTACGTGATGACCTATACATTCAGGCACACTGTAGTATTGCAGTAACTTATTTATTTATTTACAATCTCTTATATACCGCATTATTCATCATCAGCGCGGTTTACATATAACAAAATGCTCAGTACAGTTAACACGTATAAGTTTACAGGTAACGGGGTACAAAACTTGGATAACCGGGGTAAAACTATTTACAAAACTTGCTACATAGGGTTATATGAACAGAAGTTTCATAGAAACATAACCACCACTATGGGCTCGACATTTGAGTATCAAATTTGGTTTGTTGTTGAGATACCATAATATGTCTGGAATTGGTGTCGCTGGGTGTCTTTGGGCTCTAGGGGATGTCGATTGGGCTCTATAAGGTACTTGTTGAAGAGGTGGCATTTGAGGGCTTTCCTAAACTGTGGTAGGCTCTTAATAGCCCGGATATCAGGAGGTAATGCATTCTAGCATCTTGGGGCACTGAGACTAAAGGCTCTATTGGCTGTCGATTTGGTGCAAACAGAACCTTCGGGACTTTTAGGGAGTTTATAGACGTGGATCTTCTTGCTCTATTTGGGGATGTGATCTGGATGAGTGAGGTTAAGGATGCAGGTGAGAGGTTGTTAACAGCTTTAAAAGTGGTTATCAAGGTCTTGAAGACTATTCTAGCCTGGATGGGTAGCTAATGCAACTGTATCAGCAGAGGCGTCACGTGGTCGCTCCTGGAGGCTCCATGGAGGACTCTTGCTGCCGCGTTCATGGCTAGCTGCAGCGGGTTCAATGTAGATTGGGGAAGACCTTGTAAGATGGCATTGGCATAGTCAAAATGAGGTATGATCAACGCCTGGAAAACTGTCCGGAAATCAGTTGGTTCAAGCATGGAACGTAGATGCCTAAGAGAATGGATCTTGTTGTATACTGATCTGACTATGTTTCCTATGTGGGCCTTCATATCCAGATGTTGATCTAAAGTGACTCCCAGGTTAAGTATTGAGGGTTTAGATTGCAGCTCAGCCTCTTTTACATTCAGAAATTGTGGTGGGGTAAAGTTGGGGTTCCTCGAAATGAAGAGTACTTCCGTTTTCTTATGTTGTATTCTGAGGTTCTGAGAAAGAAGCCAGTCAGATATTGCATTGAAACAATTTGTCAGTGGGGAGAGGTCCATATGCTCAGTCGAGAAGGGTATGTACAGCAGGACGTCGTCTGCGTATAACATGCAATCAACATTGAAGGACCGGATGATATTACAGATTGGCTGCATGTAGACATTGAACAAGAGCTCAGAGAGGGAGGAACCTTGTGGGACTCCCTGGCTTTGGTGGAACGGTTCTGAATTTATCCCTCCAGAACGAACATGTTGCCATCTTTCGGACAGGTAGGATCTGCACCATTCAAGCGCTCTTCCATTAATGCCTTTGTCACTCAGTCGTCCTAATAGAAGCTCGTGGTTTACTGAATCAAAAGCTGCAGCGATGTCCAGAAAGATGAGAGCAAATCCTTGAAGAATGTCGTCCATGCCGGTGATTATCTTGCTGAAGAGAGTGGTTAGCAGGGTTTCAACTCCATGGAATTCCCTAAAACCATGTTGGCAAGGGTCTAACGGTGCGGCGGAGTCGATGTGATCCTGCAATTGACGTTGAGCCTCCTTTTCAATGATCTTCGCGAGTAGTGGGATGCTGGAAATCGGTCTATAGGATTCTACCTGTTGGGGATCGAGCTTGCAGTTCTTTAGCAGAGGTCTGATAGAGGTATGTTTAAGGGCTGAGGGGAAGGAGCCGGTTGAGAAGGAGAGCTTCATTATTTTGGATAGTACTGGGCTGAAGTGACTGCGAAGCTCCTTGATCCAGAAGGCTGGGCAAGGATCGGACTGGGCAGTGGTGGTATTAAGGGCTGCAACAATGTCTTCAATTCCTCTCTTGGAGGGGGTAGAGAACATGGTTAAGGTTGCTTGGCAGTTTTGATCCGTGGCGGTAGTTGTCGTGTAGGTTTTGTTGGTCTGGCATATCTTGGATTGGATGTAGGTTGCAAAATCTTGTGGGTGTATTTCAAATGGAGTTCCAGATGATGGTTCCTTCGATAAAGTCTTTACCAGTTCAAAGAGGTCGTGTGGTTTATTAAGCGATCTCTTTAAGGTATCAGAGTAGTACTGCTTCATCGTATCGGTGATTGCGTTGCGATGCGCAGCCAGATGAAAGTTGTAAGTTGTCTGGTCATTTGAAGAATGAGATTGGCGCCAGCGTTTCTCTAGTTTCCGTAGTTGGTTAAGCGATGCCCTAAGATCAGCTGAGTACCATGGGGCGCTCGCTCTTTTACCTGGAGACTTGTTGGTTGGTGTGCATAGGACGATTGAGCTGAGGCTATTGTTCCAATGGGAAATTAGGTCGTCAAGGTTCTGGGTGGTATCAGAGATGAGTTGTTGCGTTTCCACAAGGATAAGATCTCTGTTGTATGGCTTGAAATATCGAGAGGGCGGTCTTGCAGAGTTGCTTTGTATTTTGTTGATTTTCGTGTATGTTTTGTGAGAAGGAATCTTGATGATGATCAGTTTGTGATCTGACCAAGGAACAGAAGTTATAGAAGTTATGGGGTCCAGGGCTGGGTTAAGAGATGTTTGCGGGGCGAACACTAGGGGGGATGTTTACTGAAAACCGCCAATGTGCGCAGCCGCACAATAGCGCACTAAAAGCGGATTTAAGAGCGCTTAAGCACCCCGCACACGTGCGATGAAGCCACGCACCCTTGCGCATCACACTAACGGGTGCCGCACAAGTACGGGCCCGCAAATGTCCGATAGAGGCGGGGAACGGCTAACGGAGGGCGGAGGAAGTCCCCCGAGGGGCGGAGAGACGGGCAGAATGGGCGGGGAAGGGGAGGCGCACATTATCGGGGCTGAATTTCAAAGGAAAAATAGCGCGCGTGAATCACTCACGGTAGAATGCATTTAAAGGGAAGAGAAACCATTTACGTCAGCAATGTACAGCAAAACCGGGGAAACCTGCAAAACGTGAGCAGTGTGATACATGTGCACAGCCCAAAAGTGGAATTAAAAATAGAAAAGGACCACAACAAAAATTGTAAAAATAGTAATTCAGCTGGGGAACAGTTATAGTAATGGGCAAAACTAAAAAACACACCCAGGAAAGCTCCAGCAAAAATAAATGATTTTTGGAAAGGTGTACGGAGCGGAGACTCTTCCAAAAAACATTTCCTTTTTGTTGGAGCTTTCCTGGGAGTGTTTTCTATGGTTGCCCATTAATATCACTGTTGCCCAGCGTGGTGATATTGTGTCCCTCATTTTCCGTGGTGATTTCCAGGGTTTATGTGCACGTTTGTCACCAGACAGGGTGCATGTGCCCACAGTAAAAATGCGTAGAGCAGGGTTTGCGACTCCATCCTGCCAGGTTTACTACCTCCAGGGGCTGCACTGTCTCTGTGGGCATAGTGTGGTGCAGCGGACAGAGCCATTACCTCTAGGACCAGAGGGTCAGAGGTTCAAATCCCAGCTGGGGCACTTGCCAGCCCAGTCCCTATATTTTACCCACCACTAAACAAAGATAGCACAGACACCCCTGTATTGCAGGGAACATAAGCATGGGGAAAACACCCATATTTTACCCAACACCGCACACACACCACAACAATGGGCATTACCTACAGCCAAGTCCCCCAAATGCAGTCCCGTACTGCCACATTGCAATCAGGTCATCTGCTTTTTCTGAGAGAAGCTCATGCCAGCATGTTGGCGGATGAGTACATGTGGTGCAGGGGGCAGTGGCTGCTAGCCACAGAAGACAGAGGCCCAGCCATGTGCAGGCTGGCACAGTCCACTGCAACAGACAGGCCCTGCCGGATCCACAGTCATGGACGTTCCAGGGAATCTAGCCAATCTGTGGCTACACGGTGGTGCAGTGCACACAGACAGTGCATGCAAGAACAGAAGGTCACAGGTTCAAAGCCCAGCTGGGGCTACCACCAATCCTGCCCACATATTTTTCCCACAACTAAACAGTGATAGTAAGGACACACCTTTCGTGGCGAGGACATATGCAATGGTACTACGTCTATCTTTTACCCCACTGAGCACAGACACCATGAACAGGGGCAGTATCTATTTATTTTATTTATTTATTTATTTAACTGCATTTATATCCCGCTTTTCACCGGGTCAAAGCGGTGTAACATGTAACATAGGGAGGGGTAATTTCTTTTAGGATGGGGCCATCACCAGGGTCAACAATTAATGATTATGGGTGGACATGGACATGATTTACTTCTGCTAAAATCTAAGTGTGAGGTCATGGTGGTGTTTCCGTTGAAAGATGTTCACGGAATAGGATTGTCTTTAGCTGTTTCTTAAATGATGTGATGTCGTTGTTGTTCTTGATGTGGTTTGGTAGAGAGTTCCAGAGGGATGGAGCATAAAGTTCGAATGCTCTGTTGCAGGTCCGTTGTGTAGATTTGGTTCTTTTGTGGGGGACAACGATAGAGTTATTGGAGGAATGTCTGGTTGGTCTGTTGTGGGATGGTCGAGGTAGTAATGAGTGTAGTGAGGTGTTCCGTGTTTGGTGGATAGTTTTGTGGATGAGTAAGATGGCTTTGTACTTGATTCTTGCTTGCAGTGGAAGGAGGTGAAGGTCTCTTAGGATTGGGGTGATGTGCTCCCGTTTTTTTGTATTTTGAATAATCCTTGCTGTGGTGTTTAAGGCAGTACGGAGTGGGTTGGTGTGCGAGGCAGGAAGTCCATGATAGATTATGTTGCAGAAATCTAGATGAGGGAGTGTCACAGCTTGCATCACTGTCCTAAAGTCGTGAGGTTCTAGGAGGGGCCTGAGTCGTTGGATAGTTTTAGCTTTGTGGAATATTATCCCAGCGGTTTTGTTGATTTGTTGTTTGAAGGTGAGAGCTTGATCAATGATGACGCCTAGATATCTTATTTGCGGCTGGATTTGTATTTGTGTGGTTCCCATGTTGAGGTGGGTAGGTGGTTTGAAGTCAGGTTCTTTTGTTACTATTAGGGCTTCGGTTTTCTTTATGTTGATGGATAGATTGTTCTCCTGTAGCCAGTTGGTCACGTCGTTGAAGCAGGCTGATAGCTGTTCGTTTTTTGGGTTGTTGGTTGTAATTGGTGCGTAGAGCATTATGTCGTCCGCGTAGATGTGGAAGTTGATGTTATGGGTGCGTATGATCGAGCATAGTGGACGTAGGTATATGTTAAACAACATGGCTGATAGGGTGGATCCTTGTGGTACTCCTTGAAGTTGTTTGTAGGGGGGCGAGGTTGTGGAGAGGGTGCGAATCCGTTGCTGTCTGTTAGTTAAGTAGGATCTGAACCATTGGAGTACAGTGTCCTTGATTCCGATTGTTTGTAGTCTGTGTATGAGGATTTCGTGTGAGATTGTGTCGAAGGCCGCTGATATGTCTAGGAAGATCAGGATGTACCCTGAATTTTTTTCTTGTGTTCCGATGATGAGTGTGTTCATTAGGATGGTCATGAGGGTCTCAACTCCATGTAGTGGTCGGAAACCGTGTTGCTGTGGGTCAAGTATGTCGTTGGTGTCTAGATGATCTTGGAGCTGGTGTTGGACTATCTTTTCTATTATCTTGGTGGCGAGGGGGAGGCTTGCCACTGGTCTGTAGGATGTGGGGTCCAGGTTGTTCTTCTTTATGGTTGGTCGGATGATTGATGTTTTGAGGGCATCTGGCATGTATCCTTGTTTAAAGGATTCATTTACGATGTGGGTTAGTGGGGTACTTAGGTCTTCCTTGGTTTTCTTTATCCATTCAGTAGGGCAGGGGTCCAGTGGGGAGGTAGTGGTGTTCAGGCAGGAGATGGTGGAGGATATTTCTTCCTTTGAGGTGTCATTGAATGTAGTCCAGTTAGCGTTTATGGTGATTCCTGGGTATGTTCTTGTGGCTGTAGCGCAGCGGTAAGGTTGTTGAGGTTGGTGAAATTGTTTGTATTGTCGGGCCAAGAGATCCGAGGGGATATCTGGAGGTTGATCGGAAGTGGTTGGTGTCTTTGTCAGTTTTTTAGCGATTTGGAAGAGTTCTCGAGGTTTGTTTGCAGCGGTCGTGATGGTTTTGGTGTGGTAGTTTCTCTTTGCATTGTCGGTTTCTGTGTGGTAGGCATCAAGTTCATATAGGTATTGCTTTTTGTCTTTGTCAGTTTTGTTTTTTCTCCATTTTCTTTCTGTTCTTCTAAGATTTGTTTTCAGTTTCCGGAGGTCAGGGGTGAACCAGCGGGCCTTTGAGGAGATGGGCTTGTTGCTGGTCTTGTTTACGGTTACTCTAGATGCTGAGGAATGCCCCAAATGCAGTCCTGGTGGGCCACACACCAGTCAGGTTCCATGCTGCCACTCATACAAATGCCTGTGCTGTATATCTATGCACCACCCCCATGGCATGTAGATGTAGCTCATGCATATTCATGAGGGACAGCAGGAAAACCCGAACAGTGTGATGCTAACCTGGACTGGAGTTGGGAATCTCTGCCATAAAGCAGCAGCCAACAGGGGCAGACACACCCACACCCACAGGCCCCATTGGCCAATGTCTCCTGGAGAGGCAGAACATTGGACCCTGCGTGCATCTCCCAATAATAGCACCTGCATACCTTAGCAATGTCACCCTACACCTGAGGTATACGGTACACAGCTCTGAGACGTTTGCTAGGAGTACTGGCAGATAGATATCCATACGTTACGCACATACTGCTAGTTGACCCCATCCGAACAATCTGTTAGGTGTTTGCGGTGCGTGCTCCAGGCCTGGCCTCTGACGGTGTTTACCACCCTGGGGAGTGACCCCCAGCAGTACTGCGTACCATATCCATGCCTTGCCGTGGCCAGGACCGGTTTGGTGGGCAAGGCTAATTACCTCAATAGTAGCACCATGATGGCATAGGTGTGGAAATGTGTGTTTGTCTATACAGTGGGTGTTGGCTGCAAGCCCCTTCCACAGCCCACACTGCCAGCACTGTTGCCAGTATTGGCCTGCCAATGTGCATAATGAGTAGCAAGGGACCATGGGTATATCTCAGACAGGGTGGGCTGCCCAGGATGCAGCTGCACAGGGCACTGGCAGGGACATGGTAGTGCCCGGCCACCACCTACACAGACAGGGTGACCTCTGTATGTGCTGCTGGGGGTTCACTCTCACCCTGAGTGTGCAGTGACGGCAGCATGGCTAGGCACCCCCATAGTGCTGTATTGTGTTTCTCTCATGTGATATATATGGGTTTCCTGTTGGGGCCTCTTCACTGACTTATCTGCTTGTGTGTGCTGCCACCCTGGTTTTGGGTGCATGCATTTCCATCAGGACCAACCAGCAGACTGTGCACAGCTGGCATGTGTCTTGATGGAGCGCCTTGCAGGGTGCAGTGGCTGATGGCTTGCTGCAGGAGAATATCAGATAGTGGTGGGGTGCATCTGTGAATATCCAGGCCTAATGTCTGTCTGATATTGTGTTATGGATGTGTGTGGAGCTGCTTAGACTACCCTGTAGGGTGTCTGTTCCCCAGCAGGACCGGGGTTGATGGTCCACTCTACTGCCATCAGTGCAGGGGGGGTAGGATGGGGATCTGTTGGTGGGAAACCCTGTTTTATCCACCTAGGGGTCCATGGGGGGGGGGGGGGGTTCCACTAACTGAGACAGACAGAGCTTTCCAAGATGTTTATGCAGCACCTACCTATCTCACAGGTTAGTGCTGCTTTGGAGCTCTGGCATGGCCGCATTCAGCCATGGAAGGTGTTGTGGACCTGGTCCTGGGCGCAACATCACACACTCAGGGTGAGCACAGTAACCGCACAATGTGATGGTGTTTAGCTACTCTTTGCCGTTTGTCCACCCACTCAGGACACCCTACCAGGCCGAGGTGCTGTGTGGGTGCACACGGACACGTCCCCCTACCAGGCTGGGGAGCTTTAGGGGTGCATTTCCCATCTTGTGTGCATCTGTGGACAGCTGATTTCCATGTGCAGTGCATCATGGGTACGGGTGGCCTAACCCTATCCTGTTTACAACAGCAGACTGTCTGTGAGGTGACGTGCAGGCTATCTGCAGCCAGCCAGGGACTTGCTTACAGCTATAGAGCTGTAGCCCAATGGTTACGTCACTACCTGTACAGCCAGAGGTCATGGGTTCAAACCCACAGTGGGGTTCTGTGATAGGGGTGTCCATAGCGTTTTTTAATTTACTGTACATATGTTGATGCCAGCAATAACACCCTCAGCGTACTGTACCCATAAGGTGCCTCTGAGGGTGCTTTATGGGGCGCCCTATAGGGCACTTTATGGTTGCCATCCATATAGGGTGCACTATACATTATCCTGTGTCGCAACATACATGCTGCCCTATAGGGGACATTCTAGGGTGCCTTGGCGGACGGTGCACTGTAACATGTGCCTTATGGGCCGCCTTATGTTAACATGCTGTGAGAGTGCGTTTGCTAGTAGTTGTCACAAAATAAAATTAAAAGGCCTCCTACAGCACTCCACAACATAAAACATACTGCCTCAGCTAGCCTTTTTCACTGGGCATTGTGAGGGATTGAACCCCTGGTCCCTGCACCATTGGTCAGTGTCTTAACCATTGTGCTGTGGCTGTGTTCCTTTGCTTTAGCATCAGTGCACCGCCTCCTGCTGCCCACATTTAACAGTGCGCCGCCTTGTGCCGCCCAAAAAGAACAGCGCGCCGCCTTGTGCCGCCCAAATTTGATAGCGCATCGCCTAATGCCGCCCAAACGTAACAGCGCAACGCCTACAGCCGCACAAAAGTAGTATGCCTCCTAAAAAACTTTTTAACCATTACTATTCATGCCTCAACCAGCCTTTTTTGGTTGCGCACACTGGGGGATTGAACCCATGGCCCCTGCACCATTGGTTATTGTCTTCACCGTTGTGCTACGGCTCTGTTCCTATATGTGCCCAGCAGCGCCCCACTTAGCCTTCCCACGCGCTAATGTGGGCCCCGCACATTAGCACGACGCGCACCCGTACGGTCGATTTTTTTCCTTTTTCTGCCTGAACCGCCCACTCCTTATATGGCACATGCACATTAACGGGGACCCGCACATTTTCGGAGTTTAGTAAACATGCCCCTAGGTCTAGGATATTTCCCTTAATATGAGTAGGATCTTTAACTAATTGCTTGAAGCCAAGATTTTCGAGGGCATCGAGGAAGGCTGATGCTTGGTTTTCTTGTAGTGTAGGCAGGTTAAAGTCGCCTAGAATCCAATTTGGGATGCTTGGGTTATGAGTGTTGGATGCAAGATCGATGATGGCTGCAAGATCGTCTGGGGAAGCTGAAGGTGTTCTGTAAAGCAAGTTGATTGAGCAGCGTTTGTTGGAAATGGTGATGGTCTCCAGGTGATTTGTACTGGTTGAGTCTATCGTTCGAAAATGGAGGTCTGTCCTGGTGAGGATGAGCACGTCACCTCCTCTTTTGTCTTGTCTATGGCTTGAGTGTGCGGTGAAATTCTGGGGGAGGAGCTGGTTGAGTATGACGTTGTCTTCGGCGGATAGCCACGTCTCAGTGACCATGAGTATATCAAGGTTGTGGCTGGTAATGATGTCAGTGACGGCTGGCCACTTCTTCCGGATAGAACGGGCATTGATGAGGGCACATTTTAGGCTATGAGGGTAGAGGTTCTCAACTTGTTTGGATTTCATATTGTGTTGAAGTGCAATGTGAAACAAATGGGGATGGTGTGAGCCGGTGTCCCAATTTATGTTATTATGGGATGCACTAGTCCACCTCCTCCCATGGATCCGTAATATAGGGATCTGATTGGATGCTGGGGTTAAGGCGAGAGAGTTGGAGAACCAACTTGCAAGGATGATATAACATCCTACTATAGTGGTGATGGGGGAACCCATCTTGGCAGAGCGCTATGTAATTGTAGGTCAGTCAGGGTAGGCTACCAGGAAGTTATTAACAAACTCTTGATACTTAGTGCAGTGGTTGGATCACAACAGACAATATAATGACAGACAATGGTTAATGTTAGAGTACTAGGAACAGTACACTGATGACTTGCACTGATGGGGCTACTGGCAACAGTAAAATAGATTGTTAGCAATAGTAGAGTACTGGCAGTAGTACAATGGTGACTGGTACTGATAAGGCTCTTGACGACAGTATGAGGCTACTGACGACAGTATAAGGCTACTGACGATGGTTGATTGAGCATGGAAGATTACTGGCCACAGTACAGTGGTTACTGGAAACAGTATAATGGTGACTGGTACACAGTATGGTAATTAAATAGTAGTGATGTGCAATGGTTACTGGCAACAGTACAGTGGTTACAGAGGTGCAGGTAATGGGGATGTTGCAGATTGACTGTAGGTTACTGGCAACAGTATGGTTGTATACAGGTTATTGGTAACAGTAAAATTGGAAAGCAATTTACTGGCAACGGTAACTTGAGAGCAGAGTGAACTTGACTGCGGGATACTGACAACAGTAGAATTGTATACAAGTTATTGGTAACATGAAATTAGAGAGCAGGTTCCTGGTAACAATTCTGACAACAGTACAATTGGATGAAGGTTGCTAGCGAGGTGAGGCTATATGCAAATTCTGAAATCAGTACAGGTAAGATGTGGTTACTAGCAATAGTAGAATTGGATGCAAGGTTGCTGGCTGAGGTAAATTTAATTCCAGAAAAAAAAACCTTCTTCCTGAGTTTAAATAAAGAGCCAAACACCAATACCCAGTGAAAGAAACCAATTAAATAAATTGATTTTTTGTCGGAATGGCCAGCACAGTAGAAAGGATTATTTATTTATTTATTTAACATCTCTTATATACCGCGCTATTAAAATCAGCGCGGTGTACATTGAACAAAATATACTGCAATGTGTACAGGTAACATCGAGTTTACAGAGAACAAGGGAATATAAAACATGGAATAACAGGGATAACTATGTACAATCAACATTATACTATATATATGCTTTAATTATATACCATATTTAAACTCGAGTGAAATATTGAACATGTATTCATGGGTGGCATGAGTCTATAGTAGTAAGGTGGATTTTCGTGGGGACTAACCGTTTTCTGGTTGGATTAAAGTGCTAGGGTGTTTGGTGTGAGTGGGAGGCCTGTTGGCTGTGTGAGTGTCCATGGACACTTCTGGGTAGTATTTTGTGAATAAGTGATGCTTTACGGCTTTGCGGAATTGTAATAGACTTTTGATGCCGCGGATTTCATGGGGAAGTTTATTCCAATTCCTGGGTACGAACAGTGAAAAAGCTCTGTTTGATGTAGCTTTAGTACATGATGTCATCATCTTGGGAACTATTAAGGTGTTCATAGTTGTGGTCCTTCTGTTTCTATTTTCAGGGGTGTTATGGATTAGTTTTCTGATTGGTGTTGGTGGGTAGATATTCATGGCTTTGAAGGTCAAAACTAGTGACTTATATGAGAGTCTGGCTTGTAGTGGTAGCCAGTGTAGGTCTTTCATGATAGGCGTTATATGAGCAGACCTTGGTGACCCAGAGAGGACTCTAGCAGCTGTATTCATAGCCAGACGAAGTGGATTTAAGGTTGATTGAGGGAGCCTGTGGAGGATGATGTTTGCAAAATCTAGATGTGGGAGGACTAGTGCCTGGAAGGTTGACCGGTAATCAGTATAGTCCAGTAGTGGACGGAGGTGGCGTAGTGTTCTGATCTTATGGTATATATTCTTTGTCACATTCTTCACGTGCATTGTCATGTCCAGGTGTTGATCTAATGTTATGCCGAGGTATCGGATCGTGGGTTTGGACGTCAGTTCTATGTTGTTGACCAGCAGTGACGGCGGAGGTACAAACTTAAGATTCCTTGTAACAAATAGGACATCAGTTTTGCTATGATTTATTCTTAGGTTTTGAGTCAGCAACCATTCAGCTACTGTTCCGAAACAGTTGGTTATTGGAGTAAACACTGGTTGGTCAGTTTTGAACGGCATGTATATGAGGATGTCATCAGCGTATGCCAAGCATTGCACGTTGAAGGTTCTGATCAATTCACAAATCGGCTGCATATAAATATTGAACATTAACGCCGATAGTGAAGATCCTTGTGGTACGCCTTGAGACTGTAGGAATGGCTCTGAGGATTTCTGGCCTGTTTTAACTTGTTGCCACCTGTTGGAAAGGTAGGATCTACACCATTCCAGTGCTGTGCTTCGAATCCCCTTCTCTCTCAGACGTTGAATTAGTATATCGTGGTCTACAGAATCGAAGGCAGCAGAAATGTCTAAAAAGATGAGAACAAATCCTTGTTTGATGTTGTTTATTCCTGTGATCAGATCGTTGAATAGGGTTGTAAGGATTGTGTCGACTCCATGTGCTTCTCTGAATCCATGTTGTGATTTGTCTAGAGGTGCTTCTGTGTCAATGTGATGCTGGAGTTGTTGTTGGGCAGCTTTCTCAATGATTTTTGCAAGCTGGGGATGCTTGAGATTGGCCTAAATGATTCAACTTTGGATGGATCAAGCTTACTGTTTTTTAGTAGGGGCTTGATAGAGGTGTGTTTAAGACTCTGGGGGAATGAGCCTGTTAGGAAGGATTGGTTCAGAATTTTGCATAGGATTTGGCTTAGATCATGTCGCAGATCTTTGATCCAGTTAGCTGGGCATGGGTCGTTAGGTGCCGTGCTAGGATTGATGGAGGCGATAATTCTCTCAATTTCACTAGATGATATAGTATTGAAGTTGCAAAATGGAGTTATATGAGATTCCTTAGGTGATATAATGGGGTTGATGGTATTTATGCATGTGCTGGACTTAATCATTTTTGATTGCAGGTAGTTTGCGTAGTCCTGTGGCCGAGGCGTTGCAGGTTGGTCTGAAACTGGCTCTCTTGTTATGGATCTTACTAAGTTGAATAGAGCATGAGGTTTATTGATGGAGCGTTTCAGTAGGTTTGTGTGGTATAGCTTCCTACTCAATGTTACCTTTTCACGGTGGGTAGCTAGGTGTGAGTTATATGTTTCAAGGGCTTCTGGTGAGTGGGTTTGGCGCCACTGTCTTTCAAGTTTGCGTAGATGAATGAGGGATGTACGAAGGTCAGCAGAGAACCATGGCGCGTGTTCTCGTTTTCTTATTTTCTTATCCATGTGCACTGGACATGAGGCGGCTCTGAGGTTCTCGTCCCATTTGGATACCAGGTCATCTAAGTTGAGGGTAGTGTTGGTCAAGAGTGGATGGAGGTTATCTAGGACCTTGTCACGGTTGAGAGGTTGAAAACGGACTGCATGGGTTCCGGGTGAGTTAGATGGTATTTGACTCACATGTGTGGTATAGGTGGGTATATTGAATTGAATAAGATTGTGATCAGACCAAGGTACTGGTATAACCGATAGTTGAAGGGCTTGGTGTGTTAAGGTGTTGGAATGAGGTGCAAAGATGAGGTCTAGTTTGCCTCCTTTAGTGTGGGTGGGAGAGTCGACATATTGTTTGTAACCTAGATCCTCTAGTGCGTCTAGAAATGCTTCTGAATGGCTGTCATGAAGAGATGGGAGGTTGAAATCACCAACTACCCAATTTGGAGAGCGTGATGTGGATGTTGCGCATGCAAGCTCAATTATTGTTGGAAGGTGATGGGGATGGTGCTCGATAAAGCAGGTTGATTGAGCAGAGATCATTAGATATAGTGAGGGAGTCAAGGTGGGTTGAGCTGGAGGAGTTGCATAGCTTGAAGTTAAGATCTGTTTTAGCAAGGATGAGCGTTCCGCCTCCTTTTTGAGTGGATCTGTGGCATGTGTAGAGGTCAAATCCAGGAGGCAGCATCTGGTTCAGAAGGATGTTGTCGCAATCAGATAGCCATGATTCCGTGACCATCAGGATGTCGAGCTTGTATTGAGGAATCAAGTCCATGACTACGGGCCATTTTGATCGTATGGATCTGGCATTTATCAATGCACATTTTAGGAGGCGTTGTCGATGGAGTTTCTCAGATTGGGCTTTGTTGATGACTTGAAGGGGAATGCTAAGAAGATGGGAGTGGGATGTGTGGTTGCGTTTTGCATTTGTGTGGTGGGAGAATTCAAACCATCTCCTTCCATATGTACGTAGTATTGGTATGTAGCTAGTATCGTGGTTGAGGGCGTTTGTGATGCAGGGGAGCCCAAAGGTAAGGAGGGTAATGATCGATAACAGGACCTTATACATTTTTAGATTAGATAGAAATAATGCAATGCCTAGAATAGTGCAATAACTAGCAGCAGTGCAGTGATCCGCAATTGCTATCAACAATGCAATGACTAATTGTTATTGGCAACAGTTAAAGGACTATAGGCAGTGGTGGAACAATGTGCTAATTTAGTATTGGTAATAGTATAAAGATTATTGATTTGCAAATAACAGTATAATAGCTTGTGAGATGCTAGTTTGTACTGACAAGGATAAACACCTTCCACCACTGTGGCCAGTACTTTTTAATCATATAAGAATTTTTTTTTATAAAAAACAGCACTTATCCAAAATTGGCTGATACTTAGCTTGTGTAGAAAAACAGGCTACACAAGCTAAGTATCAGCCAATTTTGGATAAGTGAGCTTTCTCCCTCCTGGGAGCGCTGCTGGGCCGGAAAGGCCTTCGTTGGGGCCGGCGCTTCTTTTTCAACGCTCCGGGCTGCCCCGATTGGGCAGCGTGAGCAGGCTGAGGCGTCGGGGGCGGCCCTGGATGGTCGGGTGAGCTTTCTCCCTCCTGGGAGCGCTGCTGGGCCGGAAACTTCCCTTAAGGATATTAAATGCGAGTATTAAAAATACTACTGAGCATGTATATATTGCTACGTATCACATGTAGCGCCATACAAAAACGACGACCACACAGACCCTGCTCATCAGAGCATACCAACCACACAATCAGCTCAAAATACTAAATGAAAAACACACATAGCTGGACAACTGGCCCCAACCATGGTCTGCTCTCCCACTGTTAACTCCACACCACATGCCTTTCACCTTGCTGCACCCAAAGCATCAAACTAACTACCTGTGGCTGCACAGCAGCCTCTATCACAGTCAGCCACAAACCAGGCATGTCACCCCAATACCTCCCACAAGTCTAAAACTCTCCACACACATAATCCACCTCCACCCGCTGTTGTGCCCTGCCCACATCTTCTGTGTTTCAGTCATGATTAGATTTGAAGTTGGGATGGCCAGGCAGTGTCTGTTACATGTCAGTGCAGTGTTGCATCTTACTGATATTGGAATACAAATGTTAACTAGTATTAGCAGTACACACATATTTAAACAAATGTAGATGGAAACATATGCAGTACTTACATGAGAAGAGCTCCGCAATCACCTGCCACCTGACTGCTGTGCCCTCACGTAGGTCACCACGGGCACGTGCAGGAGGGCACGTAGGATCATCCTCCAGATCCTCATTAATTTTGACAGGGATATGGTGCCTGAGAGCAATGTTGTGCAGGATGCAACAGGCTATAATGATCTCTGCCACAGTATGTGGTTTTATTTATTTTTTTATTTATTTAGTATACATTTGTATACCACTACTTCCAGCGATCAGCAGCGGTTTGATTACAGATTGGAAATTGTCAAATCATGACAGGAAATTTTTGAGGTATAAACACATTGATTAGACAGGAAAGCACAGCACACAGAGAACTATTTTACAGGGAACATGGGCTATGGAGGGTTAAGTGGCTTGCCCAAGACCACAAGGAGCACCTGTGGGACTAGAAACCCCAGTCCTTCCGGCCCAAGGTTGCTGTCCTCCAGTGGGATTTGAACCCCCGACCTTCCGGCCCGAAGTACCTTGCCTCAACCACTAGGCCACTCCTCCACTTTCCTGTCCTATCCAGACACCTGAAGCGACTCTTTAGAACACCAAAGGTGCGCTCTATGACGGAGCGGCTGGAGGCATGGGCCTCATTGTACCTCCTCTCTGCACGTGTCCATGGTTGATGCACGGGGGTCAACAACCAGTGGCGGCACCCATATCCTGCATCACCTGCAGAAATAAATGTGGAATGTTAAAGCAGGAGCTCATGTCCACCCAAATGGACACAGGTATATACGTGCAAAACAAATGCATAACACATCCTGACATAAACATATGACATCACAACTATGCATCAGCGTGTGAAGTTCAAACACACAAGACAAGGGGTAGGCGTATGGATAGAAAACAACATAATCTGTAACCACGACACAAATGCTAGCATCCATTCAACCATCATCACACAGCACCATAGCAAGGTGGAGTTGGAGGGCACCAACCCCCCCCCCACTTACATCACACACAGACAGATGACACACACACACAACGAGGGATACACCTCCAAGACAGACAGTTACATATACAGTTAGTCACATGAACACCATGTGCATGTCAGAAATGAGAAATACACACCCAGCAATATACAGTCCTCATACTGTCCTGCCTCAAATTGTCTGAATAGTGCCGAGTGATGCAGGATATAGGAGTCATGGGTGGACCCTGCAAACCTAGGGATTACATTCAGAATATGCATATTTGCATCACATACAACCTGAACATTCAGGGAATGATAGTGTTTGCGGTTGTGAAACACTACCTCCCTGTCTCTAGGCGGGACCAGGGTAACATGTGTGCAATCAATAGCTCCCATCACGTGTGGTATCCCGTCTAACGCCAAAAGGCCTGGTTCAGGGTCCCCCACTGTTGCCTAGTGTGGAGAATGGCAATGTAATTCCCCACCCAGCTGACCATGGCACGCAGTACTTGGTGGAGACAGTGTGAGAAGGTGGGGCGGCTCATGCCACTCACTGTGGCTACAGATGACTGGAAACAGCCAGAGGCAAAGAAATGTAGGGCACCAAGGAGCTTGACCAAACCCGGTATGGCATGTGACCAATCAGTCAGGGGCTTGAGGTCAGGTCTTAGATCCTCATAGAGCTCCCTAATAGCCCCCATGCTCAGGCGGTAGAGGGAGATGATCTGGTCCTCACGCATGCCCTGGAGCTGGGCCCTGGGCCTATAGAGGCAAGGCTGGCGAGCCTGCACCTCAGCACGCCTCCTGCACCGTGCCGGCACAGCCCCTGCTTGGCCTGCCCCCACAGCTGCAGGTCTGTTTTGCAGTGGGATTACACCCATGCCCTGTGCCTCAGCCCCATAGACACCATCTCCCCCGTCAGGCAACCGCAGCGCCTGCTCACCTCCCACTGCAGATGCAGCAACCACAAAGGCCGCCATAAACTCCACCCGTCCAACTTCTCTAACTCACTCAAACACAGACACTCACTTTACTAACCAAGCCACACACCTTTCACACCACACACAAACACAGCCACACAATACAACCACCACTCACAAAACCCAGCCACACTCCACAATACACCTGCTTCTGACTCTCTCCTTCCTTCACTGACACCGCACACCTTCTCTCCCTTGCCTACACAAACCCCTCAAAGTGAACCAGGTGTGCAGGTGCATTTATAGGGGTTTTTTTATGTTGTGCGCGTTGCGCATGCGCAATTGCGCGAGCACGGCAGCTGCGTGCGTTGCGCATGTGCCACAGAGACGTGGAAGGTGCATGCATGGGACACCATGTTACACATGCGCTGTCACGCGCGTGCACCTCCCGCGTCTGCGAGGCACATGCGCAACATGCGTAATGTAAAAAAACCCTATAAATACACCTGCACACCTGGATCACGGGTTTGTGTAAGCGAGGGAGAGAAGGCGTGTGTTGTTGGAGAAGCGAAGAGAGAGTCAGGAACAGGTGTGTTGTGGAAAGTGTATTGGTCTGTGAGTGGTGGTGGAGAGTGTCAGAGGGAGGTTTGGCATGGAGAGGTGTGTGGCTAAGCAGGGGAGAGAGTGAGGAGGTGAGGCGAGGAGCAGGTGAGAGAGACATGAGCTGAGCTGAGGAGCAGACAGCAGGGAGAGGAGAGGTGGGGACAGAAGCAGGTGTGAGGTAGAGGTAAGGGGGAAAGTAGCAGGTATGTGTGACAGGGAGGGAGAGAGACAGGACATGGCAGGAGTGGAGGAGGGGGGCACCTGTTCAGCAGGACCCAGAGCTGGCAGGGAGTGTTGGGTCTGTGGTGGTGGCTGCAGGCCCATTGGGTATGTCTCAGCCCACACAGGGGCCACCAAGCGCCAAACGAAGGCGCATACCTGTGCCATATGCAGAAAGGAGGAGGGCTGTTAGGTTCAGCCAACAGGAGAACCACATCCTGCTGGCCAGTGTTCTCGAGAGATACGATGTGAGCACAAGCACCACTGTGGGCACACGGATACAAGTGTGGGGGGAGATACAGGAGGCCGTAGCACAGGCAGGGGGGCCGTCCAGGGACATTGAGAGACTTAGGAAAAGGTTTAATGACATAAAGCGGGGTGTCTGTGCCCACATGGTGGCAGAGAGGCAGCATGCCATGGGCACCGGAGGGGGTGGTCCCTTTGCACCAATGCTGACACCCCTGGAGCAGGAACTGGCAGACCGTCTGGGCCCCATCTACTTGCTAGGGCTGCTGGAAGCGCTGGACACTGCCCATCCACAGGCAGGTAGGTCAGAGATATGCTACACATGTAAACCACACGGCTCATCATATGCCTGCCATGGATGTGAAGGGGGGGGCCTATGTCCTGGGAACACGTGTGCCCTAACACAGGCAACTGGGGTCCACATATTGAGAAGAACATGGCTGTGTAAGTACAGGGTGGGTGTGACAGGTACCTGGGGCTGCTTGAACAGCCACAGTCCTGGACATTTTACAGCACTGCACAGGTGTAGTTATGTAACCTGCGCTAAATCATCCTTGCTGTGTACCTTCTTCTACCCCCCCAGGTGACATCTAGGCCATGGGGGCATATGAGGAGGGGGATGTGCCGGTGCGAGGGGATGCAGAAGGGCCAGAAGCCACCGAGTCCGGGGACGCGGACAGCACTGGCACCGAGACCCCAGGAAACTTGGTGCTTCCCGAGGCAGAGGACCGGGCGGAGGATGACAATGCAGAAGTGGGGGCCAGTGACACCAGCACACGGGCTGTGGAGGATGCAGCGTCAGAGGAGAGTCCCCACATGATACATGCACAAGGACCATCAGGCACCCATCACACAAGCATGGATATCATCCTAGAAGAGCTGCGGGCTTATACTACCTCTGCAAAGCAAGATGCGGAAGGTGGGTAACAGAATGCACAACAAGCCCCCAGGTGGTTGACGGCACATCCACAAAGAGATTCCATGGGCCCCCTAATATTATGACACCACAGCACATAGGTCGGTATGTGTAGTGGGGGTGGGTGCCATGTGCACTTCCCCCCCCCCCTTGTATCATGTGCCATCTGGTGTCATCATGCTAATGAGCCCATACATCCGCCTACTACTCACCACAAAATACCCCATGGAGACGTACATTGAACATAAGAACATAAGATATGCCATACTGGGTCAGACCAAGGTCCATCAAGCCCAGTATTCTGTTTCCAACAGTGGCCAATCAGGGTCATATGTACCTAGCAGTTTCCCCAAGAGACACAAGTTCCACAATGCTTGTACTGGGTCAAGCATTGATATCTTCGGTCACTTCTTAATAATGGTTTATGGACCTTTCCTCCAGGAACTTGTCCAAACCTTTTTTAAACCCAGCTACACTAACAGCCTTTACTACATCCTCCGGTAACAAATTCCAGAGTTTGATTACACGTTGAGTGAAAAAATATTTTCTTTTATTAGTCTTAAATAGTTTACCCTGTAGCTTCATTGCATGTCCCCTAGTCTTTCTATATTCTGATAAGGTAAACAATCGATCTACGTTTACCCGTTCCACTCCGTTCATTAATTTATAGACTTCTATCATATCTCCCCTCAGCCGTCTCTTTTCCAGGTTAAAGAGCCCTAACCTTTTTAGCCTTTCTTCATAGGAGTATCCTTCCATCCCCTTTACCATTTTGGTGGCTTTTCTCTGTACCTTTTCTAAAATCGCTATATCCTTTTTAAGATACGGCGACCAGAATTGCACACAGTATTCAAGGTGCGGTCTCACCATGGAACGATATAGAGGCATTATAATATCTTTTGTTTTATTTTCCATTCCTTTCCTTATCATGCCTAGCATTCTATTTGCTCTCTTGGCCGCCGCTGCACACTGGGCCAAGGGTTTTAACATGGTATCCACAACGACGTCTAAATCTTTTTCCTGGGTGGTGGAACCTTGCATCGTGTAACCATAGTTTGGGTTGTTCTTCCCTAGGTGCATAACCTTGCACTTGTCCACATTAAATTTCATCTGCCATTTTGATGCCCATTCTTCCAATTTATCAAGATCCTCTTGCAATTTTTCACAATCCTCTTGGGTTTTAACAACTTTAAATAGTTTTGTGTCATCTGCAAATCTGATAACCTCACTCGTTATTCCACTTTCCAGGTCATTTATGAATACGTCAAAAAGCAGCGGACCCAGCACAGATCCCTGGGGTACACCACTATTCACCTTTCTCCATTGGGAAAATTGGCCATTTAGCCCTACCCTCTGCTTTCTATCTTTTAACCAGTTCCTGATCCACAATAGTACACTGCCTCCTATCCCATGAGTCTTTAGTTTTGCCAAATGTCTCTGATGAGGGACCTTGTCAAAGGCTTTCTGAAAGTCCAGATACACAATATCAACCGACTCTCCTTTGTCCACCTGTTTATTCACTCCTTCAAAAAAACATAACAGATTAGTAAGACAAGATCTTCCTTGTCTAAAGCCATGTTGGCTGTCTCCCATTAGGTTGTGACTATCTACATGCTGAGTAATTTTATTCTTTATGATGGTTTCTACCATTTTTCCCGGTACTGACGTCAGGCTCACCGGTCTGTAGTTTCCCGGATCACCCCTGGAACCCTTTTTAAAAATTGGTGTTACATTGGCAATCCTCCAATCTTCAGGTATTAGAGATGATTTTAATGATAGTTCACAGATTACTGAAAGCAGTTCTGCAATCTCATATTTCAGTTCTTTCAACACCCTTGGATGTATACCATCCGGCCCAGGTGATTTGCTACTCTTCAGTTTATCTAATAGTTGTAAGACATCTTCCCGATGTATCGATATTTCCTTCAATTCTTCCGCACCTTTAAATACCACTTCAGTCATGGGTAACAACCCTACATCTTCCTCAGTAAAGACCGAAGCAAAGAATTCATTCAGTCTCTCCGCTATCGCCTTGTCGCCTCTTAGTGCTCCTTTAACCCCTTTATCATCTAATGGACCAACTGACTCTCTCACAGGTTTTTTGCAAGTAATGTACTTGAAAAGGTCTTTATTTCACGTTTTTGCTTCCGCAGCAAGCTTCTTCTCAAATTCTCTCTTTGCCTGCCTTATCAATGCCTTGCATTTGACTTGCCAGTGCTTGTGCTGTTTCCAGGTTTCGTCGTTTGTCTCTTTTTTCCATTTCCTGAAAGATGCTTTTTTGGCAACAACAGCCTCTCTGACCTCACCTTTAAACCATGCTGGCAGTTTTTTGGACTTCCTTCCACTTTTCTTAAAGCGTGGAATACAGCTGGTCTGGGCTTCCAAGATAGTATTTTTCAACAACACCCAAGCTTGATGTACGTCTTTAACCTTCGCAACTGCTCCTTTTAGTTTTTTCTTAACTGTTTTCCTCATTTTATCATAGTCTCCCTTTCGAAAGTTAAAAGGTAGTACTGTGGATTTCTTTACTATCCCTCCTCCACTAATTAAATCAAAGGCGATCATGCTATGATCACTATTACCAAGTGGCCCCAACACCCTTATCTCTTGCACTAGATCTGGTGTTCCACTAAGGACTAGGTCTAATATGGCTTCCCCTCTGGTCGGTTCATGAACCAGCTGCTCCAAGAAGCAGTCATTTATTTCATCTAGGAACTTTATCTCCCTAGCATGTCCTGACGTGACACTGACCCAGTCGATACCGGGGTAATTGAAATCACCCATTATTATTACTGCGCTGTAACTTTTGTTAGCTTCCTTGATTTATTTGAGCATTTCCTCATCCATTTGGTCATTCTGGCCAGGTGCTCGATAGTACACCCCCACTGCCATTGCCTTCCCCCTTTTATATGGAATTTCAATCTATATAGATTCTACAGCAGATTTTGTTTCCTGCAAAACTTTAATCCTTTCTGAGTCAATGCCCTCTCTAACATAGAGCGCAACCCCTCCACCAATTTGATCAGCTCTATCATTACAATATAGTTTGTACCCAGGTATCACAGTGTCCCACTGGTTGTCCTCCTTCCACCATGTCTCTGATATTCCAATCATATCTAACCTTTCATTTAGTGCTATATATTCTAACTCTCCCATCTTATTCTTTAGACTTCTAGCATTTGCATACAAGCATTTTAGAGAATGTATTTTATTCATGTTAATTTGGCTATTGTTAGACATGGGTAAATTGGGATCTTTAAGCTCTGTCTGCTCCATACTTGATGGCATTTGGGCTACTTTACTCTTTTGTGGAACCTCTCTGCTTTTGGTAGTATCCTTCAAGGATACAATCTTCCGAACCATCCGCTCTTGGGCGACTGTCGGCTTTCCCCTAATATCTAGTTTAAAAGCTGCTCTATCTCCTTTTTAAACACACCTACCCCAGATTACCTATACAGCTTACCAGTTCGGACCCCTCTGTGGTACGTAGCAAAGATAGTCAGGGTACTCAGTACTGTGCATCAGGTTTAGAGTGATCAGCGCCCCCTAGATATCTATTTGGGTGCCATCAAGTCCCACATTATCCAACCTATCCCATACGACCAATGCACAGATACAGCAGTGACACACTGAAGTTCAACACGGTACCATGTGTCATATCGGTGATCACCACGGCCCTCAGCAGACTCATTTCCTGGCCTGTGGATGGATCAAAGGACACACAGATGTAAACATGGTACCGCGTTGCTAGACGTCACATACATGAGTGGTCTGCGGACTGGTCTGTTGGGATACGCCGTACATTTGCAGGAGTCACATGGGGGGGGGGGCAACACATGTCTCACACATTACTTTTTGTCTCACCCACAGCCACTCGTCAGGTTCTGCTGGGCATTCAGGAGAGGATGGACCAGATGAATGCCACAGCTCAGATGATGGCAGCGGCACTACTGCGTATTGCAGAAGCCCAGGAGGCCATGGCTGGGCGTTCGCAGCAGCCAGCCCCAGCCCCAGAGGCAGCAGCAGAAGAACCACAGGAATGGGGTAGCATGGGCCGTGGGCGCCCACGCAGGTCATGACTGGGGGGATTGGGTCGCTGTGTGATAATAAACTAGAAAAAACCTGACAACACCTATTTGTCCATTTCTGGTGTTTTACCCTGTACTCCCCTGAGTACCCTGTCCCCCATATTGTCAACATGGTCACATGTGCCTCCCCAGATCCCTTAGGGGTGTGGTGTATGCACAACCACCAATCAACGCACAGACCTTATACCATGCCCTGTGTGGCAGGGCCCATGCCATGTGTGCACCCTTCTACCTAGCCGTGGGGGTATATCCTACCTCTCCAGTTATTTAGTAGTATTTATATGGTGGTACATGTATGTTTTACAAATCAGTCAGTCTCTCACACCCCATATCCTCTCCAGGGCCCCACCCACATGTGTGACATTCCTTCTGACCCACACCAGAGCCTACGTGGCTGTTTAGCTGTACATGTTTGTGTGGGACACAGGCAGACATAGGTAACTAGCTACAGTCTGTTGTTTACTCTCCCCCTGGCCTGTAGTGAGCCTCTGCTCCTCCTCCAGACCAACATCCACCTGTCTTGGCCTCACCAGTTAGCCCCTTGGGCAGCTCCTGGGTACAGCAGTCCATCTCATCCTTCCTGCCACATACCTGCTACTGGCCATCCCCACTATTCTCCTACGAGCATGGTGCATCAGATATGGTGCCCACACATCACAGGCAGCATGCATGTGACCATAGGTTTTGTGACACACTACACTTTGGCACATCACAGGGGCACCATGGGACACAGATGCCTACGGACATGGGCAGCCCCCACAGCTGCGTGTGGAGACGGTCCATGTATGATACCCATGTCTACCATGCATACACATAGTGATCTACACACATGTCCCATGCTTACGTTCACAGTCTGTCTGTAAGGGAGATACATGACCATTGTGATGTAGTAACCAAACTGTATTCACAAGTAAATATTAAGGGGTACAGGAACATAGAATCATACGAACATAAGAACATAAGATATGCCATACTGGGTCAAACCAAGGACCATCAAGCCCAGTGTCCTGTTTCCAACAGTGCACAGTCTAGGTCAGCTGTACACAGCTGTTGGGTAAAGGGGATGGAGGGGTAACACCGCCCACATGTTGGGTCCCGGAACACAGGACTGCACAGGGCACGTGTGTGGGCGCCACAGGGGCCATCACACGCTCCTGGGACACCCATCAGTGGATGGCTGTCGAGATGCAGCTCCCCTATCCCCCACACGCTGCAGCTCAGCAGCCATCCACTGAATGGAACCTGCCAGCCACCGGGTGGTGCGTTCCTGGGCCCGCATATGTTGCACCACGCCATCCATTGCCACATACAGGTCCCTTACGCACCTGCCACCACATACACACATGGTGCCAGGTGTCTGTGTGGTGGCATGTGCGTTGGACCTATGTGTGGCAATGGGTGGCGTAGCTAAACCCAGACAGGCATCATTGCCACACACATGCGGTGGCTGGCTGGCTGGCTGGCAGGGACCCACAGTTCCCTGTGCTGTCCTGTGTTCTATCCCACCCTCCCCCCCTCAACACCCCCCACTTCCCCACCCCTTCCCCCCCTCAGCACCCCCCACCTCCCCCCCCCGGCACCTCCACCCCCCCACCCTCACCACCCTCCACGCTCCCCTCCTCCTCCTCCTCCTCACCCCCCGAAATAAGACAGACAGACTCAACCTCCCCTTCCACCCCACCCCCTCCATTTCCCATTGTCCTCCTCCGCCTCAGCTGCCACTGCCGCCTCCTCCTCCTCCTCTTCAACCTCCATCACCTCCACTGCCCCCTCCTCCTCCTCTTCCATTAGGCGTTGGGCAGTGGGGCGTGACATGCTGTGCCCTGATGTGGAGGGGCCCTCACCGGCAGGATCTTCCTCTCTGGGGGATGAAAGTCATTAGCACACTATTATGTGAGTCACATACCACATGTACATAGTTTGGCCGTGCACAGGCTGGTGGGCCACTGTAACAGTTTTCTACAGAGCTGCAGAAGCCGCAACACTCACCTCTACGTTGGGAAATTGCCCGCCTCTGTAGGCGGGCAAGGACCTCCGGGCAGTGCAGCCGAAACTCCCAACCCTTTTTACGTAGGTCCTCTACTTAGGGAGGGAAAACAGTGGGAGGGTGCATTAATGACCTTATATCTTTATGATGTGGTTGGATCAAAGCCCTCGGGAAGTCTGACTGCTGATGTAGCTGAGCATGAAATAAGAGTCAGAAGCTGTAAAGATGTCTTACGCCTTGGAACATGGAACGTACGAAGCATGAACCAAGGGAAGTTGGAGGTGGTCAAGAATGAAATGGAACGTGTACAACTTGATCTATTGGGTGTCAGCGAACTGAAATGGACTGGCATCGGGCACTTTGCATCAGATGATCACATGGTCTACTATGCTGGAAATGAAAGACAAAGAAGAAATGGTGTTGCATTTATAATAAAGAAGAAACTTGCAAGAACTGTAATGAAATACAGTGCAGTCAGCGAATGCTTAATCTCTATTCGTCTACGAGGATTGCCTATCAACACAACTATAATTCAAGTATATGCCCCAACAACAGCTGCAGAAGAGAATGAAATTGATGTTCTATGAACAAGTACAAGCTGAAATTGACAGAACAAGCAAACAGGATATCCTGATAGTCATGGGTGACTGGAATGCAAAAGTTGGCAACAAAGAAGAAGGCAAAGTAGTTGGAAAATATGGACTTGGCAACAGAAATGAAGCTGGAGAAAGACTGATAGAATTCTGCAAGACCAATGATCTATTCATCTCAAACACCTTCTTCCAGCAACACAAGCGGCGACTGTACACATGGACTTCACCCAATGGATTGTATAAAAATCAAATTGACTACATCTGTGGAAGTCAACGATGGAAAAGCTCTATAACATCAACAAAGACAAAACCTGGAGCTGACTGTGGTACAGATCATCAACTACTAGTATGCAAACTCAAGCTAAAGTTGAAAAAGAGCAAACCACTCATGAATGCAGCAAAATATGACCTTGAGAATATACCACTGGAATTTAAAGACCGTCTGCAAAATCGATTTGCTGCTTTAGATACAAATGACAGAGCTCCGGAAGAGTTATGGAATGACATCAAGAAGGCTGTGTTGGAAGAAAGCGAGAAGTCTCTACAAAAGGTGAAAAAGCAAAAACGGCCAAAATGGATGACGGAAGAAACTCTGAAAATTGCCCAGAAACGCAGAGAAGCTAAAGCCAGAGGAGAAAGAAAGACAATCGCAGAACTCAACAGAGATTTCCAACGTGCAGAAAGACAGGACAAGGAAAAGTTCTACAACGACGCATGCAAGGAAATAGAAGCTGAAACTATTAGAGGAAGAACAAGATCGACTTTCCTAAAGCTACGAGAGTTAAAGAAAAAGTTTCAGCCTCAAATTGGAATGTTACAAGATGCTCAAGATTCTATGTTGAATGATGCTGAGAAGATCAAGAAAAGGTGGAAGGAATATACAGAGTTTTTATATGATAAAGATCAAGTGGACCAACAGCCGTTTCAACCTGTACCTTATGATCGGGAACCATTGGTGATGAAAGAAGAAGTTGAAGCAGCATTGAAAGCCTTATCAAAGAACAAAGCACCAGGCATTGATGGCATTCCTATAGAAGTATTGAAGCAATCTGATGCAGCTGTTACCATACTTACAAGGCTCTGCCAAGAAATATGGAAGACAACATCATGGCCAACTGATTGGAAAAGATCTGTGTTTATACCAATACTAAAGAAAGGTGATCCAACTGACTGTGGAAATTATCGAACAATTGCTCTGATCCCACATGCCAGCAAGATTCTACTGAAGATTATTCAAAAGAGACTACAACCATACCTGGAACAAGAACTACCTGAAGTGCAAGCAGGGTTCAGGAAAGGGCGAGGAACGAGAGACATCATTGCGGATGTGAGATGGATCCTTGAAAAGACTAAAGAATACCAAAAGGATATCTATTTGTGCTTTATCGACTATAGCAAGGCTTTTGACTGTGTAAACCATGAGAAACTCTGCGCCACATTAAGAAGCATGGCTATACCAGAACACCTGATCGTTCTCTTGCGCAATCTGTACATTGATCAAGAGGCAACAGTTCGAACGGAACAAGGAGAAACAGAATGGTTTAAAATAAGCAAAGGTGTAAGACAAGGCTGCATACTTTCCCCCTACCTGTTTAATTTATATGCAGAACAAATCATCAGAGAAGCAGGATTGTATGAAGACAACAGAGGTGTGAAGATTGGTGGAAGACTCATCAACAAACTTCGCTATGCTGATGATACCACATTACTGGCTGAAAGTGAAGATGATCTGAAACATTTGCTTCTCACAATCAAAGAACATAGTCTCAAAATGGGCCTGCACCTTAATGTAAAGAAGACAAAGATCATGACAACTGGCATAATCAACAGGTTCATCGTTGAAGGAGAAGAAATTGAAATTGTGAACAACTTTAACCTACTTGGATCAATTAAAGAAGCAACAAGCAGTCAAGAAATCAAACAACGCATTGCTCTTGGCAGAACGGCTATGAAAGACCTAGATAAGATTCTCAAGAGCAGAGATGTCTCTCTCCATACAAAGATTCGACTTGTTCTAGCCATGGTATTTTCAATAACATCATATGGATGTGAAAGCTGGAGAGTGAAAAAGACAGACAGGAAGAAAATTGATGCCTTTGAATTATGGTGCTGGTGGCGAATACTGTGTATACCATGGCCTGCCCGAAGAACAAACCAGTCGGTACTAGAGGAGATCAAACCTAAGGTTTCTTTAGAAGCTCAGATGACAAGACTTCGACTTTCATACTTTGGACACATCCTGCGAAGAGAGAGATCATTAGAGAAAGACATCATGCTTGGCAAGATAGAAGGTCAACTCAAAAGAGGAAGGCCAGCAATGAGATGGATCGATACAATAACAGCAGCTACGGGTAACAATGAGCCGCCTGACTGAACACAATTTAGGATAGCTATCCAGAGGGTCGCCATGAGTCGACTCCGACTCAACGGCACTTAACAACAACAACATCTCTGGTGGATGGCCAACACATATCACACATCTCTGTGCGCAGCATCATGCTGCTCCTGCTCCTCTACTCAGTGTGTCCTCTACTAATGTTTGCCAGTGCCACCTGCATGTGTGGCTGTGGGTCTGGCCATGTGTGCTGTGACACATATGTGTACTGTGCATAACACCCTAGACACACCATACCCTGTTCCTATACTCTCCTTGCATGACATGGCAGCACCATGCCACGTGTGGTTTGGGCATGCTGGTGTTTACAGGAGGTCCTCCCTAACCCCCTGTGTGGTCTGGCAAATATATGTGTGTTTGCCTGACCTACACATTTCAGCCACCACACTCGCCATGTCACCATGATATCCTACCACGCATGGGTGATGTGTCCTAACATACAGCGGAAGGTGGGTGGCCCTGTGCACCTTGCTGGACGCCAATACCATGACACTTGGCTGTATACTTTACCTCTATGGTCATGACTAGGGCCTCCTGTGATTAGGGCAGTTGTGGCTGACTACAACATGAGCATGGCCCACCACACCTAGCTGGCCTATTAACATCTGTGTGTCTGTCTGGGGTTGTACCAGAGCTGTTCATCCACAACAGGTGCATATACCCTTACACCAAAATATATATGGTCATTCTTAGAGTGGAATGAATTACAACTTCATAATGCCCACTCCACAAAAACAAAAAGTACTGTTCCAAATCCTTCCATATTCATTATCTTTCAACAATATATATCTATGTTCATTATATGTTGTTAGACACACAATACTGCACAGAAGGTCTCAGTAACCACGGGCTTACAACACGCATACAATAGACTAAATTGTCATAATGAACATAAGATATGCCATACTGGGTCAGACCAAGGTCCATCAAGCCCAGTATCCTGTTTCCAACAGTGGCCAATCTAGGTCATACGTACCTAGCAGTTTCCCCAAAAGACACAGGTTCCACAATGATTGTACTGGGTCAAGCATTGATATCCTGGGTCCCTTCTTAACAATGGTTTATGGACCTTTCCTCCAGGAACTTGTCCAAACCTTTTTTAAACCCAGCTACACTAACAGCCTTTACTACATCCTCCGGTAACAAATTCCAGAGTTTGATTACACGTTGAGTGAAAAAATATTTTCTTTTATTAGTCTTAAATAGTTTACCCTGTAGCTTCATTGCATGTCCTAGTCTTTCTATATTCTGTTAACGTAAACAATCGATCTACGTTTACCCGGAGTGTTCATTAATTTATAGACTTCTATCATATCTCCCCTCACCTGTCTCTTTTCCAGGTTAAAGAGCCCTAACCTTTTTAGCCTTTCTTTATAGGAGTATCCTTCCATCCCCTTTACCATTTGGTGGCTCTTCTCTGAACCTTTTCTAATAAGGCTATATCCTTTTTAAGATACGGCGACCAGAATTGCACACAATATTCAAGGTGCGGTCTCACCATGGAACGATATAGAGGCATTATAATATCTTTTGTTTTATTTTCCATTCCTTTCCTTATGATACCTAGCATTCTATTTGCTCTCTTGGCTGCCTCTGCACATTGGGCAGAGGGTTTTAACATGTTATCCACAATGACGCCTAAATCTTTTTCCTGGGTGGTGGTTCCTAAAGTGGACCCTTGCATCATGTAACCATAGTTTGGGTTGTTCTTCCCTAGGTGCATAACTTTGCACTTGTCCACATTAAATTTCATCTGCCATTTTGATGCCAAGTCTTCCAATTTATCAAGATCCTCTTGCAATTTTCCAAAATCCTCATGGGTTTTAACAACTTTAAATAGTTTTGTGTCATCTGCAAATTTGATAACCTCACTCATTCCACTTTCCAGGTCATTTATGAATATGTCAAAAAGCAGCGGACCCAGCACAGATCCCTGGGGTACACCACTATTCACCTTTCAACATTGGGAAAATTGGCCATTCAGTCCAACCATCTGCTTTCTATCTTTTAACCAGTTCCTGATCCACAGTAGTACACTGCCTCCTATCCCAAGACTCTTTAGTTTTGACAAAAGTCTAGATACACTATATCAACCGACTCACCTTTGTCCACCTGTTTATTCACACCTTCAAAAAAACTTAACAGATTAGTAAGACAAGATCTTCCTTGTCTAAAGCCATGTTGGCTGTCTCCCATTAGGCCATGACTATCTAAATGCTGAGTAATTTTATTCTTTATGATGGTTTCTACCATTTTTCCCGGTACTGACGTCAGGCTCACCGGTCTGTAATTTCCCGGATCACCCCTCGAACCCTTTTTAAAAATTGTTACATTGGCGATCCTCCAAACTTCAGGTATTAGAGATGATTTTAATGATAGTTCACAGATTACTAATAGCAGGTCTGCAATCTCATATTTCAGTTCTTTCAACACCCTTGGATGTATACCATCCGGCCCAGGTGATTTGCTACTCTTCAGTTAATCTAATAGTTGTAATACATCTTCCCGATGTATCGATATTTCCTTCAATTCTTCCGCACCTTTAAATGCCACTTCAGTTATGGGTAACATCCCTACATCTTCCTCAGTAAAGACCGAAGCAAAGAATTCATTTAGTCTCTCTGCTATCGCCTTGTCGCCTCTTAGTGCCCCTTTAACTCCTCTATCATCTAATGGACCAACTGACTCTCTCACAGGTTTTTTGCTGCGAATGTACTTGAAAAAATCTTTATTCCGCGTTTTTGCTTCCGCAGCAGGCTTCTTCTCAAATTCTCCCTTTGCCTGCCTTATCAATGCCTTGCATTTGACTTGCCAGTGCTTGTGCTGTTTCCAGGTTTCGTCATTTGGCTCTTTTTTCCATTTCATAGAAACATAGAAACATGATGACAGAAAAAGACCACAAGGCCCATCTAGTCTGTCCTTCCATAACAACAACTACAACAGTCCACTTTTTACCTTTAGAGATCCTCTGTGTTGGTCCCATGCTTTTTTGAATTCAGTTACTGTCCTCATCTCTACCACCTCCACTGGGAGACTATTCCATGGATCCACTACTCTTTCCGTAAAGAAATATTTCCGCATATCACTCCTGAATCTATCTCCCTTCACCCTCATCCCATGTCCCCTCGTCGCAGAACTTACTTTCAATTGAAAGAGGCTCTCTCCCTGAACATTTATGCCACGGAGGTATTTAAACATCTCAATCATATCACCTCTATCCCGCCTTTCCTCTAAGGTGTACATATTAAGATCCTTAAGTCTGTCCTCATATGCTTTATAATGAAGACTACTAATCATCTTAGTAGCAACCCTCTGCACCGACTCCATCCTGTTCACATCCTTTTGAAGGTGCGGTCTCCAGAATTGCACACCATACTCCAAATGAGGTCGCACCAAAGACTTATACAGAGGAATTATCACCTCCTTTTTTCTGCTAGCCATTCCTCTCCGTATGCACCCAAGCATCCTTCTAGCTTTTGCCGTCGCCTTTTCTACCTGTTTAGCTACTTTAAGATCATCGGACACAACTACGCCTAGGTCCCGCTCTTCTTTAGTGGACAAAAGTACTTCACCTCCTATGCTGTATTGCTCCCTTGGATTGCTGCAGCCAAAATGCATGACCTTACATTTTTTAACATTAAATCCCAGCTGCCAAATTCTAGACCATTCTTCAAGCTTAGCTAGATCCCTCCTCATGTTATCTACACCTTCCTGGGTGTCTACTTTATTGCAGATTTTGGTATCATCCGCAAAGAGGCAAACCTTACCCGACAGCCCTTCCGCTATATCACTAACAAAGATGAAAGATGCTTTTTTGGCAACAACCGCCTCTCTGACCTCACCTTTAAACCATGCTGGCAGTTTTTTGGACTTCCTTCCACTTTTCTTAAAGCGTGGAATACAGCTGGCTTGGGCTTCCAAGATAGCATTTTTCAACAACACCCAAGCTTGATCTAAGTCTTTAATCTTTGCAACTGCTCCTTTTCATTTTTTCTTAACTGTTATCCTCATTTTATCATAGTCTCCCTTTCGAAAGTTAAAAGGTAGTACTGTGGATTTCCTTACTATCCCTCCTCCACTAATTAAATCAAAGGCGATCATGCTATGATCACTATTGCCAAGTGGCCCCAACACCCTTATCTCTTGCAATACATCTGGTGTTCCACTAAGGACTAGGTCTAATATTGCTTCCCCTCTGGTCGGTTCATGAGCCAGCTGCTCCAAGAAGCAGTCATTTATTTAATCTAGGAACTATATCTCCCTAGCATGTCCTGCCGTGACACTGACCCAGTCGATACCGGGGTAGTTGAAATCACCCATTATTATTACTGCGCTGTAGTTTTTGTTAGCTTCCTTGATTTCTTTGAGCATTTCATCATCCATTTGTTCATTCTGGCCAGGCAGTCGATAGTACACCCCCACTGCCATCGCCTTCCCCTTTTTACATGGAACTTTAATCCATAGAGATTCTACAGCAAATTTTGTTTCCCGCAAAACTTTCATCCTTTCTGACTCAATGCCCTCTCTAACATAGAGCGCAACCCCTCCACCAATTTGATCAGTTCTATCATTATGATATAGTTTGTACTCAGGTATCACAGTGTCCCACTAGTTGTCTTCCTTCCACCATTTCTCTCATATTCCAATCATATCTAACCTCTCGTTTAGTGCTATATATTCTAACTCTTCCATCTTGTTTTTTAGAATTCTAGCATTTGCCTACAAGCATTTTAGAGACTGTATTTTATTCATATTAATTTGGCTATTGGTAGAGGAATGCCTATCAACACAACTATAATTCAAGTATATGCCCCAACAACAGCTGCAGAAGAGAATGAAATTGAAGAGTTCTATGAACAAGTACAAGCTGAAATTGACAGAACATGCAAACAGGATATCCTGATATTCATGGGTGATTGGAACGCAAAGGTTGGCAACAAAGAAGAAAGACAAAGTAGTTGGAAAATATGGACTTGGAACAGAAATGAAGCTGGAGAAAGAGTGATAGAATTCTGCAAGACCAACGATCTATTCATCTCGAACACCTTCTTCCAGCAACAAAAGCGGCGACTGTACACATGGACTTCACCCAATGGATTGCATAAAAATCAAATTGACTACATCTGTGGAACTCAAGGATGGAAAAGCTCTATAACATCAACAAAGACAAAAATCTGGAGCTGACTGTGGTACAGATCATCAACTACTAGTATGCAAACTCAAGCTAAAGCTGAAAAAGAGCAAACCACTCATGAATGCAGCAAAATATGACCTTGAGAATATACCATTGGAATTTAAAGACTGCCTGCAAAATCGATTTGCTGCTTTAGATACAAATGATAGAGTTCCAGAAGAGTTATGGAGTGACATCAAGAAGGTTGTGTTGGAAGAAAGCGAGAAGTCTCTACAAAAGGTAAAAAAGAAAAAACGGCCAAAATGGATGACGGAAGAAACTCTGAAAATTGCCCAGAAACGCAGAGAAGCATGTTAAAACCCTCCGCCCAGTGTGCAGCGGCGGCCAAGAAAGCATATAGAATGCTAGGTATCATAAGGAAAGGAATGGAAAATAAAACAAAGGATATTATAATGCCTCTGTATCGTTTCATGGTACGACCACACCTTGAATATTGTGTGCAATTCTGGTCGCCGTATCTTAAAAAGGATATAGCGTTATTAGAAAAAGTACAGAGAAGAGCCACCAAAATGGTAAAGGGGATAGAAGGCTACTCCTATGAAGAGAGGCTACAAAGGTTAGGGCTCTTCAGCCTGGAAAAGAGACAGCTGAGGGGAGATATGATAGAGGTCTATAAATTAATGAATGGAGTGGAACGGGTAAACATAGATCAATTGTTTACGCTATCAGAATATAGAAAGACTAGGGGACATGTAATGAAGCTACAGGGTAAACTATTTAAGACAAATAAGAGAAAATATTTTTTCACTCAACGTGTAATCAAACTCTGGAATTTGTTACCGGAGGATGTAGTAAGAGCTGTTAGTGTAGCTCAGGGGTCACCAACCTCCAGAGGGCCGCGGGCCGCACAGCCGACTACCGGCAGACTCGCGGGCCGCACCCCCCTCCCCCCCCGCGCGAAAAAAAACCTGCTCATACCTGTACTTTGATTATTCCATGTCAGCTCCCTCCCTTCTTCTGCAGCCGCGGCTCCCTGCCTCTTAGGGAACCGCGGCTGTGCTTGTAAAATCATCACGGAGCCCTTCCTGTCTTGACGGGCTCCGTGCAGCATTGTCCCGCCTCTAAAGGAAGTACCACTTCCTTTGGAGGCGGGACAATGCTGCACGGAGCCCGTCAAGACAGGAAGGGCTCCGCGATGATTTTACAAGCACAGCCGCGGTTCCCTAAGAGGCAGGGAGCCGCGGCTGCAGAAGAAGGAGTCGGTGAGTTTGCCTTGGCGGGCCGCACCGGGGTAGAGTCTCGCGGGCCGCAGGTTGGTGACCCCTGGTGTAGCTGGATTTAAAAAAGGTTTGGACAAGTTCCTGGAGGAAAGGTCCATAAACCATTATTAAAAAGGGACCCAGGATATCAATGCTTGACCCAATACAAGCATTGTGGAACCTGTGTCTTTTGGGGATACTGCTAGGTACGTATGACCTAGATTGGCCACTGTTGGAAACAGGATACTGGGCTTGATGGACCTTGGTCTGACCCAGTATGGCATATCTTATGTTCTTATGAGCTGTAGGGCAGGTTCATCTGCTGCTGTCAACGGCGCCTCTTTCCCTCCTCCAGCGTCAGGCAAGACCTTTTCAGGGTCAAGTGTGCCTGGCACTGCCTCCAGAGGCGCTTCAATGCACAGTCTGATTACCTACGAGCGGGTACAGGTACCACAAACATAGGAGCTCAACATAGCAGGTTAGAGGCAACACACATCATCTATTGGGCACACCAGAGGGTCCAGTCTCAGGTCTGTGAGGTGAACATCTGTGCATGACAGTGTGGTGTGACCTCAGGTGAGGGGTAATTGTGAGATGTATATGGGCTTGCAAGAGTAAAGGGGATAGTTGCACGTGTGGTATCCCACAATCTCCAGGAACAAGCAGGAATAAGTCCTCACATATGGGTACGTCGGTACCGATGGAGCCTGCGCGGGAAAGCTCCCCAGCTTCCCAGAAGAAAGCTTTTGGGAGCCTCCCACAGCGCATGCGCGCTGCCTTCCCGCCTTTCTCACCAACTCTCCTCAGTTCTTCTTTTCCACGGAGCCAGCAGGTCGTGTTCCTGTCACCTCTGAAGAAGTTCTTATTTTAATTTGTTTCTTTGGTCGCATGTCTGCCTTCCCCGACTACCGGACCGGTACCGCCGGTCTTTTTTCTTTTTACTTTCAAAAAAAAAAAATACATATATTTTCTTTTCACTACTTGGTGAAATTTTCTCTCTTTAGGCCTCTTGGCCTAGAGAACATTTTTCCCTCATGGAAAAACCAGCTTCTGGTTTTAAATAATGCACCAAGTGTAGCGGTACCATCTCTGTTACCGACACACATGAATGGTGTCTTAAATGTTTGGGGCCTGACCACTCCATTCCGGATTGTCAGTCCTGTTCCCTTATGTCTAAACGTGGCCTACAGAACCGAGCAGCCAAGTTTCATATGCTGTTTTCCACAGATACTCCAACATCGACATCTTCCAGGTCTTCCTCTCCTGATGGATCTTAGGTAACCAAACATTCCTCTGGCAGGTCCTCAAAGGGCAAATCTCCCTCAAAGTATCGAGATGCCCCCGGGCTTGACCCCGAGGACCCTGCCCCAGCCAAACAACCCCGGCGGGAAGCTCCGGCTTCCAAAGCTCCTCCTATGGGGTTACAGGTTGACATCGATGGCACGGCCTCGACCGATCACCTGTTAGACTGCTCTGGAGTACCGGCACACTCTTCCGGTACCGACATCCAGGCAGTCGTGGCGTCCATGGATCACACAGTTCAATCCATGCAGCAGGCCATAATGGCTTTCATTAAGGCTGCGACGCCCACGGTACCGCAGCAAGCGGTACCGACCTCGGTTCCGGTACCACAATCGATACCGGTACCTAGGGCATCCACATCGACCAGGATTCCGGTTCCAGTTCCCGGTTCCGGGGCTTTTCCCGATACCGATCCGGTTCCGGGTACGCCCGATGTCGATACCGGTCGATACGCGTATCGATCCCTGGAAGCCAACAGACGATACTTCCAGTCTTCTGATGATTCCGATTCATCGGATGACTCTCCTGAAGTATCTCTTGCTCTTCCTGAGGAGCCCTCTTCTCCAAAGAGGAGAATGTCTCCTCCAGAGGATTTGTCCTTTCAAGACTTCATCATGGAAGTAGCTAAAGGACTCTCTATTTCAGTAACCTCTGAAAAAGAATCTAGAGCAAAAAAATTAGACATTTTGGGATACTCTAAGGTTCCCAGAGAGGCAGTCACCTTGCCAATTCATGAAATTCTCAAAGAACATTTGCTTGAATTGTGGGAGACTCCTCTCACCCTTTCTCCTCATTCTCGTAGATTGGACACTATGTACCGTGTCCCTCCTTCTCCTGGTTTTCAAAAAACTCAGCTTCCTCACCATTCTATTGTGGTGCAGTCAGCTATGAAGAGCAAACCACTCATGAATGCAGCAAAATATGACCTTGAGAATATACCACTGGAATTTAAAGACTGCTTGCAAAATCAATTTGCTGCTTTAGATACAAATGACAGAGCTCCGGAAGAGTTATGGAATGACATCAAGAAGGTTGTGTCGGAAGAAAGCGAGAAGTCTCTACATAAGGTAAAAAAGCAAAAATGGCCAAAATGGATGACGGAAGAAACTCTGAAAATTGCCCAGAAACGCAGAGAAGCTAAAGCCAGAGGAGAAAGAAAGACAATAACAGAACTCAACAGAGATTTCCAACGTGCAGCAAGACAGGACAAGGAAAAGTACTACAATGACACTTGCAAGGAAATAGAAGCAGAAACTATTAGAGGAAGAACAAGATCGGCTTTCCTAAAGCTACGAGAGTTAAAGAAAAAGTTCCAGCCTCGAATTGGAATGTTACAAGATGCTCAAGGTTCTATGTTGAATAATGCTGAGAAGATCAAGAAAAGGTGGAAGGAATATACAGAGTTTTTATATGATAAAGATCAAGTGGATGGTTTAAAATAAGCAAAGGTGTAAGACAAGGCTGCATACTTTCCCCCTACCTGTTTAATTTATATGCAGAACAAATCATCAGAGAAGCAGGATTGTATGAAGACAACAGAGGTGTGAAGTTTGGTGGAAGACTCATCAACAACCTTTGCTATGCTGATGATACTACATTACTGGCTGAAAGTGAAGATGATCTGAAACATTTGCTTCTCACAATCAAAGAACATAGTCTAAAAATGGGCCTGCACCTTAATGTAAAGAAGACAAAGATCATGACAACTGGCATAATCAACAGGTTCATCATTGAAGGAGAAGAAATTGAAATTGTGAACAACTTTAACCTACTTGGATCAACTATCAATAAAGAAGCAACAAGCAGTCAAGAAATCAAACCACGCATTACTCTTGGCAGAATGGCTATGAAAGACCTAGATAAGATTCTCAAGAGCAGAGATATCTCTCTCCATACAAAGATTCGACTTGTTCAAGCCATGGTATTTTCAATAACATCATATGAATGTGAAAGCTGGACAGTGAAAAAGACAGACAGGAAGAAAATTGATGCGTTTGAATTAATACTCCTCTGGTGTTGGAACATCTGAATCATATCTCCCCTGTCCCTCCTCACCTCCGGATTGTGCATATATGGGTCTGCAGGACCCTTCTCATAGGTCTTCAGATGCAGGCTCCAGGTCAAGTGGCTGCCCGTCCTATGAACTGCCTCCATCCTTTGCATGACCTTTGTGAGAGATGGTCTGTAAACATAAACACAGTATTCCAACTGATGCCTTGCCAGCAAATTGTACGGTGCCATTATGACCTCTCCCTTCCTGCTCGTAACAACTCCCTGTATGCAACCAAGCATGATACATGCTCTTGCCATAGCTGTTTCACTCTGTTCTGCCAAACTCAATTCCTCAACACCTATCTACACAAGGTACGTCCCCTGGTCCATACACACCAACCTCCCACCCCCATCGCATACATTCCCCTCGTGGATCTGCCTCACAGTGCATGACTGACATCTCTACATTAAAGTGGAATTGCCAAGCAGTACGCATTCTGCCAGCTTTTGTTACCTCACCTCATGATACCCACACAGTTCAGGGGGGTTCACTCTGTCTGCCATCTATGTGTCCTCTGCATGAGGACAGATGTGTCCATGCGGTCCCTGAGCAATATCACTCACACATACATAGAATGATACAGGTCACAGGACCTGACTCTGGGGCACATCACAAATCACCACCTAGTCATCCAAGTGAGTTCCGTGTGCCATTATAAGAATATAAGAACATAATATATGCCATACTGGGTCAGATCAAGGTCCATCAAGCCCAGTATCCTGTTTCCAACAGAGGCCAATGTAGGTCATAGGTACCTAGCAGTTTTCACAAAGGGCACAGGTTCCACAATGCTTTTATTGGGTCAGGGAGTGATATCCCGGGTTCTATTTAATAATGGTTTATGCACCTTTCCTCCAGGAACTTCTCCAAACTGTTTTTAAAACCAGCTACACTAACAGCTTTTACTACATCTTCTGGTAACAAATTCCAGAGTTTGAGTACACATTGAGTGAAGAAATATATTCTCTTATTAGTCTTAAATGGATCACCCTGAACTTCATTGCATGTTCCCTAGTCTCACTATATTCTGATGATGTAAACAATTGATCTATGTTTACCCATTCCACTCCATTCATTAATTTATAGACCTCTATCATATCTCCCCTCAGCTGTCTCTTTTCCAGGTTGAAGAGCCCTAACCTTTTTAGCTTCTCTTCATAAGAACATATAAGAACATAAGATATGCCATACTGGGTCAGACCAAGGTCCATCAAGCCCAGTATCCTGTTTCCAACAGTGTCCAATCTAGGTCATACGTACCTAGCAGTTTCCCCAAAAGACACAGGTTCCACAATGCTTCTATTGGGTCAAGCATTGATATCCTGGGTCCCTTAATAATGGTTTATGGACCTTTCCTCCAGGAACTTGTCCAAACCTTTTTTAAACCCAGCTACACTAAATGGAAATTACACTTACCTGGTAATTGATGTTCCTTGAGGGAGTACAGTTCAGTCCTCCACCACTGGGTAGTGCACCTCCTCCTGCAACATGGAGACTGGACAAGTCAAACTTGTGACATCACCGGGTATATCCTGCTGGTCTTCTCCCATGATCCCCCAGTGACCTACTGTCAAAGCAGACTCAAAGGAGCAAACAAACAACCAGTTAAAGTACTAAATACAAAGCTATGCTCAAACTTCAACTTTAAAATCACAGGGCCTCAAAAAGAAAGGCCGAAAACACCCTCCTCCTCCGTGCCCCTGTCCCCCTGCGCACCAAACAGCGGAAGACAGAGAGCTAGAAGGAAGGAGAACTAAGGAAGAGTATAGGCAGAAAAGGTTGCTCTCGCGATTACCTGCCAATCAGAGCCCGTTGCCGACTCTAGGATCCGAAAGCATACTCGGAACTGACGCCTCGCGTCTGAAACATCCATCCCCGGGCGGGAATGAGGACTGAACTGTACTCCCTCAAGGAACATCAATTACCAGGTAAGTGTAATTTCCATTTCCTTATCGGTCCTACAGTTCAGTCCTCCACCACTGGGATGTACCAGAGCAGTAATCATTGGGAGGGACCTATCCAGTCGGCTCGGCCCCTAAACGAACAGAGCAGGCACCGACCCCAGCCTGCTCCTCACGTCAACAGGCGGTAAGCCAACCAGGAAGACACGACCCGAGAGCCCACTTGGATCCTCTTCACTGGTGAAAACAGCACAGAACTCTGCCCCAAGCAGCGCTAGTGCTTCAGAAAGACAAACTCGCCATCGCAAACACGCTGAACGCCCTAGAAACAGACCTACTGAGAAGGCTACCGGAGCTCCGCCTGAAAAAATCCGCTTGAGCTCCCCCTTGGCTCTCGACCCCACCAGGGTGTCAAGTGTTAGCAACCGCTGCTCTCCCGCAGAACCCGCCTCCACGGAGGGACAGGCAGCGAAGAGACCTCCCAGAAAGCGATGGAACCTCACCTAAGGTCCAAGGAACGCAGGTTACAAGCAAAGTGTTCTTGCGTAAGTCCCAAACCGACAACTAGACAGGCACAGCCGGATTCCACGAGGGAGAACGGAACCGAGGTCCATCCAGACAGAGGTGGGAAGCAAAATGAGGGAAATGGATCAAAAACAGGAACACAATAGGACTAAATGGCCAGTTTTCTCACAGGAGACCCGTAAATAGTGGAATGTCTCGGGATCTGCACTGGAACTGGCATCTGGTAACATCTACTGCACTGAAATGATCTGGAAAAGAGATCAGCAAGCATGGCGATCAAATTTGCAGATGGCATAATGACATTTAGAGGCTGTCTGCACAATTTCCAAGCGTATAAACATGGAAATAGCATCCCTATGTAAATGACAATTTCAGAAAGGGCTCAATTTGTAGGTGGTTGTGCCGCCGATGACCCTGAATGGCCAAATCCTAGCACGGAAACCTGCTGCTGACAGACGTCGCTAACTGCCAGAATGCAGACAAAGGTAAAGGCACCCCCCAAGAAGTAAAACCCAAACCAATCACATTGCATTCAAAGAACTATCAACTATCATGAAATTAAAAGGAAATTAAAATTTAAAGGAAATTAAAATTAGAATTAAAATTAAAAGTAACAGCAAAAGGAAGTCCTTATCTGGGTGTAGCCGCGTGGAACAGCGTCGTCTGCTCAAACGCGGGGCTGCTCTGCTCTCCGCCACGAGGCCTCAGCCCTGCCGAGAAAATGGCGCCAATCCGAAGCAGGCCCGTTTGGCGCCAAACACCACAGAGGCGGCAAGAGCTCAGAGCCCCTCCATGCGGACTCGAGAGACTCCCTTGTGGCGTCGGGATGCAGCAGTTACCCCGCTGTAGCTGCGGGGTGAAGAGCTGTCCAGACACGCTGCTGCCTCGCACCACCAGAAGTAGCAGACGCTGCGAGCCCCGGCCCACCGGCTAAAGAACCTCGAACGGCCTGAGGCTCCCGCCACGATGGGAATCTGCCGCATGGACACTGCCAAAATGCAGGTGTTCCACAGAGCTCTCCCCCGTACAGTCATGGGGGAGAGATCATCACCGGGCACAGAGACCGAAGAATCCCAAGCAGAGAGGCTAGCTGGCAGCGTGAACTTTGAAAAGGGACAGAACCCCCCTTTACACTAAGGCAGACTAGGTGAAAATAAATAAAGTAAAAGTAAATGAAATTAAATGAAAATGAAAATGAATTCAATTTACAGGATTACACCTAAAGAAGGGCAAAAGAAATGCAAGGTAAATCAAATCCTGACTAACTGCTCCTAAACTGCTTCTCAAGTGAGCCCAGCACCTAGGCTCACTACGTCCTCATGCTGCATGGAGACTGGACACACTGGGGGATCATGGGAGAAGACCAGCAGGATATACCCGGTGATGTCACAAGTTTGACTTGTCCAGTCTCCATGTTGCAGGAGGAGGTGCACTACCCAGTGGTGGAGGACTGAACTGTAGGACCGATAAGGAACAGCCTTTACTACATCCTCCGGTAACAAATTCCAGAGTTTGATTACACGTTGACAGAAAGAGGGGAGCGAAGAGGAAATGAGAAGGAAGGTAGAGAACCTGCAGGACTTGCAGGACAAGGAGAACGTGGAACAGGAGAGATTCCACACAGAGCCAGCCCAGAGGGACAGAATCCAGAGGAAGTTTACTCAGACGGATAGAGTCCAGAGGGGCAGAACACAGAGGGACGGAGTTCAGAGAAAAGCTGCCAGAAGAAACAGTTTGTCTGGTAGGAGTGACTCTCCCAGCCCAAGTAACCTTGTTGGATCTGGATTACAAGGAGCAAGGAAGAGAGGTTCCTATTATAAAGATACCTTTTCAGAGAACCACAGTGAGTGGGAATCCTTACCAGGTTTTCCTGAACCCCATGAAAGCAAAGCACTGCACAGAAAAGCCTATCCCCCAAGAGAAGTACGTCAGGAGAGCTCTAGGTGTGGAAATTCCAGGAAGCCAAGGTATGCTGAATCTTTAATTCTAAAGGAAAGCCTTGCTAATAGAAACCCTGTTAAAGCAGCCATTCCCTATAAGGGGAGGGGAAGCAAAGCAGAACTTTTTAAGACAATCCCTCACAGCTTAACAGGAAAGTTTTACTGGAAGCAAGATAGACCCTGTAAGTTTGTAACAGGGAGTGAAAACTACTATTCAAAGGAAGAAGCCAGTGACGCAGAGTCTATGGAAATTGAATGTGAGAATATTATTCCCATGCCGCAGGAGGAATCCATGGACTGTAATTTCTGTTCTGCAAATAGTATTGAATCCTTGCTGGAATTGTAGATAGGAAAGAACTGTGCAACAGATGGTGAACCTTATAACCGTTTGTTTGCTGAATTGTTTAAATTGCTTTGAACTAAAAGAAGCCTCAGCAAGGACTTGCATTCAACTGTGAAGCCTATAACAGTTATCTGCTTGAATATTGGTGGAACCCCTTTTGATAAAGAAAAGGACTGTCTTTATTTTCTACTTATCTTAGTGAATGGCCACTGGGGGGCACCTGGTGACAGAATGTACTTGAAAAAATCTTTATTTTCCGTTTTTGCTTCCGCAGCAAGCTTCTTCTCAAATTCTCCCTTTGCCTGCTTTATCAATGCCTTGGCATTTGTCTTGCCAGTGCTTGTGCTGTTTCCAGGTTTCGTCGTTTGGCTCTTTTTTCCATTTCCTGAAAGATGCTTTTTTGGCAACAACAGCCTCTCTGACCTCACCTTTAAACCATGCTGGCAGATTTTTGGACTTCCTTCCACTTTTCTTAAAGCGTGGAATACAGCTGGTCTGAGCTGCCAAGATAGTATTTTTCAACAACACCCAAGCTTGATGTAAGTCTTTAACCTTTGCAACTGCTCCTTTTAGTTTTTTCTTAACTATTTTCCTCATTTTATCATAGTCTCCCTTTCGAAAGTTAAAAGGTAGTACTGTGGATTTCCGTACTATCCCTCCTCCACTAATTAAATCAAAGGCGATCATGCTATGATCACTATTGCCAAGTGGCCCCAACACCCTTATCTCTTGCACTAGATCTGGTGTTCCACTAAGGACTAGGTCTAATATGGCTTCCCCTTTGGTCGGTTCATGAACCAGCTGTTCCAAGAAGCAGTCATTTATGTCATCTAGGAACTTTATCTCCCTAGCATGTCCTGCCGTGACACTGACCCAGTCGATACCGGGGTAATTGAAATCACCCATTATTATTACTGCGCTGTAACGTTTGTTAGCTTCCTTGATTTCTTTGAGCATTTCATCATCCATTTGTTCATTCCGGCCAGGTGGTCGATAGTACACCCCCACTGCCATCGCCTTCCCCTTTTTACATGGAATTTCAATCCATAGAGATTCTATAGCAAATTTTGTTTCCTACAAAACTTTAATCCTTTCTAACTCAATGCCCTCTCTAACATAGAGCGCAACCCCTCCACCAATTTGATCAGCTCTATCATTACGATATAGTTTGTACCCAGGTATCACAGTGTCCCACTGGTTGTCCTCCTTCCACCATGTCTCTGATATTCCAATCATATCTAACCTCTCATTTAGTGCTATATATTCTAACTCTCCCATCTTATTTTTTAGACTTCTAGCATTTGCATACAAGCATTTTAGAGACTGTATTTTATTCATATTAATTTGGCTATTGGTAGACATGGGTAATTTGGGATCTTTAAGCTTTGTCTGCTCCATGCTTGAGGGCATTTGGGCTACTTTACTATTCATAGGGGTATCCCTCCATCCCCTTTACCATTTTGGTATCTCTTCTCTGTGTTTTTGTTGTTCTTAAGTGCCGTCAAGTCGTTGTCGACTCATGGCGACCCTCTGGATAGTTGTCCTAAATTGTGTTCGGTCTTCAGTCAGGCGGTTCATTGTTGACAGACTGGTACCCGTAGCTGCTGTTACTGTATCGATCCATGTCATTGCTGGCTCTTCTGCATTGACCTTCTATCTTGCCAAGCATGATGTCTTTCTCTAATGATCTCTGTCTTCGCATGATGTGAATTAGACTACGAGTTTCTACTTCACACACCCATTATGTTATGTGGTAAGGGTACTTTTGAAACTAGTTTCAACATTCTACCTCAGTCATATTTTTGACTTTTCTGAGTCTGCACATTCTATGGGGTATGTTTACTAAACTGCTGTACTGTCATTCGCATTAGGTTCCGCAGAAAAGGTAGAGATGCCCATATAAAGGCATGGGCGTTGCATCGTTACAGCAAGCTATAGCAGCTAACGCGTGTTACACGGCGCCTTAGACTAACGAGCGTTACAAGGCACCTTGTAAGGCGCCATATAAGGTGCCTCATAAGGCGCCCTATAGGGCCTCCTAGGCTAAGCGCCATATTAGGCACCCTTGGACAAGGCACCACAGAAGGCACCTTGGGCTATGGAATCATAGGTTAAGGTGGCCTAACAAGGTTATGGTGTCCTAGGTTAGTGTGCCCTAGGGACTGCAAGGTGCCTCAGGATGATATGCATGACCTGTGCGGAACAGAGACAGATGTAGCCCTAACACTAGATAGAGCACTCAGGAAAGGCAATGAACAGGTGAGTGAAGGAGGGAGAGGTGGGAGCTGCTGGACCTGCCGTATCTACTGGCATCCCATGTGCCTGCCAGTATTGATGACAAACATGGTGGGGCAGCTGTACCACAGCACAGGGTGTTGGCAATGTAAAGTACCGGAAAAACAGTTGGTGGCAGATGATGGGAATACGTGTCCCCCAGTGGAGGCGGAGGTAGCAGGATAGTTACAATGATGGGTGGACAGAGGAGTGGTGTTGCCATGCAGATCAGGCACAGGCGAGGCAAGCATGGAGAGGCGCAATGCAGGAAAGGGTAGCAGTGCATAACATGGGGTGGCAGCCTGCACTGGCAGACAGGACTCTACACAGCTGACAGACGCAGATAGATGGACCGAGGAAATGCTGGCAATTGTGGCGAGGGTATTATGGGCTGGAAGCACAGATCTGCAAAAATATGACCTCTACAGGCATGCTGTGATAAGGAAGCTTATCATAGCTCAGGAAGGAGCTATAGAAAAGGTGAAGTGCCTCTGAACAAGCAACCTGTCAGTTCTGGTAGAAATAAGAAAACAGAATTTTCCCATAAAAGACTACCAGTCTCAGAATGCACCAGGTTTCCAACAGCCATTAGAGGAGCTGAAGTGGGGAAATGTGTGTTCAATCAGGAGGGCTATGAGGTAATCCCTAAGCACTCATCTCAAAGGGCAGGGCCTGATTCAGCACAGCTGCGCTGTGTTAGGAAGGAGCACTCATCTAAGCAGAATAAAGGTAGAGTTTATTCTAGAGATCCTCATCTTGATCCTCATCCTCAGAATTATCCTCAGTTTCATTTGGAGGATCATCAGAAGCAGAAGCCAAACCGGACGGACAGAGAGGGCAAGAAACCCTTTGGAAGAAAAAAGAGAAAAGCCTTTGAGAGGTCTAAAGGAGTCCAGAGCAGTACGTATACTGGAAGGCATTCCAAGGGCCAGCATACACCATTGGACTGGGGAAAGCCAGAGGAATGGTGCTGCAGAACTAGGAATCTCCAGAGGGGTACCTGTGAGGGAGACGGCTGCACGTGGAAGGGACCCTAGGACCCGTGCCAGAAGGTATGTGAAGAGAGATCCAGTGTCCAGGGATCTGGATTGGAAGGCTGGGCATAAGAACTGGACTACATACTGGCCAGGCTATATAGAGAGGAACTCTAACAGCAATGGAAGCTCAGGTATGAACACTGATCTATGCCCTAGCTATAACCTTGAAAGACAGCAGGGAAACAAGTATTCTCCTGAAAGGGCTCCATTGGGAGATTCATCTGTGCCAATCCATGATATTGAACCCATGCTTGTTGAAGAAGGGGGAATGATTGCAGATGAAGAATGTGTTTATATGGACTGCTCTCTGTCTAAACTCCTTTGGTAACTTTCTGTTACAAAGTACAGCAACCATCACAAAGAAATACAAACTTGTTCTTTAATCTACTCAGAAAAGCTCCTGAAGCAGGATTTGACCCACACAGTAGAAAGCAAGCCAGCTAAGGGGTTTCAGCTGGATAACTGCTAGCAATTGAGCCTTACCTAATTGCTTGTGAGCTAGGAGAGAATCACTTCTGAATCTATGTGGGAAGATATAAGAAGTTAACCTGAAAAGAACAGTTTTTTTCTTTCTTTGTAGCTTTTGGTTTGTTGTTTGATACATGCTAAGAAAATAGTAGCTAAGCCTACAGAAAAGACCAGTTTGTTATCAACCAGGTCTTATTTCTTTTGCTTTGATTGCCTGACAAGTTCAAAGGTTGTTTTCCTTATTTTGTTTTTCCAAGTTTAACACTGAAAGTAAGTAACCTGATTTATGTGCTACCAAGCATATCTGTGTTGGGAGAAATAACCCCATAAATAAATATCTTATTGGCTTTACCCAAAAGCACAACTAATTATTGTGAGCAGCTGTGTCTGGTGTGAATGGACTGCATTAACCACAATCCCTTGCAAATCATATTGACATATGCACTTGCCAAGACTGTGAGCATTCTCACCCAGGCAGCCGTCTGACAATGCACACTATTTGAGTAGGACAGGCATTAGAGGAGGGAACAATGAGGAACTGAACCCATGAACACTGCCAAGAATGGCATTTTATTAACCAGTAGGCTATACCTCCATAGTGTATGTCACAGCAATGTCTGGGTACAGAAGGACTGCAGGTCAACGCACAAACTGTCTGCTCTGAGTGCCAGGATAGGGTAACCCCACTAGTACCCATGATGCAATGCACATGCTGAATAGCAATTGTCATGAAGAAGTCCCTTCTGAGCCTATAAAGATAGGGCAAGATGAGGATTTGCTTTCAGAAACTGACAGGCAGTCTGAGCACAAGGCTCAGTGTTTGCAAAGAAGAAGTAAACAAAGAGAGTCACGAGCTAGAAAGACACGCCCCTGCAGTGACGTATTCCCTAGCTCAGGAGGTAATGAGGTTCACCTGTTTCAGGGCAGGGCACAGCTAAGCCCTGAGAGTTACAATGATAAAAACTGGTCATTAGCTTGGACCAGGCAAAGCCAGAAGCAGAACGAGAGCCAGAGGGGGAACTGGAGTCAGAACCAGGACGAGAAACCATTATTAAGAAGTGACCGAAGATATCAATGCTTGACCCAGTACAAGCATTGTGGAACTTGTGTCTCTTGGGGAAACTGCTAGGTACATATGACCTAGATTGGCCACTGTTGGAAACAGAATACTGGGCTTGATGGACCTTGGTCTGACCCAGTATGGCATATCTTATGTTCTTATGTTCTTAAGAACCAGTCAACTGACAGGAGCGGAGACTGCAGGAAGGAGTGTGGAACTGCAAAAGGTCCACTAAATTCTGGGGAGTGGAGGTGTAGATAGTACGATGTACAAAGGTAAGGACTTTGTAGCAAATATGGAAGGCCAGTGGGAGCCAGTGCATCTGTACCAGAATGGGTGTAATCAATCTCTATGAGTCCTAGCCCTCCTTCAGTTTGTGGCAAGGAGGCCTATCCAGAGTCCAGGGGAGGACAAAGAGAGAGGGAATTCACCCTAGTAAAGGGCCCCCTTTACTCAAATCAGGGTAGGAAAGCCATAAACACCTCCAGGGATCAGAAAGCGTCCACGTGGAAAACATTTCAGGCTCCCCCTAGTGGAATGAAGGGGAGAGGATACAAGGCTCAGAGCCCTTTAGGCAGTGAATGCTTCAAGCACTCAGGTGCCCGGAGTCAGGCTGATTGCCGTCACCTGAGTAGGGTGGGGTTGGAGCTACAGCCCTGGAAGTATAAACCCAGAGCAGAGTATGATTTAGAGAAAGAAAGGAGGAGAGGAGAAGCAAGAAGCCAGGCTGAGCAGAGCAGAGGAACGGAGCTTCCAGCTGGAGAGAGTGCTATTTGGCATGTAGCACGGCTGCAGGAGAGTTTGGAGCCAGGAACAAGAGAGACTCCAAGATCCCCCGGGAGGCTGTTAGCTGAGCAGGATGGGGAGACAGAGCCTATGCAGCTGGGAGAGCCTGAGGTGAAGCTGATTGATGAGGACACTCCTATGGACTGTTCCTTGTGCCAAGCTATAAACCTGGGGAACGTAGAAAAAGCAAGCCAGTCCTGAAAGAAGGTCTCCCAGGAAAAAGGTACCCTTATGCCACAAGCAGGGTGGCTGAGAGCCCCATGTGTTTATAAAGGGGAAGTTTACCACAGACTTTAAATGTGCTTTTTGTTGGGTGCTTTAGCCTGAAAAGCTAAGAAGGGAATACAATTAGGCTTGCTGGTAAAGACTGTGTATCCTGCAATAGGGAGAACCTTTAACCCTTCCCAGGCTGAGTCCAAAACTCTCGGGATACAAAATTCTGACTAAATATTCCTATCAAATGGTATATAATACATGACCATAGCAGAAGGAAAATCACTATTAGAACATATTGAATAAGACGGGTACAATTTTCCTGAAATATGCAAACATTAACCCGGCTGCAGAATGTGGATTAAAAATTTAAAGTAGGCCTTCAAAGGGTTAAAACTGCATTTTGTGGTTGGATATGTTTTGGACAATTTTTGCTTCCAAGAGTCCTGAATCAACAATCCTATATGTGGTATGAGCGAACCATTGTGTATTGTGATGCAGCAGACCAGTGGGGAACAGAAAAAAACATTTTAAACACGAAAAAAGGCATGCAAAAGCTGCAGTATTTTCAGGAACCTGATAGGGGGAGCAAGAGGGACCTCCGGAAGACTGAGGATCCATACCCCACAGGGTGTGACCAAAAGCCAGCCATCCTCCAATCCAGGAAGGCAGGAACTCCGTTTAAAGAAAGTCTGGAAGACTGGAAAGGGGGAAGTGGCGGTAAAAGCGAAAGTGGCGGTAGCAGCAGGAGCAGCAGAGAAGGCAGAGAAGTTACAGAGCCTGCAGAAGCCGGAGGAGCGGCAGGAGCTGCAGAGGTGGCAGAAACTGCAGAAGCTACAAACGCTGCTGGAGCGCCGGAAGGAGGAACAGGCCAGAGAGACCTGAAAGGACGGAAAGTACGGAAGGATCCGGGAACACGAAAGCAATACTGTGACAGCTGTGTGAAGTCAACCGAAGGACGGTTGAAAAACCCACGCCAGATTGCAGGAGCAGGGCAGAATCTCAGCAGGAGTAGGCCTCAAGCCTCACACCAAGGAGAGAAGCCGGCATTACAAGGTAACCCACACTTATTTGGGAACAGCCTTCAGAGAGCTAGCCTGTGGAGAGGACAAGAAACAGAAGGTCCCTGTTCATGTAACACTTCTCATGATACAAGGTATGAAAAGCTTTTATTAAATGAGAGACTTTTGAATAAGCAATGTTTGCAGAAAGCTAATATAAAACCTGTGAAGAGGGAAGAAGATTTGCCTTGTAGAACAGTTCATGGCCGATGCCCCACGCTGAACCCAAGGCATTGGGAGGTCATACAGCGTCTGGCTGAAAAGCCCAATTATAGGTTGCCCAGAACTACGGACTCTGTTTCAGAGGCGTATGATCAGGAACCAATGCAAGTGGAATTGGTAGAAAACCTTTCAGATGAGGAAATGGACTGTAGTTATTGTACCACTGGAAGCTTGGAATCCTTGCATAGCATGTGAGCAGTAAACTGGTAAAATAGGAAATGTTTGTTTTTGGTATCACCTCTATGAAGAGAACAGTTTTTGCTTTGAACCTGAGTTTACTTTTTCTAACCTGATGTAAGGACATTTCTTTTGTTGTTTTGGGACTGATCCTTTGAACCTTTGCAAGACAAGGGAAATAAAGCCTTATTTTCCCTCCACTTGGAAACCTGTGTTCTTTGGGTATTGGGTAATAAGGACGCTACCAAGGCTATACATCCCTGGGCCCTGAAAAATACGTACCAATCCCAACCTTATCTTTATTTGTGTCCGACCTGCCTTGGTGCCCATTAGCCACCAGGGTGGCGTCGCGACAGTATATAAAAATAATAAATTTCTGTCATTTGCCTTACCTACTTGAGCCTGACTACAGCTTTCTGCATGATGCACTCATACAGCTGAATAAGGACTACATTTCCCAGAGGGCATTGCAGGGAAATAGTTTTTAAAAAAGCTGAAAAAAAGCATACAGCAGAAAGTTCCTTCAATAATCCATGCCCCTCTAATCTAGAGGCGAGTGGTGGTGGCGTGACAAGTTTTAGAGATATACAGTCTTGGCATACATTGATTCTTGTAAATCACTTCATGGGCATGGAGGCGTTTTTGTGTTTGCACATCCAATTTTTCAAGATCTTTAAGAGGCCAGACCCCATCCCCAAAGCTGTATGAAATTGCCAGCTGATTGATGGCTTGTATCTTATTCCATGATGTTAAAGCACTTTTGAATAATAAGAACATAAGATATGCCATACTGGGTCAGACCAAGGTCCATCAAGCCCAGCATTCTGTCTCCAACAGTGGCCAATCTAGGTCATATGTACCTAGCAGTTTCCCCAAGAGACACAAGTTCCACAATGCTTGTACTGGGTCAAGCATTGATATCTTCGGTCACTTCTTAATAATGGTTTATGGACCTTTCCTCCAGGAACTTGTCCAAACCTTTTTTAAACCCAGCTACACTAACAGCCTTTACTACATCCTCCGGTAACAAATTCCAGAGTTTGATTACACGTTGAGTGAAAAAATATTTTCTTTTATTAGTCTTAAATCGTTTACCCTGTAGCTTCATTGCATGTCCCCTAGTCTTTCTATATTCTGATAACGTAAACAATCGATCTGCGTTTACCCGTTCCACTCCGTTCATTAATTTATAGACTTCTATCATATCTCCCCTCAGCCGTCTCTTTTCCAGGTTAAAGAGCCCTAACCTTTTTAGCCTTTCTTCATAGGAGTATCCTTCCATCCCCTTTACCATTTTGGTGGCTCTTCTCTGTACCTTTTCTAAAATCGCTATATCCTTTTTAAGATACGGCGACCAGAATTGCACACAATATTCAAGGTAATGATTTTAATCTTCTATAGTATTCTTTACTTATCTTTTCTTTCAGTAATTTCTGCTTGAGTGTCGTTCCTTCTTCTAGTCTGAGATACTTATATATGCCTTCCTGTCACAGCCTTCAGCCAGGGAGATGTTTTCTCTTTTGCTTAATTTTCCTCCAAAAAAAGTTGCCTTAGCACATTTGTCAAGGCCAAAGGTCATCCTGATGTCACCAGAAAAGCTTTTCACCACACAGAGCTGCTCTGCTAATTGTTGGTCGCTGGAACTATAGAGCTTCAGATCGTCTATAGATAATAAATGAAATGTTGTTTTCGGTTACTACCTTCTTTAGGATTCATGCTAAATCCATATCCCAAAGAGTTGATGAGAGCACTCATTGGATTAAGAGCCACACAGAACAGAAAGGGCGACAGGGAATCACCCTGAAATATTCCTCACTGGAATGATGTGCATATTTTCCCTGTGTTATCCAAGTTGTTTCTCCTGTTCTCTGTAAAACCAAGCAGCTTGTTGTTATGGTCCTTTGTTTTATGTAAACCACGCTGATGCTAAATAGTGTGGTATATAAGAGATTGTAATAAAATAAATAAAATAAAATAAATGATATACTGACCATCTTCATATTTCAAAAAGAGTGTGGTTTGCCACATTGTCATGGTGAACTTAATGTACTCTGTCAAACCAGGATTTATTTTATACAATCAAGGCAATTTATTATTCATGAGTGTGGGATGCTGTCAAAAACTTTCTTATAATTAATCCATGCTATACTGAGATTTCTGCTTTTCTTTTAGCACTGGCCATGGTGGCCTTATTCAACATTAACTGGTCTTTGGTGCCATATGCCCCTTTGTTGTTGCCCTTTTGTTCTATTGCCATAAAGCTATTGGACTCGATATGATCATTTAGTCTGTCTGCATCCATTGTAGTGAACAGCTTATAGATTGTAGGTAGACAAGTTATTGGTCTATAATTGTTGGGAGTGTTACTTGGGTCTCCTTTTGGAAGGAGAATGTTTTTCCTGCAGTAAGCCATTGTGGTGTTAAGTCTGGCTGCATAAACAATTGATTTTTGCAATTCACCAGATCTGGGTGGAGTGATGTTAACGGTCTAAGCCAAACGTTGGTTAGTCCATTGGGCCAGGGCTCTTCCAGTTTGGGGCTCGCTTTAACCTGCTTGCCAGCTCTTTTGTTATTACTGCAGGCCATTCCATAGGTATAATGTTTGCTTTTTTTAAATACTCCCATATGATTGTGCTTTATAGGGTCCTCATATAGTTTTCTCCAGAAGCTTTCTGTTCCAAGTTTGGTTGATGGTGCTTTTAGTATCTTAATGCTATTTCCCAATTCTCTGTAAAATTATTTTGGGTTCTCTCTAACTAGCTTATTTTGATATTTTTCTTTTCGGTTTTCTTCATATCTTCACAGTTTTTGTGCTTCTGCTGCTATTTTCAATTTATTGTTGGAACATAGACATTTCAGGTATTTTTCTGTTAATACAAAATGCTTCAGCTTAATGTCTTGGATCTTCCTTAATATCTTTGATGATCTTAATCCTTTTAAATACTCGTCTATCAGAGATACCTCCGCACGCAATGACTGTATTTTTCCCCTCAATGCAAATTTTCCAAGGGAGTAACTGTTATTGTTTTTTTTTTTCTTCTGGCCCTGTATTTTAGCTGATATTATTCTTGCAGTAATACCTTTAGCTGCACAATACTGTAATTGATTTATTTTAGTGATGTCAATAGATATTCCCTTTATACTGGATATGGCCTTGTTCATCTTTATAATCATACTCTTAACCTTAGGTGTTAAATTTAACTTGGGTAATCTTTCCCTTGCATGTTAGAATATATCTGTAAACTGCTCTGATACACCCAGTAAAGTGCCTAAAACCATAAAATCATATACATCTTTTTCCATATGGACTAGGAGTTTGATCTTGAATTCCTCCACCTCTAGGTCTTTCTCCTCCCTTTCTTCCCCCTCTTCAGTTGATTGGTTGACCTGTCCTGTAGCAACCTCACTCTCCTGCAGTTCCATATCTCCAAGCTCCATCTCCCCCTCAACTGCTCATTCTGTTTCTGCGTATTCCTTTCTTCTGGTACTCTCACCCAAGTTGCTGCCTCCTCCCTGTATTTCTCTTTCCACGGCAGCTCTTAGTTGCTTTAAGATATTATCATCCACATACTTCTTTGCTTTGACCTGCGAAATTAAAGATCTTAAGTTTGCATCCGTTGCTTTTTGCAGTTTTTCTTGTGTCAATTGTCCTCTTTCTTCCAAGTTTTTGGCAGATTCTCCTTATACCCTCTTGATTTAAATATAGGGCTTGTAGTATAAAAGTAGCAGTACATCATCTCCTCCTTATCTGCAGAAGTCCACTTAACCATAGTTAATTCTCTTAACTTTTTCATTAATTTCCGTGATTTACCTTCTGCCACAGTGGGTCTGCGAACATGCTCACCACCGCCTTTATCTGTAGCAGGGATGTTATCTAAATCTGCAGTGCTTGCACTATCGCAACCACCATAGTGTGTAAGCTATGGGTGGGCACCTTTTTATTCTGGGTGACGTGTGGCCAGTATGTATTTTTCTTTTTCGTTCCATGCTTCAATTGTAGTGTGGCCTTGCTGGGATTCAGTATAGATTTTATACAACGGGGTCACCACATGAAGACTTGGGGAGGAAATGATAATCCCACACCTAAGGAAAGCACAACAGTTCACAGCCAGTTTATGCTGCACTTCCCCTTGACCTCCTTTGAATATCCTCCCGTGTTCCTACATCTGGGATAAAAGAGAAATGGATTGGAGCCAAGAGAGTAGGGGCTCCACTTTGATCTGGAGGTGTGCTTCAGTCAGTCACATTCCTGTTCTGTTGTCTCAGAATGACAGGTGGGGTAGATTAAGGGGCATACTAGATCTTTGTTTTTTTCTACTCCATAGTAACATAGTAAATGACGGCAGATAAACACCAGCATGGTCCATCTAGTCTGCCCAGCATGATGGTAAGCGTAGGTGCACCTGCCGCTCCATGCAGGCCACCCCTCCCCATGTCCCTATTTAGGGGTGAACACACCACTCCATGCAGGACACCCCTATTTGTTGAGAAATTAGATGGTTCAGTTTACTTTGATTTTATCCTGTTGCTGTAAATGTCTGTCCCATGCCATTTTGAATTCCGTCACCGTGTTTGCCCCACCACTTCCAATGGGAGGGCATTCCAAGCATCCACCACCCTTTCTGTGAAAAAGTATTTCCTGACATTGCCTTTCAATTTACCCCCTTGCAGCTTCCTGTTATGCCCTCTAGTTTTACAGCTTCCCCGTCTTTGGAAGAGGTTTGTTGGTTCATTATTTCCCCTTTAAGTATTTAAAGGTCTGAATCATATCTACCCTGTCACTCCTCTCCTCCAAAGAGTACATGTTTAGGTCTTCAAGTCTCTTCTCATAAGGCTTTTGATGCAGGCTCCAAATCATTTTGGTTGCCTTCCTCTGAACAGTTTCCAGTCTTTTTACATCCTTTGCAAGATACGGTCTCCAAAGCTGAACACAGTACTCCAAGTGAGGCCTCACCAGTGACTTGTACAGTGGCATAAGTACCGCATCCTTTCTGCTGGTGATTCCTCTTTGTATGCAGCCCAACATCCTCCTGGCTTTTGCCACCGCCTTGTCACACTGTTTTGCCACCTTGAGATCTTCAGAAATAATCACACCAAGGTCTTTTTCCTGATCCGTGCACACCAACCTATCACCCCCTATCGCGTACATTTCCCTTGGATTTCTGCTACCCAAGTGCATGACTCTGCACTTCTTTGCATTAAATCTTAATTGCCAAGCATTAGACCATTCTTCCAGCTTTTGTAGATCTTTCCTCATGTTAACCACTCCCTCGGGGGAGTCCACTCTGTTGCAAATTTTTGTGTCATGTGCAAAAAGACAGACTTTTCCATTCAGTCCTTCAGCAATATCACTCACAAATACATTGAACAGTGCCGGGCCCAGGACCGAACCCTGGGGCACCCCGCTAACCACCTTCCCTTTATCCGAGTGAGCTCCATTTACCATCACCCTCTGTTGTCTGTCAGTCAACCAATTTCTGATCCAATTTACAATCTTAGGATCCATCCCCAAGCTACTGAGTTTATTGATAAGCCTCCTATGAGGAACAGTATCAAAGACTTTGCTGAAATCCAGGTAGATGACATCCATCGCATGGCCCTGATCTAGCTCCCTGGTCACCCGGTCAAAGAACTCAATCAGATTTGTTTGGCAAGATCGTCCTTCGGTAAAACCATGTTGCCTCGGGTCTTGCAACCTGTTGATTTTGAGAAAGTTCACTATTCGCTCTTTCAGGAGCACCTCCATTACTTTTCCCGCCACCGAGGTAAGGCTCACGGGCCTGTAGTTTGACACTTCTTCCCTGTCACCACTTTTGTGTAGAGGTATGACATCAGCCATTCTCCAGTCCTGAGGAACCTCTCCTGTTTCCAAGGATCTGTTGCAAACATCCTTTAACGACCCTGCAAGAACCTCTCTGAGCTCTTTCAGTATCCTGGGATGTATCCTATCTGGTCCCATGGCCTTGTCCACTTTCAGTTTTGCAAGTTGTTCTAACACTTCATTCCCCATTGTTATATATTTGGGAGTCACAGGTGGTCCTTCTCCAGGACTTTCTTTAGTGAAAACAGAGCAGAAGTATTCATTTAACAATTTTGCTTTTTCAATGTCACTTTCCACGAGTCCGTTCGCAGCACTTCTGAGTCCTGCAATTCCACCTCTGATCTTCTTCCTTTCCCAAATATACCTGAAGAAGGTTTTGTCGCCACACTTAACATCTTTAGCCATTTTTTCCTCTGCCTTTGATTATTCTATCCTTATTTCTCTCTTTGAGTTTGATCCTTTATTCATTTCTGTGTTCCTCTGTGAGCTTTTGAATTTTGTGAAAGCTGTGTTTTTTGCCTTTATTTGAGCAGCCACTACTTTGGAAAACCAAATAGGTTTTCTTCTCCTCTTGTTTTTGTTTACTTTTGTTACATATTTATTTGTTGCCCCTTTTATTGCCACCTTTAGTTTAGCCCATAGCAATTCTACTTCCCTTATCTCCTTCCACCCTGTCAGCTCCTCCTTTAGGTAATCGGCCATTTTATTGAAGTCGGTGTTTTTGAAGTTTAGGACTTTGAGCTTGCTATATGATTGGCCTGTACCATGGCTTTTATCTCAAACCACACCGTGTGATGATCGCTGTTGCTCACAGGGGCACTCACGCAGACATTTGACATGCTATCACCATTAGTGAGCACTAAATCCAACGTTGAGCTTTCCCTGGTTGGTTCCATCACCATTTGTCTAAGTAACGCATCTTGGAGAGCATCCACAATTTTTTGCTTCTTTCCAGATTTGCAGAAGGAGTAATCCAATCCACATCAGGTAGATGAAAGTCACCCAATATGATTGCTTCCCCCTTTGTGGCTATCTTGGCAATATCTATAATCAATTCGTTATCTATCTCTTCAATTTGTGTCAGAGGTCTGTAGACTACAGCAGTATGGATGACAGTGCCATCTCCTCTTTCCAACACAATCCAGAGCGCTTCTTCTTTTCCCCATGCCCCCTGCATTTCAGTAGCTTTAATATTGCTTTTGACATACAAGGCTACTCCTCCTCTTCCATTTTCTGTCTCTTCTGAATAGATTATAGCCAGCTATGGCTATATCCCAATCATGCGATTCATTAAGCCATGTTTCTGTAATGGCCACAATGTCCAAATCCATTTCCACCATTAGGGCTTCCAGGTCCGGAACTTTGTTGGCTAAGCTTTGAGCATTTGTGCTCATTGCTTTCCAGCATTTAACTGGCTTGTGTGTATTTAGCATTGATTTTGTTCTGCCTACATCTTCCCACTTGTTTTTGATGTGTGGTTTAAAAGTGTGTCTGTTTCTGATTTTAATCTGCTTTTGCAGGGGGTGACGTCCAGAGCTTGACCTTCTACATCCGTCACCCCCTTTTTCTAGTTTAAATGCATATCCACATATTGCTTGAATTTTTCACTTAGGATTCTTTTCCCTGCGACAGAGAGATGTAGTCTATCAGCACAGTATAGTTTCTTGTTGTTCCATCTGTTACCCCAGTTGCCAATAAATCTGAATCCTTCTTGTTTGCACAAGGTCTGGATCCATGTATTAAAGCTGTTAATGCGATGCAGCCTTTTTGCCCCCTTACCAAGCACAGGTAGAGCCTCTGAGAATGCAACAGTGTTAACAATGGGCTTGAGTTTCTCTCCCAGAGATTGGAAGTCCTTTTGGACTGTAGAAGCACTGTTTCTAGCCAGGTCATTTGTGCCCCTGTGGATAACAACATCAAGTTTGGAGTGTTCACTTTCTGCACTAAGTGGTTCAACAATGTGGTTTGTATTCCTGCTGGCTAAAGAGCTTGGGAGGCACTTGACTATCTTCTCTCCTTTGAACTGTGTTCCCAAGTTGGTGCCAATGATGATGGAATCAACAAGTAGTAGTAGTTTGCTTCTTTGAGGTTTTCTTCATATTTGGTCCATTAGCAGGAGATTGGGCATTGTCTGTCTCATTTAAGGGCCCTTCAGTTTCTTTGGATTGGGCATCCTCATTCGCCAAGGCAGAGAAGGCATTATGCAGGGATATCTCCTCATGCATAGGATGCCTCTGCGTCACAGGTCGCAATCTACCAGAACTCATTGTGATCCATTTATTCCTGGGGTGTTTCATTCTTTGTGGGAGCGGTGGTGGACATTGTTCAGTTTGTATCCTAGAAGAGGTGCGCTTCATTGCAACCAGTTCCTCATCCTCATCCTCATTAGCCAAGGCAGAGAAGGCATTATGCAGGGATATCTCCTCATGCATAGGATGCCTCTGCGTCACAGGTCGCAATCTACCAGAACCCATTGTGATCCATTTATTCCTGGGGTGTTTCATTCTTTGTGGGAGCGGTGGTGGACATTGTTCAGTTTGTATCCTAGAAGAGGTGCGCTTCATTGCAGCCAGTTCCTCCCTCAGTAGGGACACCTCTTTATGCATGGCAGCTAGGTCTTCCCTTAGTAGAGTCAGTTTTTTATGCATGGCAGCTGACCTGAGGCACATAGGACAAGCTCTGAGGTTCCAAATGATTCGTCTTGGAATGAAAGTACTGCAGTCTCCTAAATAGATTGCTCCTACAACTGTGCGCCACACTTCACTATTTTGTTCTGTTGGACTCAGAGTTATCTTTTTCAAAGATTAGTACAACATCTGGTTATGAGAGAGGATCCAAGATGGTGGCTATGGTGCACTTGTGAGTAGATGCTTTCTTGTATGGGGAAAAAGTGGAAAGCAAAAGGGGGACTGTAAGCCCTCTCACACCTCTGCTGCTTCTATGCCACTGCCTGATCCGGTTATTAGACCGCTGGACTCCTCCTTTCTGCATCTCTCTCAGCAACTGGTCTCTCCAGGGGTTGTTGGCCTAGCTGCAGGTTTTTCAGGGCTGATTAGCTCAACAACCGCCTCAGGTATTTTATCACCCTCCTCAGATTCATGGCTGACCTCTAAGGCAGTGTTTCTGTATCACGTGCCTCTCAGCCCGGTGTCAGGGAACTCCCTGTCTGGGAGTTCGCTGTTTGAATGTTGAGGGTCAGGCAATGGAGCCATAGCAACTGGAGGTTCTCCTACTCTGGAACAACTCAAGCTTGCCAGATCCTTGAGGTCAGAGGTCAGATCGCAGCTGAAGCTACGTGGAGAGGTGGCTCGACACCAGGAGAAATGGAAGGAGTTTGCCCGCAGATTAATGCTTCAGTTGCCTTTAGTGTGTCCAGATACTTTTACTTTAGAATCTATCTGGTCTGCCATTGTTTGGTTGGGAGAGACTCTGGTGTCATAGAACGCAGCCCTTGCTACTAAAATAGAAGGTACCGGTAACTCATTGACTATAACAGCTAATTCGGAGACAATTTCAGGGGCTCAGTCAGCTTTAACCTCTATTCAATCTAAGGTAACTGCATTGGAGGATCAGTCCGATTCATTTATTAAGAACTTTACATATGTTCAGATGAAATTGGAACATTTGGAGAATTCTTCATAGGCTGTTAATTTTAGATTAATTAACTTTCCTAAATACCACTGGTTTTGGCGTGGTATATGCTCTATGCATACCTTGTGGAAGCATTACACAGGTACACTAAAAAAAAATTTTTTAAAACTGCCTCTAATGTTTTGATTGATTTTTACGTTTTTTGGTGCGCTGAATCCAAATCTGGTAACCAATTTGCTCCATCACGTACAGATGTTTTGCTACATTGGGTTAGCAGTTTGAGGTGAACGTTTCAGATTGAGTGCGATCGAGATAAAAGTTTCTTGGATGAATTCTTTATACTAATTGTTTAGTAGTTATTCAAATAAGAATAAAGAAAATTGTAACAAGGCAGCACATAAGAATAGAGTAATGTCAACAAAACACACTGTGATGGTAGCAAAATTGTCTGCACTTAAAACAGCCACATACATGAGCACAAACATTGAGCATATAAGAGCGAGGTTAGACACAAAGCAAAGCAAAGAAATGTGCAAAAAATGTTGTACAGGTATGTATGTAAGAATAGAAAACGCAAACCGCACCATTGCAATACATGAAGACAAACACCCGATGGTGTGAAAATAAAATTCTAATAAATGAGATCCGACACTGTGGTAATAACTAGCAAATTTTTATTTCAAAGTTTAGTAAAAACACGATATTTGTCAACACAGTTTAGATTTTAAAGTCATTCTTGGGTCAATCAATCTCCTGGTGGGCCCGTTTCTTCTTCCCCCGAATGCTTCTCTTGGTGCGCTGCTTGGCGTATTTTTCATCTGGTGTTTCCCGCAGCAGCAACCAGCAGAAATCAGCTATCATAGTGGTGTTCCATCTTCCTTGGTACCTTCTCTCTGCGTCCTTGATGTCCTGGTGAAACCTTTCACATTGTTCTTCACTGTACGCCCCCAAGTTTTCGGGAAAGTAGTTCACATGGGAGTGCAAGAAATGGACTTTCAGGCTCATGTTACAGCCTTGTTCTTTGAAGGCATTGTGCATCCTGGCAACAATATCCTTATAGTTCTCATCCCGCCTGTTCCCCAAGAATTTGAGAACAACATCCTTGAAGGAATCCCAGGCTTCTTTTTCCTTCTCAGACATCGTTTCAGCGAATGCTCCATCTGAAATGAGTTTCCTTATATCAGGGCCAACAAACACTCCTTCCTTTAGCTTTGCTTCAGAAAGTCGGGGGAACTTTGAGCAAAGGTACCGAAAGCACTCACCATCTTTTGGAAGGGACTTGATGAATTGCTTAATGAGACCCAACTTAATGTGGAGAGGTGGTAATAGAATTTTATCACGAGGTACCAAGCTCTCATGAAGAACATTTTTCTCACCGGGTCTCAAATACTCCCGAATTGGCCAGTCTTTTTTCCTCCAGTGTAGGTCGCGGGCCCCGGCTATCCCACAAGCAAAGGAAGCAGGGATATTTGGTGAAACCGGATTGCTGCCCTAATAGCATGGATAGAATTTTAAAGTCTCCACAAATCATCCACTTATGCTCATCATAACGAATCTTCTGAAGAATCAGGGCCAAATTCTCGTATTTTTCTTGGAGAATAACAGAGTGAGCAATAGGAACTGAAGCGAATGTGTTGCCATTATGAAGAAGAACACCTTTTATGCTGTCTTTTGACGAATCAATGAACAGCCGCCATTCAGCAGGATCATACTTGAGTTTAAACTTTTCCATCACTCCGTATATATCGTTGCAAAATACCAAATCTTCCTCTTTGCTGAAATACTTCAAAAATTGTGTCTCGCGGTTGCGGTACCAATAAAAAGTTGTTCCTGGTGACAATAGATTTTTCTGTTTAAGCCGAGAACCTAGCAGTTGGGCAGCATCTTTTGGGAGTCCTAAATCCCAGACTAAATCATTCAATTCAGCTTGAGAGAAAAGTTCAGGTTTCGGATCTGGTTCAGTTTCAAACTCGGAAGTACTGGACTCATCGGGAAAAGCCATCTGATGAGTCATCATGATCAGAACCGTCCACACAAATATGATCCAAAGATTTTGGTGGTTCAGGCACAGGTACTTCGTTGCTATGAGGCATAGGCCTAATTGCTGAGGGAAGGTTGAGGTAACTTATTACGTTCTTATTTTTTAAGTTGTATCCCTTCACAATGCAAGAGCAAAAATAGCAGTCACTGCTGTGGTCTCTTTGTTCACGCCACATCATAGGTATTCCGAAACGAAATGCTTGTTTTTTACCTTTCATCCATAAGCGTAGATCTTCCTCACATGTCTTGCACACTTTGTGAGGAGCCCACGGTTTGTCTTGATCGCCTAACTTTAAACCGAAATAGGCGAAATATACTTTTTTAATAAATGCAGAAATGTTCCTCTGCCGCTTTTTCACAGTATATTCCCCACAAATAAAACAAAAACTGTCCGGAGAGTTGACGCAACCTCTGGCTCTGTGAGCCATCACAAATACACAGCACTGCAAACTACAACTGTAGTGAACCACTTCGGAATAAAGCTGGATTACGACTGAGCAAACAAAAGGTAATAATGAACTTGCAAGAAACTGAAATTTGACAGGAACGTTCATGTCGCAACCACCGTGTGAGCGAGCGAACGAGGCGAGGCAAACAGGAAAGAACATGCGCCAGCGCGAGTACTGGATTTAGCCCCCCGCCTCCCAATTGTCCTGTTAATGTATAAAATGAATACAAAACACTCTAAAATATCATGAGGGAGTGTTTCTAGTTAGTTAACCATTACAACCTCTATTTTGGGCCAAGAAAATAAACTGCAGTCGCCTAAAAAGAAATTATGTGAACATTCCTTATATGGGTAAGAAATCTAATTTTGCAAGAAAACGTGACGTGATGGAACATTTTGGCTATTTTTCCTGGATTCAGCACCCCAAAATCTATAGTAATCAGTTGCAAAACTGGAGGCAGTTTTTTGGTAGTGTACCTGTGTTATCGATCCCAGTTGAATCACATCTATCTATATGGTGAAAGCTTATTATCTCCTGTCGTGGAAGAAAGAAGTTGTTATTGCGGGGTCTGGGGGTACTGGCCCTCAACATCTGGACAATTTGAATGTATCAGAGCTCCTCAAATGTTCACAAGATGAGCCAGTAGTCCTGGCTACACTTTTAGTTACATTTGCTCTATTGTCAGATAGGGAATGGCTGTTAAGGTTATTCTTTAGGAAAATAAATGTTTTGTTCTGCAGTCTCCCAGTTCGATTATTCCCAGATTTATGTAAGGAGACAACGTAGACGCAAGGAATTTTTATTGTTGCATGTGAGGGTTCTACAGTTGAGAGGGCTCTCTCTTGAAATTTCCATGCAAGTGTATGGTAAAACTACATTGTTTCATATATTTTTTATGAGCCTCTCCCACCTGCAGATCTTCTTAGTTGCCCAGTATCTTAGAGTTACCAGGGACCCTGACCCCATAATTGTCGCCATAAGCTTGGTTTCTTTGTACATGTTGCGCCTTTTTGGATTTGTGATCCTCTTCTGTTTGTGGGTTAGGGTGGGCAAAGTGTGCTTTTTCTTGAGTCAAGATGCTATATTATTTTCTTTTTTTCTTGTTTGTATTTCATCACTATGCTCAATTTCTGAACAAGATGTATTCTTGGTTCTTTTGTTTGTAGAATTGCACAAATATAACATAAAATAAAAAGGATTAGTAAAACATCTTTTTTGGCTCTGCGTCACTTTCGCACTTTTTTGGACAAGTCTGCTCAAACCACAGTTCTCTTGCATACAGTACTGTCGCGCTTAGATTATTGTAATATCTCTTATTTAGGCCTTCCTTGATATCAACTTAAACAGCTGCAGACTATTCAAAAACAACAATTTGGGTTTTAAATAGAGCGCAAAAATATGATTGGACTACTCCATTCCTTATTAAACACTATTGGCTACATAAAAGCTCCTGTATTCAGTTTAAGTTGTTGACTATGGCACTTAAAACTACACGAGTTGGGAGACAGGGAGGAAGGGTAGGGAGACAGGTTAGAAGAGAGCTCCTAGGGTATTAAAGCAGCTCTGGGGTGGGCAGGGGTAGGCTAGGGGCAGGATGGGGGGGGATTTGAGTGGGGGGAGTGGAGAAGTTGGGGTGAGGCGGAATGGAGGGACACGAGACAGGTAGCGGTCCGATAGTTAGTCACGGTCATGGAAGTCAAGTCTTCCTTGATGGGAGAGGGGAAGAGGGATGGTGGTAGCGTGGACGGGGGGGGGGGGGAGGGAAAAAAGCAGGGATGAAGGGGGAGTATTGTTAGGTTGTGATTTGAAAATTGTCACGTTGAATGTGAAGGGGTTGAATTCACCCTGGAAGAGACAGAAATTGTATAAGGAATTAACAAGGCACAAAGCTGGGATTATGTTGCAGGAGACACATTTGCTAAAAAAGCATGAATCGGTAGTGCAACGTAAGGGATATAGAGACTGCATTTTTGCCTCAAACTTAAGGAAAAAGGAAGAAAGGTGGGGTGGCTGTTCTCATCAGTGGGGAGCATAAAACAGAAGTTCAGTCTGTGACAAGGGATAAGGGGGGGAGATACCTACTATTGAGGGTGAAAATAGGGGAGGAGTGGTTTTGTGTGGTAAATGTGTATGCACCCATAGGGTCCCAGAAAGATTTTTGGGAGGAGTTAAGAGAACAGGTTACTTTAATGGGGGAAGGAGCGATGATTTGTGGAGGGGACTTCAATATGCCCTGCGAAGTGGGGATAGACACGACGGGTAAGAGGGAAGGGCGAAGGGCAGATAGACAGAGATATCATAGGTTTGTGAATGAGAATGATTTGATAGATGCCTGCATTTGATGAATCCAGGTAGGCGACAGTTTTCCTTCTTCTCAGCAGGTCACGGCACATATTCAAGGCTAGATGTTATCTGGTTAGGGAAGGAGCTGGCGGGCAAGATAAAGGGAGGAGAAATTGAGCCCATAATGTGATCAGATCATGCACCAGTGTAGTACAGGTGAGGATGCAGGGGGAAAGTAAAGGGGGACAATACTGGAAACGAAATGAAGGCTTACTGGAGGATGCTAGGGTGGTGAGAGAGGTGGAAAACTTAATACCAGAGTATTTCAAAAAGAATGGGGAGGGAGAGGTAAAAGAGGGGGTAGTATGGGGTGCTTTCAAAGCAGTGGTGAGGGGGGTGCTGATAAAGTGGGGAGCGCGGATAAAAAGGGAAAGGGAGGAACAGGAATTGCAGCTAAGGCACCAACTAATGGTTCTGGAGGAAAAAGATGCTCAGGGAAGTAGTGGGCAATATCGGGGTGCAGTACTGAAGACGAGGGCTAAATTGAACGCGTTGGAGGCGGAACAGATAAGGCATCACCTGCAACTGCTGAGGCAGAACTTCTTCGAAGGGGGGAATAAAGCGGGGAAGTATTTGGCACGGTGGTTAAAAAAGAGAAAGGAATGGAATAGGATCATACAGATTAGAAGCAGGGGGGGGGGGGGGGGTGGTGCGGGATGATCACCAGATTAGAGAAGAGTTTGTAGCTATATGCTGCTCAAAGGGACCAGCGGAGGCTATCAATAACTATCTGGGAGGAGTGGGGTTGCCAAGGTTGGAAGAAGAGGAACAGCAAAATTTAGACAGGGAGATTGGAGCAGAGGAAGTGATACGGACGATCAAGGATATGAAGCTAGGAAAGGCCCCGGGCCTAGACGGGCTGACAGCGATGTTTTATAAGAAATTTGGGGGTCTGTTAGTACAACCTTTAACAAACATATTCAATAGGCCAAGGTTTGGGGAAAAGCTGGCGGACACGATGGGGATGGGCAGGCATTACCCTTATACACAAGGAAGGGAAAGATCCGCAGGAGTGCGCGTCCTATAGGCCAATATCGCTTTTAAATATTGATGCGAAGCTGTTGGCAAAGATATTAGTGACGAGGCTTAAGAAAGTACTGGGTTAGTTAGTCCATGATGATCAAGCAGGTTTTATACCGGGACGGCAGGTGGCGGATAATATCAGGAAAGTACTAAATGTGATTTGGAAAGCAAGGTGCTCAAAAGACCACGGGCTGTTGGTTTCGCTTGATGCTGAAAAAGCATTTGATCAAGTGTCATGGAAATTTTTATTTTCTGTGTTGGAGGCCATGGGGTTCGGGGCAGAGTTTGTGAATTGGATAAAAGCTTTGTATATGAGTCCTAAAGCATGTGTGAGAGTAAATGGGGGGTACTCACGCTTTTTTCCTCTGGGGAGGGGAACTCGGCAGGGCTGCCCGCTATCGCCACTGCTTTTCGCGCTCTCATTAGAACCCCTGACAGCGCGGATAAGGGAGAGTCAAGACATTAAGGGGGTAAGGGTGGGACAAAGAGAGTATCGCATGTTACCTTTTGCAGATGACATACTGTTAACGATCACGAGATCAGGGGAAACGTTGCCAGCAATAATGAGTGAGATACAGGCCTATGGGAATGTGGCGGGGGTCTGGATCAATTGGGGGAAATCAAAAATATTAAGTTTGGTAGGAGAGGAGGAACTACAAGTGTGGCTGCAGCAGCGCTTTCCTTTTAAGTGGGCAAAGCGGTCAATTAGGTACTTGGGGGTGCAGGTGGGGAGGGCACTGGAAGACTCATTTGAATTAAATTATAAAAAGCTCTTAGGGCGAATGGAGATACAGCTGAGGGGGTAGAGCAGGGGATACTATTCTTGGTTTGGGCGGATGGCGATTATTAAAATGATGTTGCTTTCCCAGTTCCTGTTCTACTTTTAAGTATTACCAATAGCGATACCGAGAAGGGTATTGAGGAAGGTACAAAAACAAGTGGAGGGTTTTATCTGGGGGGCGGCCAAGGGTGGCCAAGGCCAAGGGCCAGGGCCAGGCCCAAGGCCAAGGGTGGCGGTGAGGACATTGCAAGTTCAGGGAACGGAGGTAGGGATGGGTGTACCTAATTTTACATTGTACTACAAAGCAGCGCAGATGAGGGCGGTGTATTCATGGTTACGGGAACCATACAAACAATGGGTAATGATGGAAGCAGTGGACTTTGGCCCCGGAGAGTTGGAAAGGGTAGTCTGGGGGGGAAGGGAGAGAGGGGAGACAACCCCCTGGCGGGGCACACCTTAAATGTGTGGCAGCAGCATAGGCAGAGGATGGTGGGGGATAAGAAGTGGTCACATACAATGTCCTTTCAGGCATGTTGTGAAGAGGGAGTAAGCCCGAGTAGAGTTCTAAGAAGATGGGCGGAGCAGCTGGTCCCAATGCAGTTGAAATAAACCCAGGGCAGTTGAGGCAAGTAAGAAAAAACAGTTTACTTACAGTTTCTCTCAGAAATTGATACCTGATCCTCCTGCTGTCTAAGCTCTCTGGCAAAGACTCAGCGCTACTTAAAGAAAATTGGGAGCTCTACTGAAGCCAGGCCCAGGAGCTCTACAAGTTTATCTGGGGAATCAAGTTGCTGGGAAAACCAGGGTAACACCTCTTGTGAAATCTGGGTGCATCCAGGAGCCTCAAGATACAGAGAAATCTGATTTTAGGGAGGCCTTCGTCCAGCTAACAAGCCCTCATGGCCAGATGCTGGGGATTCTTCCTGTCAGCGAGCTCTACTGTGTCAGAAACAGGAGCTCAGCTGCAAACACCCTGGTGCACAGTGAAACTATACTGGCAGCAACAGGCAAGTGGAAATATCAATCCCCAAAGGGATTCTAAATAATTTTAAAGATTTTGAGGGAAAAACAACAAAAGCAACCAGATCTGCTGGAGACAGAGAAATACTGAGGGAGACCCCTAGGGGTAGGACCATAATCACCAGAGTCCAGCCTATCAGAGCTCTGGTAGAATTCTCTGTCTCCAAGATCTGCTGACAGGGGGACACAACCCGTTTGTCTGGACTGGTCTAGCAGTATGAACTGGAAGTTCTCTTTGGCACGATGCAAGTACTACACCGAGCCTTAGCAGTGAATTTGAGAGACTGAGATCATACTTCCCATGCCCTGGCTTAGAAGTGAGGTTCATGACTGTCATGGTATGTGGGGTACTAGCCACCCTGAGGTCTTATTGCCTTGTGGAATTGTTGGAAGTATTAGAATCTTTTGGAGATAGTATTTGAGTTTAGCTTTGGTTTGGGAGCGTGTGATTTTTTTATGTCATGTGCAAAACTAACCCATTTGGAGAAACTGCCACATTTTCCATCCCCAGCTACTGTCAAATACAACAGTACTCAGAAGTCAGCCTTTTTTGCAGCAGCACCAACTCTCTGGAATAGTTTACCTGTTTCTATTTGTTTCGAGTATAATTTTAAGCCTTTAAGAATGCCTTAAAGATGTTCTGTTTTGAATTAGATCTGATATTACATCAATGCAATGCAATGTGTGCCTTTGAGTCAGTCCTGACTCCTGGCGACCCAGAAGCTCCTGGGTTTTCTTGGCAGTGTCACCGGAATTAGATTGCCAGGCCTTTCTTCCGAGGCAATGGAGGGTTAAGTGACTTGCCCAAGGCCACAAGGAGTGCTAGTGGGAATCGAACCTGGGTTGCTTGGTTACCAAGCCAGTGTTCTAACCACTAGGCTACTCCTCCACTCATTACATCAACAGGGTCTGAAATATCCTAGCCCAGGATGATGGAGACCGATAGCAAACTGCCTCTTCATTTGCCCTTTTTTGTCTGTTATTTGTTTTTTCCCTTCCTCTCTCCCTGGGCCTGCCTTCCCTTGATTATGCACTCTTTCCCCTATAACCCTTACTATGTTATTACTTTCCTGTCAAATATTGTATATTTCTTTTTTTTTTCCATTTTAACTTTTTATTAACGCTTTCAAATATAAGCACAAACATCTTATTACACAACTAATTACATTTTCCACACCAGTTATACATTCCACTTACTTTATCCCCTTTGCTTATACAACCTTACATATCTAACTTACTGTCACCCCCTCCCTCCGTCCCTCCCACCTCTCCCCTCTACCCCTCAGCGTTTATTCATTCATCTACCTCTCATCCGTCCACTCTTATGTATCACCAATCCTTACCCACCTTCACCATTTAGCTTTTTACCTATGTTGCATGCCCTAGAGGTTCCCAACGTCAGTCCTCGGGGAACCCCAGGCCAGACAGGTTTCCAGAGCACCCACAATGAATATACATGAGATAGATCTGCATACAATGGAAGCAGTGCATGCAGATCCATCTCATGCATATTCACTGTGGGTACTCCGAAAACCTGACTGGCCTGGGGTTCCCCGAGGACTGGGTTGGGAAACGCCTACGCACTCTTAATTAGAATGCTGCTCCTGCCTTCCTCTCCTCACACCATCCATCCATGTTTCCAACCACTTCCATACACCCTTCCGCACTCTTCTCTCCTTTCTCTTGTCGCAACCCTATCAACCGTTGCATCAAGCTCATTTCAGCCACTCTTCTAGCAAACCCTGTACATTGTGGTGTACCCGATCCCATTCACTGCTGTGCTATCTCACATCTTGTAGCCACTATACAATGATGTAGCACCCCTCTATCCCTTTTTTAAATCTCCTCCCCAATTTGATGCAATAGCATACCTCTGGTTTCCGTTGCAATCAATATCCTGTCATTTCTGCAATCATATCCAATACCTTCACCCAGTACGCTTGAATCTGTCCACACCTCCACCACATGTGTAACCAATCCCCTCTCTCCTGGATTCCCCTCCAGCATTGATCAGTTTGACCCATTCCAGCTCGCCTTTGACGGGCTGGTGTCCAATACCATCTATATAGCACTTTATATGCGTTTTCTTTTACTTGTGTGGCTATTGATATTTGTGCTACTGTCTGTATTATCTTATCCCACACCTCGTCATTCCATTGCACCCCCAAATCTTCCTCCCATTTTATCATATACCCAAACTTGCTATCCCCTCTCTCCATTAATCCCTTGTAAATTTTGGACAAAGCCCCCTTATGACCTAGGTTCCCTGAACAGAGTGCCTCGAACCACCCCCTATGCCCCCATAAATCCTTCCATACCTTCTGCTGTCTCAGAAAATGACTAACATGTAGATAAGAATAATAATCGCCCTCCCTCAACCCATAAAAGTCATTTATGCCCTCAAACTCTCGAACTCCCTCTTTGCTCACTATTTGGGAGATGTGTGCGAGTCCAACCTTTGCCCATCTTCGCAAGATACTCACCCCTGGCCCCTCTCAAAACATGCCTCCAGTGTCATTCCCTGTATATATCCTTTGGCTTGTACTAATTGTTTTCTATTGCATTTCCAAACACTCAGAATGTGTGCAATTATGGGGTTCAGGGGCCTATTTCCTGAGACTACTTCCCCTCCACACTAGCTTTTCCAGTCCCACTCTCCTTACCGAGTCTTCTTCCATTTGGACCCACTGTTTCTGTTTACAGCTTTGCCACTCATATATCGTTTTCAGTTGTGCCGCCTCATAGTATTTTCTAAAATTGGGCACCTCTAGCCCTCCCTCTCCTTTGGCTCCCTGCATTACTGCCATGGCCACTCTAGGCCGTCTGTTCTGCCATATGAATCTATTAACGGTTCTTTGCAATTGCTTTAACTTTCTGTGCGATACGTTTATCGGCAGAGCCTGAAACAAGAACAGAAAACGTGGCAGTAGCATCATTTTAATTGCTGCTATATGTCCGAACCAGGATAAATAACCCTGCCCCCACTCATGCAACATGCTCTCAACCCGCCCAAATAATTTCATATAATTTAGCCTATAGAGGGATTCGACCCTATTACTTATTTGAATGCCAAGGTATCTAATATTATCCCGAGCCCATTTAAAGGGGTATTTCTTTTGTAGCATACCCTGCGCCTCCCTGTTTAAGGATAGGTTCAATATTTCCGATTTTGTCCAGTTTATAGTAAAGCCCGACAGCCTTCCAAATTCTTCTAATTGCCACATCAGTATTGGAATCGAGAATCTAGGCCTAGCAATGCCCAACACGATATCATCTGCAAACAAAGATATTCCATATTGGTCTTCCCTACTTTTATTTCCTTTATTATTTGTTGTAAATAATTACCCCGGTTACCCAAGTTATTGTTCCTGTTATATGTAAACAAAAAAACAGATAATTGTATTTTGTCTGATGTTTTCTTGTTCTGTGTAAACCGCGCTGATTATAAATAGTGCGGTATATAAAAGATGATAAATAAATAAATCTGCCCTTTCTCTCACCCGTTCCGCGAACGGCTCCACAGATAAAGCAAACAGTAGCGGCGATAGGGGGCACCCCTGTCTCATTCCCCTCCCTTGCTCAAAACATTTACAGTAAGCACCATTGACCCGAACACATGCTTTCGGATTTTGACATAATGCTTTTACCCATCCTATAAATTCTTCTCCCAAACCCACTCCCTCCGTTACCTGGAAGAGAAAAGGCCAAGACACCTGGTCAAAAACCTTTTCCGCGTCCAAGGCCAACAGCAATGCCTCTTCCTTACTTTGTTCATATTTAAAATCTTTCTTACACTGTCTGCTACCTGTCTACCTTGGATAAATCCAGCCTGATCCTGGTGAATCAGTTTCCCTATGATCTTATTTAAATGCGTAGCTAATATTTTAGCCAATAATTTGGCGTCTAAATTAATAAGAGATATGGGCCGGTATGATGCACATTCTTGTGGGCCTTTTCCCTCTTTATGTATTACAGTTATTCCCGCCCACCCCACAGTGTCCGCTAATACCCCTCCCTCTCGTGGCAGATTAAACAACCGCACTAGTGGTGAGGTCAATAGTACTCCAAAGCTTCTATAGAATCTCGCTGTGAGCCCATCTAACCCCGGCGCCTTATCCACTTTCAACTGTTGTATAGCTCTCTGTACCTCCTCTGCTGTAATGGCCTTATTTAACTCTTTGGTCCCCCCTCTTCTAATTTTGGCATCTTTAGGGAGTCCAGATAGCTCTGTACTCGCTCTATCGGAGGAGAAGCTCTTGCTTTATATAACCCCTGGTAAAATCCTCTAAATGCTTCCCTAATCTCCCCATCTTTATAGACTAATTCCCCTCCCTGGTTCCGGACCTTCATTATATGCACCCTCAGTTTCCTTTGCTTCAATTTCTGCGCCATATACCTCCCAGCTTTGTTGCAGTCCTCAAAAAATTCCTGTCTCAATAACTGCATATGGTACCTTATCTTTTCTGCCTGAATTTCGTTAATCTGCGCTCTTACCGCCAGCACCTGACCTCTATATAACCCTTGTTTTCCTTGCGCATCTAGTTCTTCCAGTTTCAATAATCTCTCTCTCAAATCCTTTTCTCTTCCCTCTCGTTCTTCTTACGCGCCCCCCATTTAATTAAAATTCCTCGAACTACTGCCTTGTATTTATTTAAACGGATTTCTATATACCGCCTTTTCCTACAATCAAGGCGGTCTACACGGCAAACAATCAACCAATTACTGTGTCTAGTGAGTGCATGCAGTGAGCATTGAGTGCGTGTGTGTGCATATGGTTGCTGATTCTTGGTGAGCTATTTACAGTGTGTGCTATTTACAATACTATGTACATCAGGACTTTAATTCAGTACCATAATTGTGTCGTGAGGGGAGGGTGGTTGATCTGGGGGATTGTCTGTTGCACAGTTTAAGTGATGTCACCATAGTGCTCTATGAAGAGGGTTGTTTTTAGCAGCTTCCTAAAGTCCTTAATGTCCGTTGTTGACTGTAGTTCATCGGGGAGGGCGTTCCAAATTGTTGGAGCCGCCTTTGATAAAGCTCGTTTTTCGGTGCCCTTGCGTACCTTGGTGAAGTCTCTTGGAGTATTGACACGGTTGGATGTGCCTTTTCTCCTCGGTCTTGTGCTGCTGTCGGGTTGTATTAGTGGGTGTAGGCTGAAAGCTGATGATTGTTGTCTGATTTTGAATATGTGTATGACTGTCTTGTATTTGATGCAGGATCCGATTGGTAGCCAGTGTAGCTCTTTTAGAGTGGGTGTGATGTGTTCTTGTCTTGTCGTACCATATATTATGCGTGCTGCTGTGTTTTGCGCCAATTGCAGCGGCCTGATTGTCTGTTTTGTTAGTCCAAGATAGATTGGGTTGCAGAAGTCTAGGATTGGGGTTATTAGTGCCTGGCAGACTGTGCGGAAGTGATCCTGAGAGAGGAGGGGCTTGAGGCATCGGACTAGTCTCATCCTGTGGTATGCATTTTTGGTGGTTCTGCTGATGTGGGACTGAAGGTTCAGTTCTTTGTCCAGTGTCACTCCGAGGTATTTCGCTTCTGGTTGTATGGGTATGGTTATGTTGTCTATCTTGATGTTGCGAGGAGGGATGAAGTCAGAGTTTCGTGTGATGATTAGTGCCTCGGTCTTGCTGTAGTTTATGGTCAGGTTGTTGTCTTGAAACCAGCTGTTCATGTGCCTGAGACATTCTGTTATCTTGGAGTAGTCTGGGTTGTCGAGGGTGATTGGTGTGTATATCATTATGTTGTCTGCATAGATTGTGTATTTTATCCTGTGTTCTTTTAGGAAGCTGCATATTGGCTGGATGTAGAAGTTAAATAATAGTGCTGATAGGGCGGATCCTTGAGGTACTCCTTGCATGACCTTTATGGGTTGGGATATGTTGGGACCGATCTTGACCTGTATCTGTCTGTCTGTTAAGTAGGAGTGGAACCACTTCAGAGTGGCTCCGTGTAGTCCGATGTTCTGTAGTCTTGTTAGTAGGGTTCCGTGATCCACTGTGTCAAATGCTGATGAAATGTCGATGAAGATCATGAGTATTCCATTCTTGCTGTTGTCTATGATGTGTAGTATGGCATTAAATAGGTATAACAGGAGTTTTTCGACTCCGTGGTTGGGTCGAAAGCCGTGTTGGTTGAGGTCCAGTTGTACATGGTTGTCGATGTGGTCTTGTAGCTGATGTTATACTGCTTTCTCAATGATCTTAGCCAGTAGAGGGATGCTTGAGATAGGCCTGTAGGCTGCTGGGTTGTTCTTGTCAAGTGGTAATTTATTCGGGATTGGTCTTATTGTGGCGAGTTTTAGCTGGTCTGGCATGATTCCTTGGGTTAGTGAACTGTTCACCATGTTGTGTATGTGTGGATGAAGTTTGACTTTGCTGCTTTAATCCATGTAACTGGGCATGGGTCTGTTGGAGCCGTGCTTGTATTGAGTGTGGTGATGATGTGTGAATCCTGAGTTTGGGATGGATGTTGTATCCATCCCAAACTCCTCCCCACGCTACCTCTTCATTATCATTCCACTGAAAATATTCCCATGTTCCTCTCTCAATCTCTTCTCGTACCCGCCCCTCTTCTAGTAGAGTTTCATTTAACCTCCAGAACTGTGCACCTTTCCCCTCCCCTTCTACTGTCATTCTGACCTGGTGACCATGTTATAGAGTCCATTTCTGTCCCCTTAATTCTACCCCCCACCTCCTTTGATATCCAAATAGCATCTGTTCTGGAATATGATCCATGTACTGGTGAAAAGTATGAGAATTGTTTTTTCCGTGGGTTTTGGAATCGTCATGCATCTATCAAACAATGTTGTGTTACAAAATTGCAATATCTACTCCGATCTGCCCTCTTACCCTCTCTTTTCCCTGTTGAATCTCTTGCTGGATTCCAAGTTAAATTAAAGTCTCCCCCACAAATAATAATAACCTCCCCTAATTTCCCCACCTCCTCATTCAGCTTTGTCCAAAATTCACCTTGTACCCCAGTGGGCGCATATACATTCATTATACATTTCATTCCCCATCTTTAAACGCAATAACACATATCTCCCCTTTTTGTCCCTCACCACTTTTTGCATTTCCGTCTTTAACTTTGTATCTATCAATATGGCAACCCCTCCTTTTTTCTTTTCCACTGTGTTGGATGCATGCACACGTTCCATAACCCTTCGGTTTAACCAGATGTTCTGTTGCCCTCGTCAAGTGTGTTTCCTGTAATAGTACTAACGCTGCCTTTTGGCGTGCTATTTCTTTATACAATTTCTGTCGTTTAAATGATGTTTAGTCCTTTAACATTTAGTGATACTATTTTCAACTCACCTTTAATCTTGGTTCCCCCTACCTCTCTGAACCCTAACCTCCCCCCCTCCTACCTCCCCCCTCCCTGCCTCCCTTCCCCTTCTCCCCCACCCTGCCTCCCTTCCCCTTCCCCCATCTCCTAGATGGAGACCCCCTCATAGGAGACTCATCTTCCCTAATTAGTGACGTACTATCGAGCCACCATCTGTCCTTACCCTTCTATTCCACCTCCCCCTCCCATCCCTATTCCCACCTCCAAATCTTGCTCTGCCCCTCTATTTCCTTCCCCCTCTTTCCGCTCTCTAACTCTCTATTCCCTCTAACCATCCCCTTATCTCTAACTCCCCTCACCCCTGCCCCCTCCCCCAAATGGCTATAAAAACACCTCATTAGTATACCCAGCACCCTCCTCTCCCCTTCTCTTCCTCCTCCTTCCTACCCCAGCTCTACCTCCTTCTCCCCCCTCCCTCCTCCCGTACCCTTCAAACAACTTTTCATTCAAGACACTTATCAATGTCCCACAATTCTATTTAACTGTGGATTCTTCTTGAGCCAAGCTACCTGGGGTCTTCCGGCTCAGCCGAAGTCCTTCGCTGCTGTTTTCTCTCCCTGGTTTCCCTTGCTGGCCTCCGACTATTGGCTGGTGCTCTGTGCCATCTCATACTCGCCCCCCGAGTCCCAACAGATGTGGGAGTCTGAGTTCTGTCTTGGCCCCCGTGTCCCACTGGAAGATTAGTCAGTCCCAAGTCTTGGATTGCTCCCCATGCTTCCATACTGGTCTTCGCCCTTATCGACATTCCATTCACAGTAATGAGTAGGCTGAAGGGGTACAGCCATTTATATCGCGCCCCCTCCCTCCTCAAGTAGGCTGTCACCTCCTTCATCTCTCTCTGACGCTGCAGTGTACCCAGGGATAGGTCTTGAAACAATTCCACCAGATGTCCTTCCCACTGAAAATATCCCTGTTTCCGTGAAGCCTTCAGGAGGTTTTCTTTAGTTTTGAATGATTTCAAACACACCACAATGTCTCTTGGTCAATTGTCTCTTATGGGCCCCAGCCCCCTATGGGCGCTCTCAAGTTGCAGAGACTCACTCCCCCCCACACACTCTCTTCCATGGCCGCCGCTTGTAACAATGCTCCAAACACTTTTGTAATAACTTCTTTGCAATTTTTATATTGGGGACCCTCTGGTATATCTCTCACTCTTATATTACTTCTCCTTGATATATCGTCCAGATCCTCTGCCTTCTCTTTCAATTCTTCTTGCTTTAGCTCATCCCGTCCTTTTTGTATCTCCTCCGTTGCTTCCCCCTGCTGTTCCAACTGGCTTTCTGCTTCTTCAACCCGGGTTCCTAGGTCCACTATATCCTGTCTCAGGGATTGCAGTGTCTCTTTTAATTCAGTTGTGGCTCCATTAATTTCCACTTTAAGTTCTTCTTTCAGCTCATTCAGCCACAGCTTAATCATGTCGGCTACCCCCGGACTCCTCTATCTCCTCCATTGGATCAGTATCCTGCTCTGCCGACTGTTTGCCTTCCTTCTCCCCTCCCCCTTTCCATCCTTTCGAAGGGGTGTAGGAGGATCTAAATTCCGCCAATTTTTTCTTCGTGGATAGTCCACCTTTGGATTTTTCCATCTTCACCTGTTCCACCCCCTTGGATACCCCAAGGCCTCTTCGTATATTCTGTCTGCTGGGGCCACAGCTTGTTCATCCCGGTGCGACCTCCTGCTTTACAGACTACGGGTGTTATTTCTTCCCTTTGTTATACTGCTGCAGGGCTCACAATTGTTTTATAAAAGAGGTGAGTTAGCCAGTACTTAGCTTCTCCAAGCTTACTCTGTTCTCTCCTGGTCTCTGTATTCTGCTTGGGTGTAGATGTGGTTGTGGACGTAGATGTGGCAGGTAGCAGATATCTGTTTTCATTTGTACTGTCCTATTAAGATGGGGCTAGGCATGAACTAATGAGGCGGTTGCTCCATCTCTGGCTGTCACCACCAAGGCTGCTCTAGAGAAGGCAATATCCTCCCCCACCTCCACCCCACGGTAAGAGATTTCAAGGACGCACAGAGAATCCCTAATTAAAAAGACAAAAAACGAAGATCACCTTGGACCTAAAGCTACCGCATTGTACCAAGAAGGAAACTGGATAGAATAGATGGTCCTCACAATCCTTAACTAGCGTATGTTATGTTGGCATATATTTATCACAGCGTGCATAATTATAAGCTTATCTGGTCGGAGGAGAGGATCTTGTGGGTGTATCAATAAGGACAGAATGCAATAGAGAAAAGGCACGCATATGTATGTTACCGGCGACCAGGTTCCCGCCAGCTACCTGCTCCAAAAACACGACATTATTCCTCTCGCCCCCACCACATCTCGCGAGACTTTGGGCGCCGGCTTCTCCGTTGCTGTGTCCCGGCGCTGAGTGACGGACTCTGGCTCGGGCTGGGCGGGTCGGCTGCGGGAGCGGCAGGCTTGGGGACGGAAGGAAGGAAAGAGGCAGCGCGGCGGTATCATGGCGGATAGAGACAGCGGCAGCGAGCAGGGCGGCGTTGGCCTTGGGTCAGGTGCCGGTTCCATGTTGCCGGCGACCGCGGGCTCTGGTTTGCAGCATGAGACCCAGGAGCTGGCCTCCAAGCGGGTGGACATCCAGAACAAGCGCTTCTATTTGGACGTGAAGCAGAATGCTAAGGGCCGCTTCCTCAAGATTGCCGAGGTAGGTGCCGGTGGCAACAAGAGTCGCCTGACGCTTTCCATGTCCGTAGCCGTGGAGTTCCGCGATTACCTGGGTGACTTCATAGAGCACTACGCGCAGCTGGGGCCCAGCAACCCGGACGCGGCGCAGGACGAGCCGCGGCGGGCGCTCAAGAGCGAATTCTTGGTACGTGAGAATCGCAAATACTACATGGATTTAAAGGAGAACCAGCGCGGTCGCTTCCTGCGCGTCCGCCAAACAGTGAACCGCGGGCCGGGGTTGGGCGCGGCGCAGGGCCAGACTATCGCATTACCCGCGCAGGGCCTCATTGAATTCCGTGATGCGCTCGCCAAACTTATCGATGACTACGGCGTGGAGGAGGAACCGGCAGAACTACCCGAGGGCACCTCGCTCACCGTGGATAACAAGCGCTTCTTCTTCGATGTGGGCTCCAACAAGTACGGTGTATTCCTGCGCGTGAGCGAGGTAAAGCCCACGTACCGCAATTCTATCACTGTGCCGCACAAAATGTGGGCCAAGTTCGGGCACACGTTCTGTAAGTACGCCGAGGACATGCGCAAGATCCAGGACAAGCAGCGCGAGAAGCGGCAGGCCGAGCAGCACCCGCCTCCGGGCCCGCCCGCTTCCAGCTCTGCTGGCGAACTCCTCTCGGCCCAGGGCGATGCTGAAGAAGAGGAGGAGGAGGAGGAGGAGGATTGATAACAATCGTGGCTTCGGCTTGGAACTGTTTGTGCAACTCTCGAGAGCACTGCCCACCACACCTCCACCGAGCGCCAGCGCCCTGGCCGTCACCCGTCGCTGGATGCCCTCCGCTCGCCCAACATAGAACAGTAAGCAGCTGCTAAACCAAGTAATAACGTGGTCTCTGAACTCTTTCCTACTTGATTTAAAAAAAAGAAAGAACTGTGTGTTTATTTCCCTAATTAACCAAGAACTTTTGTACAAGTTTAAGCTATTATTATTATTATTATTATTAAACTGTTTGCTATGGTCAGATTATTGCTGAATTATATAAAAAAGATGTCCTTTTCGTGTGTGAGCTAACATTTGACTTCAGCACAAAAAAAGAAGAGAGATTTTAGAACACCTAAACCATATTTTTAGTTTTTCTCCTCATTTTGTTACCAAATTTCAACCTTACCTGCAGGTTATTCTAGTATATTTTACACTTATACCTGTGATTAGAGATCGTGTGTTTGTGTGCCTGTGTGAGTGACGCGTTTGTGTATAGGGATAGCTATAGAACATACAATCTCTATACACATACCTATAAATATATATATATATATATATATATATATATATATATATTTAAGGGCTAGGCATGCTGTGTGTCTGAGCTTTGTCTAAATGTTATGCAGAAGTTTGTAGAGTAAAAGGTACTTAGGTTAATTCATGCAAGGTAAACAATAAGTGCTCTCTTTTATACAATATGCATTGCATTTGGACCTTAAAGTTATAAAATGGTCAGTGAAACTTCTGTGAACATGAAGAAAATTATTAAAAAAGGAATTTAAATGAAATTTGTTAAGTTGTGATTTTTATGGTTTAACCAAAGCAAAATAGGGAAAAAGTAATCGCCCATAGTATTTTTATGCACATTTTAGCTGTTATCATTGTTATGTATATGACATGTACTTGTATCATTCATAATATATTTTTTTATCTATGTAGAAAAAATTAAAATACTTATACAATGCAGCAGTTTCCAAAAGACCGGTGTTTTGGACAACAGGGTTTGTCTTGTTTTATGACTCCCTGGCTGGCATCGTCCCTTAAACTTGTGTGAAAATCTGAAACTCTGCTTTATACCAATTCTAAAGATTGTACTAAGAACCTGTAGCACAATGAAAAGAAGCCTCTTGAGCCATTTATGACATTTTATTGCTATGAAATAAAACGTGTTGGTGCTTTATAAGAAATTTCCATGTACAGTAGCTGTGATGCTGGTTATTTCTACTTGTGACGCAAAATGAACAACTATATCACAAGTGCTTCCTCCAACTGGCTGGATGCATGCTATGTAAACAAACAGCAGCATTCGTCTGTTGGTGTTTTTATGTCTACTCATTAAAGTGAACATTTGTAATAGAGTTATCACTGGTTTTCTTAGACGTGTATTTATATTACTAAGTAACTTATCAGTGCTGTATAGTAAAATATATTTTTATTCTTGAAATGGTGCACGAGTCATAACTAGTACGAAAAAAATCCTATATATTAAAATAGAGCAATCCTTGGTGGGGGGAAGTTAGAGAAGCTTTTCTGTCCTAACGTATTTGTGATGGAATCATTTTTGTCTGAATATTTTTATTTTACAGAATTCTAACCAAGAAGTGAAATTTGCTGTATGAGAATTATAGAGAGCTCCCACCTATAGGAAAAGGAAGTACAATGGGCCGCTTCTCATTGGTTGTGAAAGATCAGCCTAGTGAGGTGCCAGCAGTTGCCTGAAGCTAGGGATATGTGGTTTGTATTCAACAACCTGTGATCATATATGGTTAGACTACCACATTTTTTATTATATTCTGAATTTTCTATTGAATACATTTGCATTTACTATTCAAAATAAGAACAATTGTTCTCTTCATATATTGCTTGAATGCTTTAAATTTGCTTGCTGAGTTTTTTTTCCTTAGATTAAATATCTATAATTAACAATGAACATTTGACTAGCCTTTTATATGTCTGATCTTTTTAACCATTTAGGTTAGTTCTTGTTAAGCAATTCTGTGTTTGCTTTGACGTGCATAGATTGCAGTTTAAGTATTTGCCATGAGTACCATAGATAGTAGAGCTTGAATTAGACTTTTTTTATTACATTGACCTATTTATTATGTGGTGAATTAGGAAAACCCATTCATTATATTGATCAAAGTTTCTGGTGTTCATTTAAAGTCTTGTCTGTCTGAATTGGAACAAAATGTTGCATGATTATAGTGAGAACACGATGAGTGTATTAAATTGGTGAAAACTGATCCTTGAAGTCTTGGGAGCTGTAGGCTTTGTGGGTTCTATTCACAGAAAGGTTTCTCCCATTCTTTGAAAAGAGGGCCTGTAATTTGTCAAATGCAGCTACCACTAGCTTTGTGCTGTTGAAATTTGTGTATGATTTCTGTGAAACTAGTAATATTTGCTAGTTCAGACATAGGAAGGTAGGGCATTTTGTTAACTGCTGGCAGGTGAAAGCACAGATACATGATGGTCCAAATCTTCAGACTAACAGCTAAATGGAACTTTTATGTTAACAGTTAAAACACCAAATCCAGAGACATCCTCTTTTTTTTGTAAAAAAACAAGTACTGATTTTGTTAGTGTGTGTGTCATAAACAATTTAAGCTTTACAGATAACATTTCTTTAGCAAAATTGTAGGCAAAATGAATGAGTGGTATGCCTGATTAGGTGTACTAATTTCTTATCAGGACCAGGGAGAAAAACTTTCTGATTACATATAAAATTATGGTTGAGTTAGGATATCAAAGAGGTATGTGTTGTTTTTTTTTTTTTTTTGACAAGCCATATGACTTAAACTGGGACTGTTCCCATCTGATAAACTCTTCCTCCCTCCCCTCCTTAGATTTCCACAGGAAACAAAATTTAGTTGTTTAACTGCCATTGAATTGGTGTCGACTCATGGCGATCCTCTGGATAGTTGTCCTAAACTGTGTTTGGTCTTCAGACAGGCGGCACATTGTTAAGAGTGGCATCCATCTCGTTGCTGACCTTCATCTTCATGCTTGGCAAGGTTGAAGGTCAACGCAGATATCTTTTTCTAATGATCTCTCTCGTTGCATGATGTGTCCAAAGTATGAACGTCTAAGGAAAGTTTAGGTTTGATCTTCTCTAGTACTGACTGGTTTGTTCTTCGGGCAGTCCATGATATACACAGTATTTGTTGCCAGCACCATAATTCAAAGGCATCAATTTTTTTTGCTGTCTATCTTTTTCACTGTCCAATGTTTGCAACCATATAAGCTCAGATGACAAGACTTCGACTTTCATACTTTGGACGCATCATGCGAAGAGAGAGATCATTAGAGAAAGACATCATGCTTGGCAAGATAGGTCAACGCAAAAGAGGAAGGCCAGCAATGAGATGGATCAAGACAATAACAGCAGCTACGGGTACCAGTCTGTCAACAATGAGACGCCTGACTTAAGACCAAACACAATTTAGGATAGCTATCCAGAGGGTCGCCATGAGTCAACTCCGACTCGACGGCACTTAACAACAACATAAGTTATTGAAAATACCATGCCCTAGATAAGTCTTACTTGAATCAACAAATCAATAAAGAAAGGACTAGCAGTCAAGAAATCCGATGACATACTGCTCTTGGTAGAATGGCTATGAAGGACCTAGATGAGTTTCTCAAGAGCAGAGATGTCTCTCCATTCTTGACTGCTAGTTCTTTCTTTATTGATTTGTTCATTCAAGTAAGTTTAAAGTTGTCAACTATTTCAATTTCTTCTCCATCAAATGATGAACATTAATTTTGCCAGTTGTCAGGATCTTTGTTTTCTTAACGTTAAAGTGCAGGCCCATTTTAAGACTGTTGCTTGATCTTGAGAAACAAATGTTTCAGATAAGTCTTCACTTTCAGCCAGTAATGTGGTATCATCAGCCTAGTGAAGGTTGTTGAGTCTTTCACCAGTCTTCACACCTTTGTTTTTTTCATACAGTCCTGCTTCTCTGATGATTTGCTCTGCATATAAATGAAAAAGGTAGGGGGAAAGTATGCTGCCTTGCTGTACACCTTTGTTGATTTTAAACCATTCTGTTTCTCCTAGTTACGTTCAAACTGTTGCTTCTTGATCAGTGTAAAGGTTGTGCAAAAGAACAATCAGATGTTCTGGTATACCCATGCTTCTTAATGTGACCCAGAGTTTCTCATGGTTTACACGGTCAAAATCCTAGCTGTAGTCAGTAAAACACATATGGATATCCTTTTGGTATTCTTTTATTTTTCTTTTCAAGGATCCATCTCACATCCGTGATGTCTCTCATTCCTCTTCCTTTCCCGAATCCTGCTTGCATTTCAGGCAATTCTCATTCCAGATATGGTTGTAGTCTCTGCTGAATGATCTTGAGTAGAATCTTGCTGGCATGTGGTATCAGAGCGATTGTGGGATAATTTCCACAGTCAGTCGGGTCACCTTTCTTCAGTATTGGTATAAACACAGATCTTTTCCAGTCAGTTGGCCATGAATTTGTCTTTCAAATTCCGTGGCGGAGTCTTGTAAGTATGGTAATAGCTTCATCCGAATGCTGTAATACTTTATTGGGAATGCTGTCAATGCCCGGTGCTTTGTTCTTTGATAAGGCTTTCAATGCTGCTTCAACTTCTTTCATCACCAATGGTTCCTGATTATAAAGTACAGATTGAAACTGCTGTTGGTCCACTTGATCTTTATGGTATAATGACTCTTTTTATATTCTTTCCATCTTTTCTTGATCTTCTCAGCATCATTTAGCATGGATCCTTGAGCATCTTGTAACATTCCAATTCGAGGCTGGAATCCCATAACTCTTCTGGAACTCTGTCATTTATATCTAAAGCAGCAAATTGTTTTTTCAGGAAGTCTTTAAATTCCAGTGGTGTATTCTCAAGGTCATATTTTGCTACATTCATGAGTGGCTTGCTCTTTTTCAACTTTAGCTGTAGTTGGTGATCTGTACCACAGTCAGCTCCAAGTTTTGTCTTTGTTGATACTATCAAGCTTTTCCATTGTTGCCTTCCATAGATGTAGTCAATTTTGATTTCTGTACAATCCATTGGGTGAAGTCCACGTGTACAGTTGGCGCAGGTGTTGCTGGAAGAAGGTTTTTGAGATAAATAGATCATTGGTCTTGCGGAATTTTATCAGTCTTTCTCCAGCTTCATTTCTGTTGCCAAGTCCATATTTTCCAACCATATTGCCGTGTTCTTAGTTGCCAACTTTTGCGTTCCACTCACCCATGACTATCAGGATATCCTGTTTGCATTTTCTGTCAATTTCAGCTTGTATTGGTTCATAGAACTCTATTGTCTTCCTCTTCTGCAGCTTTTGTTGGGGCATATACCTGAATTATAGTTGTGTTGATGGGCTTTCCTCCTAGAGACAAATAGAAATTAAGTGTTCACTGACTGCATTGTATTTCATTACTGTTCTTACAAGGTTCTTCTTAATTATAAATGCCACTATTTCTTCTGTGTCTTTCATTTCCAGCATAATAGACCATGTGATCGTCATATGCAAAGTGTCCGAAGCCAGTCCATTTCGGTTCACTGACACCCAACAGATCGAGTCGTACACGTTCCATTTCATTCTTTACCACCTCCAGCTTCCCTTGTATGTTCCAGGCGTAGCTACATCAGTAAATCCAACCAAATTATAAATGCTGGCTTTACTCTGAGAAGTCTTCAGCTCATGCCCTGTAGCCATTTGAGTGCCTTCCAACCTGGGGGGGTCTCATCTTCCAGCACTATAGTGCAATTTGTTTTGTGACTATCCATTGGGTTTTCATGGCAAGATACAGAAGTAGATTTGCCAGGTCTTCCTTCCGCGCAGTTAATTTCAGTGTTGCATTTGTCACAGAAATATTACACTTCTTCTGCCCGGGGACAGGAAAATCACCTGCTAAGGAGAAAAAGACCTTAGAATCATATAGTGTCCCTCTACACAGCAGTGTTAATTGCCCTGTCACAGGGGAATGCCTCAAACAGACATTGGCATAAACAGAGATTGGGCATAAAAAACTATTCCCTCCCCACTCTCTTTTTTTTATTTTATAATAATGCCAAATTCTTAGTTTGATAATTAGATAAACTTCTGTATGGTAAAGTTGAGGCTCGGGGCTATCCTGAAAATGTTTTGAGTAGGGCCTCTTTAAAAGAGTGAATTTTAACCATGGTGAGTGGCTCTTTGAACATCTGAAAAAGGTTATTCAGCAGAGCTCAGTAAAATGTTCTGCAATATTCCTCTTTCATCTAAAATGGCTACTATAATAAAGGATCAATAACATGGCGAATAGCATACAATAGAGGACATAACCTTAGGGATTTTCTGTGTCGGCAATCCCTAAAAGCCATGAAAGAAGTGCTACTGCTAGGTGATTTCAGTATGCTGGATGTTGAAAGGAGCCATGAAGGGGAGACGAGCTATTGGCGCGTCCTTGCTCCATTGTCATCCAGAAGTAAGGAGATCCTAGATTTTCTACAGGGAGAACTATTCTGGCAACTCGTAACAGAACCCACTCGTGAAGGGGCCATACTGGACTTGGTGCTTACCAATGGGGAAAATGCTTACAACTATTTGATAAACTGAAGAGTAGCAAATCACCTGGACTGGAAGGTATACAATCCAAGGGTGATGAAAGAACTGAAATATGAGATTGCAGACCTACTATTAGTAATCCTGTGAACTATCATAAAAATGATCAGTAATACCTGAAGATTGGAGGATGGCCAATGTAACGCCAGTTTTTAAAAAGGGTTCCAGGGGTGACCAGTACCGGTTTCTACCATTTTTCCCATCATAAAGAACAAAATTACTGAACTTGTAGGTAGTCATGGCTTAATGAGAGACAGCCAACATGGCTTTAGACAAGGAAGATCTTTATTTATTTGGACAGTTTTCTATACCGCCCCTTCCAGAGATCAGGGGTGGTTTACATAGAACACAACAAGTTACATAGAAGTAAGTGTAACGATATGCATTGTAACAACTGAACTATATACATTGTATCTTGTTAAGTATTTATATTGAGACATAAAGCAAAATTGTAACAGTTTTTTAATGATTATCTGTTATGTTTTTTGAAGGTGTGAATAAACAGGTATACAAAGATGAGTTGGTGGATAAAGTGTATCTGGACTTTCAGAAAGCCTTTGATAAGGTCCCTCATCAGAGACTTTTGGCAAAACTAAAAAGTCATGGGATAGGAGGCAGTGTACTATTCCTTAACGTCCCTCCAATCTAGTCCCGAACCTTGGAGTTGTGCACCTCTCACAGCAGCTTGGAGACTGAGAAATGTCATCTCTTCTGATGATACCAGTATATCCTGCCCAGATCCGCCTCCTCTGATCAGTTATCTCAGTCTCCAAGCAGCTGGAGGATCTGTGAGCCAGAAGGTCCAGGCTCACTTGAGGGACAATTAAGCTTCCTAGAGTAGTTTAGCTAGGGTTCTTTTTTTAAAAAATTTTTTTTGGTTTTAATTTGGTGTATTTGAATCGGATATGGGAGCCGGTGCTGAGGTGTTTTTATCCTCCTCCCTCCTCCCCCCACCTCTTCATTTCTATGCTGCCTTTACTGCCTGCACTAGTCAGCTTGCTCGAAGCGGAGACTTCTGACTGCTGAGCCTGGTGGGGGGAAGAGCCGGTAGAGTCGGGTCTCTAGCGCATACAGAAGTGGTGCCTGTCAGCTCTCAGAGCCCGACATCGGAGACGCGGCCGCTGTGAGTAGTGCAGGAGAGCTCCTGAGCAGTTTTCTCCATGCTGTGGCCGGACGGGCGGCACCGGAGCTCAAAGCAGCGTAGGCTGGCCTTACGGAGCATGGGCTTCAGGTAAGGGGGCTTCCTTTCCTGTCCTTTCTGGCTGGCTCCAGGCGGGGGAGTTGACAGGAGGCAGCACCGGCCGTGTCAGGCAGGGAAAACCGCCGCTCTGTATTGGCAGCGGCTTTATTTCACCCGGGGCATTTTGTTTTTCAACGGGGGTCATTGAGCCATGGGAGCTTCGTTTTGCAGAGATAATTTCAGTAGCCGGCTGCTGGATCCGTCCTGGAGCGGCGTCTTTATTGAGGAGAAAAAAAAAAAAAGACCTCCAAATAATTAATTGTTTAGGTTATTGTGGGTTTTGGGTAGGTGATTAGAGGAGAATTCCAGGTGTGGTTTGTTTCTTCATGGATGCCGTCTAGGCCTCATTGCTCTGTGGATCAAAGAGAGGAACCCTGTCTGAAGCAGGCATCTGCAAAAGATGTGTGCACGAGGCCGCGGCTATGGAACACACTTTGGAGGACGGGGCGAAAGGACAAGAGGTCCGGGTAGCCTCGCAGGAGCAGCCTGTCCTGGAGCGGGCGGCGCGGGAGCCCATAGTCGGGCCGTTGTCAGCCCCGGTTCTCCCAGCCCAGCAAGAGCCTTTGCCAGGGGGCTTATCAGTGATTTTTTTTTCACCACAGTTTGTGACCCTGATACAGCAGGCCTTCGGGGGGCACCGGAAAGGCTTGGTACCGGACCCTGCAGAAGGGGACCGGGGGAGTAAGAGACCTGGTTCGCCCTTGAGTGCAGGGGGGTCCAAGTTCTCGGCAAAGAAGGCCAGGATGGATAAGGAGCTGGGGGACATGGAGGTGGACTCGGAAGGTCTTCACTCAGATGAGGGTGACCGTGAGTTGGACTTGGACGACGACCTAGAGGAAGGAGAGATCGCGGATAGGGAGGATCAGGCTAGGGGTGTCCAAGTGTTTAGGAGAGAAGAGCTCCCGGCCCTCATAGCAGAGGCATTGAAAGCGCTGAACATGCCGGCGCCGGGTCTGCCTGAGGATGCTACCCTGGAAGATCTTTTATTACAGGTCTTCCGGAAGACTCAGAGGGGGCGTTTCCGGTACACAGAGTGATTTGGGAGATGATACAGGAAGAATGGGATACCCCGGAGGCGTCTCTTAAGGGGTTCAGAGTGATGGGCCGGCTTTACCCATTAGTGGAGCAAGATCGGGAAGTGTTTAAGTCTCCCAGAGTGGATGCAGCGGTGTCGGCAGTGACAAAGAAGACCACGATTCCGGTGGAAGGCAGTGCGGCACTCAAGGACGTCCAAGATAGGAAGCGGCATTCCTTGTTGAGGCAGATTTTTTATGTTAATGCTCTCTCTGTGCGCGCAACAATCTGTGGTGCTTGGGTGGCAAGAGCCTGTCTCCGCTGGTCGCAGCGAGTGTTGGGCAACGGTGAGGGAGACGGTACGGGGGAAGCGGCCAGACTGGAATCTGGGATGGCTTACCTCGCCGATATCCATTATGATCTCATTTGGGCACTTTCTAAGAGCATGGCTTCTGCTGTGGCGGCTCGGCGTTATCTCTGGCTCCGCAATTGGGCGGCAGATGCTTCTTCCAAAGCTAGGCTTAGTAAACTGCCATTTCGGGGGAAGCTGCTCTTTGGAGAAGATCTAGATAAATTTGTGAAGGAACTCGGCGAGTCTAAAGGAGGTAGGCTTCCGGAAGATAAGCAGAAGCCTGGCCGATCAGTTATTCCTGCCAAAGGGCAGCAGAGGGACTTTCGTAAATATCCGGAGTCCTAGGTTTGGTCAGGCGCAGAGAGGATGTTTTTCCCTACAGGAACCAGGGGTTTCGTGGATTTTGGGGGGCAGGGAGGGGCTTTGGGGCCTCTACCTCGTCCTCCTCCAATCTGCGCAAATCACAATGAAGGTTGGAGGGCTCGGGCTTCGGTGCCTGTAGGGGATCGGCTACGGGATTTTTACGAGGCCTGGACCAAAATTACGTCTGACCAGTGGGTATTGGAGGTCGTTCGGGAGAGTTATGCCCTGGAATTGCGATGTCCAGTAAGAGACCTGTTTGTGCGCTCTCCGTGCAAGGTGCCAGTCAAGTGCGCCGCTGTCAGGGAGACGGTAGAAAAGCTACTCGAACTCCGGGCGGTGCTGCGAGTGCCCCCACTCCAATGCGGTTTAGGTCGGTACTCCATTTATTTTGTGGTCCCAAAGAAGGAAGGGACTTTTCGTCCAATTCTAGACCTCAAAGGGGTAAATCGCTGCCTTCGGGTGTCTCACTTTCGCATGGAGACTCTGCGGTCGGTCATTGTGGCGGTCAGGAAAGGGGAGTTTCTTACGTCCTTAGATCTGTCGGAAGCCTACTTGCATATTCCAATCCAGGAAGAGCATCAAAAGTTTCTCAGGTTTGCGGTGTCCCTAGGGCATTTTCAGTTCCGAGCTTTTACCTTTCGGTCTGGCTACAGCACCGTGAACGTTCACGAAGGTAATGGTAGTGGTAGCGGCGGCGCTGAGAAAGGAAGGGTGTTCTAGTGCATCCTTACTTGGTCGATTGGTTAATCCAGGCGAAGTCAAAATCCGAAAGCGAGGTGGCCACAGGCAAGGTGATGGCTTTCTTGCAGAATCTCGGCTGGGTAGTCAACATGACAAAGAGCAAATTGACTTCGATGCAGGAGCTGGAGTACTTGGGGGCTCAGTTCAATACAAGGAAAGAAAGAATCTTCCTACCGCAACTGAGAGCGGAAGTGTTACGCCGTCTGGTGCGGGAATTTCTGCGCAGGCCAGCCCCCACGGCGTGGCATTACTTGCAGTTGCTCGGAACCATGGCAGCCATGCTGGAGCTGGTACCGTGGGCAAGGGCTCACATGAGGCTGCTACAGAGGGCGTTGCTCAGACAGTGGTCTCACCAGTCCGATCCGCAATGGTGGTTACGCCCCAGCTGTCTGGAAAAGAGGATGCCGTTGGAAACTCCGGATTGGAAGCCCTTAACGACGGATGCCAGTCTCTCCGGCTGGGGAGCTCATTTCCAGGGACGGCTCGCACAGGGTCAGTGGTCCGAAGAGGAATGGACCTGGTCAATCAACCGGTTGGAATTGAGGGCAGTAATGCTAGCGCTAGCACAGTTTCAGCCATACCTACAGAAGGATGCGGTGCGTGTGTTCTCCGACAATGCGACCGCAGTGGCCTACATTAATTGACAAGGAGGGACCAGCAGTGTTCCGCTAGAAGCAGAGGCCAAGCAGTTGTTCGAGTGGGCCGAGGAAACTCTGCTGGCGTTGTCGGCCGCACATGTGGCGGGGGTGGACAATGTGCAGGCAGATTTTCTGATTCGGGTGAAGGTGGACCCGGGAGAATGGGTCCTTCATCCGGAGGTGTTCGAAATGTTGGTGTGCCGTTGGGGGGCGCCAGTAATGGATATCATGGCAACCCTTGCACTCGGCCAAAGCGAATCGGTTTTTCAGCAGGCGGAGAGAGAGGATGTCGGAAGGGCTGGATGCTCTCATACAAGTGTGGCCAGCAGAGCAACTGCTGTGCGTTTTTCCACCGTGGGTGTTAATCGGTCGAGTAGTACAACGTGAGTAGCACAGGGGACCCGTTGTTCTCATAGCGCCGGATTGGCCGCAGAGGCCGTGTTATGTGGATCTCATGCGGCTAGTAGTGGATGAACCTTGGAGGTTGCCTTGTCATCCGGATCTGTTGGCCCAGGGTCCGCTATTCATGCCTCAGGTGGATCGATTCTCGCTTATGGCTTGGCTCTTGAGAGGGCTAGGCTGAAGAAGAGGGGTTACTCTGCATCGGTAATCTCCACTTTGTTGAAGCGCTCTACATCTCTGGCTTATGTCCGCATCTGGCGGGTGTTTGAGGCTTGGTGTTTGGATAGGCAGGGCGAAGCGCTAAGGGCGTCACTGCCGCAAGTGTTGACATTCTTGCAAGATGGTTTGGAGAAAGGATTGACGGCGGCTACCTTACGAGTGCAGGTGGCGGCATTATCTTGTTATGGGGTAAGATCAGAGGACAGCAAATAGGGGGTCATCCAGACATTAAACAATTTTTGCGGGCAGTGTCGTTGCTGAGGCCGGTGCGCAGGTAGGTAGTACCCTGTTGGAGTCTCCCCTCAGTTTTGCAGGCGTTGGAGAAGGAGCCGTTTGAGCCCTTATCCAGGGCCTCCTTGAAGGACCTTACCCTTAAGTTAGTGTTTCTCGTAGCTATTTGTTCGGTTCGCAGAATCTCCGAGTTGCAGGCCTTATCCTGTAGGAAGCCTTTTCTCTTTTTCAGACTCTAAAGTGGTGGTAAGACCGGTGCCGTCCTTTTTGCCCAAGGTAGTCTCGGCGTTCCATGTTAATCAGGTTATTTCTTTACCGGTATTTACAGAAAGGCAGAGAGGTTCCCTTGTGGAGAGATTACATCTGCTGGATGTTCGTCGGGCATTGAAGAAATATCTCTGAAGTACGGAGAGTTTCCGCAAATCGGATAGGCTATTTGTCTTGTTTGGTGAACCTAGGAAAGGAGAGGCGGCATCGAAAGCCTCCATTGCCAGGTGGATTAAGGGGGCCATAGCGTCCGCGTGTATCTTAAACAGAAAGGCGGTACCAGAAGGGCTGAGAGCTCATTCCACTAGTGCTCAAGCGGCTTCTTGGGTGGAGTTTCAGTATGTCCCGGCGTTGGACATTTATAAGGCCACCACCTGGTCCTCATTAAACGCCTTTGTTTGGCATTATCGTCTGGATGTTCAGGTGCAGAGGGATACCTGTGTTGGATCAGCGGTGCTTCAGGCTGGGGTCTCGGATCCCTCCCGTTGATTTGCTGTACTGCTCTGGTACATACTCCAAGGTTCGGGACTAGACTGGAGGGATGTTAAGGAAGGGTAAATTTAGACTTACCTGTTAATTGTTGTTCCTTAAGGAACTCCAGTCTAGTCCCGTATTGCGCCCTGGTCGCCTGTCTGTATTATAGTGCCTGAAGAAAAAAGCGCTGATGACAGGTAAGAAGTCAGGGGTTAATACATGTGCTATTTTCTCCTTCATCTGTGGTCATGCAAAGGTTGAGAAGATACCTCAGTGCCAGCAATAGTTGCTGTAATTAAGTCCGGGAGGGGGCAAGGATGGGCGGTTGAATGGGTAAGTTAGAGTTCATAGTTACAATTCTGGTTCATAGTTGATACTTACTTGTTGCTCCGGTGAGTCTGCTTTGTCAATAGGTTACTGATCAGAGGAGGCGGATCTGGGCAGGATATACTGGTGTCATCAGAAAAGAGATGACGTTTCTCAGTCTCCTAGCTGCTGTGAGAGGTGCACAACTCCAAGGTTCGGGACTAGACTGGAGTTCCTTAAGGAACAACAATTAGCAGGTAAGTCTAATTTACCCTTGTGGATCAGGAACTGGTTAAAAGATAGAAAGCAGAGAGTAGGACTAAATGGCCAATTTTTCCAATGGAGAAAGGTGAATAGTGGAGTACCTTAGGGATCTGTGCTCGGTCCACTGCTTTTTGATATATTCATAAATGACCTGGAAAAGGGAATGAGTGAGGTTATCAAATTTGCAGATGACACAAAACTATTTAAAGTTGTTAAATCATGAGGATTGTGGAAATTGCAAGAGAATATTGATAAATTGGAAGACTGGGCATCCAAATGGCAAATGAAATTTAATGTGGACAAGTGCAAAGTTATGCACCTAGAAAAGAACAACCCAAACTATGGTTACACGATGCAAGGTTCACCATTAAGAACCATCACTCAGGAAAAAGATTTAGGCATCATCGTGGATAACATGTTAAAACCCTCTGCCCAGTGTGCAGCGGCGGCCAAGAGAGCAAATAGAATGCTAGGTATCATAAGGAAAGGAATGGAAAATAAAACAAAGGATATTATAATGCCCCTGTATCGTTCCATGGTACTGACCGCACCTTGAATATTGTGTACAATTCTAGTCGCCGTATCTTAAAAAGGATATAGTGTTAATAGAAAACATACAGAGAAGAGCCACCAAAATGGTAAAGGGGATGGAAGGATATACGCCTATGAAGAGTGGCTAAAAAGGTTAGGATTCTTCAACCTGGAAAAGAGACGGCTGAGTGGAGATATGATAGAGGTCTATAAATTAATGAATGGAGTGGAATGGGTAAATGTAGATCGATTTTTGTCATCAGAATATAGAAAGACTAGGAGACATGCAATGAAGCTACAGGGTAACCTATTTAAGACTAATAAATGAAAATATTTTTTCAATCAATGTGTAATCAAATTCTGGAATTTGTTACCGGAGGATGTAGTAAAAGCTGTTAGTGTAGCTGGGTTTAAAAAAAGGTGAGGAAAAGTCCATAAACCATTATTAAAAAGGACCCAGGATATCACTGCTTGACCCAATACTAGCATTGTGTCTTTTGGGGAGACTGCTAGGTACTTATGACCTAGATTGGCTACTGTTGGAAAGAGGATACTGGGCTTGATGGACCTTAGTCTGAGCCAGTATGGCATATCTTATGTTCTTCTGTCATAATGGGAGATCATCTCACATCCTATGATCACCAGATGGTGTGGTTCAGTTTTAGGACTAGGGCTGATAAAATCCATTCAAAAACAAGGGTCTTAGACTTTAGGAAAACTAACTTTGCCAAGAGTTGTAGTGGGATAGGAACAGCTGGGGATGTAGAAAGCAATGAGCAAAACTGAAAAGGGATAATTTAAGGTCAACAAACCTTTTTGTTAGGCAAATAAATGTAAAAGGAAAAGGAGGTTGCTATGGTTCTCAAAAAGTAGTAACTGAAAAGGTTAAGAAAATGAAGGTGGCCTTCACAAAATACAAAAGATCACAGTTAGAGGAAGACATGCATCTAGATTTGGAACGACTTAGAGAAGCTAAGAAAGTAGTCAGGAAAGCAGATACAAAAAAGAATAAGAAATAGCCGGTGCACTAAAATAGGGGGCTAGAACATTTTTTCAGATATGTTAATGAGAGAAGGAAGCGCAAAAGTGATTTTGTCAGACTCAAGGGTGAAGGGGAGGAATATGTAGAAGCTGATGAAGATAAAGCAGAATTGCTTAACAAATATTTTTGTTCTGTGTTCACAGATGAAGGGCCAGGAGCAGGACCTCAGAAAACACTCACAAATAGGAACCGAGGTGACGGGAATCTTGAACGATTTTCAGAAGACTGTGTTCATGAGTTGCTAGCTAAATTAAAAGTAGACAAATCGATGAGATCGAATGGGATACATCTGAGAATATTGAAGGGACGTGGGGACATTCTAGCAGCTCCACTGACACACTTTTTCAATGTTTCTTTTAGAGTCTGGCGGTATCTCAGAGAACCAGAAATGGCACATGTCCTTTTACATAAAAGCGAAGTAAGGATGAGGTTGAGAACTCTGTGCTGAGTAAATTATTAGAAACACTGCTAAAAGGGAAGCTCGTGAGGTTTCAGGAGTCCAATGGATTGCAGGATCCGAGGTAGCATAGGTTTACCAGAGGCAGGTCAAACAAATCTAATTTCTTTGGGTGACCAGGTAGTTGGACCGAGGCAGAGCCCTAGATGATAGTGTACTTGGATTTCAGTAAATCCTTTGATACCATTGTGCACAGGTGACTTAAAACAAATTGAGCACCCTAGAGATAGACCCTAAAGTGAATGACTGGTTTAGAAAATGGTTGAGTGGGAGGTGACAAAATGTACAGGCAAATGGTGCTTGTTCTGAGGAGAAGAGGGTTATCAGTGGTGTGCTGCAGGGATCTGTCCTTGGTCCGATTCTTTTTAACATCTTTTGTTAGTGATATATTGCAGAAGGGTGTCGTGTAAAGTTTGCCTGTTTGCGAAGGATACCAAAATTTGCAATAGAGGAGATACCCAGGAAGGAGTAGATAACATGAGGGAGGGTTCTAGCTAAGCTTGAAGAATGATCTAGAATTTGGCAGCTGAGATTTAATGTTAAAAAAAAAAAAAAAAAAGCAAGGTCATGTATTTGGTCTGTAAAACTCCAAGGGAGCAGTAGAGTGGAGGGGGTGAAGGACTTCTGTCCACAAAAGAAGAGCAGGACCTGGGCATGATTGTTTTTGATGCTCTTAAGGTGGCTAGACAGGTAGAAAAGGCGACCGTGAAAGCTAGAAGGGATGATTGGGTGCTTAGGGAGAGCAATGGCCAGCAGAAAAAAGGAGGTGAAAGTGCCTCTGTATAAGTCTCTGGTGCAACCTTATTTGGAGTAGTTTTTGCAATTCTGCAGACCACACCTTGAAAAGGACATAAACAGGATGGAGTTGCCGCAGAGGGTGGCTTCTAAAATGGTTTGTGGTCTTCGTTATAAAGCATATGCGGACAGACTTAAAGATATTAATATGTATACATTAGAGGAAAGGCGGGATAGGGGAGATATGATAAGAGATGTTTAAATACCTTCATGGCATAAATGCGCAGGAGGAGAGTCTCTTCCGATTGAAAGCAAGCTTTGCTACGAAGGGACATAGGAAGAGGGTGAAAGGAGATAGATTCAGGAGTAATGTACGGAAATATTTCTTTACAGAAAGAGTGATGGATGCATGGAATAGACTCCCAGTGAAGATGATAGAGACAAGGACAGTATCTGAATTAAAAAAAAACTTGGGACAAACACAGAAGTTCTCTAAAGAATAAGAAGGAACTATACGAGGTGTGACAAAAAAGAAATGAGACTGTCCCATAAATGTTTTATTACAAAATCTACAGAGAAATTACGCATTGTCCCCTTCAAAGTAATCCCCCCCAGAGTTAATGCACATCTGCATTTGTTTCTTCCACGTACGGAAGCACTCTATAAAGTTCTCCTCCTTGATGTCCCTCAGCTCCCTTGTCACGGTGGCCTTAATCTCTTCTACAGAGGCAAAATGAGTTCCTTTTGAGCACAGTCTTCAGCCTGGGAAAGAGCCAGAAGTCGCATGGTGCAAGATCTGGGGAATAAGGAGGGTGGTCAAGAGCTGTGATCTGTTTGTTGGCCAAGAACTGCCTTACACTGAGTGTGGTGTGTGCAGGCGTATTGTCATGGTGGAGCAGCCACAAATTGTCTCTCTACAGAGCCCGCCTGCTGCACCGAACCCGGTCATGGAGGTGATTGAGGACCTGCTGGTAGAAGTGCTGGTTGACTGACTGACCCTCAGGCACAAACTCATGACCACCTGGTCAAAGAATGTGATCAGCATGACCTTGATCCTTGATATGGACATGCATGCCGCCTTGAGTCTGGGTGACAGTTAAGTCTTCCACTGCAGGCTCTGTCTCTTGCTTTCAGGGTCGTACTGGAAGACCAAAGTCTCATCTCCTGTGATGACTCTGCCAACGAACCCTGGATCTTCTCCGATCTTCTCTAGCAAGTCTCAACAAACATTGACCCGGTGCTCCTTCTGGTCGTCTGATAAAAGCTTGGGCATCATCTTGGCACACACCTTCCGCATCCCCGGCTCCTACACCAAGATGGTCCGCACTGACTCCCTGTTCACGCTGAGCTCCTCAGTTATCATCTGAACCGTCAATCTGCGATCACACCGCACCAGCTGGTTCACTCTGTCAATGTTATCAGCCATCTTTGTCGTGGAAGGCCATCCTGACTTGGAGTCATCCTCCACCTCCTTGTGGCCAGTCTTGAAGCGTTAGTACCACTCGAAAAACTCACGGCCTTGACATTGCTTCTTCTCCATAAGCCTTTTATTTATTTTTATTTATTTATTTACATTTTCTTATATACCGTGCTATTCAACATCAGTGCGGTTCACATGAAACATAAAACTTGCACATTACATTGACTGATCAGTGCTTACAAGGAACAGATAATAAAACTGAGCTGTTAGTGTAGCTGGGTTTAAAAAAGGTTTGGACAAGTTCCTGGAGGAAGGATCCATAAACCATTATAAAAAAGGGACCCAGGATATCAATGCTTGACCCAATACAAGCATTGTGGAACCTGTGTCTCTTGGGGGATACTGCTAGGTACGTATGACCTAAGTTGGCCACTGTTGGAGACAGGATACTGGGTTTGATGGACCTTGGTCTGACCCAGTATGGCATATCTTATGTCTTATGTTAACTTGGATAACTTGGGATAACTATGTACATTGAGGCATCATGGGGAAATCTTATCTCGCTAGTCTTATTCGTGGTTGTCTTGTAGGAAGAATACGGCTGTAAGGCCAGTCTAGATCGTGGATTGGGCTATTGTATCGCTGACTAACAGGAAGTACATGAGGAAAAGGTAGTGCTTCAATGCCTTCCTAAACTGGGCTACGTCAGGGATTGCGCAGATGCTTGGTGGTAGGGTGTTCCAGCATCTGGGTGCGTAGAGATTGAAAGCTCTGTTTGCAGTAGCCTGGGTGCATTGCGTTATTGCTTTCGGTACTACCAGTGTGTTTACAGTTACCGATCTTCTGGACCTGTTTGGGGGAGTGATCTGGATAAGTTCTGCTAGGGATGCAGAGGAGAGCCCATTGATGGCTTTGAAAGTAAGTAGCAAGATTTTGAATGTTGTTCTGCCCTGTATTGGAAGCCAGTAGAGATGTTTCAGGATAGGTGTGATGTGGTCTCTCTTGGATGCTCCAAGTAGCACTCTAGCTGCAGTATTCATCGCGAGCTGTAGTGGGTTCAAGATGACCTGAGTCCATGTAGGATTGAATTGGCGTAATCAAAGTGTGGTATGATCAACGCTTGAAAGATTGTCTGGAAGTCATCAGGTTCCAGCAGGAAGCGTAGGTGCCTGAAGGTGTGGATCTTATGGTATACCACTCTCACTACGTTGCTTATGTGCACCTTCATGTCCAGGCGCTGGTCTAAGGTGACTCCAAGGTACCGGATCGTAGGTTTAGTCTGTAGTTCTGCTTCCTTGACCTTTAGGTAGGGCAGTGTGATGAAGTTCTGATTCCTCGTGATGAACAGTACCTCTGTTTTCTTGTGCTGAATTCTGAGATTCTGAGCTTGGAGCCAGATGGATATTGCATTGAAGCAGACAGTCAGTGGGGAAAGGTCCAGGTTCTCTGTCAAAGGGCATGTACAGTAGTACATCGTCTGCATATATGAAGCAGTTAACACCGTAAGACCTGATGAGGTTACAGATGGGGCTGCATGTATATGTTGAACAATAAAGCGGAGAGGGAGGATCTTTATCTATCTTTCTTTATCTTTATTTGGCAGATTTGATATACCGCCTCTTACAATAGTATAAGGCGGTTTACAATACAAACAATCTTGGCTGCAAGAAAGTCATGGAAAAGAACGCCATTTAGGGGACAGGAAAGTGGTCAGAAAAAGAGTAGTAAGGATAGTAAAAAGTAAGCTGTAGAAAACAGCGTGATAGACGAGACAGGACGAACATAAAGACTAGCAAAGACAAGCAACAAACAAACAGCAAAGACAAGTAATAAAACGGAGTGCAACTAACAGAACAGACGAACAAGCTACACAACAGGTGAAACAAACCATACGGGGGAGCGTTGGAACGGGGAAAAATAACAAGGAGGCTGACTCAGAGGGCTAAGGGGGCAAACCAGGTAGACACAAAATGTTATAGCCCCTCAATAAGTTGCGAGCGGGTAGGTGCGATCCTTGTGGAACACCTTGCTTTTGGTGGAATGGTTCTGATATTGAACTCCCCGATCGTACGCTCTGCCATCTATCCGAAAGGTATGATTTGCACCAATCTAGCGCTTTCCCACAGATACCCTTCTCCTTGAGACGCCCCAAGAGCAGATCGTGGCTTACTGAATCGAAAGCAGCTGCTATGTCTAAGAAAATGAGGACAAACCCTTGAAGGATGTTATCAATTCCAACAGTTATGTTATTGAGAAGGGTGGCGAGGAGCGTTTCAACACCGTGAGACTCTCTAAAACCGTGTTGGAAGGGGTCTAGTGGTGAAACTGTTTCGATGTGTTCTTGAATTTGCCTCTGAACGTCTTTTTCCATTATTTTGGCCAGGAGTGGTATGCTCGATATTGGTCTATACGATTCCACCTTCTGGGGGTTAAGCTTGCTGTTTTTTTAGCAGAGGTCTGATTGATGTGCGTTTGAGTGATTGGGAGAACACACCTGTTGCGAAGGATTGGTCCATGAGCCTGGCTATGAAAGGGCTAAGGTCGGAGCGTAGCTCTTTTATCCAGAACGCAGGGCAGGGGTCTGTCTGTGCAGTGGTATTGTTGATAGCAGCGATAGTGTCTTCAATGTGTTTCCTGGATGGTGTGGAGAAAATAGTCAGGGGTGTTGTATCTGTTGATGTGATTGCAATGGCGGGTGTTGGGGATATGTTGGTCTGGCATAGTTTTGATTGCAGGTAATCACTTAACCCTTAACTTAATTGCACTTAACCCTCCACAGCCCATGTTCCCTGTAAAATAGTTATCTCCAAGTTATAATGCCCTGTTCAATGTAATTTCAGTTTGTTCAATGTAAACTGCACTGATGCAGAATAGCGCGGTATATAATAGAATGTAAATAAATAAAAAAAATAAATAAAGGTAATCCGCAAATTCTTGAGGATGGATCTCACTTGGATGTTTGGGGGCTGGTTCCTTAGTTAAGTTCTTGACAAGACTGAACAGGTTTGTTCAGAGACCGTTTTAGGGTGTCTCTGTGGAATCGCTTCATATTCTCAGTTACTGCTTCGCGGTGCCATGCCAAGTGAGTTATATATAACATTTGGTCTTCTGTAGAGTGTGATCGACGCCATCGTCTTTCTAACTTCCTTAAGAGGGTAAGTGAGGCTCGCAGCTCTGTGGTGTACCAGGCTGCGGTGGTACGTTTCCCTGGAGTCTTGTTAGATGGTGGATGTAGAGCAATAGTACTTAGGCTTTTGTTCTAGTCGGAAACCATATCTTCAGGATTGAGTGCTGTCGAGGCGAGGAGTGGTCGGGCTTTATTTAGAATCATGTCCTTGTCGAAAGCTTGAAACCTTCGTGGTGGTGCCTTGGCGGTGCTGTTCAGCCTTCTAGCTTCCTTCTGCTTGTTTCTGGGCAGGGGAATTTGGAATACGATCAGCTTGTGATCAGACCAGGGGACTGCGGTAGTGGACATACTAGGGACGTTGCTTGAATTGAGAGATGTCTGTGAAGCGAATATCAAGTCCAATATGCCTCCTTTCGCATGGGTGGGTTCCTTTACCAGTTGGCTGTATCCTAATTCATTGAGAGCTTCGAGGAAAGCTGAAGCTTGAGCCTCTTGCAAGGAAGATAGGTTGAAATCGCCGAGGACCCAGCTGGGTGTGCAAGGGCTCTGGTTATTGGAGAGGCAAGATCTATTATTGATGAGAGGACATCTGGGTCAGCTGACGGGGCTCTGTATAGGAGGTTGATGGAGCAGTGCTTGTTAGCTATAGTGATTGACTCGAGGTGTGTTGTGCTGTTTGCGCTGATCATCTGGAAGTGGAGGTCTGACTTGGTGATGGCAAGTACTCCTCCTCCTCCCCCTTTGTTGTTTCTATGGCATGTGTGTATTGAGAAATTGGTTGGTAAGAGTTGGTTAAGTAGGACGTTATCATCATTGGAGAGCCATGTCTCTGTAATCAAGAGTATGTCAAGGTTGTGGAGAGATATCACGTTGGAGATCACTGGCCACTTCTTGCGTATTGAACGGGCGTTTTATGAGCGCATTTTAGGTTCTGGGGATGGGAGTTTTCTCCTTGCTTTGATTTCTTATTGTGTTGTAATGCGACATGTAAGAGGTGGGAGTGGAGAGTGCGTGAGGGTTCCTCAGATTTGGGGTAGGGAGCACTTGACCATCTCCTTCCGTGGTTCTGCAGAATTGGTATATGATTCTGGTTAGGAGATAAGGCTGTAGCAGTACTGAGCAATCCGGAGAGGAGATAGAGAGAAACTATGGCTATGCCTAAGGGGGGCATTTTGGTGTCTACCTTGCTGTGCATGGTCAGAATGTGCACTATCAAAGGCCAATGCGTGGGCGTGCGGTTGGATTATCTCGGGACAGATCACAGTATGCAATTGCTATGAGGCAAGCTTGTAGTGATTGATAAATAGGGGCTTAATTACAGCAGGCAATCTATGTTCCACCTAGCAAGTATCATAGGCATGAATCTACAGCAGGCAAGTTTGTAACAAGTGGATATATATGACTGCGGTTACAACAGACAAACTGTGTTCTACATAGCAAGTATCAAGGCTTGGAGCTAACAGCAGGCAGCTAATAGCACAGGTTTATAGTTATGCAGATACAACAGCTAACAGACAAACTGTACTCTGTATAGAAGGTATCCCAGGTAGGCTAGACGCATGAATAGGTTAGAGTCTTGTGTTACCTATTCCAAAGGGTTTTTATGCACCGTTGGGTATGCACCTTGATGTTTCGTTCTGCATCAGATGTGGTAGTTTAAGCATAGCGTCATTCAGTCCTGCCATTGGAGTTCACTCTAGGCTCTGGTGTAGTTTCGGCTTCTCGTTCATAGATTCGGTGTCCCGTTAGCGTTCCCTGCCTAAGGGCCATGCCCAAGGGCTCTCTGAGGCCCTCAGGCGCGGGCCCGCACGGCGCGGGACCCGCCTGTCGGCAGTGTCTTCTCGAGGCCTCCGATGCTCCTCCCACAGCCCCAATTGGGCTGGAGTCCCTGAGTGGAAGGGCTTGCCGGCCCGCTCAGTGGCTCAACCCCGATCGGGAGAGCCTGATGATGGCCGCTGGTGTCTTTTGGAGAAGTTGGAGTCACTCATTTGGGCCCTTCTCCAACTTAACCAGAAATTTCAAGTTGATTATTTGCTCCATATTTCTGCCACCTCCAGTTGCGTGACAAAGCAATGGAGCAGTCTGCTACAAAAAAACCTGAAAAAGAAAAACAGAGTGAGAGAGATGAAAAATATTATAGCAGAATAGTGGCGAGATGTTGCACAACACAATGACATACAGTAAGTGGTTAGCCAATTGGCATTGAATTATGGGCGTGGCTGCCACAGTCTTGTATCTTTTTTGTCCCACCTCGTATTATTTGATACGGAAGGGCAGACTGGATAGGCCATGTGGTCTTTTTCTGTCATCATGTTTCTATGTTTATACTGCGGTTAATCAGATGTCATTTTAAATGGGAAATGTCCATTTTGTGTCATTGCTGCAGAGTTTGCAACTAGTACAAAAGTGATGAAATTGTTATATGCTACTTGGTGTTTATCTGCCTATGTTGTACATTGTCCCTGTCCAAAATTGTATACTGGGATAGCCACTTTGGGTGTGACTGTTGTAGCACAAATGTTGAAAAGAAGCAGCTCCCCTGGTCCATCATTGTATTCAATCTGACCATGTTCTAGCAACTCCACTGACTGACCTTTTCAATGCCTCGTTGGAGTCGGGAGTGGTGCCAAAGGACTGGAGAGAGGCTCATGTGGTGCCTTTACACAAAAGCGGAAGTAAGGATGTGGTTGAAAACTACAGGCCGGTTAGTTTAACTTCGGTGGTGAGTAAATTATTGGAAACGCTGCTGAAAGAGAAAATAGTGAGGTTTCTGGAGTCCAGCGGATTACAGGATCCGAGGCAGCATGGATTCACCAGAGGCAGGTCTTGTCAGACAAATCTGATTGATTTCTTTGACTGGGTGACCAGGGAGTTGGACCGAGGGAGAGCTCTAGATGTGGTGTATTTAGATTTCAGTAAAGCCTTTGATACTGTTCCTCACAGGCGACTTATAAACAAACTGAGCACCCTAGGGATGGACCCTAAAGTTACTGCTTGGGTTAGAAATTGGTTGGGTGGGAGGCGACAAAGAGTACAAGTAAATGGAGCTCACTCTGAGGAGAAGGATGTTACCAGTGGTGTGCCCCAGGGATCTGTCCTTGGTCCGATTCTTTTTAACATCTTTGTTAGTGATATAGCGGAAGGGCTGTCGGGTAAGGTTTGCCTCTTTGCGGATGATACCAAAATCTGCAATAGAGTAGACACCCAGGAAGGTGTAGATAACATGAGGAGGGATCTAGCTAAGCTTGAAGAATGGTCTAGAATTTGGCAGCTGGGATTTAATGTTAAAAAATGTAAGGTCATGCATTTGGGCTGCAGCAATCCAAGGGAGCAATACAGTATAGGAGGTGAAGTACTTTGTCCACTAAAGAAGAGCGGGACCTAGGCGTGGTTGTGTCTGATGATCTTAAAGTAGCTAAACAGGTAGAAAAGGCGACGTCAAAAGCTAGAAGGATGCTTGGGTGCATACGGAGAGGAATGGCTAGCAGAAAAAAGGAGGTGATAATGCCTCTGTATAAGTCTTTGGTGCGACCTCATTTGGAGTATGGTGTGCAATTCTGGAGACCGCACCTTCAAAAGGATGTGAACAGGATGGAGTCTGTGCAGAGGGTTGCTACTAAAATGATTAATGGGCTTCATTCTAAAGCATATGAGGACAGACTTAAGGATCTTAATATGTACACCTTAGAGGAAAGGCGGGATAGAGGTGATATGATTGAGATGTTTAAATACCTCCGTGGCATAAATGTTCAGGGAGAGAGCCTCTTTCAATTGAAAGCAAGTTCTGCTACGAGGGGACATGGGATGAGGGTGAAGGGAGATAGATTCAGGAGTGATATGCGGAAATATTTCTTTACGGAAAGAGTAGTGGATCCGTGGAATAGTCTCCCAGTGGAGGTGGTAGAGATGAGGACAGTAACTGAATTCAAAAAAGCATGGGACCCAACACAGAGGATCTCTAAAGGTAAAAAGTGGACTGTTGTAGTTATGGAAGGACAGACTAGATGGGCCTTGTGGTCATTTTCTGTCGTCATGTTTCTATGTTTCTATGTACAGCTGTAAACTTGCTAGCAACACCAAAGGCATTGACAAAGTCCAACACGGCAACCACAAACAGGGCATTCAGTTTTTATGTCCCCATATGCTGGAATGCTCTACCCCCTGACATTAGGGCCATTACCAATCTATATCAGTTCAGGAAGGCTCTCAAAACACACCTTTTCCTCCAATACTTCCCAGACAGCAATTGGGTCATTTCTTGGGAGGGATATCTAGGTTCAATCTAGAAAGGCCCTTACATGCATTATCTGAGTTTTACCTATCCTTGCAGTGTAAATAGCTTATGTATATAGTTAACCCGGTTATCCAAGTTTGCACCCCTGTTCGATGTAAAACCTGACAGCTTGTCGCTATGGTCGTTATGTTATTATGTAAACCGCGCTGATACTAAATAGTGCGGTATATAAGAAACTGTAATAAATAAATAAAATAAATACTTACAGATTTGATATTCATGGTGATTTGATCATATCCCTGATAATATCCGCGGAGGGGATCACGGGAGGGCAAAGGGAGCAGAATTAGATATTTTGGTTTAAGAACAATGGAGCCCTATGAGCTTAATAATTTGAGTGTCGGATATTTCTTTAAGAGTAGATCTGTAGCACTGTGTCAGTCCTCCACCTTGTCTAATAGGTTCTTGATTTGTATAAGAAGGAGCTTAATGATGACATGCTATAGCTGAGGCTCAGCACCTTTACTCTAAAAATCTTACTTCGGAATGGAACACTTGTAGTCTCTGATAAAGCAGCTTGTTAAACAGAAGTCTTTGTAGGGTTGAATATTGATGTTATCCTTTCTCCCAGTGATGTGGAAGATCTTGTAATCAAGCTAAGTAAACAGTTTTTCTGTTTTGCTGGTGAGAAGCTATACCTCAGCTAGACTTTGTTTCTGCTTTGATTTCAGGAGCAGAGCCTTTGGGAGTCAGCTGTATATAGTTGGGCTTAGTGAGCACTGCTTATCTCCATTGTTGTAAAGAAATGTTTTGGATTGGAGATGACCAATATGCCCCCTGTGACAGGGCAATTAACACTATACAATTCTGAAGCTTTTCTCCTCGACTTTTTGATAGGCGGTTTTCCTGGCCATGGGAGGAAGGAGTGCTAATATATAGAGTGTGAAGGATTTTTTTGGTATTGTATGTGTTTTGAGTCCTTCTGTGCAGTTAAAGTTTTGGTACTTTTTGGATATGCCAGGTACTTATGACCTGGATTGGCCACTTGGAACGGGACACAGGACATGAATCTTTGATCTGACTTAGTATGGCAGTTCTTATGCTGTTAAGTACCCATCTTTGCTTTTGAGAAGCATTTTCCGGCATTTTCTATCTCTTGTTTCAGTTTGGTGATATTTAAGGTAGTGTTTTTGGTGTTGGTATGTGTATGTGGGATGGGTTTTTTTTTTTTTTTTTGCTAGATTGCTGACCTGAAACCTCTTCGAAGTATAGAAATGCTTCCTTTTCCGCATGGCAGCTGAAGTTGATGTTGGAGCTTGCTGCTGGCCGCAGCCATTTAACTTTTCATTTTAATTTTTTTAAGGAAATATACTAATTAAGACGTGGCAGCTTTTTTTGTTTTGTCATATTTCGTTAGGGGTGGCCCAAGAGTTTCTACCACCCCTGCTGTGCCGCCCCCCCCAAATCCATCTTCTCATCATGTGGTGAAAATTGTGGCCCGACTACGTTTTGAGCCCCAGTGTGCTTTGAAGACTGAGTCAGGCTGCTGCTGCTGCAAGATCAGAGAGATGGATTTGGGGGGCAGCGGCAGCCCAACTCTGTTTTGATAGCAGCAACTCTGTGCCACCGCTTTCAAAACAGGCCTTCCATGAGGGTCTCCTGCCCAAGGCAGCTTCCTAGTCTGCCTAGTGGACGAGCTGGCCCTGAGTTCATGGCAGTCACTCTTTATTTCATCTTTTCTTGAAGTAGCCTCCATCTTTGCCATCACCCGCTATATCTGTAAATTAGTGACTTCCCTGCGGGGGGGGGGGGGGGAGAGTAGATGGAAGAGAGGCCTCATTCCCTAAGGCCCCAGAAAAAAAAAAACGGCCTTAGGATAGGGGCCGCAGAGAGGACTATTCCACACCCAACCAAAAGGACTATTCCACCTGAACCCATTGCTCGAGGTCTGATGACTGTAGCCATGCCTGGTGGCATGCACCGATGCCAGCCGCAGCTACCCGGACTGCCGACTCGAAGCCATCATAGGCCGCTTGAGTCATGAACTTCGAGCACTCATGGACTCCAATGGACAGGCTCTTGAAGGCTGCAAAGGTCCCTCGGAAAGACCAGCTGAGAACCCGGCGATTTCCTTCACCAGATCTCGCAGGTACATGGCCATGTACAGCTGCTATGCCTGGATCCGACATGTCAGCATAGAACCCTGGAAGCACTTCCTGACAAGGGCGCCCAAGTTGTGGGCCTCCCTGCCAGGAGGCACCGAGGAGTGCGTCTTCTGGCTCTTCGGCCGGCGCATGGCCGATTCCACAACCTTGAAGTTGTGCGGCAGTTGTGCTTTTTGGAACCCAGGACTCTTGTGGGCCCAATACATTGAGTCAATCCGCCTACTCATCACCGGCGCCGACACCAGCGTCTCCCACATGCGAAGCATCAGTCGTTCCAGGATCGGAGGCACTGGTACAGTAAGAGCCTCCCGGGGGGGGGGGGGGGGGGGAGAGTCATACTGGAGGATCTCAAGCTCTTTGGCTCGAGGATCCTCCTCAGACTCAGCAGAGAACGCCAAAGCCTTTGACATGTCCCTTATGAAGTCCAAGATCCTAGTGTCCTCCGGGGTGGAAATTCTCCGAGGCTCGGACACTGGGGAATCGGACGGGACGTCCCTGTGCCGGCAGGTGTCCGGGAACTCTTCTTCCTCAGTCTCCCACCCCGATGCCTCCAAAGAGGAATCGAGTGGCTCTGGCCTCGAGGGCTTTAGCTTCGACTGCCCCGACGACAGTGGAACCGGTGGCAACAACCTCAGTCACTAACGGAAGGTCGAGAGGGAGCTTGGCCGAGGATCGACTCGAGTACACATGGTCTCAAGGATCGGCTCGGCCTCCGGGGTCGACTTGGATGTTGGTAGCCTGGTGGTGGGGGTGGAAGGACCGGTGAGACTGGCTATTAGCGCCCGCTGCTGCTCCATGAAGGCAGACATGTGCTCCAGGGCCACCATTCTGAGATGGAACTCAGAAGGCTCCGTAGCCACCAGGTCTGGTCCTGACACCGTCGGGCCTGATGCCGGTTCTCCCAGAGGAGAGTCCTCAACGAGGACAGTTTGTTACCTTCCTTGGTTGCTCCGTATCCCATCGAGGAAGCTTCGCTGGACGCTCCATCTCCAAGGATCTGGGCCAGCACTCGGGGCTCCACAACCGGTCCCGGGAGGGACCAGGCCGTTCAGAGCCATCCAACGACTCTGCCTTCAAGGATTTTTTTCTTCCTTTGATGTTCCCGCGAGGGAGACCTTCTCTCCGAAGAACCTCTATGATGCTCGGACTTGGAGTGTTCCCCCCGAGACGTAGAGGCCTCAGACGAGGTCCAGGCCCGCAAAGGTACGGACTCAGCAAAAATCCTATCATGCCGCTGCTGGCAGCTTCTCGGGGCCTTCGAGGACATTTTCCTATGCAGGCCACAGACCTTTGGGTCGTGGTCAGGCCCAAGGCACCGAAGACAGCAGTTATGTGTATCGGTGAGGGACATTAATTTTGTACACCAATCACATTTCTTAAACCCACTGGCAGTCATTGGGGGGAAAAAGGGCCCCTGCAAGGTCAAAGACCCAGGCTGCCAGTGAAAAAGAATGCGAACGCTAGTCACGAAGGAAAAAAAACGAAAAATCAAACCGGACTCGATACCGGTGTATCGAGCCAAAGGCGGGAAGGGGAACCGGTGTCGAACCGGAGGAAAAGAAGAAACCTTTAAGTATTTTAACCACTTTTTTCATGGTGACTATTGGACTACATCCGAAGGGCTCCACGGAAAAAAGGAGACTGAGCAAGATGGCACCCTTGGGTGGGAAGGGGACCGCACATGCGTGATTCAATTCCCAAAGGCTTTCTTAGAAAGCTAAGAATTTGTTCCACATGAGGGCTCCGTCAGCGCCGACGTCACCCCTATGTGAGGACTGACTTCCTGCTTGTTCCCGGAGAATTCTCTTGTGTCAGAGTCTGATTGTCTATCAAGCGTACATCTCCTTAAGGCCCATCAGACTCTAAGATTTCCAATTTGAACTCAGTTGATCAATGGAAACAAACATCCCACCAATACAGAATTTACTTTTTATTCTCCAAGGTTACAGAATGCACAGAGCAGTATTGTCAATATAACAACACATTTAATTTATCTTTTCGTATAGTGTGAGACACATCCAAAGCTGTACCAAGGGGCAAAATTTTGAGTTTCGGCACAAAGAACTAAGATATTAAGTGTTTGGAGCAGCAATACGTGATATACTGATTTTTCTGACCCTGGTCTAACGCTGAAAACTCTTGTTTTGCTCCTCAGATCTCTGTGTGGCTATACTCTAATGCCCTGTAATTAAACCCTAAGAAGACCACCGCAACCTGGATTACAGGTAGCACAGCTTCCTTTATTGCACTGGTCTTGAACGATCTTCCTGTAACACTGTGTCCCTCATTTAAATACTTAAGCGTTCATACAGGAGATGGGAAATATATCTGTTTCCACTCCACTAGCTTCATCGCCTCTCTTGGTTGGGTGTGGAATAGCCCTCTCTGCGGTCCCTCTCCTAAGGCGGGTGGTTTTTTCTGGGGCCTTAGGGAATGAGGCCTCTCTTCCATCTACTCCCCTTCTCCCCCCCCCCCCCAGCAGGGAAGTCACTAATTTAGAGATATAGCGGGTGATGGCAAAGATGGAGTCGACTCTGTCTAATTGCCTGGCCCAATTATGTCAATTTTCAGGAGAGACAGTTAATCGGTTGACCTCTTTGAAGGGAGATTTGAGAACTCGGAGAGAGTTGATTGACGTAGCTACTGGCAAGGTGGTGGCCTTGGAAGCGGCAAATAACGCGTTGATGAAAAGTAATTTGTTAGAAAACAAAGTTGAACAGGTTGAAAACTCTCTCTTAGGAAGCTGAAATTGCGTTTTGTTAATTTGTGTTTTGTAATTAGATTTCAGCTTTTGAAATGCTTAAAAGCATATCTTGTTAATATTTTACACCTGGGGGCCAACAAACTACCTGAATTAAAGTCTGTTTATTATGTCAAGTTTTCTATAAAAAATATTATGAATGATAGTTTGTATAGGCCTGCGGAAGGTGATTTAACTGCACTCCTAGAGGCGTCAGTGGAGGAGACTCTCAATAAGGGGTACCCTGATGGTAACCTTCCGTGTCTGTCTTGATAAGGAGAAGATATTCTCAACTTTACTTAAGGAGAGATTTGATGCCCTTTCATGTAAATATAATTGATGTTTTTCCTGATAAGACCCAGCAATTTCGTAGGGCTTTCTACAGTTAAAGCCTTGTGCTTTGTCTTTGGGAATGACCTTTTTTCTAAAATACCTGCGTCATTGCTTTATAAAGTTTTTGGATAAAGATTGAGTTTATTGACCCTTCTCAACTTTTGGTGCTTATAGCATCGCATGAAGGGGCTGCCAGTATTTTTGCCAATGCTACTGTGGATAATGTTGTGTAGTTGTGGTTTCTCTCTCTCGTTTACATCTTGCTGGGCGGTTATAGGGGTATTGAATTTTGGTGTCAGCATGTGGCCAGCTTATTGGTTTTTACCTGCCTTGACTATTTCTTCTTTTATTTTGTTTATAAATTTGCTTGGCTCCTCCCTCTTATTTTTCCTAATAGTGTTTAGAGTGTTGTTTTCTCTCCTTTATATGTAGTTGCTTCTGTATTGGAAGTGCTGTGTTATTTTATTTATGTTGTAACTTTGAAGCAAAATTCAATAAATATATACATTTAAGTTCTTGTTTTATTGTACTATTCAGGCCTTTGTTTCTTGTAAACCATGCTTGATCCTTTGGAAAGCGTGGTATAAAAATGTTAAATAAAATAAATTAAAAATTAAAAAAGAAAGATTCAAAACTATCATCCTAACCCACAAAGCATTTCACTCGGACCCCCCCATCCACCTCTGCACGCTACTCCAGACTTCCCAACCCCACAGATCCAGATGCACATCCATGATGAACACCCTCACAATTCCCCATATCGGAACTAAATCCAACCAGCAAGCACGCAAAAGAGCTTTTCAACTGTACCTCCATCCAGCTCAGAAATAAAACAGACCTCAAGACATTCGGGAAACATCTGAAAACGCACTTATTCTCTGAATATTTCAACCCTAACACCTAACCCGCCCCCCCTCCCACCCCATGGGAGCAAAACTGAACTGACTAATTTCTCACCATTGTATATACTTCCTAATTGTATACTGTGTAGTTGTGATCTCCTGTTATTATTTCATGGTTGTATATAGTTATAATGATGCTGTTTGTTGTATTACCACATACTGTGCCTTGTGAAAGTGTTCATCTCCTGTCCTGTTTTGTCACATTACAGCCTGGAATTTAAAAGGAGATTTGGGGGATAGCACCATGTGATTTACACAACATGCCTACCACTTTGAAGGTGCAAAATATTATTAAAAAGAGACCCAGGATATCAGTGCTTCACCCAATACAAGCATTGTGGAACCTGTGTCTTTTGGGGGAAACTGCTAGGTACGTATGACCTAGATTGGCCACCGTTGGAAACAGGATACTGGGCTTGATGGACCTTGGTCTGACCCAGTATGGCATATCTTATGTTCTTACTTATTGTTTGTGTCACGATAAAAGATAAGACAAAAAAAAACAGAAAGCATGAGTGTGCCTAGTATTTTCCCCCCCCCCCCACCCCCAAAAGTCAATACTTTGTGGAGCCACCTGTTGCTACAATTACAGATGCAAGTCTCTTGGGGAATGTCTCTATTAGCACATCTGGCCACTGGGATTTTCACCCATTCCTCAACGCAAAACTGCTCCAACTCCTTCAAGTTAGAAGGGTTGTGTTGGTGTACAGCAATCTTCAAGTCATGCCACAGATTCTCAATTGGATTGAGGTCTGGGCTTTGACTAGGCCATTCCAAGATATTTAAATGTTGTCCTTTAAACCACTCCAGTGTCTGCTTTAGCAGTATATTTAGGGTCATTGTCCTGCTGGAAGGTAAACCTTCCTCCCAGTCTCAAATCTCTGGCGGACAAAACAAGTTTTCCTCAAGAATTGCCCTGTATTTAGTGCTGTCTATTGTTCCTTCAGTCCTGACCAGTTTTCCTGTCCCTGCTGATGAAAAACATCCCCACAGCATGATGCTGCCACAACCATGTTTTGCTGTGGGAATGGTGTTCTTGGGGTGATTTTTTTTATTTATTATAATTTATTTAACAGGTTTTTTTGTACCACTTTATGTAATGTACATTAAACAAGGACATTGATAACTTGGATTCTTCTGAGGCAATGGAGAGTTAAGTGACTTGCCCAAGGCCACAAGGGAATTGAACCCTGGTCTCTTGGCTTCCCAAGCCAGTGCTCTAACCATTAGACTATTCCTCCACTCCTGAGAAGTGAGTGAGAAATGTTGGGTTTGTGCTACACATGGCGTTTCCCACGATGGCCAAAAAGTTCAATTTTTGTCTCATCTGAACAGAGAACCACCTTCCCTGTGTTTGGGGGGGTGTCCGCATCTGCCACATGCTGTTGTGCAAACTCCAAACGTGTTTTCTTATTTCTTTAAGCAATGGCTTTTTTTCTGGCTACTCATCCATAAAGCCACGCTCTGTGGAGTGTATGACTTAAAGTGGGTCCTTTGGATCTTTGCAGCTCCTTCAGTGTTGTTCTTGGTGCCTTTGTAGCACCCCTGGTCTGTGAGTTTTGGTGGGTGGTCTTGTCAGGTTTGTAGTAGTGCCATATTCTTTCCATTTTGTTATAATGGTGCTCCGTGGGATATTCAGAATTTGGGATAGTTTTTTATAACCCAACCCTGATCTCTACTTCTCCACAACTTTGTCTCTGACCAGTTTGGAGTGTTCCTTGGTCTTCATGTTGCTTGCTTAGTGGTGGTGCAGAGTCGGGGGCCTTTCAGAACAGGTATAATTATACAGGCATCATGTGACACTGCACACATGTGGACCCTAATTAACTAATTATGTGACTTCTGAGGTTAATTGGTTGAACCAGATATTATTTAGGGTTTTCATAGCAAAAGAAAGGAATACATATACTCTCACAACTTTTCAGTTTTTACTTGTTTTTTTTTATATATACAAGGTATTTTATTATCATTCCACTTCACCGATTTGGTCTAGATTGTTAAGTCTATTACCTAACATCCAAATGAACCTCCATTTTCATCCCAGGTTGTAATGCGACAAAACAGGATAAAAACTGAGGGGATGAATACTCTCACAAGGCACTGTACATTCTATGTAAACCGCCTTGACTCGGCGAAAGGTGATATATAAATATAGCTAATAAATACTTCTATTGACACTTATTATTATTTATATAATTTGCATTATTTGTATAACGCATACGCAGTGCTGCACTTGTAAGACATTTAGAGCACTGTATATGCTTTTGAAAGATTATAAATAGTTTATATTTCCCTCTTAAGGGGATAGAAGCATGACTGCAGAAAAAGACCACATGGCCTGTCTAGTCTGCCCTTTTTTATCAACTACAGTAGTTCCCTTTTTCCTTTAGAGATCCTCCGTGTTTGTCTCATGATTTTTTGAATTCAGATACTGTCCTCGTCTCTGCATCACCTCCACTAGGAGACTATTCCACGTATCTACCACTCTTGGTAAAGAAATATTTCTGCATATTACTCCTGAGTCTATCCCTTTCGCCCTCATCCTATGTCCCGTCGTAGCAGAACTTGCTTTCAATTGAAAGAGACTCTCCTCTTGTGCATTTATGCCATGGAGGTATTTAAACGTCTCTGTCATATCCCCTCTATCCCGCTTTTCCTCTGATGTATACATATTAACCCTTTCCAGGCCGAGCCCAAAACTCTTGGGATCCAAAATTTTGACTAAATATTCCTATCAAATGGTATATAATACATGACCATAGCAGAAGGAAAATCACTATTAGAACATATTGAATAAGACGGGTACAATTTTCCTGAAATATGCAAAAATTAACCCGGCTGCCGAATGTGGATTAAAAATTTAAAGTAGGCCTTGAAAGGGTTAAGATTTTTAAGTCTGTCCTCATCCTGTTGTGGTCAACATTAGTAGCACCCTTGCATTTTAGGTATGTAGGAAGGTAGCCGGTCCCATCACAACATACCTAAAATGCAAGGGTGCCACTAATGTATGAGGACAGACTTAAGCAGGATGGGAACAGCTGGGGGATGTAGAAAAACATTGGGCAAAACTGAAAGGAGATATTTTAAGGGCAACCAACCTTTTTGTTAAAATGGTAAATAAAGGTAAAAGGAAAAGTAGACCGCTATAGCTTTCGAAAGAGGTAGCTGAAAAAAATGAAGAAAAAGAGGGAGGCCTTCATGAAATACAAGAGATCACAGAGAGAGAAAGACAGGCATCTATATTTGGAAAAACTTTAGAGAACCTAACAAAGTAGTCAGGAAAGCAAAGATTCAAAAAGAGGAGGAAATAGCCAGTGCAATAAAATGGGGGGATAAGACATTTTTCAGATATGTTAGTGAGGAGAGGAAGGGCAAAAGTGGTATTGTCAGACTCAAGGGTGAAGGGGAGGAATATGTAGAAGCTGATGAGGATAAAGCGGAATTGCTTAAGAAATATTTCTGTTCTGTGTTCACAGATGAAGAACCAGGAGCAGGACCTCAGAAAACACCCATAAACAGGAACAGAAGCGAGGCACTTCTTGAACAATTTTCGGAAGACTGTGTTCGTGAGAAACTAGCTCATCTTAAAGTAGACAAAGCGATGGGACCGGATGGGATACACCTTAGAATACTGAGGAACTTGGGGACGTTATAGCAGCTCCACTGACTGACCTTTTCAATGCCTCGTTGGAGTCGGAAGTGGTGCCAAAGGACTGGAGAGAGGCTCATGTGGTGCCTTTACACAAAAGTGGAAGTAAGGATGTGGTTAAACTATAGGCTGGTTAGTTTAACTTCGGTGGTGAGTAAATTATTGGAAACGCTGCTGAAAGAGAAAATAGTGAGGATTCTGGAGTCCAGCGGATTACAGGATCCGAGGCAGCATGGATTCACCAGAGACAGGTCTTGTCAGACAAATCTTATTGATTTCTTTGACTGGGTGACCAGGGAGTTGGACCGAGGGAGAGCCCTAGATGTGGTGTATTTAGATTTCAGTAAAGTCTTTGACACTGTTCCTCACAGGCGACTTCTAAACAAACTGAACACCCTAGGGATGGACCCTAAAGTTACTGCTTGGGTTAGAAATTGGTTGGGTGGGAGGCGACAAAGAGTACAGGTAAATGGGGCTTACTCTGAGGAGAAGGATGTTACCAGTGGTGTGCCCCAGGGATCTGTCCTTGATCCGATTCTTTTTAACATCTTTGTTAGTGATATAGCGGAAGGGCTGTTGAGTAAGGTTTGCGTTTTTGCGGACGATTCCAAAATCTGCAATAGAGTAGACACCCAGGAAGGTGTAGATAACATGAGGAGGGATCTAGCTAAGCTTGAAGAATGGTCTAGAATCTGGCAGCTGGGATTTAATATTAAAAATGTAAGGTCATGCATTTGGGCTGCAGCATTTTTTAGCATTAAATCTCAGCTGCCAAATTCTCGACCATTCTTCAAGCTTAGCTAGATCCTTCATCATATTATCTGCTGCTTCCTGGGTGTCTGCTCTATTGCAGATTTTGGAATCGTCCGCAAAAAGGCAAACTTTACCCGACAGTCCTTCTGCACTATCACTAACAAAGATGTTTAAAAGAATCGAACCAAGGACAGATCTCTGTGGCACACCATTGGTAACCACCTCAGTGAGCTGCATATCTCCAGGAACAAGCAGGAATGAGTCTTCACATATGGGTACGTCGGTACCGACGGAGCCTGCACGGGAATGCTCCCCAGCATCCAATCAGAAGCTTTTGGGAGCATCCCTCGCGCCTGCGCGCTGACTTCCCGCCTTTCCCACTGCCTCTCCTCAGTTTTTGTTTTTCTGCGGAGCCGACAGGACATCGTCCTGTCACCGCAGAAACTTTTTTCTTTAAAATTCTTATTTCCTTGTTTTCTTGTGGTCGCGGCTGTCTTTCCCGCCGATACCGGTACCGCCGGTGCTTTATTTTTTTCTTTTCTAAACTTAGAGAAATTTTTTCTCCTCAGTTTTGTTTTAACTTTTGGGCCTACCAGGCCTCTCCAACATAGAGCCTTCTTCCCCTAAGAAGTGCCTTCACTGTGGAAACATGGTTTTCTTTTTAGACTCCAATGCTTGGTGTCTAACCTGTTTGGGTCCTGACCCTGTTTTCCCTGATCCATCAGGCTGTATTATTGGGAGAAGACCTTCCCTTTTTCGAGTTTCCCTCGATGCCGTTTTTCTTCCTGAGGTGAGGACACCGGTTTATTCTTCTCTCCAGGATCAGGTAACCCACAAACAGTCTGTTAGGACTAGCCAATTCTTGAAGGGTAAGTCTCATGCCCAGCATGATGACGGCTCCGGCCTTGCCCTCAAAACCTCATTGGCAATAAAACCCCGGCGGGAGTCTTCGGGCTCCAAAGCATTTACGGGGTTTCAGGTTGTTCCTGGGGCTCACCCCTCACAGAACATACCTGAGCCATGCTTGGGGGTGGTATCCGCTTCGAGCGGTACCAATAACCCGGCATCGACACCGGTGTCGAGTGTTCCACTCTTCACCAGAGATCGTCATCTGGTGTCCTCGGTACCTTCGGGGCTGATCGATACGACCCAGATTGACTTTCCTGTATCCCAGCCATGCTCGGGGTTGGTGCCGGCTTCGAGCGGTACCGATACCCCGGCATCGGTGTCGAGTGTTCCACTCTTCACCTGGGATCGTCATCTGGTATCCTCGGTACCTTCGGGGCTGATCGATACGAACCAGATTGACTTTCCTGTATCTTCGCCATGCTCAGGGTTGGTATCGGCTTCGAGCGGTACCGATACCCCAACATTGGCGCCAGTGTCGAGTGTTCCACTCTTCACCAGGCATCGTCTTCGGACGTCCTCGGTACCTTCGGAACCGATTGATACGTCTCCGATTGACTTTCCTGTATCGGCATCGCTGATACTACCACCACCACCGTCGGTACCTTCTAGACATGCATCGATAGACTCGCTCCCTTCGATGCCGAGTCTAGAATCGATATCCAGTCTAGATGACTTGGTACCGACGCGTTTCGGAACCGATCCATATCGTTTCCGACTACGCAGTACCGAGGATATTCACCAAGCCTCTCTGGCTACCTTGGTACCGCTTCAGCAGCCCCCGATTACTGCTTCGATGATATTACCGTCTCCGTTACCGGTATCGGTATCAATGTCGATTCCTGCAGTTCCATCGGTGCCATCGATCCTTTCTATGCCTAGCTTGGAATCGATACCGGGCACTGATGATGCAGTACTAACTGCCTCGAATCAGAACTGGCAGTATCACTGTCCATCTAGCAGGATTCTTTTTCTGCACCAGTCCAGTATGTCTTCTGGTGCTCAAGCTGCTCCTTCAACCTCAGCTTACCCAGGAATAGTTCCTATTGGAGATCCTTCTTTTCAGAAATTTCTCCTTGACATGGCAACCTTTCTTGCCATTCCTATTCCTGGCTCTACTCTTAACCAGGATCCTGCAGAAAAGGAAAATATAATGCTTCCTTTACATCATTCTTTGCAGGATCTTCTTCTGAGGATGTGGGAATCACCTTTAAAGGTTCCTTCGCCTTCTACAGCCACTAATGTTCTGTATCAGGTGCCTCCATCTCCGGGATTTCAAAAAAACCAACTTCCACATCATTCCATTGTAGTGGAATCAGCAATGAGGAAGGTAAGAAGCAAGAAGAAGCATTCTTCTTATCCGCCAGGTCGTGCATCTAAAGCACTTGATGCCTTTGGACCTCAAACCTTCCAAACTTCTATGCTGGCTTCAAGAATTATTTCATATATTTTTTATATGAGTCTGACACTTGTCAACGGGCGCGCTGGTCGTGAAGGGCCACAGTCTTAGCAAAGGCAAAGTAGTAGTATGACTTGCAAAGGATTGTGGGGAATGTAGTTCACTTATACCAGAATCAGCCGTTCACAAAATAATGAGTTGTGATGCTTGAGTGTAAGCAAAGAAAAACCGATTTTATTCATGGGGTTAATTCTCCCACACACATTTACTTGGTAACACAAAAGGACACTTGCTTCCAGTATTGTACTCAGGAAAAACAAAACATAATATAAGGTAACTGAACTTCTTAAGCAAAAATCAATAAAGACCTTGATGGGAAACAGAAAAGGTCTTTTTGATGGCTCCTGCTAATGACATTCTTAGCAGTGCTTCAAAAGGCAAAAACAAAACCCAAAAGTAACAAAAAAACTGTTCTTTATCAAGGATAATTTCTTCTATTCACACACACACAAAAAAAAAAGAAACGTTTCCTTCCAGAGCTCACGTGCACTTGTGCCTGGCTCAATCACCAATAATTAGCCAGCTGCAAACCCCTTTGCTGGTTCACTCTCTCTACGTGGCTCAATCCTACCCTAAAGCTTTCTTGCAGAGACTTTTCTGGGTAGATAAAATAGCAAGTTAACAGTTCCTTTTGGTGGTGGTTGTATTAGTGAGAAAGTACTTTAAAACAGCAGCCTAGACAGAGAGCAGTCCATGTATTCTAACTGATCATTTGAAATATCTCCTTCTTCCTCAAATATCATGGAATCAATATCATGGTCTGGCTCAGAGGAATTCCTTAATTGATCATTCTCAGGATAATATTTGTTTCCCTGCTGTCTTCCTGGAGAAGAGCTTGGGCATAGATCAAAGTTCATACCTGAGCTTCCTTTGCTGTTAGGTTTCCTCTCCAGGTATCCTGGCCAGTAAGTAATCCAGCTTTTATGTCCAGCCTTCCAATCAAGATCCCTGGACACTGGGTCTCTCTTCACATACCTTCTTGCACCGGTCTTAGGGCCCCTTCCAAATGCAGCAGTCTCCTTCAAAGGTGCTGTTTGGGAGTTCCTGGCTCTATAACCCCACTCCTTTGGCTTCCTCCAGTCCAATGGAGTATGCTTGCCTCTGGAATCACTCCTAACACACGTACTGCTGTGGGCTCCTTCTTTAGACCTCCAAGATGTCTTTCTCTTCTTCCTTCCACGTTGCTTCTGCTGTTGTCCTCTCTCCTCTTTCTGTCTGCTCTCCTGGTTCTCTGTTCTTTCTGTTCTGTCTCTGTGGAGAATATCCTTTACTTTTAACTTGCTTAGAGGGACACTCCACCCTAGTACAGCCCAGGTGTGCTGAATCAAGCCCTGCCCTTGGAGATGAGTGATTGGGGATTACCTCATAGCTCTCCTGATTGAACACACGTTTCCCCACTTCAGCTCTTCTAGAGGCTGTTTGAAACCTGGTGCATTCTGGGACTGGTAGTCTTTTATGAAAACATTCTGTTTTATTATTTCTACCAGCAGAGACAGGTTGCTTGTTCAAAGCCAATTCACCTCTTTTATAGCTCCCTCCTGAACTATGATAAGCTTCCTTATCACACACTTCAGGAGGTCACAGAGAAATTATCTCTTTTGTCCCCTTTTTTGTCAGAGCCTAAGGCCACTGACTATTCCTTGCTTCTTAATCATAGCAGGAATATCTCTTGGTTTCTTTCTCGTGCTTCTCTAGACTCTTTTTTAGTCTGTTAGCAGATCCTCGGCTATTGCCATTGGAGCACGTCGTAAAGCCTGGCTGCAAGCTTCAGACTTGAGCAGATGGGCACAACATACACTGGGTAATTCTCCTTGTACTGGAGAAAATCTCTTCAATAGAGAGGCTTTACGTCAGGTTGCTCATTGCTCCACTGACTTCCCTGGTTCTGGAAACCATCCTAAGCCTTCTTTTTCCCCAGGACGTAGGAAATGTCCTACCAAACCTTCTTTCCCTAAGAAAAGAAGGTTTCACCCTTCTGCCCATCCTCCAGATGTACCCAAGCAAGGGACATCTCATCCTAGTCTGAAGTCTCCAGACTATAACCAGTCTAATCATAACCAGCAACCATAGGTTCCTGTGTGTTACAATCTACAGTTACCTTCTTCTTAGCAGAAGTTTATTCTTCAAACTCTACACTGGATTTTTCTTCTTCAGTATGCTAAGCTGTTAGGATACTTTTGTCCATGGGTTACAGAATTCTCCCCTTCTTACTACTACGAAGGGAGGTTACAACTATCCCATGATAGTTTCTGTCCCCACATGGACATTTTTTCCTTCAGCTGACTTACCATATGGTAAGTCACCTTCCAACCCCCTCTCTTCCAGGGTTTCCCCTGCTTGAGTGGATACCATACTGAAACACTTCTCTTTCTTTCCAGTGTAGACTTTTTGTTATCCTTCAGTGCATGCTCTGAACAACTCATCAGACAGGGACGGGAATATCTCCGCTCCCTTTGTCTGTTTTCTCTCTCTTTTTATACAGGAGAATCCCCCTGCTTTGTTCAGTTGCTGTGCATGCAGGAGTTCCAGTGCTTACTTAGTGCTCATTGCAAGCTACTTTCAACTATCTTGCATAATACTACTCACTGCAGATTATCTTCTTCTAGCCATATCCTTTCCTAGGATGTGGCAACACACCTGACTTTAGTCAGTTTTATCTCATAATTCTCCTGCACAATGCTCTCTGCAATCTTCAGAGAAGCTTACTACTATGGGCCCTTGCTACAGAGCATTGAACTTTATCTCTGAGGGTTTTTCCATATAGTAGAAAAAAAACTTATATAATCATTCCATGACTATATGGGTTCTTTATACCCTCTTGTCTCCTGTTGTGATACAAAAGACAGGCTTTTTCTGCGTGAATGTCCAAGGAGTTCCCAATCTTGCAGGAATCTACCCCTTTTTCCTTACAGCTTGGCATTATGCTTTTCTGCTCCACTTGGATAACGCATACTCTTTTAGTGTACCTGATACCCCTGTGTCCCTTGGCTGGGTCATCCTGGTGTCTTAGTTTATGCGTTTTTCTTTTGTCCTTTGGACATGTCAGAGTCCTAAAGTACTCCTGACGTGCTCTTGCCAGACTGCTATTATCCTCTGTTTTTTCACGCAGCCATCCTGGTTATTCCACTGAACTACATTCCTGCACCGCAGAAATAGATTCTCTTCAGGTGGTTTTCACCCCCTTATTATTAGATGAATCTTTTCCCATCACATTCCCCATGTGAATGTTTTTGTAGGGCTCAGTTGCAGGCATGTATCCTCAGACTTATATTCATGTATGTATATGTCCTATACATACATATTTCTGTAATCTGTGTGGGCATAAGTCATGCCCATCTATATATATCTATATATCACACATCTAGACATATATGCACATATATATAGATATGTATGTCTCTCCATCTATATATATATTTATATATATATATACCCATTGGGAGATGTTCATAGGACGCCATGTATTACCTGCTATCTCCCTACTGTCTGTGCTATAAAGCTTTTACCTTCTTAAGAGGTCCAGACAGTCAACTTGCGTATTCTCATGCGGCTCAGTAAGTGGGAGCGGTTATACACACAATTACTGCTGTGATGTCAACAGCTTCTATTTTTGTTATAGATCTCCCTGTCTATGAAGTATCAAACTTCAATGTCTTCCTATCTCTTACCAGCTAGGAAAGACGGTGTACATCTTCAGTATTTCTGAGTACACTTCTGTTCTCCTTGGGAATAGGGGCTTTTTTCCATACCCCCTCTTATTTATTTATTTATTTTTATTTAGCTGTATTTATATCCCGCTTTTCCCTGGGTCAAAGCGGTCAATTGGGAGATACATTTAACACGAGGGGATATGACACACATACGCTAATACTTACAGGGAACATGGGCAATGGAGGGTTAAGTGGCTTGCCCAAGACCACAAGGAGTACCTATAGGACTAGAAATCCCAGTCCCTCCGGCCTGAGATTGCTGTCCCCAGGTCGGACTTGAACCCCTGGCCCTCCAGCCTGAAGTACCTTGTCCTAACCACTAGGCCACTCCTCCCTCTTCCCTTCAGGACTGGGCTAATTCTCCAGATCGGTCAGTCTTCTTCTTTTAGTCCTCAATGCTAATGACTCTGTAGCTAAAAGAGTTTTCAGCTTTTTCCCATAAAGCTTTCCATTGAAGACCTGCCATTCTTCTCCTGCCCCAGTTGACACCTGGGTTACCTGCCCATTCCAGGTTTGGAACTTCATCCTCACTGCTGTGAAGTTACCTTGAGGATTCCGCTACTGCATCTACAGTACACTCCATCATAGTTCTACTTCCTACAATCCAGTAGGTAAGCTCTATATTGTACTAGTTCATTAAATATTTTAATGATACTTGACATACATTCTAAAGACTCATTTTTTCTGTAGTCTTTAGATTCGCTGTTCCTCTACAGCTCTTCTCTATTCAACTCCTACCCCCCATCCCTCAGGGGATGCCGGGGATCCAGGTTTGGGAAATGCCGTCCTGTTCCAGGGATACGCATTTTATGGGATCTCCCCTGGCACCCACAGCTAGGGAGTCCCCATATGTGAAGACTCATTCCTGCTTGTTCCTGGAGATAGCACAGTTACTTACCTGTAACAGGTGATCTCTGGGAACAGCAGGAATTAGTCTTCACAACCCACCCACCTCCCCTAGGAGTTGTATCTATCTATCTCCTTTCCTCTTTCTCTCCTTCTGTCTCAGCTATGAAACTCAACTGAGGAGAGGCAGTGGGAAAGGCGGGAAGTCAGCGCGCAGGCGCGAGGGATGCTCCCAAAAGCTTTCTGATTGGATGCGGGGGAGCATTCCCGTGCAGGCTCCGTCGGTACCGACGTACCCATATGGGAAGACTAATTCCTGCTGTTCCCAGAGATCTCCTGTTACAGGTAAGTAACTGTGCTTTACCTGTACCCTTTGTCGCCTTCTACTCAACTAATTTCTAACCCAGTCGGTCACCTTACAGTCCATCCCTAGGGTGCTCAATTTATTTATAAGTCACCTGTGCGTAATAGTGTCAAAGGCTTTACTGAAATCCAAGTACACCTATCTCTCCACCTCGACGCCGCCCTCCTGCTGCTGTGCCCAATCGGGGCCCTTGGATATATTTAAAACCGGCGCCGATCGGGCCTGCGGCCTCTCTCGTCACTCCGGCCCTCCTGAAGAGCTCTCCCCGAGGGGATTGAGCGGGCCGGAGCCATCTCTCCACCTTGACGCCGCCCTCCTGCTGCTGTGCCCAGTCGGGGCCCTTGGATATATTTAAAACTGGCGCCGATCGGGCGGGCCCACGCCTGAGGGCCTCGCCAGAGGGCCCTTTGGCGTGGCCCTTAGGCATGTACTTTCTAAACCTTCTAAACCGGACTATGCCCAAAGAAAACGCAAGGGAGACCAGACCCAACACCGAAACAGCACGCATTATTCACACCCTGTAACAGATTAACAGCAAAGATAATTCTGAGCAGACTACTACAACTGTAAGTCATCCCGGACTCTATCAATTACTAGAAGTCCACCACACACGTAACTCTTAACTGCTTTGCTCCAACACCACCACAGCATCTACCTCATTATCTGTTAACTTGCCAAATTTTTGTCCCTAAATGTATTTTCCTACAAATTGTTAAACATCATATGTAAGGTTGTTTACTGTCATCAACCATCCTGTAATTGAAGTCTCTGAGAACAGGATTATTGTCAGCAACCATCCTTTAATTGGAGTTTCTATGAACAGGATTTCTGTCAGCTATTTCTCTGTAATTTTTCTGTAATTTAATGAACTGTGTATAAGATTAATGTCAGCAACCATTCTGTAAATTGAATATATTACAACGTACCTTAATTAGACAGTTATTTGTAGCTTCTCCCCCTATACTCTCCCCACTCATAACCACAAATTTTATCATAATCTCCTATTCACAATAATTGTGAATCCTTACACTACAAATCATGGCCCTCATCCCACTCACCCTCCTCCTCCTCTCTGCCCTCTCTAGTGTCCTACACACATCATTTGCCCTAACATCCAACTCTAATCCTATCCCTATACACCAATTCAAGAATAGGAAGCCCCACCAAAACCAACAGCAATACCCACAATATACATATCACAATAGACACACCTACCTTCTCTACGTACCTCTTGATACAACAAACACCAGAAGACCTAATCTAAGAGCCACCTCACAGGATCTCAAGTGTGCTCTCATTAACGCACGTTCAGCCCGAAACAAGTGGCCTGCTATCACTGACTTATTATCAAACCTTAACCTAGACATCCTCCTGATAACAGAAACATGGCTCTCAAACACTGACAATGTCATAATGAACCATCTTACTCCACCCAACTACTCAATTTACACCTGCAACAGGGAAAACAGAAAAGGAGGAGGAGTTTGCATAATAGCAAGATCCGATCTAAAGTACCGCATCGTCTCTACCAAGACCACGGACCATATAAATACACTATCGATCTCCAATAGTACTAACACCTTAAACCTCATCTACAGAGCCCCAAATGCTCCAGCTGATGATCTGTCAATCATAATTGATCTTGTTACCAACCCCATTGAACTCAACAAACCTAACTGGCTCCTAGGAGATCTCAACCTTGCATCCACCCTGCCATCAGTATCAAACTCCTTCCTTGACGCCATGACCGACTTACACTACAAACAAATTGTAAAAGATCCAACTCATAAACAAGGAAATCTTCTTGATCTCATCTTCGCCCCATCATCATACTGTGAACCACCAAATCAACTTGAACCCTCATCAACCCCCGTCCCCTGGTCCGACCATAATCTTATAACATTCTCCATACTAGCTGAGGAGTTTCCAAGCAAAACACCGGATGTTTATCCACTCTCTAAACCAGCACGTTTTAAACCATTCAACATTAACACTATTACTTCTCAAACCATTCCAAAACTCTCTACAATACCTAACATTGATGAAACAGTAGCAAACTGGAACAGTGCCCTTGGACTATCAGCCCAGCCCACTGCCACAGTTAACCAAACCATCTCTACCTCCTCCTTCACCAAGAAACGGAACGCGCCATGGTTCTCCTCTGACCTGCGAACCTCCTTACGGCAATTAAGGAAACTAGAGAAGAAATGGAGACACTCTCTTAACCTGTGTGACCAATCCATCTACTTAACTCACTTGAAATCCCATCGTCAACTAACCTGGGATAAGAGGAAAGAATACCATGCAAGGCTCCTCGGTCGCTCCCTTAACAAACCTAGAGACCTCTTCCAACTAGTAACATCCCTAACCAGTGAGCCTTCTCCACCACAACATGAACATATACAACCACAACTATATGCTGACTATATCCAATCCAAGATGATCAAGATCTCAACTACAATCACAAGCGAACCCACACAAACCTCCAACGTCCAGATCATATTTCATAAATTCTCATCCCCAACCCCTAAGGCAATCGAAGAACTCATAACCTCCATCAATGCCACCACTGCCCCCAACGATCCATGTCCAGCCCACTGGATCAAATCACTAAGAACAGAACTCAGCCCTTACATAGCAGCCATAGCCAACCAGTCACTTAGCACAGGGATATTCCCAACAGCCCTCAAACAGACCTCCATTCGTCCACTACTCAAAAACAATAAACGACCAAAAAAAAGAAGACTCCTACCGCCCAATCTCAAGTATCCCTTTACTAGCCAAGATACTAGAAAAAGTCACTCTAAGGCAAATTCAACAACACATTGACTCTGAAGCTCCACTCGACCCAAATCAGCATGGCTTCAGAGAATCCCACGGAGTTGAAACCCTTTTAACTTCTCTAATGAACACGCTTATTACTACAACAGACAACATCAGAAATGGAGTTGCATTGATCTTCCTAGACATTGCAGCAGCTTTTAATTCTGTTGACCATGTTAAGCTGCTTAACCGACTACATGAAAAAGGGATTCAAGGAATGGCCTGGAAGTGGTGCAAATCTTACCTGGAAGACCGCTGGCAGCAGGTCCGGACGGGTGACAATACATCTATGCCTTTCCAACAGAAGCAAGGTGTACCACAGGGTTCCTCCCTCTTGGCCCTGCTATTTAATATCTATATGCAGCCCATCTGCAGCATCGCCCGGTCGTTTGGAACATCTTTCCTCATCTACGCAGATGATGTGCTACTATTCACACCAGTCAACGTATTGAAACCCGACTATACCACACTAACTACTTGCTTCAATGCAATCTCAGACTGGCTGCTCTCACAAAACCTCCGAATTAACTTTAAAAAAATGGAAGTTTTGATTGTAACAAGGAACAAAGACTTCTCACCCCCACCAACTCTAAGAACAAGAGATGCCGAGTTACCACTCATATCAGCTATATGTTACCTAGGCGTTATACTCGACCAGCGACTTGAGTTCAAAGATCATATAAAAAATACAGTTAAAGCCATCTATCACAAGATCAGAATTCTACGACACCTCAGACCAATGCTTGAACCACAAGACTTCCGAACAACCTTCCAAGCGTTGGTCACCCCACACTTCGACTACGCTAATATTGTGTTACAGGGCCTACCCAAGAGTACGCTTAATCCTCTACAATTGGCCATGAATACGGCTGCCAGAGTTCTACACAGAGCCCCAAGGAGTCATCACATCACTCCTATCCTATTTGAACTTCACTGGCTCCCGATATCATATAGGATTTTATACAAAGCTCTCCTCATCACATTCAAGGCAATTCACCAAATCTCATCATCATCATTATCTGACCACCTGCATTACTCACAAAGTTCCAGATCCCAACGCTCCGCAACAGAAAACACACTAGTGATCCCAAAATACCAAGCAAAACTCAACCAGACAACTAGCACAAGAGCATTCTCATCCTTTGCCCCTAGATGTTGGAACATGCTACCACCCAACATCAGATCACAAAAGGACCTCTCACAAGTTAGAAAAGATCTAAAAACACACCTCTTCCTACAACACTTCTCTGAGTATGAACTCCCCAAGTCATTCCCTACCAACACGAACCAATGATCATGGTTAGTCAAGTACACCCCATCTTCATTTCTCACCCCATATCAAATCCTCTTAGAGTCCCAAGCCTTAGAACTATAAACATATGATTTCTTGATGTAAATATTTTGAATTCTTGTTATCTATTTAACCCCAGTTATCCATGTTCATTCCCTGTTATCTGTAAACTTAACATATGTTCATGCTTAAGTACAATTTGTTAAAATGTAAACCGCGCTGATGACGAAGAGTGCTCGATATAAAAACTGTTAAATAAATAAAAAATAAAATAAATAAATCTAGGGCTGTCCCTCGGTCCAACTCCCTGGTCACCCAGTCAAAGAAATCAATCAGATTTGTCGTCTTCTGGTAAATCCATGCTGCCTTGGATCCTGCAGTCCATTGGACTCCAGAAAACTCACTATTCTCTCTTTTAGCAGTGTTTCCAATAATTTACTCACTACTGAGGTTAAGACTAACCAGCGTGTAGTTTTCCACCTCATCCTTACTTCTGCTTTTGTGTATAAGGACCACATATGCCTTTCTCCAGTCCTTTAGGACCACTCCTCCCTCCAAAGAAACATTGAAAAGGCCAGCCAGTGGAGCTGCTGGAGTGTCCCCAAGTTCCTTCAGTATTTTTGGATGTATCCCAGCCGGTCCCATCACTTTGTCTTTTAGTTTACCTAGTTCCTCACAAACATAGTCTTCTTTAAATTGTTGGAGATCCCCATCACTTCTGTTCTATTTGAGGGTGTTTTCTGAGGTCCTGCTCCTGGCCCTTCATCTTTGAACACAGAACAGAAATATTTGTTAAGCAATTCTGCTTTATCCTCATCAGCTTCAACGGCGATTGTGCCATAGGGAACAACAGTATATGTTTCGATGGAGGAGTATGGCACCTTATGGGTTAAATTCCCAAATCGAGTGACATTGGTTTTGTTGAATTTGTGTGCTAAGAACAATTGCTATAAGCAAGCATGCGTTGGCGTTTTTGGAAAGCTTTTCGTTCGGGAGCCAGTAGTAGGTGATATGAGCTGGTGGTCTCTGAGGTTAGTATGGATACAATGTGTGTGTTTTAAGTACTTTAAATATCATAGAATACATTGTTTATATTTTCGATAGGTTAGTATGTTGGGATGTTTTATTGTTTTCATTATATTTGTTTTTACTATGATTTAGATTACAAGAAATTTACCCTGAAGAAGCCATGTACACGGCGAAATGTTGCTCGTGGTGTGTTTAAAAGATCTTTCAATAGAGAACCTGGTGAAATTTGGTTTTTACGGTAGTGATTGCTCAGCCGAGATTGTTTCAAAGCTGTAGTTTTTCACACGCCTCAAGACTTTGAGTTTGGGAAGGTGACCAGATAACGTTCATCAGCCTGTAAGTTTTTAAGTATTTTATTGTGGGAACATATGAGGTACGATGTGATTTTGAAAGAGTATAATATAACGTCATGCCATATGTATTATCTGTTTTTTGTTAGGGTGCTTTTAGTGCTGGCGGTTTGATGTTACACATCTGACTGAAGTGTTTGAAGAAGAGTGATCTTTGGTCGAGTGCCTTATGGGTAACCTTACATGGTGGAACATTTTTCACTGGCTTTCCCTTTCCAGCAGCAGTGCAACACTTTTTAATCTGGGCTTTTGTTATTAAAATAGCTGAACAAGGCTCTTGAGTAACAAAGTTTGTTTACGGGAAACACCACGGGCTTATAGTTCAGAATATTAGGGTTTTTTTTTTAATATTGAGTGAATTTCTATCAATATATTAATAATGATATATATATTGAGGGAACCTCTATTTGAAAGATTCATTATGTGTTATTAATTGTTTCTTAAGTATTACCTTTTATTTGTTGACATAGTTGATTAAATTTGTAATATAAATATTTATGAATCATAAATTGTAACCCACCAATTATTGTATTATTCTGTGAATTTTTTTTAGACTGATGTATGAGCATGTAGGTAATATTTATTCTTTCAAAAGATTTTTTTGCATTGTGATTTTGTATATCCTCATCAGCTTCTACATATTCCTCCCCTTTACCCTTAAGTCTGACAATACCACTTTTGTCCTTCCTCCTCTCACTTAACATATCTGAAAAATGTCTTATTCCTCTATTTTTTTGTATATGGCTTTTGTTATGTTCTTATGTCATTCTCTCTCTGTGATCTCTTGTATTTTATGAAGGCTTCCATCTTTTTCTTTATCTTTTCAGTTACTTCTTTTGAAAACCATAGTGGTCTCCTTTTCCTTTGACCTTTGCCTTTATTTACCATTGTAACAAAAAGGTTTGTTGCCCTTGAACTATCCCTTTTCAGTTTTGCCCATTGCTTTTCTACATCTCCCAGCTGTGCCTATCCCGCTAAGCACTGGTTGCCAAAGTTTGTTTTCCTAAAGTCTAAGACCCTCGCTTTTGAATGGATTTTATCAGCCCTTGTCCTAATACTGAACCACATTATCTGGTGATCACTGGATAAAAGATGATCTCCCACCATAACATCAAACACTTTCCCCATTGGTAAGCACCAAGTCCAGTATGGCCCCTTCACCTGTTGGTTCTCTTTCCAGTTGCTGGAATAGTTTTCCCTGTAGAAAATTTAGGATCACCTTACTTCTAGATGAAATGCAGCAGGGATGTGCCAATCAGCATCTGGCTTATTGAAATCACCTATTAGTAACACTTCTTCTTTTATGGCAATACTGTATATGTCTTTTTTATTAAATCACCTTCCACTTCTTCTCCCTGTGTGGGGGATCTGTAGATCACATCAGTGCAAATGGGTTTTTCTTTCCCTTTTTTTTTTTTTTTTTTTTTTTAAATTTAAGATTTTTGAAATTACAATTCCACTTAATCCAAAGTGAACCATAAAAAGAAAATAAATGGTCAAGCCTACATTTAGAGAGGAACATCTGGCTCCATATGAACACATCATCATAAGAAAATTAGGCGCTATCTATAGTGCCAAATTAGGAGACATTATCTGATACCAATGATCAATCGATCCACCTATTTCTCTCTATCTCTTAAGAAATTTTGCAAGTGAGAAAGATCCAAAAAGACACAAATTTGTCCTTGCAAGGCAACAGTGCACTTGCAGGGAAATGAAAGATAAAAAATGGCCCCCAACTCGAGGACCCACTGCTTCAATCCCAAAAACTGCCTTCACCGAACCTGAGTTTGGAGAGTAACATCAGGAAAATGTTGAGCTGTTTTGTGGGCAAAAACGTATCTTTATGTTTAAAGAATGCCTTCAAAATTCTAAATTTAATGGATTCTGAGCCTAGTGTAACCACTAAAGTGTTTCGCTTAGTAGCAGTATCTGCAGAATCCTCTAGAAATGTCATCAAATCCTGACTGGCTGTTAGGCGAAGAGAATCAAAATCTCTTTCCCCTAAACCAGCTTCTCGTATCTTATCAGGAATATAATATGCTTGAGTAACATCAATTATATTTGTAAACTTTACAATTTCCACAAAGTATTTCTTAAGGAGGGTCTCTGGGGAGAGCAGATGACTAAGGAAAAATTTAAAAAACAAATATTTTTGGTTCGTGCTACATTTTCCAGAGCCTCCAATCTGTCGTGAACTGCCAGAGAATCTTTAAGCAACATTAGTGTCTACACATGACTGGACTTAGGAATCAACACATGCCCTAGACCAGTGATGGCTAACCTTTTTGAGCCCGAGTGCCCAAACTGCCGCACAAAACCAAAGAATTTCCTCAAAGTGCCAGCACGTCATTTGCATAAGTGGTCTTATTTGCATAAATATTTGCATAATGTTACCATACACTAACTTTTAGTAAACATGTCTCTTAATGAGTGTATGGATAAAGAAAGACTAAAAGATTTCTACATTACTATAATCCAGTGCCAACCGCCAGGCACATTAGGAACTACTACAAACGCTGCCCATTTAGAACTCATAGCAAACCCGCCGTATCCTGACAGCATTACCAGGACTCACAAAGCACCATACCCTACCTATCAAAAGGCAACACTGCAAATATTAAACCAATACATTTCAGAGAATACTGGGGAAAGAGAACAAGTGGCAACGTCAAATAGGAATTTCCTCTTGTACCAAACAAAGCGCAGATGTTAATGATGCACATTTCCCAGAGCTGACATATTCCAGTTAATAAATTCAAAATAAAGAGATATCTTTCTACCTTTTGTGCATTTTTTTTCAGTTGCAATTGGTCCAGCCATTTTCTTCTGGTTTCTTCATGTTTTCTGCTAACTCTCCATCGTCTGCTGTCCATTTGTCCTTTCTTCTCTCTTCTAGTTTTTTTTCCATTCTCTCTCTCTACATCTGCTTTAACATACTAATCTTTCTCCTTTTGCTCTTTCCTCATTCCTATTTCATCCACACAAATTTTACCCCTCCATCCTCAATCCCCAATTACTCTCCCAATACCTGGCCAATTGTAGATTTTTCATCCCTCCTACACAAAATATTTTTCCCCTCTCCATTTTACTCTCCCAGCCCCATCCCATTCTAATCCTCCCCCAACATCAGCTCCCTTCTAGTTCCAGTCTCACCCAGCATCCATTCCCTTCTTCAAGCCCCCACTTCCCCTCAGCCCATTTCCATTCCAAGCCCCGTCCCCATCAGCTATTTGCAGTTCAAGCCCCCCACTTCCCCTCAGCCCATTTCCATTCCAAGCCCCATCCCCAACAGCTATTTGCAGTTCAAGCCCCCTTCCACTCAGCCCATTTCCAGTCCTAGCAACCCCCCCAACCCATTACCAGTCCTAGCCCCCCATAGCCCACTCCCAGTCCTAATCCCACCAGCCCATTTCCAGTCCTAACCTCCCCATCAGCCCACTCCCAGTCCTAATCCCGCAGCACTCAAGTTTTAGTTTAAGCCCCCCCAGCGCCCATCACCACTCCTAACCCCCCCAGCCCAGCGCCCATCACCACTCCTAACCCCCCCAGCCAGCCCAGTGACTATCACCAATCCTAACCACCCCGAGCCAGCCCAGTGTCCATCTCCACTCCTAACCCACCCAGTCCTGTGCCCATCACCACTCCTAACCCCCCCCCCCCAGCCCATCACTACTCCTAACACCCCCCAGCCCAGCCCAGCCCAGCCCATCACTACTCCTACCCCCCCCCAGCCCAGCCCAGCCCATCACCACTCCTAAGCCCCCCCAGCCCAGCCCATCACCAATCCTAAACCCCCCAGCCCAGACCAGCCCATAACCACTCCTAACCCCCCCTCCAGCCCTTCACCACTCCTAACCCCCCCAGCCCAGCCCAGCCCATCACCACTCCTAACCCCCCCCCAGCCCAGCCCATCACCACTCCTAACCCCCACCCCCCCCAGCCCAGCCCAGCCCAGCCCAGGGAAAATTAAAAAAAAAAAGAAACCTGTCTGCTGCGGCTGTCGGGGCCGCCGCGGCAGAATCGAGCGTGCCGCGGGGCCCCCCTGTACCCACCCGGCAGAGCCTGCCCTCCCCCTAACAGCTCTCTCGTTGGGGCGGCAGGCAGACGCGCCGGCTTGCAGAGCGCGAGGGGAGAGTTCCCTCGCTGCTCTGTTAAGCCCGCGGGGGCTGATGGGAAGTTCCCATCAGCCCCCGCGGGCTTAACAGAGTCGCGAAAGGGAAACTCTTCCCTTCGCGCTCTGCAAGCCGGCGCGTCTGACTGTAGCTCCAAAGAGAGAGCTGCTACGGGGAGGGCAGGCTCTGCCGGGTACAGGGGGGCCCCGCGGCACGCTCGATTCTGCCGCGGCGACCCCGACAGCGGCAGCAGACAGGTTTGTTTGTTTTTTTTTTAATTGCGGACCTTCCCGCGTGCCAGCTGCAAGGCCTTCGCGTGCCACAGCTGGCACGCGTGCCATAGGTTCGCCATCGCTGCCCTAGACTTATTCAAGCAAGAAACCCGCTTGTCTAAATCACATAACTTATCCACAACCCCAGGAGTTGAAAGTACTTACCGGTAGGTTGTCTGCAACATTTTCTTCTCTAACATCATTATTTATCGCTCCCCCCCCCCCCCCCCCAGATATATCCCTTTCAGAGAGAGATTCACACTCGTATGTACCAGAACTACCGGTTTAGATATTGGATTTGAGGAGCCAGAATCACCAAATGTTTCTTACAAGACAGTAGAGGACAAAGCAGTAATAGGAGCGGGTGGTGGGATCTGGTACCAGAGTTCAAAGAAACTCCCTTCGCAGGCAGCAACCTGGACATCAGAATTACTAAATGTCTCTCCATTGGTCTGTCTTCTTACCTTGCAGTGCCATGGTAGAATCCATCTTGACACATCCTTTGTTTTTACGTTACCCCATGACAATAGGCCCATTCAGATAATAGTTCCTCCGATATGCTTCTGTGCGCCAGGGGCTGCGACGTGGCCACGTGTGATGGTTGTTGCTCTTTACACAGCAATGGGATCCTCTCAAGGGAATGTCAATGTGCCTGCTCAATTGCAGGAACACGCTAACCAACAATCACAAGGAGCAGTCCAACAGGGTCGGTGTTGTTAAGCCCTTTTTGGGGTAGGCCCTCCTACCTGGATTCTTAGACTTAACCTGGCCCTTCTAACAGGAAGGAAAAAAAAACAAGACACATACACAGAAAATCAATTATATTAATTCCAGAGCTCTAGAAGGAAGGTCGTCAGGGGGTGCAAATCATGGTTCCTCCTCCTAACTACCTTCGAAAATCTTCCACCAGAGATCTGCCTTTTATTAAGAAGTATCAGCTGACATAGTTAATTTTTGATTAACATCGGATGATATTCATGTTACAAAATTACAGGCCTAGAATAAAATCTGCTTACAGGATCGTTTTTCTGCTGATGCTTTGCAAAAATCATTAAAAAATGGAAGTTACAAGGCCCATAATCACAAAACGACTAGGTGTTGCTGTAATTCTTTCATTAAACAAGAGCTGATTAGTTACACTATAATTTCTAAATTCTACTGATTTCTCAAGCTTTTATTTGATTTCCAGTTATATGTTGACCTAAGGTCTCTGATTCTCGGAAAGTTCATGCAATAATACTGACATTAGTTGTTATCTAAATTTTGACCTATCATTTACCACAAGAAGAGAGGAGGAACTATCTGTAGCACAAAAGGTCCCCAAAATTTGCAGATGCTAACCTTTATAACAGTAGCTGTGTATACAACTTTGTTAGTTAATCTCTTTTGCCATAACTGTCAGCAATTTCTACAGAGACAGAAGGTTCTATCTAAAAATGTATATGTTGCAGTTCAGCCTAGCATTTCAATAAGCATATATTTTTACCTGAGTAAAGGTGTATATGGCTATAGCCACCTTCACAGCCCTGTTTCTTCATCATCTGTGCTTGCATCATTGTCCGTATCTATATCAAGAGTACCATAAATGGTTGTCACTATCCATAGCCAAATCAAGGTTGCCATAGACAGGATGATTTATATTAGTGTAAGTTGCCTTATCACACAAAAGCTCATCAGTCTCTGCTATAGTCTCTAACCTTGTTCTGGGGCCTTGGTCAGTCCTTGCTTTCTCACAGGTGTAAGCCCTGCTCTTGCTCTCCTCTCCACTGCCAAATACAGCTCCCCTCTCTTTCTAGTTTAACCCTCCGTGATTCCTTGCTCCCTGTTAACTCCTGTAATTCCATAGCTTTAATATTATTTTTTTACATATAGTACCAGTCTTCCTCCCCTTCTTACTCTGTCCTTCCTGAATAAAGTATAGCCCAGTATAATAATATCCCTGTCACTGTTGCCTGTGAACCATGTCTCCGTAACCTCCACTAAATCCAAGTCAGCCTCTTCCATTAAAGCCTCAACATATGGGATCTTATTTATTTATTTAGATAGATTTGTTATTCCATTTGTATTTCTCATGCTATGGGCATTTATACACACTGCTTTCCAGATGTTGCCCCTTTTACTCATCTCTACAGAGGTATTTAATCTTTCACTTAACTGGGAGCTTTCTTCACCCATCCCTAGCAAATCTAGTTTAAAGCCCTCTTCAGTAGGTTAGCCACTCTGCTGCGAAAGACACTTTGACCCTTCTTGGACAGATGGATGCAATTGCTACTCTGCAGCCCTTGGAACATCATCCCATGGTCCAGGAAACAAAATGCTCTCCGACACCATCCACACAGCCATGCATTCATCTCCAGGATGTGAACTTCTCTGCCTCTGCCTTTACCCTCAACAGGGAGGAATGAAGAGAACACCACCAGTGCACCTATCTGCTTCATTCTCTGTCCAAAAGGCATGAAGTCACTTTTGATACTCTCAGTGAAATATCTAGCACTATAATTTCTGCCAACATGGACAAGCAACTTCTGATAATAGTCAGTAGGCTTGATGAATCTCCAGGAACAAGCAGGAATGGAGTCTTCACATATGGGTACGTCGGTACCGACGGAGCCTGCGCGGGAATGCTCCCCAGCGTCCAATCAGAAAGCTTTTGGGAGCATCCCACAGCGCCTGCGTGCTGCCTTCCTGCCTTTCCCAACTGTCTCTCCTCCGTTCTTTTTCCTCGGAGCCAGCAGGTCGTTCCTGTCACCGCAGAAGAATTTCCTAATTTTTTTCTTTATTTCTTTTCTGTTGCGTCTGCCTTCTTCAACGCTGTACCAGTACCGCCGGTCTTTGTTCTTTTCTTCATATAAAAAAAACCCAACCTTTTTTCCGTTCTTTTTCTTCAGGTGCATTTCAGCTTTGGGCCTTAGGCCCAAAACCTTTTTCCTTAAATATGGAAAAGCCTGCCTCAGGTTTTAAAAAGTGCACAAAATGTGGCAGTACTATTTCCGTCATCCAACACCCATGAATGGTGTCTAAAATGTTTAGGTCCTGACCATTCCATAACAGATTGTGTGTGTCCTGTTCCATGATGGCTTCGGTGGCATCGACGTCTTCCAGGGCTGCTTCTTCCTCACATGGATCTCAGGTAACTAAACATAAAACCAGCCGGTCCTCGAAGCATCTCCTTCTAAGCATCGAGATGCCTCTGGCCTTGCCCTCGAGGATTCTGCACCGGCAAAACTACCCCAACGGGAGGCTTCGGCCTCTAAAGCATCATCATAGGGGTTCCAGGATGATCTCGATGGCGTGGCCTCAACAGATCTCCTGGTGCCATGCTCTGGGGTACCGGTGGCTTCCAGGCATTGGCGGCGTCGATGGATCAGAGGATTCTGTCCATCGAACGCAGTCTGGCGGCTTTCCTTGTGGCATCGACGCCCGTGGTACCGCAACAGACTACTCCGCCGGTACCGGCTCTAGCATTGCCATCAGCACCGATCCCGTTACCGGTGGCATCGACATTGGCATCGGTGTCCGCTGTGCCGGTACTCTGTCCTCTGAAGCCCTCCGGTACCGATACCCCGGTACCGGTGATTCCCGATACTGATCCCGGTCGGTACGGGTATCGGGCTTTGCAAGAGCATCCGGACAGACGATACTTCGATTCCTCTGAAGACTCTAAGGATTCTGAAGAGTCGGTCAATGCAGTGATGCTTCTTCCACAGGAGGAGTCCTCTCCTAAACGGAGGATGTCTCCTCCAGAGGATTTGTCTTTTCAAGACTTTATCAGAGAGGTGGCTCGGGGTCTCTCTATTACAGTGGCACCTGAATCAGAGCCCAGAGCCAAGGAGTTAGATATTTTACAATATCCTAAAACTCCTAAAAAGGCAGCTACCTTACCTATTCATGAGATTCTGTATGATCTCATATTGAGGATGTGGGAAGCACCTCTAACCACCTCTCCTCATTCTCGCAGGTTGGATACCATGTATCGTGTCCCTCCTTGTCCTGGTTTCCATAAAACTCAACTTCTTCACCACTCTATTGTGGTTGAGTCTGCAATGAGAAAGATTAGAAGTGCCAAAAGACATGCCTGTAATCCTCCAGGACGTGAATGTAGAGCCCTGGATGCTTTTGGAAGAAGAGTCTTCCAAGCTTTCATGCTTGCTGCGAGAATTAATTCCTATAGTCTTTACATGGTAATGTTCTTAAAAGAAGTCACTGACCATCTGCAGACTTTAAGTCCTTTTATGTCTGAAGATAAAAGGCAGGAATTTCTCACTGGGCTCAAACATGCCCAGGATATCTCCAAATTCTCCAACCATGCAGCTTTCGACTCCTTTGAATGTGTAAGCAGAGCCTCAGCTATTGCCATAGGTGCACGTAGACTTGCTTGGCTTCAAGCATCTGATTTGGAGATCTGGGTTCAAGATGAATTGGGAAATATCCCTTGTACAGGTGAGAACCTGTTTGGTAAGGATTGGCAAGCAAAAGCCAATCAGATGGATGCTGGAAATTCTGCTTTGGATAGACTATCCAAATCTACAGCTGCTCCTGCTAAGAAAAGGTTGTTCAAGAAAACACCTTTTTCTAAAAAGGGAAGATTCTATCCTGCTTATGGTCAGCGGGCATCTTCTGCAGCTCAGTTCCCTTCCAAACGTCGCAGCCTATGCTTTGCTCTGTTTGGAGGATTGCTGAGGCCTGCTCCAGCCCAGCAACCTTAGCCCCCTCAGGGCCTTTAACTTTCTGCTAGAGAACTTAGCCTTCCTAGCTCTAAAAGGACCAGAGCCTTCCACCATTCCAGGAAGGTTATGTCACTTTGCTCCCAGGTGGGGGCAAATTACAGCAGAGCATTGGAGACACTCCATCATAAGGGAGGGATACAAGCTTCATTTTTCAAGCTTGCCCCCTCTCACAAGAGTGCACCAGTTCAATTCTCCATCCTCCCTCCTCAGCCTGTTGGAGCAGGAGGTTGCCACTCTGTTTGCCCAGGGGGCCATAGAGGAAGTGCCCTTTCAACAACAGGGCACAGGGTTCTACTCCCCCTATTTTCTTATTCCAAAGAAAACAGGGGGCTTCAGACCCATCTTAGATCTCAGAGAGTTCAACAGATTCCTAGTGAAAGAAAAATTCAAGATGGTTTCTCTAGGAACTCTGCTGCCATACTTTCAGAGTCAGGATTGGCTTTGTTCTCTAGATCTCAAGGATGCGTACACTCATGTTCTCATCCATCCATCTCACAGAAGGTTCCTTCGGTTCCATTTTCAGGAAAAGCACTATCAATACAAAGTGCTCCCTTTTGGTCTGGACTCTGCACCAAGGGTGTTCACTAAATGCATGGCAGTGGTTGCTGCTTTTCTGCGCACCCTGGGAATATTTGTCTTCCCTTACCTGGACGACTGGCTCATTCGAGCTCCCACTCAATCAGAGGCCAAGACTTCTCTCACCTGCACAATGCATATCCTTCAGTATTTAGGGCTGGTAATAAACATCCCAAAATCCAATTTAGTCCCTACTCAGTCCCTGGATACCACAAGGGCAAGGGCCTATTTTCCCCAGGCTCGTTGCCTTCGCTTGGTGCAGTTAGCTTCTCAAGCAGAGTTGAAACCCCTACTAACTGCTCGAGAGATGTTACAATTACTAGGCCACATGGCATCCACCGTACATGTGGTACCATATGCTTGCCTTCACATGAGAGCAGCTCAGTGGACTTTATTCACCCAGTGGACCCAGGCAGTAGGCTGCCTGTCAGACAAAATAGCAAACACAAGTCGCCTCATTTTGTCCCTCCAGTGATGGAAGTCTCCTCAAAACATGTTGCTGGAGTCCCCCCTTTCAACAACCTCTACCCCAAGCAACACTTACAACAGATGCTTCTCCAATGGGCTGGGGAGCTCATCTTCAGGACCTCTCCACCCAGGGCATCTGGTCCCCACAGGAGACTTGTCTACATATCAGTCTTTTAGAACTCAGAGCAATCTTCCTTGCTCTGCGAGTTTTCCACACCCTGCTCAGCCACAAGACAGTCCTTATCCACACGGACAATCAGGTAGCCATGTTCTATGTAAACAAGCAGGGGGGAACTGGCTCTCTGTCGCTTTGCAACGAAGCTCTGTGACTGTGGGCCCTTGCCAGAGAGCATCACATCCATCTTCTGGCAGTTTATCTTCCAGGTGTTCAAAACTCTTGGGCAGACAGACTCAGTCGAGTTCTCCTTCCACACGAGTGTTCCCTACATATGGACCAGGTATCCAAGATTTTTCAAATTTGGGGAACCCTGGACATAGACCTCTTTGCAAGTCCGTGGAATGCCAGACTTCCCCGGTTCTGTTCCAGAACTCCGGCTCAGGGGGCTCAGGCAAGGGATGCTTTCCTCCTTCATTGGGGTCAAGACTTCCTGTATGCCTTTCCACCCATTCCCCTAATTCCCAAAACCCTGTTTAAGCTTCAGAGAGACAAAGGCCACATGATTCTCATAGCTCCACATTGGCCATGGCAAGTGTGGTACCCTCTGCTTCTACATCTCTCTCAAGCTCCCTCCCTAGAGTTAGGGTCTGCTCCAGACCTCCTCTCTCAAGAGGACGGAAGGTTATGGCATCCCAATCCCCAGTCTCTTCATCTCAGGGCTTGGTTGCTGAAGGCCTAGATCTCCAGGATCTTCATCTTTCTCAACAAGTGAAAGATGTTCTTTATGCTTCCAGAAAACCTTCCACTAGATGTTCTTATGCTTTCAAGTGGAAGAGGTTTAACATCTGGTGTTCTGAGAAGGGTCTTAACCCCCGTGCCATACCTCTGGAATCGTTACTGGAGTATCTCCTTCATCTGTCTAATGCAGGCCTTAAGACAAATTCAGTAAGAGTCCATTTGAGTGCTATTGCAGCTTCCCTTAGGCCTCTAAATGGACAACCTATTTCCTCTCATCCTCTTGTAGCAAGATTCATGAGGACTCCTTTTAACAAAGCCTCCCATTAGACCACCCCCGATGGCATGGGACTTGAATTTGGTTCTTGGTCAGCTTATGAAGCCGCCTTTCGAACCTTTGGCTACTACCTCCTTGAAATACCTTTCTTGGAAAGTTATCTTTCTAATTGCAATCACATCTGCACGCCGCATCAGTGAATTGCAAGCACTAGTAGCTAATCCACATTATACAAGGTTCCATCATGACAAGGTGATCCTTAGGACTAATACACACTTTATGCCTAAAGTGGTCTCGCCTTTTCACCTCAACCAGGAGGTCTACCTACCTGTTTTTTTTCCAGGACCTCATGCATCAAGTGCAGAGAGGAACCTTCATACCCTGGACTGTAAAAGAGCTTTGGCCTTTTACTTACAAAAGACACAGCAACATAGAAAGTCTTCCCAACTCTTTGTTGCCTTTCATCCTTCTCATTTGGGACAACCAGTCTCCAAGAGAACACTTTCTAACTGGATTGCCCAGTGTATTTCTTTCGCTTATCAGAGCAAGAACCTTTCTCTGGAGGGCCATGTCACAGCTCACAATGTGAGAGCCATGGCAGCCTCAATGGCTCATCTGAATTCTGTATCTATCGATGACATCTGTCGAGCAGCCACTTGGGCCTCAGTTCATACCTTCACAGCCCATTACTGCTTGGACAAGGACTCCCGCCGGGATGCCTTGTTTTGTCAGGCTGTTCTTAAAGACCTGTTCCATACTAAATCAACTCCTACCCACCATCCCTCATGGGATGCCAGAGATCCAGGTGGGAAAGTGCAGCCCTGTTCCAGGGACACACAACTTATGGGCTCTCTCCCTGGCATCTAAAGCTAGGGAGTCCCCATATGTGAAGACTCATTCCTGCTTGTTCCTGGAGATAGCACAGTTACTTACCTGTAATCTCTGGGAACAGCAGGAATAAGTCTTCACAACCCACCCACCTCTCCTAGGAGTTGTCTGTCTCTCTCTCTCTCAGCTCTAAAACTTAACTGAGGAGAGACAGTTGGGAAAGGTGGAAAGGCAGCACGCAGGCGCTGTGGGATGCTCCCAAAAGCTTTCTGATTGGACGCTGGGGAGCGTTCCCGCGCAGGCTCCGTCTGTACTGACGTACCCATATGTGAAGACTTATTCCTGCTGTTCCCAGAGATCACCTGTTACAGGTAAGTAACTATGCTGTCTCTGCAAACTCTCTGTATCATCTTGGATTTTGGCACCTGGCAGACAGCACACCTCTCTGGACATAAAATCTGGTCAATCAAGAAAAAATCACCACTAATTTGCAAATAAACAAAACGTATACAAAAACACAATGCAAAAAAGAAATATACTTAATACTATAAATCTCTAAACATATCAAAATAAAATAATTTTTCACATATCATATAAATTATAAATTAATCAGTCTGTTATAAAAGTATATTTTAATATTATCCAATAAACACCTACTACAAAAATTAATCTCCAGGAACAAGCAGGAATGTAGTCTTCACATATGGGTATCGTCGGTACCGACAGCCTGCGTGGGAATGCTCCCCAGCGTCCAATAGGAACGCTTTTGGGAGCATCCCTCAGCACATGTGCGCTGCCTTCCCGCCTTTCCAACTGTCCCTCTTCAGTTCTTCGTTTTCCGCGGAGCCGACAGGATCTATTCCCTGTCACTGCAGAAAATTCTGTCTTTAAATTTCTTTTCTTGTGGTCGCGTTTGTCTACCGCACGACGCCTACCGGTATCGCCGGTTCTTTTCCTTCTTTCTTTTCCAAAAAAAACCTTGGGCTTTAGACTGTTTCTTTTCAGAAACTTTTCTCTTTGGTGCTAGCTGCCATTTTGGGCGCTAGGCCCCATATTCCTAAAACATGGAAAAGCCAACTAGTGGTTTTAAAAAATGTATTAAGTGTTGTGGTACCATTTCTGTTACTGACACCCATGATTGGTGTCTGAAATGTTTAGGACCTGAACATTCTCCATCTGAATGTCTCTCCTGTATGGGGATAACTAAAAGAGGAAGATAGAACCGGGCTGCAAAGCTCGGTACCCTCTTTTCTTCAGATGCCAGATCCATCGCAACGACATCGTCAAGGGCCTCTTCTTCCTCCCATGGATCTCAGGTAACTAAACATAAAAGCCGGTCCTCAAAGGGTAGCTCTCCTGCTAAGCATTGAGAGGCTATTGGCATGGCCCTTGAGGGAACCATACCGGCAAAACAGCCCCGGCGGGAGGCTTCGGCTTCCAAAGCATCGATGGGGCTTCAGGATGTTCGAGGCCTCAACCTCGCAAGAACTACCTGTGCCATGTTCAGGGGTTCCAGCCGTTCTTTCCGGTACTGACACCCAAGCATCGGCAGCATCGATAGACCAGAGGTTCCTCGCTATCGAGCGCAGCATCGCAGCTCTTCTTTCAGCTGTGGTACCGGTGGCCCCACGGGCACTGGTACCGACATCGACACCGATGACGGTACTGACACCAGTACAGACACCGGTACCGACATTGACAATACCGGTACCAACGGTACCGGCCCCGGTGGGAACTCCTCCCATGCCATCTCTGGCTGGAATTGTTAAAGCAGTACCGGGTCAACTCGGTACTGACTTCGATCGGTACTGGGATAGTGCTTTGCAGGAGCATCGGGGTCAGGAATACTTAGATTCCTCCGATTCCGAAGACTCTGACAATTCTGCTGGCACTAGAGGGTTTCTCTTAGAAGATCCCTCTTCTCCCCAACGCAGAATGTCACCTCCAGAGGACATGTCTTTCCAGGATTTCATCCGTGATATGGCCAAAGATCTTTCAATCACAGTAGCTCCTGAGGAGGAACCCAGAGCAAAGGAATTGGAAATTCTCCAATATTCTAAAGCTCCTAAGGAGGCAGACACTCTGCCTATCCATGAAATTCTGCATAGTTTGATGCTCAGAATGTGGGAGACACCTCTAACTACTTCTCCTCACTCTAGGAGACTGTATACTATGTATCAAGTTCCGCCATGTCCTGGATTTCAGAAAATTCAGCTGCCACACCATTCAGTGATAGTGGAATCAGCCATGCGTAGGATGAAAAGTTCAAAGAGGCATGCATCCAATCTTCCAGGTCGTGAATGCAGGACTCTGGATGCTTTTGGGCACAGAACCTTTCAAGCTTCCCTCACAAGAGGAAGAGGTGAACAGAGAGTTAATTGAAGACATACGCAGCATTGCTAGGAAAGGGGAAGTGCTACTGATAGGAGATTTCAATATGCCAGATGTTGATTGGCACATTCCTGCTGCAGTATCATCTAGAAGTAAGGAGATCCTGGATTCTCTTCAGGGAGAACTATTCAGGCAATTGGTAACAGACCCCACACGTGAAGGGGCCATACTGGACTTGGTGCTTACCAATGGTGAAAGTGTTTCTGATGATGTAGTGGGAGATCATTTTGCATCCAGTGATCACCAGATGGTGTGGTTCAGTATTAGGACTAGGGCTGTTAGAATCCATTCCAAGGTGAGGATCTTAAACTTTAGGAAGACTAACTTTGCAAAGATGGGCCAATACCTCAGGGAGTCGTTAGTGGGATGGGAACAGATGGGGGATGTAGAAAAACAGTGGGCAAAACTGAAAGGGGGTATTTTAAAGGCAACCAACCTTTTTGTTAAAATGGTAAATAAAGGCAAAAGGAACAGGAGACCGCTATGGTTTTCGAAGGAAGTAGCTGAAAAAGTGAAGAAAAAGAGGGAGGCCTTCATGAAATACAAGAGATCACAGAGAGAGGAAGACAGGCATCTGTATTTGGAAAAACTTAGAGAAGCTAGCAAAGTTGTCAAGAAGGCAAAGATTCAAAAGGAGGAGGAAATAGCCAATGCAATAAAATGGGGGGATAAGACATTTTTCAGATATATTAGTGAGAAGAGGAAGGGCAAAAGTGATATTGTCAGACTCAAGGGTGCAGGGGGGGAATATGTAGAAGCTGATATGGATAAAGCGGAATTGCTTAACAAATATTTTTGTTCTGTGTTCACAGATGAAGAACCAGGAGCAGGACCTCAGAAAACACCCACAAATAAGAACAGAAGCGAGGGACATCTTGAACAATTTTCAGAAGACTGTGTTCGTGAGAAACTAGCTCAACTTAAAGTAGACAAACGAATGGGACCGGATGGGATACACCCTAGAATACTGAGGGAACTTAGGGACGTTCTAGCAACTCCACTGATTGACCTTTTCAATGCCTCGTTGGAGTTGGGAGTGGTGCCAAAGGACTGGAGAGAGGCTCATGTGGTGCCTTTACACAAAAGCGGAAGTAAGGATGTGGTTGAAAACTACAGGCCGGTTAGATTAACTTCGGTGGTGAGTAAATTATTGGAAACGCTGCTGAAAGAGAAAATAGTGAGGTTTCTGGAGTCCAGCGGATTACAGGATCCGAGGCAGCATGGATTCACCAGAGGCAGGTCCTGTCAGACAAATCTGATTGATTTCTTTGACTGGGTGACCAGGGAATTGGACCGAGGGAGAGCTCTAGATGTGGTGTATTTAGATTTCAGTAAAGCCTTTGACACTGTTCCTCACAGGCGACTTATAAACAAACTGTGCACCCTAGGGATGGACCCTAAAGTTACTGCTTGGGTTAGAAATTGGTTGGGTGGGAGGCGACAAAGAGTACAAGTAAATGGAGCTTACTCTGAGGAGAAGGATGTTACCAGTGGTGTGCCCCAGGGATCTGTCCTTGGTCCGATTCTTTTTAACATCTTTGTTAGTGATATAGCGGAAGGGCTGTCGGGTAAGGTTTGCCTCTTTGCGGATGATACCAAAATCTGCAATAGAGTAGACACCCAGGAAGGGGTAGATAACATGAGGAGGGATCTAGCTAAGCTTGAAGAATGGTCTAGAATTTGGCAGCTGGGATTTAATGTTAAAAAATGTAAGGTCATGCATTTGGGCTGCAGCAATCCAAGGGAGCAATACAGTATAGGAGGTGAAGTACTTTTGTCCACTAAAGAAGAGCGGGACCTAGGCGTGGTTGTGTCTGATGATCTTAAAGTAGCTAAACAGGTAGAAAAGGCGACGGCAAAAGCTAGAAGGATGCTTGGGTGCATACGGAGAGGAATGGCTAGCAGAAAAAAGGAGGTGATAATGCCTCTGTATAAGTCTTTGGTGCGACCTCATTTGGAGTATGGTGTGCTGTTCTGGAGACCGCACCTTCAAAAGGATGTGAACAGGATGGAGTCGGTGCAGAGGGTTGCTACTAAAATGATTAATGGGCTTCATTATAAAGCATATGAGGACAGACTTAAGAATCTTAATATGTACACCTTAGAGGAAAGGCGGGATAGAGGTGATATGATTGAGATGTTTAAATACCTCCGTGGCATAAATGTTCAGGGAGAGAGCCTCTTTCAATTGAAAGCAAGCTCTGCTACGAGGGGACATGGGATGAGGGTGAAGGGAGATAGATTCAGGAGTGATATGCGGAAATATTTCTTTACAGAAAGAGTAGTGGATCCATGGAATAGTCTCCCAGTGGTGGTGGTAGAGATGAGGACAGTAACTGAATTCAAAAAAGCATGGGACCAACACAGAGGATCTCTAAAGGTAAAAAGTGGACTGTTGTAGTTGTTGTTATGGAAGGACAGACTAGATAGGCCATGTGGTCTTTTTCTGTCATCATGTTTCTATGTTTCAGCTAGGATCAGTTCATATATCCTATATATGGGAATGTTCCTCAAGGAAGTCACAGGAGATTTGGAACTTATGAGTCCATTTCTCCCAGATGACAAGAGACAAGATTTTCTTGCTCTAGTTAAGCATGCTCAAGATGTCTCTGTTAATCATGCAGCCTTTGACTGCTTTGAATGCATCAGCAGAACCTCTGCTATTGCAATTGGCGCACGACGGATTGCCTGGCTACAGGCATCAGTCTTGGGGACATGGGTACAGGACAAGTTAGGCAACATTCCTTGCACGGGGGAGAATCTCTTTGGCAAGAACTGGCAGGAAAAGGCTAACGAGTTAGATGCTGACAATTCTACCTTAGATAGATTGTCAAAGTCTACAGCCACTCCAGCTAAAAGGAAGCCTTATAAGAAACCCTCTTTTAGCAAAAAGAGGAAGTTTTATCCTTCCTATATCCAGCAGAGTCAAACTCCAGGTCAGGGGTTGCTCAAAAGGGACAAACTAGACAGCAAAAGAAGCCAAAAGGCCCAAGAGCCCAACCAGCTCTCCAGGTTCAGCCCCTTCAAGGGCTTTGACTCCTTTCTAGAGAGCTTTGCCTCCCTGCCTCTGAGGGGTCCCCAACCCCCCAATATTCCGGGCAGGTTATGCCACTTTGTCAACAGATGGCATCAGATAACAGCAGAAGATTGGACTTTGTCCATTGTATAGGAGAGGGTTACAAGCTTCATTTTCACAGCATACCCCTCCTACAATTCTAAAGCAATTCAATTCACAAACCTCTGCAGTCAATCTGCTAGATCGCGAGGTCTCCACACTTCTTGCCCAAGGGGCAGTAGAGGAAGTACCCATTCTTCAACGTGGGGTGCAGGGTTCTACTCCCCCTATTTTCTCATTCCAAAGAAAACAGGGGGACACAGACCCATTCTAGACCTCAGAGAATTGAACAAATATCTTTTTCGAGAGAAGTTCAAAATGATTTCTTTAGGAACTCTTCTGCCATACCTTCAAAGCCAGGATTGATTGGCTTTGCTCTCTAGACTTAAAGATGCATACACTCACATTCTCATCCATCCAGATCACAGGAAATTCTTCTGTTTCCTTTTCAGAGGAAAACCATTTCCAGTACAAGGTTCTTCCCTTTGGTCTGGCTTCAGCACCAAGAGTATTCACGAAATGCATGGCAGTAGAAGCTGCATTTCTACGAACCCTAGGGATTTTTGTATTCCTTTACTTAGACGACTGGCTCATTCGAGCCCCTACAGTTGCAGAGGCGAGCACTCCACTGTCCCATACAATGCGAATCCTCCAATACTTGGGATTGGTACTAAACTTCCCAAAATCTCAACTAGTTTCTTCACAATGCCTAGAATTCATAGGAGCCTGTCTAGATACCAGACAGGCAAAGGCTTTCCTTCCACAAGCCCGTTGTCTTCGCATAATGCAACTAGCTTCTCAAGCAGCAGGCAAATCCTCCCTCACTGTTCGAGAGCTACTGCAGTTACTGGGACAGTATCCACAGTTCATGTAGTCCCATATGCTCGCCTCCACATGCGAGCAGCTCAGTGGACCCTCTCCACACAGTGGACACATGCCACGGGTCAGTTGTCGGACAAAATAATAATCTCTCAACGACTAATTTTATCCCTCCAATGGTGGCAATCACTAGAAAATCTGACAGTGGGGTCTCCTTTCCATCAACCACTTTTTCAGGCCACCCTAACAACAGATGCATCACAGGTGGGTTGGGGAGTACACCTGAATCATCTCTCTACCCAGGGCACCTGGATTCCACAGGAGGTTGGTTTGCACATAAACCACCTGGAATTAAGAGCAATCTATTTAGCTCTTCGAGTATTCCACGCCCAGCTCAGCTACAAGACAGTCCTAGTCCAGACGGACGATCAAATAGCCATGTTCTATGTGAACAAGCAGGGCGGAACAGGCTCTCTGTCGTTATGCAACGAAGCTTTACGACTGTGGGCCTTTGCCAGAGAGCATCAAATTCACCTTCTAGTGGTATATCTTCCAGGCATTCAAAACCTTTGGGCAGACAAACTCAGTCGAGTACTGCTGCCCGGATCTTCAGAGACGGAGAGGCCTGCCAAGCAACCTCGTATCAAGATGGAGTCTCCTGGACACGTGAGTGCTGTAGTCCTCGTGGACTCTCCTCCAGGGGAGCCGACGTCGGATCCTGCTGGGTCTCCTGAGCTCAGACTCAGGTTGACGGCCTTGGAGAGCAGCCTCTCTGCCTTCATGGAACAGCAGCGGGCATTGATCGCCAGTCTCACCGGTGCATCTGCCCCGACCACCGGGACATCGACGTCCAAGTCGACCCCGGAGGCCGAGCCGATCCTCGAGTCCATGCGGGCTCGAGTCGATACTCTGCCACGGTCTCCCTCGGCCTCCCATTGGGGACCGAGGTCGTCGACGCCGGTACCCTCGGCGTCAGGGCGGATGGCATCGGTGCCCGCCCGATCGGGGTCGGGCTGGGAGACGGAGGACGAAGAGTCACCCGACATCTATCGGAGTCTGTGTGTCCCATCGGACTCACCGGAGTCTGAACCTCGGAGACTATCCCCACCGGAGGATACCCGGTTCTCGGACTTTGTGCGGGATATGGCCAAGGCCTTGGCCTTCCCTGTGGATCCCGAGGAGGAGCCTCGAGCCGAGGAGCTCTTGGCCCTCCAGTATGACTCTCCCCCGAAGGAGGCCTTTACTGTACCGGTTCCTCCGATGCTGGAGCGGCTGCTCTTCCGCATGTGGGAGACCCCGGCCTCGACGCCGGTGTTGAGCAAGCGGGTCGATTCCATTTATCGAGTCCGCAAGAGCCCCGGGTTCCAAAAGGCACAATTAACGCACCACTCCATGGTTGTGGAATCGGCCATGCATCGACTGAAAAGTCAGAAGATGCACTCCTTGGTGCCTCCCGGCCGGGAGGCCCAGAACCTGGATCCCCTCAGTAAGAAGTGCTTCCAGGGCTCTATGCTTGCTTGCCGTGTCCAGACATACCAGCTCTACATGGGCATATATCTCCGAGACCTGGCAAAGGAGATTGCAGGGTTCTCTGCTGGTCTCTCCGAGGAACCTTTGCAGAGGTTCCAGGCCTTGTCCACTGGTATTCGAGAGTGCTTGAAGTTTATCTCTCGAGCAGCCTACGATGGCTTCGAGGCTTCGGCCCGAGTAGCTGGGGCCAGCATCGGTGCCCGCTGACAGGCTTGGCTACAGTCATCCGATCTCAAGCCATGGGTACAGGACAAGTTGGTCGATGTCCCCTGCCGAAGTGAAAACCTCTTTGGCAAGCCCATGGCTGAAAAGGCTGCAGAACTCGAGACCGAGACTCTGACCCTGACTAGGCTGTCCAGAAAAACCTCTGCCCCTTCTCAGAAAAAGAAGGGCTCGGGGAAAAAAGACCTTTTACCCGAGGAAGTCATCTGCCTATAAACAATACCCTCATTATCAGGCCTCTACAGCTCCCCAACAGGGTCAGCAGGCCAAGGGGCAGGGTCATGGGCCCCGTAGGCAAAAGACCCCCAAGCCACCAACACCGGCCCCTGCCCAGCAGGGTGGGGGTTTTAACTCAGAAGGCATATCCTCTTCTCCTCAGCTGGCTCACATCAGCACAGGAGGCCGGCTGGCCCACTTTGCCCACAGGTGGTCAGCCGTCACATCAGATACCTGGATGTTCCATATAGTCCAAAAGGGCTATCTTCTCCATTTTCACCAGGTACCTCCCTCCTGTTTTCCAGGGGAGCCTCCAAGACTCCCTCTGCACAGGGACCTACTCCTTCAGGAGTTAGCAAGTCTGCTAAAGGAACAGACTGTGGAACCGGTGCCCCACCACCTGAGAGGTCACGGCTTTTATTCCAGGTACTTTCTGGTACCAAAAAGAACAGGAGGCCTCAGACCCATCCTAGACTTGCGCAACCTCAATAAGTTCCTGGAGAGGGAAAAGTTCAAGATGCTTACCCTTGGAATCCTGCTGCCCTACCTCCAGCAGGGAGATTGGCTATGCTCCATAGATCTAAAGGATGCTTATATTCACATCCTTATTCATCCAGACCACAGACAATATCTCAGATTTGTTGTGGGGGGAAACCACTACCAGTACAGAGTACTACCCTTTGGCCTAACCTCCGCCTCCAGGGTGTTCACCAAGTGCCTGGCGGTGGTGGCGGCCTACCTGAGGCTTCAAGGTCTTTTTGTGTTTCCATACCTGGACGACTGGCTCATAAGTTCTGGAGTTTTTGAAGAGAAATAGAGGGGGGTTTCCTATTGAGGATCCTGCAACCACACGAAGGGAGGTTGAATCCATTGGTGGTTCAGCAGATCTTTCTGAGGTGGGGCCTCCCCACCATGGATCTTTTCGCCAGTTCTCTGAACCGGCAACTCCCGAGATTCTGTTCCAGACAACCGCATCCTCTCAGAGTAGCAGCGGATGCGTTTCTGATCCTGTGGTCCGCAGGCCTACTGTATGCGTTTTCTCCCACGCCACTAGTGTCCAGAACACTTTTCAAAGTCCTCAAGGACGGGGCTTCCATGATTCTGATAGCCCCCAGGTGGCCGAGGCAACCGTGGTTCCCACTTCTGCTGCAACTGGCGGTGGACACTCCTCTTCCTCTGGGGATTCAATACGATCAGCCTGGCTGCTGAAAGGGTAGTCCTAGCTCCCCTACTACTGTCTAGAGAGGTGGAAGACGTAGTCTTAGCCTCTAGATGGCAATCCACCAGGAAATCCTACGCTCTTAAGTGGCGTAGATTCTCCGCATGGTGTGCTCAGCACAGCGAGAATCCCTTCTCGTGCTTGGTAGCGGTAGTATTGCAATATTTGCTTTACCTCTCCAATCTAGGCCTTAAGTCCAACTCTGTCAGGGTTCACCTCAGTGCTCTCTCAGCGCACTACTCGCCGGAGGATGGAAGGCCTCTTTCCAACCACCCTTTGGTGGCTCATTTTCTCAGAGGCCTCCTCCTGCTTAAGCCTCCTTTACGTCCACCAGCCCCTGAGTGGGATCTGAATGTGGTCTTACAGCGGATTACTTGTCAGACATTTGAACCTATGGCTACCTGCCCTCTCCGTTTTCTCTCTTGGAAAACCTTGTTTCTGGTAGCTCTTACCTCTGCTAGGCGAGTAAGTGAACTTCAGGCACTAGTGTCTGATCCCCCTTACACTAGGTTCTACAGGAATAGGGTAGTCTTACGGACTCACCCGAAGTTTCTTCCTAAGGTTGTCTCCCCTTTTCACCTCAATCAGGAGGTGGTTCTTCCGACCTTCTTTCCCAGGCCGCATGCCAACCGGGCTGAGATGGTCCTGCATACCCTGGACTGTAGGAGGGCGTTATCCTTCTACCTTGACCGTACGCGGGAGCATCGGAGGGCTGTTCAGCTCTTCGTTTCTTTTGACCCCAATAAGTTGGGGCTACTTGTCTCCAAGCGTACTTTGTCCATATGGGTCGCTGACTGTATCGCCTGGGCTTATGGGGCAGCCAGCCTCTCGTTGGAGGGTCGAGTCACGGCTCATCGTGTCAGGGCGAAGGCTGCGTCAGTGGCTCATCTCCGCTCTGTTCCGTTGGCAGACATCTGCCGGGCCGCTACTTGGTCTTCAAGCCAGACTTTTGCAGCCCATTACTGCCTTGAGAGGGAGTCCCGCAGGGACAGTGCATTCGGACAGGCAGTACTCCATAATCTCTTTGGGGTTTAGGCAACTCCTACCCTCTGGCCCTGGTGTTGGGCTACCGGTTGGGGGCGTTCTCGGAGAAGATTCCTTCCTTACGTACTGACGAACTAGAGGGAGCTCATTTTTTCGGCTTGAGGTCTCCGGTAGCCTTAAGCTGGGGAGTCCCATATGTGAGGACTGACTTCCTGCTTTGGTCCTGGAGAAAGAGTAGTTGCTCACCTGTAACAGGTGTTATCCAGGAGCAGCAGGAATCAGTCCTCACAACCTTCCCTTCTCCCCTTGGAGTTGCAGTCATATGATTTTATTTTGCTAATTTTTTTGCTGTCTTTTAGCTATGTCATCAGACTGAGCAAGATGGCACCCTTAGGCGGGAAGGGGACTGCGCATGCGCGCTGCAATTCCCAAAGGCTTTCTTTGAAAGCTGGGGAAATGCTCCGCACGAGGGCTCCGTCGGCGCCAACGTCACCCATATGTGAGGACTGATTCCTGCTGCTCCTGGAGAACACCTGTTACAGGTGAGTAACTACTCTATCTCCTCTCCCAGGAGAGCGGGATGCTATGGCACCCGAATCCCCAGTCCCTGCACCTCACGGCCTGGTTGCTGAAGGCTTAGACCTCCAGAATTTCAACCTGTCCCAACAGGTGAAAGATATCCTTCAAGCTTCTAGGGAACATTCCACAAGAAGATCTTATGCCTTCAAGTGAAAACGTTTTACTATATGGTGCTCCAAGAAGGGATTAAACCCCCTGGTCATACCCTTAGAATAGATACTAGAGTATCTCCTTCACTTATCGAATTCTGGTCTAAAGACCAATTTGGTAAGAGTCCATCTTAGTGCAATTGCAGCTTCTTATAAGCCTCTGAATGGACAATCAATTTCCTCTCATCCACTCCTATCAAGATTCATGAGAGGCCTTTTATTAACTAAACCTCCCATCAAGCCACCACCGGTGGCATGGGATCTAAATCTAGTTCTCGGGCAGCTCATGAAGCCGCCTTTTGAATCTTTGGCCACTACAGCCCTTAAGTTTTTGACCTGGAAGGTCATCTTCCTAATTGCAATCACCTCTGCCCGTCGCATTAGTGAACTGCAAGCTTTAGTGGCTGATCCTCCTTTATAATAGGTTTCATCATGATAAGGTTGTTCTTCAAACTCACCCACACTTTATGCTAAAGGTGGTTTTACCTTTTTATTTAAACCAATCAATTTATCTTCCTGTATTTTTTCCGAGGCCTCACACCTCTAATACAAAAAGAAACCTTCCTTCTTTGGATTGTAAAAGGGCCTTAGCCTTTTACATACAAAGAACACAGCAACATAGAAAGTCCTCACAACTTTTTATAGCTTTTGACCCTAGTCATTTGGGATTTCCAGTCTCCAAAAGAACTTTATCAAAATGGATTGCCCAATGCATATCCTTTGCTTATGAGAGTAAGGGTCTTCCTCTTCAGGACCATGTCACAGCTCATAATGTGAGAGCCATGGCAGCTTCTATGGCTAATCTCCACTCTGTGTCTATCGATGACATTTGTCAAGCAGCCACCTGGGCTTCGGTACACACCTTCACAGCCCACTACTGCCTGGGTAAAGCCTCCCGTTGGGATGCCTTCCTTGGCCAAGCTGTTCTTCAAGTCTCTTTCAGACCTAATTCAACTCCTACCCACCAACCCTAGTGGAATGCCAGAGATCCATGGGAGGAAGGATGCCTACCTTTTTAGGGTGGCACCTTCCTGAGGCTATCTCCCTGGCATCTTCAGCTAGGGAGTTCCCATATGTGAAGACTACATTCCTGCTTGTTCCTGGAGATAGCGTAGTTACTCACCTGTAACAGGTGATCTCTGGAAACAGCAGGAATTTAGTCTTCACAACCCACCCACCTTCCCTAGGAGTTCTCTCTCTCTGTCTCTTTCCTCTCTCCCTCTATCCTTTCACTCAGCTGCAAACTTAACTGAAGAGGGACATTTGGAAAGGCGGGAAGGCAGCGTGCATGTGCTGAGGGATGCGCCCAAAAGTGTTCCTATTGGACGCTGGGGAGCATTCCCGCGCAGGCTCTGTCGGTACCGACGATACCCATATGTGAAGACTAAATTCCTGTTGTTCCTGGAGATCACCTGTTACAGGTGAGTAACTACGCTTTATCTAATACTACATATACATGTTACATTTGTATCACAATATTGCACTTAATCATACAATTAAAAGTATAGAAGTCTCCACAAAAATTCTTTCTTATAGTAACAATAATATCTGCTATTTTCATATATATTTACTACAATAATTATTTAATGCTGCATATATTGTATACTGCAATACATGTACAACTCTAGAGTGTCTGCAATTCATACACAACTCCTCATTTAACAATTCCCAATTCCCAACTATCAATTATGGTGATTCTCTGACAGAACTTCTGAATATTTCTTTGCAATCACTGCCTCATGGAACTGAACGTTACAAAACCGCATATGTCAGTCTCTTTCTTCTCACTATGCCTCTTCTTGGACGCATCGTGAAAGCACTCAAAACAGATTTTCAACACGACTCGACGCAATCTAATAAAAAATAAATATTTTCTTTTTTGGATCGTTTATATTTAACTACTCACCAAAAATGATAAACTACTTAAACATACATACCAATTATCAAAATATCTCCCTTAATCGTGCTTCAAAAGTAGAATTTCATGGGCGCGAGTGAAAAGGCACCAGAAAGAGAAATCTAAGACGTTTAAGGCAATCCCATTGTCATCCAATAAGTTCCATGCGGCTTACTGCCAGAATACATAAAGGCACCATAAATCACAGTTTCACTGATTAACAGCTTCCTCAGGGACACTTCCTATATAACAAAAACAAATAGAAACTTTACTCCAATCCAATATATCTTATAAACACACACTATAATAACTATTGAAAAGGAAGCCTTACCACGATCACAACTCGTGAGCCTTGAAAATTGATCAGATAGATAGATAGTAGCGTCCGAAAAAACGCCAGCGCTTGTGCATTTATAACCAGGTACAAGTCCTCTATGCGTCAATAGAACCAGTGCCATTCCACCTGAGAATTTAACCCTTTAGGTTCCACAGTGTTCCAGTGAAAAATGAATTGCTGTTCCCTACGGCATAAAAGCCGCTGATGATTACCACCCTCACCACCCCTAACTTGCATTAATATAAAACAACGAAGTTCTTCCAATGAATGACCTTTAAATTTCCAATGTGAAACTAAAGGCGCCATCTCTATTCCTCGGCGAATCACTGAGAGATGTTCAATAATATGTGTTTTAAAAGGACGGGAAGTCTGACCAATATACAATAATGAACAAGGACACAATACCACATACACCACTCCACTAGTTAAACAATTTGTTGTTCCACATAATTCAAAAGTAAATCCTAAAGTAGGATGTTGAAAAGACTGCATTTCCAATGTGACTGCACATACTACACATCAATTACACTTTCTATGTCCACGATCTTCTGGATTGGATGTATGCACATGCCTTGAACGGGAATGCACTAATCTATCTCTCAAATTCCGACCCCTACAAAATGAAAAAATGGGCGGAATTGTAAAAATGGAATGGACCTTCAATAACCAATAACTAATAATAACTTAAACATCAACATAAAAAAAATCTGAATTAATCATCAGCACGAGAGACTCCATATTCATTCCTCTTACTTCTATCAACATATCCAATACACCGATCACAATAAAATACGAAGTCCGATACCTTGGAGTGATTCTAGACAAAAAACTCACCCTCCAACCGCATATCAACAAGATATCCAAAACAGCCTTCTTCAAACTCACAATGCTCCGAAGGCTAAAACCTGTCCTCTATAAAGAACATGTCCGCACAGTATGCCAGGCCATCATTACACCTATGCTGGACTACTGTAATATATTATACCAAGGTCTACCCAAACAAACCACCTGTCCTCTACAAATATTCCAGAACACTGCTGCCCACATTATTACTAGCGCTTCAATACAAGACCACATAACTCCAATCCTATACAATCTGCACTGGCTACCAATCTTATCACGAGCAGAATTTAAATCAGCATTCACCATCTTCAAAATTAAAAACAACATGTCAACAGAAATACTGCAGGAACTCATCGGAACCAAAACAAGCAAAGGACCAGACAGAAACAGCACCAAAAACAATATACCAACACCCATTCTATTCACAAAAACCAACAAATCCACATCCATGCGAGTTTTTTCTCTCTTGCTGCCCCTACTATCTGGAATGTCCTCCCAGACAAACTGAAATCAACAACAGATATAAAAGAATTCCGTAAGCTACTCAAAACCACCCTATTCATTGAACAATTCAATGAAGACAACCAATCGCCCAGATCACCCTACAAACCAAACTAAGTCACAACAACCACACCAAACAAACACCCCATTACTCTCATTGATATACATAGTTAGATAATGTCAAAGAAAATACTCAAGATTTTGATGTTCCAAGAACTTGTAAATATAAATAGTAACATTATAACAAGTTGATATATGCAAGATAATGTTAAAAGAAAACACTCAAAGTAGACAAAGCGATGGGACCGGATGGAATACACCCTAGAATACTGAGGGACCTTGGTGATGTTCTAGCAGCTCCACTGACTGACCTTTTCAATGCCTCATTGGCATCGGGGGTGGTGCCAAAGGACTGGAGAGAGGCTCATGTGGTTCCTTTACCCAAAAGCGGAAGTAAGGATGTGGTTGAAAACTACAGGCCGGTTAGTTTAACTTTGGTGGTGAGTAAATTATTGGAAATGCTGCTGAAAGAGAAAATAGTGAGGTTTCTGGAGGCCAGCGGATTACAGGATCAGAGTTAGCATGGATTCACCAGAGGTAGTTCATGTCAGACAAATCTGATTGATTTGACTGGGTGACGAGGGAGTTGGACCGAGGGAGAGCCCTAGATGTGGTGTATTTAGATTTCAGTAAAGCCTTTGACACTGTTCCTCACAGGCGACTTATAAACAAACTGGGCACCCTAGGGATGGACCCTAAAGTTACTGCTTGGGTTAGAAATTGGTTGGGTGGGAGGCAACAAACGGTACAAGTAAATGGAGCTCACTTTGAGGAGAAGTGGTGCCCCAAGGATCTGTCCTTCGTTTGATTCTTTTTAACATCTTTGTTAGTGATATAGCGGAAGGGCTGTCGGGTAAGGTTTGCCTCTTTGCGGATGATACCAAAATCTGCAATAGAGTAGACACCCAGGAAGGTGTAGATAACATGAGGAGGGATCTAGCTAAGCTTGAAGAATGGTCTAGAATCTGGCAGCTGAGATTTAATGTTAAAAAATGTAAGGTCATGCATTTGGGCTGCAGCAATCCAGGGGAGCAATATAGTATAGGAGGTGAAGTACTTTTGTCCACTAAAGAAGAGCGGGACCTAGGAGTGGTTGTGTCTGATGATCTTAAAGTAGCTGAACAGGTAGAAAAGGTGATGGCAAAAGCTAGAAGGATGCTAGAAGGAATGGCTAACAGAAAAAAGGAGGTGATAATGCCTCTCTATAAGTCTTCGGTGCGACTTCATTTGGAGTATAGTGTGCAATTCTGGAGACCATCTTCAAAAGGATGTGAACAGGATGGAGTCGGTGCAGAGGGTGGCTACTAAAATAATTAGTGGTCTTCATTTTAAAGCATATGAGGACAGACTGAATACCTGAAGATTGGAGGATCGCCAATGTAACACCAATTTTTAAAAAGGGTTCCAGGGGTGATCCGGGAAACTACAGACCAGTGAGCCTGACGTCAGTACCAGGAAAAATGGTAGAAACCATCATAAAGAATAAAATTACTCAGCATGTAGATAGTCACAACCTAATGGGAGACAGCCAACATGGCTTTAGACAAGGAAGATCTTGTCTTACTAATCTGTTATTTTTTTTGAAGGAGTGAATAAACAGGTGGACAAAGGTGAGTCGGTTGATATTGTGTATCTGGACTTTCAGAAAGCCTTTGACAAGGTCCCTCATCAGAGACTTTTGGCAAAACTAAAGAGTCATGGGATAGGAGGCAGTGTACTATTGTGGATCAGGAACTGGTTAAAAGATAGAAAGCAGAGGGTAGGGCTAAATGGCCAATTTTCCCAATGGAGAAAGGTGAATAGTGGTGTACCCCAGGGATCTGTGCTGGGTCCGCTGCTTTTTGACATATTCATAAATGACCTGGAAAGTGGAATAACGAGTGAGGTTATCAAATTTGCAGATGACACAAAACTATTTAAAGTTGTTAAAACCCAAAAGGATTGTGAAAAATTGCAAGAGGATCTTGATAAATTGGAAGACTGGGCATCAAAATGGCAGATGAAATTTAATGTGGACAAGTGCAAGGTTATGCACCTAGGGAAGAACAACCCAAACTATAGTTACACGATGCAAGGTTCCACATTAGGAACCACCACCCAGGAAAAAGATTTAGGCGTCATTGTGGATACCATGTTAAAACCCTCGGCCCAGTGTGCAGCGGCTGCCAAGAGAGCAAATAGAATGCTAGGTATGATAAGGAAAGGAATGGAAAATAAAACAAAAGATATTATAATGCCTCTATATCGTTCCATGATGAATATTGTGTGCAATTCTGGTCGCCGTATCTTAAAAAGGATATAGCGATTTTAGAAAAGGTTCAGAGAAGAGCCACCAAAATGGTAAAGGGGATGGAAGGATACTCCTATGAAGAAAGGCTGAAAAGGTTAGGGCTCTTTAACCTGGAAAAGAGATGGCTGAGGGGAGATATGATAGAAGTCTATAAATTAATGAACGGAATGGAACGGGTAAACGTAGATCGATTGTTTACGTTATCAGAATATAGAAAGACTAGGGGACATGCAATGAAGCTTCAGGGTAAACTATTTAAGACTAATAAAAGAAAATATTTTTACACTCAACGTGTAATCAAACTCTGGAATTTGTTACCGGAGGATGTAGTAAAGGCTGTTAGTGTAGCTGGGTTTAAAAAGGTTTGGACAAGTTCCTGGAGGAAAGGTCCATAAACCATTATTAAGAAGTGACCGAAGATATCAATGCTTGACCCAGTACAAGCACTGTGGAACTTGTGTCTCTTGGGGGAACTGCTAGGTACATATGACCTAGATTGGCCACTGTTGGAAACAGAATACTGGGCTTGATGGACCTTGGTCTGACCCAGTATGGCATATCTTATGTTCTTATGTACACCTTAGAGGAAAGGCGGGGGATAGAGGTGATATGATTGAGATGTTTAAATACCTCTGTGGCATAAATGTTCAGTGAGAGAGCCTCTTTCAATTGAAAGCAAGTAATGCTACAAGGGGACATGGGATGAGGGTGAAGGGAGATAGATTCAGGAATGATATGCGGAAATATTTCTTTACAGAAAGAGTAGTGGATTCGTGGAATAGTCTCCCAGTGGAGGTGGTAGAGATGAGGACAGTAACTGAATTCAAAAAAGCATGAGACAAACACAGAGGATCTCTAAAGGTAAAAAGGGGACTGTTGTAGTTGTTGATATGGAAGGACAGACTGGATAGGCCATGTGGTCTTTTTATATCGTCATATTTCTGTGTTTCTATGTTTCTCAAGTTTTTGATGTTACAATGTTACTGTTGATTGATTTATTTATTTATTTATTTAGACAGTTTTGTATACCGCCTTATCCTTCAATCAAAGCGGTCACAACACAATTGGGGGATACATTTAACACGCGGGGATATGAGACACATACACTAATACTTACAGGGAACATGGGCAGTGGAGGGTTAAGTGGCTTGCCCAAGACCACAAGGAGCATCTGTGGGACTAGAAACCCTAGTCCTTCCGGCCCAAGGTTGCTGTCCTCTAGTGGGATTTGAACCTCCGACCTTCCGGCCTGAAGTACCTTGCCCCAACCACTAGGCTACTCCTCCCTTGCAAGCTCTTGGAATAAGTTGATATATGCAAGTTCCTTGGATAAGCAGAGTTTAATGTTAATACTTGCAAAAACAGTGCTACAATATCGCATAAATTTAATCAAAAGTACATAACACTTAAACACACTAACTATTACCAACAAATCCAACTCCATTAATCTCATCTACAGAGCACCAGATGCTGTCTCTGATGAACTTTCATTGACCTAGCCTGTAACCCAGAAGACCCCTCCAAACCAAACTGGTTATTATGCGACTTTAATATGGCTTCTACTCAACCTATCTTAGCCAAGTCTTTCTTAGAAGCATTGTCTGACCTCAACTACAAACGAGTAGTGGCTAATCCCACCCATCAAAGTGGGAATCTCTTGGACCTAATCTTTATCCCTCAACATGACATGATTATGATGAATTCCCGGAGTGCACTGACTATTGATGCAGCATCGCATGCTTCCAACTGTAGCATCCCACCAAATGAAGTTTTATACAGACATGAAATTACTGGCTGATATTTGAAGTACAGTATTAAGTATTTGTTGACAGAAATGTCTGTGCTTTCATCAATAGTTAATGTATGATACGCTGCTGATGCAACATCTGCCATGAGCTTATCTTGGACATTCATGTTTATAATTTCAAGAAATTCAAACTAATAGTTTTTGCTTCTCCAGCTTTCAGGTATGGTTATGTACTTGGACATGTGTTCATTAATATCTTGAACAGAGAGCATGGAAATATTCATCCGAACAGCCAGCAAAACACTATCAATTAGAATTTTAATTTCTTCTGGTGTAGAATGCTTCCGTTCATTACTAATTTGCCTTTTCTCTTTTTCAGCGGTGCTCTCAAACAACAAGTTAAATAATCCTCCTCTTAAATTTGGATTTTTAGCTCTAAGTTAGTTAACACTTTCAGTATGAGTCTTACTAGACAGATGTCGTTTCAAAAAGTCCAGTTTCCACACATCATCCCAAATTTTGCCATTCGAAAACTCTCCGATGGTTTTTGCATCTCGGCAGTATAAACAGACTACTCCATCATCTTCTTCGTAAGTGAATATTTCACGCAGTTGAATGCACGTTTTATCCCGAGATTTCGGTGTCTCCGTTTCAATAATTTCTTCAAGCCATTCAGGCTTAAAAGCTCTGGCTGTTCTCTTACGTTTTGCACTTCTCATTGCTATTGGTTTCGACATTTTAAAAGTGGTGTGGTGGTCACAGCAGGTGCTTTATTATTCAAAAGAAATGCCCCAATGCATTTCATCCATAGCCTGATGGGCTTGGAAGTTGGAACTGCAAGCAATATAACAATATTGTTATAGTGGTAACAAAGAGAAAAAGAATACATAGTAAAAAAGAAGGCACAGTATTACTTACATGGATTAACAGTTTAACACAAATCCAGAAAAGTGACTTAATTTTAAAACTGTGGATATAACCAAGTTTAACACATAAAAAACATCTATAAGGTATGTACATGTATAAAAACAACATACACCAAGATTTTATGTAAAGCAACTCAAAAAAAACATATGGCTTAGTGACTTACCAAAAGGTCAAAACATTAAAATGACATTAAAATAGCTGAACACTAAAAATCGATGACCGAGGGATAACAAGCATCAATAACATGGGGGGGGGGGGGGGGGAGGAAGGGGGAAAGGAAATAAGGAAGGGGGAAGGGGAAGAAAAAGAAAATAAGAAAAAGAAACTGACATTGTATTGTAAGAGCTCTGTTTAAAAGAAAAGGGGGGAAACAAATGGGACTAAAAAGTACCACTAATAAAAAAGGTGATGGATGGCATATGTAGTAAAAATAATAAATACTTTTGGCATTAAAATATATCTCTGAAGATAAGTACAAAAGTAATGATAAGCACATTTGGCAAAAAGAAAGATCATCTCTGGTTGAAAGAAGAGAAAAGTGGGGGCAAGTAAAGGACATTTTCCCTCTTTCACAGGGTTCCTATGCCTGTACTCGCCAGCCCTATGGGGAAACCACCTGAAATAAAAAGAAAAGGCGGCAGGAACTTAGAAATCCCACTCCTCATTTCTTAAGTGCTTTCCTGCGACATTCTTCACCTTCTCATTAAAACACAGATGAATAGTACCATTTAGAGAAGAGCAGAACACACACTGAAATTCTAGGGGGCCTTACACAACAGGTAAGAATAGTGTCAGGGAATAAATGGCTTTAAACAAACTTTCTGAAGAAAGTAGTCAGTGACCGTTGTGAGAAGAGCATCCTCAGTAGGAGCAGCAGTCCCACAGTGTTTTTAACATGCTCCTTCCTCAAGTCAGACGGGGTTTTTTCCCCCCGATACAAACCACTTTTTTAGCCACAGTTAAAATTTGAGGTATACTATTTTCCTACATCAATAATTCTACTGAACACAAGTACAAAGTTTAATCATGCAGAAACAAAGCGGCAGATGCGTGAAAATAACAAAGCCAGAGAAGCATTAAAAGACAGAATCTACAGAACAAAGTCTCGTTAAATCTAAAATTAACTAAACGCCACCCCAACAAAGCAGTAGGGCCGAGATAACACCTTCAGGAAGCTAGAGAGTAATGTGAAACTTGTCAGACGGCTGCCTGGGTGAGAATCTTCACACTCTTGGCAAGTGCATATATCTATATGATTGGCAAGGTATTGTGGGCAATGTAGTTCATTCACACCAGACACAGCTGCTGACAATAATTTAGTTGTGCTCTTGGGTAAAGCCATTAAGATATTTATTTATGGGGTTATTTCTCCAAACACAGATATGCTTGGTAGCACATAAATTAGGTTACTTGCTTTCAGTGTTAACTTGGAAAAACAAAGTCAAAATCAGGAAAACAACAAATGAAAAGCCACAAAGCAAGAAACAAACTGTTCTTTTCAGGTTAACTTCTGATTACGTCCCACATAGATACAGAAGTGATTCTCTCCTAGCTCACAAGCAATTAGGTAAGGCTTAATTGCTAGCAGTTATCCAGCTGAAACCCCTTTAGCTGGCTTGCTTTCTACTGTGTGGGTCAAATCCTGCTTCAGGAGCTTTTCTGAGTAGATTAAAAAACAAATTTGTATTTCTTTGTGATGGTTGCTGTACTTTATAACAGAAAGTTACCAACGGAGTTTAGATAGAGAGCAGTCCATATAAACAGGATCCTCATCTGCTATTATTCCCCCTTGTTCAACAAGCATGGGTTCAATATCATGGATTGGCACAGATGAATCTCTCAATGGAGCATTTTCAGGAGAATACTTGTTTCCCTGCTGTCTTTCAAGGTTATAGCTAGGGCATAGATCAGTGTTCATACCTGAGCTTCCATTGCTGCTAGAGTTCCTCTCTATATAGCCTGGCCAGTATGTAGTCCAGTTCTTATGTCCAGCCTTCCAATCCAGATCCCTGGACACTGGATCTCTCTTCACATACCTTCTGGCACAGGTCTTAGGGTCCCTTCCACGTGCAGCTGTCTCCCTCACAGGTAGCCTCTGGTGATTCCTAGCTCTGGCTTTCCCCAGTCCAATGGTGTATGCTGGCCCTTGGAATACCTCCCAGTATACGTACTGCTTTGGACTCTTCTAGACCTCTCAAAGGCTTTTCTCTTCCTTCTTCCAAAGGGTCTCTTTCCCTCTCTGTCCGTCCGGTTTGGCTTCTGCTTCTGATGATCCTTCAGATGAAACTGTTGATCAAACTCAAGCTGATTCTCAGGATACTGAGGACAATTCTCTGGATATCCAAGGTGATCATGAAGATGGTCATCTGTAGAATAAACTCTACTCTTATTCTGCTTAGATGAGTGCTCCTCCCTAACACAGCGCAGCTGTGCTGAATCAGGCCCTGCCCTTTGAGATGAGTGCTTAGGGATTACCTCATAGCCCTCCTGATTGAACACATGCTTCCCCACTTCAGCTCCTCTAATGGCTGTTGGAAACCTGGTGCATTCTGGGACTGGTAGTCTTTTATGGGAAAATTCTGTTTTCTTATTTCTACCAGAACTGACAGGTTGCTTGTTCAGAGTCACTTCACCTTTTCTATAGCTCCTTCCTGAGCTATGATAAGCTTCCTTATCACAAACTCCAGCTTTCCACTCTACTGAGAGAACTCCCCATTTCCCCCAGGGTGAAAAAAAGAAGACAAATAAAAACACAATCTGAAATACACACGGGAGTACACGCGCTGCAAACCCCGACAGCACCAGGCGAGGGCGGCGCGCGGCACAAAGAACACTGTGGCCGGAGTGGGCGGAGGGCACGGAGAAGAGGCCACAGACGCCCAACATCTCCATCCCACTCACCACAAATGCCCACTTACTTGCATCCAGCGCAGCGACGATGGGGTATTGCTGCTGGTGGCGGGGTGACGGTGTGGGAGGCGGGGCTGGGCGCAGTACAGAGTAGACATGCAGGCAGCCCGCGAGCGGGAGAGATAGAGAAGGACGACGAAGGACCCCAAATCGAGGAGCTGCCGCTGCTTGCTCTTCCTTGCCCAGGCCCACCGCCTCCTCTTCCTCCTGTACACTAGTTGTGTAGGCTCTCTCTCGCGATGCCTCACGGGGATGGGGACTCACAGATTACTACAGATATGCAAAAAGCATAGATATGCACTCACCAGCTCCGCTGCCGATAGCCCGTCCCCAGGCAGCAGTCCCGGAGCACCAGTCTCCTCTTCTTTGCTGGTGCGGTGTGTTGCTCTCGCATCCAAGGCAGCACGTGGCACTGAAGGCTGGCTGAGGGAGGGATCCAAGGAGGTGCGTAGCTGGCAGGCAGACAGGCACAAGAGCAGAAATAGGCTGGCTTGCTGGCTGCCCCTCCCTTTTATTTCCCTCTAGCCTGCCATGATTCGTCAATCGTCGGTCACATGTGAGAGGAGTGAGGGCAGGGGACTCAGTGCAGACAGAGGAGAGATTCGGAAGTGACGAAAATTACAGAATGGCAGTAGATCGGTGGTGCAGCCGCGGCCTTAAAAAACCCAAGGTTTGAAAACTCATGAAATCAGTCATTTTTGTGCGCTCCTTTAAAAGTTGTGTGCGCTCGCTCGGCGAGGTGTGTGCGCGTGCACACGCGCACAGCTTAGAGGGAACAGTGCTTCTGGGATACCTTCCACAAGACGCTCTTATGCTTTCAAGTAGAAAAGGCTTACTATATGGTGCTCGCAGAAGGGTCTTAACCCACTTGCGATACATCTTGAATCATTACTGGAGTATTTCCTTCATTTATCCAATGCAGGACTTAAAACTAACTCAGTAAGAGTCCATTTAAGTGCTATTGCAGCTTCTTTCAAGCCTTTAAATGGACAACCTATTTCCTCCCATCCTCTTATAGCAAGATTTATGAGAGGCTTTCTACTAACTAAGCCTCCCATTAAGCCACCACCGGTGGCATGGGACTTAAATTTGGTTCTTGGCCAGCTCATGAAGCCACCTTTCGAACCCTTAGCTACTACCTTTTTGAAATTCCTTTCTTGGAAAGTTATCTTTCTCATTGCAATCAGATCAGCACGTCGCATCAGTGAGTTGCAGGCACTAGTGGCTGATCCACCTTATACAAGGTTCCATCATGACAAGGTAGTCCTTAGGACTCATCCACTTTTAATGCCTAAGGTGGTCTCGCCTTTTCATCTTAACCAGTCGGTCTACCTGCCTGTGTTTTTTCCAAGGCCTCATGCATCAAATGCAGAAAGGAATCTTCATACTTTGGACTGTAAAAGAGCTTTGGCCTTTTACTTGCAAAGAACACAGCAACATGGAAAGTCCTCTCAACTTTTTGTTGCTTTTGATCCTTCTAATTTGGGACTTCCAGTCTCCAAGAGAACACTGTCCAGCTGGATTGCACAGTGTATTTCCTTTGCCTATCAGAGTAAGAATCTTCCTCTGGAGGGCCATGTCACAGCTCACAATGTGAGAGCCATGCCAGCTTCAGTGGCTCATCTGCACTCTGTGTCTATCAACGACATCTGTCGAGCAACCACTTGGCTCTCCGTTCATACCTTCACAGCCCATTACTGCTTGGACAAGGACTCCCGCCGGGATGCCTTGTTTGGTCAGGCTGCTCTCCAACACCTGTTCCATACCTAATCAACTCCTACCCACCATCCCTGGTTGGATGCCAGAGATCCATGGGGGAAAGTGGAGCCCTTTCACAAGGACACACAACTTCTGGCGTCTCTCCCTGGCATCTAAAGCTAGGGAGTCCCCATATGTGAAGACTACATTCCTGCTTGTTCCTGGAGATAGCATAGTTACTCACCTGTAACAGGTGATCTCCGGGAACAGCAGGAATTTAGTCTTCACAATCCACCTATCTCTCTCTTTCTCTTTCCCTCTCTCTCTCTTTGTCTCAGCTTTAAACTCAACTGGAGAAAGGCAGTTGGGAAAGGCGGGAAGGCAGCACGCAGGCGCTGTGGGATGCTCCCAAAGGCTTTCTAATTGGACGCTGGGGAGCGTTCCCGCGCAGGCTCCATCAGTACTGACGATACCCATATGTGAAGACTAAATTTCTGCTGTTCCTGGAGATCACCTGTTACAGGAGAGTAACTATGCTTTATAGGTACTTACACGTCTTAGAGGAAAGGAGCTGCTCTCAGGTGCAGCTCTTTATTCAAATCAGTCATACATTGAGGACCTGAGATTAATTAAGCTTCAGGTGAACAAGGTATATTAGAGGTATTAGATACACTTTTATTAGCATAAGCATCTACACCAACCCTTAGTAAATACAGAATTTAAAGACCTAAACAGAAGCTTTAAACTAAGATGCAGACAACAGTCCAGCAGCAAGATGGGGGCTTTCCAGTCTTTTGCATTGAGTGTCACATGAATGATTTTCTCCCAGTTGGTGAGAGGTCTTACGTGTGCACTAGGTGCAAGGAGCTCTTTGCTCTCAGGGAACAAATCCGTTCTCTAGAGGCTAGAGTAGCAGACCTGGAAGACATAAGAAAGACAGAGAAGTACATGGACGAGACCTACAGGGATATAGTCCTGAAGTCCCACCTCCAGTCTGGCAACATCCCTGTTCCCATGGAGGAGAGAGGTCACGTGACAGGAGAACATCACCCTGGTGTGGCAGGACATGATCCTGTAACTAGGACCTGTCCTCCAGGTGATGTAAAACCCTCTCGCACCAAGGATGTTTCTCCAGGGCTATGTGCCCATGAGGAGAAGGTTAGGACAGCTGTTATAGTTGATGATTCAATCATTAGGCATGTAGATAGCTGGGTGGCTGGTGGACGTGACGATCGCCTGGTAACATGCCTGCCTGGTGCGAAGGTAGCGGACCTCACGCACCGCCTAGATAGGATCTTAGATAGTGCTGGGGAGGAGTCTGCTGTCTTGGTACATGTCGGTACCAATGACATAGGAAAATGTGGTAGGGAAGTTCTGGAGGCTAAATTTAGGCTTTTACGTAGGAAGTTGAAATCCCGAACTTCCAGAGTAACATTCTCTGAAATGCTTCCTGTTCCACGTGCAGGACCCAAAAGGCAGGCAGAGCTCCGGAGTCTCAATGCGTGGATGAGACGATGGTGCAAGGATGAGGGGTTTGGATTTGTTAGGAACTGGGGAACATTCTGGGGAAAGGAGGGGCTCTTCCGAAGGGATGGGCTTCACCTTAACCAGGATGGAACCAGACTGCTTAACCTTTAAAAAGGAGATAGAGAAGCTTTTAAACTAGATAATAGGGGAAAGTCGACAGTCGCCCAAGAGCGCATGGTTCGGAAGATGGTATCCTTGAAGGATACTACCAAAAGCAGTGAGGTTCCAAAAAAGAGTAAAGTAGCCCAAATGACCTTGAGTATGGTGCAGACAGAGCGTAAAGATTCCAAATTACCCATGCCTACTAATAGCCAGATTAATATTAATAAAATACAGTCTCTAAATGCTTGTATGCAAATGCTAGAAGTCTAAACAATAAGATGGGAGAGTTAGAATATATAGCACTAAATGAGAGGTTAGATATGATTGCAATCTCAGAGACATGGTGGAAGGAGGATAGCCAGTGGGAGACTGTGATACCTGGATACAAACTATATCGTAATGATAGAACTGATCAAATTGGTGGAGGGGTTGCGCTCTATGTTAGAGAGGGCATTGAGTCAGAAAGGATTAAAGTTTTGCAGGAAACAAAATTTGCTGTAGAATCTCTATGGATTGAAATTCCATGTAAAAAGGGGAAGGCGATGGCAGTGGGGGTGTACTATCGACCGCCTGGCCAGAATGAACAAATGGATGATGAAATGCTCAAAGAAATCAAGGAAGCTAACAAATGTCAGAGCAGAGTAGTAATAATGGGTGATTTCAATTACCCCGGTATCGACTGGGTCAGTGTCACGGCAGGACATGCAAGGGAGATAAAGTTTCTAGATGAAATAAATGACTGCTTCTTGGAGAAGCTGGTTCATGAACCGACCAGATGGGAAGCCATACTGGACTTAGTCCTTAGTGGAATACCAGATCTGGTGCAAGAGATAAGGGTGTTGGGACCACTTGGCAATAGTGATCACAGCATGATTGTGTTTGATTTAATTAGTGGAGGAAGGATAGTAAAGAAATCCACAGTAATACCTTTTAACCTTTGAAAGGGAGACTATGATAAAATGAGGAATATAGTTAAGAAAAAACTAAAAGGAGCAGTTGCAAAGGTTAAAGACTTACATCAAACTTGGGTGTTGTTTAAAAATACAAAAGTGGAAGAAAGTCAAAAAAACTGCCAGCATGGTTTAAAGGTGAGGTCAGAGAGGCTGTTGCTGCCAAAAAAGCATCCTTCAGGAAATGGAAAAAAGAGCCAAACGACAAAAAGTGGAAACAGCACAAGCACTGGCAAGTTAAATGCAAAGCATTGATAAGGCAGGCAAAGAGAATTTCAGAAGGAACTTGCGACGGAAGCACAAACACGAAATAAAGACTTTTTCAAGTACATTCGTAGCAAAAGGCCTGTGAGAGAGTCAATTGGAGCATTAGATGATAGAGGGGTAAAAGGGGCAGTAAGAGGAGACAAGGCTATAGCGGAGAGACTGAATGAATTCTTTGCTTTGGTCTTTACTGAGGAAGATATAGGGATGTTACCCAAGACCGAAGTGGTATTTAAAGGTGATACTGCAGAGGAATTGAGAGAAATATCGCTACACTGGGAAGATGTATTACAACTATTTGATAAACTGAATAGTAGCAAATCACCTGGACCGGATGGTATACATCCAAGAGTGTTGAAAGAACTGAAAATCTATGAACTTTCATTAAAATCATCTGTAATACCTGAAGATTGGAGGGTCGCCAATGTAACGCCAATTTTTAAAAAGGGTTCCAGGGGTGATCCAGGTAATTACAGACTGGGGAGCCTGGCGTCAGTACCAGGGAAGATGGTAGAAACCATCATAAAGAACAAAATTATACAACATGTAGATAGTCATTGCCTAATGGGAGACAGCCAACATGGCTTTAGACAAGGAAGATCTTGTCTTACTAATCTGATATGTTTTTTTGAAGGTGTGAATAAAGGTGAGTCGGTTGATATAGTGTATCTGGACTTTCAGAAAGCCTTTGACAAGGTCCCTCATCAGAGACCTTTGGCAAAACTAAAAAGTCATGGGATAGGAGGCAGTGTACTATTGTGGATTGGGAACTGGTTAAAAGATAGAAAGCAGAGGGTAGGGCTAAATGGCCAATTTTCCCAATGGAAAAAGGTGAATAGTGGAGTACCTCTGGGATCTGTACTGGGTCCACTACTTTTTGACATATTCATAAATGACCTGGAAAAAGGGAATAACTAGTAAGGTAATCAAATTTGCAGACGAGACAAACTGTTTAAAGTTGTTAAAACCCAGGAGGACTTTGGAAAAGTGCAGGAGGATCTGGATAAATCAGAAGACTGGGCATCCAAATGTCAGGTGAAATTTAATGTGGACAAGTGTAAAGTTATGCACCTAGGAAAGAACAACCGACACTATGGTTACACGATGCAAGATTCCACATTGGGAACCACCACCCAGGAAAAAGATTTGGGAGTCATCGTGGATAACATGTTAAAACCCTCTGCCCAGTGTGCAGCGGCGGCCAAGAAAGCAAATAGAATGCTAGGTATCATAAGGAAAGGAATGGAAAATAAAACAAAGGATATTATAATGCCTCTGTATCGTTCCATGGTACGACCGCACCTTGAATATTGTGTGCAGTTCTGGTCGCCGTATCTTAAAAAGGATATAGCGTTATTAGAAAAGGTACAGAGAAGAGCCACCAAAATGGTAAAGGGGATGGAAGGCTACTCCTATGAAGAGAGGCTACAAAGGTTAGGGCTCTTCAACCTGGAAAAGAGACGGCTGAGGAGAGATATGGTAGAGGTCTATAAATTAATGAATGGAGTGGAACTGGTAAACGTAGATCGATTGTTTACGCTATCAGAATATAGAAAGACTAGGGGACATGTAATGAAGCTACAGGGTAAAACTATTTAAGACAAATAAGAGAAAATATTTTTTCACTCAACGTGTAATCAAACTCTGGAATTTGTTACCGGAGGATGTAGTAAGAGCTGTTAGTGTAGCTGGGTTTAAAAAAGGTTTGGACAAGTTCCTGAAGAAAAGGTCCATAAACCTTTATTAAAAAGGGACCCAGGATATCAATGCTTGACCCAATGCAAGCATTGTGGAACCTGTGTCTTTTGGGGATGCTGCTAGGTACGTATGACCTAGATTGGCCACTGTTGGAAACAGGATACTGGGCTTGATGGACCTTGGTCTGACCCAGTATGGCATATCTTATGTTCTTATATTCTTATATAGGTTTGTAGCAGCTACAGCTCTGGAAAACAGGAAGTACCTGCATACAAGAAATGCAAATGAAATCCTTCCATCTGTCTATGGTCAGTGAGTAACCTGACATGATCATATCTTGTTGCTTAGGCCAGATTATGTACTTTTTAATTTTCTATTCCTTATTGTTCCTCCAGTTCAGTCCTCTATCTCTGGGTTGTTAATCTCCTCCTGCAGCTTGGAGACTGGTATGTCAGAATTATGACATCACTGGATATAGCCTGCTGTACTCTCTCTCTCATCCCAGTGTGACCAGTCTCCATGCAGCAGAAGGAACTGACTAGCCTTGGGGAAGGCTCTCTGGAGGAACTGATAAGGAGCTAGTAGGACAGTTTTATATTTAGCTAACGGGATAATTTTTTTCTTTTATGATTTGGGTTTTAATATTTGGGAGCTGTCTCTTTAAAAAAAAAAAAAAAAAAAAAGGTGCAGTTTGGTTCCCGGCATTCTTGCTCCCCACCTGTTGCTATTGCGGTGCGGGCTCAGGAAATAGAGTTGCTGCACCCCTCGAGTAGCCCGGAGGTCCTCTCCCCCGTGACTCTACTGGGGAGAGCCCTTCTTAGTGCGAGTCTGTTCCGGGCCGCAGCGGCTGGCTCCGCGGCTTTGGAAGCTTCATTTTCTTGCTTCCGTGGTGTGCGGAGGCCGTCCTTCATTGACGGGCAGCCATTTCGAGCAGCGCACGCTGCAGCCGAGCCTGTAAGCAAGTCAGCGGGGTTTGGCGGCAGTTTTGGCGGGGAGCTGTGTAGGCCAGCGCCGGACTGCTCGGAGTTCACTTTGGTGCCTTTTCTTGTTACAGGCACATGTCAGCTGCCATTTTCAGGACCGCAGAGCAGCCGCGTGGCTGTTGGGCGGTTAGCAAGCCCAGGTCTGGCTCCGGCTCCAGGGAAATTGCTTATCTTGTGTTATTTTGTTTTATTTTGGTTTGGTTTGTTTCTTCTGATTTGTTTTCAGTGGCTTTTTTCCCGATTTTGCCCTTCCAGGGTAACAATCAGTAAGGACAGGGAGTGGCTCATCCCCCGGGGGGGGGGGGGGGGAGAAACAGAGCAACTACTATAAGACAAATACAAGTAAGGGGTTTTGGATATCGTTGGTTGTAAAAAAAACAAAACCAAAGCAAAACAGCAGATAACAATTAGGAAGTTTGGTTTGGCTCCTGGGTCGGCTGCAGGTCTAATTCATGGCAGCGAGTCCACAGTGCATTGTGTGTGGCACTAGGAGGGGCACAGTGGCTGATACCGGTGTGTGCAGGGGCTGTGCAACTCTATCGTCCATGGTGGAGCAACAGATGGACATCAAGGAGTCCCCAGAGGCGCAGGGGGCGCCGACAGGTGCGGGAGCGGTTTCCCCGCTACCGGCAGCGCAGGGGCCGGCGTTAGAGGAGTTGCCTGGGCCTTCCAGAACTGCTCTGTCGGTGCAGACGACGGGGCTCGGGGATTTTAGCCCTGAATTTGTTTTATTAATGCATCAGGCATTTTGCCTGTGGCGCCAAGGTACGTCGCCCGGTGTAGGGACACTTGCAGGTTTGGTTCCGCATTTGGGGGCATCTGGCGATATCGGTGAGTCTCCGCCAGTGCCAAAAAGAGCAAAAATAAAGAATTCTGTACCACCGGAAGGCGAGTGGCCTGAGGTCCTGGATACGGAATGGGACCAGGAGGAGGATATGCAGGACCTGGAAGAGGGCAAGATCCCTGAGCCGTAGGATCAAGCTAACATTATCAGGGTCTTCCACAGAGAGGAGCTTGCGGCGTTGATCACAGAATCGATGCAGATGTTGAATTTGGCCACGCAAATGGCGGTGGAGGAAGAGGTCGAAGATCCAGTCATTCAGGCGGTTCAGCAGACACAGGTGGTGTTTCCGGTACGCAGAGTGGTCGATAAGATGATACAGGATGAGTGGGATAAACCGGAGGCAGGTTTACGAGTCATAAGGACTATGAATAGGCTCTATCCCCTGGCCGATAAAGATAAGGACAGGTTTCGGGCGCCGCGGGTGGATGCGGTGGTTTCGGCAGTTACGAAAAAGACCACTATTCTGGTTGAAGGTAGTGCAGCTCTGAAGGATGCCCAGGACCGTAAAGTGGACGGTTTACTGAAGCAGACCTTTGAGGCGGATTCGCTTTCTCTGCAGGCCTCCATTTGTGGAGCTTGTGTGGCCAGGGCGTGCTTAAGATGGGTCCAGTGACTGCGTCTGTCGTCGCACTTGGATCTCAAGGAGTTAAAGGAGCTGGATCATCTGGAGTCCGGGGCGGCATACTTAGCAGATGTACATTACGACTTGATCAGGGCACTGGCCAACAGCACGGCGTCCGTAGTGGCCGCCCGCAGGTCAGTGTGTTTGCGAAATTGGGCGGCGGATGGGCCGTCCAAGTCCCGGCTTAGCAAACTTCCGTTTAAGGGCGGATTGCTATTTGGAGAGGATTTGGACAAGTTGGTAAAGGACCTTGGGGATTCCAAGGCGGGTAGGCTCCCAAAGGATAGGCTGAAGCAGGGCAAGTCCGGGCAAGGTTATCGGGGCCAGTTTCGGGACTTTAGGAGATTTCGGGCTATGCGGTTCGGAAATTTCCAGAGGGGCCGGTATCAGACTCGCTCCCAGGGGTTTCGCGGGGCGAATAGGGGTTTCGCCTCCGCTCCCGCGTCCACAGCCCGTAAGTCACAATGAAACGAGGTGGGTCCTGGCAGAAGGGCCTCCTATAGGCGGGCGGCTTTGGGAGTTTCTTTCCACCTGGACCCATATCACTTCCGACCAGTGGGTGTTGGAAATAATTTGACAAGGCTACGCGCTGGAATTGGCCCGACCCGTACGGGATTCCTTCGTCATGTCATCTTGCAGGGGTCCCAAGAAATTCATAGCTGTGCGCAGTACTTTGGAGAGGCTTCTTCAGTTGGGGCAGTTGTGAAAGTGCCGGAGGCCGAGTACGGTGTGGGTCGGTACTCTATTTCGTGGTGCCAAAGAAGGGCGGAACGTTGCGACCAATTTAGGACCTGAAGGCCGTAAATCGCTGCCTCCGAGTGCCACATTTCCGGATGGAGATCTTGAGGTCGGTCATTGTGGCGGTTCGTCAGGGAGAGTACTTGACATCCCTAGACCTTATGGAGGCGTATTTGCACATTCCTATCCGAGAAGCCCATCAGCAGTTCCTATGGTTCACTCTGCCTTGGGGTCACTATCAGTTCCAGGCCTTGCCCTTTGGTCTGACGACAGCGCCGCGCACATTCATCAAAATCATGGTGGTGGTGGTGGTGGTGGCGGCGGCGGCATTACGCAAGGAAGGGATTCTAGTACACCCTTATCTCGACGATTGGTTGATTCGGGCCAAGTCCAAGGAAGAGAGTATCCGAGTGACGAACAGAGTGGTTCCGTTTTTGCAGAGTCTCGGTTGGGTAGTCAACCCGACAAAGAGTCGTTTAGTGCCTTCTCAGGACCTCAAGTATCTTGGGGTTCGGTTCGACACCAGGATAAAACAAGAGGGCAGAGGCGTTACGGACTCTGGTCCGCCGGTTCTTATCGGTCCCAGCACCGTCAGCGTGGGATTACCTCCGGGTGCTGGGAACCATGGCAGTGACGTTGGAAGCGGTGCCGAGGGCCAAGGTTCACATGCGGCCTTTGCAGAAAGCGCTACTTCGCCTCTGGTCGCATCAGGCCGACCCCTTGAGCAAGCGTCTCCCGTGCCCGAGCGAGGTCAGGCGGTCTCTTCGTTGGTGGCTGCTCAGGTTGTCATTGGCAGCCGACATGCCGCTGGAACAGCCGGCCTGGCTGCCGTTATTGATGGATGCCAGTCTGAGGGGCTGGGGGGCCCATTGCGGAACCAGGTTTGCACAAGGGTCTCTGGTCCCTGCTGGAGGCCTCTTGGTCAATAAACCGTCTAGAGCTGCGTGCGGTAGTCCGGGCACTGCACGCGTTCGAGGACTTGGTTCTAGGCCGGCTTGTACGGGTGCTCTCAGACAACTCGGTGACAGTCGCCTACATCAATTGTCAGGGGGGGCACTGGGAGTGCCGCAATGGAAGAAGAGGTGGATGAGTTGTTCGCTTGGGTAGAGTGTCGCTTGACAGCCATTTCGGCAGCGCACATTGCAGGGAAGGACAACGTCACAGCGGACTTCCTCAGCAGAGTACAGGTGGATGCAGGGGAGTGGGAATTACATCCTGACGTTTTCGAGCAGATAACGGTTCGTTGGGGGATTCCGCTAATGGATCTCATGGCAACATTTCAGTTGGCGAAGGTCGGCAGGTTCTTCAGCAGAAGGCGAGAAAGGATGTCGGAGGGCATAGACGCGCTGTTGCATCGGTGGCCGTCTGAAGGTCTGCTGTATGTCTTTCCTCCGTGGGCGTTGATAGACCGGGTGGTTCAAAAGATCGGTGCTCACCCAGGAAGGGTGCTGCTCATAGCACCCTACTGGCTGAGGCATCCATGGTATGCGGACTTGGTACGTCTTGTCATCAACCCCCTGGTGGCCAGTGGCTGCAAGGGAAGGTTGAGCATATTTATTATTTGTGGAGGTAAAAGACTTTTGGAGACCAGGTGCACCCTGGTCTTGGTAGTCCTCCTCCTTATAGGAATAAGTTGTGTAGACCAGAATGGAGGGTAAATAAGGCTTTTATTTCCCCTTTCAAGCACTGAGGTTCGCTAGGTAACAGAAAATAAGGTGTTCTCCTTCTTTGTCAGGGTTTTTACCAAAGCATAGTTAAACAGGTGAACTGTTACATACTTCACAGCTTCTTGCAAAAACAACACAGGATTTTCCAAACTTCGGAGCAAAGTAAAATTAGTGAGCTTTTTCTCTTTCGCTCAACATGAACAAAAACAATATTAGAGCTTGTCTAAATAAGTTACAGTTCGGGGAGTGACTCAAAACTCCCTGCGACACAAACCGAGCAGTCCATTACTTCTTCCTGGGACAATGTAACTGAGTCCACAGGCTCCACCTGCATGGGCTCTGATTCATTTGTGCCTCCCTCTGTACTTGATCTTTCCCTGGCTGCTGTGGTTTGAAAGTCAGTACTTCTTCTCCCTAGCTTCCAGCTAGGCTGTTCTAGGGCTTTCAGGTAAATGGCAGGGTTTGTCCCTATGCCCCTACATGATGGCTTAAAGAACTCTTGCCCGCTTCCTTTTCTCTCAGACTGGTTATCTGGTTTTAAAGACGTTCTAGGAGCTGGGCCTTTCTTTGGGAAAAAATAGTCACTGTATCTTGGCTTCGTGAAGTCAGGGCGTCTCTTACTTGCCCACTCAGGCACCACTCTCTGGCCACGGTCTCCTTCGCAGACTCTCTCTGGAAGCCTCCTGGATACTGTCTGTCCTCTCTGCAGCTTGGGAAGACCCTGTAAAGAATCCAGGCTTCTTGGCTTCTTAGTATAAGTCAATCTCCTGTCAAGACTTTTTCTCCCAGTACCTTTTAATCCTGTTTCAGACCCTCCTGGTGAGCAGAGGCTTCTCTCCCGGCTGGGCTCTCTCCTGAGCTCTCTGCCTTTGGGATTTCTTCCAAGCGGATCTCTTTCTGGTCTGTCTCTCCCAGGTCTCTCTCTCACTCCGGCTCTTTTGGGTCTGCTCCTTTCTCTCTCTCTTTCAGAGCTCTCCTCTGAGCTCCCTGCCGAGGTTCCTTCCTCTCTCCTTTCTTCTGAGTTGGCCCTCTGCTTATAAAGGCCTTCTACTTTTAAGTTTCCCGGGCTACCCCTCAGGTGGAGCTGATTAGCTCCTGCACAATCAGTACCCAGGTGTGTTAGCTCAGCCTCTGTAGGTTCATGCCTGCTCCCTCTAGCTGCTCTGCAAGGGAACTGCATCTTCTGCACGTTAGCTGCTTTGTAAGGAACAGCGTTTTTTTTAAAGTTTTGCTTTCAGTGGCTTCAGCCCTATCACAGTCTCCAGGACGGCGAACCCTGGCGGCTCCCTGCAAGGGCAGATCTACTGCTTCAGGGTCTGCTGTTCATGCCTCAGGTGGATCGTTTCTCGCTTACGGTATGGCCATTGAGAGGGCTAAGCTGAGAAAGAAAGGCTACTCATCGGCGGTCGTGGCAACCTTACTTAGGGCACAGAAGCAGTCGACGTCATTGGCATATGTGCGAGTCTGGCGTATTTTTGAGGATTGGTGCTTGCGGCATCAGGTTAGAGCATCCTCTGCGTCGATCCCTTTGGTGTTGGAGTTTCTGCAAGACGGATTTGATAAGGGTCTCGCTGCCAGTTCCTTGCGCGTTCAGTTAGCTGCCCTTTCCTGTTATCGTGGCAGGGTCAACGGTTTGCCTCTGGGAGCTAACCCTGATGTGGGGCGCTTTCTGAAGGCAGTTTCTAGGTTGCGACCAGCACGTCGGGTTTGGGTTCCGCCGTGGGATCTCAATCTCGTCTTGACGGCGTTATCCAAGCCTCCCTTTGAACCCTTGCGCCAGGCTTCGGTGAAGGATGTGACATTAAAAACGGTTTTCCTTGTGGCGATCTGTTCGGCTAGGCGTATTTCGGAACTGTAAGCATTGTCGTGTAGAGAACCATTTCTGACTTTTTCTAGAGAGAAGGTGGTCTTGAGGCCGGTTCCGTCCTTCTTACCGAAGGTGGTGTCCACCTTCCATTTGAATCAGGCGGTGTGTTTGCCCATCCTGGGGTCTCTGGAGGGCGACGACACCACTCGCAGTCTTCGTCGTCTGGACGTGAAGAGAGTGTTGCGCCAGTATTTGAAGGTGACAGGAGGTTTTCGCAAGTCGGACCGGCTATTCGTTGTGTTCGGGGGAGTGCGCAAAGGGGAGGCAGCGGCCAAAGCTTCCATTGCCCGGTGGGTTTGGGAGGCGATTGCTTCTGCTTATTTGCTTCAAGGACGGTCCGTACCCGCGGGTTTGTGGGCGTATTCCACTCGTGCGCGGGCGTGTTCCTGGGTGGAGCACAGTTTGGTACCACCAGGGGAAATTTGTAGGGTGGCAACTTGGTCGTCTCTTCATACCTTCAGTAGGCATTACCATCTGGAGGTGGCAGCGGCTTCTGATGCTCGTTTTGGATCGGCGGTGTTGTCTGCCGGCTGGCAGGCTCCCTCCCAATGATTACTGCTCTGGTACATCCCAGAGGTAGAGGACTGAACTGGAGGAATGATAAGGAAATGATTATTTATTTTATTTAGAGGGATTTAGTATACCGCCTTATCATTAAATCAAGGCGGTTTTGGCACATCAAACAATCAATAACACAGGTACACAACCAAAAAACTGCCTCCAGTTTTGCAACCGATTCCTATAGATTTTGGGGTGCTGAATCCATGAAAAATAGCCAAAATGTTCCATCACGTCACGTTTTCTTGGAAAATTAGATTTCTTACCCATATAAGGAATGTTCACATAATTTCTTTTTAGCCGACTGCAGTTTATTTTCTTGGCCCAAAATAGAGGTTGTAATGGTTAACTAACTAGAAACACTCCCTCATGATATTTTAGAGTGTTTTGTATTCATTTTATACATTAACAGGACAATTGGGAGGCGGGGGGCTAAATCCAGTACTCGCGCTGGCGCATGTTCTTTCCTGTTCGCCTCGCCTCGTTCGCTCTCTCAAACACGGTGGTTGCGACATGAACGTTCCTGTCAAATTTCAGTTTCTTGCAAGTTCATTATTACCTTTTGTTTGCTCAGTCGTAATCCAGCTTTATTCCGAAGTGGTTCACTACAGTTGTAGTTTGCAGTGCTGTGTATTTGTGATGGCTCACAGAGCCAGAGGTTGCGTCAACTCTCCGGACAGTTTTTGTTTTATTTGTGGGGAATATACCGTGAAAAAGCGGCAGAGGAACATTTCTGCATTTATTAAAAAAGTATATTTCGCCTATTTCGGTTTGAAGTTAGGCGATCAAGACAAACCGTGGGCTCCTCACAAAGTGTGCAAGACATGTGAGGAAGATCTACGCTTATGGATGAAAGGTAAAAAACAAGCATTTCGTTTCGGAATACCTATGATGTGGCGTGAACAAAGAGACCACCACAGCAGTGACTGCTATTTTTGCTCTTGCATTGTGAAGGGATACAACTTAAAAAATAAGAACGTAATAAGTTACCCCAACCTTCCCTCAGCAATTAGGCCTATGCCTCATAGCAACGAAGTACCTGTGCCTGAACCACCAAAATCTTTGGATCATATTTGTGTGGATGGTTCTGATCATGATGAGACTCATCAGATGGCTTTTCCCGATGAGTCCAGTACTTCCGAGTTTGAAACTGAACCAGATCCGAAACCTGAACTTTTCTCTCAAGCTGAATTGAATGATTTAGTCCGGGATTTAGGACTCCCAAAAGATGCTGCCCAACTGCTAGGTTCTCGGCTTAAACAGAAAAATCTATTGTCACCAGGAACAACTTTTTATTGGTACCGCAACCGCGAGACACAATTTTTGAAGTATTTCAGCAAAGAGGAAGATTTGGTATTTTGCAACGATATATACGGAGTGATGGAAAAGTTTAAACTCAAGTATGATCCTGCTGAATGGCGGCTGTTCATTGATTCGTCAAAAGACAGCATAAAAGGTGTTCTTCATAATGGCAACACATTCGCTTCAGTTCCTATTGCTCACTCTGTTATTCTCCAAGAAAAATACGAGAATTTGGCCCTGATTCTTCAGAAGATTCGTTATGATGAGCATAAGTGGATGATTTGTGGAGACTTTAAAATTCTATCCATGCTATTAGGGCAGCAATCTGGTTTCACCAAATATCCCTGCTTCCTTTGCTTGTGGGATAGCCGGGCCCGCGACCTACACTGGGGTAAAAAAGACTGGCCAATTCGGGAGTATTTGAGACCCGGTGAGAAAAATGTTCTTCATGAGAGCTTGGTACCTCGTGATAAAATTCTATTACCACCTCTCCACATTAAGTTGGGTCTCATTAAGCAATTCATCAAGTCCCTTCCAAAAGATGGTGAGTGCTTTCGGTACCTTTGCTCAAAGTTCCCCCGACTTTCTGAAGCAAAGCTAAAGGAAGGCGTGTTTGTTGGCCCTGATATAAGGAAACTCATTTCAGATGGAGCATTCGCTGAAACGATGTCTGAGAAGGAAAAAGAAGCCTGGGATTCCTTCAAGGATGTTGTTCTCAATTCTTGGGGAACAGGCGGGATGAGAACTATAAGGATATTGTTGCCAGGATGCTCAATGCCTTCAAAGAAAAAGGCTGTAACATGAGCCTGAAAGTCCATTTCTTGCACTCCCATGTGAACTACTTTCCCGAAAACTTGGGGGCGTACAGTGAAGAACAAGGTGAAAGGTTTCACCAGGACATCAAGGACGCAGAGAGAAGGTACCAAGGAAGATGGAACACCACTATGATGGCTGATTTCTGCTGGTTGCTGCTGCGGGAAACCCCAGATGAAAAATACGCCAAGCAGCGCACCAAGAGAAGCATTCGGGGGAAGAAGAAACGGGCCTACCAGGAGATTGATTGACCCAAGAATGACTTTAAAATCTAAACTGTGTTGACAAATATCGTGTTTTTACTAAACTTTGAAATAAAAATTTGCTAGTTATTACCACAGTGTCGGATCTCATTTATTAGAATTTTATTTTCACACCATCGGGTGTTTGTCTTCATGTATTGCAATGGTGCGGTTTGCGTTTTCTATTCTTACATACATACCTGTACAACATTTTTTGCACATTTCTTTGCTTTGCTTTGTGTCTAACCTCGCTCTTATATGCTCAATGTTTGTGCACATGTATGTGGCTGTTTTAAGTGCAGACAATTTTGCTACCATCACAGTGTGTTTTGTTGACATTACTCTATTCTTATGTGCTGCCTTGTTACAATTTTCTTTATTCTTATTTGAATAACTACTAAACAATTAGTATAAAGAATTCATCCAAGAAACTTTTATCTCGATCGCACTCAATCTGAAACGTTCACCTCAAACTGCTAACCCAATGTAGCAAAAAATCTGTACGTGATGGAGCAAATTGGTTACCAGATTTGGATTCAGCGCACCAAAAAACGTAAAAATCAATCGAAACATTAGAGGCAGTTTAAAAAAATTTTTTTTTAGTGTACCTGTGTAATTAGTGTGTGGTCTGTAGCATGCAGTGGGGTGAGCTGAGAAGAGTGGTGTGTGGTGTAGTGTGATTAAATCGGTGAGCTATTTACATAATGAGCAATATACATATATACATATTTACAATGAAGAGGCCATTTGGGGCGCGTTAGGACCGTGATCCTGTAATGACTTGGAGATGGTAAGTAAAAGCCTTGAAATGTTTTGTGAATAGAGCAGTTTTGAGAAGTTTTCTGACGTCCTTGATGTTCTTGGTGGTTCTTATGTGGTCTGGTAGGGAGTTCCATATAGCGGGCGCTGCTAGGGAGAGTGCCCTCCTTGATGTGGCCTGCCTTGTTCTGGCAATCTCTTTTGGTGTTCTGATGGTGTCTGAGGTTCCTTTTCTTCTTGGTCTCTTGTTGTCATCGGTTTTTATGAGTGGTTGTAAGCTGTCGGCTGAGAGGTTGTGTATTATTTTGAAGATGTGTAAGAGTACCTTGAATTGGACTCGAGAGCTGATTGGGAGCCAGTGTAGGTGGTACAGTATGGGAGTGATGTGGTCGTAATTTGTGCAATCTGTTAGGAGTCGTGCGGCAGTGTTTTGTGCTAGCAGTAGTGGTTTTATTGTTTTTTTGGTAGCCCCTGGTATATGTGATTACAATAGTCCAGGGTTGGGTTGATGATGTCTTGACAGACTGTTCGGAAATGTTCATGTGCGAGGATGGGTTTGAGCTTTCTGACTGTCCTCATTTTGATGTAAGCGCTCTTTGTTGTTTTTGCGATGTGGGATTGGAGGTTAAGGTCCTTGTCGAGCGTTACACCTAGGTATTTTATTTCATTTGTTACTGGTATGATGGTGGTGTTTAGAATGATGGTAGCTGGTGGTGAGAATGTCTGGTTTCTGGTGATGAGTAGAGCTTCAGTTTTGTTGTAATTTATTGATAGGTTGTTTTCCTGCAGCCATGTTGCCATTTGTTGGAAGCAGTTGGCTATGTTGGAGTAGTCTGGGTTGTCCAGATTGATTGGTGTGAATATCATTATGTCGTCTGCGTATATGGTGTATTGTATCCTGTGGTCCTTGATGATGGCACAGATGGGTTGTACGTATATGTTAAAAAGTAGGGCGGAGAGAGCTGAGTCTTGTGGGACTCCCTGGGTGGCACTGAACGGTTGTGAAGTCTTTGTTCCCCACTTGACTTGTATCTGTCTGTTGGTGAGGTAGGATGTAAACCAGCTCAGGGTGGTGCTGTGAAGGCCCGCCTCCTGAAGTTTGGTTAGTAGTGTTGTGTGGCAGACAGTGTCAAATGCTGAGGAGATGTCTAGGAATATCATAATGACTCCTATTCTGGTGTTGTCGATTCTCCTCAACAGGCTGTCGAATAGCTGGATCAGTATGGGTTCAACCCCGTGGCCGGGTTGGAAGCCGTGTTGATTGGGGTCCAGTGGATTGTGGACGTCATTGTGTTGTTGGAGTTGGTGTTGTACTGTTTTCTCGATGATCTTGGATAGGAATGGAAAGCTAGATATGGGTCTGTAGGCGGCGGGGTCAGTTTACACTTACCTGGTAATTGTAGTTCCTTGAGTGACGACAGTTCAGTCCTCCTTCCCACCCAGAATATTCCTGAGGGATCCAGATTTGGCGGTGAGCAGAGGAGTGTTACAGGTAGGTCAGCATTCGTTCTATTTGATGGATGATTGCATCTCTCGGTGGCAGGGCAGGGGGTAAGAAAGCCTTGCCGGTGGGGCTTAAAGGTTAAATGGTTAGTTTAAGATGTGTTTCAATATTGACTGTTAGCTACTTATTTGTTGCTCCTTTGAGTCTGCTTTGTTAATAGTTCACACTGGGATGAGAGAGAGAGTACAGCAGGCTATATCCAGTGATGTCATAATTCTGACATACCAGTCTCCAAGCTGCAGGAGGAGATTGACAACCCAGAGGTAGAGGACTGAACTGTCGTCACTCAAGGAACTACAATTACCAGGTAAGTGTAATTATCATTTATTGCTTGTAAGGGAAGCTGTACTCCCTTACAGCCATTTGTAGTATTAGAAGAAAAACGTAAACTTTACTCGGAGAGTGTGTCAGTTTGATTGGATCAGGGTAAGTTCCATTTCATATCTTTTAAGATACAACACTGCAGTGCAATCTAAAAATCCTCAAAATATGCAGTCCCCAATGTGGTGTGGTCTCGGAGGCAGGCATTTGCCTAAACTGCATGCAAAAGGCTGTCATGGGTACAGGATGAGATGAGACAGGAGAGTCCCTCCCGGTTGCAAGAGACCCTGGAGGCACCATGTTACCTTCAGCGGATCTGGCCCCCGGTCCCTGCACAATGCCCGGACCATCCACCCCTTGAGCCCAGGGAGCAGTAGGGCTCCTGGGGGCATTCTCACCGGAGTTTTTCTTACTTTTGCATAAGGCGTTTTGCCTACCAAGTGGCTCCTCAGCCTCAGAACACAGGGCTAAGAGGAAGTCAGTTGCAAAAGAGCACGAGTCAGGAGCAGTGGCGTCTAAGCAGGCTAGAGGCTTAGAGGAGCGGCAGCAATCACTTTTGTCAGAGGGACTTGGTGGGGAAGACCTTGACACGGAGCTAGATTTGCAGGAGGAGTTGGAAGAAGGAGAGAGCCTAGAATAGGAGGATCAGGCGCGGATTGTTTGGGGATTCCGCCGGGAGGAGCTACCAGTGCTCATCTTTATGCTTATGTTTATGCAATTTCTCGATATGCTGCCCAGGCCGAAGGCCATTAGGGTGGTCTACAATTACTACAAGTGGGTACTGATACAATTCTTCGTCTCCAAAGGGCTCACATTCTATGTGTACCTTGGAGACTCTCAAGGCCCTGAATATGCCTGCTAACCTCCCGGCAGAGGAAGAGGCGCTGTAGGATCCATTGTTCCAGGCGCTATGGAAATCACAGAAAGTCTTTCCAGTACATGGAGAAGTAGGACAGATGATCCAGGATGAGTGGGATATGCCGGAGGTTGGCCTTAAAGGGGTGCAATCCATGATGCGCCTATACACGCTGCCGGAGCAAGAACAACAAGCTCCTTTGATCACCCAAAGTGGGCGCAGTGGTGTTGGCAGCAGTCGAAGAGACCTTGACTTGTCTCCTGCAGCTGAGAGCCGTAGAACTGGTTTCGTGAGACCAGTATGTCTGCAGTCGATGCTTCATGTATTTCGTGGTGCCCAAATGGAAGGTTCCTTTCGCCCAATTCTCGACATGAGGGCATGAACTACGGTCTCCGGGTACCGCATTTTCACAGTAATAATGGTGGTAGGAAGCGGAGATTTTGGGCAACACTCTATCTCACAGAGGTGTATCTGCACGTTTCCATCCATCCAGAACATCGTTAGTTTCTCCGCTTTGCGCTGCCAAGGAGCCATTTCAAGTTATGAGCGTTGTCCTTCAGCCTGGCGACCACCCCCCATACCTTTTCCAAGGTCTTGATGGTGGTGGTGGCAGCTCTCCACAAGGAAGGGGTTCTCATCCACCTGTACCTAGACAATTGGCTGGCTCAGGTGAAGTCCAGGGACAATGGCAAAAAGAGCAACAGCACAGGTGGGAGAGTTCCTTCAAAGTCTCGGTTGGGGTCAACCTGGCCATGAGTCAGTTACAGCCGGCCCAGGAGCTAGAGTATTTGAGAGCGTGCTTTGATACCTACGTGATTGGTAATCCAAAATTGCTTGGTCACGTTAAAGAGTGTGTAAAGCAATCAATCAATGAAAAAACTCACATTGGCATCTATATATTTTTTATGAATAGAATGAAAACAAGCATTTTGATAGTACAATTCAGAAACAAGTTTTGTTTTAGTGGAGTGAGTTTTTTCATTGATTGATACCTACGTGGGCAGGATTTTCCTGCCGGTTCGCTGGGCGCAGGAGCTACAACAGTGGATACGGCAGGTCCTGAAGATGGCAAGACCATCAGAGAGGCAGCATCTGCAGTTCTGGGGACCATGGCGGCCACTCTCGAGCTAGTCCCATGGGCAAGGGCGCACATGCAACCGCTGCAGAGGGCTTTGCTCAGTCGGTCCCATCAGAGTCAACCCCTGTCCCAAGTACTCCCCTGCCCGCGTAGTGCCAGGAGAGCCCTCAATTGATGGCTGCACATGGAGAGCCTGGAAGGAGTCCCCGGTGTGGGTTCCTCTGATGACCGATGCCAGGTTGGAGAGCCCATTGCGAAGGATGCTTTGTTTAGGGACAAGAGTCGGCAGGAGGCCCTGTGGTCGATCAACAGGCTCGAGATGTGAGCGGTGACCTTGGTGCTAGAAAGTTTCGAGCCATGGTTGCAGGGGAAGGTTGTCCAGGTCCTCTCGGACAATGTGACCACGGTGGCTTACATCAACCGGCAAGGAGGCACAGGCAGTGCAGCCCTGGAGGAGGAGGCCGAAAAGCTGTTCGGATGGGCAGCAATTCATCTCCAGGCATTATCAGCGGCGCACGTAGCAGGAGTTGACAGTGTGACAGCAGCCTACCTCAGCCAAGTGCGCATGGACCCCGGAGAGTGGCAGCTCAATCGGGAGGTGTTCAAGCAGGTGGTCCGCCGATGGGACACACCCGGTCATGGACCTAATGGCAATGTTCGAGTCGGCCAAGGCCTGCCAGTTTTTCAGCAGAAGAAGAGAGGAAGTCCAAGGGCCTGGATGCTCTAATTTAGCAGTGGCTCGAAGAGAGTCGTCTCTGTTTTTCCCTTTGGGCGCTCATAGGCCTGTTAGTGCAATGGCTAGAGGTGCACCGGGGATTTATAATTCTGGTGGCACCAGACTGGCCAAGGTGCCTGTGGTATGCTGACCTGATTCGGATACTGGCGGATTGACTGTGGTGGCTTCCGGATGGAAGGACCTTTTGACACAGGAGCCGCTTTGTATGCCCCAGGTGGATCAATTATCGCTTACGGCATGACTCTGGACAGGGTAAAGTTGAAGAAGAAAGTATAATTAGGCTCGGGGATATCAGCATTGCTACAGGCCCAGAGGTGGTCTACGAACCTGGCGTGCATCTGCGTAGGGCGCATCTTTGAATCATGGTGCGGAGAGAGGCAGGTGTGCCCTTCCACTACCTCCACCCCGGACATCTTGGTGTTCTTGCAATCCGGTTTTGATAAGGGTCTAGCTGCCAGTTCCTTGAGGGTGTAACTGGTGGCAATTTCCGGTTATCGTGGGAATGTCCACATTGGGTACACACCCAGACGGGCTGAGCTTTCTAGGGGCGGTGACCCACCTCCGTCTGTCAAAGAGGGCAGTGGTACCGCCTTGGAATCTCAATCTGGTGCTGATGGTGCTGTCTGGGGAACCCTTTGAGCCACTGAGTCGAGTTTTCCTGAAGGATTTGACTTTGAAAATGGTATTCCTGGTGGCGATCTGCTCGACGCGCAGGATTTCAGAGCTTAGGACCCTGTCATGCCAGGAGCCATTCCTTTCCTTCTCCAAGGAGAAAGTGGTCCTGTGTCCGGGACCTTCATTTTTGCCCAAGGTGGTGTGAGCATTTCAGGTGGAGGAGTGGCCTAGTGGTTGGGGCAAGGTACTTCAGGCCAGAAGGTTGGTGGTTCAAATCCCACTAGAGGACAGCAACCTTGGGCCGGAAGGACTGGGGTTTCTAGTCCCACAGGTGCTCCTTGTGGTCTTGGGCAAGCCACTTAACCCTCCATAGCCCATGTTCCCTGTAAAATAGTTATCTCCAAGTTATAATGCCCTGTTCAATGTAATTTCAGTTTGTTCAATGTAAACCGCACTGATGCAGAATAGCGCGGTATATAAGAGAATGTAAATAAAAAATAAATAAATGTAAATCAGGCTGTTTCCTTACATGCTCTGGTGAGCTCAGATGTGGGCGAGAGCAGATATGGGCTCTGCCACTCCACTGCTGTGCCACTTGGAGGTGAAGGTATGTGAAAAGGGCTTTGTCCTTTTGGAGATTGGACCGTCTGTTGGCGGGTCGCGCAAAAGTGAGACTGCAGCTAAGCCTCCATTTCCAGATGGATCGGTGAGGCAGTTATGGGTAGAGCAGTGCCGGCGGGGTTGCAGACGCATTCCACGAGGGCTCAGTGCCGGCGGGGTTGCAGATGCATTCCATGAGGGCTCAAGCAGCCTCGTGAGCAAAATATAGTTTAGTTCCGCCGGTGGAGATCTGTAGAGTGGCATACTTTATCTGAACATTTTCGCCTGGATGTCCAGGCGATAGGGGATGCTCATTTTGTCTCTGCAGTGCTTCAGGCTGGTTGTGCGGTTCCCTCCCATTAGTTTAACTGCTGTGATACATCCCAGAGGTGCGGGACTGTATTGGAGGGACAATATGGAAAGAGAAATTACACTTACCTGCTAATTGTTGTTCTTTGAGGAACTCCAGTCCAGTCCTGGAACCCTCCATGAGTGCTTTCTGTGATAATCGATGCACACCCTGGTCCTGAAGCTGGATCCCTTAGTGGAGGAATTGGCCAGGAGAAGCCGGGGAGGGGTGTGTAATCAGTGTTTGGGGGAGGAGCAGACCAGAAGAGCTGGTTGGAGTTGCTCAAGCGCTCAACAGGTAGGCCTCTTCATCCTTGAGGGGGGGACGGGGTATCCTTTCCAGTGGGTACTAGTTTATTTAGACGTAGGAGTGTTTGTTGCATGTTTAACTACATTTTTGTTTCTCCTCTGAGTCTGCTTTGTCAATAGTTACTGGGGCTGATGGGTGGTGCCAGCTGCATATGTACACTAGTGTCATCAAAAAGTTGACACGCTCAGTCTCCAAGCTGCTGGAGGAGGTGCACTACCCAGAGGTGCGGGACTGGACTGGATTTCCTCAAGGAACAACAATTAGTGGGTAAGTCTAATTTCTCTGTTTGATTACATGTTGAGTGAAAAATATTTTCTTTTATTAGTCTTAAATAGTTTACCCTGTAGCTTTATTGCATGTCCTTTCTATATTCTGATAATGTAAACAATCGATCTACGTTTACCCGTTCCACGCCATACATTAATTTATAGACCTCTATCATATCTCCCCTCAGCCGTCTCTTTTCCAGGTTGAAGAACCCTAACCTTTTAGCCTCTCTTCATAGGGGTATCCTTCCATCCCCTTTACCATTTTGGTGGCTCTTCTCTGGTCCTTTTGTAATAACGCTATATCCTTTTAAGATACGGCAACCAGAATTGCACACAATATTCAAGGTGTGGTTTCTGTAGATGCAAGCTGTATATTCAAAAAGAAAAATCGCAAACCATAGTTCATAACAAAATCAAACGAGTTACAATTTTGTAATTTGGTATTATAAACTGTGCTGTGGTTCTCACTTTTTCTTTTAGTTCCTTGGTGTGCAAGCATCTTGCATTTCCTTTGTTTTTGTGGAATATATATTTACATTAACACCATGCTGGTCCGGTGCGCAGTTTCAGGACTTATGTTGGGGTTGCCAAGCCCTTCTTGGTGTTTATGTTGGAGTAGGAAATTTTGGATTGGGGTCACAATGTCCCTCTTGTTTTTCAGAGGGTGGGAAGTGCTATGTTGGGGCCACTGAGCCTCTCTTGTTTTTCTGAAGATGGAAAATGCTTTGTGGGGCACCATGTCGCTCTTGTTTTTGTGAAAGTGGGAGGTACTGCATGGGTGCTATTGAGCTTCTCTTGTTTTATTTTTTATTTAACTTTTCTTATATACCGCCTTTCATGATATCAAGGCGGTTTACATTGAACAAACTGAAATTACATTGAACAGGGCATTATAACTTGGAGACAACTATTTTACAGGGAACATGGGCTATGGAGGGTTAAGTGGCTTGCCCAAGACCACAAGGAGCACCTGTGGGACTAGAAACCCCAGTCCTTCCGGCCCAAGGTTGCTGTCCTCTAGTGGGATTTGAACCCCCGACCTTCCGGCCTGAAGTACCTTGCCCCAACCACTAGGCCACATTTAGCAGCATGTTTCCTAAACTTTACGCTAGTAATATATGTGTGGGTCACATTACCAGTGCGGGTCTGTAGGCTAAGTGCAGGGAGAAAGTTACATCCCCCTGCAGTTACTGCATTTCATCGTAGCAAAATGGCTGCTGGTACAACTAAGGCCACCCACTGCATTAGTTGCACCCACGCTTCTTGCACTGAGTTTCTGATGATAGTGCAGATGCCTGCATATGAGAGTTCTTTCTCTCAACTCACTCTGGAGTAAAGTATAATTTTGGGAAAGAAATCCTGTAAACCAACAGTAATGGGTAAAAAAGCATGGAATTTCATAGTGATGCTAAGTATTTACTTATTGCTCAGTAGTTTTTTTTTCTGGCTTTGCATTTGCCCCTTCACTGCAATTTTCTTACAACATTGGATTTGAAGGAGAAATACTAGAATCACATGAAAAGAGTTCACAAAGGAGTTTAGGGAAGAAGGAAGGTGGAGTATAGCCAACATTAATAATAATGAGGGAGGGGCCACCGATTCATAGGTTGTGGGGGGGTACCAGAAACCCTAGCACCGGCCCTGCATGGGTATACTAGAACACCTGATAATTCTCTTGCACAACCTTTATACTGCTTAAGAAGCAACAGTTTAAATGGACCACAAAGAAATAGAATGGTTTAAAATCAGCAAAGATGTATGACAAGGCTGTATAGTTTCTCCATACCTGTTTAATTTGTATGTAGAACAAATCAGAGAAGCAGGACTGGTAAACCCATGCTGCCTTGGATCCTGCAATCCCTTGTACTCCAGAAACCTCAATCTCCAGGAACAAGCAGGAATGTAGTCTTCACTTATGGGTATCGTCGGTACCGACTGACCCTGCGCGGGAACGCTCCCCAGCGTCCAATAGGAAAGCTTTTGGGAGCATCCCACAGCGCCCGCGTGCTGCCTTCCCGCCTTTCCAACTGTCCCTCTCCAGTTCTTTGTTTTCCGCAGAGCCGACAGGTCACATACCCTGCCACCGCAGAAAAATTTTGTCTTTAATCTTTGTTTTTGTGGTTATGTCTGCCTTCCTTCGACGCCATACCAGTACCGCCGGTTCTTTCTTCTTTCTTTAAAAAATAAAATTATAGTTTCTGAGGTGTTTTACTTCAGAAACTTTTATTCCTTGGTGCTAGGCGCCATTTTGGGCACTAGGCCCAATTTTTTCCTTAAGAATGGAAAAACCTACTTCAGGTTTTAAGAAATGTTCTAAATGTGGCGGTATCATTTCTGTCACCGACACCCATGATTGGTGTCTTAAATGTTTAGGTCCTGACCACTCTATTTCAGAGTGCCTCTCCTATGGAATGATGTCAAAAAGGGGCCAGCAGAACCGAGCTGCTAAATTTAGCACCCTTTTTCCCTCAGGCGCGGCGTCTGTTGCATTGACGTCCTCCAGGGCCTCATCTTCCTCCCATGGATCTCAGGTAACTAAACATAAATCTAGCTGGTCCTCAAAAGGTAGATCTCTTTCTAAGTATCGAGATGCCCCAGGCGTTGCCCTTGAGGAATTTTCACCGGCAAAACTGCCCCGGCGGGAAGCTTTGGCTTCCAAACCACTAACGGGGCTCCAGGATGTTCTTGAGGCCTCAACCTCTGCAGAACTACTGGCGCCATGCTCTGGGGTTGCGGCTGCTTCTACCGGTACCGACACCCAAGCATTGGCAGCGTCGATAGACCAGAGATTCCTTGCTATCGAACGCAGTCTAGCGGCTCTTCTCACGGCTTCGGTACTGTTGAAACTGCTTCTGACACCGATACCGGAACCGGTACCGGCTGCATGAACATTGGCGGGTACGCCACACATACCGAGTCATGCGTCTGTCTCCGGCATAGACAGTCGGTACCGAAACAACCCGATGCCGACTTCGGTCGATAAGAGTACCGTGCCTTGCACGATCACTGGGATCGGAGGTATTTTGAATCCTCTTATGAGTCTGAAGACTCCGAAGACTCTGCCAATACAAGAGTACTTCTCCCCGAGGATTATTCTTCTCCTCAGTGCAGAATGTCTCCGCCAGAGGATATGTCCTTTCAGGACTTTATCCGTGATGTGGCCCGAGGCCTTTCCATCACAGTAGCTCCTGAAAAAGAGCCTAGGGCAAAGGAGTTGGAAATTCTCCAATACCCTAAGGCTCCCAAAGAGGCAGCTACTCTGCTTATTCATGAGATCTTACATGCTCTTATGCTAAGGATGTGGGAAACATCTTTAACCACATCTCCTCATTCTCGAAGACACAGTACCATGTATTGAGTTCCACCTTGTCCTGGCTTTCAAAAAACTCAATTACCACACCATTCAATGGTGGTGGAATCAGCCATGAGAAGGATGAAAAGTGAAAAGAGACATGCATCCAATCCTCCAGGTTGTGAATGTAGGACTCTGTGCCTTTGGGCGTCGATGCTTCCATGCTCTCAGCTAGGATCAGTTCCTATATCTTGTATATGGGAATGTTCCTTAAAGAGGTCACAGGAGACTTGGAGCTTTTGAGCCCCCTCCTTCCTGATGATAAAAGGCAAGACTATCTTACTCCAGTCAAACATGCTCAGGATGTTTCCAAGTCTGTAAATCATGCAGCCTTTGACTGTTTTGAGTGCATAAGCAGAACCTCTGCTATTGCCATTGATGCACATCGGATAGCCTGGCTTCAGGCATCTGACTTGGAAATTTGGTTACAGGATAAATTAGGAAACATTCCTTGCACAGGAGAAAATCTGTTTGGCAAGAATTGGCAGGAGAAGGCTAATGAGATAGATGCTGACAATATCACTTTGGATAGATTGTCCAAATCTACAGCCGATCCTGCAAGGAAAAAATCCTCTAAGAAACCATTTTTCATTAAGAAAAAGAAGTTTTATCCTTCCTATACCCAACAGGGACACCGTCCAGGTCAGACTGCCCAAAAGGGACAACAGCAACAACTTAGACAACAAAAGAAGCCAAAAGCTGCAAAACCTCAATCAGCTCAGCAGGCTCAGTCTCCTCAGGGGCTTTGATGCCTTCCTAGAGAACTTTGCCTTCCTTCCCCTGAATGGTCCAGATCCCTCGACCATCCCAGGCAGGTTATGTCATTTTGCCCACAGATGGTACCAAATAACAGAAGAAAATTGGACTCTGTCCATTGTACGAGTGGGGTACAAGCTTCATTTTCACAGCATGCCCCTACAATTGTTAAAACAGTTCAAATCTCAGACCTCTCTCGACAGTCTCTTAGGTCAAGAATCACAATGCTTCTTGCTCAGGGAGCAATAGAGTAAGTACCCATTCCCCATCAGGGTACAGGGTTCTACTTTCCCTATTTCCTTATTCCAAAGAAAACAGGAGGACACGGAACCATTTTAGACCTCAGAGAACTGAACAAATATTTGTTCCGAGAGAAATTCAGAATGGTCTCTCTAGGAACTCTGCTGCCATACCTTCAAAGTCAGGATTGGCTTTCTTCTCTAGATCTCAAGGATGCATATACTCATATTCTCATCCATCCAAATCACAGGAGATTCCTCCGATTTTCTGTTTCAAGGAAAGCACTACAAATATAAGGTTCTTCCCTTTGGCCTGGCTTCTGTGCCATGAGTGTTTACAAAATGCATGGCTGTGGTAGCGGCATTTCTCCGCACTCTGGGAATATTCATCTTCCCTTATTAGACGACTGGCTCATTCAAGCCCCTACAGTGCCAGAAGCCAGCTCTGCTCTGTTTCGCACAATGCAAATCCTTCAGTATTTGGGACTGGTCATAAACCTCCCAAAATCCAATCTTGCTCCCACTCAGTCCCTAGAGTTCATAGGAGCTCTAGGGACTGAGTGGGACTGAGCAAAGGTGAGGTCAGAGAGGCTGTTGCCAAAAAAGCATCTTTCAGGAAATGGAAAAAAGAGCCAAACGACGAAATCTGGAAACAGCACAAGCACTGGCAAGTCAAATGCAAGGCATTGATAAGGCAGGCAAAGGGAGAATTTGAGAAGAAGCTTGCAGCGGAAGCAAAAACGCGAAGTAAAGACCTTTTCAAGTACATTCGTAGCAAAAAACCTGTGAGAGAGTCAGTTGGTCCATTAGATGATAAAGGGGTTAAAGGAGCACTAAGAGGCGACAAGGCGATAGTGGAGAGACTGAATGAATTCTTTGCTTCAGTCTTTACTGAGGAAGATGTAGGGATGGTACCCATGATTGAAGTGGTATTTAAAGGTGCGGAAGAATTGAAGGAAATATCGATACATCGGGAAGATGTATTACAACTATTAGATAAACTGAAGAGTAGCAAATCACCTGGGCCGGATGGTATACATCCAAGGGTGTTGAAAGAACTGAAATACGAGATTTCAGACCTGCTATTAGTAATCTGTGAACTATCATTAAAATCATCTCTAATACCTGAAGATTGGAGGATCGCCAATGTAACACCAATTTTTTAAAAAGGGTTCCCAGGGGTGATCTGGGAAACTACAGACCGGTGAGCCTGACATCAGTACTGGGAAAAATGGTAGAAACCATCATAAAGAATAAAATTACTCAGCATGTAGATAGTCATGACCTAATGGGAGACAGCCAACATGGCTTTAGACAAGGAAGATCTTGTCTTACTAATCTGTTATGTTTTTTTGAAGGAGTGAATAATCAGATGGACAAAGGTGAGTCAGTTGATATTGTGTATCTGGACTTTCAGAAAGCCTTTGACAAGGTCCCTCATGAGAGACTTTTGGCAAAACTAAAGAGTCATGGGATAGGAGGCAGTGTACTATTGTGGATCAGGAACTGGTTAAAAGATAGAAAGCAGAGGGTAGGGCTAAATGGCCAATTTTCCCAATGGAGAAAGGTGAATAGTGGTGTACCCCAGGGATCTGTGCTGGGTCCGCTGCTTTTTGACATATTCATAAATGATCTGGAAAGTGGAATAACGAATGACACAAAACTATTTAAAGTTGTTAAAACCCAAGAGGATTGTGGAAAATTGCAAGAGGATCTTGATAAATTGGAAGACTGGGCATCAAAATGGCAGATTAAATTTAATGTGGACAAGTGCAAGGTTATGCACCTAGGGAAGAACAACCCAAACTATGGTTACACGATGCAAGGTTCCACATTAGGAACCACCACCCAGGAAAAAGATTTAGGCGTCATTGTGGATACCATGTTAAAACCCTCGGCCCAGTGTGCAGCAGCGGCCAAGAGAGCAAATAGAATGCTAGATATGATAAGGAAAGGAATGGAAAATAAAACAAAAGATATTATAATGCCTCTATATCGTTCCATGGTGAGACCGCACCTTGAATATTGTGTGCAATTCTGGTCACCGTATCTTAAAAGGATATAGCGATTTTAGAAAAGGTTCAGAGAAGAGCCACCAAAATGGTAAAGGGGATGGAAGGATACTCCTATGAAGAAAGGCTAAAAAGGTTAGGGCTCTTTAACCCGGAAAAGAGACGGCTGAGGGGAGATATGATAGAAGTCTATAAATTAATGAACGGAGTGGAACGGGTAAACGTAGATCGATTGTTTACCTTATCAAAATATAGAAAGACTAGGGGACATGTAATGATGCTACAGGGTAAACTATTTAAAACTAATAAAAGAAAATATTTTTTCACTCAACGTGTAATCAAACTCTGGAATTTGTTACCGGAAGATGTAGTAAAGGCTGTTAGTGTAGCTGGGTTTAAAAAAGGTTTGGACAATTTCCTGGAGGAAAGGTCCATAAACCATTATTAAGAAGGGACCCAGGATATCAATGCTTGAACCAATACAAGCATTGTGGAACCTGTGTCCCTTGGGGAAACTGCTAGGTATGACCTAGATTGGCCACTGTTGGAAACAGAATACTGGGCTTGATGGACCTTGGTCTGACCCAGTATGGCATATCTTATGTTCTTATGTTCATCTGGATGCCAGACAGACAAGGGCTTTCCTTCCGCAGCCCCGCTGTCTTCGCATAGTACAACTAGCTTCCCAAGCAGGCCTCAAACCTTGTCTCACTGCTCGGGAAATGCTACAATTGCTAGGCCACTTGGCATCCACCGTGCATGTGGTTCCTTATGCTCGCCTCCATATGGGAGCAGCCCAGTGGACTTTATCCACTCAGTGGATACAGGCCTCAGGCTGCCTGTCGGACAAAATAACAAACTCAAACCGTCTTATTTCATCCCTCCAATGGTGGCAATCACCCAGAAACCTTCTGGTGGGGTTTCCTTTCCAGCAACCCCTATCCCAAGCCACCTTAACAACAGATGCATCACAGGTTGGATGGGGAGCCCACCTGCACGATCTTTCTACCCAGGTACCTGGACTCCACAGGAGGCCTGTCTTCACATTAGTCTCCTGGAGTTCAGAGCAATCTTCTTTGCTCTTCGAGTATTTCACGCCCAGCTCAGCTACAAGACAGTCCTATCAGATTCATCTCCTTGCGGTGTATCTTCCAGGCATTCAAAACTCTTGGGCAGACAAACTCAGTCAAGTTCGGCTTCCACACGAATGGTCTCTCCATGCAGACCAGGTTGCCCAAATATTTCAGATTTGGGGAACCCTGGACATAGACCTCTTTGCAAGTCCACTGAATGCCAAACTTTCCTGGTTCTGTTACAGAATTCCGTCTCAATATTGTCAGGCAAGGGATGCCTTCCTCCTTCACTGGGGTCAGGACTTCATATTTGCCTTCCCACCCATTCTCCTCATCCCCAAAACCTATTCAAGCTTCAGAGAGACAGAGGTCATATGATCCTCATAGCTCCACGTTGGCCACGGCAAACATGTTACTCTCTGCTCCTACATCTCTCTCAAGCTCCTCCTCTGGAATTGGGATCCGCTCCAGATCTTCTCTCCCAAGAGGACAGGATGCACTGGCATCTGAATCCCCAGTCTCTGCATCTCAGTGCCTGGTTGCTGAAAGCCTAGAACTTGTGATAAGGAAGCTTATCATAGCTCAGGAAGGAGCTATAGAAAAGGTGAAGTGTCTCTGAACAAGCAACCTGTCAGTTCTGGTAGAAATAAGAAAACAGAATTTTCCCATAAAAGACTACCAGTCCCAGAATGCACCAGGTTTCCAACAGCCATTAGAGGAGCTGAAGTGGGAAAATGTGTGTTCAATCAGGAGGGCTATGAGGTAATCCCTAAGCACTCATCTCAAAGGGCAGGGCCTGATTCAGCACAGCTGTGCTGTGTTAGGGAGGAGCACTCATCTAAGCAGAATAAAGGTAGAGTTTATTCTAAAGAGAAGTATCCTGAGAATCAGCTTGAGCTTGATCATCTTCATCATCAAGAGGATCATCAGAAGCAGAAGCCAAACCGGACGGACAGAGAGGGCAAGAAACCCTTTGGAAGAAGGAAGAGAAAAGCCTTTGAGAGGTCTAAAGGAATCCAGAGCAGTACGTATACTGGAAAGCATTCCAAGGGCCAGCATACACCATTGGACTGGGGAAAGCCAGAGGAATGGTGCTGCAGAGCTAGGAATCTCCAGAGGGTACCTGTGAGGGAGACGGCTGCACGTGGAAGGGACCCGTGCCAGAAGGTATGTGAAGAGAGATCCAGTGTCCAGGGATCTGGATTGGAAGGCTGGGCATAAGAACTGGACTACATACTGGCCAGGCTATATAGAGAGGAACTCTAACAGCAATGGAAGCTCAGGTATAAACACTGATCTATGCCCTAGCTATAACCTTGAAAGACAGCAGGGAAACAAGTATTCTCCTGAAAGTGCTACATTGAGAAATTCATCTGTGCCAATCCATGATATTGAACCCATGCTTGTTGAAGAAGGGGGAGTGATTGCAGATGAAGAATGTGTTTACATGGATTGCTCTCTGTCTAAACTCCTTTGGTAATTTTCTGTTATAAAGTACAGCAACCATCACAAAGAAATACAAACTTGTTCTTTAATCTACTCAGGAAAGCTCCTGAAGCAGGATTTGATCCACGCAGTAGAAAGCAAGCCAGCTAAGGGGTTTCAGCTGGATAACTGCTAGCAATTGAGCCTTACCTAATTGCTTGTGAGCTCTGAGAGAATCACTTCTGAATCTATGTGGGAAGATATAAGAAGTTAACCTGAAAAGAACAGTTTTTTTCCCTTCTTTGTGGATCTTGTTTGTTGTTTGATACACTGCTAAGAGAATATTAGCTAAAGCCTACAGAAAAGACCAGTTTGTTACCAACCAGGTCTTTATTCTTTTGCTTTGATTGCCTGACAAGTTTAAAGGTTGTTTTCCTGATTTTGTTTTTTTTCAAGTTTAACACTGAAAGCAAGTAACCTGATTTATGTGCTACCAAGCATATCTGTGTTGGGAGAAATAACCCCATAAATAAATATCTTATTGGCTTTACCCAAAAGCACAACTAATTATTGTGAGCAGCTGTGTCTGGTGTGAATGAACTGCATTGCCCACAATCCCTTGCAAATCATATAGATATATGCACTTGCCAAGACTGTGAAGATTCTCACCCAGGCAGCCGTCTGACAAACTTCAGGATCTTTATCTTACCCAACAGGTAAAGGATATCCTTCATGCTTCTAGGAAACCCTCCACAAGACGCTCGTATGCCTTTAAGTGGAAAAGGTTTACCATATGGTGCTCGCAGAAGGGTCTTAACCCTCTTGCGATACTCCAGTATCGATTCCAGAGGTATCTCCTTCATTTGTCAAATGCGGGTCTCAAGACAGAGCCTTCATGTTCTGTGCCCCAAAACACTGGAACTCCCTACCACCCGAAATTCGTGCTATAACTAACATATGCCAATTCAGAAAGGCCCTCAAGCATAACTTATTCATCAAATACTACCCTACATAAAGCTTCCCCTCAAGCATAACCTAATCAACAATTATTACCCTACATAAATTCAAAATATTCACCTCAATATTAACCACTTTGCCTCCTTTCACAACCCCACAAGCAACGTCTCATAAATACCTTTCATGTTATCAAAATTAACAGACCAACATTCTATGTATAATTTTACCCCCATATTATTCAAGTTTATCGAATCCAAGTTTATCTTCCTGTTTTATGTAAAACCGAGCAGCCTGTTGTTCTGGTCTTTGGTTATATGTAAACCGCGCTGATTGTAAATAGCGCGGTATATAAAAAACTGTAATAAATAAATAATAATAAATAAATAAATAAGACAAATTCATTAAGAGTCCAATAAGAGCGCCCGAATGGGAGAGGCTCGGAGGCTCCTGCCCAATCAGGGCTGTGGGAGGAGCAACTGAACCGGCATAAAAAGCCAGCTCCGACGAGAGAACCCATCCAGCAGCAGCCACTTTCCAGCAGCTCCCCCGATTAGGGGTAGAGCGCCCGAACGGGAGAGGCAGCCAAATCTCCCGCTCGGAGGCTCCTGCCCAATTGGGGCAGTGGGAGCACCTTTGAAAACAGCAGCCCAGCTGAACACACCCACGCCCGACAGGACCATGCCTGGGGACCGCACTGGAGGGCCCTTTGGCATGGCACTCTGGTGTAGCCACAGAAGCAACCACAGCCTACCGCCGCAACAAGGCCACCAACTGCAAGCGAACCCAGACAACGAAGATACGAAAGCCAACACAAGCAGAGCAAAGTAAGCGCACCCATCTACCAAACTCAGACCAGCATAAAAATGTACACAACATGGATTCTGCCCATCAGCCTCCTCCTCACCCAACTCCTACCACATCAGGCAACCAACCACAACCTACTAACAAACACTACATTGCAGCCAGCACAACTCTTCACACACCCCCAGTACACACACTGGAACACAATCAAGACACCCAAGCACAGAAGGCAAAACAGACACAAATCCAACACACAAACAAACCCAAACAAAGCACAGATACAACTAAGCATCCCGACTACGATCACAATCGAGATCATCAGCGCCAGATCCATAAGAAACAAAATTAACAAATAGCAGACCACATAGAAGATCATCAACCTGACATACTGTGCATTACCGAAACATGGCTCACTCCCACTGATAACATGCTACTTAATTAGTACCACCCACATACGCAGCATTGAACTGCCCACGAACACAATGAAGAGGAGGAGGGGTCCTGATCCTCGTAAGGAACAGCCTAAGATTCAAGTCACGAAGCACATCAAACACATAAGAAGATAAGATATGCCATACTGGGTCAGACCAAGGTCCATCAAGCCCAGTATTCTGTTTCCAACAGTGGCCAATCTAGGTCATATGTACCTAGCAGTTTCCCCAAGAGACACAAGTTCCACAATGCTTGTACTGGGTCAAGCATTGATATCTTCGGTCACTTCTTAATAATGGTTTATGGACCTTTCCTCCAGGAACTTGTCCAAACCTTTTTTAAACCCAGCTACACTAACAGCCTTACTACATCCTCCGGTAACAAATTCCAGAGTTTGATTACACGTTGAGTGAAAAAATATTTTCTTTTATTAGTCTTAAATAGTTTACCCTGTAGCTTCATTGCATGTCCCCTAGTCTTTCTATATTCTGATAACGTAAACAATCGATCTACGTTTACCCGTTCTACTCCGTTCATTAATTTATAGACTTCTATCATATCTCCCCTCAGCCGTCTCTTTTCTAGGTTAAAGAGCCCTAACCTTTTCAGCCTTTCTTCATAGGAGTATCCTTCCATCCCCTTTACCATTTTGGTGGCTCTTCTCTGAACCTTTTTGTAAAATCGCTATATCCTTTTTAAGATACGGCGACCAGAATTGCACACAATATTCAAGGTGCGGTCTCACCATGGAACGATATAAAGGCATTATAATATCTTTTGTTTTATTTTCCATTCCTTTCCTTATCATACCTAGCATTCTATTTGCTCTCTTGGCCGCCGCTGCACACTGGGCCAAGGGTTTTAACATGGTATCCACAATGACGCCTAAATCTTTTTCCTGGGTAGTGGTTCCTAATATGGAACCTTGCATCGTGTAACCATAGTTTGGGTTGTTCTTCCCTAGGTGCATAACCTTGCACTTGTCCACATTAAATTTCATCTGCCATTTTGATGCCCATTCTTCCAATTTATCAAGATCCTCTTGCAATTTTTCACAATCCTCTTGGGTTTTAACAACTTTAAATAGTTTTGTGTCATCTGCAAATTTGATAACCTCACTCGTTATTCCACTTTCCAGGTCATTTATGAATATGTCAAAAAGCAGCGGACCCAGCACAGATCCCTGGGGTACACCACTATTTACCTTTCTCCATTGGGAAAATTGGCCATTTAGCCCTACCCTCTGCTTTCTATCTTTTAACCAGTTCCTGATCCACAATAGTACACTGCTTCCTATCCCATGACTCTTTAGTTTTGCCAAAAGTCTCTGATGAGGGACCTTGTCAAAGGCTTTCTGAAAGTCCAGATACACAATATCAACCAACTCACCTTTGTCCACCTGTTTATTCACTCCTTCAAAAAAACATAACAGATTAGTAATGTGGGCTTCTATTGCCCTCCCCTCACCAGCAACCTGCAGGGCTCTTGGAGCTACAGAAAACTACATTCAAAGCAATAAGAAGGTAATCTAAAAGACAGCAATAAAATACAACACACTTCTATATAAATACACCAAAGCTTTGGGAGAGAAACAAATAGAACCAAAGTTCTCTTTGTTTACTCTGTTAGCCATGGTTCACTTTATTTATAAGGCTCTTTTGGATGATACAGCATAATTGCACTTTATTATGACACGTCAGATATTACGTATTTATCACATCATAGGTCAACTTCTAATCAGTGTAGGTCAGTATGAGGAGACATACATGTATTCCAAGACATAACTGTTTACTGCTGACTGCTTGATATCTAATAACCCTGAGACAGAGAGGCTAGAGTACAGCCTGCCCTTTCCTTATTTACAGGACATGTACCTCTTCACCTACTTAGTAAGCAAATATATGAAGTTTATTTCTAAGCAAAGTTCTGAACAAAATTAACTCTCTCAGGTTTTCTTAGACAGTCTGGTTTTGGACACCACCCTGTACAAACAAACATACTTTCAGTCCCTCCTCTGATTCTGTAAAGAATCATTTCTAAAGTAAGGAAACTCAGACATTGTCACCAAAGTAGAATTAATACTAGATTCTGGGTCAATCTGTAACATCAATGTAGGGGTCAGTGATTCTACTGCTTTCTCACGGGAAGCTGATAGTACACAGAGAACTAATACTCCTAGAATGAGAATTCCCAACAAACCAAGCAATGAAGCTAATAAGCCATGCAAAGGCTTGGATAATGAATTCCAAAATGAAGAAACAGAATCAAAGAGAGCTGAAAAAGAATTTACATAACTCTCACTTGAAACAAAAGTACGGTTGCTAACTTTATCTAATAGGCCTTTCACTATTTTTCCATTATATTCAAGCACACTACAACAACAACCAACTATTACTTCACACACACCATTTTCCTTTACTAGGAGAAAATCTAAAGCCATTCGGTTTTGGGCTGCATAAGCTGACACTTTGTTTACTGGACCTTGCAATACACACTAATTGCCTCAGTAAGAAGCAGAGCAGCCACTATGACTTCATCCTGAGGGGATACATCCCTTTTTCTTCTTAAAGATTTGTTCAAGATTGATAACAAATTAATATAGTAAAGTTCAATGCACTATGGGATATCCACCAGGGCTATATAGCAGGTACCTGACCAACCTCTGGGAAGCTCTGTATACACAAAAGTACCACACGCACAAAATAATCTCCTGCTAAAACCACTAAGCTCTCTGCTCAGAATGTCAAATTCTGAGGACAAGATATATTCTGTATACAATTACTCAAAACCACTTTAACTCTGGTTAGGTATGCCTAGGTCAGAACTAGAGGCATCCAAAAGGGTAGCCAGAACTACACACTTGGTTCCCTTTAACTGGCATCAATTGTAAATTACTGAAATATAGGAACCTGTACATGGGATCTTCATACCTATATCTTTAATTATGCTAGGTTCTGTGTTTGTATAAGACCATATGTCACAAAACTCTTCAAAGGTCTTAGGCCTAACTCTTGGTAGAAATCCATGCTGAGTAGCTGTCAATGTTGGAAGGCAAACAGCAAAACTTGAAATGTTTTTTTTCATCAAGTGTAAATGTGCCTCAAAAATATTTAGATATTCCCTCTAACATCCCCAAGATTCTGAATGCAATACCTTTTCATTAATAATATGCCACAGCACATCTAGGACCAGATTAGGAAATATGCATAGCCAATATGCATAGCAACAAAAATATTCTAAAACAAACTAAAGATATACCTACTCTTCTTAATACTTTCCTTAAGATGATGAAGAGATATACTATAGCTATATCGGCCCTCTAATTCTCAATTACTTTATTAAGTAGAGGTTAAGTACCTAAAGGTCATTACATATATATCAGGAAAATACTAATCTAAACTAACCTCAGCCCTCTAAGCCTTACTATAAATAAATAAAAGCATTTTAAATGCTAAATAAAAGCATTTTACATGAATAGTCCATTTAGAATTTACTTAATACAATAATCTCTCTGTAATGTCACTGTTGTTCTTTCAGAAAATACTTTAAATCATAAAAGTCCTTTTCTTCAATATCACTGTTGTCTAATAAGTCTCTGCGTTGCAAACTCTTGATTCACCGACACAGGAAACCACCTTCTGATCTCGTGAGGGGGCCACTGTATAATATGCATCCAATGAGAATGTCTTTTCACTTTACAAGCTGAATATCCCACCAGGAACACACGACATGGACCAGGAACTTCGGATGCAGTCTTAATCAGGACCCAATCTGGAGGCTTCACCTCTGATGAAATAATTCTGCGGATCCCGGATATAAAGAGCTTGTCATCTCGTTAAGGAGTCACTTGCAATAAAAGGGAAACAAAATAGGACTGAGTGCAACCGTGCACAATAAGTTAAGATATCGCTGCGCAACACCTGGGGGTCTGGGATAACTGCCAAGGCATGTGGAGAAGGAGCTAAACATCCATTAACTATTTCAAATGGTGTCAGGCTGGAGGAAATACATACTGCCATAAGGGCAAAGGGAAAAGCTTTTATTCAATCGGAGGCTGTATCAGAGTGCATAAGTGACCTTTTGGGAATATCACCTCCCTCCTCTGATACAGGGCAGATCTACAAAACAGGTTGCAAAATCAAAATAAAATGAGTTCAGCAGGCAGGAATCTGAATAACTGTCCCTAAACTAACCCTACAGTGCCAGTCCTGAAACAGTGCAAACAGATTGTATCAAAGAAAACTATAACAAAAAGACAAAATGCATAACCACGGAGGTAAAGCTCATGCTGCAGGAACAGGGCAAGTAGAAACAAAAGACGGTCAAGGCAAATAAACAGATGATTCTCTTTCCAGCAGCCATCACGAAGTCCAAACCTGGGTTTCAAAAGAAGTATCTTGCTATTGCTGCAGGAAGGATGAAAGGAAAAACAAAGTCATCTTTAACAGTGCTAAATACAGCAATGTCAGTGACACTGATACCAGAAGAGCGTCTTTTCGGTTCATAAAATGGTGTCCTTTGGATTTCAAAACTGTGACGTGTGCTGGCAAGAAGCACTGTAGAACCAGAAACTCAATAAGATTCAATTGCAAAAATCACCACTACACAGACACATCATTAATTCACTCTGAATAAGAGCCCACTGGCTTACAGCCAGTCGGGAAAGCACACAGATAGCAGATAAAGCAGAAATAGCCACAAACAATTTGAATGGTTTACAATAACCATGGCACTCTTCCCAGTACATTTCTACATTTAAAACAAACCTCCCACTGTGATAATGTGGAAGCTACGCAATAACAATATTTTGGGAAACAAATTGCAGTTGGGACAGATTTAACCCTCAAACCTAACTTAGCAATATAAGCTAATAAAGACAAGAAATCTGACCAATAACATACATAATTTAGTCTACATTAAAAGCAAATCATTCACATAATGAACTAAAGAGGAATGGTTGAGTCTTACATCAAATAATGCAGTTCTTAGGGCCTGTGCAAATATGCAGGACTAACCTTCAAAAAGAACAAATAAAAACAAAGCTGCTTTTTCTTTGCCAAGTCATACTGAAAATAAGCAGGTCGCAAATTTACAACAAAAATCCAGGTGGCCCTTGAAAGTACCAAGGGAGAAATTGGCAAAATCACATTATTTACTGCTCGCAGGTCTTGCACAAATCTATAAGTCTTACCGTCAGCCTTTAGCACAAGAAGAATTGAAGTCTTACATAATGAAGTGACACTTTGTGTCTGGAGATCTTCAAGCATAGAACAACTTCCTTAACCGACGGCTGCTGGCAGTGGACACAATTTGAGTCTAGGAAATTGCATTCCAGGTTTCACGACGATCTTCACAGGCAGGATAGAAAGGCATCCAATATCTGATCCCGGCACTGTCCATAAAGAAGAAGAAAGATCTCCATGATGAATGAGTTCTGAAGATCTGCAGAAAACGGCACTTCAGAGAGAATACAGCTGGTAATATATCTTCACACTCAGCCAGAACAGAGTGACTTCAGCAGCTACCGGAGCTCTCTGACCATCAAGACTCCGATTCCGGAGACAGTCTCGCTGCAAATGCTCAATAACAAGTATCTCCAGGAACAAGCAGGAATGAGTCCTCACATATGGGTACGTCGGTACCGACGGAGCCTGCGCGGGAATGCTCCCCAGCTTCCCAAAAAGGAAAGCTTTTGGGAGCATCCCACAGCGCATGCGCGCTGCCTTCCCACCTTTCCTAACCAACTCTCCTCAGTTCTTCATTTCCGCGGAGCCAGCAGGTCATGTTCCTGTCACCGCTGAAGAAGTTCTTTATTTTAATTTATTTCTTTGGTCGCGTGTCTGCCTTCCCCGACGCCGGACCGCTACCGCCGGTCTTTTCTTTTCCTTCTAAAAAAAAATATATATATATATATATTTTCCTCACTTGGTGTATTTTTCTTCTTAGGCCTCCAGGCCCATAAGAAAATTTTTCCCTCATGGAAAAACCAGTCTCCGGGTTCAAAAAATGCACTAAGTGTAGCGGTACAATTTCTGTCACAGATACCCATGAATGGTGTCTGAAATGTTTGGGGCCTGAACACTCCATTCCGGATTGCCAGTCCTGTTCTCTAATGTCTAAACGAGGGTTACAGAACCGGGCAGCCAAGCTCCATGTGCTGTTTCCCACAGATGCACCGGTGGTGGCATCGACATCTTCCAGGTCTTCCTCTCCTGATGGGTCTCAGGTAACCAAACATACTTTTAGCAGGTCCTCAAAGGGCAAATCTCCCTCTAAGCATCGAGATGCCTCCGGGCTTGACCTTGAGGATCCTGTCCCAGCCAAACAACCCCGGCGGGAAGCTCCAGCTTCCAAAGCTCCTCTTATGGGGTTCCAGGTTGACATTGATGGCACGGCCTCGACCGATCACCTGTTAGACTGCTCTGGGGTACCGGCACAATCTCCCGGTACCGACATCCAGGCAGTCGTGGCATCCATGGATCACACTGTTCAATCCATGCAGCAGGCTATAATGGCTTTCATTAAGGCTGCGACGCCGTCGGTACCGCAATGAGTCCCGTTGTCGGGGATACCGGTACCGATGGCATCGACATCGGCCAGGATACCGACTCCGGCTCCCTGTCCAGGACTATTTCTCGGTACCGATCCGGTACCGGGGACGCCCGATGTCGATACCGATCGATACGCGTATCGTTCGTTGGAAGCGGCCAGACGATACTTCGATTCCTCTGATGATTCTGATTCATCGGATGAGTCTCCTGAAGTATCCATCACCCTTCCTGAGGAGCCCTCTTCTCCAAAAAGGAGAATGTCTCCTCCAGAGGATTTGTCCTTTCAAGACTTCATAATAGAAGTGGCTAAAGGACTCTCTATTTCAGTAACCTCTGAAAAAGAACCTAGAGCAAAAAAATTAGATATTTTGGGATATTCTAAGGTTCCCAGAGAGGCAGTCACCTTGCCAATTCATGAAATTCTTCAAGAACATATGATTGACTTATGGGAGACTCCTCTCACCCTTTCTCCTCATTCTCGTAGATTGGACACTATGTACCGTGTCCCTCCTTCTCCTGGATTTCAAAAAACTCAGCTTCCTCACCACTCCATTGTGGTGCAGTCAGCTATGAAAAGGATAAAAGAGTACCAAAAGACACTCTTCTACTCCTCCAGGAAGAGAATGCAGGACCTTGGATGCTTTTGGTAGGAAAATCTTCCAAGCCAGCATGCTTATTGCCAGAATCAATTCATATAGCCTTTATATGGGTATGTTTCTTAAGGAAGTTGCACAAAAGCTGCCCAACTTTCTCCCTTTTATTCCAGAGGATAACAGGGATGAGTTCCTTCTTTGGCTTAAGCATACTCAAGACATTTCAAAGTTTTCCAACAGGGCAGCCTTTGATTCTTTTGAAGGTGCCAGCAGAGCCTCAGGCATTGCTGTAGCTGCTCGTAGAATTGCATGGCTCCAGGCTTCTGATCTAGAACTCTGGGTTCAAGATGGTTTAGGAAATCTGCCCTGTACAGGTGAAAATCTCTTTGGCAAAGAGTGGCAAATTAAAGCCACTCAAATGGATGCAGAAAATGCTGCTCTGGATAGACTTTCAAAGTCTACCTCCACTCCTGCCAAGAAAAAATCTTTCAAAAAGTCTTTTTACAAAAAGAGCAGATTTCCTTCCACTTCTGGTCAACAGTCTTCTACAGGTCGCTTTGCTTCTAAGCGTCAGCAACCTAAACAGGCCAGGCCTAAACTTGCAGGGGCTGCTACAACCCAGCAGTCCCAACCCCCTCAGGGTTTTTGACTTGATACTAGAGAACTTACCCTTTCTGGCTCTACAACAACCAGAGCCTCTCACCATTCCAGGAAGGTTAGCTCATTTTGCTCCCAGATGGGAGCAAATCACATCAGAGCAGTGGACCCTCGCCATCATAAGAGAGGGCTACAAACTTCATTTCTCAGACCTTCCTCCCTACACCATGGTGAGACTTCAATTCTCCCACATCCCTCGACCTTCTGGATCAGGAGGTGACTACCCTTCTGGCCCAGAGGGCCATAGAAGCAGTTCTGCTTCTTCAACAGGGGTCAGGGTTTTACTCCCCCTATTTTTCTCATTCCCAAGAAAACAGGGGGATATAGACCCATTCTAGATCTCAGAGAATTGAACAAATTCCTCTGCAAAGAGAAATTCAAGATGCTTTCTTTAGGCACTCTCCTTCCATACCTGCAGAGTGTCACGCCCTCCTTTGTCTAGGCAGTTGCCTAGTAGAGGAGGACGGACCACATTTATGTATCCTTTAAGTGCTGTGGGTCTTTTCTTCCGTGTAGTTGTGGTCAAGACGAAAAACAGCCAAGGATTTTAAGGGTAACAATAAGTTTTATTGTTGCACAGGTATTTTAACTACTACCCCTACAAAAGGTAAAGAATAAAGGATTCTTCTCCACACAGAACAAAAAGTCAAATGATACAGCAAAGTCCATGTGTTACACTTTCACACACGATTGCTTTAAATCACTTTCCCAAAGTTTTCTTCCATATACAATTTCACTTTGCTTATGCCTGGGTAAGTTTGAGGCATTCACTCAAAAGCATTAACAGCTCTCTCTCTTCTTTAGACTAGCTGTTGCAATTGTATAACCATTAGTAAACCCTTTGCATTCTCTTCATTCACAGTGCCCTACTTGCTAGGCTTTTCACTTCCAGGATTTCAATGCTTTCCCAGTGTTAATCCACCAAGCTAAGCTTCAGGCTTCTTCCAGCACTTGTAATGTCAGTATACAATATTAGCAGCGTTAGTCCCTTTTGACAATAAGCACAGTCACATCTCCATATCAGAGCACTCACTTCCTGAAGGGGCTTCTTCAGTTTGCATAGCCTCTTCCTCAGAGTCTGAAATAACCTGGCTATCCTCAGGGTTCTGAACAGCAGGCTTCCATTGCTCTAACAAAGTTTTAAGCTGCTTCCAGCGAGACTCTTCCTTAGACTGAGGTGTGGGGGAAGAACCCAGGAGACCACTCTCCCTTAACACAGATTTAAATGTCTCAAGAGGGCTCACCTTTTTCTAGCAGTCCTTAACTTCTCTGGTAGTGCTAAAGGTGACCACTTGTCTCCAGACTGCTTCACCTGGACTCTTGTATCCTGGTCCTCAGCAAGGTCTGGCTCATACTTCAGTCCCCCAAGCTTCTGGTTAGCTAATTGCTTTATATCAGCTGGGCTTCTCTCAAGGCTGGAACTATAAACACGCTGCCTGCAATAAGAATCTTTATGCAGCTGTTTAACAGGGCATTTGCTTCTGCCTATTCTCCCACCTTTCAGGACAGCTTCAACAGCAGACTCCCGAGAAGAACTGCTCTGACTCCTGGGCAAACTATCCAGGCTTTCCTCCCGAGGATTATTCCTTCTTTTCTCCCACTTCTCTCTGCTGCTTCTCACGTGTTTCTTCCTGTTCCTTTCCACGCCTCTTTCCACGGCTCTCTCCACCTCTCTCTGCACCTTCCTCTGCACCTCCCGCTGCTCCTTCCTCTTACTAACTGTTTCTCTCTGCTTAAGTGTTTGGGGCTGTCCTATGAGCTCTGACTCCGCCCCTCTGCTTCCCACATCAGCTCCCTTGGTTCTCATGGAGCTGAGGTGTGGCTCCCTCTCTAACCTTCGGTGCACAGAGTTTTTTTTCATTTGTTGCAGGTTTAACCCTTTCCCTTCCTGCACTGCTCTTTGCTTCAGGGAAAAAAAACTGATTTCCCCTGTTTTCTCCAGGGTTTAACCCTGTTTTCTCCAGGGTTTAACCCTGTTTTCTCCAGGGTTTAACCCTGTTTTCTCCAGGGTTTAACCCTGTTTTCTCCAGGGTTTAACCCTGTTTTCTCCAGGGTTTAACCCTGTTTTCTCCAGGGTTTAACCCTGTTTTCTCCAGGGTTTAACCCTGTTTTCTCCAGGGTTTAACCCTGTTTTCTCCAGGGTTTAACCCTGTTTCGTCACCACAAGAGTCAGGATTGGCTTTGTTCTCTAGATCTCAAGGATGCATACACTCATATACTCATCCATCCATCCCACAGAAAATTCCTACGTTTTCTGTTCCAGGGAAAACATTACCAATACAGAGTGCTTCCTTTAGGTCTAGCCTCTGCTCCAAGAGTGTTCACCAAATGCATGGCAATAGTTGCTGCATTTCTATGCACTCTGGGAATATTTGTCTTCCCATACCTGGACGACTGGCTCATCCGAGCTCTATCTCAGTCAGAGGCCCAGATTTCCCTGGACCGCACAAGGCGCATTCTGCAGTATCTGGGACTTGTGGTAAACCTCCCAAAGTCTCAGCTCACCCCTACTCAGTCCCTAGAATTCATAGGGGCCTGGTTGCCAACGTCTAGTGCAGTTAGCCTCCCAGATTCAGTCAAAGAGCCACTTAACTGCCCGGGAGATGCTACAACTACTAGGCCACATGGCTTCCACAGTGCATGTGGTGCCCTATGCTCGCCTACACATGAGAGCAGCTCAATGGACTTTGTCCACACAGTGGACTCAAGCTTCAGGAGCTCTCTCAGACCAAATAGCAACCTCCAAACGTCTCTTTTGGTCTCTCCAATGGTGGATGTCCACTCAAAATCTGTTGCTGGGGTCCCCCTTCCAATCTGTGCTACCCCAAGCAACCCTCACAACAGATATCTCCCAAACAGGTTGGGGAGCTCATCTTCAAGACCTCTCCACCCAAGGCACTTGGTCCCCACAGGAGACCTCTCTTCATATCAACCACTTGGAACTTCGAGCAGTGTTCCTTGCTCTCAATGTCTTTCATACCCTCCTCAGCTACAAGACAGTCCTCATTCATACAGACAATCAAGTAGCCATGTTTTACATAAACAAGCAAGGAGGAACTGGCTCTCTGTCGCTTTGCAGCGAAGCTCTAAGATTATGGGCCTTCGCCAGAGAGCATCAAATCCATCTCCTGGCAGTATACCTCCCAGGAATCCAAAACTCTTGGGCAGACAGACTCAGTCGAGTTCTGCTTCCACACGAATGGTCCCTGCACATGGATCAGGTACTCAAAATCTTTCAAGAATGGGGAACCCCGGACATAGACCTCTTTGCAAGTCCGTGGAATGCCAAACTTCCCCGGTTCTGTTCCAGAATTCTGTGTCAGAAAGCTCTGGCCAAGGATGCCTTCCTCCTTCATTGGGGTCAGGGCTTTCCACCCATTCCTGTACGCCTTTCCACCCATTCCTTTGATTCCCAAGACTCTGTTCAAACTTCAGAGGGATCAAGGATCTATGATCCTCATAGCTCCACGCTGGCCACGCCAAGTGTGGTACCCTCTACTTCTGCATCTCTCCCAAGCCCCCTCCCTGGATTTGGGAGCTGCTCCAGACCTTCTGTCTCAGGAGGAGGGGACTTTGTGGGACCCAAACCCCAAGTCCCTTCACCTCAGAGCTTGGTTAATGAAGGCCTAAACCTTCAGGACTTAAATGTTTCTCAGCAAGTGAAAGATATCCTCCATGCTTCCAGAAGACCTTCCACTAAGCGTTCCTATGCTTTTAAGTGGAAAAGATTTTCCATTTGGTGTGCTCAAAAGGGTCTTGACCCTCTGGCACTTCCTGTGAATTCCCTCTTGGAATATCTCCTGCATCTCTCCAATGCAGGCCTTAAGACAAATTCAGTAAGAGTCCATTTGAGTGCTATTGCAGCATCCCTTAAGCCTCTCAATGGACAACCTATTTCTTCTCATCCTCTTATTGCAAGATTCATGAGAGGCCTAACTTTAACTAAACCTCCCATTCGACCTCCTCCGGTGGCATGGGACTTAAACTTGGTTCTTGGTCAGCTTATGAAGCCACCTTTTGAACCCTTAGCCACTACCTCCTTGAAATTTCTTTCCTGGAAGGTTATTTTCCTTATTGCAGTCACTTCTGCTCGCCGCATCAGTGAACTGCAGGCCTTAGTGGCTAATCCATCTTATACAAGGTTCCATCATGATAAGGTAGTCCGTAGGACAAATCCACACTTTATGCCTAAAGTGGTCTCACCTTTTCATCTTAATCAAGAGGTGTATTTACCTGTCTTTTTTCCAGCTCCTCATGCATCCAGTGCAGAGAGGAACCTTCATACTCTGGATTGTAAAAGAGCTCTTGCTTTTTACTTGCACAGGACACAGCAACATAGAAAGTCTTCCCAGCTTTTTGTTGCTTTTGATCCTTCCCATTTAGGACTTCCAGTCTCCAAAAGAACACTGTCCAATTGGATTGCTCAGTGTATTTCTTTTGCTTATCAGAGTAAGAACCTTTCTCTGGAAGGCCATGTCACAGCTCGCAATGTGAGAGCCATGGCCACCTCTATGGCTCATCTTCATTCTGTGTCCATCGATCAGATCTGTCGAGCAGCCACCTGGGCCTCGGTTCATACCTTCACAGCCCATTACTGTTTGGACAAGGACTCCCGCCGGGATGCCTTGTTTGGTCAGGCTGTCCTCAAACACCTGTTCCATTCTTAAACAACTCCTGCCCTCCTTCCCTGAATGGATGCCTGAGATCCGTAGGAAGACGAGGAATCTTTCAGGGTCTCATACCCTTGGGGATCTCCCAGGCATCTTAGCTAGGGAGTCCCCATATGTGAGGACTCATTCCTGCTTGTTCCTGGAGATAGCACAGTTACTTACCTGTAACAGGTGATCTCTGGGAACAGCAGGAATTAGTCCTCACAACCCTCCCACCTCCCCTAGGAGTTGTATCTCTCTCTCTCTTTCCTTTCCTCTCTCTCTCTATTGTCTCAACTTTAAACTCGAACTGAGGAGAGTTCGTTAGGAAAGGCGGGAAGGCAGCGCGCATGCGCTGTGGGATGCTCCCAAAAGCTTTCCTTTTTGGGAAGCTGGGGAGCATTCCCGCGCAGGCTCCGTCGGTACCGACGTACCCATATGTGAGGACTAATTCCTGCTGTTCCCAGAGATCACCTGTTACAGGTAAGTAACTGTGCTTTATCTGAACTGTCTCTCTGAGGATTCCTATGACCTTCTCTTGCTCTGGTCCTATCCCTCCCCCTGCTCCTTGGAGGTTACAGAGAAGCAATCTGCAAGTTGAGCAATTTAGTCATTTCACATCAAATGTCAGCTTACTGTACTGAAACTTACAGCAGCTATTCTAGCTGGCCGATCTGTTATTGAAGCTTTAAAAAAAATACCTTTTACTCACGGGATTAAACCATTTACAAAAACAATTGGTGAATCCTGCCTTAAAGATGTTAATCTCAACCAATCCTTTTACAAGTTTGCATACTACTGTAAGTGATTCTAACAGAAAATCATCTTTTCTTTTTATTAACCACTAAAACAAAATTATCTCTTTGAGTCTTCTCTTGGAAATCTATCACAGGGTATGTCACAAACTGGATGAGTGACCCTATGAAAATCAGCTGGGTTTATAAAACACAGTTCTAAGCAAATTATCTAAATCAGCCCAAGTAGAACAAGGACTATTATGTTGAATAAAACAGTTTGAAGAAAACTTATAGCACCATGTAATTGAATACATTTCTCTCTATAGGTCATAAAAGGCTTATTCAGATCCTTTTCAATATCATCAATAAGTTTACTAAAAATTCCTAATTCCTTTGTAGCAGAAATATCATTTCTTACTATTCCCTTTAAGGAATCTATTATATGTACAATACATTCTATTTCACGACTAAGAAGGTCATTCATTTCTCTGAGCTGAGAAACATTGCAAGTACCGAAATTCTCAATTTGTGCATTCCCCAATATCCTTTGCTTATTCCTTATCTCTTCTCTTAATACTGCTGCACGAGTGACCTTCTCCCTCTCAGAAACTACATAACTCTCAGAAGAAACAGGGGGAGACGTCAGGAATGCACCTGGAACCTTTCCAGCTCCAATTACCATTGCAGCCACATCTGCATCATACTCTGGAGAACAAATGACTGGGAACTTCCCTGCCCGGTCATTATCAATCTCTTTCTCCTGTGGTTCACCCGTTTTACCAGCATTCTTTAATACAAATAATTCATTTTTCATAACATGTGCCATTCGCTGCCACCAACTAAACACCAGCCCTTCACGGGCATCACATAATATATGTTTAGCCTGCAAAGCACATTTCAGATAATGAAGCTTATCTATAGAAAATGTTCCCTCCAAAGGAAACCGAAAAAGCACATTATCATTAGTCACTGCATACCAGTGCACAATATAATTAGTAGCCATAGCCCCATACTTCTCACGCATACAATAAGAAGGGCTACCTTTCTGAACAGCTAAAACCTTAGCTTTGTCATGCCATTGAGACAACTCTCGGTTACCTAACAGATTGCTCATTGCTGGCACCATATAAGACTCACAAACACATTCCGCCCTTGCCAGGAATGTTGAAATCTGTAGAACGGCACGGCACCAACTGTGGGCTTCTGTTGCCCTCCCCTCACCAGCAAACTGCAGGGCTCTTGGAGCTACAGAAAACTACATTCAAAGCAATGAGAAGGTAATCTAAAAGACAGCAATAAAATACAACACACTTCTATATAAATACACCAAAGCTTTGGGAGAGAAACAAATAGAACCAAAGTTCTCTTTGTTTACTCTAACTGTTAGCCATGGTTCACTTTATTTATAAGGCTCTTTTGGATGATACAGCATAATTACACTTTATTATGACACGTCAGATATTACGTATTTTATCACATCATAGGTCAACTTATAGTGGTTGGGGCAAGGTACTTCAGGCCGGAAGGTCGGGGGTTCAAATCCCACTAGAGGACAGCAACCTTGGGCCGGAAGGACTGGGGTTTCTAGTCCCACAGGTGCTCCTTGTGGTCTTGGGCAAGCCACTTAACCCTCCATCGCCCATGCTCCCTGTAAAATAGTTATCTCCAAGTTATAATGCCCTGTTCAATGTAATTTCAGTTTGTTCAATGTAAACCGCACTGATGCAGAATAGCGCGGTATATAAGAGAATGTAAATAAATAAATAAACTTCTAATCAGTGTAGGTCAGTATGAGGAGACATACATGTATTCCAAGACATAACTGTTTACTGCTGACTGCTTGATATCTAATAACCCTGAGACAGAGAGGCTAGAGTACAGCCTGCCCTTTCCTTATTTACAGGACATGTACCTCTTCACCTACTTAGTAAGCAAATATATGAAGTTTATTTCTAAGCATAGTTCTGAACAAAATTAACTCTCTCAGGTTTTCTTAGACAGTCTGGTTGTGTACACCACCCTGTACAAACAAACATACTTTCAAGTAAGACAAGATCTTCCTTGTCTAAAGCCATGTTGGCTGTCTCCCATTAGGTTGTGACTATCTACATGCTGAGTAATTTTATTCTTTATGATGATTTCTACCATTTTTCCCGGTACTGACGACAGGCTCACCGGTCTGTAGTTTCCCGGATCACCCCTGGAACCCTTTTTAAAAATTGGTGTTACATTGGCGATCCTCCAATCTTCAGGTATTAGTTCACACATTACTGATAGCAGGTCTGCAATTTCACATTTCAGTTCTTTCAACACCCTTGGATGTATACCATCCGGCCCAGGTGATTTGCTACTCTTCAGTTTATCTAATAGTTGTAATACATCTTCCCAATGTATCGATATTTCCTTCAATTCTTCCGCACCTTTAAATACCACTTCAGTCATGGGTAACATCCCTACATCTTCCTCAGTAAAGACCGAAGCAAAGCATTCATTCAGTCTCTCCGCTATCGCCTTGTCGCCTCTTAGTGCTCCTTTAACCCCTTTATCATCTAATGGACCAACTGACTCTCTCACAGGTTTTTTGCTACGAATGTACTTGAAAAGGTCTTTATTTCACGTTTTTGCTTCCGCAGCAAGCTTCTTCTCAAATTCTCTCTTTGCCTGCCTTATCAATGCCTTACATTTGACTTGCCAGTGCTTGTGCTGTTTCCAGGTTTCGTCGTTTGGCTCTTTTTTCCATTTCCTGAAAGATGCTTTTTTGGCAACAGGCTCTCTGACCTCACCTTTAAACCACGCTGGCAGTTTTTTGGACTTCCTTCCACTTTTCTTAAAGCGTGGAATACAGCTGGTCTGGGCTTCCAAGATAGTATTTTTCAACAACACCCAAGCTTGATGTACGTCTTTAACCTTTGCAACTGCTCCTTTTAGTTTTTTCTTAACTGTTTTCCTCATTTTATCATAGTCTCCCTTTCGAAAGTTAAAAGGTAGTACTGTGGATTTCCTTACTATCCCTCCTCCACTAATTAAATCAAAGGCGATCATGCTATGATCACTATTGCCAAGTGGCCCCAACACCCTTATCTCTAGCACTAGATCTGGTGTTCCACTAAGGACTAAGTCTAATATGGCTTCCCCTCTGGTCGGTTCATGAACCAGCTGCTCCAAGAAGCAGTCATTTATTTCATCTAGGAACTTTATCTCCCTAGCATGTCCTGACGTGACACTGACCCAGTCGATACCGGGGTAATTGAAATCACCCATTATTATTACTGCGCTGTAACTTTTGTTAGCTTCCTTGATTTCTTTGAGCATTTCATCATCCATTTGGTCATTCTGGCCAGGTGCTCGATAGTACACCCCCACTGCCGTTGCCTTCCCCCTTTTATATGGAATTTCAATCCATATAGATTCTACAGCAGATTTTGTTTCCTGCAAAACTTTAATCCTTTCTGAGTCAATGCCCTCTCTAACATAGAGCGCAACCCCTCCACCAATTTGATCAGCTCTATCATTACGATATAGTTTGTACCCAGGTAACACAGTGTCCCACTGGTTGTCCTCCTTCCACCATGTCTCTGATATTCCAATCAGGAGTGGAGGAGTGGCCTAGTGGTTGGGGCAAGGTACTTCAGGCCGGAAGGTCGGGGGTTCAAATCCCACTAGAGGACAGCAACCTTGGGCCTGAAGGACTGGGGTTTCTAGTCCCACAGGTGCTCCTTGTGGTCTTGGGCAAGCCACTTAACCCTCCATAGCCCATGTTCCCTGTAAAATAGTTATCTCCAAGTTATAATGCCCTGTTCATTGTAATTTCAGTTTGTTCAATGTAAACCGCACTGATGCAGAATAGCGCGGTATATAAGAGAATGTAAATAAAATAAATAAATAAATAAATCATATCTAACCTTTCATTTAGTGCTATATATTCTAACTCTCCCATCTTATTCTTTAGACTTCTAGCATTTGCATGCAAGCATTTTAGAGAATGTATTTTATTCATGTTAATTTGGCTATTGTTAGACATGGGTAAATTGGGATCTTTAAGCTCTGTCTGCTCCATACTTGAGAGCATTTGGGCTACTTTACTCTTTTGTGGAACCTCTCTGCTTTGGGTAGTATCTTTCAAGGATACATTGTTCCGAACCATCCGCTCTTGGGCGACTGTCAGCTTTCCCCTAATATCTAGTTTAAAAGCTGCTCTATCTCCTTTTTAAAGGTTAATGCCAGCAGCCTGGTTCCATCCCGGTTAAGGTGAAGCCCATCCCTTCGGAAGAGCCCCTCCTTTCCCCAGAATGTTCCCCAGTTCCTAACAAATCCAAAACCCTCATCTCTGCACCATTGTCTCATCCACGCATTGAGACTCCGGAGCTCTGCCTGCCTTTTGGGTCCTGCGCGTGGAAAAGGAAGCATTTCAGAGAATGCTACCATGGAAGTTCTGGATTTCAACTTCCTACCTAAAAGCCTAAATTTTGCCTCCAGAACCTCCCTACCACGTTTTCCTATGTCATTGGTACCGACATGTACCAAGACAGCAGACTCCTCCCCAGCACTATCTAAGACCTTATCTAGGTGGCGCGTGAGGTCCGCTACCTTCGCACCCGGCAGGCATGTTACCAGGCGATCCTCACGTCCACCAGCCACCCAGCTATCTACATGCCTAATGATCGACTCACCAACTTTAACGGCTGTCCTAACCCTTCCCTCATGGACACATGGCCCTGGAGAAACTTCCTCGGTGCGAGAGGGTTTTACATCACCTGGAGGACAGGTCCTAGTTACAGGATCACTTCCTGCCACACCAGGCTGATGCTCTCCTGTCATGTGACCTCCATGGCAACAGGAGTGCTGCCAGACTGGAGGTGGGACTTCAGGACTACATCCCTGTAGGTCTCGTCTATGTACCTCTCTGTCTGTCTTATGTTTTCCAAGTCTGCTACTTTAGCCTCTAGAGGACGGACTTGTTCCCTGAGAGCAAAGAGCTCCTTGCACCTAGTGCACATGTAAGACCTCTCACCAACTGGGAGAAAATCATACATGTGACACTCAATGCAAAAGACTGGAAAGCCCCCATCCCGCTGCTGGACTGCTGTCTGCATCTTAGTTTTAAGTTTGTGTCTAGATCTTTAAGTTCTTACTTACTAGGGGTTGCTATGGGTATTTATACCAATAAAACTGTACCTAATACGTTTAATATACCTTGTTCACCTGAAGCTTAATTAATCTCAGGTCCTTAGTGTATGACTGATTTGGGTAATGAGCTTCACCTGAAAGCACCTCCTGTCTTTTAAGATGTGTAAGTACCTATAAAGCTATGATTATCCCAGGGATGGGTGGGTGTGGGGAGGGAGGGAGGGAGGGAAATAAGTTATTAAAAGAGGGCTGCTACATAGTACCCTGTCTTGTGCTGCTGAGGTAAGCTAAATTCTGATTTGATTTAAATTATAGCTCTTAGCTGCTGCTAAGCTCTAACTTCTTATGAAATTTGAACTACAAGCTCTCTGCTGGGTTCTAAATTTAACCAGAAAGCTCTCTTCTGTGTGTTAAAACTAAAAGTACTTTTCTGATGCTAGGCCCTGAGTGACTATGAAATGTACACTACAAGCTCTCTGCTGGGTTCTAAATGTAACCAGAAAGCTCTCTTCTGTGTGTTAAATTTAAACTAAAAGTACTTTGCTGTTACTTGGCCCTGAGTGACTATTAAATTTAAACTACAAGCTCTCTGCTGGGTATGAAATGTAACCAGAAAGTTCTCCTCTGTATTTTAAATTCAAACTTTAATTGCTTCTACTAGGCCCTAACTGACCCAACAAAAAACAGTGGGTTCACAGATTAAATAGCTTTAATACAAAGAATTCTTTTTAGAAAATTACCAGAAGTATATACTCACAGTTGCAGATTTCTCTCCAGAAGTAATAGTCCCCCTTTCTAGTCCTTCAAGACTGCGGATCACAGAGCTCTGGTTGAGCTATTTATGCCTCTGCTGCTGAGGTAATGCTGTGACCAACTTCCTGGGTAATTAACAGTCCTTGCCTGGATAGGAGGAGTCTTTCAAAATAGCCTTTTGATCTGCCACCTGGTGTTAACACCTATTGAAAAGGTTTCACAGGTCTCTTGCCCCCTAGGTAGAAGGCCTCTTTGTAAAGGTCTCTAGAAGACTTTATTTGTTGCTCAAAGAGTACAGACCCTGTTTTGCCTTTTGTGCTAAGCTAAATTCTGATTTGATTTAAATTATAGCTCTTAGCTGCTGCTAGGCTCTAACTTCTTATGAAATTTAAACTACAAGCTCTCTGCTGGGTTCTAAATTTAACCAGAAAGCTCTCTTCTGTGTTTTAAAACTAAAAGTACTTTTCTGATGCTAGGCCCTGAGTGACTATGAACACAAAGCAATGCAACACCATCACTGTGGAAAACAAATGGATGGCACTATGCCTCACCTACAGAGCCCCAAATGCGCCACCAGACGCACTAGCATCCACTCTAGAAGAGGTCTGTGCCATCAACACTAGCAACAAACCCCTACTACTATTAGGAGACTTCAACCTAAGATCCTCCAACACAAAGGACACAGAAGCCTTCCTACGAGCTATGGTATCCTTACAATACACCCAACTGATCAACACCCCAACACACAAACACGGATCTTCACCAGACCTCGTATTCGCATCCAACTTTCTAATGGACAGTGGTAACATTTCAACACCTGATGTCACCCCCGTTCCATGGTCAGACCATCACATAATCAAAATAGAGGTCATGCCACAAGGGCAAAACCATGACAAAAACCTAGACAAACCAACAGCACAAAGAAGATTTAAAAGCTTCGACAGGTACCAATTTCTCCAGGACACTCTACCCCACCTGAATACGGAAGAAGAGGATCTAGACGAACAAATCAGAAAATGGAACAGCGTCATCAATGCAGCTGCAAAGCCACTGAACACAGACCCAAGAAAGATCACCGCACTAGGGCACATCACACACCCTGGTACTCAAAAATCATACGGAACGAAAAGAGAGAACTCAGGAAGTTAGAACGGCGATGGAGACACACCAAGTCTCCCAATAATCAGGCACTATACTTAACAAAACAAAAAGAGTACAACGATCTCATCAACCAAACAAAGAGAGAATACCACACCAACATCATACTCAAATCAAACAACAAACCGAGAGCTCTTCGAAATCATGAAAACACTCACTAAGGAGCAGAAATCCGACAGCGAAGTGTAAATAGACCCACAAACATTCGCAGACCACAGCCAAGACAAATTCCATTCAGCCCCACGACGGAAAACTGACAAAAGCACCAAACCACCCACCCTCTCAACAAAAACTTGGGACAAATTCAGCAACCCATCCACCGAGCAGCTCTCCCACATCATCACTGCACTCAACACAAGCACGGCCATAATAGACCCATGCCCAGTCACATGGATCAAAATGACAAAGTCAAACTTCATCCACACCATACACAACATGGTGAACAGTTCACTAACCCAAGGTATCATGCCAGACTAGCTAAAACTCACCACAATAAGACCAATCCCAAAGAACTCAGCACTTGACAAAAACCCAGCAGCCTACAGTATCCCCCTACTGGCTAAGAATATTGAGAAAGCGGTACAACATCAGCTACAAGACCACATCGACAACTATGCACAACTGGACCTCAACCAACATGGTTTTCTCCCCAACCACGGAGTTGAAACACTCCTGCTATACCTATTTAACGACATACTACACCTCATAGACAACAGCAAGAACGGAATACTCATGATCTTCATTGACATATCATCAGCATTTGACACAGTGGACCACGGAACTCTACTAGCAAGACTACAGAACATCAGACTACACTAAGGTGGTTCCACTCTTACCTAATGGACAGACAGATACAGGTCAAGATTGGGCCCAACACATCCCGATCCATAAAAGTCATGCAAGGCGTACCCCAAGGATCCGTGGTGATATTTCTCTTCTGGTGTCTCTCGACTTATCTGCGGCTTTTGACTTGATTGACCACCGTACTCTACTCTCTCGTCTATCGGATGTGGGATTGCAAGGCACGGTTTGGCAATGGTTCTGTTCTTTTCTTACAGCCCGTTCTTTCTCAGTTCACAATGGTAATCAGTCCTCCGTTGCTTTTCCTCTCGCTTGCGGTGTTCCGCAAGGTTCTGTTCTTTCTCCTCTTCTGTTTAATATCTTTCTAGCTCCTTTACCCCTGGTCATTCAACAGTTCCCTGTATCATTCTATATGTATGCAGATGATATTATCCTACTGTTCCATACCTCTCCTCTGACTTGTCGAACCACAAACCCGGGTGGTATCCGGGACTGGACTGGAGTTCCTCAAGGGACAACAATTAGCAAGTAAGTCTAATTTCTCTTTCCTTATCATCCAGTCCAGTCCTGCACCTCTGGGATGTAACAGAGCAGTACATTAATGGGAGGGACGTGACAAACCGGCATGCAATACCGCTGATCCGAAGCAGGCATCTCCTGCCGCTTGAATATCCAAACGATAATGCCTACTGAAAGTATGCAACGAAGACCAAGTAGCTGCCTTGCAAATCTCAACCGGAGGGACCAAAGTATACTCCGCCCATGAAGTAGCTTGAGCCCTGGTAGAATGTGCCTGCAAGCCTACAGGAACCTGACGACCCTGTAAAATATAAGCTGAAGATATGGCTTCATGGACCCATATGGAAATGGAGGCCTTTGCCGCCGCTTCACCCCTACGCGGCCTCCCAAAGAGTATAAACAACCGATCAGACTTGCGAAAAGGCTATGACGCTTTAAGATAACGACAAAGAACCCTCTTTACATCCAGCAAATGCAGAGCATGGTCAAAGACCATGTGATAAGGAAGCTTATCATAGCTCAGGAAGGAGCTATAGTAAAGGTGAAGTGACTCTGAACAAGCAACCTGTCAGTTCTGGTAGAAATAAAAAAACAGAATTTTCCCATAAAAGACTACCAGTCCCAGAATACACCAGGTTTCCAACAGCCATTAGAGGAGCTGAAGTGGGGAAACGTGTGTTCAATCAAGAGGGCTATGAGGTAATCCCTAAGCACTCATCTCAAAGGGCAGGGCCTGATTCAGCACAGCTGCGCTCTGCTAGGGTGGAGCACTCATCAAAGCAGAATAAAGGTAGAGTTTATTCTACAGAGAATTATCCTCATCCTCAGAATTAGCTTGGAGATCCTCAGCTTGGACGTCTTCATCATCTGGAGGATCATCAGAAGCAGAAGCCAGAACGGACGGACAGAGAGGGCAAGAAACCCTTTGGAAGAAAGAAGAGAAAAGCATTTGGGAGGTCTAAAGGAGTCCAGAGCAGTACGTATACTGGGAGACATTCAAAAGGCCAGCGTACACCATTGGACGGGAAAACCAGAGGAGTGGTGCTGCAGAGCTAGGCATCTCCAGACGGTACCTGTGAGGGAGACGGCTGCACTTGGAAGGGACCCTAGGACCCCTGCCAGAAGGTATGTGAAGAGAGATCCAGTGTCCAGGGATCTGGATTGGAAGGCTGGACATAAGAACTGGACTACATTCTGGCCAGGCTATTTAGAGAGGAACTCTAACAGCAATGGAAGCTCAGGTATGAACACTGATCTATGCCCTAGCTATAACCTTGAAAGACAGCAGGGAAACAAGTACTCTCCTGAAAGTGCTCCATTGAGAAATTCCTCTGTGCCAATCCATGATATTGAACCCATGATTGTTGAAGAAGGGGGAGCGGTCTTAGATACAGGCTGTGAATATATGGATTGCTCTCTGTCTAAACTCCTTTGGTAATTTTCTGTTACAAAGTACAACAACCATCACAAAGAAATACAAACTTGTTCTTTAATCTATTCAGAAAAGCTCCTGAAGTAGGATTTGAGCCACGCAGTAGAAAGCAAGCCAGCTAAGGGGTTTCAGCTGGGTAACTGCTAGCAATTGAGCCTTACCTAATTGCTTGTGAGCTCTTAGGGAATCACTTCTGAATCTATGTGTGAAGATATAAGAAGTTAACCTGAAAAGAACAGTTTTTCCCTTCTTTGTGGGTTTTGCTTGTTGTTTGAAACACTGCTAAGAAAATATTAGCTAAAGCCTACAGAAAAGACCAGTTTGTTACCAACCAGGTCTTTATTCTTTTGCTTTGATTGCCTGACAAGTTCAACTGTTTTCCTGATTTTGTTTTTCCAAGTTTAACACTGAAAGCAAGTATCCTGTTTTATGTGCTACCAAGCATATCTGTGTTGGGAGAAATAACCCCATAAATAAATATCTTATTGGCTTTACACTCAAGCACAACTAATTATTGTGAGCAGCTGTGTCTGGTGTGAATGGACTGCATTTCCCACAATCCCTTGCAAATCATATTGATATATGCACTTGCCAAGACTGTGAACATTCTCACCCAGGCAGCCGTCTGACAATATATATAGATATATATAGATATAGATATATGTATCTGTCGAGATATTCCATTATAGATAGATATGTCTCCATATACTTATCTAACTGTCTATATTCATATAGCTTCTATTTCTGACAGAAGGGTTTTTTCCCATACCTCTGCTATTCAGCAGGTTTGGGTTTCCACACAGACAACCACTCCTGTGGTACTTGAAAACATGTATATTGGTACAGGGTACCATACACTATTAGACTGATTAAACCTGAGAAAGAGTTAATTCTGTTCAGAACCTTGCTTGGAAATAAAACTTCATATATTAGCTTACTAAGTGAAGGTTTACATAAATAAAGAAAAGGGCAGGTTGTACTTCTAGCCTCTCTGTCTCAGGGTTATTAGCTAAAATACTCTCAGGGTTAGTAATTAGTAGATATCAAGAAGTATTCAGGGTTAGAACATATCAAGTTATCAGCAGTAAACAATTATGTCAATTAGGTCATTCTATATCTTGGAATCCTGTATGTCTCCTCATAATGGCCATGTAGCAGTAAACAATTTGTCTTGGACTCCATTTATGGCTCCACACTGACCCACACTGAATAAGTTGACCTACAATATGATAAACATACATGATGTATAATGATAAAGTGAAATTATGCTGTATCATCTAAAAAGCCTTATAAATAAAGTGAACCTTGGCTAGTAAGTGAGAGTAAACAGGGAGAACGTGTGTCTCTCAGTTTCTCTCCACTGAAGCTTTGGTGTATTTTCTATATAGAACTGTGTTGTATTTATTGATGTCTTGATAACCTTCCCATTGCTTTTGAATGTAGTCTTCTGTAGCTTCAAGAACCCAGTAAGGTTGCTGGTGAGGAGAGGGTTAAGTAAGCTCTTCAGTTGGTGCCATGACTCATCTACAGATTTCAACATTCCTGGCAAGGAGGGAAGGTGTTTGTGAGTATTTTATGGTGCCAGCAATGAGCAATCTGTTAGGTTAACAGGAGTTGACTCAATTGTGTGAATGGCATGTTGAGGCTATGAGTTTAGCTCTCCAGAAAGGTAGCCCTTCTTATTGTATGCGTGAAAAGTATGGCGATATGGCTACTAATTATGTTGTGCACTGGTATGCACTGACTAATAATAATGTGCTTTTACAGTTTCCTTTGGAGGGAACATTTTCTGTAGATAAGCTTCGTTATCTGAAATGTGCTTTGCAGGCTAAACACAGAATATGTGATGCTCGTGAAGGGCTAGTGTTTAGTTGGTGGCAGCGAATGGCATATATCTTGAAGATTGAATTGTTTGGATTAGTGAATGCTGATAAAACGGGTGACCCACACGAGAAAGAGATTAAGAATATCTGGGCAAGAAAGGCCCCAGTCATTTTTTCTCCGGAGTATGATGCAGAGGTGGCTGCAATGATAAATGGAGCTAGAAGAGTTCCGAGTGTATTCCCGTCGTCTTCCCTTGTCTGTGCTGAGAATTATGTAGCTTCTGAAGGGAAGATAGTCACCCGTGCAGCAAAATTAAAATATGAGATAAGAGATAAGCAAAGAATTTTAGGGAATGCAAAAAGCATAAATTTTGGTACTTGCAATATTTTTCAGCTCAGAGAAATGAATGACCTTCTTAGTCGTGAAACAGAATGTACTGTACGTATCATAGATTTCTTACAGGAAACAGTAAGAAATGATATTTCTGCTACAAAGGAATTAGGTATTTTTAGTAAGCTTGTTGATGATATTGAAAAGGGTCTAAATAAGCATTTTATGACCTATAGAGAGAAAAGTATTCAACTACATAGTGCTATAAGTTTTCTTCAAACTGTTTTGCGTCAGTATAATAGTTCATGTCCTACTTGGGCTGCTTTAGATAATTTGCTTAGAACTGCATTTTATAACCCAGCTGATTTTCATCCAGTTTGTGACGTACCCTGTGATAAATTTCCAAGAGAAAACTCAGAGATAATTTTGTTTTTAGTGGTTATAAATAAAACCAAAAGATGACTTTCTGTTAGAATCATTTACAGTAGTATGCAAACTTGTAATGGATTGGTTGAGCTTAACATCTTTAAAGCAGGATTCACTAATTGTTTTTGTAAATGGTTTAATCCCGTGAGTAAAGGTATTTTTTACAACTTTAATAATAGATTGGCCAGCTAGAACAGCTGCTGTAAGTCTGAAGAACAGCTGATGTAAGTCTAAAAAAGTGCTTATGTACGTCTGAAAAGTGCTTGGTGCAGTGAGCTGACATTTGGTGTGAAATGACTGAGTCCCTCAATCTGACGATTGCGCAACCTCCTAGGAGCAAGGGGAGGGGTAGGATCGGAGTGCGAGAAGGTCATAAGAATCTTCAGAGAGACAGTTTAGATAAGCTTGTCATTGAGTATTTTCAAGCAAAAAAACTTTCTCTGTAATCAGAGCGGGAGGATGGTCAGAGAGTTGATTTCCCTCCCAGCCGTTCAGCTGTTAGCTATGCACCCTGATCTTGGAAGACTTCTATCTGCTCTGTGGGCTGTCCCAGGATCAAAGGTCGGACATTGCCAATTGTATTCTTTCTCTGAAGTGCTGTTTTCCTGCAGATGCAAGCATCGTTATCTTGGAGAATTTTCATCTACAGTGCTGGGATCAGATATCGGATGCCTTTCGTCCCGCCTGTAAGAATCGCCGTGAGACCTGAAGTTTCGGTTCTTAGACTGTCAGCTGTGTCCGTTGCCAGCAGTCGCTGGTGAAGAAGTTGTTATCTCCAGACATTCCAGCCATAAAGTGTCACTTCAGTATGTGAGACTTCAGCTCTTTTTGTGCTACAAGCGAGACTGTCTGTGGATGGCTGTACGGTAAGACACTGATAGCCTTGTGCAGGATCTGTGCACAGTACATAATGTGATTTTGCCAATGTCTCCCTGGATTTTTGTTGTGGATTTGCGATTTGCTTATTTTCAGTATAACTTGGCAATGAAAAATGCAGTTTTGTTTTTATCCGCTCTTTTTTTTAAAGGTTAGTCTTGCATATTTGCACCGGCCCTAGGAACTGCATTATCTGATGTAAAACTCAACCATTTCTTTTTAGTTTATTATGCGAATGATTTGTTTTTAATGTAGCTTAAATTGCATATGTTATTAGCTTATATTGCTGAGTTAGTTTTGAGGGTTAAATCTGTCTCAACTGCAGTTTGTTTTTAATTTGTTTTGTTGACGTAGCTTCCACATTATCGCAGTGGAAGGTTTGTTTTAATTGTAGGAATGTACTGGGAAGAGTGCCATGGTTATTGTAAACTATTCAAATTGTTTGTGGCTACTTTTGTTTTCTCTGTTATCTGTTGTGACACCGCACCGCCTAGCCCTAGGCGTAATCAGGCAGTTGGTGCGTGACACATGGGGGTTTTAAAAGTCCTTGGTAGTGCTGAAGCCCTGTATCCTATTGTAGTTGTGGACTGAAGTGACGACAGCCAAGGTTGGGTTTCCAAGTTAAAGAATACTTTATTATTGCATAAGGTATTGCACAAAGTATTGCAAAAGAACAGCACAGGATTTACTCCCCCAACACAAAAGTAGAATGGTAACCTTTTTGTACCAAATAAAAGTTCAAGTGTACAGTCAGTTCTCCTGATTCTTCTCAGGGACACGTAATACAGTTAAATGCTTTTATGCTTCTTCCAGCTTCACCAATACAACAACACTTCAGGATGCTAGTAATGCTTTCCTAGTAACAGCTTTCAATAAAGAAATCTTCTAGCTGTTGTATTTCTTTCTAATGTCCATATCTTGTTTAACAGCTTTAAATAGAAATGGCAATCTCCACATTCTCTTGCCTATTAGTAACAGGCTTCTTGTGTAGGGACACTTTCTTATGTTGCCTTTCATTCACAGCTGTAAGTTATGAAGCTCTGAGTCACTGCACCCAGCAGAACGCTGCTGTCTCTGGTGCAAACTTCTAAGAACATTGGTTTAGGCTTCACAGCACTCAATCATAAAACAGGAACAAATTATAGCTCCTTACTCTCTCATATATACTCCACACTCCATTTCAGAATCACTGGCATTGGATAAAGGAGCCCCTAATTCCATTGGTTCTTCCTGGCTCTCTGATATCCCTTTGTCATGTGGAACATACAAGCCTTCAGACTTTAATTCTTTAATTATATTCTGAAGCTGTTTCCATTTAGTTTCTCTCTGCCTTCTAGGCACTTGTAAGGCTTGGTATTTCTCAGCACCTTTTAACAGCTCATAAAAGGGATTTATTTCTTCCTTGCCTTGCCTAGGTAGTTGCCTTTGGTTGGGAGGAATATGTCTCTTATGGAACTGCCTTGTGAGATCCCTCAGCACAGCCTGGTCCTCAGGGTCTGTTCCTAGCTCTCTGCACGGTAGCTGCCAATTAGCCTTTTGCTGACAAGCAGGTGTGCTATCTTCTGAGCTAGAGCTCTGGTCATGCTGTCTGTATAAGGGAAATGCTTGCAGCTTCTTGAAAGGGACTTTCCTACAGCCCAACTTTCCTCTAGTAACTTCAGGTTTCCTTTCAAAGCTTGGCTCAAGCCTGTTTCTTCTAGAAAGCACTCTATTATCACTTCCTAGCGACTGGCTTATTTCAGAGCTATCTACTTTACAAGATTTAAAAGGTTTTGCTCTGACCTGATTTTGGCAGCGTCTGTCTCTTGGGAACTCCCCTGACTCCAAGTCTGTGTTCAAGGCTTCTGAGTCCAGCTCTGGGTCTCTTCCAGGATTCACTCTCTCTTGGAGCTGAGCTCTGCCTGGGTCTCTTCCTGGACCACCCACAGGAACTCTCCTTTCCCTGGTTCTCTCCTTGGTTCCCCTTTCGCTGCTTGGGAGGTTTCTGTCTTCTCTCCCTTCTCTCCTGGAGGTTTCTCTCCTCTCCTCCCTCCAGCTCCTTCTGATTCTGCTGCTGCCCCTGCTAACTACTGCTTCCTGGTTATGAGTGCAGAGTGGCCCAATCCGGTCTGACTCCGCCCACCTCCCTGATTGGCTATGTCTCTGGGTTAGCCTAGAGCTAGGGTGTGGTTCTTTCCCTGCTCTTCTTTGCAGAGTAGGTTCATGTGCTGGAATCTTAACCCCTTCCTGTCCTGCATCTCTAAACATCTGAGGTGACAGAAAGTGTTTTAAACCCTTTTTCTTCTGTTTCTGAGCCTCTGCCTTGTCACACTGTGTATGTTTTGTAAGTTTTCCCAACTGGATGTATGCCAGTGGGTTTTGAATTCAGAGTGAATTAATGAAGTAACTTCTGCTCTGTCTATGTAGTAATGACTTTTGCAATTGGATCTCATTGCTTTCCTCATTGATTTTTTGCCAGCACACGTCACAATTTTGAAATCCAAGGGACATTATTTCGTGAACCGAACAGACGCTTTTCTGATATCGGTATTACTGACATTGCAGTATTTCGCACTGGTTAGGGTGACTTTATTTTCTCTTTTATCTCCTTTTGAAGATACTTCTATTGAAACCCAGTTTTTGGACTTCGTGAAGTTCTGGGCGGCTGGGAAACAAATCATCTGTTTATTTGCCCTGACCGTCTCTACTTGCCTTGTTTATGCAGTAGAAGTCTTACCGCTGTGGTTATGCATCTTGTCTTTTTCATGTTATCTGTCTGTTTAAACTGTTTCGGGATTGGTATGGTAGGGCTAGTCTAGGGAGAGAATATATCTGCCTGCTGAATTCATTTCATTTTATTTTGATTTTGCAACTTGCTTTGGTATCTGTTCTGTATCAGAGGAGGGAGATGGTGCCCCTGACAGGGCACTCTGATACAGCCTCCGATTGCATAAAAGCCTTTCCCTTTAGCCCTTATGGCAGAGTGTGTTTCCCCGGACACTATTTGAAATAATTAATGGATGCCTTGGCAGTTATCCCAGATCCCCAGGTGTTGCGCAGCGCAGTCTTAACTTATTGTGTATGGTTGCACTCAGTCCTGTTTGTTTTCCTTTTATTGCAAGTGACTCCTTAACGGGATGACAAGTTCTTTATATCTGGGATCCGCAGAATTATTTTAGCAGAAGTGAAGTCACCAGATTGGGTCCTGCTTAAGACTGCATCCAAAGACACTCCCAGCTCCGGTGTTCCTGGTCCATGTCGTGTGTTCTTGGTGGGATATTCAGCTTGTAAAGTGAGAAGACATTCTCAACGAATGCATCTTATACAGTGGCCCCCTCAAGTCCAGAAAGTGGCTTCCTGTGTCGGTGAATCAAGAGTTTGCAACACAGAGACTTATTGAACAATAGTGATTGAAGAAATGGACTTTTATGATTCAAAGTATTTTCTGAAAGAACAACAGTGACATTATAAAGAGATTATTGTATTAAGTAAATTCTAAATGGACTATTCATGTACAATGCTTTTATATAGCATTTAAAATGTTTTTATGTAATTATAGTAAGACCTAGAGGGATGAGGTTAGTTTAGATTAGTATTTTCCTGATATATATGTAATGACCTTTAGGTACTGCACCTCTACTTAATAAAGTAATTGAGAATTAGAGGGCCGGTATAGCGATAGTATATCTCTTCATCATCTTAAGAAGAGTATTAAGAAGAGTAGGTATATTTTTAGTTTGTCTTAGAATATTTTTGAGAATATTTTTGTTGCTATGCATATTTCCTACTCTGGTCCTAGATGTGCTGTGGCATATTATTAATGAAGCAGTATTGTATTCAGAATCATGAGGATGTTAGATGAAATATCCAAATATTTTTGAGGCACATTTACACTTGATGGCAAAAATATTTTAAATTATCAAAGTTTGCTGTTTGTCTTTCAACAGTGACAGCTACTCGGTATGGATTTTTACCAAGAGTTAGGCCTAAGACCTTTAAGGAGTTTTGTGACATATAGTCATATACAAACACAAATACAAACACAGAACCTAGAATAATTAATGATATAGGTATGAAGATCCTATGTACAGGTTCCCATATTTCAGTAATTTACAAGTAATGTCAGTTAATGGGAACCAAGTGTGTAGTTCTAAGCTACCCTTTTGGATGCCTCTAGTTCAGACCTAGGCATACCTAGCCGGAGTTAAAGTGAAACAATTTAATGGTCATGCCTCAGAAGGTTTTGAGTAATTGTATACAGAATATATCTTGTCCTCAGTGAGTTTTTGAATCTCACATCTTAGCAGTTCAGCATTTTTGCTGCAGCTCATTGTATTTTTTTTCAAGCCAGACATTGCTGTTATCTGCCTCTCTTCAATATTGTCTGCTTGGTAATTTAGTTTTTGTGGTTTGACCTGTTCAGCTCCTTTAATCTTCTGTTCTCCTGCTGTAGTTCTTGTAGGCTCGCCCCACGACAGCCATGTTTCTTTTTCTATTGCAAAAGGGCTGCAAATGTTTCTTCACGTTGTCCAAGTTGTTTTTGCATTGTTAATTTTGGACTGTGCATTTCGGGTTTTTCATGTGCAGAATGATCACAAGTACTTTGAGGTTCTTGCACGTTTTCCCGAAACTGTGAATTTTTCTCTCTGCACTTCTAATTCTCTTTCTTAACCTCTTCAAACACTGGTTTACTGTTTGGTATATTGTGAAACATAGTCTTCTGGTATTTTATTTTTGTAGAACAATTCTCAAATTCTCCGATTTGAGAATTGATGTCTCGGGTTAGTATTTTTATAGTGCAGAGTTTCCCAGAGGTTGGTTAGGTGCTTGCTATATAGCCCTGATGGATACCCCATAGTGAATTGAACTATTAATTTGTTGTCAATCTCGAACAGATCTTTAGGAAGAAAAAGGGATGTTTCCCCTCAGGATGAAGTCATAGTGACTGCTCTGTTTTTTTACTGAGGCAATTAGTGTGTATTGCAAGGTCCAGTGAATATAGTGTCAGCTTATGCAGTCAGGAACTGAATGGTTTTAGATTTTCTCCTAGCAAAGGAGAATGCTGTATGCAGAGTACTAGTTGATGTTTGTTGTAGTATGATTGATACTAATGGAAAAATAGTGAAAGGCCTATTAGATAAAGTCAGAAGCCGTACTTTTGTTTCAAGTGATAGTTAGGTGAGTTCTTATTCAGCTCTCACTGATCCTTGTTCCTTCATTTTGGAATTCGGTATTCAGGCTTTTGCAAGGCATGTTAGCATCTTTGCTTGGTATTTTGGGATGTTTCATTCTAGAAGTATTACTCCTCTATGTACTGACAGTTGTTTCTCTATGTCAGCACTGGTTTCTTTCCACCTCTTCACCTTTTACAGCTTTCTAAATCAGAAATCAGTAGGATCACTGACCCCTGTAATAATGTTATGGATTGGCCCAGAATCCAGTTGTATTTCCACTTCAATGGCAATATATGAGTTTCCTTATTTTAGAAATGATTCTTTCCAGTATCAGAGGAGGGACTGAAAGCATGTATATTGGTACAGGGTACCATACACTATTAGACTGATTAAACCTGAGAAAGAGTTAATTCTGTTCAGAACCTTGCTTAGAAATAAAACTTCATATATTAGCTTACTAAGTGAAGGTTTACATAAATAAAGAAAAGGGCAGGTTGTACTTCTAGCCTCTCTGTCTTAGGGTTATTAGCTAAAATACTCTCAGGGTTAGTAATTAGTAGATATCAAGAAGTATTCAGGGTTAGAAGATATCAAGTTATCAGCAGTAAACAATTATGTCAATTAGGTCATTCTATATCTTGGAATCCTGTATGTCTCCTCATAATGGCCATGTAACAGTAAACAATTATGTCTTGGACTCCATTTATGGCTCCACACTGACCCACACTGAATAAGTTGACCTACAATATGATAAACATACATGACATATAATGATAAAGTGAAATTATGCTGTATCATCTAAAAAGCCTTATAAATAAAGTGAACCATGGCTAGTAAGTGAGAGTAAACAGGGAGAACGTGTGTCTCTCAGTTTCTCTCCACTGAAGCTTTGGTGTATTTTTCTATAGAACTGTGTTGTATTTATTGATGTCTTGATAACCTTCCCATTGCTTTTGAATGTAGTCTTCTGTAGCTTCAAGAACCCAGTAATGTTGCTGGTGAGGAGAGGGTTAAGTAAGCTCTTCAGTACTCAACAATTTTTATACCATAACCTAACGGTTTAGGTACCCCTGAAGCTCTCCATACCTAATATCTCTCCTAGCTTACCCCAGTTAGGAGAGATATTGTAGATCTTCAGTTAATCACAGGCTTAACGCCTCAGGTATTTGTCCTATCTTCCTGGGATACAAAGGGATTCCTATACCCTTTCTCCCCACAAGGACTGTACCTGTTTGTCCAAATCGGTTAGCCTTTCTCTTTTTGCTCCCAAGAGTGACTACTCTGCCGCCAAAAGAGTTTGGTTTTTTACCATACAGCTTTCCGCTGAAGGCCCACCGTTTTTGTACTACCCCAGTTTCTCCTACTAGGGGGTGCCTGTTGCCTTTCAGAATTTGACCTCCTCTGTTTTTCTACAGGTTTATTACCTCCACTTTACAGTGAGGTCCTCTTTACGGTTCCTCTTCTGGGTTCCCAGTAGATCCATGAACCTCCATATTCATATGCAATCCTGTTAGCGGAGGTCCATATTGCAGGGGTATGCGCGTGAATTTGCCTGACCGATAGCCGATTCCTTTGTTCTTTCTCCATGCAGGGGACGAAACAAAGCGGTGGTGGTGGCGGAAATGCTCACTCGGTTACTTCAGCTGAGAGCAGTGGTTCCAGTGCCTCGAGACCAGTATGGCTGCGGTCGATACTCCAATTATTTCATGATTCCCAAGAAAGACGGGTCTTTTTGTCCTATTCTGGATCTCAAGGGAGTAAACCGTTGTCTTCGGGTGTCTCATTTTCGCATGGAAACTTTGCGATCAGTCATCGTGGCAGTGCGAAAGGGTGAATTCCTGACGTCTCTCGATCTCACCGAAGCATATCTTCACATTCCAATCAGAGTGGATCATCAGCGCTTTCTTCGGTTTGCGGTGCCTCAGGGACATTTTCAGTTCCAGGCATTACTGTTCGGTCTCGCTACAGCGCCTCAATCCTTCACCAAGGGTAATGGTAGTAGTGGCGGCAGTGTTACGCAAGGAGGGGTTGTTGGTACACCCTTATCTCGATAATTGGCTCATCTGAGCAAAGTCCAGGACCGAGAGTGTACGGGCTACAGCCAGAGTGGTACAGCTACTGGAAAGCCTCGGTTGGGTAGTCAGTGTGGCCAAGAGCCAATTAGTGCCCTCTCAGGTTCTGGAGTATTTGGGAGTCCGGTTCGACACTCGAGTGGGATCGGTGTTTCTGCCGGAGCACTGAGCCCAAAAACTTTGTTGTTTGGTGCGCAATTTTTTGAAATGCGCAGCGCCAACAGCCTTGGCAGTATCTTCAGGTTCTGGGGACGATGGAAGCCACTCTGGAAGTAGTGCCTTGGGCGAGGGCGCACATGCAACCGTTGTAGAGGTCCTTACTTCGTCGCTGGTCTCATCAGGGGGACCCTGACAAGACATCTGTCCTGCCCGGAGGGGGTCAAAAAGGCCCCTTCGATGGTGGTTTCGTCCAGGAAATTTGGCTGCGGGCATGCCTCTCGAGCAACCACAGTGGGTTGCAGTCTTAACCGACGCCAGTTTGTCGGGTTGGGGGGCTCATTGTGGGGAATTTGTTCGCACAAGGAAGCTGGAGCGCTCAGGAAGCTCAGTAGTCGATCTGTTTTCTGGAGTTGAGGGCTGTAGCTCTAGCGCTCAGTGCTTTCGAAGCCACTCTCCTGGGACGATCGGTCCGAGTCTTGTTGGACAATACCTCCGCGGTGGCGTACCTGGGCGGCTCTGGAAAAGGAAGTGGAAGACTTGTGCAACTGGGTAGAACCTCGGCTTCAAGCGCTGTCAGCGGTGCACATTGCAGGAGTACACAATGTGACGGCGGACTATCTCAGTCGAGTTCACGTGGACCCCGGGGAGTGGGAACTTCATGCAGAGGTCTTCACTCAGATAGTCCGCAGGTGGGGGTCACCCATTATGGATCTGATGGCTACCTTTCGGTCCGCCAAAGCGAGTCAATTTTACAGCAGGAGGCAGGAAAGGATGTCCTAGGGTCTGGATGCCTTGCTGCAACAGTGGCCCACGAAAGGGCTGCTCTATGTCTTTCCTCCTTGAGCACTTACAGGCCGGGTAGTTCAACGCATCGAGTCTCATCAGGGGCGCATTCTCTTAATTGCTCTGGATTGGCCATGACGTCTGTGGTACACCTATTTGGTGCGTCTTCTCGACGGTCGTCCTTGGCGGCTTCCAGCGCGGGATGATCTCCTACTTCAGGGGCCGCTGCAGATGCCACAAGTGGATCGATTCTCGCTTACATTGAAAGGGCGAGGCTAAAGAAAAAGGGCTATTCCATGGTGGTAATCTCTACTTTGCTGTCAACCAGAAAGAGGTCGACTTCTCTAGCTTATGTGCGTGTGTGGTGTATTTTTGAGGCTTCGTGCGAGGCAAGGAAGGTGCGACCAGCTTCAGCTTCTAGTCCGGAAGCGTTGGCTTTCTTGCAAGATGATTTTGATTAGGGGTTAGCAGCTAGTTCATTAAGGGTGCAGCTGGTGGCTATTGCTTGCTATCGTGGTAAGAATAAGGGCATCCCCTTAGGCTCCCTCCCGGATGTCTTACGTTTCCTGCGGGCAGTACCTCATCTACATCCTTTGAGAAGAGTAGTGATCCCTCTGTGGGATCTCAACTTGGTTTTGGGAGCATTGACAAGGGAACCCTTTGAACCCTTAGGTCAGGCCTTGTTGAAGGATTTGACGTTGAAGGCTGTCTTTCTCATGGCAATCTGTACCGCACACCGGATCTCGGAGTTGCAGGCTCTTTCTTGCCGAGAGCCGTTTCTAACCTTTTTTTGAGATAAGGTAGTTTTGCGTCCTGTTCCGTCTTTCCTGCTGAAGATGGTTTCAGCTTTTCATGTGAGTCAGCCGGTGTCATTGCCAATTTTACGGGCTGTGGAGGACAGCGTCTTTGACCATGCTCTGCATTTGCTGGATGTAAAGAGGGTTCTTTGTCGTTATCTTAAAGCGTCATAGCCTTTTCGCAAGTCTGATCGGTTGTTTATACTCTTTGGGAGGCCGCGTAGGGGTGAAGCGGCGGCAAAGGCCTCCATTTCCATATGGGTCCATGAAGCCATATCTTCAGCTTATATTTTACAGGGTCGTCAGGTTCCTGTAGGCTTGCAGGCACATTCTACCAGGGCTCAAGCTACTTCATGGGCGGAGTATACTTTGGTCCCTCCGGTTGAGATTTGCAAGGCAGCTACTTGGTCTTCGTTGCATACTTTCAGTAGGCATTATCGTTTGGATATTCAAGCGGCAGGAGATGCCTGCTTCGGATCAGCGGTATTGCATGCCGGTTTGTCACGTCCCTCCCATTAATGTACTGCTCTGTTACATCCCAGAGGTGCAGGACTGGACTGGAGGGATGATAAGGAAAGAGAAATTAGACTTACTTGCTAATTGTTGTCCCTTGAGGAACTCCAGTCCAGTCCCGGATACCACCCGGGTTTGTGGTTCGACAAGTCAGAGGAGAGGTATGGAACAGTAGGATAATATCATCTGCATACATATAGAATGATACAGGGAACTGTTGAATGACCAGGGGTAAAGGAGCTAGAAAGATATTAAACAGAAGAGGAGAAAGAACAGAACCTTGCGGAACACCGCAAGCGAGAGGAAAAGCAACGGAGGACTGATTACCATTGTGAACTGAGAAAGAACGGGCTGTAAGAAAAGAACAGAACCATTGCCAAACCGTGCCTTGCAATCCCACATCCGATAGACGAGAGAGTAGAGTACGGTGGTCAATCAAGTCAAAAGCCGCAGATAAGTCGAGAGACACCAGAAGAGAAATATCACCACGGATCCTTGGGGTACGCCTTGCATGACTTTTATGGGTCGGGATGTGTTGGGCCCAATCTTGACCTGTATCTGTCTGTCCATTAGGTAAGAGTGGAACCACCTTAGTGTAGTCTGATGTTCTGTAGTCTTGCTAGTAGAGTTCCGTGGTCCACTGTGTCAAATGCTGATGATATGTCAATGAAGATCATGAGTATTCCGTTCTTGCTGTTGTCTATGAGGTGTAGTATGTCGTTAAATAGGTATAGCAGGAGTGTTTCAACTCCGTGGTTGGGGAGAAAACCATGTTGGTTGAGGTCCAGTTGTGCATAGTTGTCGATGTTGGGGCGAAGGATAGCCTCAAACCTAGGGTGGCTTAAGCTAATTTTAGCCTGCTATTCTTTCTTTCCCTCCTTGTTGCGTGCTGTTGCGCTTCCTTTCTATCTCTCTTCTGGTCTATTCAAATCTTCTCCGGCATTGGAGGGAACAGTTTCCTCTGTTGGTGGGAGGGAAAAGTTGTGTTAGGTATTTAGTTAAAGTATTTGTCAATTGCGCTACTTATTTGTTGTTCCTTTAGTTCTGCTTTGTCAATAGCTGGTGGGAGGTGCCAGCTGGTGGAAGGTGCCAGCAGTATTTGTGAGGTGGCTTCAAGAATCTGACATGCCCAGTCTCCAAGCTGTGGGAGGAGGTACACTACCCAGAGGTGCGGGACTGGACTGGAGTTCCTCAAGGAACAACAATTAACAGGTAAGTCTAATTTCTCTTTTGTGCCTGTAGAATGCATTCAGTCATGTTGCTATAGATGGGGCTTTTTATACTTACCGGTGTAAATAACATCGTCGGCATAAATTAGGTATCCTATTTTATGCTTCTTGAAAATTGAGCAGATTGGTTGTATGTACAGGTTGAAAAGGAGGGCAGATAATGCTGAACCTTGTGGGATTCCCTGTTCTTGAGGAAAGGATGAAGAGGATTCTTGGCTGAATCTTACAAATTGGTATCTATTTGTAATGTATAATTTAAACCATTGCATAGTAGTACCAGTTATTCTTAGTTGTGCTAGTCTAGTGATGAGAGTAGGGTGGTCTACATTGTCAAAGGCAGAGGCAATGTCTATAAAGACAAGAATGAAAGCTTGATTAATATTATCCATGCCACGGATGAGAGAGTCAGATAAGACTGTTAGCAGAGTTTCTACATCATGGTATGGACGGAAGCCATACTGGTGTTCGTCCAGAGGTGGGTATGTGTCCATGAAGTCCTGTAACTGCAATTGGACTATCTTTTCAATGATTTTTTCTAGAAAGGGGATGCTTGCAATAGGTCTATAGGATAATGGTTCATCGCTGTTTAAGGTTCTGTTCTTAAGTACTGGGCGTATGGCAGAGCGTTTAAGATCATTTGGCATATATCCTTGGAGGAGGGATTGATTAACCATATTAAGCAAGAATGGGGCTAGTTCAGCTTTAGATGCTTTTATCCAAGAAACCGGGCATGGATCTAGGTGAGAAGTGGTGGTGTTAATTTTAGTAATTGTATCAATGAGCTGTTTTTCATTGATAGCGTGAAAATTATTCCAATTGCTTTGGGTAGTTTGAGTTATCTGTGATATAGAGCTGGCTGTATGTTTATTAGCTTGGTGCAAAGTGATCTGCCAGGATTTGTGGGCTGATGGCAGATTTTGGGGCCTCATTTTGGTGGGTTTTAGTTAGAGATCTAACTATATCAAATAGTTCTCTGGGACGGTTGATGGCTTTATTAAGTGTGCAAGTGTAGTGGTTCCTTTTAGCAACTTGTATGGCTTCTTTATAAGATATAAGTGCTGCTGCTGTGTAAAGAGACTTGAGATCTGGGGATTTTTTAGTCCTCCATTTTTTCTCGAGTTTACGGAGCTCTTTTTTAAGCATGCAAATATCGTAATTGTACCATTTTCAGATGGTCTGCAGTTACTTTTCTTGTATGTGCTTATGGGTATAGCTGCTTTATTAATTGTTGAGTGCCAGTTCTTTACTGATTCTTCTAAGTTATAGGTTTGAGATGTGAGCTGAGGGAGTATGTTATTCAGGAATGAATCTTTGATGATGTATCTAATTAGTGGCCTATGTTGTTCTGCATTAGTGACTTCTTGTACTGTAAAGGGGTTTGAGAGGTTAAACCTAAGGATGAAGTGGTCAGTTCATGGTACCTGAATTGTGCTAGGGGGGGGGGAGTAGTTAGGGTGTTCAGTGATAGCTTTGGGGAGGAATATCAAGTCGAGGTGTTTCCCTTGATATGGGTGAGTTCGTTCATTGTTTTTTGGAAGCTTAAGCCTTCCATGAATTTCAGGAAAGTTATAGATTGTTGCAAAGGGAGTAAAGCTAGATTGAAATCTCCTAGAATGATATGAGTTTTTTAGGTGTGAGTTGTGGTGGATGATTCTAAGATTGTTGTAAGGTTAATGTGGCTGCTAGTAGGAGGTCTATAGCAGAGGCAAATTGCTAGATTTTTGTTCTCAATTTTGAGTAGATCTAACCCATCATTATTATTACAGGCACTGGTGGAGGTGTTGAGGTCTGCTTTGATTAGAATTAGAACTCCACCACCTCGTTTGGTGTCTCTTGGGCAGATAAACAGTGTGTATCCATTAGTATTTAGTTGGTTTAAGAGGATGGTGTCATGAACAGTGAGCCACGTCTCAGTGATACAAAGGATATCTGGGGGATTCATCTGATATGATATCTAGTATTAACAGTATTTTATTTCTAATAGATTGCGAGTTTATTAGTATGTATTTTAAAGTTTATTAGGATCTGTCTGCTTGAAGGGTTTGATATAATTGCTAGGATTGATAACTATTAGTCTTTGGTGATGTTTGTATTTGTGATAATGACTGTTCATTATTTTGATGATTGTGCCAGTAGCAAATTAGGTTAATGTATGGGCGATGATGAATGTTGGGAATGGGATGAACTGTAAACAAGTTTTGAGGAGTCTGGAGAGAGTTGATTACAGTCGAAATGAGAAGGAGAATGTATAAGGCATTAGTTATTAGGAATTTGATGTCCGTGTTTTTTTATGGTTTGTGATGTGATGTGATTTGTGGACATAAGGTGTCTGATAGATATACAGAGACAATCGGCAACCAGGGGTGGTATGTTAAAGCAGATAGGCTACTTGTGATTGCTGGAGACCTAGTACCTGGGTCAGAGAGAGGAATGACGGAGAACTCAAAATTGTAGCCTGGATGATGTCACATACTAACGTATAATAAACGTTATAATGCTTAATACAATGAATTGCAAAGAGGTATTTTAAAGGGGAAGCCCAAGTTACGTTTTGTTACTAGGGTCAAGTTAAAACAATGTATCACAATTTAGACATTACTTTTGTATTGAGGTTACAATACATCAGAGAATAGTCAAATAGTATAACATTATGTAGCTTACGGATCTTGTTCCAGGTGTCAGGAGGTTAGGAGGTCCTCGCCTAAGGGCCTCGCGCTGGCTTTTAAATGCTGTCTGTGTAGGTGGAGACAGAGTTCTGTGGGCGGAGCTTGCTGGTAGCATGCAGAGTAGGAGCAGGAAGAGGCAACAGGATGGAACAGCCCACAGTTTCAGTCTCACCTCTTTGTTTCTGCAGATTGCTGGACTTGTGCTCTTTGTTTAGGCAGCAGCTAGATAGAGAAAGAATGTGTTGCTTGCTTCGAGGGGGTCTCAGATTGAGATTGCAGTCCCCAAGATGGATCAAAGAAGACTTTCTCCTGTGCCGCGCTGGCTTTTAGATGCTGTCTGTGTGGATGGAGACAGAGCTCGGTGGGCGGAGCTTGCTGGTAGCGTGCAGAGTAGGAGCAGGAAGAGGCAGCAAGATGGAACAGCCCACACAGTTTCAGTCTCACCTCTTTGTTTCTGAAGATTGCTGGACTTGTGCTCTTTATGCAGACAGTGGCTAGGCAGAGAAAGAATGTGTTGCTTGCCCCAAGGGGGTCTCAGATCGAGATTGCAGTCCCCAAGGTGGATCAAAGAGGCGTCAGAACGGAATTGATGCTAAGATTCCGATCGCCACTACTTTGAGTTTTAACCTGATTCCGACTCCGATTCCTCAGAACTGAATGTCGAGTCCCTCGGTTCCTGAGGCCTCGTTGATATTCCTCCTGACTCTTCGCCGCCATGAGTGGCGCTTGTCCCCACTGTAGGATATGTTCTTCCAGGAGTTTATTAGGGACGTGGTGAGGGCTCTCTTGATTGCAGTTGCCACCGAGTAGGAGCCCTCGACAACTAATGAGGCTGCCACACTCCCGGTGCATTGCATTTTACAGAACCTCATGTTATGCTTGTGGGTGGCTTTTCTGACCGTGGCCTTAGTAAGAGACTGGACACAATGTATAGGGTTCCTGAGTGCCCGGGCTTCCAGAAATCTCAGGTTCCACACTATTCCATGGTGGTGGAATCGGCAGCATGCCATATTAAAAGTTCAAAGAATCATTCACCTCTGCTTTGATAACACTTATTATGTTGAATCCTCCACAACGATGCATGCTGTTAATGATTTCTATGTTGACAATAAAAAGGTAGAGAATCGAGAACTCTGAATGGCTTCAGATGTCAATATTTCCAGGCAATGATGCTGACCTCTAGGATTAACTCCTATATGTTGTACATGGGAATGTTCCTAAAAAATATCCCGGGGGGGGGGGGTGCTCATGAGCTTATGGGAAGATGGCAGCAGAATAACGAAACTCTGATACTGGGTCCCCTTATTGCACTGTGGGCAGGGGCAGAAACACTATTATTTGGCTTGTTTTAAGTCCTGGAGCTCCTGTGACTGTGCCCCTGACCCTTTTGAGCTGCTGATTGGCGGTCCTGTGCTTAAAGAATAGTAGGAAAAGTAAACCGCAGTTAGCGTTGCTTTTCCTAGTCCTGCTTCCACTGAAAATCTGGAGAACCTATTACTAATAATGAGCCTTTGGGGGTCCTAACGATCGTATGCCCTTATGTGCACCCTTTTGAACCTGGCGCTGGCGCTACTGACTGAACAGTTTACAAGCTAGCAGTTTGCCTTATACGGAGATCGGATATGCAGGAGAGAGCTGGCGATCGGTGAAAAATACCTGTGTGAGCCAGGTGTGCTTTCTCGCAAAGATCGCTGGTTTAAGTGGTGAGTCTGCTGGTGGGAGAAGCGTGGAGGATCTGCTGGTGCCCTTATTCTGCCATTCTGCTGCTTGGATGTGACTTTGGGGCCCCGTGCTGCTGTGGCCATCACCACACGGCCCTGGAACGCATAATTGGAACGCAGGACTCACTTGCATGAGCGGGAAGTAGACGTTTCCAGTGGCTGCAGAACACTTCCGATTGGCGCCTTGAATATGTGAAGATGTGGCGCTACAAGTGGATAAACCCTACTAGGGGGTGACTACTTGGACTAAGGGGCTTGTTTACAAAGCCGCGGTAGCGGTTTGCGATCGTAATCGGAGCCGCGGCCCCATTGATTTCAATGGGGCCGCGGCTGCGATCGCGATCGCGAACCACTACCGCGGCTTTGTAAACAAGCCCCTAAGTGTATTGGCTAAATATCTTGCCTTTTTATAATTAATGTTTTCTTTATCTTACTTTGACCATAGAGTAGTTGTTGGAAAGGTTAGGGGCTGCTGATTACTATTGTAAGGGTTGGGGTGAAAAAATGGGACCTGGGTGGTTTAGACTTTGGGTCATCCTTACCATGCCCTGTCAAATTGGCAGGCAAGTGGTGATGATGGGGAGGGAGGGTGGAGATACATTGGGGGATGAGAGACAGGGAAAGGGTTGGGGGGGAGGGTTTGCGTAGGGGTTTAAGAATAATAGAATGGGGAGAAGGGAGGCTGGAGAGTTTCTTTTTGTCTTTCTTTAAGAAGGAGCTGGGAGGGGAGCAGTTGATACAGGCTGGGGAGGAATGGATTATAGGGTTTGAAGGCCGGATGGACTACATGGGACAAGTCATTAAAAGGTGGGAGAAGGGAGGAGGATGATATAAAATGCCGAAGGTTGTTTCCTTCAATGTAAAGGGCCTCAACTCCCCTCAAAAACATTTGCTGTTATTTAAGGAGCTGAGGTCTTTGCAAGGGGAAATTGTGTTTCTGCAAGAAACGCACCTTCGTGGCGCTAACCAAGGTTGGCTAAAATGTAAGCCTTACTCTGAAGTGTGAGTCGCATCAGATGAGAGAGGCAGAAAAATATTTGGAGTGACCATGCTGTTTCATCAGGTATTGTCCCTAAGAGTGGAGGAAGTTAGGAAGGATACGTTGGGACGTTGGCTCCTTATGAATGCCCACCTAGATGGGCATCCAATCACTCTGGCTAATATATATGTGCCTAATGAGGGCCAGGTGATTTTCTTTGCACGACTGAAGGTCCTATTGGCAGAGTTTGTAAAAGGACCTATCATTTTGGGAGGAGATTGCAATGCTCATATGGTGCCACACTTGGATTCCCCGGGGCGGAATGTGAGGGAGGGTAATGGGATTAGCCAGGCATTGAGGATGTTTGACTGACCTGGGCCTGCGGGATATTTGGAGGGATACCCATCGAGGAGAAAAGAGCTATACATACTACTCACCAGTCCATCAGGTTCATACGCTTATTGACTATTTTCTGCTGGATCAGCATCCGATGGAAGGAGGGGTGGAGGCTGGGCATGGTGCTTTAACATGGTCAGACCATGCTCCTTGCTGAATTTTCCTTTCTGGTGATCTGAGTGGGAAGCGGAGGTGGATGTGGAGATTGGACGGGAGATTCTTCCAGCGGGTCTCTGCTGTTCACGATCATAGACGGTTTATACAAGAATTCTTTGAGCTAAATGGCACTGGGGAAGTTATGCTGCCGTTGGTTTGGGATGCCTTTAAGGCTATGGCTCGCGGCCACCTGATGGCCAAGGTGGCCCAAACCAGGAAAGCTTGGGCACAGGAATCTCACCGTTTAGAGGGGGAGGCCAAGTGTCTCCAGTTAGAACATGCACTTACTGGCTCTAAACGTGTCTGGTGCCAGTGGCGGGAAACGCGGGCCTGATTGGATGCATGTGTGCAAAGGGATTTAGATAATATGCATCATAGACTATGACAACCTTTTTATGAATGGAGGAATAAAGTTGGGTGATACCTTGCTCTGTGACTCTGGTAGCAACACACTTCACGAGTGGTACACGAGATCCGGGATTCATTGGGAAGCCTTCGGGTGGTGTCTCATGAGATAGGTGCAGTGTTAACAGACTTTTTGGCGCAACTGTATAAGGCTGAACCCTTTGATTCCACTCAAGTGGACAACTACTTACGTGATATCTCTCTGCCGTGACTGGTTGACCTAGATAGAGAGCAATTGGAAGCAGAAATTACAGCACAGGAGGTGGATGGGGCTATTCGGTGTTTGAAGGCTGAGAGGGTGCCAGGGAGTGATGGGTTTCCTTCGGAATATTACAAAATGTATAGCGCCCAGTTATCACCAACGCTGGCGATGCTCTTTAATGAGGTGTTGCGAGGATGCCACTATTCTCTACACAACGGGAAGCTGTTATTGCGGTGATACCTAAGCCAGGTAAATCGGCACAGGAGGCGGCTTCTTATCGCCCTATTTCCTTTTTAAATACTGATGTTAAAATACTGGCCTCAGTGCTGGCTGCCCAATTGAACCAGTCCCTTCCTGATCTGGTGCACCCTGACCAGCTTGGCTTTGTGCCTGGCTGACTGGCCGCAGATAATGTTTGGTGGATGTTGCAGGTGATACATGCTGCACGTCAGGGACCCCAACCGGCGCTGTTGGTGGGAATTGATGCAGAGAAGGCGTTTGATCAAGTCAGCTGGGCCTTCCTATGGTGTGTACTGGATAAGATGGAGTTTGGGCCTAATTTTACTCGATGGGTGCGCAGTCTTTATCAGGGACCTAGAGCTAGTGTCCAAGTTAATGGGGGTCAATTGGAGAGTTTTGAATTGGAAAGGGGAACCCGGCAGAGGTGCCCATTGTCACCGCTGCTGTTTGCGTTGGTGATGGAACTCTGGCACAAAGCTTCCGTGAGTATCCCGATGTAGCCGGAGTGAGGGTAGGCTTTCGTGAATATAAAATAGCACTCTTCGCAGATGTTATATTATCGCTAGCGAATCCTGCAGCCTCCCTTCCCGCTGCAATGCAGCTTTTTGCGGCCTTCTTGCAGGTTTCAGGGTTTAAAATTAACTATGCTAAATTGGAAATCTTGAATGTGGGGGTTCCAGAGGCGACCTGCGCACAATTGAAAGCATGTTTCCCTTTTCGATGGGTGGATAAGGCCCTTTGTTATTTAGGTGTGAACCTCACGGTAGATAGGGCCGCGTTGTATAGGGCGTACTATGGACCCTTAATCCAACAAGTTAAACGGGATCTGGACTCTTGGATGGGCCTGATGCTGTCCTGGTTTGGGCACATTGCTATAACGAAAATGGTGGTTGTTCCGTGGTTTTTGTATCTCTTCCAGGTGCTCCCTATACTCCTGCCTCGTGGGGCTTTGGAAACTTGGCAGGCGCTGATTATGAAGTTCATATGGAAGTTTAAGCATCCTTGAATAGCATGCAGGACCCTATATGCCCAAACGAGGCGGGGGGCATGGAGGTCCCTAACCTTCACTGGTATTATGCAGCGACGCAGTGTCGCGCTGGGGTGGAATGGATGAACTCTACTAGCACTAAATGCTGGGTACAAAAGGAAATGGATTTAGCAGGTGGGCTGGGTTAGGGGACCGGTTGTGGCTTTGCATACTCTTCATGGCTGGGATCTTTTTTTTTGGCCACAAGGGGTGACTGTGACCCCATTAGCGCCCATAGTTGATAAAAATTCTTTCCCTCCGGGTATGAGTGATTTAGCTTTTCGGCAGTGGGGGCATAAGGGACTTAGTCATATGGGCCAACTATTTGAGGATGGTGTGCTCTGCTCTTTTTGCGAACTGAAGGATGAATTTGACATCCCCGATCAGCATGCCTACCAGCATGCATAGGTGGCACATTGGGTGGGGACCTGAGCTATTAGACAGCAAGTTGCACGGGACCTGACAGATGTTGAAAGTCTATGTGAGGAATGCACAAACACTAAGGGCCTCATTGCAGCCCTGTATACACACTTGCAGACACAACATCCTGGAGTAGGCAAACATAGAGCTCAGTGGACGCAGGAGTTGAATCTTTCATACACTGAACAGCAATGGGAACAGATTGAGGGTTGGCTTTGGAGAAGTTCGGTGGCTGTTAATGCCAGAGAAACTACCTATAAACTAATTTATGGGTGGCAAATGACGCCAGTGCGAGTGGCCCAAGCATTCCCGGGCATATCTGATTTGTACTGGTTGAATTGTGGCGAGAAAGGCATCTTGGCGCATCTATTATTTAGACAGTTTTGTATACCGCCTTATCCTTCAATCAAAGCGGTCACAACACAATTGGGGGATACATTTAACACACGGGGATATGAGACACATACACTAATACTTACAGGGAACATGGGCAATGGAGGGTTAAGTGGCTTGCCCAAGACCACAAGGAGCATCTGTGGGACTAGAAACCCCAGTCCTTCCGGCCCAAGGTTGCTGTCCTCTAGTGGGATTTGAACCACCGACCTTCCGGCCTGAAGTACCGTGCCCCAACCACTAGGCTACTCCTCCCTTTGCCCCCGTGTCCACATTTTTTAGAGGGGGATACAATATCATTTGAAACAAATGGTTGGTTTGGACATTCCTTGGGACCTGGGTATTTTTCTTTTTAGGGAGAAAGTCCCTGGTGGACGGCTCCCTCAGTTGGCACTGATTCGCCATAGTCTGAACGCAGCTAGGCTGACCCTGGCGACCACCTGGAAACAGGCATCGCCTCCGGCATTATCATGCTGGTTGGAATGGATGTGGGACCTATACACAATGGAGCGAGGGGTGGCAGTTGGGAGGATGCACCTATCCCAATTTGAGCAGTTGTGGGAGGCCTTTGTTTTGAAATATGGCTCACGACCGGCAACTTTTTAAATAATATAGCTGGAGACTCCAGATGAGAGCCTCCCCCTTGATGTGAAGGATTGACATTCATCCTTCCCTATTGTTGTTAGACTGGCAGGAAACCCCTTAATTTATAGAGTTTGTAGCAAAGGAGAGATTGATGTGGGAGGGGAACGGGGGAAGGGTGTAGAGGGCAGCGGGGGAGTGAGGGGATGTGGTGGGGATGGGAGGGGAGGGGTTGAAAGAGGGACAATGGGTGATAAGAAGGTTCAGTGAATAAAGACAACAAAATAAGGCTGTGATGTAGCAATTTTTCTGGTTGAGGATTTTATGTTATATTGTGCGTGTATTCTGTGTGCAGTTTCTATGGACATATATATATATATATATATATATATCACAAAAGATCTTCAGGAATTTTCCTCTCTCCTACCAGCAGACAAGCAGGCTTCATACCAGTCCCTTTTGACTGCTTTGAATCCACTAGCAGAGCTGCAGTGATATGGACTGGGGCCAGGAGGATGGCCTGGTTACAAGCTTCTGACCTGGAACAGTGAGTCTAGGATAAACTGGCTAGAATCTCTTCGGGAAAGGCTGGAAGGAGAAGGCTGGTGAGATTGAAACAACTAATTTCACTCTCAAATGCCTCTCTAGAAAGACAGCTGATCCCTCTAGAAAGAAGTCCTCAACCAAAAAGCTCTTCTACCCTAAAAAGAAGATACTATCCATCTTGTCCACCCTACCCACATTAGCCTCAACAAAAGCAGCAAGGCCCAAGTCAACCCAAGAGGTCTAAGTTTCCCAAACCTCAACCAGCTCCACAGGACCATCCTACAACTGGTTTTTGACTCCTTCCTGGAGAAAATAGCCATACTTCCCCTGAAGGATCCCCATCCTTCTCACATAGCAGGCCGCTTGGTCCATTTTGCCCAGAGGTGGCCTCTTATAACAACCGAGCAGTGGACCTTGAATGTGGTTCTCAAGGGGTATCAGCTCCACTTTGAAAGCTTACCCCGGCCTTTTTCACAGGGGAGTTTCCCATGGTACCCCCTCACTGCACTTTACTACAGCAGGAAGTAATTTCTCTGCAGTCGCAAAGTGCCATAAGTGATTGCAGCCTATCTCCGCACCATGGGCATCTTCATCTTTTCCTTCTTAGACTACTGGCTCATCAAGGGCAGTTCCCGTCAAGTACTAAACCTATCCCTTCACCATACTCTCACTATGCTTCAACATCTCGGTTTTGTCATAAACTTCCCAAAGTCTCACCTTGCTCCTACTAAAAAAATTGGAGTTTATAGCTGCACTCCTAGACACTGTGCAGTCCCGAGCCTTTCTCCCAGGAGACCGCATGCAACACCTCACAGAGCTCACAAGCCAGGTTTAGCGACAGCGTCTCATTACAGCTAGGAACATGCTTTGTCTGCTGAGACATATGGCCTCCACTGTACATGTGGTCCCATTTGCTCGTTTCCACATAAGGTCAAGCACAATGGACCCTTTCCTCTCAGTGGACACCATCGATGGATCGACTCAGAGACAGGGTCATCATCACACTTACTCGTCGGGTCACCTTTTCAGATGCTCTCACCTCAGTGTACCCTCACGACAGATACTTCCAAGCAGGGATGGGGAGCTCACCTGGACGGCTTAGCTACACAGGGCTTGTGATTTCACCGGGAATTTGTCCATCAGATCAACCTCTTCGAACTGCAGGCAATATCCAATGCCCTTCGAGTTTTTCATCTGCAATTGACAGGACCAACTGTCCTCATTCAAACTGACAGCCAAGTAGCAATGTCAGTGTGACAAGGCGGTGGCCAAAGCCAGAAGGATGCTGGGTTGTGTACAGAGAGGAATTACCAGCAGAAAGGAGGAAGTGCTGATGGCACAGTACAAGTCACTGGTTAGGCTTCACTTGAAATATTATGGTCACTTTTGGTGACCATATCTCGAAAAGGATATAAAAAGACTGGAAACGGTTTAGAGAAAAGCAACCAAAATTTATTTGGAGCCTGCGCCAGAAGATATATTTTATTTTATTTATTTATTTATTTATCTATTTTCTTCTATACCGCCCCTTCCAGCGATCAAGGGCGTTTTACATGAAACTTAACAATTGTACACAGTTGTATACATTTACATTAAACAATCGGAGTCAACTATTTACATTGAACGGTTAGGTACAACTATTTACATTGAACAATAAACTTCAACTTTATGAGGTGTTGATAATACAAACAACTATTAATTATTTACATTGGAAATTTACAGTGGCTGAGTGTTGTGTGTAGGGCATGTGTGTTGTGTGTAGGGCATGTGTCGTTAGGTATTGGAATTTATTTCCTTTTATGTCATAAGTCGGGGGGTGTGTGGGGGGCAGACAGGAGGGGGGGAGAGTTATTTAGTTTTGAGTATGGGGGTTTTAGTGAGTGTAGGGGCATAGTTGTTATGGAGGTCTTTTAGGGGAATATGGGATTTCAAAGTGTTCAGTAAATAGGTAAATTTTTAGTTCTTTCCTGAACTGAGAGAGGTCTTTTATGATGCGGAGGTCTATAGGGAGGTCGTTCCAGAGCATAGGGGCAGTGAATGTGAATGCTCTGGAGCTAGTGGTTTTCTTTGTCTTTCTGAAAGCTTTTGATGTGTTAAGGGAGTGGGCCGCGTTTTGTCTATGTGATCTAGTTTCGGTTGGTGAGTGCAGTAGTGTGGATAAGTGTGAGGGGGCTATGTCTCTTATGAGTTTGAAGGTTGTTAGGATAATTTTGTATTTTATTCGGCTGTTTATTGGGAGCCAGTGTAGATCTAGCAGTATTGGGGTTACATGGTCCGTTAGCCGAGCTTTAGCTATTACTTTAGTGCAGATGTTTTGAGCTCTTTGGAGGAGGTAAGTGTTTTTTTTGAGGGAGGCCTATTAATAGACTATTGCAGTAGTCGAAGTGGGGGGTGATTAGTGTATTTACTACAGATCTAAAATCTTGTGTTTCGAGGAGTGGCCTTAGGTGCTGAATAGTTTTAAGTTTATAGTAGATGGTTTTTAACGGTTTGTTTTATGTGTGGCAGCATGGTAAGTGTGTGATCTATTATTACACCTAAATATTTTACCTCTTTTCTAACAGGTATGGATGTTTTGTTGATTGTGATTGCTTCTGGGAAGGTGTTCTCAGTGGTTGATGACCTTGTTACAAACATTGCTTCTGTTTTTTTGAGGTTGATGCTGAGGTAGTTAGATTCTAACCAGGAGGAGGTCTCAAGTCATGCATTCTGATAGTGTGTCGTATGAGGGGTTTTTAGTGGTTATGGGGATAGCGAGCATGATGTCGTCAGCATATATGAAGTGGTTAATCTTGTGTTTTTTAAATATGTTAGTTATGGGTTGTAGGTATAAGTTAAACAGGAGGGCGGAGAGGGCTGATCCTTGGGGTATTCCTTGGCCTTGGGGGAATGATTCCGACGTCTCTTGGTCAATTTGGACGCGTATTAGTCTGTTTGAGATGTAGGACTTGAACCATTCAAGGACCGTCCCACCTATTCCTAGGCTTTGAAGTCTGTTAATCAGTGTGGGGTGGTTAATGTTGTCGAAGGCGGCAGAAATATCTATGAAAAGAAGAAGGAAGCCTTGGTTGTTGTTATCTGTGCCTCTGATAAGGAAATCCATTAGGGTGATTAATAGAGTTTCTACTCCATGGAAGGGGCGGAATCCAAATTGGTGTGAATCTAGTTGTTTATGTTCATCAATGTGTTCTTGTAACTGTATTTGAATTGTTTTTTCTATTATTTTAGCTATGAAAGGGATGCTGAGAAAAGACTTGAAGACCGAAATATGTATATGCTAGAGGACAGGAGGAACAGGGGAGATATGATTCAGACCCTTAAATACTTAAAGAATATTAATGAATAAACAAACCTTTTTCAAAGATGGGGAAGCTGTAAAACTAGAGAGCATAACATGAAACTATAAGGGGGTAAACTGAAAGGAAACGTCAGGAAATACTTTTTCACTGAAAGGTTGTGGATGCGTGGAATGCCCTGCCGATAGAAGTGGCGGGGGCAAATACAGTGACTGAATTCAAAATGGCATGGGGCAGACACAGTGGATCCCTTTATAACAACAGGATAAAATCAAAATAAACTTATATCTTATATCTCAACAAATAGGGATGACCTGCACGGAATGGTGGGTACACCCCTAAACAAAGGCATATAGAGGAGTGACCTGCATGGAGCGGCAGGTGCACCTGCTCTTGCCACCTTGCTGGGCAGACTAGATGGACCATGCTGGTCTTTCTCTGCCGTCATATACTATGTTACTATATCAACAAGCAGGGAGGCATGGGGTCTTGCCTCCTCTGCGAGTAAGCGGTCTGCATCTGGACATTTGCCATCTCTTACCACATGCTACTACAAGAAGTCCATCTCCCAGGGGAACTCAATGTCCTAGCGAACAAGTTCAGTCGAATCCTCCTACCTTACGAGTGGACTGTCCATTGAGGTGTGGCCGGTCACATCTTCAAATTATGGGAAACCCCCATAATCGACCTCTTTGCCACCCCATTAATCACACAGCCCCCTCGTTTCTGTTCCAGGGTTCCGTCTCCACAGAGTCAAGCCTCTGATGCCTTCTTCCTTCATTGGGGGAAGGGTCTGCTTTACACTTATCCACCCATTCCTCTGATACTCAAGATTTTGTTTAATCTACCTGCTGACAGGGGGACAATGAAAGTCCCATTCTGGCCACGTCAACTGTGGTCCTTCGACTAACTCAGCATCAACCTCTTAGTCTGGGATTTGTGCCCTTCAAATGGCACAGATTCAGCGCTATAGTGTTTTCAGAAGGATCTCAACCCCTTCATTTGCCCAGTCTTAAGACCAATTCTGTTAGGGTCCACCTCAGTATTATTGTGGCCTTGCACCAATTGGTGGATGGACAAACCATTGTGCCTCATCCTTTAGAGGCTTGCTTTATGTGTGATCTTCTCTTGACTAAATCACAAATCTGGCCCCTGCCAGTGGCCTGGGACCTCAACGTGGTACTTGTTCAACTGCTGAAACCTCCCTTTGAGCTCCTAGCCTCTACTTCACTAAAATTTCTAATCTTGGAAGATCTCCTTCCTGGTTTTGCTCACCTCAGCTTGCAGGATTAGCTATCTGCAAACTCTAGTGACTCATCAGCCCTATAACAGATTCCACTATGACTGGCTGATCCTGCACATGTATCTACACTTCCTGCCGAAGGTAATTTCCCTCTTCCATCTTAACCAATCAGTCATCCTTCTGACCTTTTTTCCAAGACCACATGCATCTTTGGCTGAAACGTTGCTCCATACCTTAGATTGCAAGCAGGTTTTAGCCTACTACTTAGACAGAATCAGGGTTCACAAAAAATCATCTCAGTTTTTCATCTCCTTTGATCCTAGTCACCTGGGAAAACTGTTGACGAAGCGGACTCTATCTAACTGGATAGCAGACTGCATTTTGTTCATTTATGCACAAGCAGGTGTTTCCTTAGAGGGTCATGAAACAGCCCACAACGTTTGTGCCATGGCCACCTTGGTGGCCCTTTTACAATCTGTCTCCATATTGGAGATCTGTTGCATTTACACATGGTCTTCCATATATACTTTTGCAGCCCATTACTGTCTGGACAAGGACTCCCGTAGGGACATGGACTTTGGCCAAGCCATACTCCAGCACTTCTTTGGGACTTAAATACACCTCCTTCCCTCCAGCCCTCTGTTTCTCCTGGCTACCATGCTACCATCTATGACAGTGTGCTCAAGAAGCTGAGTCAGGTGGATCCGCAGTCTCCACACGTTGTTCAATGGGTTTTACCCCTTGGGTCACACCCTGCTACCTGCCGCAATGGCCTGGTAGCCTTGAGCTAGGGAATCCCATGTGTGAAGACTGCATTCCTGCTTATTCCTGGAGATAGTGTAGTTACTCATCTCCAGGAACAAGCAGGAATGTAGTCTTCACATATGGGTATCGTCTGTACCGATGGAGCCTGCACGGGAATGCTCCCCAGCATCCAATAGGAAAGCTTTTGGGAGCATCCCACAGCGCCTGAGTGCTGCCTTTCCACCTTTCCAACTTTCCAACTCTCCCTCTTCAGTTTTTCATTTTCCGTGGAGCCGACAGGATGCATACCCTGTTACCGCAGAAAAATGTATCCTTATTCTTTTGTTTTTTGTGGTTGAGTCTGCCTTCATTCAACGCCTACCGGTACCGCCGGTTCTCTTTTCTTCTTTTTCAAAAAAAACAAAAAAAAACCTAACTTTCTAAAAGATTTTCTTTCAGGGGCCTTTCCCCTTTCGGGGCCAGGTGCCATTTTGGGCACTAGGCCCATTTTTTCTTCAAACATGGAGAAATCAGCTAGTGGTTTCAAGAAATGTTCTAAATGTGGCGGTACCATATTCGTCACCGACACCCTTGAATGGTGTCTTCAGTGTTTAGGTCCTGACCATTCTCCATCGGAGTGTCTCTCCTGCAGAAAGATGAACAAGAGGAGCCTGCAGAAGAGAGCTGCAAAACTCGGTACCCTTTTTTGCCGCAGATACGATGTCAGTTGCATCGACATCTTCCAGGGCTTCATATTCCTCCCATTGCTCTCAGGTACCTAAACTTAAGTCTTCTAAGACTGGCCGGTCCTTAAAGGGTAGATCTCCTTCCAAGTATCAAGATGCCACTGGCGTTGCCCTCGAGGAACGTTCACCGGCAAAACAGCCCCGGCGGGAGGCCTCGATCTCCAAAGCATTAACGGGGCTACAGAATGTTCCAGAGGCTTCCATCTCTGCAGAACTACTGGTGCCATGTTCTGGGGTCATAGCCGCTTCCACTGGTACCGACAGGAGCGATGGATCACAGAATCATCGCTATCGAACGCAGTCTAGCGGCCCTATTAGCAGCTTCGGCACCGTTAAGACCACTACAGACGGTTCCACAGGTATTGGTACCAACACCGGTACTGGTACCGAGTACTTCCCCCCATGCCGAGCCTTGAGTCTATCTCAGGTATCGACAGATCGGTACCGAGACACCTCAATACCGGTACCGTGCGTTGCAGGAATACCCGGCGCAGAGATACTTTGAATCATCTGATTCCGATGACTCTGATGACTTTGCCGGTACTAGAGCTATCCTTCCAGAGGATCCATTTCCTTCTCCTCAACGCAGAATGTCTCCTCCAGAAGACATGTCCTTCCAGGATTTTATATGTGATTTAGCTCGGGGTCTTGCAATCACGGTGACTCCAGAGAAGGAACCCAGAGCAGAAGTATTAGAAATTCTTCAGTAACCTAAGGCTCCTAAAGAGGCAGCTACTCTTCCACATTCTTAGCATAAGATCATGCAAGATTCTATGAATGGGCAAACTCCTTTAACGGTGTCAACACACTCTCGATGACTCGATACCATGTACCGAGTTCCAAGCTGTCCTGGCTTTCAAAAGACTCAGTTGCCACACCATTCAGTGGTAGTGGAATTGGCGATGCATAAGATTAAGAATGCTAAAACACATTCTTCCAAACCTCCGGGCCATGAATCGAGAACGCTCGATGCCTTTGGGCATTGATGATTCCAATCCTCCATGTTTATTTATTTATTTAACTGTATTTATATCCCGCTTTTCACCAGGTCAAAGCGGTGTAACATAAAAGGGGGGGGGTGGACAGAAATCAGTTTTTAGGGTCGGGGCCATCACCAGGTGTTGGCAGCCAGGATTAGCTCCTACATTCTCTATATGGGAATGTTCCTCAAAGAAGTTACAGGTGACTTGGAGCTCATGAGCCCTCTTCTCCCTGAGGAAAAAAGGGGGGAATTCCTTATTCTGGCCAAACATGCCCAGTATGTCTCTAAATTTGTAAACCATGCAACCTTTAATTGCTTTGAATGCATTAGCAGAACCTCTGCTATTTCCATCGGTGCACGTCGTACTGCCTGGTTTCAGGCATCAGACTTAGAACAATGGGTGCAAGATAAACTGGGAAATATTCCTTGCACAGGAGAAAATCTCTTTTGCAAGGATTGGCAAGACAAGGCTAATCATATTGAATCAGAAAATGCTACCTTGAACAGACTAGCAAAGTCTACAGCCAACCCAGCAAAGAAAAAGTCAGTCAAGAAACCCTTTTTCAACAAGAAGAAGAGGTTTTATCCATCTAACACCCATCAGGGCCACTGTCCAGTTCATGTTCCCCAAAAGGGGCAGCAACAGACCAGACAGCAGAGGAAACCACAAGTTCCTAGAGTTCAACCGGCTCAGCAGACTCAGCCTCCTCAGGGGCTTTGACTCCTTCCTAGAGAGCTTAGTATTTCTGCCCCTGAAAGGTCCAGAACCCCTTACCATCCCGGGCAGATTATGCCATTTTGCCAGAAGATGGCAACAAATAACATTAGAAAACTGGACCATGTCCATTGTACGAGAGGGGTACAGACTTCATTTTCACAGCATGCCCCCTCCTACAATCCTAAGACAGTTCTATTCTCGGGTCCCTGCCACCAATCTCATGGGTCAGGAGGTCGCATCACTTCTTGCTCAGGGAGCAATAGAAGAGGTACCCATATCCCAACAGGGTACGGGGGTTCTACTCCCCCTACTTTCTCATCCCAAAGAAAACAGGGGGACACAGACCTATTTTGGACCTCAGAGAATTAAACAAGTATTTGTTCTGGGAAAAATTCAAGATGATCTCCCTCGGAACACTCCTGCCATACCTTCAGAGTCAGGACTGGCTATATTCTCCAGATCTAAATGATGCATATACGCATATTCTCATCCATGCAGATCACAGGAAATTCCTTTGATTCCTTTTCAAGGGAAGACACTTCCAATACAGGGTTCTTCACTTCGGTCTGGCTTCTGCCCCAAGAGTCTTCTCAAAATGCTTGGCAGTAATAGCAGCATTCCTGAGAACTCTAGGAATATTTGTCTTCCCCTACTTAGACGACTGGCTCATTCGAGCATCAACAGCTCCAGAAGCCAGCTTTGCGCTTTCTCGCACCATGCAAATCCTTTGATACTTGTGACTGGTCATAAACCTCCAAAAATCTCATATCACCCCTTCTCAGTCTCTAGAATTCATAGGGACTCGTGTAGACACAAGGCAGTCAAGAGCTTTCCTGCCACAGCCACGTTGTCTTTGTATAGTATAGCTGGCCTCCCAAGCAACTATGAAAGTCTTCCTGACTGCTCGGGAGATGCTTCAGCTTCTGGGGCATATGGCATCCATGGTTCATGTGGTTCCCTATGCTCGCCTTCATATGCGAGCAGTCCAGTGGACCCTATCCTCTCAGTGGACACAGGCCTCGGGTCGGCTAATGGACAAAATCAGAAACTCCACACATTTCATTTTGTCCCTGCAATGGTGTCAGTCACTGGAAAACCTTCTTGTGGGTTCCCCTTTCCAGCAGCCTGTGTGCTAAACCACCTTAACAGCAGATTGGTTTGGGGGGCTCATTTGCACAATCTATCAACTCAGGGTCTCTGGACCCCACATGAGGCTTGTCTTCACATAAACCTCCTAGAGCTCAGAGCCATTTTCCATGCTGTCCGAGTTTTTCAGGCCCATCTCAGCTACAAGACAGTTCTGGTCCAGACTGACAATGTAATATGTGAACAAGCAGGGCGGAACAGGCTCTCTGTCATTATGCAACGAAGCTTTGAGACCGTGGGCCCTTGCCAGAGAGCTTCAAATCCACATTCTAGTGGTATATCTTCCGGGCATTCAAAATCTTTGGGCAGAGAAACTCAGTCGAATACTGCTGCCACACGAATGGTCTCTGCACTCAGACCAGCTTGCTCGAGTGTTTCGAATCTGGGGAATGCCAGATATAGACCTCTTTGCAAGTCCAGAGAATGCCAAACTTCCCCGATTCTGTTCCAGAATTCCGGCTCAAAACTGTCAGGTAAGGGATGCTTTCCTCCTCCATTGGGGTCGGGACTTCCTCTATGCCTTCCCACCCATTCCCCTCATTCCCAAAACTTTGTTCAAGCTTCAGAGAGACAGAGATCATATGATACTCATAGCTCCACATTGGCCACGGCAGGCATGGTATCCTCTGCTTCTGCGTCTCTCTCAAGCCACACCTCTAGAGTTGGGATGTGCTCCAGATCTTCTTTCCCAGGAAAACGGGATGCTATTGCACCTGAATCCCCAGTCCCTGCACCTCAGGGCCTGGTTACTGAAAGCCTAGGATTCCCAGATATCAACCTATCTCAACAGGTAAAGGATGTCCTTGTGGCTTCCAGGAAGCCTTCCACAAGGCGATCCTATGCCTTTAAGTGGAAGAGATTCTCTGTATGGTGTTCTCAAAGAGGACTTTACCCCCATACAGTGCCTGACAAATCGCTTCTGGAGTATCTACTCCATCTATCAGATTCTGGTCTTAAAACCAATTCAGTAAGGGCCCATCTTACTGCCATTGCTGCTTTTCGCGAACCTCTGGATGGACAACCTATTTCCTCTCATCCACTCGTAGCGAGATTTATGAGAGGTTTACTTTTAACAAAGCCTCCCATTAAGCCACCACTGATGGCATGGGATCTGAATCTTGTTCTCGGGCAGCTCATGAAACTGCCCTTTGAGCCTTTAGCCACTACAGCTCTAAAGTTTCTTTCTTGGAAGGTCATTTTCCTAGTTGCCCTCACTTCTGCAAGACGCATCAGTGAGTTACAGGCTTTAGTGGCGGATCCTCCTTATACAAGATTTCACCATGATAAGGTAGTTATTAGGACTCATCCTCACTTTATGCCAAAGGTGGTTTCGCCTTTTCATTTAAACCAAGCAGTTTACTTTCCTGTATTCTTCCCTGGGCCTCATGCCTCTAATGCAGAAAGGAATTTTCATACCTTAGATTGTAAAAGAGCCTTAGCTTTTTACCTTCAAAGAACTAAGCAACATAGAAAATCTTCTCAGCTTTTTGTTGCTTTTGATTCTAGTCATTTAGGACTTCCAGTTTCCAAAAGAACTCTCTCTAGATGGATTAGAAATTGCATATTCTTTGCATATGAGAGTAAGGGACTTTCTCTCGAAGGCCATGTCACAGCTCACAGTGTGAGAGCAATGACAGCCTCAATGGCTAATCTTCATTTTGTGTCCATTGATAACATCTGTAGAGCAGCCACTTGGGCTTCAGTACACACCTTTACAGTCCACTGTTGCTTAGACAAGGACTCCCGTAGGAATGCCTCGTTTGGCCAGACTGTGCTCCAGCATCTCTTTCAGACTTAGTACAACTCCAACCCGCCGTCCCGGGTTTCGATGTCAGAGATCCATGGGAAGAAGCATGACCCATCTCACCTGGGGTTCGCAGCTTGCTGGGGTCATCCCCCTGGCATCTCTCAGCTGGGGAGTCCCCATATGTGAAGACTACATTCCTGCTTGTTCCTGGAAATAGCGTAGTTACTCACCTGTAACAGATGATCTCCGGGAACAGGAGAAATAAGTCTTCACAACCCACCCACCTCCTCTAGGAGTTGTCTCTATCCATCTCTCTCTCTCTTTGTCTATTCTCTCCTTTGGTCTCAGCTATAAACTCAAATGAAGAGGGAGAGTTGGAAAGGTGGGAAGGCAGCATGCAGGCGCTGTGGGATTCTCCCAAAAGCTTTCCTATTGGATGGTGGGGAGCGTTCCCACGCAGGCTCCGTCGGTACTGACGATACCCATATGTGAAGACTTATTCCTGCTGTTTCCGGAGATCACCTGTTACAGGTGAGTAACTATGCTATCTGTAACAGGCAATCTCTGGGAACAGCAGAATCAGTCTTCACAGCTCGCCCTCCTCCCCAAGGAATTGGATGGTTCTTTTATTTTCCTTTTCAGCTACAAACCTCACTGACAGGGAATGCGGGAAAGTAGGCACGCAGTTGCAGTGAGATGCTCCTGAAAGCTTTCCTAATGAATGCTGGAGAGCGTTCCCGTTTCTGGCTCCATTGGAGGACATCGCCCATATGTGAAGACTAAATTCCTGCTGTTCCCGGAAATCACATGATACAGATGAGTAACTGTGCTTTTTCACTCAATCAAACTCTGAAATTCGTTACTGGAGAATGTAGTGAAACCTGTTAGTGTAGCTAGGTTTAAAAAAGGTTTGGACAAGTTCCTGGAGAAAAGGTACATAAACCATTATTCTTTCTTGGATTCCTCCCTTCCTGTGTGAATAGCTTTAATGTCTTAATTGTAGTTCCATTCCCTCTCTATTTTTAATTTAATTTTATTACCATTTGTAAACCGCTTTCTTTTGAATAGGAGGTATATCAAATTTTTGATAAACTAAACAAAACCAGTAACTGATCCACATTATACAAAGTTTTCAACAATGAGGTGGTTCTGTGCAGTTATCCTAAGGTAGTGTTGGATTTCCATGTTAATCAGTCAATAGTTCTACCAACATTTTTCCCACAAAAGGGAACGCGCATTGCATGCATGTATTGCAAGAGAGCCTTTGCTTTTATTAGAAGCTAAAAAAATGTATCCAACTTTTTGTTTCTTTTCAGCCCAAAGAGGTTGGGGGCTGCTATTAGCAAAGTGTACACTTTGAGATTGATTAGCAGATCCCTTTCACTTATGCCCATTTTGACTTAACTCTTAAGGGTCATGTCACATCTCATAATCGCTGAGCCATAAGTACGTAGATCGATTGTTTACGTTATCAAAATATAGAAAGACTAGGGGACATGCAATGAAGCTACAGGGTAAACTATTTAAGACTAATAAAAGAAAATATTTTTTCACTTAACTTACTGGGCTCGATGGACCTTGGTCTGACCCAGTATGGCATATCTTATGTTCTTAATCCAAATATTACCCCTTTTTGGATCTGTTCTTTTCAGTTCCTCACTGCCTCCTATGCAAAAAATTAAAAAATAAAATAAAATGCAGACTTCTAAAGGGCCTGCTGCCACCAAAAACAGCTGCTCAGTTACTTTCAGCTTATTGTGATACTGATTGTTCCCTTTTTTCTTTTGAGGTAACCTATAGTTAGGGATTCCCATATGGAGAATGCCAGCTACAGGTAAGTAATAGTGTTTTATTGAGGTAATTGGCTTTGGAAAATTGACCTCCCCTTGTGTCTGGTACCCTCCTGCTTCTGAACCATTTTCTATGTTTTTTTGAGCAAGCTGTTTTAAAAATATACATATGTACACAGTTAATTTTATTTATGCATATTTTGGAATGTTAATTTCTTGGTTTTATTATTTTCTTAGAGTACCTATTTGTGCATGGGATATGAAGTCTAAAAAGCCATGTAACTGTACGAAGTCTCAGTGTCTGAAACTGTAAGTAAGGAAAATAAGCTAAGCTGCATGTACAAAACTGAGAATGTCCTTCAAAAGTGTTGACTTTCTTAAGCTTTCTTGGGGAGAGCAATAATGCCTCTGTTTGCTGGTCTGTGCTGCTATTTACATTTGCCTGCTTTTGTCCTGTTTTTTTGTTTTTCAGCCCATTACATCATCCTCTGTTTGTAGCTCTGCCCCACAGCATCAGCCCAGTCATGTGACCAACATTTGCAAGCCCATTACTCCATCCTGTACTTGTAGCTCTGTCCCCCAGTGTCTGCCCAATCACGTGACCAACATTTGCAAACCCATTACTTCACCCCCAGAATTGGCCCAGTCACATGACTGATGTTTGCAAGGTGATCCCCTTTTATAAGTAACACCATTGTGGCGTTTCATACCGTGGGTGCATGCCAAAGGAGCGCATCGGGTGACTCTGGTGACTCATATTTCTCCAGGAACAAGCAGGAAGTCAGTCCTCACATATGGGTGACGTCGGCACCGACGGAACCCGTGTGGAGCACTTCCCCAGCTTTCAAAGAAAACCTTTGGGAATGCCACCACACCTGTGTGGTCCCCTTCCCACCCAAGGGTGCCATCTTACTCAGGTGCCATAGCTATAGCCCCCACCCAAGAAGATGGCAAAAAAAGAATAGCAACTCCAAGGGGAGGAGGGGGATTGTGAGGACTGATTCCTGCTGTCCCTGGAGAACACCCGTTTCCAGGAATAAGCAGGTAGTCAGTCCTCACATATGGGACTCCCCAGCTACAGGCTACCAAGGACCTGTAGGAAAAAGCACGACAGAGCCGTGAGTAGTCGCCAGTGAAGGCCGAAGGCAGCCCGAGGACCCTGGGTCCAAGGATGGCCATGCTCCCGGTAGCTAGAACAAGAAGAGTCGGAGGGCAAGAGTTGCTTAAACCCCGAACATATTACAGAGTATGGCTTGGTTGAAGCACTGTCCTGATGGGACTCCTCTTCCAGGCAGTAATGCACTGCAAAGGTGTGAGAGGAGGACCGGGTGGCGGCCCAGCAGATGTCTGTCAGTGGCACTGAGCGCAGACTAGCAACATATGTCGCTATTGTGAGCCATGACTTGGCGGTCCAGGGGAGGCCCGGCCTGGGCCTGGGCAAAGGTGATGCAGTCCGCCACCCAGATCTGCTCTTGGGGGATTCTTTCGACCTCCTCTTCTTAACTGAGACTTGGCTTAAACCAGGCAAGGAACCAGTTCTTAACTGCTGCCTTCCGGTCATTTTTTCCTCCCTCTTCACCCCACAAGTCATCCAGACTGGTAATGGGGTTGCCGTATTATATTGAATTGGACTTATCTCTGAGGTACCTTCCAGTGCTCTCCACTCTCCTCAATCCCTGCTCTTACGTCCTCCTACCCACCCTATGATCCATTTTTTCTTAATATAGTCCCCTCCTACGCTTTCCCCTTCCCTTTGGGACTCTCTTCTCCTCACGATATCTGAGACTTCCCACTACACTAATCTGTGTATCTGGGTGATTTCAGTGTTCACATGAATCTTCCCCTTAAAACCCTTGACAAGCTTTTTTTGACTCATTTCTCTGACTTACACCTCACTCAACATGTTACGTTTCCCACACACTCCGCTAGCCATACCCTCAACCTGATTATCACTTCGACCATTGTTTCCTCCTCCCAGCACAGTCCACTGCACTACATCTCTCTTGGCAGACTACTACCTTATTTTTTTCTACTGTTCCCCTCCTCCTGGTACATCTATTCGGGAAGGTACCTCCGTGGATACCTCTACTAGGCAGACCTGGAGGGTCACCCCTGACACTCTTACCGCTTTCCCATCTGCAGATGCAATTTTTCCTACTAATTTTTGCACTCTCCTTGTTGATGAGCAGGCTTATCTGTGGTATTCCCTTCTCACTTGAAGGACTACAAAAGGGGGACTGCTACTTCTGGAGAGAGATCTGCAATTGTAAGTATTTACTTCTGGGAATTTTTCTAAATCTTGGAGGAAAAGGAATTCTTTAGATTAAAGCTGATTAATCAGTGAACCCAGTGTATTTGTTAAATCACTGGGTTCACAGAAAAGGCATAGAAAAGTGGAACTTCATAATATCAAATGCAGCATCAGCTCCTACAAGTATAAAAGCGCAAACACTTAGGAAACCCAATGCCCCCTAGTACTCAAGCGATATTAGAGACGCAAAACGCTCCCTCCGAAAACTGGAGAGAAAATGGAGAAGAAACAAGTCACATGACTCCCTAACTAAATACACAGACAAACAATTGAAATACAACACTCTAATAAATGAATGTAAACACCACCACCATACCATCCTAATCCTGAATTCAGTCAACAAACCAAGAGAACTATTTAGAATTGTCCAAACACTAACTAAGGACACTACACAGCATGATACCCACCATCTGAACCCACAGGAATATGCAGACTACATAAAAACAAAAAACACCACCATCACATGCTCCATCGCACCACAAGCAGATTACCATGAAAGAATAGAGGAGCATCAAACCTGGGAAGACTTCAGCATACCATCAAAACACCAGATTGAGGACATAATGAGTCAACTCAACACAACAACCTCACCATCAGACCCATGCCCAGTAGCTTGGATAAAAGCCTCTAAAACCCAGCTCTCCTATTACATTCACAAAATCGTCATCCAACAAGGATACATGCCGCAAACTCTGAAACATGCCATGATAAGACCGATACTTAAAGGCAACAACCTCAGCCTCTCTGAACCAATATCATATTGGCCTATCTCTAGCCTACCTTTCCTTACAAAGATCATTGAAAAAGCAGTACAACACCAACTACAAGACCATATTGACATCAGTGCCCCACTGGACATCCATCAGCACGGTTTTAAACCCCGACACGGAGTTGAAACACTACTTACCTCCCTCTTTGACAATCTCTTAAAAGGAATGGACAACATAAAGAATGGATTCCTATTTGTACTCCTTTTCATCTCTGCAGCCTTCGATACCGTGTCACACGCCAGACTACTGCAACGCCTGAAGCAAATAGAATTACACAAAAATACTCTAAAATGGTTTACTTCATACTTGGAAAACAGAACGCAACAAGTCAAATGCGCACCAAAGAAATCAACACATTTCCCCGTCACGCAGGGAATATCACAAGGCTCAGCACTATCATCAATGCTCTTTAATATTTACATCCAGCCCATATTTATTTATTTATTTATTTACATTCTCTTATATACCGCGCTATTCTGCATCAGTGCGGTTTACATTGAACAAACTGAAATTACATTGAACAGGGCATTATAACTTGGAGATAACTATTTTACAGGGAACATGGGCTATGGAGGGTTAAGTGGCTTGCCCAAGACCACAAGGAGCACCTGTGGGACTAGAAACACCAGTCCTTCCGGCCCAAGGTTGCTGTCCTCTAGTGGGATTTGAACCCCTGACCTTCCGGCCTGAAGTACCTTGCCCCAACCACTAGGCCACTCCTCCACTCCATATGTAACATAATCAAAAGTCACAACCTCCAATATCACATCTACGCTGACGACATCATGGTATATACCCCAGTCAACCTATTAGCACTCAACATCACAACTATAACCAGATGCCTTGAAGATATGAACAACTGGTTCACAGATAATAACATGACTGTCAACTACAACAAAACTGAGGCAATATTCATCACCAGGAACTCTACCTTCACTCCACCACAAACCACCAGTATCTTAAATAAATATATAGTAGTTAAAGATGAAGTTAAATATCTGGGCATCACAATGGACAGAGCACTAAACCTGAAATCATACATCACAAAAACCGCAAACAAGGCCTATCATCGCTTAAGGATCATCAGAAAATTCAAGCCATTACTCTGCCAGGATCACTTCCGCACAGTATGCCAAGCACTCATTACACCACTGCTTGACTACGGAAACTCGTTTTCTCCAGGACCAAGCAGGAAGTCAGTCCTCACTTATGGGTGACATCGGTGCCGATGGAGCTCCCGTGCGGAGCATTTCCACAGCTTTCTATGAAAGCCTTTGGGAATACTACACGCATGCGCGGTCCCCTTCCCGCCTAAAGGTGCCATCTTGCTCAGTCTCTCTTTTTCCGTGGAGCCCTTCGGACGTTTTGTCCTAGTCACCCGGAAAAGTTGACGTTTTTTCGAAGATTTCTTCGCCTTTTTCTCAGAGTTTGACGCTGGTTCCACTTCCCGCCGGGTTCGGTACACCGGTATCGAGCCTGTTTTATATTTTTCGGTTTTTGCCCTTCATGACTGGCATTCGCGCCCTTTTTTCTGTTTTTCCCTGGAAGGCCGGTCTTTTGACCTCGCGGGGGCCCTGTTTTCCCCGATGGCTTCCAGTGGTTTCAAGAAGTGTGATTAGTGCAAGAAACTAATGTCTCTCACTGTCACCCACGACTGCTGCCTTCGGTGCCTCGGCCCAGATCATGATCCCATGATCTGTGGCCCGTGTGGCAAAATGTCCACCAAGGCACTTCGAAGCCGTCAGCACCAGAAGGAAAGGATTTTTTTGGACTCTGCCTCCGGCCGGGCCCGGACCTCGTCTGAGGCCTCGACGTCTCGGGAGTCTGATCCTGAGCATCGCCGGGGTTCCTCGGACAGGGGGTCCCCCGACCGGGAATGCAAGAGGAAGAAACGGCTCGTGAGGGTGGTGTCGGAAGAGGTCCCTGGTTCCTCGAGGGCCAGGTCTAAGACCCCCGACCGCCATCCCGGGCCTTTGGAGCAGGAGAAGCCGTCCAAAGTACCTCGTGTAGAGCCGGAGACCCTCGGACACGTAAGTCCTGTAGTCCTCGTGGACTCTCCTCCGAGGGAGCCGCCGCCGGGCCCGAGTCGGTGGCTGCTGAGTCTCCTGAGCTTGGACTCAGGCTGACAGCCTTGGAGTGCAGATTGTCTGCCTTCATGGAGCAGCAGCGGGTACTGATGGCCAGCCTCGCTGGTGCATCGGCCCCAACCACCGGGACATCGACGTCGAAGTCGACCCCGGAGACCGAGCCGATACTCGAGACCATGAAGGCTCTAAGTTGTCCTCGGTCAAGATCTCCTTCGACCTCCCGCTCAGAACCGAGGGCGTCGACGCTGGTGCCTTCGGCATCGGGGCGGGTGCCACCTCGACCCGCGCGGTCGGAGCCCCTCGACTCCTCTTCGGATGAGTCAGCCTGGGAGACAGAGGATGAGGAGTCCCCCCGATACCTTCCGGACTCGGTGCGTCCCGTCGGACTCACCGCAGTCCGAGCCCCGGAGTAGATCCCCACCGGAGGACACCCTGTTCTCGGAGTTCGTGCGGGACATGGCCAAGGCCTTGGCGATTCCCACAGACCCTGAGGAGGAGCCTCGAGCCGAGGAGCTCGAGGCCCTCCAGTATGATTCTCCTCCGAAGGAGGCCTTTACTATTCCGGTTCCTCCGATGCTGGAACGGCTCCTCTTCCGGATGTGGGAGGCACCGGCCTCAGCGACAGTCTTGAGCGAGTCGATTCCATCTATCGACTCCGTAAGAGCCTTGGCTTCCAAAAGGCGCAGCTGCCGCACCATTCCATGGTGATGGAAACGGCCATGCATCGTCTGAAGAGCCAGAAGATGCACTCTGCGGTGCCCTCCGGCAGGGAGGCCAGAACCTGGATGCTTTCGGCAGAAAGTGCTTCCAGGGCTCGATGCTTTCTTGCCGTGTCCAGTCATACCAGCTGTACATGGGCATGTACCTCCGAGACCTGGCAAAGGAGCTGGCCGGGTTCTCTGCTGGCCTCTCCGGGGAACCTTTGCAGAGGTTCCAGTCTTTGTCTTCAGGAATCCAGGACTGTTCCAAATTCATGTCCCGAGCGGCCTACGATGGCTTTGAGGCTTCGGCTCGTGTGGCGGCCGCCGGCATCGCGGCCCGATGCCAGGCATGGCTGCAGTCATCGGACCTCGAGTCTTGGGTACAGGACAAGTTGGTCGATGTCTCTTGCCGAGGTGAAAACCTTTTTGGCAAAACCATGGCAAAGAAGGCGGCTGAGCTCGAGACCGAGCACCTGACCAGGACAAGGCTGTCCAGAAAGACTTCTGCCCCTTCTCACAAGAAGAAGGGCTCGGGTAAAAAGTCCTTCTACCCGAGAAAGGTGTCTGCCTACAAACCTTTCCCTCAGTACCAGGCCTCCCCAGCTCCCCCTCAGGGGCAGCAGGCCAAGGGGCAGGGACATGGGCCCCGTAGGCAGAAGGCCCCAAAGCCTCCGGCTCCTGCTCCTACCCAGCAGGGAGGGGGTTTTTGACTCCCAAGACATAGCCTCTCCGCCCCTGCTGCCCCATCCCTGCACAGGAAGTCGCTTAGCCCTGTTTGCCCACAGGTGGCCACCCATTACAGGAGTTGCTGGGGTCTTAAGCATCATTCACCAGGGCTATATGCTTCATTTCCAACAGCTACCTCCTGTCTATTTTCCAGGAGAACCTCTGAGGCCTCTCCTGCACACCAACCTCCTCCTCCAAGAACTTCAGGGTCTATTTCTGGACAGGGCGGTGGAGCCTGTAACTCCTCGCCTACAGGGTCACAGGTTCTACTACAGGTATTTTATGGTGCCAAAAAGAATAGGAGGCCTAAGGCCTATCCTAGACCTCAGGAACCTCAACAAGTTCTTGGAGAAAGAGAAGTTCAAGATGCTTACTCTTGGAACACTTCAGCCCTACCTCCAGCAGGGAGATTGGCATGCTCCTTAGACCTAAAGGATGCGTACACTCACATCCTCATTCATCCAGACCACAGAAAGTACCTCAGGTTCATGATGGGAGGAAACCATTACCAGTACAGGGTACTGCCTTTTGGCCTAACTTCCGCCCCATGGGTCTTTACAAAGTGCCTAGCTGTGGTGGCGGCCTACTTGAGGACTCAAGGGTTTTTTGTCTTCCCCTATCTGGACGACTGGCTCATCTGAGATCAGACTTACCAGGAGGCCAGGCAGGCCACCTTCAGGACTGTCACACTCCTTCAAGACCTAGGCTTTGTCATAAACTTCGCAAAGTCCACTTTGCTCCCTTCCCAGAACCTCGAGTTCATAGGAGCACGGCTGGACTCTCTGCAAGCAAGGGCTTACTTGCCAGAGGACAGAGCTCAAAGGCTCATGGAGTTGGCATCCTGGTATCTCCAGGAACAAGCAGGAGTGAGTCTTCACATATGGGTACGTTGGTACCGACGGAGTCTGCGCAGGAAAGCTTTCTAGCGTCCAATCAGAAAGCCTTTGGAAGCATCCCAACACGCCTGTGTGCTGCCTTCCCGCCTTCTCAACTGTCTCTCCTCAGTTTTCGTTTTTCCACGGAGCCGGCAGGACTTCCTCCTGTCACCGCAGAAAATTCTTCTTTTATTTTTTAGTTTTCTTGTGGTCGCGGCTGCCTTTCCCGACGCCACAGGTACCGCCGGTGTTTCTTTTTTCTTTTCTTCTAAAAATTTTCCTTTTTAAGGAATATTTTTTCCTCCTCAGTGTCTCACGGTTTCTCAGGCCTGTTAGGCCTCTTCTTTTTCCCTCATGGAACCGCTAGCCACTATCCCCAAGAAATGTACAAACTGTGGCGGTACAAACTTATTTTTAGACACTCACAATTGGTGTCTAACCTGCTTGGGTCTTGACCATTTTCCTCCGGAACCCTCTGGCAATACTATTGTGAGAAGAAGTTTTCAACATCGAGTTCCCCTCGACACGCGGTCCCCATCCAACTTCAAGGAACCGACCATATCCTCTTCTACACAGGATCAGGTAACCCAAAAACAGTCTGTCAAGACTAGCCAGTCCTCGAGCGGCAGTTCTCATGCACAGCATAGAGGTGCCTACGGCCTTGACCTCGAAAAATCACTGGCTTCAAAACCATGGTGGGCGTCTTCGGCCTCCAAAGCCTGTGTGGGGTTTCAGGTTGTTCCTGAGGTTCTCCTAGGACAAGCAGGATGTGTCAGCCACACCTGGTGACGTCATCCGACGGCGCCATGACGGAAGTGCTCTCTAGCTCAGAAGCTTCTGAGCATGTGGGAGGTCCCACCTCCCTCAGCCCGCCCCTAGCCGGCCAGTTCTTTTTCTTCCGCCCTGCCTCAAGACGGAATTTCAAGCTCTCCATAAAAAAGTTTTAAAATACCTCAGTTATAATGCCTAAACCAGGCTTCAAGAAGTGTTCCATCTGCAACAAGAAGATGAACTTATCAGACACTCACCAACACTGCATCGGGTGTCTAGGATCCTCTCACCAGGTTGAAGATTGTGCCAGCTGTGCACGGATGTCTCCCAGGGCAAGGAAACACCGGGAACATGCCCTGCAAGATCTGATCTCCTCCACGGCTTCTTCCAGCACTACCCGGGACAAAAGTAAGGACCTTGCCAAAGCTTCTCCACTTCCCGTGCCGGCAGCCCGCTCCCGGACAGACAAGCGGCACAGGGATGACCCGGGACAGGCCCCCGCTCACCGGAGTTCTGGTGCGGCCTCCGATCCAGGAAAGGCCCCTTCCCTCCGTGGTTCCAGCACTGCCTCCGAGCCAGGAAAGGCCTCTTCGCACCAGGGTTCGAGCGCCGTCTCCCCCCAACAGCGGCGTGCTTCCAGTGAGTCGTCCTCCCTCCGGGTGAGCCCTCCTGCTGAGCGCTGCTCTCCAAGGCCATGCGGTCCCCAGGACGCCCCCCAAAATGGCGCTGTCCTCCTTGAACCGCTTGGCTCCGCCTCCAGACACGCCCCCTCCACCGGGATTGGCCATCACGGCTCCGCTCCGATTCAGCGCCGGCAGGCTTCCCCTTTGCCGAGCACCTCCAGGACCGCTGCAGAGGAGCTCCAATCCAGCGCGGCAAGCAGGTCCCGGCCCGCAGAACTTCAGCGCGGCCAGACCTCTTCCCCGCGTCCATCAGCATCAACGTCAGAGGAGTCTCAGATCGGAGCAGAAGCCTACAATCAGCGTGGGAATGGCGCGGATGCCCCGCAGACACCGCACCGCAGACTCCTGCCATCAGCACCGGAGCAGCCGCGAATGCGCCACAGGCAGCGGCAACCGGGAAAGCAGGAAGAGAACAACAAAACATCGGCACCGGGCTCCTTCGGGGTCAAGGGACTCCTGCAGTGGATCTCCCCATAGACGCAAGAGGAGCAGGAGGTCAGGCTCAAAGAGCAGCAGGGGTCATAGGAGCAGCAGGTCTTCGGACTCCACCTCCTCTGCGATCCTGCATCTGCTCACTCGCCTGGTGGAACAGACTGCCCCCCAACGAGTGGTCCAGGATGGTTCACATGATTTCCCTCGGGATCATGCACTTGCTTCCCCCAGGGCACGACCTGGCTCGGAGCGCTCCCTCTCTCCGCCAGACGCCAGTCGCTCGCCCTCCAGAGCTCGATCACCCTCCCCGACCTTGTCCAGGCAGCCGCCTTCCCCAGTGCAGCTACACTCCGAGGGAAGCGAAGGGGAGGAGTTGGGACCAGACGCTAACACTTCCAAACCTCTGACGGATGAGACGGACACGCCGTCTGTACCAATACCTGAGGACCTCACCTACCCAAAATTTCTCAGGAAGGTGGTTTCCAAACTCGGGCTTACCACACACGACACGCCGGATGAACAGGAACCCGAGGTCATGAAATACCTCAGTGGTCCTAAACCAGCCATGGCCCTTCCCCTACACCGCAAGTTGAAGGAAAAGCAGCTGACACTCTGGCAGTCCCCTGCGTCTGGCCAGCCTTGCTCCAGGCGCCTGGACAGTAAGTACATTATCCACAAGACTCCGGGTTTTGACAAACCACAACTGCCACACCAGTCTATAGTGGTGGCTTCAGCACTCAAGCGAGTCAAATCCACGCGTGTCCAAGCCGCACATCCACCGGGCCGGGACCCCAAGCGTCTGGACGACATGGGGAAGAGAGTGTTCCAAGGCGCGATGCTGAACGCCAAGATAGCAGCGCATCAGTTCCAACATGTCCTATTCCAGGATGCCATCCTTGCGGACCTCAAGGGCCACTTACAGGATCTCCCTAAAGACTCACGTACATCCGCCTCCACCTCCATCCAGGAGCTAGCGGAGTGCAGCAAACACCTGATGAGTACAGCCTTCGACTCCTTTGACACAGCGGTAAGGACAGCGGGCACAGCCATATCGGCTCGTCGATGGGCATGGCTTCGTGCATCGGGGCTTGCTGATAACACCCACGATCGGATCGCCGATACTCCCTGTTCGGGCGACTCCCTCTTTGGAGACAAGGTCACTGACACAGTGAAAGACCTGAAAGAGGACTGCACCACTTTGAAGACCCTGGCGGCGGACGGCATCGAAAGACCCTCCTGGTCCAGGAAAGGGAGCTACTCCAAGAAAAACTTTTCCTCATCCAAACAATATTATGGCTCCAATCGTCAGTGGCAGCCGCCCAGATACAAGCAGTCCTATCACAAGTCGTCCTTTCAGAGACAGCAGCCACGACAACGCAAGCAAAAGCAGAACAACACCTCCCAGCCAGGGAAAGACTCTTCGTCCTTCTGACTACCCGCCCTGCCTGGGCCCCCCTACGGGACAAGCAGACCACCCGGTTGGGGGCCGGCTGTCCTACTTCCTCCCGGCATGGCAGGAGATCACTACGGACAAGTGGGTCCTTCAAATAATACATACAGGCTACCGTTTGCGTCTCTCCTCCCTTCCACGGCAGCTGAAGCAACCCACCAGCCAGCCTTCACCCCATCAGGAACAACCACTCTCGGAGCTCCTTCAACAGCTTCTCCGGGCACGCATGATAGAGAGAGTGCCCACGGACCAAGTCAATACTGGATTCTACTCCCGCTATTTCCTTATTCCCAAGAAGTCGAAAGGCCTCCGCCCCATCCTGGACCTCCGAAGGCTGAACCGCTTCATCAAGAAGGAGAAGTTCCGGATGTACTCGCTCAACTCCATCCTCCCCCTCATCAGAGCGGGCAGCTGGATGGCTACACTGGACTTACAGGATGCCTACTCCCACATTCCAGTCCATGCCTCCCACAGAAAATACCTCAGATTCATAGCTGTGGGATGTCACTACCAGTATCGAGTGCTGCCCTTTGGCCTTTCTCCAGCACCCAGAGTTTTCACGAAATGCGTAGCGGTCGCCGCTGCACACCTCCGCAAGCAAGGCGTCGCCATCTTTCCTTACCTGGACGACTGGCTCCTGTCGGCGAACTCGGCTCACGAACTACGCCGAGCAGTCAAACAAACTGCACACCTACTAGCCAAACTGGGATTCCTGCTCAACAGAGAGAAATCACGACTCGAACCCGTACAGCGGACGGAGTTCATCAGGGCGATAATCGACACCAAAGCCTGCAAGGCGTTCCTGCCCCAGACCAGAATCAAGGCCATTGTGCAACTGGCGAAGAAAGTGTCGGCGGAGAAGCACACTTCAGCCCGCGACCTTCTGTGCCTTCTAGGCCATATGGCAGCGACGACGTCAGTCCTCCCGCTGGCGAGACTCCACATGCGCTCCCTTCAGTGGCATCTGCGAACCCACTGGAAGCAACTATCCCAACCTCTCACTACTCGCATCCCGATAACAACCAATGTTATCCGGAGCCTGCGTTGGTGGACAGAGTCAAGCAACCTGTCAGTAGGCAAGCGCCTGCAACCCCTCACTCACCAGCTCATCCTCACAACGGATGCATCTGCAACTGGATGGGGGGCCCACTTACTGCATCTCAACACGCAAGGGGCCTGGACAAGAGCGGAACGTGCCCTACACATCAATGTTCTCGAACTTCGGGCCGTCAAATATGTCCTTCAGACATTCATGACACATCTTGCGGGAAAGGCGATCTTGATACAAACGGACAATCAAGTGGCCATGTTCTATATAAACAAACAAGGAGGCATGGGATCACGCACGCTATGCAAGGAAGCTCTAGAGACATGGACAGTCGCCTTATCCAACAACTGCAGCCTGCAGGCGACCTACCTTCCCGGGGAACAGAACATCTTAGCGGACAGGCTCAGCAGACAGCTCCAACCCCACGAGTGGACGCTGCACAAGGAAGTGACAGCCAATCTTTTCCGGCGCTGGGGAACCCCCCAGGTCGACCTCTTCGCAACAGAAATGAACACCAGATGCACCCTGTTCTGTTCCAAGCACCCGTCGCAGCTGAGAGTGGCGTCGGATGCGTTCTCCATCCATTGGGGGACGTGGGACTTAGTGTACGCATTCCCTCCAACCCCGCTCCTGACAACAACAATACAACACATCATCAAAGAGAAGGCGAACGTAATACTGATCGCCCCCTACTGGCCGCGACAGATGTGGTTCTCTCTCCTTCTGCAGCTCGCACGGGAACCCCCTGTTCGCCTACCCCTGCGACCGGACCTGTTAACCCAGAACGGGGGCAGCACCTGGCACCCCAACCTCAAGACACTAGCCTTGATGGCCTGGAGGCTGAGAGGCTGACGTTCCAGGCTTCCAACCTGTCCTCAGAGGTCCAACAGATTGTGCTTGCCTCGCGGAGGCCCTCAACCAGAAAAGCCTACGGCTTGAAATGGAAACGCTTCAGTATATGGTGCAAGGGCCAGGGAGTCCTACCAACCTCCTGCCCTGTACCCACTGTCTTAAAGTACCTCGCCTTCCTCTTCACCTCGGGCTTGAAACCGCAATCCATCAAAGTGCATCTCGCGGCCATTGCCTCGCTACACGAAAGCCCGGAATACCCAAGTTCAGGCCCCATTTCAGCGCTCCCCATTGTGACGCGTTTCATGCGAGGGCTGCGAAATCTGCAACCGCCGGTACAGAAACCGGTACCCTCATGGGACCTCAATGTAGTCCTACACCAGCTCACGCAGGACCCCTTTGAGCCTTTGACAACAGCGCCCGAAAAGTTTCTCGCTTGGAAGACTCTGTTCCTGGTCGCCATCACCTCAGCCCGGAGGGTCAGTGAACTGCAGGCCCTGGTGGCCCATCCTCCATATACAAAACTCTACGAAAACCGGGCATCCCTAGGGACTCACCCTAAGTTCGTGCCCAAGGTCTCCTCCGCTTTCCATGTGAACCAGGCGGTGGAATTACCATCCTTCTTTCCACCCCCACACTCTTCTCCCGAGGAGCAACGCCTTCACTCTCTGGACAGCGTACGCGCCCTACGCATCTACCTCGACAGGACGTCCACAACTCGTCTGGGGACCCAGCTGTTCATTTCCTTTGACCCAAACAGACCGGGCAGGCCTGTCTCGAAACACACGCTCTCCCGTTGGATCGCAGCTTGCGTTGCCTACTGTCTTCAAAAAGCGGGCACACTCCCAACCAACAGAGCGAGTGCGCATCAACTATGGGCTATAGCCGCCTCACTAGCCTGCGCACAAGAGGTGCCGGTGAGCGAAATCTGCAGAGCCGCCACTTGGTCCTCACATTTAACTTTTCAAAGACACTACTGCCTGGACATACAGGCGCAGAATGACGGCTCCTTTGGCCGGGCAGTCCTAACCGCTGCCACATGTTTGCCTACGAAGGTGGTCTAGTGCCTGCGCTCTGGCGGGTTACATGGTTGCAAATTGTTGCTCATGGTAAATTGTTGAGTAAACTTGCAAGCTGCTACCTCTCGGTTACTTGTTTGCACAATTGTTGTTACATTGTTGAGGTGAATTTGTTACATGGTTGTAGCGAACTTGTTGAGTTAATGGCAAGCTGCTACCTCTCGTTTACTTGTTTGCACAATTGTTGTTACATTGTTGAAGTGAATTATTGCAAATTGCTACCTCTCACTGCACAAATGTCATGCACTTGTTGTTGCCACTTCACAGTCACACAAGCTTTGCACTTGTTGTTCTTGTCGGGTACATTGAGTATGTTGTTTCCAGTTTCACTAATGAGTGTTATGTTGTTCTGTTGCACTAATGTTGATATGCTCTACGTTGCACAGTGTATTCTACCTCTGCTGCTGCACAGGTACTGTTCTGTTAATGCCACCACCGGCACATTGCCGGTTTGCACTGTATTATTGTTGGTATTGTTGGGTTCTAATAAACACTATTGTTGATATTGCATGCCTCCCTCATTCTCCTCAGCGTGAATCGTAGCTTGGGAGACACCAGGTGTGGCTGACACATCCTGCTTGTCCTAGGAGAAAACGGAGTTACTTACCTGTAACGGGGTTCTTCGTGGACAGCAGGATTGGTCAGCCACACGTTCCCACCCACCTCCCCTGCATGAGGGCGGCCTGCTCTCCTAGCCGTACGGGCATAGCTAGTTACTTACTGGCCGGCTAGGGGCAGGCCGAGGGAGGTGGGACCTCCCACATGCTCAGAAGCTTCTGAGCTAGAGAGCACTTCCGTCATGGCGCCGTCGGATGACGTCACCAGGTGTGGCTGACCAATCCTGCTGTCCACGGAGAACCCCGTTACAGGTAAGTAACTCCGTTTTCACCCTTCACAGAACATACCTGAGCCATGCCCGGTGGTGGCATCCGCTTCGAGCGGTACCGATACCCCGGCATCGGCAATGGTGTTGGATGAAACATTCCTCACCAATGATCGTCGTCTGGCGTCCTCGGTACCTACGGGGCCAGTGGATACACTCCAGACCGACCTTCCAGTATCAGTACCGGTACCGATACTAGTACCGATGTCGGTACCCTCCAGACATGCATCGTTAGACTCGCTTCCTTTGATGCCGAGTTTGGAATCGATCTCTAGTCTGGAGGACTGGGTACCGACTCCACTTGGTACCGACACCAAACGGTACCGAAGACTCGGTTCCGATAATTCGGTTCCGCAACTCTCGATTTCTTCGATACAGTTAGAGTTGCCACCGGCTGGCCTTCATCCACCGGTATCGGATACCGTACCGAAGTCGGTACCGGTATCCACATTACCATTGCTGTCGGTGCCTTCCATGCTTCTCTCATCATGCTCACTTCCCTCGATACCGAGTTTGGAATCGATCCCTAGCATGGACGATATACTACCGACTGTTGCTGGGCCCGACCTCCTGTGGTACCGGCGACCATCCTCTAAGGACCACCATTCAGGATCTTCTATTCCTATAAAGTTGGATAGATCCCTTGGTGCCAGTGCTAGTTCTTCAGCAGATCTAGCCTGTCCAAAAGAATTTCCCTCTGGGGATTTTTCTTTTCAAGCTTTCCTCCTGGATATGGCAAAATCACTTGCCATTTCTATACCTGGACAAGATCCTACACAAGGGAATACAGAATCCCTGTATATTCCTGGAAGAGCAAAGGAGAACATCATGTTTCCTTTGCATCATTCCTTGCAGGATCTCCTTCTACGAATGTGGGAAGCTCCTTTAAAGGTACCCCCACTTTCAAGAGCAACTGATCTTCTATATCAGGTGCCCCCTTCTCCAGGATTTCAAAGGACTCAACTTCCTCATCATTCCATTGTTGTAGAATCAGCAATGAGGCGGGTGAAGAGTACTAAAAAGCACTCTTCATATCCGCCAGGTCGTGAGTCTAAGACTTTAGTTGCCTTTGGATGCCAAACTTTCCAGGCATCCATGCTTTCAGCAAGAATTCTCTCATATATTTTTTTATATGGGCTTATCTCTTGAGGAGGTCACAAAGAAATTACATCTTTTGACTCCTTTTCTTCAGGAGCCCAAGAGTGCAGACTATTCCTCACTGGTTAGTCATGCTCAAAATATCTCTAGATTTCTTACTCGTGCTTCCCTAGACTCCTTTGAGTCTGTTAGCAGGACTTCTGCTATAGCTATAGGGTGTGATAAGGAAGCTTATCATAGCTCAGGAAGGAGCTATAGGAAAGGTGAAGTGACTCTGAACAAGCAACCTGTCAGTTCTGGTAGAAATAAGAAAACAGAATTTTCCCATAAAAGACTACCAGTCCCAGAATGCACCAGGTTTCCAGCAGCCATTAGAGGAGCTGAAGTGGGGAAACGTGTGTTAAATCAGGAGGGCTATGAGGTAATCCCTAAGCACTCATCTCAAAGGGCAGGGCCTGATTCAGCACAGCTGCGCTGTGTTAGGGAGGAGCACTCATCTAAGCAGAATAAAGGTAGAGTTTATTCTACAGAGAAGGATCCTGAGAATCAGCTTGAGCTTGATCATCTTCATCATCAGGAGGATCATCAGAAGCAGAAGCCAAACCGGACGGACAGAGAGGGAAAGAAACCCTTTGGAAGAAGGAAGAGAAAAGCCTTTGAGAGGTCTAAAGGAATCCAGAGCAGTACATATACTGGAAAGCATTCCAAGGGCCAGCATACACCATTGGACTGGGGAAAGCCAGAGGAATGGTGCTGCAGAGCTAGGAATCTCCAGAGGGTACCTGTGAGGGAGACGGCTGCACGTGGAAGGGACCCTAAGACCCGTGCCAGAAGGTATGTGAAGAGAGATCCAGTGTCCAGGGATCTGGATTGGAAGGCTGGACATAAGAACTGGACTACATACTGGCCAGGCTATTTAGAGAGGAACTCTAACAGCAATGGAAGCTCAGGTATGAACACTGATCTATGCCCTAGCTATAACCTTGAAAGACAGCAGGGAAACAAGTATTCTCCTGAAAGTGCTCCATTGAGAGATTCATCTGTGCCAATCCATGGTATTGAACCCATGCTTGTTGAAGAAGGGGGAATGATAGCAGATGAAGAATGTGTTTACATGGACTGCTCTCTGTCTAAACTCCTTTGGTGATTTTCTGTTATAAAGTACAGCAACCATCACAAAGAAATACAAACTTGTTCTTTAATCTACTCAGAAAAGCTCCTGTGTAGGATTTCTAGCCACGCAGTAGAAGGCAAGCCAGCTAAGGGGTTTCAGCTGGATAACTGCTAGCAATTGAGCCTTACCTAATTGCTTGTGAGCTCTAAGAGAATCACTTCTGAATCTATGTGGGAAGATATAAGAAGTTAACCTGAAAAGAACAGTTTTTCCTTTCTTTGTGGATCTTATTTGTTGTTTGATACACTGCTAAGAGAATATTAGCTAAAGCCTACAGAAAAGACCAGTTTGTTACCAACCAGGTCTTATTCTTTTGCTTTGATTGCCTGACAAGTTCAAATGTTGTTTTCCTGATTTTGTTTTTCCAAGTTTAACACTGAAAGCAAGTAACCTGATTTATGTGCTACCAAGCATATCTGTGTTGGGAGAAATAACCCCATAAATAAATATCTTATTGGCTTTACCCTCAAGCTCAACTAATTATTGTCAGCAGCTGTGTCTGGTGTGAATGGACTGCATTGCCCACAATCCCTTGCAAATCATATAGATATATGCACTTGCCAAGACTGTGAACATTCTCACCCAGGCAGCCGTCTGACAAGGGGCATGACGTAAAGCCTGGCTTCAGACTTGGACAAATGGGCACAAGTTGTTGTTGTTGTTAAGTGCCGTCGAGTCGGAGTCGACTCATGGCGACCCTCTGGATAGCTATCCTAAATTGTGTTCGGTCTTCAGTCAGGCGGCTCATTGTTGACAGACTGGTACCCATAGCTGCTGTTATTGTATCGATCCATCTCATTGCTGGCCTTCCTCTTTTGCGTTGACCTTCTATCTTGCCAAGCATAATGTCTTTCTCTAATGATCCCTCTCTTCGCATGATGTGTCCAAAGTATGAAAGTCGAAGTCTTGTCATCTGAGCTTCTAAAGAAAGCTTAGGCTTGATCTCCTCTAGTACCGACTGGTTTGTTCTTCGGGCAGTCCATGGTACACACAGTATTCGCCGCCAGCACCATAATTCAAAGGCATCAATTTTCTTCCTGTCTATCTTTTTCACTGTCCAGCTTTCACATCCATATGATGTTATTGAAAATACCATGGCTTGAACAAGTCAAATCTTTGTATGGAAAGAGACATCTCTGCTCTTAAGAATTTTATCTAGGTCTTTCATAACCATTTTGCCAAGAGCAATGCGTCGTCTGATTTCTTGACTGCTTGTTGCTTCTTTATTGATAGTTGATCCAAGTAGGTTAAAGTTGTTCACAATTTCAATTTCTTCTCCTTCAACGATGAACCTGTTGATTATGCCAGTTGTCATGATCTTTGTCTTCTTTACATTAAGGTGCAGGCCCATTTTGAGACTATGTTCTTTGATTGTGAGAAGCAAATGGTTCAGATCATCTTCACTTTCAGCCAGTAATGTGGTATCATCAGCATAGCGAAGGTTGTTGATGAGTCTTCCACCAATCTTCACACCTCTGTTGTCTTCATACAATCCTGCTTCTCTGATGATTTGTTCTGCATATAAATTAAACAGGTAGGGGGAAAGTATGCAGCCTTGTCTTACACCTTTGCTTATTTTAAACCATTCTGTTTCTCCTTGTTCCGTTTGAACTGTTGCTTCTTGATCAATGTACAGATTGCGCAAGAGAACGATCAGGTGTTCTGGTATACCCATGCTTCTTAATGTGGCCCAGAGTTTCTCATGGTTTACACAGTCAAAAGCCTTGCTATAGTCGAAAAAACACAAATAGATATCCTTTTGGTATTCTTTAGTCTTTTCAAGGATCCATCTCACATCCGCAATGATGTCTCTCGTTCCTCGCCCTTTCCTGAACCCTGCTTGCACTTCAGGTAGTTCTTGTTCCAGGTATGGTTGTAGTCTCTTTTGAATAATCTTCAGTAGAATCTTGCTGGCATGTTAGATCAGAGCGATTGTGCGATAATTTTCACAGTCAGTTGGATCACCTTTCTTTAGTATTGGTATAAACACAGATCTTTTCCAGTCAGTTGGCCATGATGTTGTCTTCCATATTTCTTGGCAGAGCCTTGTGAGTACGGTAACAGCTGCATCAGATTGCTGCAATACTTCTATGGGAATGCTATCAATGCCTGGTGCTTTGTTCTTTGATAAGGCTTTCAATGCTGCTTCAACTTCTTCTTTCATCACCAATGGTTCCCGATCATAAGGTATAGGTTGAAACGGCTGTTGGTCCACTTGATCTTTATCATATAAAAACTCTGTATATTCCTTCCACCTTTTCTTGATCTTCTCAGCATCATTCAACATAGAACCTTGAGCATCTTGTAACATTCCATTTCGAGGCTGGAACTTTTTCTTTAACTCTCGTAGCTTTAGGAAAGCCGATCTTGTTTTTCCTCTAATAGTTTCTGCTTCTATTTCCTTGCAAGTGTCATTGTAGTACTTTTCCTTGTCCTGTCTTGCTGCACGTTGGAAATCTCTGTTTTCCAACGTGCAGCAAGACAGGACAAGGAACTGTTTGCACAAGTTATACTGGGAAATACTCCTTGCACTGGAGAAAATCTCTTTAACAAGGAGTCTTTACTCCAGGTTGCTCAGTTAACATCTGACTGTCCTGTTTCCAGAGGCCTACGCCGCCTTCTTTCCCAGTTGGTAGGAGATGTTCTGCCAAGATTTCTTCCCCTAGGGGAAGAAGATTTTATCCATCTTCTGCCCATCATGCAGATGTTCCCAAACAGGGGAAACATCACCCTGGTCTGAAGAATCCACAAACTCAGCAGGGTCAACAAACCCAGCAGTCGCAGGGTTTCAAATAGATCATCATTGCCACTCTTGGTTGCTGGTTAGAGTAGCAGTCTGCTTTTTTTATGGTTTAGGCATTTGATATACCACCCTTTACTTACGCATCAGAGCGGTTTACACGTATATACTAACAGGTACTTTTTTATTCCCTTGTCCCCGAAGGGCTCACAATCTAAGTGTACCTGAGGCAATGGAGGGTTAAGTGGCTTGCCCAAGGCCACAAGGAGCAGCCATGGGACTAGAGACCTCAGTCCCTCCGGCCTGAGGTTACTTGTCCCCATGTGGGAATTGAACCCCCGGCCCTCCTGCACTACCTGCACTAAATTTACTCTAACCTTCCTAGATATCTCTTCATGAGTCATCTTTTCTTTAACTTTAAGAGTCTTAGGATGATCATGCCCATAATTAACAGGATTTTCCTCTTCCTCTTGGAGGAAAGAGTACTAACAACTATTAATAGACAGTTGTTTTCCCTGTACTGGCATGTATCATCTCACCTGTCAGAGACTTCCTCCATAGTCAGTCTCTTTTAACTCTGTCTTACCTCCCTCTTATTATAACATTTGGTTTGTAAGAGAGACCCTCTTACACTGGTAAACCCCTATGGTTCTCTAACTGTTCTACCGGGGGATTCTCCCTTCTGCAGTTGTCTCCCCCCTTGTTACCTTAGGGCAGCCCATCAGACAATAGGAAGTCCTACCAGGTCTGTTTCTTTTTCCCAACCTAAAAGAGGGAAAGGGAAAAGGAATTTTCTCTGTTGCCCTGGTACGTTGCTGCAGATACAGCAATTCCTAGTGGTTAAGCCACTGGTTCTGTCCACCACACAACCAGGGATTGTCCTCCACTAGCAATCCTTCTAGCCTCAGTGCTAAGTCCAAAACAGGTTATCAACCTCGTTTGGGAAACCCTCTTATCACAGCCTGGTTGGTTCACTTCTATTCTTCCCCCCCCCCCCCCCCCTTGTCCTGGGCAGAATACTGGTTACCTGCTAGCTTTCCACAGCCAGTTTTTCTTCTAAACAACCTGCAGCATGCTCTCTGCAACTCTACAGAGTAGCTTTGCACTATGGGCCCTTGCTAGAGAGCATTAGTATCTTGCCTAGTAGATAACCCCAGATGGTTAAAAGGGGTTCCCCCAGTCATGTTTCCATGACTAGTAGGTATTTCCTACACTTACCATCTCATTTTAAATCCCTTTTGAGACATCAGTCTCAGGCCTTTCATTACGTGAAAAACTAAAGAAGGGCCAATTCCCTGGCTTGGCCTATATCTCCTTTGGTCTTTTCGTCAGAGATAATTTTCTTCAATGGCAGCTAGAGGACGCCCAATACCCCCTTGCCCTCATAGGCAAGTCACTGGAGTATCTTCCTCCAGTGGCGTCCTCTATCCATTCTCCATATGGCAATTCTGGAGACATCTGGACTTCCTGCCTACAGTCTGAAGTTATCCTCTGCCTTTTTCACGTAGGCCATCCTGGTTATTCAAGAGCTCAAATTCTGAAGAGAATCCAGACTACTTCTTGTCAGGGAGACCTCTCCTCTGACTCTGCTAATCATAACCAGGAAAAGAGATTTCTCTGTATATCTATTCAAGCAGGTATTAACCTTCTTGCTCTTAGATAAATCTTCCTCTCTCCCTGTATCCCTAGAGGGGATCAGCTTCTATAGACCTCTCTCCTTCCACATCCCTGGAGATAGGTGTCTATAGGGCTACATATTCGTATATATATATATGTTCATCTATATCTATCTATGTGTCTTCTGCCCCTACATATCTCCTATAGATATATGCATATATACCCTATATGTGCATATATTCCATATATATATGTATATATACATAGATACCTTTATAGATCTACTGAGATATATTTTCAGATAGATATGTATCCATATACTCATCTATCTATTCTGTTAGGTTCAGATATCCTTATATTCCTATATGATCCTGACAGATGGGCACTACCCCTATCAATGCTATGCCAGCATACTTAGGGGGCGACACTCATAGCCACCCCCTGTGGTAGTTAACAAAATTCTCCTTACCATATAGGTTGGGTACTCCTGAAGCTCTCCATGTACCTTTCTTCTTTCCTAATTGACCCCATTTAGGAAAGACATTGTGGAGCTTCAGTTAACCTAACGCTTAGCGCTTCTGAGTCTGTCCTTACTTTCTTATCAGATACAAGGGTCTCCATACCTTTTCCCCCCTACATGGACTGATTCCATCCCCAGTCCTGTTAGGTCAGACTCATTTTTTCTTTGGGTCCTAAATTTATAATGTTTTTGGCCCTAAACAGCTTAAGCTTTCTTTAATACTACCTTCTGCGTTTCCGCTGAAGCTCTTCCTCTTATACTACCCCAATCTTTCCCCCTGGGGCCATTTCTCACCCTGAAGGGTTCTGACCTCCACTTGTTTTTCTCTGCTTTTATTACCTCTACTTCTCAGTGAGGTACCCCTTGAGCACATTCACTGGCTCTTCTAATAGATCCATATGTACCTCAGTGGAATTGTGCAAGGTCTACAAGGGAGGCCCAGATTACAGTATTTTACTACAAAATACCCTCTATACAGGGTCTTCCCCTTTAGAAACCCTGTTCTATCCAGCTGTTCCACAGCTCCTCTTCAGTATTCAGCTCCTACCCTCCATCCCCAGGATGCCTGAGGTCTTAAGCAATAGCATGGCTCGTTCTAGACTTGCAGCATGCTAGGACTCCCTCTGGGCATCTGAGCTTGGGAGTCCCCATATGTGAAGACTCATACCTGCTTGTTCCTGGAGATAGCACAGTTACTTACCTGTAACAGGTGATCTCTGGGAACAGCAGGAATAAGTCTTCACAACCCACCCACCTCCCCTAGGAGTTGCTTTTTCTCTATCTTTCCCTTCCTTGCTCTCCCTCTCTCTCTTTGTCTCAGCTTTCAAACTTAACTGAGGAGAGACAGTTGGGAAGGCAGCACGCAGGCGTGTTGGGATGCTTCCAAAGGCTTTCTGATTGGACACTGGGAAGCGTTCCTGCGCAGACTCTGTCGGTACCGACGTACCCATATGTGAAGACTTATTCCTGCTGTTCCCAGAGATCACCTGTTACAGGTAAGTAACTGTGCTTTCTCAGTCTGCGAAGGGTTACTGCCAGGCTCTGTCTGCAGCTCCTGGGACACATGGCATCAACTGTGCCTGTGACCCCCAATGCCCACCTCCACATAAGGCCTGCACAGTGGTGCCTCAGAACTCAGTGGAAGCAGGCCACAGGGAGCCTAACAGACAAAGTAAGGGTATCAAAACCTCTCCTGAAGTCTCTTCAGTGGTGGCTACACCCCCCAACTTGCTGCAGGGGGGTTCCTTTTCAGGTGCCTGCCCCCACAGTGGTGTTGACAACCGATGCCTCCTTACAGGGTTGGGGTGCACACTGTCAAGAGAGCTGCACCCAAGGCCTCTGGTCCCCATGGGAAGCCACGCTACAGATCAACCTACTGGAACTGCGGGCTATTCGTTTAGCCCTCAAGGCTTTTTCTCACACCTTGGCCCACCAATCTGTTCTAGTTCAGACGGACAACCAAGTAGCCATGTTCTATGTGAACAAACAGGGCGGCACTGGGTCCAGGCCTCTATGCCTGGAAGCACAGGCCCTTTGCTCTTTTGCCCTCAGGTACCAGATGTTGCTGAGGGCTGTTTATCTTCCTGGCCAGGAGAACTTTCTGGCAGACCGCTTCAGCAGAATTCTGCAGCCCCACGAATGGCAGCTGCACCCTTTGGTGGTTCAACAGATTTTCCTGAAATGGGGACTTCCATCCATGGATCTCTTTGCCAGTCCCCTGAATCACCAACTGCCCAGGTTTTGTTCCAGGCAACCGCATCCCCTAAGGATGGAGGCGGATGCCTTCCTGATTTCTTGGTCCCAGGGCCTGCTCTATGCGTTTCCTCCCACGCCTCTGGTGGCCCGAACCTTGTTCAAGATTCTCAGGGACAAGGCCTCAGTACTTCTGGTTGCTCCCAGGTGGCCGAGGCAGCCCTGGTTCCCCCTGCTACTTCAACTGGCAGTGGAGACACCCATGCCTCTGGGATTCCAACCCGACCTTCTCTCTCAGGATCAGGGTTCCCTTCTACATCCCAATCTCAAATCTCTCCATCTGATGGCATGGAGGCTGCAAGGGTAGTCTTGGCTTCCTGGGGCCTACCTCAGGAAGTGGAAGAGGTGGTCTTGGCCTCTAGAAAGCAATCCACCAGGAAAACATATGCCCTAAAGTGGAGGAGGTTCTCCTTGTGGTGTCAGCAACGCAAGGGATCTCCTTTCACCTGCACTGTGCCAGTACTGCTCCAGTACCTACTGCACTTGTCCAATCAGGGCCTTAAGTCCAATTCTGTTCGGGTCCACCTCTCTGCTCTGGCAGCTCACCACTCTCTGGTAGAGGGACACTCTTTGTCAGTTCACTCCTTGGTGTCCAGATTTCTCAGAGGCTTACTATTGCTCAAGCCTCCTCTCCGTCCACCGGCCCCTGAGCAGAAGTTGAATGTGGTCTTACAGCAACTTATTTGCCCACATTTTGAACCAATGGCTACATGTCCTCTACGCTTCCTATCCCTGGAAGACTCTATTCTTAGTGGCCTTGACCTCGGCCAGGCGAGTGAGTGAACTTCAAGCCCTGGTCTGTGACAGGCCATACACTCACTTCTATAGGAACAGGGTAGTCCTTAGGACTCATCCTAAGTTCCTCCCTAAGGTTGTCTCCTCTTTCCATCTCAACCAGGAGGTGGTTCTTCCAACATTCTTCCCTAGGCCCCATGCCAGCCGGGCTGAGACAGTCCTGCATACCCTGGACTGTAGGAGGGCTTTATCCTTCTACCTGGAGCGTACGCAGGGTGTGATAAGGAAGCTTATCATAGCTCAGGAAGGAGCTATAGAAAAGGTGAAGTGACTCTGAAAAAGCAACCTGTCAGTTCTGGTAGAAATAAGAAAACAGAATTTTCCCATAAAAGACTACCAGTCCCAGAATGCACCAGGTTTCCAACAGCCTTTAGAGGAGCTGAAGTGAGAAAACGTGTGTTCAATCAGGAGGGCTATGAGGTAATCCCTAAGCACTCATCTCAAAGGGCAGGCCCTGATTCAGCACAGCTGCGCTGTGTTAGGGAGGAGCACTCATCTAAGCAGAATAAGAGTAGATTCTCCAGGACCAAGCAGGAAGTCAGTCCTCACTTATGGGTGACGTCGGCGCCGACGGAGCCCTCGCGGAGCAATTTTCCCCAGCTTTCAAAGAAAGCCTTTGGGAATTGCAGCGCGCATGCGCGGTCGTCTTCCCGCCCGAAGGTGCCATCTTAGCCAGTCGTCTTTTTTCCGCGGAGCCCTACAGACGTCCCCGTCTTGTCCCCGCGAAAAAGTTGATTTTCTTCTTCATTTTATCCTTTTTTCCTTCGGTTCGACGCCGATCTTTTTCCCGCCCGGACTCGCGACGCCGGTCACGAGTCCTCTTACTTTTTTCGGTTTTTCTGACTTAGTCAGCTTTCGTTTTCGGTTTTTCCCTGGCAGCCTGGTCCTTTGACCTCGCAGGGGCCCTTTTTTCCCCCGATGGCTGCCAGTGGGTTTAAGCGGTGTGGTCGGTGTGACCGAAATATGTCACTAACCGACACACACGACTTTTGCCTCCGCTGCCTGGGCCCGGATCATGAGGAACTGATCTGTGGGCCCTGCAGCAAAATGTCCTCAAAGGCGTTGAGAAGTCGGCGGCATCAGCGTGAGAGAATCTTCGCTGACCCCAGCCGTACCCGGACCTCGTCGGAGGCCTCCGCGTCGAAGGGCTCCAGCTCGGACCGTCGCCGGAGTTCCTCCGACCGGGGTTCTCCCTCCGGGGACCATCGTCGGAAGGTGAAACCCACGAGGGCGGCGTCGGTGGACGCTCCTGGTTCCGCGAGGGCCAGGTCGCATAGCCCCGACAGCCGCCCCGGGTCCTTGGAGAAGGAACACATCCCGAAGCAACCTCGCCTGGAGTCGGAGATGCCTGCCCGGGTAAGTCCTGTGGTCCTTCTAGATTCGCCTCCGCGACAGCCGACGTCGGGCCCGACGCCGTCGGGGCCCGAGTCGGGGGCTGCTGGGTCACCTGAGCTCGGACTCAGGTTGACGGCCTTGGAGAGCAGACTGTCTGCCTTCATGGACCAGCAGAGGGCACTGCTCGCTGGCTTCGCTGGCGCCGCTGCCCCGACCGCCGGGACGTCGACGTCTAAGTCGACCCCGGAGACCGAGCCGATCCTCGAGTTGATCCTCGGTCGAGGTCACCCTCGGCCTCCCGTTCGGGACCGAGGTTGCCGACGCCGACTCCCTCGGCGTCGGGGCGGCTGGCGCCGCACCCTGCCCGGGCCGACCCCACCGAGTCCTCGTCGGAGTCGGTCTGGGAGTCTGAGGAGGAAGAGTCACCTGATTCTTTCCGGACTCGGTGTGTCCCATCGGACTCACCGGAGTCCGAGCCTCGGAAGCAGTCCCCCCCGGAGGATGCCCGGTTCTCGGACTTCGTTAGGGATATGGCCAAGGCTTTGGCCTTCCCTGCGGATCCCGAGGAGGAGCCTCGAGCCGAAGAGCTCGACGCCCTCCAGTATGACTCTCCCGCGAGGGAACACTTTACTGTACCGGTTCCTCCTATGCTGGAACGACTACTCTTCCGCATGTGGGAGAGTCCGGCCTCCTCGCCGGTCCTGAGCAAGCGGGTCGATTCTATCTATCGAGTCCGCAAGAGCCCTGGCTTTCAAAAGGCACAGCTGCCACACCATTCCATGGTAGTGGAATCGGCCATGCATCGTCTTAAGAGCCAGAAGATGCACTCCTCGGTGCCTCCTGGAAGGGAGGCCCGTAACCTGGATGGCCTTGGCAAGAAGTGCTTCCAGGGCTCTATGCTCGCATGTCGTGTCCAGACTTACCAGCTATACATGGGCATGTATCTCCGGGATCTGGCTAAAGAGCTAGCCGGATTCTCCGCTGGTCTATCCGAGGAACCCTTGCGGAGGTTCCTAGCCTTGTCCACTGGCATTCGGGAATGCTCAAAGTTCATGTCCCGAGCAGCCTATGATGGCTTTGAAGCATCGGCTCGAGTGGCCGCAGCCGGCATCGGTGCCCGCCGACAGGCTTGGCTTCAGTCGTCAGACCTTGAGCCCTGGGTGCAGGACAAGTTGGTCGATGTCCCCTGCCGAGGCGAAAACCTCTTTGGTAAGCCCATGGCGGAAAAGGCTGCGCAAAATGAGACTGAGACTCTCACCAGGACCAGGCTTTCTAGGAAGACCTCCGCCCCTTCCCAGAAAAAGAAGGGCTCGGGGAAAAAGTCCTTTTATCCGAGGAAGGCGGCTGCCTACAAACAATACCCCCATTATCAGGCCCCTGCAGCTCCCCAACAGGGCCAGCAGGCCAAGGGACGGGGTAACGGGTCCCGTAGGCAGCAAGCCCCCAAGCCTGCACCACCAGCCCCTGCTCAGCAGGGTGGGGGTTTTTGACTCACTAAGCATAGCCTCTCCCCCCCCGCTGGTTCCTCCCAGCACCGGAGGCCGGCTGGTTCACTTCGCCCACAGGTGGTCCAGTATCACCGCAGATGCCTGGGTGCTTCAAGTCGTGCGAGAAGGCTATCTTCTCCACTTCCATCAGGTCCCTCCCTCCTATTTTCCGGGAGAACCTCCGCGCCCCCCTCTGCACAGGGAGTTGCTCCTTCAGGAGTTAGCAGGTCTTCTGCAGGAACAGGCGGTGGAACCGGTGCCACACCACCTGAGAGGTCAAGGCTTTTATTCCAGGTATTTTCTGATACCAAAGAGAACAGGGGGCCTCAGACCCATCCTGGACTTGCGCAACCTCAACAAGTTCCTTCTGCGGGAGAAGTTCAAAATGCTTACCCTTGGAATCCTTCTGCCCTACCTCCAGCAGGGAGATTGGCTATGCTCCTTGGATCTAAAGGATGCCTACACGCACATCCTCATCCACCCAAGCCACCGCCAATACCTAAGGTTTGTGGTGGCAGGGAATCATTACCAGTACAGGGTACTGCCCTTTGGCCTGTCCTCCGCACCGCGAGTCTTCACAAAATGTCTCGCGGTCGTGGCGGCCCATCTTCGGCTTCACGGCCTCTATGTCTTTCCGTACCTCGATGACTGGCTCATCAGAGCAGCGTCCGCTCGGGAGGTCACCAACGCCACGCGCCGCACGGTGACTCTTCTGCAGCACTTGGGCTTTGTTATAAACTTCGCAAAGTCCACTTTGCTCCCCTCACAGGATCTCGAGTTCATCGGCGCAAGGCTGCACACTCCTCAGGCACGAGCGTACCTACCGCTCGACAGGGCTCAACGGCTCATGGACCTAGCCGACCGTTTTCGCAGCCAGCCCCTGGTCTCCGCCAGGCGCTTCCTGAGACTGCTAGGCCATATGGCTTCCACCGTCCATGTGACCCCCAATGCCCGCCTGAATATGCGGTCTGCTCAATGGTGTCTCCGCCAGCAGTGGCGTCAAGCCACAGGCGGCCTAGCAGACCTAGTGCGCGTCTCCGAGCCGCTGATCTCGTCTCTCCGGTGGTGGCTCCGGCAGCCGAACCTCGTGTTCGGAATGCCTTTCCAGTCACCTCAGCCGACCCGGGTGCTGACCACCGATGCATCCCTCCTGGGCTGGGGAGCACATTGCCAAGAGGCACGTACTCAGGGCCTCTGGACCACGTGGGAGTCTGCTCAGCAGATCAACTTCCTGGAGCTCAGGGCGATCCGCCTAGCTCTCAAGGCCTTCTCCCACCTGACTTCCCACCAGTCCGTCCTTGTCCAGACGGACAATCAAGTTGCCATGTTCTACGTGAACAAGCAGGGGGGCACGGGCTCCTTCCTCCTCTGCCGGGAGGCGCAGAATCTCTGCTCTTGGGCCGTCAGTCACGGCATTCTCCTCAAGGCAGTTTATCTCCCGGGCCAAGAAAATTGCCTGGCGGACAAACTCAGCAGGGTCCTCCAGCCGCACGAGTGGCGTCTGGATCCCTTGGTAGTTCAGAAGCTCTTCCTCAAGTGGGCCTCCCCACGGTGGATCTCTTTGCCAGTCCTCACAACCGGCAGCTTCCTCGCTTCTGCTCTCGTCAGCCACACCCCCTTCGGGTGGCGGCGGACGCTTTTCTGATCTCATGGTCGGGGAGCCTTCTGTACGCTTTCCCTCCCATCCCGCTAGTCTCTCGGACTCTTTTCAAGGTTCTCCGAGACAAAGCCTTCATGATCCTGGTGGCCCCTCGCTGGCCCAGGCAACCGTGGTTTCCGCTCCTACTGCAATTAGCGGTGGAGGATCCAATCCCTCTGGGGGTACAACCGGATCTCCTCACTCAGGATCAGGGGTCCCTACTGCACCCCAACCTCAGGTCTCTCAACCTAATGGCCTGGCTGCTGAGAGGGTAGTCCTTGCTCCCCTTCTCCTGCCGGCAGAGGTGGAGGAGGTCGTTCTGGCTTCGCGACGACCTTCTACCCGCAAATGCTACGCCCTTAAATGGCGTCGCTTTTCCGTTTGGTGTACCCAACAGTCTCAGGATCCCTTCTCCTGCCCGGTGTCGGTGATCTTGCAGTACTTGCTACACCTCTCTAATCTGGGACTTAAGTCCAACTCCGTCAAAGTTCACCTCAGTGCTCTTTCAGCACATCATGTGCCGATGGACGGCAGACCTCTTTCCAGCGACCCTCTTGTAGCGAGGTTTCTCCGAGGTCTTCTTCTACTTAAACCACCTCTGCGCCCCCCAGCGCCTGACTGGGACCTGAATGTGGTTTTGCAGCGGATCACCTGTCCGCCTTTTGAACCTATGGCTACCTGTTCTCTCCGTTTTCTGTCTTGGAAAACACTGTTCTTGATAGCCCTCACTTCCGCTAGACGCGTAAGTGAATTGCAGGCCCTCGTGTCTGATCCCCCTTACACTAGGTTCTACAAGAATAGGGTAGTCCTACGGACTCACCCGAAATTTCTGCCTAAAGTGGTCTCCTCTTTTCACATCAATCAGGAGGTGGTACTTCCAACCTTCTTTCCCAGACCACACTCCAGCCGAGCTGAAACGGTCCTCCATACCCTGGACTGTAGAAGGGCTTTGAACTTCTACCTTGACCGTATGCGGGAGCACCGTAAAGCTGCTCAGCTTTTTGTGTCTTTTGACCCCAATAAATTGGGGCTCCCGGTCTCCAAGCGTACTCTGTCCATCTGGGTTGCGGACTGTATCTCTTGGGCTTATGGGGCAGCCGGACTCTCCTTAGAAAGTCGAGTCACGGCTCATTGCGTTCGGGCAAAGGCCACGTCAGTGGCTTACCTCCGCTCTGTTCCGCTGGCAGACATCTGCCGGGCCGCTACTTGGTCTTCGAGCCAGACTTTTGCGGTCCATTACTGTCTCGAGAGGGAGTCCCGTAGGGACAGTGCTTTCGGACAGGCAGTCCTCCGTAATCTCTTTGAGGTCTGAGCAACTCCTACCCTCCATCCCGGATGTGGGCTACCGGTGGGTGATAATTCAGCGAAGATTCTATCCTTCTGTGCTGCTGAGCTAGAGGGAGCTCATTTTTGTGCTTAGGGTCTCCGGTAGCCTTGAGCTTGGGAGTCCCATAAGTGAGGACTGACTTCCTGCTTGGTCCTGGAGAAAGCGTAGTTACTCACCTGTAACAGGTGTTCTCCAGGAGCAGCAGGAATCAGTCCTCACTACCCTCCCTCCTCCCCTTGGAGTTGCAATCGTCTGCTTATGTTCTTTTTGCAAATTTTTATGCTGTCTTTTTTAGCTATGTCATCTGACTGGCTAAAATGGCACCTTCGGGCGGGAAGACGAAGACGACCGCGCATGCGCGCTGCAATTCCCAAAGGCTTTCTTTGAAAGCTGGGGAAAATTGCTCCGCGAGGGCTCCGTCGGCGCCGACGTCACCCATAAGTGAGGACTGATTCCTGCTGCTCCTGGAGAACACCTGTTACAGGTGAGTAACTACGCTGTTTATTCTACAGATGACCATCTTCATGATCACCTTGGATATCCAGAGAATGGTCCTCATTATCCTGAGAATCAGCTTGAGCTTGATCATCAGTTTCATCTGAAGGATCATCAGAAGCAGAAGCCAAACCGGACGGACAGAGAGAAAAAGAAACCCTCTGGAAGAAAGAGGAGAAAAGCCTTTGAGAGGTCTAGAAGATTCCAAAGCAGTACGTATACTGGGAGGTATTCCAAGGGCCAGCATACACCATTAGACTGGGGAAAGCCAGAGGAATGGTGCTGCAGAGCTAGGAATCACCAGACGCTACCTGTGAGGGAGACGGCTGCACGTGGAAGGGACCCTAAGACCTATGCCAGAAGGTATGTGAAGAGAGATCCAGTGTCCAGGGATCTGGATTGGAAGGCTGGACATAAGAACTGGACTACATACTGGCCAGGCTATATAGAGAGGAACTCTCACAGCAATGGAAGCTCAGGTATGAACACTGATCTATGCCCTAGCTATAACCTTGAAAGACAGCAGGGAAACAAGTATTCTCCTGAAAGTGCTCCATTGAGAGATTCATCTGTGCCAATCCCTGATATTGAACCCATGCTTGTTGAACAAGGGGGAATAATAGCAGATGAAGATTGTGTTTATATGGACTGTCTAAACTCCGTTGGTAGCTTTCTGTTACAAAGTACAGCAACCATCACAAAGAAATATAAATTTGTTCTTTAATCTACTCAGAAAAGCTCCTGAAGCAGGATTTGACCCACACAGTAGAAAGCAAGCCAGCTAAGGGGTTTCAGCTGGATAACTGCTAGCAATTAAGCCTTACCTAATTGCTTGTGAGCTGGGAGAGAATCACTTCTGAATCTATGTGGGAAGTAATCAGAAGTTAACCTGAAAAGAACAGTATTTTTCTTTCTTTGTGGTGTCACAGGGTGGACCTAGGGCAGCCTGAGAAGGTGCAGAGCAGTGTGAATGATCACGGTGAAAGTGACAGAATAAACAGGAGAATGTTTATTGGTTGCCAGGGACAACCTAAGCACACGTGCACAGAGCCCAGAAAGACACACCCAGAGAGCAAAGCAAGGGAGTCTGCTTTACCTAATAGAATGCACCTGAGGGAAGGTGGAGTCAGGAAATACACAGATAAAACAGACTACCAAACATTTGGAGATAGGGAATCCTGGAGAGAGGAGCCAAGGAGGGAATCCTGGAGAGATGAGCCGAGGAGAGAATCCCTGAGAGAGGAATTAAAGCAGCAGAGGTCACAAGCTGAAAGGCAGCAGGGGAGCCGGTGTGAATGTTGGAAAGAGTCCAGAGACCTGTGTGGTTCTGGGAGAAGGCAACACCCTGACAGCGTGAATGTGTTTGGAAAGCAAGAAGAATACAGGAAGACTGCAACAGCAGGTACAGGGGCAAAGAGTAGATACAAGGGCTATTTGCCATTTGAAAGGGAAGGGCCCTGGAGGCTTAGAAATAGCCATATAAAGCCCAGATATTCAGAGGCTAATAATAGCTTTTCTCCTGATTATAGAAGTGTTAAAAGAAGAGGGCTTCACTTACCTAGAAAAGCTGAAGAAATCCCTTCTCACGGTGAGTTCCCAGCTTCTGGGGAAACACCGTTACACCGGCTGCAATCAGGCACAGTTGGGCCTGGAAAGCTAGGGCAGACCCGGCAGGGACCCTATCAAAATTACCCAGCTAGCAGGTCAAACCAGGACCTGAGCTATGCATTGAGGCACCAGCAGGGGCAGGGCTCTGAAAGACATCACTCAGAGTTTGGTGATACTCCCCAGAGAGGCAGTGCTGTTCACAGGAAGAGAAACTTCTTGACTGACGAGGCAAGCCTTCTATATTTTTATTCCACGTTGGAAGTGGATAGTGGAGATACCAATGAGCAAGAAATAATGGAATATGAGAATTCTGAAGTATTAACAAATACAGAATTGATGGACTGTTCTTTCTCTGTGATAGAGCCAGAGATATCATTAAGGTAAATGTGATTTGTGTAACCTTAAATTCCAGTATACAAGTGGCAGAGCTGCAACTCTCTCCCTCTCTCCAAGCCAAGCAGTCAGTTAGGCTGTTTATTATTTACTTTTGGTTTAAAGTTATCAGCTGAAGGAAGCTACTTTTGTTACATAGTTATCTTTTGTTTGAAGCCAAGTGAGCTGTTAATTTCTGTTGTTTAAAAAGAAGAAACCTCAAGGGACGGGGAATAAAACCCTAAAAGAAAAGAAAGTTCTTCTGTGTGATTTATATATAGAAGCAAGGCACAACTACCACCCTCATAAAAGCCCAATAATACCAGTAGTCACGGCTGGGGCGGATGAGGTGTGACAGTGGCTTTTCGTTTGTTAGAGATATGCTAAGAAAACATTAGCTAATTGCCTGACAAGTTTAAAGGTTGTTTTCCTGATTTTGATTTTGACTTTGTTTTTCCAAGTTAAACACTGGAAGCAAGTAACCTGATTTATGTGCTACCAAGCATATCTGTGTTGGGAGAAATAACCCCCTAAATAAATATCTTATTGGCTTTACCCAGGAGCACAACTAAATTATTGTCAGCAGCTGTGTCTGGTGTGAATGAACTACATTGCCCACAATCCCTTGCAAATCATATAGAGATATGCACTTGACAAGACTGTGAAGATTCTCCCCAGGCAGCCGTCTGACAACACACACTAGCTTAGTGGGTGTGGATTTAAAACAGACCAAAGAAGGATTTCTTTTGATGGTTGATGTGCAAGGAATTACCACAAATGCTTTGTTAGACTCTGGGGCAGACCAGAGTATGATGTCAAAAAGGCTTTGGAAGAGGATAGAGGCCCAAGAAAGATTTGTGCCTAGAACCCCTGAAAGCCAAGTTCACATCAGATGCATTCATGGTGCTGCAACATCATATCCCACCTATAGGCTAAAGGTTAAGTGCCTGGGGGGAAAAGAGGAAGTCCTGTTAGCAGTGGTGCCTAGGCTACCCTTTGATTTGGTTCTAGGAAGAGACTGGCCAAGATTTAAGCAGGGTCTAGTGGAAGGACTAGGAAAGAAGGAGGGAGAAGGTTTAATGGTAATAGCTCCTGGGCCTTTATTTGGAAGTCCTCATACCCCAGCTAAAAAGATGGTTAAGCGTCCAGAAGACCAAGCTACCCCAAAAGCAGACATTTGTCCTAAAGTACCATAGGGTCACAGAGAAGGCCCAAGCTCCTAAGCGGGCACCCCCTCAAGCTGCTGGGTTTGACCTGTGCAGCATAGAAAATGTGACTGTGCCTAGCCAAGGGAGAGCCCTGGTTGACACCGGTCTCCAAGTGGAAATACCTATTGGATGCTATGGGAGAGTAGCCCCAAGGTCCGGATTAGCCCTTAAATATTTCATCGATGTGGGTGCGGGAGTAATTGATCCCGATTACAGGGGCAATATTAAAGTTCTGTTATTTAATTTTGGACAGAATGATTATCACGTGAAGACAGGAGACAGAATTGCCCAATTGATCTGTGAGAGGCTGGGTTTTCCACCTGTGGAGGAGGTCACATCCCTGGAGAATTCTGAACGTGGAACCAAAGGCTTTGGTTCTACTGATGTCAAAGGGGTTAAAAGCCTAGCTGCCACCTGTGCCCGAGAGAGGGAGGTGAATGAAGAGGAAGATTTGGGACCCCAGGTATCTGATTGTAAGGAAAAATCAGAGCCCCAAATAGGTGAGGACCTGACAGTGGTACAACAGGAAGAAATTAGGAAATTGCTTAAAGAATTCCCAGATGTGTTGACAACCCATACCTGGGGAGACACATTTGGTTGCCCATGAAATAATAACTCCACCTGGGAAATTAGTTCGTCAAAGGCCATATCGCTTGCCTGAAGCCAAGAGACAGGAAGTAGTGGCACAAGTCCAGGAGATGTTGGACATGGGAGTAATAGAGGAGTCAAAGTCCCTGGAATAGCCCCATAGTCCTGGTGCCGAAGCCTGATGGATCTTTAAGATTTTGTATTGACTTCCGGCAGGTAAACGCCATAACAGTTTTTGATGCATATCCAATGCCAAGAATTGAAGAGCTGTTGGACCAGCTAGGACAGGCTCAATACTTAACCACCCTTGATATGACAAAAGGATATTGGCAAATCCCTCTCACCAGGGAGTCGAAGCCGAAGACTGCGTTCAGCACCCCCGTTGGCCTTTTCCAGTTCAAGAGGATGCCTTTCGGACTGCATGGAGCAGCGGCTACCTGCCAAAGGTTAGTGGATCAGGTACTTCGACCCCACCAAAATTATGCTTTTGCATATATGGATGATGTCATAATCCATAGTAACACCTGGGCGGAGCATCTAAAGAGGATCAGGGCAGTCTTGTGCTCCATGAAGCAAGCGGGAATCACTTTAAACCCGAAGAAGTGTGCCTTTGCAAATAGGGAGGTAAAATACCTGGGCCACCTAGTGGGAAGAGGAAAAATTAAACCTCTAATGAGTAAAGTAGATAGCATCAGGAATTTTCCTCCTCCAACAACAAAGAAACAACTAAGAAGTTTCTTAGGACTTATTGGATACTACCGCAGATTTATACCGCAATTCGCAGAGAAAAGTGCAATTTTCACGGATATGCTGCGGAAGAATTGTCCAAACCAGCTAAAGTGGACACACCTGAAGCTGGAAAAGCGTTTTCAGTCTTAAAAGGAAAATTGTGTACAGGACCGGTACTGAAAGGGGTGGACTTCAAGAAACCCTTTCTGGTTCAAACCGATGCATCGGATGTAGGGCTAGGAGCGGTTCTATCCCAGTGTCATGATGGGGAGGAGCATCCTGTGATGTACCTGAGCAGGAAGTTGTCACCGGCTGAACAAAAGTATTCCACAATAGAAAAAGAATGCTTAGCTATCAAGTGGTCAGTGGAGGCGTTAAGGTTTTACCTTACAGGGAGAAAGTTCCAGTTGGTCACGGACCATGCCCCACTTAAGTGGTTGCAGCAAATGAAGAACCACAATGCCAGGTTGACACGCTGGTACATGGCCTTACAGGCATTTGATTTTCAAGTTGAACATCGTGCTGGGAAGTTACACAAGAATGCGGATGCCCTTTCCCGTATTACGGACTGTAGAGAAGAAGTTTCACCAGTGACACCAGTCCGTAATAACTTAAGCAGGGGGGTATGTGATAAGGAAGCTTATCATAGCTCAGGAAGGAGCTATAGAAAAGGTGAAGTGACTCTGAAAAAGCAACCTGTCAGTTCTGGCAGAAATAAGAAAACAGAATTTTCCCATAAAAGACTACCAGTCCCAGAATGCACCAGGTTTCCAACAGCCTTTAGAGGAGCTGAAGTGCGAAAACGTGTGTTCAATCAGGAGGGCTATGAGGTAATCCCTAAGCACTCATCTCAAAGGGCAGGCCCTGATTCAGCACAGCTGCGCTGTGTTAGGGAGGAGCACTCATCTAAGCAGAATAAGAGTAGAGTTTATTCTACAGATGACCATCTTCATGATCACCTTGGATATCCAGAGAATGGTCCTCATTATCTTGAGAATCAGCTTGAGCTTGATCATCAGTTTCATCTGAAGGATCATCAGAAGCAGAAGCCAAACCGGACGGACAGAGAGAAAAAGAAACCCTCTGGAAGAAAGAGGAGAAAAGCCTTTGAGAGGTCTAGAAGAGTCCAAAGCAGTATGTATACTGGGAGGTATTCCAAGGGCCAGCATACACCATTGGACTGGGGAAAGCCAGAGGAATGGTGCTGCAGAGCTAGGAATCACCAGACGCTACCTGTGAGGGAGACGGCTGCACGTGGAAGGGACCCTAAGACCTATGCCAGAAGGAATGTGAAGAGAGATCCAGTGTCCAGGGATCTGGATTGGAAGGCTGGACATAAGAACTGGACTACATACTGGCCAGGCTATATAGAGAGGAACTCTCACAGCAATGGAAGCTCAGGTATGAACACTGATCTATGCCCTAGCTATAACCTTGAAAGACAGCAGGGAAACAAGTATTCTCCTGAAAGTGCTCCATTGAGAGATTCGTCTGTGCCAATCCCTGATATTGAACCCATGCTTGTTGAACAAGGGGGAATAATAGCAGATGAAGATTGTGTTTATATGGACTGCTCTCTGTCTAAACTCCGTTGGTAGCTTTCTGTTACAAAGTACAGCAACCATCACAAAGAAATGTAAATTTGTTCTTTAATCTACTCAGAAAAGCTCCTGAAGCAGGATTTGACCCACACAGTAGAAAGCAAGCCAGCTAAGGGGTTTCAGCTGGATAACTGCTAGCAATTAAGCCTTACCTAATTGCTTGTGAGCTGGGAGAGAATCACTTCTGAATCTATGTGGGAAGTAATCAGAAGTTAACCTGAAAAGAACAGTATTTTTCTTTCTTTGTGCTTTTCGTTTGTTAGAGATATGCTAAGAAAACATTAGCTAATTGCCTGACAAGTTTAAAGGTTGTTTTCCTGATTTTGATTTTGACTTTATTTTTCCAAGTTAAACACTGGAAGCAAGTAACCTGATTTATGTGCTACCAAGCATATCTGTGTTGGGAGAAATAACCCCCTAAATAAATATCTTATTGGCTTTACCCAAGAGCACAACTAAATTATTGTCAGCAGCTGTGTCTGGTGTGAATGAACTACATTGCCCACAATCCCTTGCAAATCATATAGATATATGCACTTGCCAAGACTGTGAAGATTCTCACCCAGGCAGCCGTCTGACAAGGGGCATAGGAGGGCTACTCAGCTCTTCGTATCTTTTGACCCCAATAACTTGGGGGTACCTGTGTCCAAGCGTACCTTGTCCATCTGGGTGGCTGACTGTATCACCTGGGCTTACAGGGCAGCTGACCTTCCTTTTGCAGGGTTGGGTCACGGCCCACTGTGTCAGGGCAATGGCTGCCTCAGTAGCTCATCTCCGCTCTGTACCGTTGGCAGACATCTGCAGGGCTGCAACCTGGTCCTCAAGCCAGATGTTTGCAGCCCATTACTGCCTGGAGAGGGAGTCCCGCAGGGACAGTGCTCCGGAATCTCTTTGAGGTTTAGGCAACTCCTACCCTCCAGCCCTCTGGTTGGGCTACCGGTGGAGGTATGTTTCAGTGAAATCCTTTCTCTGATGCTGAGGCTAGAGGGAGCTCATTTTTCAGCTCTGTGTCCCCGGTAGCCTGAAGCTGGGGAGTCCCATAAGTGAGGACTGACTTCCTGCTTGGTCCTGGAGAAAGAGTAGTTACTCACCTGTAACAGGTGTTCTCCAGGAACAGCAGGAATCAGTCCTCACAACCCTCCCTCCTCCCCTGGGAGTTGCAGTTGTACATAGTTTATTTTTTTCATTTATGTGTGCTGTCTTTTAGCTATGTCATTTGACTGAGCAAGATGGCACCTTTAGGCGGGAAGGGGACCGCGCAAGCGTGTAGTATTCCCAAAGGCTTTCATAGAAAGCTGGGGAAATGCTCCGCACGGGGGCTCCATCGGCGCCGATGTCACCCATAAGTGAGGACTGATTCCTGCTGCTCCTGGAGAACACCTGTTACAGGTGAGTAACTACTCTATATCAAGGCCTACCTCAACAAACCTTACACCCACTTCAAATGGTGCAAATCACTGCAACACGCATCATCACAGACGCCCCAAGATCTGAACACATCACCCCAGTCTTACAACAACTACACTGGCTACCTATGATGGCCAGAACAAAATTCAAAATAATCCTAATCATCTTTAAAATCATCCACCAGCTCTCAGCAGAGGCACTACAATACACCATAACGAAAGATACCTGCAACAGATCGAGAAGAACCAATAAAGACAACATGATCGGCACACCTGCAGGATTCCACAAGACCAAACAAACAACTTCAAAAAGAGCTTCCTCCTTACTGGCGCTCGCGCTCTGGAACTCCCTCCCAACAAGCCTGAGAGCACCGGATGACCTAACAGACTTCCGAAAGTACCTCGAAACCTACCTCTTTGTTGAAACTTAACAGACAGAAAGCGGTCCCCACCTAAACGTAAGACATCTACTGCCTATAACTCGATACTCACTCATCCCCAAATGGACATACACTAACCCCAAACAAACATAATATAACACTGTTGATTACCTTGTAATGTCCAAATGTGACCTATATGATAAATGTAACCCTCCAATTGTACTGTCTAGATCTTCTAAGTTCCCTTATGTTAAATGTTGTTGAGTTCCCTTATGTTAAATGTATCCCTCCATTGTGATGTGATGTGACCACTTTGATTGAAGGATAAGATGGTATAAAAATCTGTTTAAATAAATAAATAAATCAGTCAGGGCCTAGTAGCAGCAAAGAGTTTTCAGTTTAAATTTAAAACACAGCAAAGAGCTTTCTGGTTAAATTTAGAACTCAAGACTCCCTCTATCCAAGCAAGGGCAGTGGGACTACCCCTGGAGATTGGTCACAGGTTATCTTAGAAACACAGGACAGGGTACTGTGTAGCAGCCAGCTTTTAATAAGTCTTCTTTCCCTCCCTCCCTCCCCGACACCCACACACCCCTGGGATAATCGTAGCTTTAAAGGTGCTTAAACCTCTTAAAGGAAAGGAGGTGCCATATTCACTCTCAGGTGCAGCTGTTTATTCTCATCAGCATACTTTAAGGGCCTGAGATGAATTAAACTTCAGGTAAACAAAGTACATTAAACGCATTAGGTATAGTTTTATTAGTATAAGTATCCCCAGCAACCCTAAGTCTTTATCTTTATCTTTATTTGCATTATTTGATATACCACTTTTACCAAGGTGTCGTGGCGGTGTACAATAAAAAAAAAATCAAAATTGCTAGAAACAAAAGATGAAAAGGAACGCCAACAAATCGATAGAAAAGCAAATAGAAAAAGCAGAGAGAAAGATAGCAAAGGACAGCAATGGACAAAAAACACCATGAATATTAGACACAACAAGGGGACCAATGGTGGGAGCGGGGAGGGGAGCTGTGGTGATTGTGAACGTTGGGTCATGGAATTTTCGCAAGTGGGGGATCTACCTGGGGAGTGTGGAGGAGTCGGGCGGAGTAGGGAGATCATAGGCCTGACAGTAAAGGTGGGTCTTCAGGAGAGACTTGAACTGGGGAAAGGACAGTTCGGTGCGGAGGGAGAATGGGAGGGAGTTCCAAAGGGCTGGACTCAAAAAGAAGAAAGCGGCATGGCGAGTTAGTTCAAGGCGAGCTTGTGCAGGAGATGGGAGAAAGAGATGGGTTGCCGTGAGCAGAGCGAAGTAGACGGGGAGTGGGCTGAAGATAGATGTCAGCCAGATACTGGGGCATGCTAGTATGAAGAACCTTGTGTGTGATAGTGAGAAGCTTGTATATAAATCTAACCTTGATGGGGAGCCAATGAAGGGCCAGAAGACAGGGGGTAATGTGATCACAAGGGGAGGAATGGGTAAGAAGGCGGGCAGTTGTGTTTTGAATTAATTGAAGGCGCCGAAGCTGATATTGAGGGAGACCTGCGAAGAGTGAGTTGCAGTAGTCAAGCCAAGTGATCACCAGTGAGAGGACAAAGGTTGTGAGGGATGAAACTGGAAGAAATGACCGAACAGCCCGAATCTTGCGAAAATGGAAGAAAGAGCTACGTGCGATTGCAGATATGTGTTGGTGGAAGGAAAGCGAGAGATCGAGTCACACCAAGATAACGGAGAGTGGGAACCAGAGGGATAGGGAGAGTAGACATAACGGGTTCCAGGTTAGGGGAGGGGGCACCAAAAGTAAACCACATAGCAGAGGACTTGGAGGGGTTGATGAGAAGGAAATTACTGGTGAACCAAGTGCAGATGGACGCAAGACATGTGTTGATTGCAGAAAGATCCGGGGCCAAAGAACTCGTATGGTGACTAGAAGAATGTCGTCCGCGTAGAAGTAAGCAGATATACCAGCCTGTTGAATGAGCAGAGCAAGAGGGTAAAGGAAGATGTTGAAAAGAAGGGGCGCAAGTATGGAACCCTGGGGGACACCGCAGTGCAAGGGAAAGGAGGGGGAAGAATTGAGGCCTGACTGGAAAGCAAAAGTGTGAGATGAAAGGAAGGACCAAAACCAATGAAGAACAGTGCCGTGAATACCAATGTCTGATAGATGGGTGGGAAGGGTGTGGTGGTCAACAACATCATATGCAGCAGAGAGATCCAGAGAAACAGCAATAGATAAATCACCACGATCGTGCCAAGAGAATAGTCTCAGTACTGAGGCCAGCCCTAAATCCAGATTGACAGGGGTGTAGTGAAAGGGTGGAATCGAGATGAGAGGCGAGTTGCAGGAAAACAAGTTTTTCGAGGACTTTGGACAAAAAAGGGAGGTTGGAAACCAGATGCCAATTGGTGGGAACAGCAGGATCGAGGGTTGGTTTTTTAAGGAGAGGGCGGACCAGAGCGTGCTTTCAGCATCCAGGAGGTAAGGCTAGAGTTGAGTAGGAGGAGAATGTAAGAAACATAGAAACATGATGACAGAAAAAGACCACAAGGCCCATCTAGTCTGTCCTTCCATAACTACAACAGTCTACTTTTTACCTTTAGAGATCCTCTGTGTTGGTCCCATGCTTTTTTGAATTCAGTTACTGTCCTCATCTCTACCACCTCCACTGGGAGACTATTCCACGGAACCACTACTCTTTCCGTAAAGAAATATTTCCGCATATCTCTCCTGAATCTATCTCCCTTCACCCTCATCCCATGTCCCCTCGTAGCAGAAGTTGCTTTCAATTGAAAGAGGCTCTCTCCCTGAACATTTATGCCACGGAGGTATTTAAACATCTCAATCATATCACCTCTATCCCGCCTTTCCTCTAAGGTGTACATATTGAGATCCTTAAGTCTGTCCTCATATGCTTTATAATGAAGCCCATTAATCATTTTAGTAGCAACCCTCTGCACCGACTCCATCCTGTTCACATCCTTTTGAAGGTGCGGTCTCCAGAATTGCACACCATACTCCAAATGAGGTCGCACCAAAGACTTACACAGAGGCATTATCACCTCCTTTTTTCTGCTAGCCATTCCTCTCTGTATGCACCCAAGCATCCTTCTAGCTTTTGCCGTCGCCTTTTCTACCTGTTCAGCTACTTTAAGATCATCAGACACAACCACGCCTAGGTCCCGCTCTTCTTTAGTGGACAAAATTACTTCACCTCCTATACTGTATTGCTCCCTTGGATTGCTGCAGCCCAAATGCATGACCTTACATTTTTTAACATTAAATCCCAGCTGCCAAATTCTAGACCATTCTTCAAGCTTAGCTAAATCCCTCCTCATGTTATCTACACCTTCCTGGGTGTCTACTCTATTGCAGATTTTGGTATCATCCGCAAAGAGGCAAACCTTACCCGACAGCCCTTCCGCTATATCACTAACAAAGATGTTAAAAAGAATCGGACCAAGGACAGATCCCTGGGGCACACCACTGGTAACATCCTTCTCCTCAGAGTGAGCTCCATTTACTTGTACTCTTTGTCGCCTCCCACCCAACCAATTTCTAACCCAAGCAGTAACTTTAGGGTCCATCCCTAGGGTGCTCAGTTTGTTTATAAGTCGCCTGTGAGGAACAGTGTCAAAGGCTTTACTGAAATCTAAATACACCACATCTAGAGCTCTCCCTCGGTCCAACTCCCTGGTCACCCAGTCAAAGAAATCAATCAGATTTGTCTGACAAGACCTGCCTCTGGTGAATCCATGCTGCCTCGGATCCTGTAATCCGCCGGACTCCAGAAACCTCACTATTTTCTCTTTCAGCAGCGTTTCCAATAATTTACTCCCCACCGAAGTTAAACTAACCGGCCTGTAGTTTTCAACCACATCCTTACTTCCGCTTTTGTGTAAAGGCAGCACATGAGCCTCTCTCCAGTCCTCTGGCACCACTCCCGACTCCAACGAGGCATTGAAAAGGTCAGTCAGTGGAGTTGCTAGAACGTCCCCAAGTTCCCTCAGTATTCTAGGGTGTATCCCATCCGGTCCCATCGCTTTGTCTACTTTAAGTTGAGCTAGTTTCTCACGAACACAGTCTTCTGAAAATTGTTCAAGATAAGTCCCTCGCTTCTGTTCTTATTTGTGGGTGTTTTCTGAGGTCCTGCTCCTGGTTCTTCATCTGTGAACACAGAACAAAAATATTTGTTAAGCAATTCCGCTTTATCCTTATCAGCTTCTACATATTCCCCCCCTGCACCCTTGAGTCTGACAATACCACTTTTGCCCTTCCTCTTCTCACTAATATATCTGAAAAATGTCTTATCCCCCCATTTTATTGCATTGGCTATTTCCTCCTCCTTTTGAATCTTTGCCTTCTTGACTACTTTGCTAGCTTCTCTAAGTTTTTCCAAATACAGATGCCTGTCTTCCTCTCTCTGTGATCTCTTGTATTTCATGAAGGCCTCCCTCTTTTTCTTCACTTTTTCAGCTACTTCCTTCGAAAACCATAGCGGTCTCCTGTTCCTTTTGCCTTTATTTACCATTTTAACAAAAAGGTTGGTTGCCTTTAAAATACCCCCTTTCAGTTTTGCCCACTGTTTTTCTACATCACCCAGCTGTTCCCATCCCACTAACGACTCCCTGAGGTATTGGCCCATCTTCGCAAAGTTAGTCTTCCTAAAGTCTAAGATCTTCACCTTGGAATGGATTCTAACAGCCCTAGTCCTAATACTGAACCACACCATCTGGTGATCACTGGATGCAAAATGATCTCCCATTACAACATCAGAAACACTTTCACCATTGGTAAGCACCGTCCAGTATGGCCCCTTCACATGTGGGGTCTGTTACCAATTGCCTGAATAGTTCTCCCTGTAGAGAATCCAGGATCTCCTTACTTCTAGATGATACTGCAGCAGGTATGTGCCAATCAACATCTGGCATATTGAAATCTCCTATCAGTAGCACTTCCCCTTTCCTAGCAATGCTGCGTATGTCTTCAATTAACTCTCTGTCCACCTCTTCCTCTTGTGAGGGAGGTCTGTATATCACACCAATGCAAATAGATTTCTCTTTCCCTCTTTCTAGTTTAACCCACAATGCCTCCTCTCTCCCTTTTAAGCTCTGTAATTCTGTAAGGGATGAGCGAGAATGATTGGTCAAGGAGCCAAGAGGAAGGGAGTGGGTCAAGAGGATAGGTGGTCTTGTGAAGAAGTAGAGATTGCCTTGACATGTTCAGAAGTGGTAACGGGCCGAAACTCACACCAAGTGTGTGGGAAAATATGTGGGAGTGAGGGAGAACAAGGGGGAACAGTTGTGGGAGAAGCAGGGGAAGTGAGAGAGGAGGGGGACAGAAACCAAATGAGGAGTGGAGAGACTGAATCTTGTCTGAGAAAAAGATGGCAAGTGTAGTCGGACTGGGGGCAGCAGAAGGGAACACTGAAGGAAGAGAGGCGGTAGAGGATGAGGAAAGATTATTGAGAACCTGATGAATGCGTCAGGATGAATTAGAGGCTGAGGTGATAAGGTTTTGAATAGTGTGCTTGTTTGGCAGTGGTTATCATGGAATGATAGGTTTGTTCAGAATGAAAAATGGAGAGGGTAACATCAGAAGGATGCTTGCGCCAAGATCGCACTGCGCAACGAAGATACGTATGTTGCAGACGTAAGCCTGGGTGATATCAGGGATGGAGTGAGGAGGGACTAGAGGAGATAGGGCAGAGGGGAGCAATGGAATCAAGGGTGGAAGTCCAGGTGTCGACCTGCTGGTTCACGGACAGGGAGGAGAACTCAGACGGAAAGAGGGAATCGGCCGAGGGGAAACATTGTAGGGTAGAAGGAGTGATGTGATGTCTAAGTATCTGCGATGGAGCACCTGTGTTTGGAAGATTGGGGACCTCCAAAGGCAGGAGGGGGAAGGAGAAGAAAACTCAGCAATGATCGGACCATGGGAGAGGAAGCGATAGAACATTAGACGGAGTGCATGTGGAGGAGGCGGGAGTGAGGATAAGGTCAAGAATGCATCCTGAGGCATGAGTTGGGCAGGTCACGTGTTGGATTAGGCTTAAATCGTTGAAAAGGGAGAGAAGAACTCTATCACGTGATCTTGTGTGGGTGTCGAGGTGGACATTAAAATTGCCCAAAACTACAAGGTGGTAGGATAGAAGAGCTGCTTCGGGGAGGGAGAGAAGGAGAGAGTCCCAAAGATCAGGGCGTAAAGAGGGGGGAACATAAAGAAGGAAAAAGTAAATAGGGTTGGAGGACACGAAACGGAACAGAAGGGATTCTGGATAATGGGGAGAAGGCGGGATAAGGGAAAAGGGAAGGGACATCCGGTGGATAACTGCCACACCCCCACCTGCCCGGTATAGACGGCGGGCATGAAAAGCAGAGTACCCAGGGGGGACACATCGGTGGAGGAGGCCATCCTCTCCCTCACGGAGCCAGGATTCCGTGAGAAAGAGGATGTTGAGTGAATGCTGGGTCAGAAGGTCGTGTATCAAATGAGTCTTAGTGCGAAGAGACCGACAGTTCAGGAGGGCAAATGAGAAGGACAAAGGTGAAGTAACTGGAGGGGAAGACAAGGGTGTTGAAAGAGGTGGCTGGCTGGACTGGCATAGAAGGAGGTTGTGCATATTGCAAGCAGCAGCCCCGATTAGTGGAGAAAGAGCAGAGGGGGGGGGGACGGTGGCCCCAAAATACAGGGATAGCAGCCATGCTATTGAGATATAGGGGGCAGGCACTATGAGACGCTAATGGGGAATATTCCTTGAGATAAGAGGCTGAGCAAACCAACGAAGACGAGGGCGAGTGAGCTAATAAAAGCACAATAGGAAACGACAAGATCCAGATGCAGCTCAAAGGGCTGACTGACCAACGGGGCTGTGCGCCTCCATTGTCGCTCCAAGGAGCTCGCCCAAGGAGCACATCCTGCTCCATGGGTGCACGCTGCGGCGACGCAGAACGCCACCGAATGATCCCTTAAATATAGTGGAGTACCTGGATGCAGACGCGGATGCGTTTCACGCATCCACGTCACTTCTGGGAGGAGAGGCACACACGAACCGGGAGACTGGGAGGCAGTACAACAGCACGGATTCTGAGGAGAAGGCAGACAATCAGCAGGCAGCATATAAGCACAGTTAACAGCAGGATACACAGGAGACACAGCAGCAATGCAGAACGCCGCCAAATGATCCCTTAAATGCAGTGGAGTACCTGGATGCAGACGCGGACGCATTTCACGCGTCCACGTCACTTCCGGGAGGAGGGGCACACACGAGCCTGGAGACTGGGAGGCAGTACAACAGAACGGGTCCTGGATGCAGACACGGACGCGTTTCACGAGTCCATGTCACTTCCGGGAGGAGGGGCACACACGAGCCAGGAGACTGGGAGGCAGTACAACAGCACGGGTCATTTCATGTCACATCAGTAAGAAGCCCTTTGAAGTTCTCTTGTTCATTCCTGCCACTCTGCTTTCCTTTCAATCATGAAGACCTGCGCAGTACTGAACAACTGCGGGTGCAGCACCTATAAAAAAAGAACTAACTTGGAGCCAAATAAATCTACGTTTACAACGAATTCTAGCGGTATAGAACTTAAATATCTAAACACAACCTTAAAACAAAGATGCTGACAGCAGTCCAGCAGCGAGATGGGGGCTTTCCAGTCTTTTGCATTGAGTGTCACATATATGATTTCTCCAGGACCAAGCAGGAAGTCAGTCCTCACATATGGGTGTCATCGGCGCCGATGAAGCCCCAGCGGAGCATTTCCCCAGCTTTCCATGAAAGCCTTTGGGAATGCATGCATGCGCGGTTCCCTTCCCGCCTAAAGGTGCCATCTTACCTCAGTCTCTTTTTTTCCGAGAAGCCCACCGAACGTGTGTCCTGTTCTCCCGGTTAAAAGTAGATTTTTTTCGGCAATTATCGCTATTTTTTCTCCCAGTTCGACGCCGGTTCCCCTCCTGCTGGGTTCGGTACACCGGTATCGAGCCCGCTTCTTCTTATCTCCAGGAACAAGCAGGAATGAGTCTTCACATATGGGTACGTCGGTACCGATGGAGCCTGCGCGGGAACGCTCCCCAACTTCCCAAAAAAGGAAAGCCTTTGGGAGCATCCCACAGCGCCTGCGCGCTGCCTTCCCGCCTTTCCTAACCGCCTTTCCTCAGTTCTTCTTTGCCGCGGAGCCAGCAGGTCGAGCCCTGTCACCGCTGAAGAAGTTCTTTATTTTATTTTATTCTTTGATCGTGTGTCTGCCTCCCCCGACTCCGGACCGGTACTGCCAGTCTTTTCTTTCTTTTCTTTTCAAAAAAAAAAACAATTTATAATTCCCTCACTTAGTGTATTTTTTTCTCTTGGGGCCTTAGGCCTCACAAGAAAAATTTCCTCATGGAAAAACCAGCCTCCGGGTTTAAGAAATGCACTAAGTGCAGCAGTACTATTTCTGTTACAGACACCCATGAATGGTGTCTTAAATGTTTGGGTCCTGAACACTCCATTTCGGATTGTCCGTCCTGCTCTCTGATGTCTAAACGGGGTTTACAGAACCGAGCAGCTAAGCTGCATGTGCTGTTTCCCGCTGATGCAGCTTCGGTAGCATTGACGTCTTCCAGGGTTTCTTCTTCCCCCAATGGATCTCAGGTAACCAAACATCAATCCAGCTGGTCCTCAAAGGGTAAATCTCCCTCTAAGCATCGAGATGCCTCCGGGCTTGCCCTCGAGGATCCTGCACTGGCAAAACAACCCCAGTGGGAAGCTCCGGCTTCCAAAGCTCCACCTATGGGGTTACAGGTTAACATCGATGGCACGGCCTCGACCGATCACCTGTTAAAATGCTCTGGGGTACCGGCACAATCTTCCGGTACCGAATTCCAGGCATTCATGGCGTCGATGGATCAGAATGTTCTGTCCATGCAGCAGGCTATCAATGCCTTCATTCAAGCTGCAACGCTGTTGATACCACAACAAACTCCATTGTCGGTATCGACTCGGGTACCGGCACCAGCGCCGGTACCGGTACCGACTGCATCGGCATCGACTAAGATACCGACTACAGCGAATCCCTATCCAGGGCTGCTCCTCGGTACCGAGTCGGTACCGATGACCCCCGATATCAATACCGCTCGATACGCATACCAAGCGTTAGAAGAGCACCCTGACAGACGGTACTTTGATTCCTCTGGTGACTCTGATACATCAGAGGAGTCTGCTGAAGTATCCATAGCCCTTCCTAAGAGCCTTCTTCTCCAAAAAGAAGAATGTCTCCTCCAGAGGATTTGTCCTTTCAAGACTTCATAAGAGAAGTAGCTAAAGGACTTTCTATTTCAGTAACCTCTGAATCAGAGCCTAGAGCAAAAAAATTAGATATTTTGGGTTATTCTAAGGCTCCTAAAGAGGCAGTCACCTTACCAATTCATGAGATTCTTTATGAACACATGATTGACTTATGGGAGACTCCTCTCACTATCTCTCCTCATTCTCGCAGATTGGACACTATGTATTGTGTCCCTCCTTGTCCTGGGTTTCATAAAACACAGCTTCCTTAGCGTCCCTCTAGTCCAGTCCCGGAACCATAGAGTTGTGAACCTCCACCAGCAGCTTTGGAGACTGAACATCTTCATCTCTTTGATCATCCAGCTATATGCAGCCCCAAGGACCGCCCACACGTCAGTATCTCAGTCTCCAAGCAGCTTGGAAGTCAGAGCCCAGAACTGGGCTCCTTAGAAACAAATAAGCAGAGCTTTAGTGTTTTATTATTTTCTAGATTTAGGTGCTGGGCTGCTGCTGTGGAGGAAATCTTTGACTGTGTCCCTTCTGTCTTTATCTAATCTGTTTTTTTCTCTCTGTCTCTCTCTGTCAGTCTTCCCATAGGTCAAACAAGCAGGGGAGCTGCACAGGACACAGGTCTCCTTTCTACCGAACCCCCTTGGTGGGTGAGGAGAAGGTTGAAGACAATTATAGGCAGCAATTGAATACAGCAGTAGGCTCTGAGGGTCCCCTGACTGATTTAGGGGTTCCCCGAGCTGCCCTGAGCGGTTATTACTCTGTTATTGACTCTGATAACTGCTACTCAGAGCTTGTGACAGGCACGCTGGACAGCACTCTGTGTTTTGACCCCCCCCTCCACTCCTGTGTGTGGGTGAGTAGAGTTTGAAGCTTTTTCTTTCTAAAGGCAGTGGTGGAGGCCTTGGGGTGGCCTGGAATCAGCTCTGGGGAGTGTTTTAGACATTTTGGGTATTTTTTCTGGTCCTTTTTTTGGCGGGATCGGGTCCGGCGGCCATTTTGGATTTTTTTCAGAGTTGTTTTTCTTCGTGTTTTTTTTAGGGATAGGAGCTTCATTTTTGCATTTCTTGGTCAGATATCGGCTAATTGACTCCAGCTCTATCTAATCCTGCAATTTGGAGCGTTTTTGAGCACTTTTAAAATCTCGATTTTTTTTTTCTGCTCTGTTTGCTTCAGCAAGGTGTTCCTGCTTTGCTGGCAAAGGGCTGTGTGCATAGCCATGCCTCCTAGTCCTCGGTGTCTGGTCTGTAGCATTCGTAGAAGTAGTAATTTGGAAGCCCGAGTCTGTGCCACTTGTTCTGCTGTGGGTGCTGGCATGGAGGATCCTCTGGAGGGCTCCAGTGCAGATCTCCCACCTGTATCTACAGAAGGGACATCAGAGCAGGCAGAGACGGTCCTTGGTCCGGGGATTTCTGCGGTGCCGGAGCGCCTGTTGGCGGGGGGCGTCCAGGAGGGATCCCTGGGAGTTCCACCCGCCTTTTTCTCTCTCATGCAGGAGGCTCTGGCTCTCTTGCAGCTGGCGGGGGGAGGCTCGGTCCTGCCCCGCCTTGGGCTAAAGCGTCCACTTTCAGTGGAGGGAGACACTGGTCCACAAAAGAAGAGCCGGCCCCCCGAGTGTTGCGGATTCTGCGCCTCCTGGGGACGAGTTCCACGAGGGGCTGGGGGAGGCTCTTGAGCTGGAGTCTGCGGAGGATTTAGAAGACGGCGAGTTGTTGGACGACGAGCAGAGTAGTAGAATAGTGTGTGTATTTCGTAAAGAGGAACATCCGGCACTGATTGCCGAAACCCTCAAGGTATTGAACATACCCGTGGAAGATGCCACTGCGGAGGACAAGTTGGAGGATCCCTTGATGCAGGCAGTGCGCACTTCCCACAGAGTCTTTCTGCTCCATAGGGTTTTTAAAGCTATGATCCAGGAGGAGTGGAACAGTCCAGAGTCCGCTTTGCGCGGGGCTAGACGGTTGCCTAAGTTGTATCCTCTGTCGGAGGCTGATAGAGAGCTCTTTCGTTCGCCGAAGGTGGACGCGGCAGTTTCCGCGGTTACTAAACGGACTACTATCCCGGTGGAAGGTGCTGCGGCATTGAAGGACCCGCAGGATCGGAAAGTTGATAGCTTGCTGAGACAGGCGTTTGATGTTGCTGCCCTGTCAATGCAGGCGGCGGTGGCCGGGGCCTGGGTGGCACGCGGCTGCCTCCGCTGGTCTCAACAGTTCCAGGGGCCCCAGTCGGCGGAACAAGAGGCCGCGGCGTCCAGATTGGAGTCGGGTACCGCTTATTTGGCGGATATCCACTATGACCTCATTAGGGGGTTAGCTAACGGCATGGCGTCGGTGGTAGCGGCGCGTCATTCTCTTTGGTTACGCAACTGGGCGGCTGATGGCTCTTCTAAAGCTCGCCTTAGTAAGCTGCCGTTTAAGGGCAGGCAGTTATTTGGAGAGGACTTGGATAGGTTGGTAAAAGATCTCGGGGATTCTAAGGGGGGTCGGCTTCCGGAGGATAAGCCCAAGCAGGGGAAGCCGACGTTCATCTTCCGGGGGTCTCAGCAGTCCTTTCGGAGGTTTCGTGCCTCCCGCTTTGGTCAGTCCCAGCGTTCCAGATATCTGGGGCGCGGACAGAGTTTCCGTGGATTTCGGGGGGCAGGTAGAGGTTTTGGCTCCTTCCAGGCGCAGGTCCCCAAAAAGTTGCAATGAAGCGAGGCCGGCTCCGGTGGCGGTGATTCCCGTAGGGGGCAGACTGCAGGATTTCTACCCTGCCTGGTCCGCTATTACATACGATCGGTGGGTGTTAGAAGTGATACGAGAGAGATATGCGCTCGAGCTACATCGACCGGTGCTCGATTCCTTCGTTATGTCCCCGTGCAGCGCTCCCTGGAAACGACGAGTCGTATCCGATACACTTTCCCGGCTGCTTCGGCTCCGGGCGGTCGCCCCCGTGCCGGAGGGGCAGTTAGGGTCCAGTCGATACTTCATCTACTTCGTCGTGCCGAAAAAGGAGGGCACCTTTCGACCAATCCTAGATTTAAAGAGAGTGAATCGGTGCCTCCGGGTGTCGCATTTTCGCATGGAAACGCTGCGCTCGGTCTTAGCGGCGGTCCGCGAGGGGGAATTCCTAACGTCCCTAGACCTTACGGAGGCCTATTTGCACATTCCCATTTGCCGGGAACATCAAAGATTTCTGCGGTTTGCGCTGCCGATGGGCCATTTTCAGTTTCAAGCCATGCCCTTCGGCCTAGCGACGGCGCCACGGGTCTTCACGAAGATCATGGTGGTGGTAGCGGCATTCCTGCGGAAGGAGGGTGTCCTCGTGCATCCCTATCTTGACGACTGGTTGATCCGGGCGAAGTCGAGGGAGGAGAGTCTCCGGGCGACGGCGCGGGTCGTACAGGTTTTGCAGTCGTTAGGTTGGGTGGTCAATCGGGCGAAGAGCAGCTTTCTTCCCTCGCAGACCTTGGAGTATTTGGGGGCGCGTTTCGAGACCGGCAACGGGAAGGTTTTCCTCCCAGTGCACAGAGCGCGGGCCCTGAGGCGGCTGGTGGAGCAGTTTCTAGCGAGACGGGCGTACTCGGCTTGGCAATACCTTCAGCTTCTCGGCACGATGGCATCGACCATCGAGGTAGTTCCGTGGGCAAGGGCGCACATGCGACCTCTGCAGCGAGCGCTACTGCGTCAATGGTGTCATCAGTCCTACTCGCTAGCTCGTCAGTTTGCCCCTTGGAGGTTCGGCGCAGCCTTCGCTGGTGATTGCGTCGGCGCTCTCTGGCGAACGGTATGCCCTTGGAGTCTCCCGTCTGGCGTCTGCTGATGACGGATGCCAGTTTGAGCGGCTGGGGGGCTCATGCCAGTGGTCCTCGCGGGAGAGCCGGTGGTCCATCAACCGACTGGAAATGAGAGCCGTGTGGTTGGCTCTGACAGCGTTTCAGCCTTGGCTGCAGGGAGCGGCGGTCAGGGTGCTATCCGACAATGCATAGTCAACAATGTACATAGTTTGAATAGTGTTATTCTAGTTAATGTTCAAAACATGTTCAATGTAACTAAACGTGTACATAGTTAACACAAGTTCCATGTAAAATATACAGAAGTATATTGATTTTTGTTCGATGTGAACCGCCCCTGATCTCTGGAAGGGGCGGTATATAAGAAACTGTTAAATAAATAAATAAATAAAATAAATGCCTCCACGGTAGCCTACATAAATCACCAGGGAGGCACAGGCAGCGCGGCGTTGAAAGCGGAGGCGGATCTGCTTCTGGATTGGGCAGAGCGGCATCTTTGTTGTCTGTCGGCCCAGCATATCGCGGGGGTTCACAATGTGGAGGCAGACTTTCTGAGTCGTCGCAGGGTAGACCCCGGAGAGTGGTCTCTACATCCCGAGGTATTTGCGTTGCTGGTCCGTCGTTGGGGTCTGCCGATAATGGACCTCATGGCGACCTTCGAGTCCGCGCAGGTCGAAAGGTTCTTCAGCAGGCTTTGGGAACGCATGTCGGAAGGCCTCGATGCATTGGCACAAAGGTGGCCAAGGTACGGGCTGCTCTATGTCTTTCCTCCGTGGGCTCTGCTGGGTCGCCTGGTACAGCGGATCGAGCGGCATCCGGGTCCCGTGGTTCTGATTGCCCCGGACTGGCCTCGTCGGCCTTGGTATGCGGATCTGGTGCGGTTGAGTGTGGCCGATCCGTGGCTCCTTCCTCCTCGGCCGGATCTCCTTCGGCAGGGGCCGCTGCAGATGCCTCAGGTGGCTCGATTCTCGCTTACGGCATGGCTATTGAGAGGGCGCGAATGAGAGCCAAAGGTTATTCTCCGGAGGTCATTGCCACCTTGTTGCGGGCGCGGCGTCGGTCTACGTCGCTAGCGTATATCCGGGTCTGGCGTATTTTTGAGAGCTGGTGTGCGGCTCGCGAGTTGCGGCCTTTGCGGACCTCCGTTCCTCAGATCCTCTCCTTCTTGCAAGCAGGGGTGGACAAGGGCCTGGCGGCCAGTTCGTTGAGGGTACAACTTGCAGCTCTTGCGTGTTTTCGAGGCAAGGTTCAGGGCCAGTTATTGGGGTCCCATGCGGACGTGAAGCGCTTCTTGCGAGCGGTGTTGCTTATGCGTCCTCCGTGCAGGGCTTTAGTGCCCTCGTGGGACTTGAATTTGGTGTTGAGGTCTCTGGTGGCTTTGCCGTTTGAACCCTTGGCACAAGCTTCGTTGAAGGACTTGACGTTGAAAACGGTGTTTCTGGAAGCGATCTTGTCAGCTCGCAGGATCTCGGAGTTGCAGGCTCTTTCGTGTAGGGAACCTTATCTGTCTTTCTCTGCCGACAAGATGGTATTGCGACCGGTTCCCGCGTTTTTGCCTAAGGTAGTTTCGGCGTTTCACATGAATCAGGTGGTGTCTCTCCCGGTGTTTGCCAAGGAACGGGGCAAGCACGCGGATAACTCCTTGCACGCGTTGGATGTCCGTCGAGCTCTTTGTCGGTATTTGAGGGAAACGGCGACCTTCCGTAAGTCCGATCGCCTATTTGTCGCATTTGGCGGTCCGCGCAAGGGGGAAGCTGCGTCTAAGTCTTCCATTTCCCGCTGGTTGAAAGAGGCAATTTCGTCGGCATACCTTTTACACGGCAGGATGGTTCCTGCCGGGCTTCGGGCTCACTCGACTAGGGCGCAGGCGGCATCTTGGGCAGAAGTTAGCTTGGTACCGGCGGTGGATATTTGTCGGGCGGCAACGTGGTCGTCCTTGCACACCTTTGCTAAGTACTATCGTCTGGATGTGCAGGCGGCGTCGGATGCGCGGTTTGGGTCTCGGGTGCTTCAGGCTGGACTAGCGAGGCCCTCCCGTTGAGATTTACTGCTCTGTTACATCCTGTCAGACGGCTGCCTAGGTGAGAATCTTCACAGTCTTGTCAAGTGCATATATCTATATGATTTGCAAGGTATTGTGGGCAATGTAGTTCATTCACACCAGACACAGCTGCTGACAATAATTTAGTTGTGCTCTTGGGTAAAGCCAATAAGATATTTATTTATGGGGTTATTTTTCCCAACACAGATATGCTTGGTAGCACATAAATTAGGTAACTTGCTTTCAGTGTTAACTTGGAAAAACAAAGTCAAAATCAGGAAAACAACAAATGAAAAGCCACAAAGCAAGAAACAAACTGTTCTTTTCAGGTTAACTTCTGATTACTTCCCACATAGATACAGAAGTGATTCTCTCCTAGCTCACAAGCAATTAGGTAAGGCTTAATTGCTAGCAGTTACCAGCTGAAACCCCTTAGCTGGCTTGCCTTCCACTGTGTGGGTCAAATCCTGCTTCAGGAGCTTTTCTGAGTAGATTAAAGAACAAATTTGTATTTCTTTGTGATGGTTGCTGTACTTTATAACAGAAAGTTACCAACGGAGTTTAGATAGAGAGCAGTCCATATAAACAGGATCCTCATCTGCTATTATTCCCCCTTGTTCAACAAGCATGGGTTCAATATCATGGATTGGCACAGACGAATCTCTCAATGGAACACCTTCAGGAGAATACTTGTTTCCCTGCTGTCTTTCAAGGTTATAGCTAGGGCATAGATCAGTGTTCATACCTGAGCTTCCATTGCTGCTAGAGTTCCTCTCTATATAGCCTGGCCAGTATGTAGTCCAGTTCCTATGTCCAGCCTTCCAATCCAGATCCCTGGACACTGGATCTCTCTTCACATACCTTCTGGCACAGGTCTTAGGGTCCCCTCCACGTGCAGCCGTCTCCCTCACAGGTAGCCTCTGGTGATTCCTAGCTCTGCAGCACCATTCCTCTGGCTTTCCCCAGTCCAATGGTGTATGCTGGCCCTTGGAATACCTCCCAGTATACGTACTGCTTTGGACTCTTCTAGACCTCTCAAAGGCTTTTCTCTTCCTTCTTCCAAAGGGTCTCTTTCCCTCTCTGTCCGTCCGGTTTGGCTTCTGCTTCTGATGATCCTTCAGATGAAACTGATGATCAAACTCAAGCTGATTCTCAGGATACTGAGGACAATTCTCTGGATATCCAAGGTGATCATGAAGATGGTCATCTGTAGAATAAACTCTACTCTTATTCTGCTTAGATGAGTGCTCCTCCCTAACACAGTGCAGCTGTGCTGAATCAGGCCCTGTCCTTTGAGATGAGTGCTTAGGGATTATTACCTCATAGCCCTCCTGATTGAACACACGTTTGCCCACTTCAGCTCCTCTAATGGCTGTTGGAAACCTGGTGCATTCTGGGACTGGTAGTCTTTTATGAGAAAATTCTGTTGTCTTATTTCTACCAGAACTGACAGGTTGCTTGTTCAGAGTCACTTCACCTTTTCTATAGCTCCTTCCTGAGCTATGATAAGCTTCCTTATCACAATCCTCTATGGTTCCGGGACTGGACTAGAGGGACGCTAAGGAAGAGTAAATTAGACTTACCTGCTAATTGTTGTTCCTTGCGGAACTCTAGTCCAGTCCCGGATCCCTCCCTGTCTATCTGTTCTCGCTGCCAGCCAAGAAGGTACATTCATTATAGGAGTCTGCCAGGGTTTTTGTTCGCTATACTTTCGGTCAGAGCTCCTCTGCTTGCAGCACGCCTTAGTTTCCTTTCGGGGTCAAATCTTGGGGGTGAGCGGTGGCGTCTCTTGTTGCATGCGTTTTGCACAAGGGTCGCCACGGCCGTTCTGGTCCGCCTTCCCGTAGGCGGGAGGTTGTTCTTACGCAATTGGAAAAAGAAAAAAAAAATTTTTGCTATTAGTGGGAACTTTAGGGTCAGGATCCTTTTTTCCACCGTGTTGTTATATCTACTTATTTGTTGCTCTGCTTAGTATGCTTTGTCAATAGGTACTGATGTGTGGGCGGTCCTTGGGGCTGCAAAGAGATGAAGATGTTCAGTCTCCAAAGCTGCTGGTGGAGGTTCACAACTCTATGGTTCCGGGACTCTATGGTTCCGGGACTGGACTAGAGTTCCGCAAGGAACAACAATTAGCAGGTAAGTCTAATTTACTCTTCCTCACCATTCCATTGTGGTGCAGTCAGCTATGAAGAGGATAAAGAGTACAAAGAGACACTCTTCTGCTCCCCCAGGAAGAGAATGCAGAACCTTGGATGCTTTTGGTAGGAAAATCTTCCAAGCCAGTATGCTTATTGCCAGAATCAACTCCTATAGTCTTTACATGGGTATGTTTGTAAAAGAGGTTGCAGATAAGCTGCACTCTTTCCTCCCTTTTCTTCCAGAGGATAAAAGGGAAGAATTCCTCATTTGGCTTAAGCATATTCAAGACATTTCAAAGTTTTCCAACAGGGCAGCCTTTGACTCCTTTGAAGGTGCCAGCAGAGCTTCAGGCATTGCTATAGCTGCTCGCAGAATTGCTTGGCTCCAAGCTTCTGATTTAGAACCCTGGGTTCAAGATGGCTTAGGAAATCTTCCCTGTACAGGTGAAAACCTGTTTGGCAAAGAATGGCAAATCAAAGCCACTCAAATGGATGCAGAAAATTCTGCTCTGGATAGACTTTCAAAGTCAACCTCCATTCCTGCCAAGAAAAAGACCTTCAAGAAGTCTTTTTTCAAAAAGGGCAGATTCCCTTCTGCTTCTGGCCAACAATCTTCTACAGGTCGCTTTGCCACTAAGCGTCAGCAACCTAAACAGGCCAGGCCTAAGTCTACAGGGGCTGCTGCAACTCAGCAGACCCAACCTCCTCAGGGTTTTTGACTTGATGCTAGAGAACTTAGCCTTTCTGGCTTTAAAACAGCCAGAGCCTCTCACCATCCCAGGAAGGTTAGCTCACTTTGCTCCCAGATGGGAGCAAATTACATCAGAGCAGTGGACCCTCTCCATCATAAGAGAGGGCTACAAACTTTATTTCTCAGACCTTCCTCCCCACACCATGGTGAGACACTTCAATTCTCCCACATCTCTTCTCGACCTTCTAGGTCAGGAGGTGGCTACCCTTCTTGCCCAAGGGGCAATAGAAGAAGTTCCTCTTCTTCAACAAGGGTCAAGGTTTTACTCCCCCTATTTTCTCATTCCAAAGAAGACAGGGGGATACAGACCCATATTAGATCTCAGGGAATTGAACAAATTTCTATGCAAGGAGAAGTTCAAGATGCTTTCTCTGGGTACTCTCCTTCCATACCTTCAAAGTCAGGATTGGCTTTGTTCTTAGATCTCAAGGATGCGTACACACATGTCCTAATCCATCCATCTCACAGAAGATTCCTCCGTTTTCTTTTCCAAGGAAAACATTATCAATACAGGGTGCTTCCTTTTGGTCTGGCCTCTGCTCCAAGAGTGTTCACCAAATGCATGGCAACAGTAGCTGCATTTCTACGCACTCTGGGAATATTTGTATTCCCATACCTGGACGACTGGCTCATCCGAGCTCCATCTCAGTCAGAGGCCCAGATTGCCCTGGACCGCACAAGACGCATTCTGCAGTATCTGGGACTTGTGGTAAACCTCCCAAAGTCTCAGCTCACCCCTACTCAGTCCCTAGAATTCATAGGGGCCTGGTTGGATACTACCACTGCAAGGGTCTACCTTCCTCAGGCCCGTTGCCAACATCTAGTGCAGTTAGCCTCCCAAATTCAGTCAAAGAACCACTTAACTGCCCGGGAGATGCTACAACTGCTAGGCCACATGGCTTCCACAGTGCATGTGGTACCCTATGCTCGCCTACATATGAGAGCAGCTCAATGGACTTTGTCCACCCAGTGGACTCAAGCATCAGGAGCTCTCTCAGACCAAATAGCAACCTCCAAATGTCTCTCTTGGTCTCTCCAATGGTGGATGTCCACTCAAAATCTGTTGCTGGGGTCCCCCTTCCAACAGTTGTTGCCCCAAGCAACCCTCACAACAGATGCCTCCCAAACAGGTTGGGGAGCTCATCTCCAAGACCTCTCCACTCAAGGCACTTGGTCCCCACAGGAGACCTCTCTTCATATCAACCATTTGGAGCTTTGAGCAATTTTTCTAGCTCTCAAGGTCTTTCATACCCTCCTCAGCTACAAGACAGTCCTCATTCATACGGACAATCAAGTAGCCATGTTTTACATAAACAAGCAAGGAGGAACTGGCTCTCTGTCGCTTTGCAACGAAGCTTTAAGATTGTGGGCCTTCGCCAGAGAGCATCAAATCCATCTCCTGGCAGTATACCTCCCAGGAATCCAAAACTCTTGGGCAGACAGACTCAGTCGAGTTCTGCTTCCACACGAATGGTCCCTGCACATGGATCAGGTACTCAGAATCTTCCAAGAATGGGGAACCCCGGACATAGACCTCTTTGCAAGTCCGTGGAATGCCAAACTTCCCAGGTTCTGTTCCAGAATTCCGTGTCAGGGAGTTCAGGCCAAGGATGCCTTCCTCCTTCATTGGGGTCAAGGCTTCCTGTATGCCTTTCCACCCATTCCCTTGATTCCCAAGACTCTGTTCAAGCTCCAGAGGGATCAAGGATCCATGATCCTCATAGCTCCACGCTGGCCACGCCAAGTGTGGTACCCTCTACCTCTGCATCTCTCCCAAGCCCCCTCTCTGGATTTGGGAGCTGCTCCAGATCTTCTGTCCCAGGAGGAGGGGACTTTGTGGCACCCAAACCCCAAGTCCCTTCACCTCAGGGCTTGGTTACTGAAGGCCTAGACCTTCAACACTGGAATCTTTCTCAGCAAGTGAAGGATATTCTCCATGCTTCCAGAAAACCTTCTACTAGACGTTCCTATGCTTTTAAATGGAAAAGGTTTTTCATTTGGTGTGCTGACAAGGGTCTTAACCCTCTAGCACTACCTTTTAATTCTCTTTTGGAATATCTCCTGCATCTTTCCAATGCAGGCCTTAAGACGAATTCGGTAATGGTCCATTTGAGTGCTATTGCAGCATCCCTTAAGCCTATCAATGGACAGCCTATTTCCTCTCATCCTCTTACTGCAAGATTCATGAGAGGCCTCACTTTAACCAAACCTCCCATTAGGCCTCCTCCGGTGGCATGGGACTTAAATTTGGTTCTTGGTCAGCTCATGAAGCCACCTTTTGAACCCTTAGCCACCACCTCCTTGAAATTTCTTTCCTGGAAGGTTATTTTCCTCATTGCAGTCACCTCAGCTCGCCGCATCAGTGAACTGCAGGCCTTAGTGGCTAATACACCTTATACAAGGTTCCATCATGATAAGGTAGTCCTTAGGACCAATCCACACTTTATGCCTAAAGTGGTCTCACCTTTTCATCTTAATTAAGAGGTCTATTTACCTGTCTTTTTTCCAGCTCCTCATGCATCAAGTGCAGAGAGGAACCTTCATACTCTAGATTGTAAGAGGGCTCTTGCCTTTTACTTGCAAAGGACACAGCAACATAGAAAGTCTTCTCAACTCTTTGTTGCTTTTGATCCCTCTCATCTAGGACTTCCAGTCTCTAAAAGAACACTGTCCAATTGGATTGCTCAGTGTATTTCTTTCGCCTACCAGAGTAAGAACCTTTCTCTGGAGAGCCATGTCACAGCTCATAATGTGAGAGCCATGGCAGCCTCTATGGCTCATCTAAATTCTGTGTCCATCGATCAGATTTGTCAAGCAGCCATCTGGGCCTCGGTTCATACCTTTACAGCCCATTATTGTTTGGACAAGGACTCCCGCCGGGATGCCTTGTTTGGTCAGGCTGTTCTCAAACACCTGTTCCATTCTTAATCAACTCCTACCCTCCTTCCCTGGATGGATGCCTGAGATCCATATGAGGAGGTAGAGCCCTTCCCAGGGTCTCATAACCTTGGGGATCTCCCAGGCATCTTTAGCTAGGGAGTCCCCATATGTAAAGACTCATTCCTGCTTGTTCCTGGAGATAGCACAGTTACTTACCTGTAACAGGTGATCTCTGGGAACAGCAGGAATAAGTCTTCACAACCCACCCACCTCCCCTAGGAGTTGTTTCTCTTTATCTATCTTTCCTTTCCTCTCTCTCTTTTTGTCTCAGCTTTAAAACTTGAACTGAGGAGAGGCGGTTAGGAAAGGCGGGAAGGCAGCGCGCAGGCGCTGTGGGATGCTCCCAAAGGCTTTCCTTTTTTGGGAAGCGTTCCCGCGCAGGCTCCGTCGGTACCAATGTACCCATATGTGAAGACTTATTCCTGCTGTTCCCAGAGATCACCTGTTACAGGTAAGTAACTGTGCTATATCCCAAAGCTCCTAAGGAGGCAGCTACTTTGTCTATCCATGAGATCTTACATGATCTCATGTTAGGAATGTGGGAAACACCCCTTACCACCTCTCCTCACTCTCGTAGACTGGATACCATGTATCGAGTACCTCCGTGTCCTGGCTTCCAGAAGACTCAGCTTCCTCACCACTCTATTGTAGTGGAATCAGCTATGAGAAGGATCAGGAGTGCAAAGAGGCATGCCTCTAATCCTCCAGGATGTGAGTGTCGAACTTTGGATGCCTTTGAACGTCATACTTTCCTGGCTTCCATGCTTTCTGCCAGGATCAGTTCCTATATTTTATATATGGGAGTGTTCCTTAAGGAAGTCACAGGAGATTTAGAGGTTTTGAGCCCTCTTCTTCCTGAAGATAAGAGGCAGGATTTTCTCACACTGTTTAAACATGCCCAGGATGTTTCTAAATTTGTCAATCGTGCAGCTTTTGACTGTTTTGAGTGCATAAGCAGAACCTCTGCCATTGCCATAGGTGCACATAGAATTGCCTGGCTCTAGGCATCCGATTTGGAGCTCTGGGTGCAGGGCAAACTGGGCAATATCCTTTGTACAGGTGAGAATCTATTCGGCAAAAATTGGCAAGAAAAAGCCAATGAGTTGGATGCTGACAACTCCACTTTGGCTAGATTATCCAAAGCCACAGCTGATCCTGCAAGGAAGAAATCTTTCAAGAAACCATTCTTTTCCAAAAAGAAGAGGTTTTATCCCTCTTATTCTCAGCAGGGACGTTCTGCAGGTCAACCTGTCTGGAAGAGTCAGCAACCACTTAAAGGAAAGCAAAGACTGCTAAGCCTCAGCTGTCTGAGCAGTCTCAGCCTCCGCAAGGCCTTTGACTTCCATCTAGAGAACTTAGCCTTCCTGGCCCTCAACGGACCAGAACCTTCCACCATTCCAGGAAGATTGTGTCACTTTGACCCTGGATGGGGGCAGATAACAGCAGAACATTGGACTCTCTCCATTACAAAAGAGGGGTACAAGCTTCACTTTCTCCGCATGCCCCCTCCCACAATGGTAAGACAGTTCAATTCTCAGACCTCTCTCATCAACCTGTTAGATCAAGAGGTCACTATGCTTTTTGTCCAAGGGGCAATAGAAGAGGTACCCATTCCTCAACAGGGTACAGGGTTTTACTCCCCCTATTTCCTTATCCCAAAGAAAACATGGGGACACAGACCTATTTTAGATCTCAGAGAATTGAACAAATTCCTGTTCCAAGGAGAAATTCAAGTTGATTTCTCTGGGAACCCTACTGCCATACCTTCAGAGTCAGGATTGGCTTTGTTCTCTAGATTTCAAGGATGTGTACACTCATGTTCTCATCCATCCAACTCACAGAAAGTTCCTTCGGTTCCTTTTACAAGTAAAGCACTACCAATACAGGGTGCTTCCTTTTGGCCTGGCCTCAGCACCAAGGGTGTTTATCAAATGCATGGCTGTGGTAGCAGCATTTCTTCGCACTCTAGGAATATTCGTCTCCCCTACTTAGACGACTGGCTCATTTGAGCCCTATCAGAGTCAGAGGCCAGGATTTCTCTATCCTGCACAATGCGTATCCTTTAGTATTTGGGTCTGGTCATAAACATCCCAAAATCCAGCCTAACTCCCACTCAGTCTCTAGAGTTCATAGGGGCTTTGCTGGATACCAGGAAAGCAAGGGCCTATCTTCCCCAGACCCATTGCACCTTTGCATGGTGCAGTTAGCTTCTCAAGCAGTGCTAAAGCCTCATCTCACTGCTCGAGAAATGTTACAACTACTAGGCCACATGGCATCAACCGTGCATGTGGTTTCTTATGCTCGCCTCCATATGAGAGCAGCCCAGTGGACGTTATCCACTCAGTGGACCCAGGCATCAGGGTGCCTGTCAGACAAAATAGCAAACACAAATCGCCTTATTTTGTCCCTCCAATGGTGGCAGTCCACTCAAAACCTGTTGCTGGGGTCCCCATTTCAACAACCTTCACCCCAGGCAACTCTCTTGGGTTGGGGAGCTCATCTGCAAGACCTTTCCACCCAAAGCACCTGGACTCCACAGGAGACTCATCTACACATCAATTTCTTAGAGCTCAGAGCAATCTTCCTTGCTCTGCGAGTGTTCCACACCCTGCTCAGCTACAAGACAGTCCTCATTCATATGGACAATCAAGTAGCCATGTTCTTCGTGAACAAGCAGGGAGGAACAGGCTCTCTGTCGCTTTGCAATGAAGCTTTGCGACTATGGGCCCTCGCCAGAGAGCATCAGATTCATCTCCTAGCAGTGTATCTTCCAGGTATCCACAACCTCTTTGGCAGACTCAGTCGAGTTCTGCTTCCACATGAATGGTCTCTACATGCAGACCAGGTGGCCAAGATTTTTCAAATTTGGGGAACCCCGTACATAGACCTCTTTGCAAGTCCGTTGAATGCCAAACTTCCCCGGTTCTGTTCCAGAATTCCGGCTCAGGGCTCTCAGGCCAGGGATGCTTTCCTCCTTCATTGGGGTCAAGACTTCCTGTATGCCTTTCCACCCATTCCCCTGATTCCCAAAACCCTGTTCAAGCTTCAGAGAGACAGAGGCCGTATGATTCTCATAGCTCCACATTGGCCGCGGCAAGTGTGGTACCCTCTGCTTCTACATCTCTCTCAAGCTCCCTCTCTGGAGTTAGGGTCTGCTCCAGATCACCTGTCTCAGGAGGACGGAATGTTATGGCATCCCAATCCCCAGTCTCTGCATCTCAGGGCTTGGTTGCTGAAGGCCTAGATCTTAATGACCTTAACCTTTCTCAGCAAGTAAAGGATATCCTTTATGCTTCTAGAAAACCTTCCACAAGACACTCTTATGCTTTCAAGTGGAAAAGATTTACCATATGGTGCTCGCAGAAGGGTCTTAGCCCCCTTGCGATACCTCTGGAATCATTACTGGAGTATCTCCTTCATGTATCCAATGCAGGACTTAAAACTAACTCAGTAAGAGTCCATTTAAGTGCTATGGCAGCTTCTTTCAAGCCTTTAAATGGACAACCTATTTCCTCCCATCCTCTTATAGCAAGATTTATGAGAGATCTTCTTTTAACTAAGCCTCCCATTAGGCCACCACCGGTGGCATGGGACTTAAACCTGGTTCTTGGCCAGCTCATGAAGCCACCTTTCGAACCCTTAGCTACTACCTCGTTGAAATTGCTTTCTTGGAAAGTTATCTTTCTCGTTGCAATCACATCAGCATGTCGCATCAGTGAGTTGCAGGCACTAGTGGCTGATCCTCCTTATACAGTACAAGGTTCCATCATGACAAGGTAGTCCTTAGAACTCATCCACACTTTATGCCAAAGGTGGTCTTGCCTTTTCATTTGAACCAAGCGGTCTACCTGCCTGTGTTTTTTTCCAAGGCCTCATGCATCAAATGCAGAAAGGAATCTTCATACTTTGGACTGTAAAAGAGCTTTAGCTTTTTACTTATAGAGAACACAGCAACATAGAAAGTCCTCTCAACTCTTTGTTGCTTTTACATAAGAACATAAGAACATAAGATATGCCATACTGGGTCAGACCAAGGTCCATCAAGCCCAGTATTCTGTTTCCAACAGTGGCCAATCTAGGTCATATGTACCTAGCAGTTTCCCCAAGGGACACAGGTTCCACAATGCTTGTATTGGTTCAAGCATTGATATCCTGGGTCCCTTCTTAATAATGGTTTATGGACCTTTCCTCCAGGAACTTGTCCAAACCTTTTTTAAACCCAGCTACACTAACAACCTTTACTACATCCTCCGGTAACAAATTCCAGAGTTTGATTACACGTTGAGTGAAAAAATATTTTCTTTTATTAGTCTTAAATAGTTTACCCTGTAGCTTCATTGCATGTCCCCTAGTCTTTCTATATTCTGATAAGGTAAACAATCGATCTACGTTTACCCGTTCCACTCCGTTCATTAATTTATAGACTTCTATCATATCTCCCCTCAGCCATCTCTTTTCCAGGTTAAAGAGCCCTAACCTTTTTAGCCTTTCTTCATAGGAGTATCCTTCCATCCCCTTTACCATTTTGGTGGCTCTTCTCTGAACCTTTTCTAAAATCGCTATATCCTTTTTAAGATACGGCGACCAGAATTGCACACAATATTCAAGGTGCGGCCTCACCATGGAACGATATACAGGCATTATAATATCTTTTGTTTTATTTTCCATTCCTTTCCTTATCATACCTAGCATTCTATTTGCTCTCTTGGCCGCTGCTGCACACTGGGCCGAGGGTTTTAACATGGTATCCACAATGACGCGTAAATCTTTTTCCTGGGTGGTGGTTCCTAATGTGGAACCTTTTTCTTGACTGTTTGTCGATTGTACACCGCCTTGATTGTTATAGAAAGGCGGTTTTATCAAATGCAATAAACATAAACATAAACCTTGCATCGTGTAACCATAGTTTGGGTTGTTCTTCCCTAGGTGCATTACCTTGCACTTGTCCACATTAAATTTCATCTGCCATTTTGATGCCCAGTCTTCCAATTTATCAAGATCCTCTTGCAATTTTCCACAATCCTCTTGGGTTTTAACAGTTTTAAATAGTTTGGTGTCATCTGCAAATTTGATAACCTCACTCGTTGTTCCACTTTCCAGGTCATTTCTGAATATGTCAAAAAGCAGCGGACCCAGCACAGATCCCTGGGGTACACCACTATTCACCTATCTCCATTGGGAAAATTGGCCATTTAGCCGTACCCTCTGCTTTCTATCTTTTAACCAGTTCCTGATCCACAATAGTACACTGCCTCCTATCCCATGACTCTTTAGTTTTGCCAAAAGTCTCTGATGAGGGACCTTGTAAAAGGCTTTCTGAAAGTCCAGATACACAATATCAACCGACTCACCTTTGTCCACCTGAATATTCACTCCTTCAAAAAAACATAACAGATTAGTAAGACAAGATCTTCCTTGTCTAAAGCCATGTTGGCTGTCTCCCATTAGGTCATGACTATCTACATGCTGAGTAATTTTATTCTTTATGATGGTTTCTACCATTTTTCCCGGTACTGATGTCAGGCTCACCGGTCTGTAGTTTCCCGGATCACCCCTGGAACCCTTTTTAAAAATTGGTGTTACATTGGCGATCCTCCAATCTTCAGGTATTAGAGATGATTTTAATGATAGTTCACAGATTACTAATAGCAGGTCTGCAATCTCATATTTCAGTTCTTTCAACACCCTTGGATGTATACCATCCGGCCCAGGTGATTTGCTACTCTTCAGTTTATCTAATAGTTGTAATACATCTTTCCGATGTATCGATATTTCCTTCAATTCTTCCACACCTTTAAATACCACTTTAGTCATGGGTAACATCCCTACATCTTCCTCAGTAAAGATTGAAGCAAAGAATTCATTCAGTCTCTCTGCTATCGCCTTGTCGCCTCTTAGTGCTCCTTTAACCCCTTTATCATCTAATGGACCAACTGACTCTCTCACAGGTTTTTTGCTACGAATGTACTTGAAAAGGTCTTTACTTGACGTTTTTGCTTCCACCGCAAGTTTCTTCTCAAATTTTCTCTTTGCCTGCCTTATCAATGCCTTGCATTTGACTTGCCAGTGCTTGTGCTGTTTCCAGGTTTCGTCATTTGGCTCTTTTTTCCATTTCCTGAAAGATGTTTTTTTGGCAACAACAGCCTCTCTGACCTCATCTTTAAACCATGCTGGCAGTTTTTTGGACTTCCTTCCACTTTTCTTAAAGCGTGGAATACAGCTGGTCTGGGCTTCCAAGATAGTATTTTTCAACAACAGCCAAGCCTGATGTATGTCTTTAACCTTTGCAACTGCTCCTTTTAGTTTTTTCTTAACTGTTTTCCTCATTTTATCATAGTCTCCCTTTCGAAAGTTAAAAGGGTAGTACTGTGGATTTCCTTACTATCCCTCCTCCACTAATTAAATCAAAGGCGATCATGCTATGATCACTATTGCCAAATGGCCCTAACAACCTTATCTCTTGCACTAGATCTGGTGTTCCACTAAGGACTAGGTCTAATATGGCTTCCCCTCTGGTCAGTTCATGAACCAGCTGCTCCAAGAAGCAGTCATTTATTTCATCTAGGAACTTTATCTCCCTAGCATGTCCTGACATGACACTGACCCAGTCGATACCGGGGTAGTTGAAATCACCCTTTATTATTACTGCGTTGTAACTTTTGTTAGCTTCCTTGATTTCTTTGAGCATTTCATCATCCATTTGGTCATTCTGGCCAGGCGCTCGATAGTACACCCCCACTGTCATTGCCTTCCCCCTTTTACATGGAATTTCAATCCATATAGATTCTACAGCAGATTTTGTTTCCTGCAAAACTTTAATCCTTTCTGACTCAATGCCGTCTCTAACAGCAATATTGATGCAAGTTAGGGTGGAGTGTTTTCCCATTTTTTAAAAATGGGTTAGTATCATGGCAGGACATGAGAGGGAGATCAAGTTTCTAGATTAAATAAATGACTGCTTCTTGGAGCAGCTAGTTCATGAACCGACCAGAGGGGAAGACATTTTGGACCTCGTTCTTAGTGGAACACGAGATCTGGTGCAAGAGATAAGGGTCGTATTTGATTTAATTAATGGAGGAGGGATGGTAAGGAAATCCACAGTACTACCTTTTAGCTTTCGAAAGGGATACTATGATAAAATGAGGAAAATAGTTAAGAAAAAACTAAAAGGAGCAGTTGCAATGGTTAAAGACTTACATCAAGCTTGGGTGTTTAAAAATATTATCTTTGAAGCCCAGACCAGCTGTATTCCACGCTTTAAGAAAACTGGAAGGAAGTCCAAAAAACTGACATTATGGTTTAAAGATGAGGTCAGAGAGGCTGTTGTTGCCAAAAAAGCATCTTTCAGGATATGAAAAAAGAGCCAAATGACGAAAACTGGAAACAGCCAAAGCACTGGCAAGTTAAATGCAAGGCATTGATAAGGCAGGCAAAGAGAGAATCTGAGAAGAAGCTTGCTGTGGAAGCAAAAATACATAATGAAGACTTTTTGAAGTATATTTGTGGCAAAGGTCCTGTGAGAGTCAGTTGGACCATTAGATGATAGAAGGGCAAAAGGGGCACTAAGAGGGGACAAGGCTATAGTGGAGAGACTGAATGAATTCTTTGGTTCGGTCTTTACTGAGGAAGATGTAGGGATGTTACCTATGACTGAAGTGGTATTTAACACTAGAAGCCCCAAAGTGCGTCAATTGACGCAAATGCATCTTCAAAGTTGTATACCAATGCCACTGCTAGAACCATGTCAGTCATGTTCCATGACTTTGCTAGCAAGATCAAGGTGTTCAAATATGTGCATCAAAAATTAATGACAAATGCACCACTTAGTGGGAAAATGAATTTACCTAGAAGCCCCAAAGTACGTCAATTGATGCACTCAATTGTCTTGGATGCGTCAATTGACGTATTTTGGGGCTTCTAGGTATAAATTCATGTTTCCACTAGGTGGTTCATCTCAATCACTGTTTACAGTTTTACTCCGACATTATAAACAATAAACACACGATGACATAATGTGATGACATCACATACTGCACGTATTTAACAAATAAGTAACTTCACATTAATTCACATCTGCATTTCATGCTAAATGCGTGATAATGCGTCAGTTGACGCATTTTGGGGTTTCTAGGTAAAATTCCTTTTGGGGTTCTAGTGTTAAAGGTGATACTGCAGAAGAATTGAAAGAAATATTGATACACCGGGAAGATGTATTACAACTATTTGATAAACTGAAGAGTAGCAAATCACCTGGACTGGATGGTATACATCCAAGGGTGTTGAAAAAACTGAAATATGAGATTGCAGACCTGCCATTAGTAATCTGTGAACTATAATTAAAATCATCTGTGGTACCTGAAGATTGGAGGATCGCCAATGTAATACCAATTTTTCAAAAGGGTTCTAGGAGTGATTCGGGAAACTACAGACCAGTGAGCCTGACGTCAGTACTGGGAAAAATGGTAGAAACCATCATAAAGAACAAAATTACTCAACATGTAGATAGTCAAGGCTTAAAGGGAGACAGCCAACATGGCTTTAGAAAAGGAAGATCTTGTCTTTCTAATCTGTTATGTTTTTTTGGAGGTGTGAATAAACAGGTAGACAAAGGTGAGTCAATTGATATAGTGTATCTGGACTTTCAGAAAGTCTTTGACAAGGTCCCTCATCAGAGACTTTTGGCAAAACTAAAAAGTCATGGGATAGGAGGCAGTGTACTATTGTGGATCAGGAACTGGTTAAAAGATAGACAGCAGAGGGTAGGGCTAAATAGCCAATTTTCCCAATGGAAAAAGTTGAATAGTGGAGTACCCCAGGGATCAGTGCTGGGTCTGCTGGTTTTGACGTATTGTCAAGGCCCCCCTGGTGGCTAGGCGAATGCCTAGGTGTAATGGGGGTACCTTGAACATCCTTCTTAGTAAACTGGAACCCAGTACAATGGCTTCTTCGCAATGTAGTTGTGTCACAAAGATTATAGCCAAGATTTGAAGGTCACAGGAAAATTTCTTTATTTGAAAATAAAGCTCTACATAACCAATTGAACTCTTGGGCTAGAAGTTCTGGTACTACAAAACAAAACTCAGGATACTTCTCCATTCAAAAAGAACTTAAGCCTTGATACATAGTCCATGCCTTGACTTTGCCTCTGCGGCTTAACTTAAACAACTTGTCTCACAAATCATTCTTTTACAAACAGGTTCTGGTCCCAGGTCTCCTAGTTATGCAGCACAACACTCAACTGTTTCTCTCACAGGGTTTTGCAGCACCTAACTTCCTGGTTACCAACTGTTAAAAATCTTCTGACATCCTCTTCCAAATGTATTTTCAGTCTTTAGTTTTCCCAGACATTCATTAACTTCTTGGAGCTTATCAGATCAGCTCTCATTAATGCATAAATAACGGCATGAGTTTCAGCAGAGAATGTACTTCCTTTAAAAACCTCTGGGTTTTCCTAATTACTTTTAAAACCCCTCAGTTTCTTATTTTTGACTAGAACAGAAAGAGCATTCCATCTCCATATCAGAATAATCATTCTCTACCCCATTGATTTCTATTTCCATTTTCTCTTCACAGGGTTCCTTCAATAACGTGTTATCCACAGCGTCTGAATGGGAAAGCTTCAGCTGCTTCAACACTCTCAACAGCTGCTCCCACTGAGACTCTTCTCTATTTGAGGCTATGAGGGAAGGGCATGACAAAGCTTTCTTGTTCAATAAGTTTTTAACAGCTTGCAATGGGCTCACCTTTCTAGCAGCAACGTGTCTCCTTTCAGACCCTGCCACAGGTATTAGCTTGCTTTCTGGTCCTTCCAGGGATATTCCTCTCTCCTGCTTCTCAACAGTACCTTGCTTAGAACAGGCTCTCCAGGGCTCCACCTTAGCTGCAGACTTACTGCCAGCTGAACTGTGTTCTGGACTGGAGCTGTCTCTGTACTGCTTGCAATAGGATTCCCCCTTGAGGCTTCCAGTGAGAGATTTGTCCCTCAGCCCTGTCCTTCGAGTCTTCTTACTTCTAGTACTCTCAGGAGTCTCCTGGCCAGTTCACCACCACCTAGAGAATATCTCCTCTTCAGAAGATTCCTCTCCAGGGCTTGCCACTGACCTTTCTTCCAGCCTTATTTCAGAACTCTTCCTGGATCTCTCCCCGGGTCTCTACTGAGTGTTTTGCTGGGACTCTGGCTGGGACCTTCTCTCAGGCCTCTTTCTGGAACTAGAGCTCCTCCACTCAGTTTCCTCGCTCCTCCCTTCACTCTCCTCACTTCCACTTCCTCTTGCTATAGCTTCTCTCTGCTTAAATGTTTGGGGCTGTCCTATAGCTCTAGACTCCGCCCCCAAACCTCTCCCGTCACCTCCCTTGGTTTCCTTGGAGATTGGGTGTGTCTCCAGTTCTACACTTTTTTCTAGGGAGTTTTTTTCTTTGTTTAGAGTTTTAACCCCTGCTGTGCCTGCAGTTCTCTTGGGCTCAGGGAAAAAGGACTGTTTTTTCCCCTTTTCTTTACACTCTAAACCTGCTTCGCCACCACAGTATTCATAAATGACCTGAAAAAGGGAATAACGAGCGAGGTTATCAGATTTGTAGATGACGCAAAACTATTTAAAGTTGTTAAAACCCAAGAGGATTGTGAAATATTACAAGAGGATCTTGATAAATTGGAAGACTGGGCATCCAAATGGCAGATGAAATTTAATGTGGACAAGTGCAAAGTTATGCCCCTAGGAAAGAACAACCCAAGCTATGGTTACAAGATGCAAGCTTCCAGATTGGGAACCACCACCCAGAAAAAAGATGTAGGCGTCATTGTTAAAACGCTCCGCCCAGTGTGCAGCAGCGGCCAAGAAAGGAAATAGAATGCTAGATATCATAAGAAAGGAATGCAAAATAAAACAAAGGATATTCCTTATCATCCCTCCAGTCTAATCCCGAGCCTCTGGGGTTTATGCTCCTCCTCTCGCAGCTTGGAGACTGAACATGTCACTCTTTTGGAGACGCCCATATAAATAGTCCAGGGACTGCCTCCTTGCTCCAGTAGTTCAGTCTCCAAGCAGCTGGAGGACTGGTGAGCCTAGAGGTTCAAGGCTCACGAGAGGAATAGTTAGTGATAGCTTAATTATTGAAAATAAGATTAATAATATTGGTGTTGTTAAGTGCCGTCGAGTCGGAGTCGACTCATGGCGACCCTCTGGATAGCTATCCTAAATTGTGTTCGGTCTTCAGTCAGGCGGCTCATTGTTGACAGACTGGTACCCGTAGCTGCTGTTATTGTATCGATCCATCTCATTGCTGGCCTTCCTCTTTTGCGTTGACCTTCTATCTTGCCAAGCATGATGTCTTTCTCTAATGATCTCTCCGCATGATGTGTCCAAAGTATGAAAGTCGAAGTCTTGTCATCTGAGCTTCTAAAGAAAGCTTAGGTTTGATCTCCTCTAGTACAGACTGGTTTGTGCTTCGGGCAGTCCATGGTATACACAGTATTCGCCGCCAGCAACATAATTCAAAGGCATCAATTTTCTTCCTGTCTATCTTTTTCACTGTCCAGCTTTCACATCCATATGATGTTATTGAAAATACCATGGCTTGAACAAGTCGAATCTTTGTATGGAGAGAGACATCTCTGCTCTTGAGAATCTTATCTAGGTCTTTCATAGCCATTCTGCCAAGAGCAATGCGTCGTCTGATTTCTTGACTGCTTGTTGCTTCTTTATTGATAGTTGATCCAAGTAGGTTAAAGTTATTCACAATTTCAATTTCTTCTCCTTCGACTATGAACCTGTTGATTATGCCAGTTGTCATGATCTTTGTCTTCTTTACATTAAGGTGCAGGCCCATTTTGAGACTATGTTTCTTTGATTGTGAGAAGCAAATGTTTCAGATCATCTTCACTTTCCACCAGTAATGTGGTATCATCAGCATAGCGAAGGTTGTTGATGAGTCTTCCACCAATCTTCACACCTCTGTTGTCTTCATACAATCCTGCTTCTCTGATGATTTGTTCTGCATATAAATTAAACAGGTAGGGGGAAAGTATGCAGCCTTGTCTTACACCTTTGCTTATTTTAAACCATTCTGTTTCTCCTTGTTCCGTTCGAACTGTTGCTTCTTGATCAATGTACAGATTGTGCAAGAGAACGATCAGGTGTTCTGGTATACCCATGCTTCTTAATGTGGCCCAGAGTTTCTCATGGTTTACACAGTCAAAAGCTTTGCTATAGTCGATAAAGCACAAATAGATATCCTTTTGGTATTCTTTTGTCTTTTCAAGGATTCATCTCACATCCGCAAGATGTCTCTCGTTCCTCGCCCTTTTCTGAACCATGCTTGCACTTCAGGTAGTTCTTGTTCCAGGTATGATTGTAGTCTCTTTTGAATAATCTTCAGTAGAATCTTGCTGGCATGTGGGATCAGAGCAATTGTGCGATAATTTCCACAGTCAGTTGGATCACCTTTCTTTAGTATTGGTATAAACACAGATCTTTTCCAGTCAGTTGGCCATGATGCTGTTTTCCATATTTCTTCGCAGAGCCTTGAAAGTACGGTAAAAGCTGCATCAGATTGCTGTAATACTTCTATGGGAATGCAATCAATGCCTGGTGCTTTGTTCTTTGATAAGGCTTTCAATGCTGCTTCAACTTCTTCTTTCATCACCAATGGTTCCAGATCATAAGGTACAGGTTGAAACGGCCGTTGGTCCACTTGACCTTTATCATATAAAAACTCTGTATATTCCTTCCATCTTTTCTTGATCTTCTCAGCATCATTCAACATAGAACCTTGAGTATCTTGTAACATTCCAATTCGAGGCTGGAACTTTTTCTTTAACTCTCGTAGCTTTAGGAAAGCTGATCTTTTTCTTCCTCTAATAGTTTCTGCTTATATTTCCTTGCATGCATCATTGTAGTACTTTTCCTTGTCCTGTCTTGCTGCACGTTGGAAATCTCTGTTGAGTTCTGTGATTGTCTTTCTTTCTCCTCTGGCTTTAGCTTCTCTGCATTTCTTGGCAATTTTCAGAGTTTCTTCCGTCATCCATTTTGGCCGTTTTTGCTTTTTTACCTTTTGTAGAGACTTCTCGCTTTCTTCCAACACAACCTTCCTGATGTCATTCCATAACTCTTCTGGAACTCTATCATTTGTATCTAAAGCAGCAAATCGATTTTGCAGGCAGTCTTTAAATTCCAGTGGTATATTCTCAAGGTCATATTTTGCTGCATTCATGAGTGGTTTGCTCTTTTTCAGCTTTAGCTTGAGTTTGCTTACTAGAAGTTGATGATCTGTACCACAGTCAGCTCCAGGTTTTGTCTTTGTTGATGTTATAGAGCTTTTCCATCGTTGACTTCCACAGATGTAGTCAATTTGATTTTTATACAATCCATTGGGTGAAGTCCATGTGTACAGTCACCGCTTGTGTTGCTGGAAGAAGGTGTTCGAGATGAATAGATCGTTAGTCTTGCAGAATTCTATCAGTCTTTCTCCAGCTTCATTTCTGTTGCCAAGTCCATATTTTCCAACTACTTTGTCGTCTTCTTTGTTGCCAACCTTTGCGTTCCAATCACCCATGGCTATCAGGATATCCTGTTTGCATGTTCTGTCAATTTCAGCTTGTATTTGTTCATAGAACTCTTCAATTTCATTCTCTTCTGCAGCTGTTGTTGGGGCATATACTTGAATTATAGTTGTGTTGATAGGCATTCCTCGTAGACGAATAGAGATTAAGCGTTCGCTGACTGCATTGTATTTCATTACAGTTCTTGCAAGTTTCTTCTTTATTATAAATGCAACACCATTTCTTCTTTGTCTTTCATTTCCAGCATAGTAGACCATGTGATCATCTGATGCAAAGTGCCCGATGCCAGTCCATTTCAGTTCGCTGACACCCAACAGATCAAGTTGTACACGTTCCATTTTATTCTTGACCACCTCCAACTTCCCTTGGTTCATGCTTCGTACGTTCCATGTTCCAATGTGTAAGACATCTTTACAGCTTCTGACTCTCATTTCATGCGCAGCTACATCAGCAGTCAGACGTCCCGAGGGCTTTGATCCAACCACATCATAAATGCTGGCTTTACTCTGAAAAGTCTTCAGCTCTTCCCCAGTAGCTAGTTGAGTGCCTTCCAACCTGGGGGTCTCATCTTCCAGCACTACAGCACAATTTGTTTTGTTGTAACTATCCATTGGGTTTTCATGGGAAGATACAGAAGTAGATTGCCGGGCCTTTCTTCCGCGCAGTTTAAGTTTGGTGGTGTTGCCGTTGTCACAGAAATGTGATCCTCCGCCGTCAACACTATCCCATTCTGCTGCTGCCCAGATGGGTGGTTTGTCTTGGTCTGGCATCTCAGCTGAGACCTGTCCATCTTGGGAGACCCTGCCAATAGTTAAACTACCGATAGTTTAGCTCTCAGCATCACTGATGCACACAAGCCCTCACAGCACGACAAGCTGCAAACCAATAAAATTAAATACATGGGTAATTTAAAGCATTGAAATTAAAAGGGTGAGTCTCCTTTAAGGCTTTGAGCCAACAGAGTGCTTCCTGTGTTAATTTGGTTAAGAGCTGCACAGCTTGCCCCCCCCCCTCTCCCCCCTCCCTGGAAGCCGGTGGGTACCTTCAGGGAGGAGTGAGGGATTGTGTGGTGGGGTCTCCGGCTCCCGAACCTGGTAGTCAAGTGAGGAGCCGTGGAGTAGCGGCCTGGTGAGTCTGGGCACCATGGGTTGTTTCCTGCAACCGCAGCGATGAAAGCTGTGGAGAAACATCTCAAGCGGCTTGCTCCCCAGCGCGTAACCTGGCAAAACAGGGCTGAGTGCATGGGTTCAGAGCAGCGTTTTTAGACGTGAAGCTAAGGTAAGCGTCACTGCAGGGAGCCGCAGAACGTTCGCTGGTGAGGCGTGAAGGTAACGGGCAGGCTTTTTGGGACCCAGTAGGCTTCGGCCTCGTGGCGTTTGTGCGGGAAAGCGCGCGAAAGCGCACAAAAGTTGCCAGGCTGATTTCGGGAATGAAACTGAGTGTACTTAGTATTTTTCTGCTGGTTAAGAGGAAAGAGCTGCAGATGCGATCCGGAGCCGTTTCCTTTAAAAAAAAAAAAAAAAGGGGGAGGTTGTTTAAACGACAGCGTTTTTATCTCCAGCCAGCATGCCTTCTAGGCCTCAATGTTATTTATGTGGGGCCAGTTTCTGAGGCGGGGGTTTGCAGGTCTTGTGCACAAGAGTCAGCAGCAGAAGTGGCAGAATACCAATCTGGAGAGGTCCAAAAGACAGAGTCCTCTGTCTCTCCTGACCCCCTCTCTCTAGCCGCACGGTCCCTGGAGCCACAGCCAGGGCCTTCGTTGGCACCAGATGTCCCTGCTGCCCAGCCCCTTTTACAAGGGGGGTTGGGGGCTATCTTTTCACAAGACTTCATTATGCTGCTCCAGCAGGCCCTGGGTGGGACTGGAGGAGGAGCGGCGATAGCTACGGCACAGGGAGAGCTGGAGTTGAAACGCCCTGGGACCCCTATAGAAGTGGGAGTGGGTAGCGCGCCACTTAAGAAGGCTAAGGTAGTTAGGGACAGTGCGGAGAGAGCAGAACAGGCCTTGGTCTCTGAGGATCTCTCAGAGAATCTGGAAGACTCAGAGATGGAGCAAGACCTGGAAGAAGGTGAGATAGCAGAACAAGAGGACCAGGCGAGAGTTGTTAGAGTATTTAGGCGCGAGGAGTTGTCAGCACTCATATCGGAGACGCTGAAGGCATTTAATATGCCAGCAGCGGGGCAAGCGGAGGATCCCACCTTGGAGGATCTAATTTTGCAGGCGGTTAGGAAGTCCCAGAGGGCTTTCCCTTTGCATAGGGTATTTAGGGAAATGATTCAGGAAGAATGAGACATGCCAGAAGCAAGGTTGAAGGGCTCCAGAGTGATGGCTCATCTGTATCCGTTGCAAGAACCAGATAGGGATCTTTTTAAGTCTCCTAAGGTGGATGCAGCGGTTTCTGCGGTTACCAAGAAGACGACGATACCGGTGGAAGGAAGTGCCACACTTAAGGATGTCCAGGATAGGAAGTTGGACACGCTGTTGAAGCAGGTATTTGAGGTTAATGCGCTTTCCATGCAGGCTTCCATTTGTGCAGCATGGGTGGCAAGGCTTTTCTTAGATGGTCCCAAAGAGCCAAGGGACTACAGGTAGAAGAGGCAGTCGAAGAGGCGTCCCGGATAGAGTTAGGGGTGGCTTATTTGGCGGATCTGCAGTATGATTTTATCAGAAGTCTTTCCAAGAGTATGGCATCAGTGGTGGCGGCGCGAAGATATCTATGGCTGCGTAGTTGGGCAGCAGATGGGGCCTCTAAGGCCGGATGAGTAAGCTCCCCTTTCGAGGGAGGCTCCTTTTTGGGGAAGATTTTGAGAAGTTGATAAAGGACCTCTGAGAGTCTAAGGGTGGAAGGTTGCCAGAGGACAAGCAGAAGTAGGCCCGTCCGCTACCGCCATCGAAAAGTCAGCAGCGAGAATTTTGTCGTTTTCGTCTGTCAAGGTTCGGTCAGTTTCAGAGAGGACGTTTTCAGTACAGAGCCCCCAGGGGTTTCGAGGATTCAGAGGGGTGGTTAGAGGTTCTGGAGCCTCCTCATCCTCGAACCTCAAGAAGTCACAATGAAGCGAGGGGGGTCCAGGCAGGATTGGTACCCGTGGGAGGTCGACTAAGGGTGTTTTATCCTGCCTGGACCCAGATTTCCTCAGATCGCTGGGTGTTGGAGATTATTCAAAAGGGATATGCTTTGGAGTTCCAACAGCCAGTGAGGGACGCTTTCGTTCAATCTCCTTGCAGGACGAGTTCAAGAAGTTTGGCAGTGCAGGAAACGTTGGACAGGTTCGGTTTGCACTCAACACTGTGGTGCCGGTTCCGGTGGACCAGTGCGGATCAGGTCGATACTCCATATATTTTATGGTACCAAAAAAGGAGGGAACCTGGAGGCCAATCCTGGATCTCAAAGATGTAAAACAGGTGTCTCAGAGTATCGCACTTTCGCATGGAAACGCTGAGGTCGGTCATCGTGGCGGTACGACAGGGAGAATTTCTCACATCTTTGGACCTGTCGGAGACGTATCTGCACATTCCAATTCGATTGGAGCATCAGTGGTTCCTCAGATTTGCGGTTCCCATGGGACATTTCCAGTTCCAGGCGTTGCCATTTGGATTGGCAACAGCGCCGCGGGCCTGCACCAAGATTATGGGGTGGTGGCGGCGGCATTGCGCAAGGACGGGGTTTTGGTTCACCCTTACCTAGATGATTGGTTGATTCGAGCAAAGTCAAAGAGCGAAAGCGAATTGGCTACCCGCAGGGTGCTTCAATTTTTGTGGAGCCTGGGGTGGGTAGTCAATGTAGAAAAGAACAGGTTGACATCGTCGCAGGAGTGGGAGTACTTGGGGGCTCGCTTCGATACAAAGAGCGGCAGAGTGTTCCTGCCACATCTCCGGGCCCAAGGACTAAGACAGCTCGTCCGAGCCTTCCTGGGAAGATGGGCTCCCTCGGCGTGGTATTACTTGCAGATGTTGGGAACAATGGCGGCCACTCTTGAGGTGGTACCGTGAGCCAGGGCCCACATGAGACTGTTGCAGAGAGCTCTGCTCAGAAGATGGTCGCATCAGTCTGATCCATTGACGCAAAGGCTTGAAGGACTAGAAAAGGGGACTGTTACTTCTGGAGAGAGATCTGCAATTGTGAGTAAATACTTCTGGGAATTTTCTGAAAGGAATTCTTTCTATTAAAGCTATTTAATCTGGTGAACCCACTACTTTTTGTTAAATCAGTCAGAACCTAGTAGCAGTTTTAGTTTAAATTTAAAACACAGAAGAAAACTTTCTGGTTACATTTCATACCCAGCAGAGAGCCTGTAGTTTTAATTTAATAGTCACTCAGGGCCTAGCATCAGCAAAGTAGTTTTAGTTTAAATTTAAAACACAGAAGAGAGCTTTCTGGTTAAATTTAGAACCCAGCAGAGAGCTTGTAGTTTAAATTTCATAATAAGTTAGAGCCTAGCAGCAGCAAAGAGCTATAATTTAAATCATATAGGAACATAGCTTACCTCAGCAGCACAGGACAGGGTACTGTGTAGCAGCCCTCTTTTAATAAGTGTTATTTCTCCAGGACCAAGCAGGAAGTCAGTCCTCACATATGGGTGTCATCGACGCCGATGAAGCCGCAGTGGAGCACTTCCCCAGCTTTCCATGAAAGCCTTTGGGAATGCAGGCACGCATGCACGGTTCCCTTCCCGCCTAAAGGCGCCATCTTACCTCAGTCTCTCTTTTTCCGAGAAGCCCACCGGATGTTTGTCCTGTCATCCCGAATAAAAGTTTGATTTTTTTCGGCGATTCTCGCTATTTTTCTTCTCCGCTTTGACGCCGGTTCCCCTCCTGCTGGGTTCGGTACACCGGTATTGAGCCCATTTTCTTCTTTTTCGTTTTTTGCTCTTCGTGGCTGGCATTCACGCCCTTTTTTGCTTTTTCCCTGGAAGGCTGGACCTTTGACCTCGCGGGGACTCTTTTTTCCCCGATGGCTTCCTGCGGCTTTAAAAAGTGTGATCGGTGTAAGAAGTAGATGTCTCTCACCGACACACACGACTGCTGCCTTCGGTGCCTTGGTCCTGATCACGACCCTAAGCGCCGTCGTGGCTCCTCGGACAGGGGATCCCCCGACCGGGAACGCAAGAGGAAAAAGCGGCTCATGAGGGCGTTGTCGGAAGAGGTCCCTGGCTCCTCAAGGGCCAGGTCTAAGACCCCCGACCATCGCCCTGGGCCCGTGGAATAAGAGAAGCCTGCCAAGGTTCCTCGCGTGGAGCCGGAGTCTGCTGGACACGTAAGCCCTCTAGTCCTCGAGGACCCTCCTCCCAGGGAGCCGACGTCGGGCCCGGCGCCACTGGGGCCAGAGTCGGTGGCTGTTGCGTCTCCCGAGCTGAGTCTCAGGATGACAGCCTTGGAGTGCAGACTGTCTGCCTTCATGGAGCAGCAGCGGGCACTGATGGCCAGCCTGTCTGGCGCATCTGCCTCGTCCACCGGGACATCGACATCGAAGTCGACCCCGGAGACCGAGCCGATACTCGAGACCATGATGGCTCGAGGTCAACCTCGGTCGCGGTCTCCCTCGACCTCCATTTCGGGACCGAGGGTGTCGACGCTGGTGCCTCCGGCGTCGGGGCGGGTGCACCCGGGCCCCGCGGGGTCAGATCCTGACTCCTCGTCAGACGAGTCCGCCTGGGAGACGGAGGAGGAGGAGTCCCCCGACACATTCAAGACTCGGTGCGTCCCGTCGGACTCACCGCAGTCTGAACCCCGGAGTAGATCCCCTCCAGAGGATACCCGGTTCTCGGAGTTTGTCCAGGATATGGCCACCGCGTTGGCTATCCCGGCGGACCCCGAGGAAGAGCCTCGAGCCGAGGAGCTCGAGGCCCTGCAGTACGACTCTCCTCCGAAGGAGGCCTTTACTGTCCCGGTTCCTCCGATGCTGGAATGGCTCCTCTTCCAGATGTGGGAGGCACCGGCCTCGGCGCCGGTTTTAAGAAAGCGGGTTGACTCGATTTATCGACTCCGGATGAGCCCTGGCTTTCAGAAAGCACAGCTACCACACCATTCCATGGTTGTGGAATCGGCCGTGCATCGCCTGAAGAGTCAGAAGATGCACTCTGCGGTGCCCCCCGGCAGGGAGGCCCGGAACCTCGATGGTGTTGGTAGAAAGTGCTTCCAGGGCTCGATGCTTGCTTGCTGTGTCCAGTCTTACCAGCTGTACATGGGCATGTACTTGCGAGACCTGGCCAAGGAATTGGCCGGGTTCTCTGCTGGTCTCTCCGGGGAACCCTTGCAGAGATTCAACTCCTTGTCCTCGGGGATTCGGGACTGCTCCAAGTTTATGTCCCGCGCCGCCTACGATGGCTTCGAGGCTTCGGCCCGAGTTGCAGCAGCTGGCATCGCGGCTCGACGCCAGGCATGGCTGCAGTCATCGGACCTCGAGCCATGGGTTCAGGACAAGTTGGTCGATGTCCCTTGCCGAGGTGAGAACCTTTTTGGCAAGCAAATGGCCGAGAAGGCCGCACAGCTCGAGACTGAGCACCTTACAAGGACAAGGCTGTTTAGGAAGACCTCTGCCCCTTCTCACAAGAAGGGCTCAGGTAAAAAGCCCTTTTACCCAAGGAAGGGCACTGCCTACAAACAGTACCCACAATATCAGGCTGCCCAAGCTGCCCCTCACGGTCAGCAGGCCAAGGGGCAGGGTAATGGGCCCCGTAGGCAGAGGACTCCCAAGCCTCCGGCCCCTGCTCCCACTCAGCAGGGTGGGGGTTTTTGACTCCTTAAGCATAGCCTCTCCGTCTCTGCTCTCCCAACCCTGCACAGGAGGTCGCCTCGCTCTGTTTGCGCACAAGTGGCCACTCATCACTGGAGACAGTTGGGTGTTAAGCATAGTTCAAAAGGGCTATGCACTACACTTCCAGCAACTGCCTCCTCCATACTTTCCAGGGGAGCCTCCAAGGCCTCCCCTGCACACAGATCTTCTCCTTCAGGAGCTACAAGGTCTGTTGGTAGACAGAGCGGTGGAGCCTGTGCCTCCCCCCTTACAAAGTCAAGGGTTCTATTCCAGGTATTTCCTGGTACCCAAAAGAACCAGTGGTCTTCGACCTATTCTGGATCTCAGAAACCTCAACAAGTTCTTGGAGAAGGAAAAGTTCAAGATGCTTACTCTTGGAACACTCCTGCCCTACCTCCAGCAGGGAGATTGGCTATGCTCCTTAGATCTAAAGGATGCGTATACCCACATCCTCATTCATCCAGACCATAGAAAGTACCTCAGGTTCATTGTGGGAGGAAACCATTACCAGTACAGAGTACTGTTTTTTGGCCTTACCTCCGCTCCCAGGGTCTTTACCAAATGCCTGGCGGTGGTGGCGGCCTACCTGAGAAATCAGGGAATCTATGTCTTCCCCCATCTGGACGACTGGCTCATCAGGGGTCTGACATGCCAGGAGGCCAGACAAGCCACCCTCAGAACTATTGCTCTTCTGCAAAGCTTAGGGTTTGTAATAAACTTTGCAAAGTCCACTTTGCTCCCCTCCCAGAACTTGGAGTTCATAGGGGCGAGATTGGACTCTCTCCTGGCAAAGGCATTCTTGCCAGAAGACAGAGCTCAAAGACTGATAAACTTAGCAAACCAGTTTCTCAGCAGGTCACTGGTCTCTGCCAGACTCTGCCTGAGGCTTCTTGGCCACATGGCTTCGACAGTACATGTGACCCCCAATGCCAGGCTCCACATGAGGCCTGCTCAGTGGTGCCTGCGGACTCAGTGGTCACAGGTCACCGGCCACATCAAAGACAGGATAAAGGTGTCCAGACACTTTCTGCACTCCCTCACATGGTGGCTACACCCACCCAATCTGTTGGAAGGAGTACATTTTCAGAGTCCTGCGTTCACAGTGGTCTTGACAACGGATGCCTCCCTGCAGGGCTGTGGAGCTCATTGTCTAGGCAAGTGCACCCAGGGCCTGTGGTCTCCCTGGGAATCTGCACAGCAAATCAGTCTTCTGGAACTCAGAGCTATTCGGTTAGCCCTCAAGGCTTTTTCTCAAACCCTGGCTCATCAGTCTGTCCTAGTTCAAACAGACAACCAGGTAGCCATATTCTATGTGAACAAGCAGGGCGGAACTGGATCCAGGCTCCTCTGTCAGGAGGCACAGAACCTTTGCTTGTTTGCTCTCAGACACAACATGCTCCTCAAAGCAGTATATCTACCCGGCCAGGAGAAATACCTGGCGGACAGGTTGAGCAGGATTCTGCAACCCCATGAGTGGCAGCTCCATCCTTTGGTGGTTCAGAAGATTTTCATGAAATGGGGACTTCCATCCATAGACCTGTTTGCCAGTCCTCTGAACAAACAGCTGCCAAACCTCTGCTCCATGTATTAATAAGTCAATTTTTCGCTCCAAAACTTAGTACCCCTACAGTTCCAAAACTTTTCTCAACTTAACTGTTCATCAAGAATATGGCTAGGTCTCAGACTTCCCGGCACCTTCTTGGCATTCTGTCAGTAAACCAACAGAGCCGTGCCAACTAGCATCAACGACCTGCCAGAATGGTGAACAGGTTACAATGTATATAAAGACTATTTTCCACACTTAAAACATTACATACTTAAAGTGTAGCCAATTATCTTCTAAAATGGCTCAACTATCAACCCTATCAAGGTGTAGAAACAAATAAACATGAAAAAAATCTAAAAAGTATCGAAATCAAAGTGAAAATTCCTTAACAATTTCCTCAGAGTCCCAATGAATGTTCCCAAAAGTCCAAATGAGCGTTCCCAAAGTCCAAATGAATATTCCCAACGCTGTCGTCGTAGCGCTCCCACGCGTTTCTCCCACACGGGATTCTTCAGGGGAAGTTAAACAAAGTACTTCAAGGGAGATGTCAAATTTACTTTCTTCGAGGGAGATATCAATCTTTCTTCAAAGAGGATATTAATTCAGCTCTTGTCTCGAAACCACTGGCTCCACTAGTCAGAATCCCAGAGAAAAGATCCTGCTTCTCGTGGCCCCCAGTTTCTTTGTCCACTATCAGCAAAACCGATGCTGCCCACGTCTTCAGGGATTAACTATCTTTTTCCAAAGAACACCGCGCATATTCTTGATGAACAGTTGAGAAAAGTTTTGGAACTGTAGGGGTACTAAGTTTTGGAGCGAAAAATTGACTTATTAACACAATAGTATACGCTCTGTAAATTCACCTTTATTTTGCGTTGTGAAACTTCTGCTCCAGGCAACCGCATCCTCTGCGGATAGCAGCAGATGCTTTTCTGATTCCCTGGTCTCAGGGCCTCCTGTATGCCTTTCCTCCCACGCCCTTGGTGGCCCGAACTCTGTTCAAGATTCTTCAGGACAAGGCCTCAGTCCTGCTGGTGGCTCCCAGGTGGCCCAGACAGCCCTGGTTTCCACTTCTACTTCAATTGGCAGTGGATCCCCCTCTGCCTCTGGGGTTGCAACCCGACCTTCTCTCTCAGGATCAGGGTACCCTTCTGCACCCCAATCTCAAATCTCTAAAGTTGATGGCCTGGAGGCTGCAAGGGTAGTTTTGGCTCCCTGGGGCCTATCTCAGGAGGTAGAGGAAGTTCTCCTAGCCACTAGGAAAACTTATGCTCTTAAATGGAAAAGGTTTTCAGTGTGGTGTCAGTTACGTACAGAGGATCCTTTCTCCTGTACTGTACCAGTAGTGCTTCAGTACTTACTGCACTTATCCAATCTAGGTCTTAAGTCCAATTCTGTTCGGGTCCACCTCTCAGCTCTAGCAGCTCACCACTCTCTGGTGGAAGGACACTCTCTGTCGGGTCACCCTTTGGTGTCCCGGTTTCTCAGAGGCTTGCTCTTGCTGAAGCCTCCAATCCGTCCTCCTGCCCCTGAGTGGGAGTTGAATGTGGTCTTGCAACAACTGACTCGCCCACCTTTTGAGCCGATGGCTACTTGTCCACTACGCTTCCTGTCCTGGAAGACACTCTTCCTGATAGCCCTTACCTCAGCTAGGCGAGTGAGTGAGCTTCAGGCCCTGGTCTGTAATAGGCCTTACACCAGAATTTATAGGAACAGGATAGTCCTCAGGACTCATCCAAAGTTCCTCCCTAAGGTTGTCTCCTCTTTCCACCTCAACCAGGAGGTGGTTCTTCCAACATTCTTCCCTAGGCCTCATGCAAGCCAGGCTGAAGCAGTTCTGCATACCCTGGACTGTAGGAGGGCCTTATCCTTCTACCTTGACCGTACGCAAGGGCACAGAAGGGCTACTCAGCTCTTCATATCTTTTGACCCTAATAATTTAGAGTTAGCTGTGTCCAAGCGTACCTTGTCCATCTGGGTGGCTGACTGTATCACCTGGGCTTACAAGGCAGCTGACCTTCCTTTGCAGGGTCGGGTCACGGCCCACCGTGTCAGGGCAATGGCTGCCTCAGTGGCTCATCTCCGCTCTGTACCCTTGGTAGACATCTGCAGGGCTGTAACTTGGTCTTCAAGCCAGACATTTGCGGCCCATTACTGTCTGGAGAGGGAGTCCCGTAGGGACAGTGCTTTTGGCCAGGCAGTACTCCGGAATCTCTTTGAGGTTTAGGCAACTCCTGCCCTCTGTTGGGCTACCGGTGGACTTCCTGCTTGGTCCTGGAGAAAGAGTAGTTACTCACCTGTAACAGGTGTTCTCCAGGAGCAGCAAGAATCAGTCCTCACAACCCTCCCTCCTCCCCTGGGAGTTGCAGTTGTACATTTATTTATTTATTTAAAGTTTCTTTTATACCGCACTATTCGGCATCAGCACGATTTACATGGAACAAAAACATCTCAGTACATTTAACAAGTATGAGTTTACAGATAACAGTTTAAGAACTTGGATAACTGGGATACTCTATTTGTAGAACCATTCCATAAACTATTTACATAAGATCAACAAAAACATATGTATTTAAATTTACATGAGATCAACAAAAACATAAGTATTTCTAAGTGTATATACAACTGCATTGCGTAATTCTAATACATTTGGGTTTTTGTTAAGCATTGGAGGTATATGTTGCAGGTGATCTATGTTACGGTGGCTGAAAGTATTCCGTGAATAAATAGTGCTTGATAGCCTTTCTGAATTGTTTAATATCTCGTATTGCTCTAATATCTGGGGGGAGTTTATTCCAGCATCTAGGAGCAAAGGAATTAAATGCCCTGTTGATCGTTGATTGGGACCAATTTGTGGATTCGCTGGGTATGACTAGCATGTTTTCAGTGAGAGGTCTTCTTGCTCTTGTGCTAGGTGCTTGACAGATGAGGTCAGCGAACGTTGATGGCGAAATGTTATAGAAGGCCTTGAATGTGATAAGGAGCGCTTTATAAGTAATTCTGCATCTTATTGGGAGCCAGTGTAGGTCCATTAGGATTGGCGTAATATGGTCTCTTCTTGATGCACCAACTAAGAGATGTGCCGCAGCATTCATTACTAGTTGCAACGGGTTGATGGTGTTCATTGGTAGGCCATGTAAGACAATATTTGCATAGTCAAAGTGAGGAGTGACTATTGCCTGGAATATTGAACGGAAGTCATTCGCTTCTAACATGGGTTTTAGGTGGCGTAGGCTTTTTATCTTAAAGTAAATCGTTTTTACTGTACTTTTTATATGCTCAGTAAAATCTAGCCGTTGATCTAGTATAACACCTAGGTAGCGGATTGACTTCTTGATTGGGAGCTCAGCGTCTCTTACTTTGAGTGAAACTGGTGGGGAGAATAGCTTGTTTCTGGTGACAACCAAGACTTCTGTCTTTTTGAGATTAATTCGCATGTTTTGGCTAAGAGCCAATCTGTTATTGCATTGAAACAGTTGGTTAAGTTAGTGTAATTTGGGCTCGTGGTGTCAAACGGAGTGAAGATAAGCACATCGTCTGCATAGATGAGGCAAGATACATTGAAGGATTTGGTGATTTGGCAGATTGGCTGCATATATATATTGAAAAGCAGCGCAGAGAGGGAGGATCCTTGTGGGACTCCTTGCGTTTGGAGGAATGGTTCGGATGTGTTTGAGCCAATGCGAACTTGTTGCTGTCAATTTTCCAGGTATGATTTACACCAGTTCATGGTTTGTTTTTACATTTTTTTGTGTGCTGTTCTTAGCTATGTCATTTGAATGAGGTAAGATGGCGGGAAGGGAACCGCGCATGCGTGCCAGCATTCCCAAAGGCTTTCATGGAAAGCTGGGGAAATGCTCCGCTGGGGCTTCATCGGCGTCGATGACACCCATATGTGAGGACTGATTCCTGCTGCTCCTGGAGAACACCTGTTACAGGTGAGTAACTACTCTTTCTCCAGGACCAAGCAGGAAGTCAGTCCTCACATATGGGTGACTCCCTAGCTCTGAGCTACTGAGGAACCCAGGCTGAACAAGAGAACTCCCTCTAGTCCCAGCATCAAAGAAAGGCTTTTCACTGACACAACCTCCACCGGTAGCCCAACAGAGGGCAGGAGTTGCCTAAACCTCAAAGAGATTCCGGAGTACTGCCTGGCCAAAAGCACTGCACTTGGAAGGGACCCTAGGACCCGTGCCAGAAGGTATGTGAAGAGAGACCCAGTGTCCAGGGATCTGGATTGGAAGGCTGGACATAAGAACTGGACTACATACTGGCCAGGCTATTTAGAGAGGTACTCTAACAGCAATGAAAGCTCAGGTATGAACACTGATCTATGCCCTAGCTATACCCTTGAAAGACAGCAGGGAAACAAGTATTCTCCTGAGAGTGCTCCATTGAGAAATTCCTCTGTGCCAATCCATGATATTGAACCCATGATTGTTGAAGAAGGGGGAGAGGTTATAGATCCAGGCTGTGAATACATGGATTGCTCTCTGTCTAAACTCCTTTGGTAATTTACTGTTACAAAGTACAACAACCGTCACAAAGAAATACAAACTTGTTCTTTAATCTACTCAGAAAAGCTTCTGAGTAGGATTTGAGCCATGCAGTAGAAAGCAAGCCAGCTAAGGGGTTTCAGCTGTGTAACTGCTAGCAATTGAGCCTTACGTAATTGCTTGTGAGCTCTGAGGAAATCACTTCTGAGTCTATGTGTGAAGATATAAGAAGTTAACCTGAAAAGAACAGTTTTTCCCTACTTTGTGGGTTTTGTTTGTTGATTAAAGCACGGCTAAGAAAATATTAGCTAGAGCCTACAGAAAAGACCAGTTTGTTACCAACCAGGTCTTTATTCTTTTGCTTTGATTGCCTGACAAGTTCAGCTGTTGTTTTCCTGTTTTTGTTTTTCTAAGTTTAACACTGAAAGCAAGTATCCTGTTTTATGTGCTACCAAGCATATCTGTGTTGGGAGAAATAACCCCATAAATAAATATCTTATTGGCTTTACACTCAAGCACAACTAATTATTGTGAACGGCTGTGTCTGGTGTGAATGGACTACATTTCCCACAATCCCTTGCAAATCATATTAATATATGCCTTTGCCAAGACTGTGAACATTCTCACCCAGGCACCCATCTGACAAGTTACAGCACGGTAATAATAATGGGTGATTTCAATTACCCCGGTATCGACTGGGTCAGTGTCGCAGCAGGACATGCTAGGGAGATAAAGTTCCTAGATGACATAAATTACTGCTTCTTGGAGCAGCTGGTTCATGAACCGACTAGAGGGGAAGCCATATTAGACCTAGTCCTTAGTGGAACACCAGATCTAGTGCAAGAGATAAGGGTGTTGGGGCCACTTGGCAATAGTGATCATAGCATGATCGCCTTTGATTTAATTAGTGGAGGAGGGATAGTAAGGAAATCCACAGTACTACCTTTTAACTTGCGGAAGCAAAAACGCAAAATAAAGATTTGTTCAAGTACATTCGTAGCAAAAAACCTGTGAGAGAGTCAGTTGGACCATTAGATGATAGAGGAGTTAAAGGGGCGCTAAGAGGCAACAAGGCGATAGCGGAGAGACTGAATGAATTCTTTGCTTCGGTCTTTACTGAGGAAGATGTAGGGATGTTACCCATGACTGAAGTGTTATTTAAAGGTGCGGAAGAATTGAAGGAAATATCGATACATCGGGAAGATGTATTACAACTACTAGATAAACTGAAGAGTAGCAAATCACCTGGGCCAGATGGTATACATCCAAGAGTGTTGAAAGAACTAAAATATGATATTGCAGACCTGCTATTAGTAATCTGTGAGCTATCATTAAAATCATCTCTAATACATGAAGATTGGAGGATCGCCAATGTAACACCAATTTTTAAAAAGGGTTCCAGGGGTGATCCGGGAAACTACAGACCGGTGAGCCTGACGTCAGTACTGGGAAAAATGATAGAAACCATCATAAAGAATAAAATTACTCAGCATGTAGATAGTCATGGCCTAATGGGAGACAGCCAACATGGCTTTAGACAAGGAAGATCTTGTCTTACTAATCTGTTATGTTTTTTTGAAAGTGTGAATAAACAAGTGGGCAAAGGTGAGTCGGTTGATACAGTGTATCTGGACTTTCAGAAAGCCTTTGACAAGGTCCCTCATCAGAGACTTTTGGCAAAATTAAAGAGTCATGGGATAGGAGGCTGTGTACTATTGTGGATCAGGAACTGGATAAAAGATAGAAAGCAGAGGGTTGGGCTAAATGGCCAATTTTCCCAATGGAGAAAGGTGAATAGTGGTGTACCCCAGGGATCTGTGCTGGGTCCGCTGCTTTTTGACATATTCATAAATGACCTGGAAAGTGGAATAACGAGTGAGGTTATCAAATTTGCAGATGACAAAAAACTATTTAAAGTTGTTAAAACCCAAGAGGATTATGGAAAATTGCAAGAGGATCTTGATAAATTGGAAGACTGGACATCAAAATGGCAGATGAAATTTAATGTGGACAAGTGCAAAGTTATGCAACTAGGGAAGAACAACCCAAACTATGGTTACACAATGCAAGGTTCCACATTAGGAACCACCACCCAGGAGAAAAGATTTAGGCCTCATTGTGGATAACATGTTAAAACCCTCGGCCCAGTTTGCAGCGGCAGCCAAGAGAGCAAATAGAATGCTAGGTATCATAAGGAAAGGAATGGAAAATAAAACAAAAGATTATAATGCCTCTATACCGTTCCATGGTGAGACCGCACCTTGAATATTATGTGCAATTCTGGTAGCCGTATGTTAAAAAGGATATAGCGTTATTAGAAAAGGTTCAGAGAAGAGCCACCAAAATGGTAAAGGTGATGGAAGGATACTCCTATGAGGAAAGGCTAAAAAGGCTAGGGCTCTTTAACCTGGAAAAGAGACGGCTGAGGGGAGATATGATAGAAGTCTATAAATTAATGAACGGAGTGGAACGAGTAAACGTAGATCAATTGTTTACGTTATCAGAATATAGAAAGACTAGGGGACATGCAATGAAGCTACAGGGTAAACTATTTAACACTAATAAAAGAAAATATTTTTTCACTCAATGTGTAATCAAACTCTGGAATTTGTTACCGGAGGATGTAGTAAAGGCTGTTAGTGTAGCTGGGTTTAAAAAAGGTTTGGACAAGTTCCTGGAGGAAAGGTTCATAAACCATTATTTAGAAGGGACCCAGGATATCAATGCTTTACCCAGTACAAGCATTGCGGAACCTGTGTCTTTTGGGGAAACTGCTAGGTACATATGACCTAGATTGGCCACTGTTGGAAACAGGATACTGGGCTTGATGGACCTTGGTCTGACCCAGTATGGCATATCTTATGTTCTTAAAGGCTAATCTGCCCATTGGAAGTGAGGCAATCTCTGCAGTAGTGGCTAGAATTGGGGTGCCTGGAGTAGGGAATGCCTCTGGAGGCTCCGGATTGGAGGCCATTGACGACAGATGCCAGTCTGTTCGGCTGGGGAGCGCACTTCGAAAGTCAGTTTGCCCAAGGACAATGGACAGAACTGGAAAAGAGCTGGTCAATCAACAGATTAGAATTAAGAGCAGTGACTCGGGCGTTGAAGACCTTTCAGCAGCTGCTGCAAGGGAAAGCGGTTCGAGTACTGTTGGACAATGCCACGGCGGTGGCCTACATCAACCGACAAGGGGGCACCAGCAGCACGGCTCTCGAAGAGGAGGCGGAGGAGCTTCTAGGTTAGGCCGAATCGCATCTTGAGGCGTTATCCGCAGCTCATGTGGCCGGCATAGACAATGTGACAGCCGATTTTTTGAGCCAGGTCAAGGTGGACCCAGGAGAGTGGGTTCTATATCAGGAAGTTTTCGACTTACTGGTACATCGCTGGGGGTTGCTGGTGATGGATCTCATGGCGACGTTCGCGTCAGCAAAGGTAGAGAGATTCTACAGCAGGAGGAGAGAAAGGATGTCAGAAGGTTTGGACGCTCTGATGCAGAGGTGGCCGGAGGGTCAGCTTCTTTAAGTATTCCCACCATGGGTGTTGATAGGTCAGGTTCTGCATCAAATAGAGCGGCACAAGGGACAGATGATCTTAATTGCGCCAGATTGGCTGAAAAAGCCATGGTATGCCGACCTAATGCGTCTTCTGGTGGAGCGTCTATGGAAGCTGCTGGTCAGAAGGGATCTGCTAGTGCAGGGGCCATTAAGTATGCCTCAGGTGGATCGGTTCTCGCTTACAGCCTGGCTCTTGAGAGGGTAAGGTTAACGGCCAAGGGTTATTCGACAGAGGTAATTTCTACTTTATTGAAGTCCAGACGTAGGTCTATCTCTATGGCGTATATCCGCGTGTGGCGAATTTTTGAGTCATGGTGCAAAGAGAAGCGCATGAAGGCGATAAGGGCCTCCATTCCGCAGATTCTGTCCTTCCTGCAGAATGGTTTTGAGAAGGGACTGGCAGCGGCATCTCTAAGAGTTCAGTTAGCGGCGCTCTCGTGTTATCGAGGGAAAGTACAAGTGGCGGTGCTCGGGTCACATCCGGATGTTATGAGATTTTTACGAGCTGCGTCTCTTTTGAGGCCACCTTGCTGAGCACAGGTTCCAGTCTAGGGTCTCAATTTAGTGCTGGAAGCGTTGGTTCGGGAGCCATTCGAGCCGTTGGCTAAAGCGATGATGAAGGATCTTACGCTTAAGAGGGTTTTTTTAGTGGCAATTTCTTTGGCGAGACGAATTTCGGAGTTACAAGCCTTGTCCTGTAGGGAGCCCTTTTTGTCCTTTTTTTAAAAGAAAGTTGTTTTGAGAACGGTGCCTTCTTTCTTACCGAAGGTGGTGTCGGTGTTTCATGTGAATCAGGTGGTGTCCTTGCCTGTATTCAAGAAGAGTAGCAAGGAGAAGTCTGAAAGAAAACTGCACCGCTTGCATATCGGTCCTGTGTTATGCAGATATTTGCAAAGGACGTCTCTGCTCCGCAAGATGGAGAGATTGTTTGTCTTGTTTGGGGGGCCGAGGCAAGGCAAACCGGTGTCTAAAGCTTCCATTGCGAGGTGGCTGAAGGAGGCCATTGCGTCGGCATATGTGTTGAAGGGCAAGGCAGTGCCGGTAGGATTAAGAGCTCATTCGACTAGGGCACAAGCAGCTTCCTGGGCGGAGTCTAGTTTGGTGCCAGCAGTGGAGATTTGTAAGGCGGCAACGTGGTCGTCGTTAAATTCTTTTGTTAAGCATTATAGAATTGATGTTGAAGCGGAAGGGGACACTAGTTTTGGATCGGCAGTGCTTCAGGCTGGTCTGGCAGGTCCCTTCCATTAAAGTATTTACTGCTCTTTTACATCCCCAGAGGTTCGGGACTAGACTGGAGGGACGATAAGGAAGGTGAAATTAGACTTGCCTGCTAAATGTTGTTCCTTGAGGAACTCCAGTCTAGTCCCGCATGTGTGGAACGGTAGCCTGAAGTAAGGTAAGGTTTATCACTTGGCTGCCACAGGTGCTTACAGGGCTGCGGTTCGTTAGGGGAGTGGGGGTGGGAAATGGCTTCACAGTGTTAATAGAATCTACTTGGAGGTCCTAGGAAGAGGGCGAGGCAAGCCTAAGCAGGAAAATCAATATTAGTTACCTGGTAAATTGCCGGGATAATGGGTTAGTTCTGTAAGAGTTATATAGTTATACAGTTATAAAGTTCATGTTAATGATATCTACTTACTTATTGCTCTGGTGAGTCTGCTTTGTCAATAGGTTACTGGAGCAAGGAGGCAGTCCCTGGACTGTTTATATGGGCGTCTCCAAAAGAGTGACGTGTTCAGTCTCCAAGCTGCGGGAGGAGGAGCATAAACCTCAGAGGTTCAGGACTAGACTAGAGTTCTTCAAGGAACAACAATTAGCAGGTAAGTCTAATTTCACCTTATAATGCCTCTGTATCGTTCCATGGTGCGACTGCACCTTGAATATTGTGTGCAATTCTGGTCGCCATATCTTAAAAAGGATATAGCAATTTTAGAAAAGGTTCAGAGAAGAGCCACCAAAATGGTAAAGGGGATGGAAGGATACTCCTATGAAGAAAGGCTAAAAAGGCTAGGACTCTTTAACCTGGAAAAGAGACGGCTGAAGGGAGATATGATAGAAGTCTATAAATTAATGAACGGAGTGGAACAGGTAAACGTAGATCGCTTGTTTACCTTATCAGAATATAAAAAGACTAGGGGACATGCAATGAAGCTACAGGGTAAACTATTTAAGACTAATAAAAGAAAATATTTTTTCACTCAATGTGTAATCAAACTCTGGAATTTGTTACCGGAGGATGTAGTAAAGGCTGTTAGTGTAGCTGGGTTTAAAAAAGGTTTGGACAAGTTCCTGGAGGAAAGGTCCATAAACCATTATTAAGAAGGGACCCAAGATATCAATGCTTGACCCAGTACAAGCATTGTGGATCCTGTGTCTCTTAGGGAAACTGCTAGGTACATATGACCTAGATTGGCCACTGTTGGAAACAGGATACTGGGCTTGATGGGTCTGACCCAGTATGGCATATCTTATGTTCTTATATGTACACTCTAGAAGAGAGGAGGGATAGGGGTGATATGATTCAGACCTTTAAATACTTAAAGAGAAATAATGAACAAACAAACCTCTTCCAAAGACGGGGAAGCTATAAGAGGGCAGAACATGAAGCTGCAAGGGGGTAAATTGAAAGGCAATGTCAGGAAATACTTTTTCACTTAAAGGGTGGTGGATGCTTGGAATGCCCTCCCGTTGGAAGTGGTGGGGACAAGTACAGTGACAGAATTCAAAATAGCATGGGACAGACACAGTGGATCCCTTTACAGCAACAGGATAAAATCAAAATAAACTTAACTATCTAATGGGCAGACTAGATGGACCATACTGGTCTTTATCTGCCGTCATTTACTATGTTACTATGATACCTTCTCCATCTACAGCAGATTCCACCCTGATTCTTTGCCAGAGAGCCGGTGCAATCCCTCCTTCACAGACCCTGCTGCTCGCAGAGCTCTCAGGTCTTCTCAGTGAGAATGCAGTAGAGCCTGTACCCAAACACCTATGGGGCAGAGGATTCTACTCCAGATATTTCCTCATCCCAAAGAGAATTGGGGCCTCAGGCCCATCCTACAGCTGTGAAACTTAAACAAGTTTTTGGTGAGGGAGAAGTTCAAGATGCTCTTCCTTGGAACACTGCTGCCTTACCTCCACTAGGGAGACTGGCTGTGCTCCTTGGACCTAAATGATGCATACATGCACATCCTAATCCACCCCTCCCACGGGCAGTACGTAAAGTGTGTGGTAGGAGGAGGACACTACCATTACAAGGTGCTATCCTTCAGCCTTGTATCCTTGCCAAGGATCTTCACGAAATACCTAGCAGTGGTAGCTGTCCATCTTTGCCTGCAAGGGCCTTTGTCTTCCCCTACTTAGACAACTGGCTCATCAGAGGCAGCACAACCACAGAGAGCAGCCAGACCTCAGGATGCGCAACCCGCCTGCTGCAGCACCTAGGATTCATCATTAACTACCCCAAATCCCATCTCTCTCCAGCCCAGAGTCTGGAGTTCATAGGTGCTCAGCTCAACACATTACAGGCCAAGGCCGTCCTCAGGGAGAGGGCAGAATGCCTCAGGCAGCTAGCGGTGGAAGTTCAACACCCTCAGTCATTGCCAGCTCATCTCCTCCTCTGACTACTGGGCCATATGGGCTCCATGGTCCAAGTGATCCTGCTAACCCGCTTACACATGCGGGCAGCATAGTGGTGCCTCTGCTCGCAATGGACGCAAGCCACAGACAGACTGCGGGACAGGATCAGGGTAACCAGCCAGCTGGCAGAGTCTCTCGACGTGACAACTTCTCTGCCACCTCCGAGCAGGGATGCCCTTCCAGGCACCTGCACCCCAGAGGATCCTGACCATGGACACCTCCCTTCTAGTGTGGGGGGCACACTGTGGGGACAGCTGCACACAAGGCAGCTGGTCCCAGGTGCAATCTCAGCTTCAGATCAGTCTCCTGGAGCTCAGGGCGATCTCCCTGGCCCTATGGGCATTTTGCCACCACCTACGATACCAGTCCATACTGATTCAGATGGACAACCAAGTCGCCATGTTTTACATCAACAAGCAGGGGGGCATGGGGGTCATACTACCTCTGCCAGGAAGTGGTGACTGTTTTGTCCTTTGCAGTGCACAACAACATGTTCCTGAGGTGGTTCACCTCCCGGGCCAAGACAGCCTCCTGGCAGACAGGCTGAACAGGGTCCTCCATCCACACGAGTGGCGCCTGGACCCCAGAGTGGCTGCTCGACTCTTCCGCCTCTGATGCAGGCCTGTGATGTTCGTATTCATCACCCTGGTCAATACCCAGCTGCCCTGATTCTGCTCACGGTAACCACCCAGAGAGGGTGGTGGCGGATGCCTTCCTGATCCCGTAGACGAAAGGCCTCCTCTATGCTTTTCCGCCGATCCCTCTGGTTACCAGGACCCTCTTGAAGGTCCGGTGCGAGGGGACATTTCTAATACTAATTGCCCCCAGGTGGCCCAAACAGCCCTGGTTCCCACTGCTGTCCTCCCTGACGGCAGCACTCCCAGTTCCTCTGGACTGTGCCCTGGACTTCCTGACACAGGGCAGGGCTCCCTCCACTCCTATCCGGGGTCTCTAACGCTAAGAGCGTGGCTGCTGAGAAGATAGCATTGGTTGCTTTCACCCTCCCAAAGGAGGGCAAGGAAGTGCTGCTAGCCTCCCAGAAGCCCTCCACCAGGTAAGCTTATGCATTCAAATGGCAAAGATTCTCCGTATCATGTGGCGAGAGAAGGGAGAACCCGTTCTCCTGCCAAGTGCAGTTAGTGCTCCAGTACCTACTGCATCTGTCGCACACTGGGCTAAAGTCCAACTCAGTGAAAGTGCACCCGAGTGCAATAGCTGCACACCACCATCCTATCGAGGGCAAACCCGTCTTGAGTCACCCTCTGGTCTCTTGATTCCTCCGGGGCCTCCTGTTATCTAAGCCCCGTGTCTGCCCTCTGGCTGCGGAGTGGGACCTCAGCGTGGTTCTCTCACAGCTCACCAGACCGCCTTTCGAGCCGATAGCCACTTGCCATCTGCGGTATCTTTTCATGGAAGGTTGCCTTCCTGGTGGCCCTCACGTCTGCTCAGAGAGTCAGCGAACTTCAGGCCCTGATGGCAGAGCCACCATATATAAGATTCTACAAGAACAGGGTAGATCTCTGCACCTACCCGAAATTCCTCCCAAAGGTGGTATCTCCTTTCCACCTCAACCAGGAGGTAGTTCTTCCCACAGACTCACGTCAGTCAGGAGGAAATTGTACTCCATAAACTGGATTGCAAATGGGCCCTGTCCTCAGCTTTTTGTTTCTTATGACCCCTGCAGACTGGGGCTTCCTGTGACTAAGTAAACTCTGTCCACTTGGGTGGCAATTTGCATTGCCCTCGCCTATGAGTGAGCTGGGCTCTCTCGAACACCGGATCACAGTGCATTGCATGAGAGTGACGGCCACATCAGTGGCGAACCTGCGCTCAGTACCATTGACGGATATCTGTAAGGCTGCCACATGGTCTTAAACTGACACGTTCGCAACTCACTACTAACTGTAGAATGAGTCCTATCGGGACAGTGCCTTCGCCAGGCGGTACTCCATAATCTTTTCAGGATGTATTCAACTCCTGCCCTCCGACTCTTCTGTGTTCAGGCTATAGGTGGGTGCTAGGGTCAGAGTCTGTCAGTTGGGGACTCATCTTGTGCAACTCACGGCTACCCGACTTAGTCTCCGTTGGTGCTGTCATGGTTTGGTCCTTGATAGCCTGGAGCTAGGGAGTCCTGCTTGTTCCTGGAGAAAGCGTAGTTACTCACCTGTAATAGGTTTTCTCCAGGGACAGCAGGAATCAGTCCTCACAACTTTCCCTCCTCTCCTGGGAGTTGCCTCCCTACCTTATTTTAGTTGTTTTTTACTACCATCTTAGCTCTTTCATCTGACTGAGGAAGATGGCGCCCTTAGGCGGGAAGGGGACCATTTATGCGTAGCAACATATCCTAAAGGCTTTCTTTGAAAGCTAGGGAAATGCTTCCGCGCGGGCTCTGTTGGTGCCGACGTCACCCATATGTGAGGACTGCTGTCCCTAGAGAACACCTGTTACAGGTGAGTAACTACGCTTTCTTTACAGGGAGAACTATTCAGGCAACTGCTAACAGAATCCACATGTGAGGGGCCTTACTGGAGTTAGTGCTTACCAATGGAGAAAGTGTTTCTGATGTCATAGTGGGAGATCATATCGCATCTAGTGATCACCAGATGGTATGGTTCAGTATTAGTACTAAGGCTGATAATCCATTCAAAAGCGAGGGTCTTAGACTTGTCAGACGGCTGCCTGGGTGAGAATCTTCACAGTCTTGGCAAGTGCATATATCTATATGATTTGCAAGGGATTGTGGGCAATGCAGTTCATTCACACCAGACACAGCTGCTCACAATAATTTAGTTGTGCTCAAGTGTAAAGCCAATAAGATATTTATTTATGGGGTTATTTCTCCCAACACAGATATGCTTGGTAGCACATAAATCAGGTTACTTGCTTTCAGTGTTTAACTTGGAAAAACAAAATCAGGAAAACAACATTTGAACTTGTCAGGCAATCAAAGCAAAAGAATAAGACCTGGTTGGTAACAAACTGGTCTTTTCTGTAGGCTTTAGCTAATATTCTCTTAGCAGTGTATCAAACAACAAATAAGATCCACAAAGAAAGGAAAAACTGTTCTTTTCAGGTTAACTTCTTATATCTTCCCACATAGATTCAGAAGTGATTCTCTCAGAGCTCTCAAACAATTAGGTAAAGCTCAATTGCTAGCAGTTACCCAGCTGAAACCCCTTAGCTGGCTTGCTTTCTACTGTGTGGGTCAAATCCTGCTTCAGGAGCTTTTCTGAGTAGATTAAAGAGCAAGTTTGTATTTATTTGTGATGGTTGCTGTACTTTGTAACAGAAAGTTACCAAAGGAGTTTAGACAGAGAGCAATCCATATAAACACAGCCTGTATCTAAGACCGTTCCCCCTTCTTCATCAACAATCATGGGTTCAATATCATGGATTGGCACAGAGGAATTTCTCAATGTAGCACTCTCAGGAGAATACTTGTTTCCCTGCTGTCTTTCAAGGTTATAGCTAGGGCATAGATCAGTGTTCATACCTGAGCTTCCATTGCTGTTAGAGTTCCTCTCTAAATAGCCTGGCCAGTATGTAGTCCAGTTCTTATGTCCAGCCTTCCAATCCAGATCCCTGGACACTGGATCTCTCTTCACATACCTTCTGGCACGGGTCCCTTCCACTTGCAGCCGTCCCTCTCACAGGTACCGTCTGGAGATTCCTAGCTCTGCAGCACCATTCCTCTGGCTTTCCCCAGTCCAATGGTGTATGCTGGCCCTTGGAATGCCTCCCAGTATACGTACTGCTCTGGACTCTTCTAGACCTCTCAAAGGCTTTTCTCTTCCTTCTTCCAAAGGGTTTCTTTCCCTCTCTGTCCGTCCGGTTTGGCTTCTGCTTCTGATGATCCTCTTGATGATGAAGATGATCAAGCTCAAGCTGATTCTCAGGATAATTCTCTGTAGAATAAACTCTACCTTTATTCTGCCTAGATGAGTGCTCCCCCCTAATACAGCGCAGCTGTGCTGAATCAGGCCCTGCCCTTTGAGATGAGTGCTTAGGGATTACCTCATAGCCCTCCTGATTGAACACACGTTTCCCCACTTCATCTCCTCTAATGGCTGTTGGAAACCTGGTGCATTCTGGGACTGGTAGTCTTTTATGGGAAAATTCTGTTCTCCAGGACCAAGCAGGAAGTCAGTCCTCACTTAAGGGTGACGTCGGCGCCGACGGAGCCCTCGCGGAGCAATTTTCCCCAGCTTTCAAAGAAAGCCTTTGGGAATTGCAGCGCGCATGCGCGGTCCTCTTCCTGCCCAAGGGTGCCATCTTAGCCAGTCTTCTTTTTTCCGCGGAGCCCTACAGACGTCCCCGTCTTGTCCCCGCGAAAAAGTCGATATTTCTTCATTATTTTATTCTTTTTCCTTCGGTTCGACGCCGGTCTTTTTCCCGCCCGGACTCGCGACGCCGGTCACGAGTCCTCTTCCTTTTTTTCGGTTTTTCTGACTTAGTCAGCTTTCGTTTTCGTTTTTTCCCTGGCAGCCCGGTCCTTTGACCTCGCTGGCCGATGGCTGCCAGTGGTTTTAAGCGGTGTAGTCAGTGTGACCGAAATATGTCACTAACTGACACACACGACTTTTGCCTCCGCTGCCTGGGCCCAGATCATGAGGAACTGATCTGTGGGCCCTGCGGCAAAATGTCCTCCAAAGCGTTGAGGAGTCGGCGGCATCAGCGTGATAGGATCTTCGCTGACCTCATAGCCCTCCTGATTGAACACACGTTTCCCCACTTCATCTCCTCTAATGGCTGTTGGAAACCTGGTGCATTCTGGGACTGGTAGTCTTTTATGGGAAAATTCTGTTTTCTTATTTCTACCAGAACTGACAGGTTGCTTGTTCAGAGTCACTTCACCTTTTCTATAGCTCCTTCCTGAGCTATGATAAGCTTCCTTATCACAGACTTTAGGAAAACTAACTTTGCTAAGATGAGTCAATACCTCAGAAAGTCGTTGGTGGGATGGGAACAGCTGGGTGATGTAGAAAAATAGTGGGCAAAACTGATAGGAAATATTTTAAGGGCATCAAACCTTTTTGTTAGAAAGATAAATACATGTAAAAGGAAAAGGAAGCCATTATTGCTCTCAAAAGAAGTACTGAAAAGATGAAGAAAAAGGGAGGCCTTCATGAAATACAAGAGATCACAGAGAGAGTTAGACAGGCATCTATATTTGGAAAAACTTAGAGAAGCTAGCAAAAGGACTACAAAAGGGGACTTCTATTTCTGGAGAGAGATTTGCAATTGTAAGTATTTACTTCTGGGAATCTTTTCTAAATCTTGAGGAAAAAGGAATTCTTTAGATTAAAGTTGATGAATTTGTGAACCCAGAGTATTTGTTAAATCATTCAGGGCCTAGTAGCAGCAAAGAGCTTTAATTTAAATCAAATCAGAATATAACTTAGCATAAAGGCAAAACAGGGTCAGTATTCTTGAGCAATAAATTATTTCTCCAGGAACAAACAGGAAGTCAGTCCTCATGTATGGGTGACGTCGGCACCGACGGAGCCCTCGCTGAATCATCCCCCCCAGCTTTCAAAGAAAGCCTTTGGGAGATGCCTCCACACTTGCCTGGTCCCCTTCCCGCCCAGTCTTGCTCAGTCTCCTTTTTTCTGCTGAGCCCTTCAGACGCTGACTTTTCCCTGGAAAACGTTTATTTTCTTTTTGAGTTTTCAACTCGACTCCAGTCTTGCACCAGTACTCTTCCCGCTACTGACCTCTAGAGACCTTTACAAAGAGGCCTTCTACATAGAGGGCAAGAGATGTGTGAAATGTTTTAAATAGGTGTTAAAGCCAGGTGGCAGATCAAAGGGCCATTTTGAAAGACTCCTTCTATCCAAGCAGGTACTGTGTTAATCACCCAGGAAATTGGTCACAGCTTACCTCAGAAGCACAGCCATAAACAGTTCAACCAGAGTTCTGTGATTCTCAGTCTTGAACTACAAAAGGGAACTGCTACTTCTGGAGAGAGATCTGCAATTGTAGGTAGCAGCAAAGAGCTTTCAGTTTGAATTTAAAACACAGAAAAGAGCTTTCTTCTTAAATTTAGAACTCGGCAGAGAGCTTGTACTTTAAATTTAATAGTCAGTCAGGGCATAATAGCAGCAAAGAGCTTTCATTTTAAATTTAAAATACAGAAGAGAGCTTTCTGGTTAAATTTAGAACCCAGCAGAGAGCTTCTAGTTTAAATTTCATACTCAGTCAGAGCCTAGTAGCTGCAAAGAACTTTAATTTAAATCAAATCAGAATATAACTTAGCATAAAAGGCAAAACAGGGTCAGTATTCTTTGAGCAATAAATTATTTCTCCGGTAACAAGCAGGAAGTCAGTCCTCACATACGGGTGACGTCGGTACCATCGGCACCGACGGAGCCCTCGCAGAAGCATCCTCCCAGCTTTCAAAGAAAGTCTTTGGGAGATGCCACCACGCTTGCCTGGTCATCTTCCCGCCCAAGGGTGCCATCTTCCTCAGTCTCCTTTTTTCCACGGAACCCTTCAGACGCTGACTTTTCCCTGGAAAAAGTTGATTTTCTTTTTGAGTTTTCAACTCGACTCCGTTCTTGCACCTGTACTCTTCTTGCTACCATCCTTGGTGCCTCGACGTTGAGTTCGGTTCATTTTTATAGTTTTCGTTCTTTTTATTTTCTGGCACCTTCATGTCTTTTTTCCCCGCTAGCAGCTCAGAAAGTCTTCAACCTCGCAGGAGTACTTTTTACCCCCATGGCTCCCAGTGGCTTTAAGAAGTGTGATCGGTGCTCTAAAATAATGTCCTTAACCAACACACATGACTGCTGTCTCCGTTGCCTTGGGCTGGACCACGACCCGGTGGCCTGCGGTCTCTGCAAATGGATGTCCAGCAAGGCCCTGAAGAGCCACAAGCAGCAGCATGATTAGTTCTTCCCCGAATCCCTGATGCCTCCGAAGGCCAGGGCATTGTCTGAGGCCCCGACATCTCAGGAGGAGCTCTCAAATCCCGAGCGTCGTTGTGGGTCCTTGGAGAGGGGGTCTCCCTCGAGGGAACACAGGAAGAAGAAGAAACCCTTGAAGGTGGCATCCTTGGATGGTTCCGACTGGCCGGGAACCTCCCGGTCCCGCAGTCTGAGATGCTCGTCCGAGGCGTTGGAAAAGGAGTGACTTGCCAAGGTCCCCCGGAAGGACCCGGCCGCAGACTGGCCTCAGTCCCCAGACACTATCCTCATCGAGGATTCCCCTTTGGGGGAGCCAGTGAGGGCCCAGTTCCACGGTGCCCGCGCTGAAGGCTGTGGAACTTTCTGGCTTGGAGTCCAGAATAGTGGTCCTGGACCACAGTTTGTCTGTCTTCATCGGTCAGCAGCAGGCGCTGTTGTCCGGCATGTCCAGTTCATCCACCCCGACCACAGGGCTTTAGACATTCAAGATGACCCCAGAGGCCGAGCTGATCCTCGAGGTCTTGTGACCTCAAGACGATCCTTGGCCGAGGTCACGCTCAACAGGAGCTCGGTCATCCCCAGCCAGTCTACCGGGCATTGACTGCAGGGCTTGGAGGGCCTCAACACCCATGGAACAGCCTGCCTACGAGTCATCCTCGGAGTAGTCCGAATGGGAGATGGAGGATGAGGAGTCTCCTGATACCCGAAACCACTGCGAGGTCCCTCCGATTCCCCAGTCTCAAAACCTCGGAGGCGGTCACCGCCTGAGGGCATAGGCTTCTTGGACTTTGTCAAGGACATGTCCAAGGCCCTGGGGTTCCCGACCAAGTTGGAGGAGGACCCTCGGGTGGACGAGGTGGAGATCCTCCAGTACGAGGCCCCTCCTTGCAAATCGCTCACGGTGCCCATTCCTCCCATCCTGGAACGACTCATGTTCCGCATGTGGAAGACACCGGCGTCGGTGCTGGTGGTGAGCAAACAGCTCGACTCGATGTATCAGGTCCACCAGAGCCCGGGCTTCCAGAAGTCACAACTGCCACACAAGTCCATGGTGGTGGAATCGGCCATACGTTGGTTGAAGACGCACTCCTCGGTGCCACCAGGCAGGGAGGCCCACACCTTGGATGCCCTTGGCAGGAAGTGCTATCAGGGCTCGATGCTCTTCTGCCGGGTCCAGGCTTACCCGTATGATTTGGTCACTCTGTAGAGGGTAGACTAATAAGTCACAAAATGAAGTAATCCCTCAATGAAGTAATCCGCCGGGTCCAGGCTTACCAGCTGTGTACATGTGCATGTACTTGAGAGACCTGGTGAAGGAACTCGCCAGTTTCTTGGCTGGTCTCTCCGAGGAACCTTTGCAGCAGTTTAAGAGCCTGTCCAAAGCCATCTGTGATGCTCCAAATTTATGTATTGAAGCAGCCTATGAGGGGTTCGAGTCAGCAGCCCGGGTAGCCATGGCGGGCATCGGTGCACACCGCCAGACTTGACTTTAATTGTCCGACTTCAAGCAATGAGTTCAGGACAAATTGGTCGATGTCCCATGCCAAGGGGAGCACCTCTTTGGCAAACCCATGACCGACAAGGCCACCGATCTGGAGACCGAGTTCATGACGAGGACCAGGCTCTCCAAGGAGTCCACTGCTGCTCCCCGATGGAAGGGCTTGGGTAAAAAGCCCTTTTACCCGAGAAAGGGAGCTGCTTAACGAAACTACCCACCCTATCAGGCCTCCCAAGCTCCCCAACAGGGTCAGCAGACCAAGGGACATGAGCATGGCCCACTTAAGAAGAAGGCTCCAAAACCCCAGGGATCGGCCCCGGCCCAGCCAGGGGGGGAGCTTTTGACTCCTTGAGCATAGCCTCTCTACCTCAAGGAGATCAGTAGCCCACAGGGGGACGTCTGGCCCTCTATGCCCAGAGATGGGTGCCAATTACCACCGATTCCTGGGCATTGAGGGTAGTCGAGGAGGGTTACCTCCTCCACCTGACTCCGACACCTCCCCCTTATATCCCGGGAGAGCCCCTCAGGTCTCCCCTCCACCGGGATCTTCTCCTGAAGGAGTTGGCAGGTCTTCTCGAGGACAAAGTGGTGGAACTGCTGCCTCACCACCTCAAGGGCAAAGGGTTCTACTCTAGATACTTCCTCGTCCCAAAGAGGACAGGGGGCCTAAGGCCCATCCTCGACCTGCGCAACCTCAGCAAATTCCTGGTGAGGAAGAAGTTCAAGATGCTTTCCCTTAAGAACATAAGATATGCCATACTGGGTCAGACCGAGGTCCATCAAGCCCAGTATCCTGTTTCCAACAGTGGCCAATCTAGATCATACGTACCAAGCAGTATCCCCAAAAGACACAAGTTCCACAATGCTTGTACTGGGTCAAGCATTGATATCCTGGATCCCTTTTTAATAATAGTTTATGGACCTTTCCTCCAGGAACTTGTCCAAACCTTTTTTAAACCCAGCTACACTAACAGCCTTTACTACATCCTCCGGTAACAAATTCCAGAGTTTGATTACACGTTGGTTGAAAAAATATTTTTTCTTTCCTAACCAGGGCTCTACAGATGCCAAACAGCAAGGATTTGAGGGTTTGTTTGTTTGTTTTTATTATATTACATTGCTAGCTCTCTGACTGGGAGCTCTTAAAAGGGTTATATTTTTTAAAGCAAGGTTACTTTCTTTTTGGTGCTTTAGGGGAACTTTCCTTGAGCACAGTAGGTTGCTGAACTCTAGTAACCTCCTCAGGTTTAGAAACTGCTAACACCTAATCAAGAGTTAGTGGGCCTGATTTCCTGAGTGCAGCTGAGGCCTGCATAAAAGGCTCCAGTGCCCTGCCCTGTTGAGGCTTTCCTAACCAGGGCTCTACAGATCAACAAACAATAAGGATTTGAGGGTTTGTTTGTTTGTTTTTATTATATTACATTGCTAGCTTTCTGACTGGGAGCTCTTAAAAGGGTTTTTTGTACATTTTTTAAAGCAAGGTTACTTTCTTTTTGGTGCTTTAGGGGAACTTTCCTTGAGCACAGTAGGTTGCTGAACTCTAGTAACCTCCTCAGGTTTGGAAACTGCTAACACCTAATCAGGTGTTAGTTCCCTCCCTACCCACCCCGGTTCCCACCCACCCCTAGTGAGCAGTCTTGCTTTTTAGGGCACCTCCCCCTTTAACAAATCACAGAGAAATGGACCAGCAGATTTTGAATATAATTAAAGAGATTTAACTGTTTTTTCTCTGAAAGGACAGCTGCGAAACCGGCTGGTACTTGGTAGATCTCTCTCTTTTGCTTTAACAGATACCTAAGCTCCACGAACAGAACAATGGCTGGGAAAAATCGTATTGCTAAAGCTGTTGCCCCCGTTACAGCTTCTGCCTCAATCCAGACAGAGGTCCTAATGCCAGTTGAAGGACCAGTTCCATGTGCAGGGTGCCTGCATGCTGAAGCTCTGAGGAAACAAGTGGAGGAACTCAGAGAGGAGGTGGCGAGGCTGAGGAGCATACAAAAAGTGAGAAGTACATTGATGAGACGCTTCTTGCAGCAACCAAGCTCTCCAGCACAGGAGAAGATGGGTGCCAACAGAATGTCTATGGTTGGACACAAGTCACCAGGGCCTGCAAAATCACCAATCCAACTTCTCCAGCCCTTGAATTGAAGAACCATTATGCAGCCCTGGAAGTGGAGGAGGTGAAAGCATCCCTGGAAAGGGAAGAACCAGAGTTAAAGTACCCCAAAGTTGCAGAATCAGTGACCAGAAGGAAACGAAGGGTAGTGGTGGTTGGAGACTCTCTTCTGATGGGTACTGAGGCGTCCATCTGCCAACCAGACTTGATGTCCAGAGAGGTATGCTGTCTGCCTGATGCCAAAATCCAAGATGTTACGGAGAGTTTGCCGAGACTCATCAAGCCCACTGACTATTACCCAATGTTGCTAATCCATTTTGGAACAAATGATACTGCCAGGTATACCTCGGAACATATCAAAAGTGACTTCATGGCTCTGGGACAGAGGGTGAAGCAGTTAGGTGCACAGGTGGTGTTCTCTTCAATCCTCCCTATTGAGGGTAAAGGCCAAGGCAGAGAGCCTCGCATCCTGGAGATGAATGCATGGCTGCGTGGATGGTGTCATCGAGAGCGTTTTGGTTTCCTAGACCATGGGATGCTGTTCCAAGGGTTGCAGAGCAGAGATGGCATCCATCTGTCCAAGAAAGGTCAACGCATCTTCGATAGTAGACTGGCTAATCTACTGAAGAGGGCTTTAAACTAGATTCATTGGGGATAGGTGAAGAAAGCCCCCAGGTAAGTGAAAGCCCCCAGGTAGGTGATACATTAAATACCTTTATGGAAATGGGTAACAGGGGTAACATATGGAAAGCAGTGTGTTTAAATGCCCATAGCATGGGAAATAAGATCCCTGATGTTGAAGCTTTGGTGGGAGTGGCTAACTTGGATTTAGTGGCAGTTACAGAAACATGGTTCACAGAAAACCATGACTGGGATGTAGCTATACCTGGCTATACTTTATTCAGAAAGGACAGGGTAGAAAGAAGGGGAGGAGGAGTGGCACTATATGTAAAAACTACTATTAAAGCTTTGGAATTACAGAGCTTAAAAGGGAGAGAGGAGGCATGTGGGTTAAACTAGAAAGAGGAAAAGAGAAATCTATTTGCATTGGTGTGATATACAGACCTCTCTCACAAGAGGAAGAGGTGGACAGAGAGTTAATTGAAGACATACGCAGCATTGCTAGGAAAGGGGAAGTGCTACTGATAGGAGATTTCAATATGCCAGATGTTGATTGGCACATTCCTGCTGCAGTATCATCTAGAAGTAAGGAGATCCTGGATTCTCTACAGGGAAAACTATTCAGGCAATTGGTAACAGACCACACACGTGAAGGGGCCATACTGGACTTGGTGCTTACCAATGGTGAAAGTGTTTCTGATGTTGTAGTGGGAGATCATTTTGCATCCAGTGATCACCAAATGGTGTAGTTCAGTATTAGGACTAGGGCTGTTAGAATCCATTCCAAGGTGAGGATCTTAGACTTTAGGAAGACTAAATTTGCAAAGATGGGCCAATACCTCAGGGAGTCGTTAGTGGGATGGGAACAGCTGGGGGATGTAGAAAAACTGGGCAAAACTGAAAGGGGGTATTTTAAGGGCAACCAACCTTTTTGTTAAAATGGTAAATAAAGGCAAAAGGAAAAGGAGACCGCAATGGTTTTTGAAGGAAGTAGCTGAAAAAGTGAAGAAAAAGAGGGAGGCCTTCATGAAATACAAGAGATCACAGAGAGAGGAAGAAGACATCTGTATTTGGAAAAACTTAGAGAAGCTAGCAAAGTAGTCAAGAAGGCAAATATTCAAAAGGAGGAGGAAATAGCCAATGCAATAAAATAGCGTGATAAGACATTTTTCAGATATATTAGCGAGAAGAGGAAGGGCAAAAGTGGTATTGTCAGACTCAAGGGTGCAGGGGGGGCAATATGTAGAAGCTGATAAGGATAAAGCGGAATTGCTTAACAAATATTTTTGTTCTGTGTTCACAGATGAAGAACCAGGAGCAGGACCTCAGAAAACACCCAGAAATAGGAACAGAAGCGAGGGACATCTTGAACAATTTTCTGAAGACTGTGTTCGTGAGAAACTAGCTCAACTTAAAGTAGACAAAGCAATGGGACCGAATGGGATACACCCTAGAATACTAAGGGAACTTGGGGACGTTCTAGCAACTCCACTGACTGACCTTTTCAATGCTTCGTTGGAGTCGGGAGTGGTGCCAAAGGACTGGAGAGAGGCACATGTGGTGCCTTTACACAAAAGTGGAAGTAAGGATGTGGTTGAAAACTACAGGCCGGTTAGTTTAACTTCGGTGGTGAGTAAATTATTGGAAATTCTGCTGAAAGAGAAAATAGTGAGGTTTCTGGAGTCCAGCGGATTACAGGATCCGAGGCAGCATGGATTCACCAGAGGCAGGTCTTGTCAGACAAATCTGATTGATTTCTTTGACTGGGTGACCAGGGAGTTGGACCGAGGGAGAGCTCTAGATGTGGTGTATTTAGATTTCAGTAAAGCCTTTGACACTGTTCCTCACAGGTGACTTATCAACAAACTGAGCACCCTAGGGATGGACCCTAAAGTTACTGCTTGGGTTAGAAATTGGTTGGGTGGGAGGCGACAAAGAGTACAAGTAAATGGAGCTCACTCTGAGGAGAAGGATGTTACCAGTGGTGTGCCCCAGGGATCTGTCCTTGGTCTGATTCTTTTTAACATCTTTGTTAGTGATATAGCGGAAGGTCTGTCGGGTAAGGTTTGTCTCTTTGCAGATGATACCAAAATCTTCAATAGAGTAGACACCCAGGAAGGTGTAGATAACATGAGGAGGGATCTAGCTAAGCTTGAAGAATGGTCTAGAATTTGGCAGCTGGGATTTAATGTTAAAAAATGTAAGGTCATGCATTTGGGCTGCAGCAATCCAGGGGAGCAATACAGTATAGGAGGTGAAGTACTTTTGTCCACTAAAGAAGAGCGGGACCTAGGCGTGGTTGTGTCTGATGATCTTAAAGTAGCTAAACAGGTAGAAAAGGCGACGGCAAAAGCTAGAAGGATGCTTGGGTGCATACGGAGAGGAATGGCTAGCAGAAAAAAGGAGGTGATAATGCCTCTGTATAAGTCTTTGGTGCGACCTCATTTGGAGTATAGTGTGCAATTCTGGAGACTGCACCTTCAAAAGGATGTGAACAGGATGGAGTCGGTGCAGAGGGTGGCTACTAAAATGATTAGTGGGCTTCATTATTAAGCATATGAGGACAGACTTAAGGATCTTAATATGTACACCTTAGAGGAAAGGCGGGATAGAGTTGATATGATTGAGGTGTTTAAATACCTCCATGGCATAAATGTTCAGGGAGAGAGCCTCTTTCAATTGAAAGCAAGTTCTGCTACGAGGGGACATGGGATGAGGGTGAAAGGAGATAGATTCAGGAGTGATATGCGGAAATATTTCTTTACGGAAAGAGTAGTGGATCCATGGAAGAGTCTCCCAGTGGAGGTGGTAGAGATGAGGACAGTAACTGAATTCAAAAAAGCATGGGACCAACACAGAGGATCTCTAAAGGTAAAAAGTGGACTGTTGTAGTTGTTGTTATGGAAGGATAGACTAGATAGGCCATGTGGTCTTTTTCTGTCATCATGTTTCTATGTTTCAGCTAGGATCAGTTCATATATCCTATATATGGGAATGTTCCTCAAGGAAGTCACAGGAGATTTGGAACTTATGAGTCCATTTCTCCCAGATGACAAGAGACGAGATTTTCTTCCTCTAGTTAAGCATGCCTTTCTCATGCTCCAAGGTGTCTTCGTGTTTCCCTACCTGGACGACTGGCTCATAAGGGGAGGCCCAGCCTCTGAGGTGCAGCAGGCCACTGCACGCACTATCCAGGTTCTGTAACACTTGGGCTTCGTCATAAGTTGCCCCAAGTCAAACATCCTCATGGCACAATGCCTTTAGTTCATTTTGACAAAGCTCCACACTCTCCAGATCAAGGCCTTCCTGCCCAAGGACCGGGCCGATCATCTCAGATCTTTGGTTCGAGACATACAACACCATCCCTCTGTGCCTGCCCACCATCTTCTGCGTCTCTTCAGGCACATGGCCTCCACAATCTACATCCCCCCAGATGCTCGCCTCCACATGAGGGTGGTGTAGTGGCGTGTCCGGGACCAATGGTCTCAGGCCAGAGGCTGCCTCCGAGACAGGGTTGTGGTGACCAACCAGTTGGCGCATTCCCTGGTCTGGTGGCAGTCGCCCAAACACCTAGAAGAGGGCATGCCCTTCCAGACTCCCAGCCACTTGAGGGTCCTCACCACGGACGCCTCCCTGCTTGGGTGGGGAGCCCACTGCGGAGCCCTCCGCACTCAAGGCACCCAGTCACCAGATGAGAGCACCCAGCAGATCAACCTTCTGGAGCTCTGAGCGATACACCTCGCTCTTTTTTCTGTCACCACCTGTGCCAGCAGCCGGTCGTAGTCCAGACGGACAACCAGATGGCAATATTCTACGTGACCAGGTAAGTGGGCGCGGGGTCCCGTGTCCTTTGCCAGGAGGCACTGGGTCTCTGTTCTTACGCTATCCAACAGGGTATCCTCCTGAGGGCAGTGTACCTGCCAGGCCAGAACAACTTGCTGGCCGACAGGCTCAGGAGAGTTCTCTAGCTGCACAAGTGGCAGCTGGACCTCAGGATAGCCAGTCGGTTTTTCCATCTCTGGGGGGAGCCCGTGTTGGACTTGTTGGCCAGTTCGGACAACTTTCAGTTGCCCCGTTTCTGCTTGTGGCAGGCCCACTCCTCCAGGGTGGCAATGGATGTGTTTCTAGTCTTGTGGTCGGAAGGCCTCATGTACGCCTTCCCTCCGACGCCGCTGATTGCCAAGACTTTCTTCAGGACCCTCCATTACAGGGCCTCGCTCATCCTGATATCTCCCAGGTGGCCCAGGCAGGAGTGGTTCCCACTGCTTCTGCAGTTGGCAGTGGAGGTCCCCAACCCCTTGGGCACTGCCCCGTGACTCCTGTCTCAGGAAGAGAGCTCTCTTCTGCATCCCAAACTGGGGTCCCTTTTGTTGGCAGCGTGGCTGCTGAGAGGGTGACTCTCGCCCCCCTCAACCTTCCAGTTGAAGTCGAAGATATTCTGATGACCTCTCGCAAGGCCTCTACTAGGAAGGAGTACGCCCTCAAATGGCACAGGTTCTCTATTTGGTGCGCCGATCATGGGGCTGATCCCTTCTCCTACCCGGTGGCTTTGGTGTTGCAGTACCTTCTCCACCTCTCGCAATCTGAGCTCAAGTCTAACTTTGTCCGAGTGCACCTTAGTGCCCTGGTAGCGCACCACCACCCGATGTATGGTAAGCCTCTCTCTGTCCAACCTTTGGTGACCCGCTTCCTTCGGGGCTTGCTCCTATTAAAACACCCGTTTCACCCTCCGGTGACCGAATGGGACCTCAATGTAGTGTTAGGGCAGCTCACTCACCCGCCTTTCGAGCCTCTGGCTACTGGCCTCCTTCGCTTTCTCTCTTGGAAGGTGGTTTTCCTGGTTATGCTCACCTCCACTTGCAGAGTTAGCGGCCCTATACCAGGTGATGTAAAACCCTCTCTCACCTAGGAAGTTTCTTCAGGACCATGTGCCAATGAGGGAAGGGTTAGGACAGCCGTTATAGTTGGTAATTTGATAATTAGGCATGTAGATAGCTGGGTGGCAGGTGGACGTGAGGATCTCCTGGTAACATGCCTGCTGGTGCGAAGGTAGCGGACCTAACACGACACCTAGACAAAGTCTTAGATAGTGCTAGGGAGGAGTCTGCTGTCTTGGTACATGTCAGTAAAAATGACATAGGAAAATGTGGTAAGGAGGTTCTGGAGGCTAAATGTAGGTTTTTAGGTAGGAAGTTGAAATCCAGAACTTCCAGGGTAGTGTTCTCTGAAATGCTTCCTGTTCCACACGCAGAACCCAAAAGGCAGTCAGAGCTTCGGAGTTTCAATGCGTGAATGAAATGATGGTGAAAGGATGAGGATTTTGGATTTGTTAGGAACTCGGGAACATTCTGGGAAAAGGAGGAGCTTTACTTTAACCGGGATGGAACCAGGCTGCTGGCATTAATCTTTAAAAAGGAGATAGAGCAGCTTTTAAACTAGATATTAGGGGAGAGCCGACAGTCGCCTGAGAGCACATGGTTCGGAACAATGTATCCTTAAAGGATTCTACCAAAAAAATGAAGTTAGGGCATATCAGCAGTGAGGTTCTAATAAAGTCAAAAGTAGCCCAAATGCCCTTGAGTACAGAGCAGACAGAGCTTAAAGATTCCAAATTAGCCCTGCATTCCGATAGCCAGAGTAATATGAATAAAACACAGTCTCTAAAATGCTTGTATGCAAATGCTAGAAGTCTAAGATGGGAGAGTTAGAATATATAGCACTAAATGAGAAGTTAGATATGATTGGTATCTTAGTGACATGGTGGAAGGAGGACAACCAGTGGGACACTGTGATACCTGAGTACAAACTATATCATAAAAAAAGTTCCTGTTAGTATATACATACTTGTAAACCGCTCTGATGCACAAGTAAAGGGAGGCATATCAAGTGCCTAAACCATAAACTGATCAAATTGGTGGAGGGGTTGTGCCCTATTTTAGAGAGGGCATTGAGTCACAAAGGATTAAAGTTTTGCAGGAAGGAAAATTTGCTGCAGAATCTCTATGGATTGAAATTCCATGTAAGAACGGGAAGCTGATGGCAGTGGGGGGTGTACTATTGACCACCTGGTCAGAATGAACAAATTGATGATGAAATGCTCAAAGAAATAAAGGAAGCTAACAAAAGTTACAGCACAGTAATAATAATGGGTGATTTCAATTACCCCGGTATCGACTGGGTCAGTGTCACGGCAGCACATGCTAGGGAGATAAAATTCCTAGATGAAATAAATGACTGCTTCTTGGAGCAGCTGGTTCATGAGCCGACCAGAGTGGAAGCCATTTTGGATTTAGTCCTTAGTGGAACACCAGATCTGGTGCAAGAGATAAGGGTGTTGGGGCCACTTGGCATTAGTGATCATAACATGATCACGTTTGTTTTAATTAATGGAGGAGTGATGGTAAGGAAATCCACAGTACTACCTTTTAAATTTCGAAAGGGAGACCATGATAAAATGAGGAAAATAGTTAAGAAAAAACTAAAAGGATCAGTTGCAAAGGTTTGACTTACATCAAGCTTGGGTGTTGTTTAAAAATGCTATCTTGGAAGCCCAGACCAGCTGTAATCCAGGCTTTAAGAAAAGTGGAAGGAAGTCCAAAAAACTGCCAGCATGGTTTAAAGGTGAGGTCAGAGAGGCTGTTTTTGCCAAAACAGCATCTTTCAGGAAATAGAAAAAAGAGCCAAATGACAAAAACTGGAAACAGCACAAGCATTGGCAAGTTAAGTGCAAGGCATTGATAAGGCAGGCAAAGAGAGAATTTGAGAAGAAGCTTGCTGTGTAAGCAAAAACATGTAATAAAGATGAAGGGATATTACCCATGACTGAAGTAGCATTTAAAGGAGATACTGCGGAAGAATTGAAAGAAATATCGATACACCAGGAAGATGTATTACGGCTATTTGATAAACTGAAGAGTAGCAAATCACCTAGACCAGATGGTATACATCCAAGGGTCTTGAAAGAACTGAAATATGAGATTGCAGACCTACTATTAGTAATCTGTTAACTATCATTAAAATCATCTGTAATTCCTGAAGATTGGAGGATGGCCAGTGTAACACCAATTTTTAAAAAGGTTTCCAGGGGTGATGGGGGAGAGTACAGACCGGTAAGCCTGATGTCAGTACTGGGAAAAATGGTAGAAAAACCATCATAAAGAACAAAATTACAGAACATATGGCTTTAGACAAGGAAGATCTTGTCTTACTAATCTGATATGTTTTTTTGAAGGTGTGAATAAACAGGTAGACAAAGGTGAATCTGTTGATATAGTGTATCTGGACTTTCAGAAAGCCTTTGACAAAGTCCCTCATCAGAGGCTTTTGGCAAAACTAAAAAGTCATGGGATAGGAGGCAGTATACTATTGTGGATCAGGAACTGGTTAAAAGATAGAAAGCAGAGTGTAGGGCTAAATAGACAGTTTTCCCATTTGAGAAATGTGATTACGGAGTACCTGAGGGATCTGTGCTGGGTCTGCTGCTTTTTGACATATTCATAAATGACCTGAAAAAGGGAATAACGAGTGAGGTTTTCAAATTAACAGATGACAAAAGTATATAAAGGTGTTAAAACCCATGAGGAAGATTACAAGATGATCTTGATAAATTGGAAGACTAGGCATCCAAATAGCAGATGAAATTAGTGTGAACAAGTGCAAAATTATACACCTTGGAAAGAACACATTAGGAACCACCACCCAGGAAAAGGATTGAGGCGTCATCATGGATAACATGTTAAATCCTTCTGCCCAGTGTGCAGCGGCGGCCAAGAGAGCAAATAGAATGCTAGGTATCAAAAGGAAAGAAATGGAAAAGAAAACAAAGGATATTATAATGCCTCTGTATCGTTCCATGGTGCGACTGCACCATGAATATTGTGTGTAATTCTGGTCGCTGTATCTTAAAAAGGATATAGCGTTTTTAGAAAAGGTATAGAAAAGAGCCACCAAAATGGTAAAGGGGATGGAAGGATGCCCTTATGAAGAGAGGCGAAAACGTTTAGGGCTCTTCAACCTGTAAAAGAGATGGCTGAGGGGAGATATGATAGAGGTCTATAAATTAATAATTAGGTGGAACAGGTAAACGTAGATCGATTGTTTACATCATCAGAATATAGAAAGACAAGGGGACATGCAATGAAGCTACATGGTAACCTATTTAAGACTAATAAGTGAAAATATTTTTTCACGCATCGTGTAATCAAACTCTGGAATTTGTTACCAGAGTATGTAGTAAAATCTGTTAGTGTAGCTGTAGTGTAGTGTCCAAATTCCTGGAGGAAAGTCCATAAACCATTATTAAAAGAGAGCCTGAATATCACTGCTTGACCCAATACAAGCATTGAGGAGCCTCTGTCTTTTGGGGAGACTGCTAGGTACTTATGACTTAGATTGGCCACTTTTGGAAACAGGATGCTGGACTTGATGGACCTTGCTCTGACCCAGTATGGCATATCGTATGTTCTTATGAAAGCAAAGGTACAAAAATAAGAAATAGCCAATTAATTAAAATTTGGGGATAAGACATTTTTCAGATATGTTAGTGAGAAGAGGAAGGGCAAAAGTGGTATTGTCAGACTCGAGTGTGCAGGGGATAAATATGCAGAAACTGATGAGGATATACCGTATTTTCGCACATGTAACGCGCACCCACATATAACATGCACTCACATATAAAGTGCAATTTTCGGCAGGTCCTGCATTGAATTTCTCACATAATGCACACGCGCGTATAACGCGCATGTGTTGAGTGCGCTGTGAGGTGTTTAAAAGGCCCTCGGTTCCATTATACCTTACATTAAAACTTTGCGATCTCTTCTATTATAATCCAGTCATCATGCCCGGAATTAAACGCATGTCTTATACTGCGGACTTCAAGCTGAAAGTTGTGGCAAAAGCCAAAGCAACAGAGCAGCAGCAAGAGAATTTGATGTTGGTGAGTCATCTGTTCGCGACTGGAGAAAGGAGAAAACGGCGCTAGAGGAGATAAACCCGCAAAAACGTGTGCATCGGGGTCCCAAAGAAAAGTGGCCAGAACTAGAGAGTGACTTAAAAAAGTGGATTATATCTAGAAGGGAGCAAAATCAAGCTGTCTCAACTATCGCAATTCAATTCAAAGCAAAACTGCTGGCCAATGAAAGAGGAATTTCACGTTTCCACGCTAGTTTCAACTGGATTTGCAAATTTATGAAGAGGAATGGTCTTTCCGTGCGAATAAGAACAACTGTAGGCCAGAGGATTCCGGATGACTGGGAACAAAAGATGGCGAATTTCGGCACATTTGTCAGCAAAGAAATTTCGGAGTTTGGCATTTTGGCAATGGATGTTATTAACATGGATGAGGTTCCTGTGTCTTTTGACATTCCACCAACCAGGACTGTAGCTGCTTCGGGTTCAAAAACTGTCGCAGTAACAACAACTGGACACGAAAGGGCTTGCTTCACTGTAGTCCTGGGTTGCACAGCGAGTAGGCTTAAATTGAAGCCGATGGTTATTTTCAAGCGAGTAACCATGCCCCGCGAAAAATTTCCACAAGGTATTGTTGTTCACTGTAACAAAAAGGGATGGATGGACTCTGAGGTCATGAAAATATGGATTGATAAATGTTATAGGGCCAGGCCTGGAGGTTTCTTTTCTAAAAGGTCTTTGTTGATCTTCGATTCCATGGCTGCCCATAAAGAAACAAATGTGCAAAATTATATTAATTCGACTGGTGCCCATATCGCAGTGATACCGGGCGGTCTTACTTGCAAGCTGCAGCCACTAGATATAGCTGTTAATCACCCGTTCAAAACGTCCATCAGATGAGAGTGGGATAATTGGATGCAGTGGGGAATTCATGAATTCACACCATCGGGACGATTAAAGAGGGCTACATTAACGGAAATCTGCAATTCGTTGTGTTCTGCTTGGGACAAAATATCCCCGGAAACCATAAGAAATGGATTCCGAAAAGCCGGGATTGTTTATAAGAACGAGGATCGGGTGCGTAGTGATGACGAAGATGATGATAAAAATGTCAAAAGGATTGACGATGAAAGTGCATATGCTACGGAAGAGCATCTCCAGACGGTTTTAAATTATTTCAATGATGATGATATTGATGAGGGGAGTGATTTCAAAGGTTTTATGGAATTGGATGATGAAAATTAATTAAATATATTTTTAAACCATTATATTCTTGTAAGGCCTCTTTTATGGAATCTGTTCCTTGTAATAAAGTTTTGGTATAATGCGCCCTCGCAAATACCGCGCGAGAGGGTTGCGCGGTAGGTAAAAACGTGTATAGCGCGCGCGGTTTATGCGCGAAAATACGGTAGCAGAATTGCTTAACAAATATTTCCGTTCTGTGTTCACAGATGAAGGGCCGGGGCAGGACCTCAGGAAACACCCACAAATAGGAACCGAAGTGATGGGGATCTCAAATGATTTTCAGAAGACTGTGATCGTGAGGAACTAGCTAATCTAAAGTATACAAAGCCATGAGTCTAGATGGGATACTTCCAAGAATACTGAAGGAACTTGGGCTGTTTTAGTGGCTCCATTATCTGACCTTTTCAATCCCTCTGTGGAGTTAGGAGTGATCCCTAGGAACAAGCAGGAATGTAGTCTTCACATATGGGTATCATCGGTACCGATGGAGCCTGCGCGGGAATGCTCCCCAGCTTCCAATAGGAACGCTTTTGGGAGCATCCCTCAGCACATGCACGCTGCTTTCCCGCCTTTCCAACTGTCCCACTTCAGTTCTTCGTTTTCAGCGGCGCCGACAGGATCTATTCCCTGTCACCGCAGAAAATTCCGTCTTTAAATTTCTTTTCTTGTGGTCGCGTTTGCCTACCGCACGACGCTTACCGGTACCGCCGGTTCTTTTCATAAAAGAAAAAAACTTAGACTGTTTCTCCAGGACCAAGCAGGAAGTCAGTCCTCACACATGGGTGACGGCGCGGATGCTCGGGGCCGGAGTCACTAGACGTCGAAGCCTCTGACGAGGTCCGGGCCCGACCGGACGCGGAGTCAGAGAAGATTTGCTCCTTTTGAGACTGCCGACTCCTCAACGCTTTCGAGGACATTTTGTTACATGGACCACAAATCATCGGGTCATGATTGGGTCCGAGGCAACGGAGGCAGCAGTCATGTGTGTCGGTGAGGGACATAAGTCTCGTACACCGGTCACACTTTTTAAACCCGCTGGCAGCCATTGGGGGAAAAAGGGCCCCTGCGAGGTCAAAAGACCATGCTGCCAGAGAAAAAGATAAAAGTGGCGGGAACGCCAGTCACTAAGGACAAAAACCGAAAAATAGTGAACGGACTCGATACCGGAGTATCGAGGCCGGGCGGGAAAAAGGACACGGCGTCGAACCGAGAAAAAACAGAAAGAAAAAATCAACTTTTTCAGCGGTGATCACAAACTACGTCTGTAGGGCTCCGCGGAAAAAAGAAGACTGAGCAAGATGGCACCCTTGGGCGGGAAGGGGACCGCGCATGCGCGCTGCAATTCCCAAAGGCTTTCTTCGAAAGCTGGGGAAATTGCTCCGCGAGGGCTCCGTCGGCGCCGATGTCACCCATATGTGAGGACTGATTCCTGCTGCTCCTGGAGAACACCTGTTACAGGTGAGTAACTACTCTTTCTCTTCAGAAACTTTTCTCTTTGGTGCTAGGCGCCATTTTGGGCACTAGGCCCCATATTCCTAAAACATGGAAAAGCCAACTAGTGTTTTTAAAAAATGTACTAAGTGTGGCGGTAACATTTCCGTCACTGACACCCATGATTGGTGTCTTAAATGTTTAGGGCCTGAACATTCTCCTACTGAATGTCTCTTCTGTATGGGGATGACTAAAAGAGGAAGACAGAACCGGGCTGCAAAGCTCGGTACCCTCTTTTCTTCGGTTGCCAGATCCATTGCATCAACATCATCAAGGGCCTCTTCTTCCTCCCATGGATTTCAGGTAACTAAACATAAAAGCCGGTCCTCAAAGGGTAACTCTCCTGATAAGCATCAAGAGGCCATTGGCATTGCCCTTGAGGGAACCACACCGGCAAAACAGCCCCGGCGGGCGGCTTCGGCTTCCAAAGCATCGATGGGGCTTCAGGATGTTCTCGAGGCCTCAACCTCGCAAGAACTACCTGTGCCATGCTCAGGGGTTCTGGCCGTTTTTACTGGTACCGACACCCAGGCATCGGCAGCGTCGATAGACCAGAGGTTCCTCGCTATCGAGCACAGCATCACAGCTCTTCTTTCAGCTGCGGTACTGGTGGTCCAACGGGCACCGGTACCGACATCAACACCGATGCTGGTAGAGACACCGGTATCGACACCGACGATACTAGTACCAACAGTACCGGCCCCGGTGGGAACACTTCCCATGTCATCTCTGGCTGGAATTGACAGATCGGTATCGGATCAGTTTGGTACCGACTTCGATTGGTACCGGGACCGTGCTTTGCAGGAGCATCGGGGTCAGGATTACTTCGATTCCTCCGATTCCGAAGACTCTGATAATTCTGCTGGCCCTAGAGGTTTTCTCCCAGAAGATCCCTCTTCTCCCCAACGCAGAATGTTACCTCCAGAGGACATGTCCTTTCAGGATTTTATCCGTGATATGGCCAAGGGTCTTTCAATCACAGTAGCTCTTGAAGAGGAACCCAGAGCAAAGGAATTGGAAATTCTCCAATATCCTAAAGCTCCTAACGAGGCAGCCACTCTGCCTATCCATGATCTTCTGCATAACTTGATGCTCAGAATGTGGGAGACACCTCTGACTACTTCTCCTCACTCTAGGAGACTTGATACTATGTATTGAGTTCCGCCATATCCTGGATTTCAGAAAACTCAGCTGCCACACCATTCATTGGTAGTGGAATCAGCCATGCATAGGATGAAAATTGCAAAGAAGCATGCATCCAATCCTCCAGGTCGTGAATGCAGGACTCTGGATGCTTTTGGGCACCGAACTTTTCAAGCTTCCATGCTTTCAGCTAGGATCAGTTCATATATCCTATATATGGGAATGTTCCTCAAGGAAATCACTGGAGACTTGGAACTTATGAGCCCATTTCTCCCAAATGACAAGAGACAAGATTTTCTTGCTCTAGTTAAGCATGCTCAAGATGTCTCCAAGTTTGTTAATTGTGCAGCCTTTGACTGCTTTGAATGCATCAGCAGAACATCTGCTATTGCCATTGGCGCACGATGGATTGCCTGGCTACAGGCATCTGACTTGGAGACTTGGCTACAGGACAAGTTAGGCCTTGCAGGGGGAGAATCTCTTCGGCAAGAACTGGAAGGAAAAGGCTAACGAGTTAGATGCTGACAATACTACTTTAGATAGATTGTCAACGTCTACAGCCACTCCAGCCAAAAAGAAGCCTTATAAAAAATCCTCTTTCAGCAAAAAGAGGAAGTTTTATCCTTCCTGTACCCAGCAGAGTCAAACTCCAGGTCAGGTTGCCCTAAAGGGACAAACTAGACAGCAAAAGAAGCCAAAAGGCCCAAGAGCCCAACCAGCTCTCCAGGTTCAGCCCCTTCAAGGGCTTTGACTCCTTCCTAGAGAGCTTTGCCTTCCTGCCTCTGAGGGGTCCCCAACCCCCCTATATTTCGGGCAGGTTATGCCATTTTGCCAACAGATGGCATCAGATAACAGCAGAAGATTGGACTTTGTCCATTTTAGGAGAAGGGTACAAGCTTCATTTTCACAGCATGCCCCCTCCTACAATTCTAAAGCAATTCAATTCTCAAACCTCCGCAGATAATCTGCTAGATCACGAGGTCTCAACATTTCTTGCCCAAGGGGCAATAGAGGAGGTACCCATTCTTCAATGGAGTGCAGGGTTCTACTCCCCCTTTTTTTCTTATTTCAAAGAAAACAGGAGGACACAGACCCATTCTGGACCTCAGAGAATTGAACAAATATCTGTTTCGAGAGAAGTTCAAAATGATTTCTCTAGGAACTCTTCTGCCATACCATCAAAGCCAGGTTTGGCTTTGCTCTTTAGACTTAAAGGATGCATACACTCACTTTCTCTTCCTTCCAGATCACAGTTTCCTACATTTCCTTTTCATGGGAAAACATTTCCAGTACAGGGTTCTTCCCTTTGGTCTGGCTTCAGCACCAAGGGTATTCACGAAATGCATGGCAGTAGTAGCTGCATTTCTACGAACCCTGGGGATTTTTGTCTTCCCTTACTTAGACGAATGGCTCATTCGAGCCCCTTCAGTTGCAGAGGCCAGCACTGCACTGTCCCGTACAATGCAAATCCTCCACTACTTGAGATTGGTAATAAACCTCCCAAAATCTCAACTAGTTCCTTCCCAATGCCTGGAATTCATAGGAGCCTGTCTGGATACCAGACAGGCAAGGGCTTTCCTTCCACAGGCCCGGTGTCTTCGCATAATGCAACTAGCTTCTCAAGCAGCAGGCAAATCCTACTTCACTGCTCGATAGCTACTGCAGTTACTGGGACATATGGCATCCACAGTTCATGTAGTCCCATATGCTCGCCTCCACATGCGAGCATCTCAGTGGACCATTTCCACACAGTGGACACAGGCCACAGGTCATTTGTCGGACAAAATAATAAACTCTCAACGTCTAATTTTGTCCCTCCAATGGTGGCAATCACTAGAAAACCTGACAGTGGGATCTCCCTTTCATAAACCCCTTTTTCAGGCCACCCTCACGACAGATGCATCACAGGTGGGTTGGGGAGCACACCTGAATCATCTCTCTACCCTGGGAACCTGGACTCCACAGGAGGCTGGTTTACACATAAACCTGGAATTAAGAGCAGGGGCGGCCCAAGGGGGGTGCGGGGCCATGTGCGGAGACTCGGTGCGGGGCCTCATTTGCATAAATATTTGCATAATGTTACCATACACTAACTTTTAGTATACATGCCTCTTCATGAGTGTATGGATAAAAAAAGACAAAGATTTCTACATTACTATAATCCAGTGCCAACCGCCAGGCACATTAGGAACTACTACAAACACTGCCCATTTAGAACCCATAGCAAACCCACCGTATCCCAACAGCACTACCAGGACTCATAAAGCACCATACACTACCTATCAAAAGGCAACACTGCAAATATTAAACCAATACATTTCAGAGAATAACAATACATGACCTACTGGGGAAAGAGAACAAGTGACAATGTCAAATAGGAATTACATAAACAGAATACCTCAGCTCAGTTACACATGCAGAACATAGACTATCACCAAACAAGGAATCACAATTTAAAAACAGGAAGACAATAATTAAACTGGGAACCCTAAAAGCCAAACTTGGAATGTACAACAACAATGTAGAAATAAAACTATAAATTAATTTCCTCTTGTACTAAACAAAGCACAGACATTAATGATGCACATTTCCCAGAGCTGACATATTCCAGTTAATAAATTCAAAATAAAGAGATATCTTTGTACCTTTTGTGCATTTTCTTTTCAGTTGCAATTGTTCCAGCCACTTTCTTCTGGTTTATTTGTGTCTTCTGCTATCTCTCCATCGTCTGCTGTCCATTTGTCCTTTCTTCTCTTCTAGTTTTTTCCATTCTCTCTCTACATCTGCTTTAACATAATAATCTTTCTCCTTTTGCTCTTTCCTCATTCCTATTTCATCCACTCAAATTTTACCCCTCCATCCTCAATCCCCACTTAGTCTCCCAATACCCGGCCAATTGTACATTTTTCTTCCCTCCCACACAAAATATTTTTCCCCTCTCCATTTCATTCTCCCAGCCCCATCCCCTTCTAATCTCCCCCAACATCAGCTCCCTTTTAGTTCCAGCCCCACCCAGTATCCGCTCCCTTCTAGTCCCCACATCAGCCCATTTCCAGTCCTAGCTCCCCCATCCATTTCCAGTCCTATCCGAGTCCCTTCATCAGCTCATTTCCAATACCAGCCTCCCATCAGCCCATTTCTAGTCCTTTCCTAGCCCCACCATCAGCCCATGTTAAATCCTAGCTCCCCTCCACTCAGCCCATTTCTAAACCAAGCCCCCCATGAGCCTACTTCCAGTTCTAGCCCCTCCATGAGTCCATTTCAATCCAAGCCCCCCCCCCAGCCCATTTCCACTCTTAGCTCCCCCCAACACCCAATTCTCAGTTCTATCCTAGCCCATCCATCAGCCCAGTTCCTGTCCTAGCTCCCTCCCCTAAGAGCCCATTCCAAGCCCCCCTTCCCATCAGCTATTTGCAGTTCAAGCCCCCTTCCACTCAGCCCATTTCCATTCCAAGTCCCCCTCCCCATCAGCTATTTGCAGTTCAAGCCCCCCACTTCCCCTCAGCCCATTTCCATTCCAAGCCCCGTCCCCATCAGCTATTTGCAGTTCAAGCCCCCCACTTCCCCTCAGCCCATTTCCATTCCAAGCCCCATCCCCAACAGCTAAGTGCAGTTCAAGCCCCCTTCCACTCAGCCCATTTCCAGTCCTAGCAACCCCCCCAACCCATTACCAGTCCTAGCCCCCCATAGCCCACTCCCAGTCCTAATCCCACCAGCCCATTTCCAGTCCTAATCCCCATCACCAATTGTCAGTTTAAGCCCCCCCATAGCCCATTACCAGTCCTAACCTCCCCATCAGCCCACTCCCAGTCCTAATCCCCCATCACTCAATTTTTAGTTTAAGCCCTCCCATAGCCCATTACCAGTCCTAACCCCCCATCAACCCACTTCCAGTCCTAATCCCACCAGCCCATTTCCAGTCCTAATCCCCCATCACCCAATTTTTAGTTTAAGCCCCCCCAGCGCCCATCACCACTCCTAACCCCTCCCCAGCGCCCATCACCACTCCTAACCCCCCCAGCCCAGCACATCACAACTCCTAACCCCCCCAGCCAGCACAGTGCCCATCACCACTCCTACCCCCCCAGCCAGCCCAGTGCCCATCACCACTCCTAACCCCCCCAACCAGCCCAGTGTCCATCACCACTCCTAACCCCCCCCAGCCAGCCCAGCCCATCCCATCACTACTCCTAACACCTCCCCCCCCAGCCCAGCCCAGCCCAGCCCAGCCCATCACCACTCCTAACCCCCCCCCAGCCAGCCCAGCCCAGCCCATCACTACTCCTAACCCCCCCCAGCCCAGCCCAGCCCATCACTACTCCTAACACCACCCCCCAGCCCAGCCCAGCCCAGCCCAGCAGCACTTCTAACCCCCAGCCCAGCCCAGCCCAGCACCACTCCTAACGCCCAGCCCAGCCCAGGGAAATTTTTAAAAAAAAGAAAACCTGTCTCCTGCTGCTGTCGGGGCCGCCGCGGCAGAATCGAGCGTGCCGCGGGGCCCCCCTGTACCCACCCGGCAGAGCCTGTCCTCCCTGTAGCAGCTCTCTCGTTGGAGCTGAAGTCAGACGCGCCGGCTTGCAGAGCGCGAGGGAAGAGTTTTTCCCTCGCTGCTCTGTTAAGCCCGCGGGGGCTGATGGGAAGTTCCCATCAGCCCCCGCGGGCCTAACAGAGTCGCGAAAGGGAAACTCTTCCCTTCGCGCTCTGCAAGCCGGCGCGTCTGACTGCAGCTCAGAAGAGAGAGCTGCTACAGGGAGGACAGGCTCTGCCGGGTGGGTACAGGGGGGCCCCGCGGCACGCTCGATTCTGCCGCGGCGGCCCCGACAGCGGCAGGAGACAGGTTTTCTTTTTTTTTTCAATTTTACTTTTACAAAAGAATGTTTTTTGCGCGGGGCCCCCTGAAACGCGGGGCCCTGTGCAAAAAACATTCTCGCTCAATGGACGGGCCGGCCCTGATTAAGAGCAATCTATTTAGCTCTTCAAGTATTCCACGCCCAGCTCAGCTACAAGACAGTCCTAGTTCAGACGGACAATCAAGTAGCTTTGTTCTATGTGAACAAGCAGGGCGGAACAGGCTCTCTGTCATTATGCAACGAAGCATTACGACTGTGGGCCCTCGCCAGAGGGCATCAAATTCACCTTCTAGTGTTATATCTTCCAGGCATTCAAAACCTTTGGGCGGACAGACTCAGTCGAGTACTGCTGCCTCACGAGTGGTCCCTCCACCTAGACCAGGTGGCAAAGATATTTCATCTCTGGGGCACTCCAGACATAGACCTCTTTGCAAGTCCACTGAGTGCCAAACTTCCCCGGTTCTGTTCCAGGATTCCAGCTCACAATTGTCAGGCAAGGGATGCCTTCCTCCTTCACTGGGGCCAGGACTTCCTTTATGCCTTCCCTCCCATTCCCCTCATCCCCAAAACACTCTTCAAGCTTCAGAGAGACGGGGGTCACATGATTCTCATAGCAACACGATGGCCACGCCAAATGTGGTATCCCCTGCTTCTACACCTCTCTCAAGCAGCACCTCTGGAGTTAGGGCATGCTCCAGATCTCCTTTCTCAAGAGAACGGGACGCTATGGCACCCGAATCCCCAGTCCCTGCACCTCACAGCCTGGTTGCTGATGGCTTAAACCTCCAAGATCTCATCCTGTCCCAATAGGTAAAGATATCCTTCAGGCTTCTAGGAAACTTTGCACAAGAAGATCTTATGCCTTCAAGTGGAAACATTTTACTATATGGTGCTGCAAGAAAAGATTAAACCCCCTTGGCATACCCTTGGAATTAATACTAGAGTATCTCCTTCACTTATCTAATTCTGGTCTAAAGACCAATTCAGTAAGAGTCCATCTTAGTGCAATTGCAGCTTCTCATAAGCCTCTGAATGGACAACCAATTTCCTCTCATCCACTCATATCAAGATTTATGAGAGGCCTTCTATTAACCAAACCTCCCATCAAGCCACCTCCGGTGGCATGGGATCTAAACCTAGTTCTCGGGCAGCTTATGAAGCCGCCTTTTGAGCCTTTAGCCACTACAGCCCTTACGTTTTTGACCTGGAAGTTCATCTTCCTAATTGCAATCACCTCTGCACGTCGCATTAGTGAATTGCAAGCTTAATTGGCTGATCCTCCTTATACTAGGTTTCATCATGATAAGATTGTTCTTAGAACTCATCCACACTTTATGCCAAAGGTGGTTTCGCCTTTTCATTTGAATCAATCAATTTATCTTCCTGTATTTTTTCCGAGGCCTCATGCCTCTAATGCAGAAAGAAACCTTCATACTTTGGATTGTAAAAGGGCCTTAGCCTTTTACATACAAAGAACACAGCAACATAGAAAGTCTTCACAACTTTTTATAGCTTTTGACCCTAGTCTTTTGGGACTTCCATTCTCCAAAAGAACTTTATCTAAATGGATTGCCCAATGCATATCCTTTGCTTATGAGAGTAAGGGTCTTCCTCTTCAGGACCATGTCACAGCTCATAATGGAGAGCCATGGCTACTTCCACACTAATCCACACTTTGTGTCTATCAATGACATTTGTTGAGCAGCCACATGGGCTTCGGTACACACCTTCACAGCTCACTACTGCCTGGATAAGGCCTCCCGTCAGGATGCCTTCTTTGACCAAGCTGTTCTTGGAAATCTCTTTCAGACCTAATTCAACTCCTACCCACCAACCCTGGTGGAATGCCAGAGATCCATGGGAGGAAGGATGCCTATCTTCTGGGTTGGCTCCTTCCTGGGGCTATCTCCCTGGCATCTTCAGCTAGGGAGTCCCCATATGTGAAGACTACATTCCTGCTTGTTCCTGGAGATAGCGTAGTTACTCACCTGTAACAGGTGATCTCCGGGAACAGCAGGAATTTAGTCTTCACAACCCAGCCACCTCCCCTAGGAGTTGTCTCTCTATCTCTTTTTCTCTTTCCTCTCTCCCTCTATCCTTTCACTCAGCTACAAACTTAACTGAAGAGGGACAGTTGGAAAGGCAGGAAGGCAGCGCGCATGTTCTGAGGGATGCTCTCAAAAGTGTTCCTATTGGATGCTGGGGAGCATTCCCACGCAGGCTCCGTCGGTACTGTGATAGGGCTGAAGCCACTGAAAGCAAAAACTTAGAAAAAAACGCTGTTCCTTACAAAGCAGCTAACGTGCAGAAGATGCAGTTCCCTTGCAAAGCAGCTACAGGAAGCAGGCATGAACCTACAGAGGCTGAGCTAACACACCCGGGTACTAATTGTGCAGGAGCTAATCAGCTCCACCTGAGGGGTAACCCGGGAAACTCAAAAGTAAAAGGCCTTTATAAGCAGAGAACCAACTCAGAAGAAAGGAGAGAGGAAGGGAGCTCAGAAGGGAGCTCAGAGGAGAGCTCAGAAGGGAGCTCAGAGGAGAGCTCAGAAAGAGAGAGAGAAAGGAGCAGACCCAAAAGAGCCGGAGTGAGAGAGACCTGGGAGAGACAGACCGGAGAGAGATCTGCTTGGAAGAAATCCCAAAGGCAGAGAGCTCAGAAGGAGAGAGCCCAGCCGGGAGAGAGGCCTCTGCTCACCAGGAGAGTCTGAAATAGGATTAAAAGGTACTGGGAGAAAAAGTCCTGACAGGAGATTGACTTATACTAAGAAGCCAAGAAGCCTGGATTCTTTACAGGGTCTTCCCAAGCTGCAGAGAGGACAGACAGTATCCAGGAGGCTTCCAGAGGGAGTCTGCGAAGGAGACCATGGCCAGAGAGCGGTGTCTGAGTGGGCAAGTAAGAGACACCCTGACTTCATGAAGCCAAGGTATGGTGACTATTTTTTCCCTAAGAAAGGCCCAGCTCCTAGAACGTCTTTAAAACCAGATAACCAGTCTGAGAGAAAAGGAAGCGGGCAGGAGTTCTTTAAGCCATCACGTAGGGGCATAGGGACAAACCCTGCTATTTACCTGAAAGCCCTAGAACAGCCTAGCTGGAAGCTAGGGAGAAGAACTACTGACTTTCAAACCACAGCAGCCAGGGAAAGATGAAGTACAGAGGGAGGCACAAATGAACCAGAGCCCATGCAGGTGGAGCCTGAGGACTCATTTACATTGTCCCAGGAAGAAGTAATGGACTGCTCGGTTGGTGTCGCAGGGAGTTTTGAGTCACTCCCCGAGCTGTAACTTATTTAGACAAGCTCTGATATTGTTTTTGTTCATGTTGAGCAAAAGAGAAAAAGCTCACTAATTTTATTTTGCTCCGAAGTTTGGAAAATCCTGTGTTTTTGCAAGAAGCTGTGAAGTATGTAACAGTTCACTTGTTTACCTATGCTTTGGTAAAAACCCTGAAAAAGAAGGAGAACACCTTATTTTCTGTTACCTAGCGAACCTTAGTGCTTGAAAGGGGAAATAAAAGCCTTATTTACCCTCCATTCTGGTCTACTCAACTTATTCCTATAAGGAGGAGGACTACCAAGACCAGGGTGCACGTGGCCTCCAAAAGTCTTTTACCTCCACAAATAATAAATGTGCTCAACCTGCCCTTGCAGCCACTGGCCACCAGGGGGGGTTGATGACAGTACCGACGATACCCATATGTGAGGACTAAATTCCTGCTGTTCCCAGAGATCACCTGTTACAGGTGAGTAACTACGCTATGCCAGAAGACTGGCTCATGTGGTCCCTTTTCACAAAATGGACGTAAGGATGACTTTGAGAACTACAGGCCAATTAGTCTAACATCTGTCGTTAGTAAATTATTGGAAAGGCTACTAAAGGAGAAAATAGTGAGGTTTCTGGAGTCCAATAGATTGCAGGATCATGGCAACATGGATTCACCAGAGGCAGGTCTTGTCAGACAAATCTGATTTCTTTGACTGGGTGACCAGGAAGTTGGACCGAGGAAGAGCACTAGATGTGGTATATTAAGATTACAGTAAAGCCTTTGACATTGTTCCGTACAGGCGACTTATAAACAAACTGAGCACCCTAGGAATGGACACTAAGGATATTGATTGGGTTAGAAATTGGTTGAGTGGGAGACGACGAAGGGTACAGGTAAATGGAGCTCACTCTGAGGTGAAGGAGGTTACCAGTGGTGTGCCGCAGGGATCTGTCCTTGGTCCGATTCTGTTTAACATCCTTGGTAATGATATTTCGGAAGGACTGTCAGGTAAGATTTGCCTGTTTACTGATGATACCAAAATCTGCAATAGAGTAGACACTCAGGAAGGAGTCGATAAGATGAAGCGGGATCTAGCTTAACTTGAAGAATGGGGTTTAGAATTTGGCAACTGAAATTTAATGCTAAAAAATGCAAGGTCATGGATTTAGGCTGCAAAATTCCAAAGAAGCTATACAATGTAGGGGGTGAGGTACTTCTGTCTACGAAAGAAGAGTGGGACCTTGGCATAATTATGTCTGGTGATCTTAAAGTTAGCTACACATGTTGAAAAGGCAACTGCAAAAGCCAGAATAATGCTTGGGTGTATAGGAGAGGAATGGCCAGTAGAAAAAAGGAGGTGATAATGCCTCTGTATAAGTCTCTAGTGTGACCTCATTTGGAGTATTGTGTGCAATTCTGGAGACCGCACCTTCAAAAGGATGTAAGCAAGTTGAATTCAGTGCTGAGGGTGGCTACTAAAATGGTTAGAGGACTTTATTATGAAACATATGAGGACAGCCTTAAAGATCTTAATATGTATACCTTAGAGGAAAGGCGGAATAGGGGCGATATGATATGGACTGTTAAATACCTCCGTGGCAAAAATGCAAAGGAGTGTCTCTTTCAGTTGAAGGCAAGCTCTACTACAAGAGGACATAGCATGAGAGTGAAAGGGGATAGACTCAGGAATAATATGCGAAAATATTTCATAAGAACATAAGACATGCCATACTGGGTCAGACCGAGGTCCATCAAGCCCAGTATCCTGTTTCCAACAGTGGCCAATCTAGGTTATACGTACCTAGCAATATCCCCAAAAGACACAGGTTCCACAATGCTTGTACTGGGTCAAGCATTGATATCCTGGGTCCCTTTTTAATAGTGGTTTATGGACCTTTCCTCCAGGAACTTGTCCAAACCTTTTTTAAACCCAGCTATACTAACAGCCCTTACTACATCCTCCGGTAACAGATTCCAGAGTTTGATTACACGATGAGTGAAAAACTATTTTCTCTTATTTGTCTTAAATAGTTTACCCTGTAGCTTCATTACATGTCCCCTAGTCTTTCTATGCTCTGATAGCGTAAACAATTGATCCACGTTTATCCGTAACACTCCATTCATTAATTTATAGACCTCTATCATATCTCCCCTCAGCCGTCTCTTCTCCAGGCTAAAGAGCCCTAACCTTCTTAGCCTCTCTTCATAGGAGTAGCCTTCCATCCCCTTCACCAATTTGGTGGCTCTTCTCTGTACTTTTTCTAATAACGCTATGTCCTTTTTAAGATACGGTGACCAGAATTGCACACAATATTCAAGGTGCGGTCGTACCATGGAGCGATACAGAGGCATTATAATATCCTTTGTTTTGTTCTCCATCCCTTTCCTTATGATACCTAGCATTCTATTTGCTTTCTTGGCCGCCGCTGCACACTGGGCGGAGGGTTTTAACATGTTATCCACAATGACTCCTAAATCTTTTTCCTGGGTGGTGGTTTCTAATGTGGAGCCTTGCATCGTGTAACTATAGTGTGGGTTGTTCTTTCCTAGGTGCATAACTTTGCACTTGTCCACATTAAATTTCATCTGCCATTTGGATGCCCAGTCTTCCAATTTATCCAGATCCTCCTGCAGTTTTCCACAATCCTCTTGGGTTTTAACAACTTTAAACAGTTTTGTGTCATCTGCAAATTTGATAACCTCACTAGTTATTCCCTTTTCCAAGTCATTTATGAATATGTCAAAAAGCAGCGGACCCAGTACAGATTCCTGGGGTACTCCACTATTCACCTTTTTCCATTGGGAATATTGGCCATTTAGCCCTACACTCTGCTTTCTATCTTTTAACCAGTTCCCGATCCACAATAGTACACTGCCTCCTATCCCATGACTTTTTAGCTTCGCCAAAAGTCTCTGATGGGGGACTTTGTCAAAAGCTTTCTGAAAGTCCAGATACACTATATCAACCGACTCACCTTTGTCTACCTGTTTATGCACACCTTCAAAAAACACATATCAGATTAGTAAGACAAGATCTTCCTTGTCTAAAGCCATGTTGGCTGTCTCCCATTAGGCCATGACTATCTACATGCTGTGTAATTTTGTTCTTTATGATGGTTTCTACCATTTTCCCTGGTACTGACGTCAGGCTCACCGGTCTGTAATTTCCTGGGTCACCCCTGGAACCCTTTTTAAAAATTGGTGTTACGTTGGCGACCCTCCAATCTTCAGGTATTACAGATGATTTTAATGAAAGTTGTGATAAGGAAGCTTATCATAGCTCAGGTAGGAGCTATAGAAAAGATGATGTGACTCTGAACAAGCAACCTGTCAGTTCTGGTAGAAGTGAGAAAACAGAATTTTCACATAAAAGACTACCAGTCCCAGAATGCACCAGGTTTCCAGCAGCCATGAGAGGGGCTGAAGTGAGAGAATGTGTGTGCAATCAAGAGAGCTATGAGGTAATCCCTAAGCACTCATCTCAAAGGGCAGGGCCTGATTCAACACAGCTGCGCTGTGTTAGGGAGCAGCACACAGAACAGGATAAGAACAGAGCTTATTCTTCAGATAACAGCTTCAAGGAGAGTTTGAAGAACAGCTTCAGCAAAAGCCAAGCAGATAGAGAGAGAAGGAAACTCTCTGGAAGGAAGAGAAGAAAGGCCATTGGAAGGTCTGGGAGATTCCAAGGCAGTACTCATACTGGGAGGTATTCCAAAAGCCAGCAGAGTCCATTGGACTGGATTCAGCCAGAGGAATGGAGTGGCAGAGATAGGAATCACCAGTGGCTACCTGGAAGAGAGAAGACTGCATGGGGAAGGGACTTTCAGACCAAGGCCAGAAGGTATGTGAGAGAAGATCCAGCGTCCAGGGATCAAGATTGGAAGGCTGGACATCAGAATTGGATTACATATTGGCCAGGCTATACAGAGAGGAATAATGATAGCAGGAGAGGCTCAGGTATGAACACTGATCCAGACCCTATCTATAATAGAGAATGGCAGCAAGGGAATAAGCATTCTCATGATAGTGCCTTAATGAAAGACTCATCTGTGCCAATGTATGATATTGACCCTATGATTGTTGATGCAGGGGGAAATACAGCAGATGAAACTATTTACATGGACTGTTCTTTATCTAAATGCTATTGCTAGTTTTCTATGAGCAAACACATCAGCCATCACAAAGAAACCTAACTTTGTTCTTTATTTCCACTGCAAACAGCTCTTAAAGCAGGATTTGGGCTCACACAGTAGCAGCCAGCCAGCTAAAGGCTTTCAGCTGGTCCATTGATAGTAATTAGGGCTGCACCTGATTGTGTGTGTGAGCAAGGGAGAATCACTGCTGAGATCGGCGTGGAAAATAAGCAGAAGTTAACCTAACCAGCAAAGTTTATTCTTTACTTTGTGCCTTTGTATTTGGTAATTATTTGCTAAGAAAACATTAGCTAATTGCCTGACAAGCTGAAGGTTGTTTTCTGGTTTACTTTGTGACTTTTTGTTATCCATTTTAAACACTGCAAGCAAGTAACCTCATTTATAGTGCTATCAAGCATACATGTGCTGGGTGAATTAAACCCCATCAATAAAAGAAGTATTTTATTGATCTTACCACTTGGTTTCACAACTCAAATTATTGTCATCAGCTGTGTTTGGGAGTGAATGAACTACAATACCCACAATACCTTGCAAGAATCATATGAATATATGCATCGTCAAGATTGTGTAAGTTCTCACCCTAGGCAGCCGTCTGACAAAGTTCACAGATTACCAATAGCAGGTCTGCAATCTCATATTTCAGTTCTTTCAACACTCTGGGATGTATACCATCCAGTACAGGTGATTTGCTACTATTCAGTTTATCAAATAGTTGTAATATATCTTCCCGGTGTAGCGATATTTCTCTCAATTCCTCTGCAGTATCACCTTTAAATACCACTTCAGTCTTGGGTAAGATCCCTACAATCTTCCTCAGTAAAGACCGAAGCAAAGAATGCATTCAGTCTCTCTGCTATAGCCTTGTTTCCTCTTACTGCCCCTTTTACCCCTCTATCATCTAATGGTCCAATTGACTCTCTCACAGGCCTTTTGCTACGAATGTACTTGAAAAAGACTTTATTTCGTGTTTTTGCTTCCGTAGCAAGTTTCTTCTCAAATTCCCGCTTTGCCTGCCTTATCAATGCTTTGCATTTAACTTACCAGTGCTTGTGCTGTTTCCAGTTTTCATCATTTGGCTCTTTTTTCCATTTCCTGAAGGTTGCTTTTTTGGCAGCAACAGCCTCTCTGACCTCACCTTTAAGCCATGCTGGCAGTTTTTGGACTTTCTTCCACTTTTCTTAATGCGTGGAATACAGCTGGTCTGGGCTTCGAGGATAGTATTTTTAAATAACACCCAAGCTTGCTGTAAGTCTTTAACCTTTGGAACCGCTCCTTTTAGTTTTTTCCTAACTATATTCCTCATTCTATCATAGTCTCCCTTTTGAAAGTTAAAAGGTAGTACTGTGGATGCCTTTACTATCTGTCCTCCACTAATTAAATCAAACATGATCATACTATGATCACTATTGCCAAGTGGTCCCAACAGCCTTATTTCTTGCACCAGATCTGGCGTTCCACTAAGGACTAGGTCCAGTATGGCTTCCCCTCTGGTCGGTTCATGAACCAGCTGCTCCAAGAAGCAGTCATTTATTCCATCTAGAAACTTTATCTCTTTAGCTTGTCCTGCTGTGACACTGACCCAGTCGATACCGGGGTAATTGAAATCACCCATTATTACTACTCTGTTGTGACTTTTGTTAGCTTCCTTGATTTCTTTGAGCATTTCATCATCCATTTGTTCATTCTGGCCAGGCGGTCGATAGTATACTCCCACTGCCATCACCTTCCCCTTTATAAATGGAATTTCAATCCATAGAGATTCTACAGCAAATTTTGTTCCCTGCAAAACTTTAATCCTTTCTGACTCAATGCCCTCTCTAACATAGAGCGCAACCCCTCCACCAATTTGATCAGCTCTATCATTACGATATAGTTTGTATCCAGGTATCACAGTGTCCCACTGGTTATCCTCCTTCCACCATGTCTCTGAGAGTGCAATCATATCTAACCTCTCATTTAGTGCTATATATTCTAACTCTCCCATCTTATTGTTTAGACTTCTAGCACTGGCATACAAGCATTTTAGAGACTGTATTTTATTCATATTAATCTGGCTATTGGTAGGCAGGGGTAATTTGGAATCTTTATGCTCTGTCTGCTCCTTACTCAAGGGCATTTGGGCTACTATACTCTCTTTTGGAACCTCACTGCTTTTGGTAGTATCCTTCAAGGATACCTTCGTCCGAACCATGCACTCCTGGGTGACTGTCGGCTTTCCCCTATTTTCTAGTTTAAAAGCTTCTCTATCTCTTTTTTAAAGGTTAATGCCAGCAGTCTGGTCCCATCCTGATTAAGGTGAAGCCCATCCCTTCGGAAGAGCCCCCCCCCCCCCACCTTTCCCCAGAATGTTCCCCAATTCCTAACAAATCCAAAACCCTCATCCTTGCACCATTGTCTCATCCACGCATTGAGACTCCAGAGCTCTGCCTGTCTTTTGGGTCCTGCACGTGGAACAGGAAGCATTTCGGAGAACGCTATCCTGGAAGTTCTGGATTTCAACTTCCTACCTAAAAGCTTAAATGTAGCCTCCAGAACTTCCCTACCACATTTTCCTATGTCATTGGTACCAACATGTACCAAGACAGCAGACTCCTCCCCAGCACTATCTATGATCCTATCTAGGTGGTGCGTGAGGTCCGCTACCTTCGCACCAGGCAGGCATGTTATCAGGCGATCCTCACGTCCACCAGCCACCCAGCTATCTACATTCCTAATGATTGAATCACCAACTATAACAGCTGTCCTGACCCTCCCCTCATGGGGACATGGCCCTGGAGAAACGTCCTCGGTGCAAGAGGGTTGTACATCACCTGGAGGACAGGTCCTAGTTACAGGATCACATCCTGCCACACCAGGGTGATGCTCTCCTGTCACGTGACCTCTCTCCTCCATGGCAACAGGGATGCTGCCAGACTGGAGGTGGGACTTCAGGACTGTATCCCTGTAGGTCTCGTCCATGTGCTTCTCTGTCTTTCTTATGTCTTCCAGGTCTGCTACTCTAGCCTCTAGAGACCGGACTCGTTCCCTGAGAACAAAGAGTTCTTTGCACTTAGTGCATACGTAAGACCTCTCACCAACTGGGAGAAAATCATACATGTGACACTCAATGCAAAAGACCGGAGAACCCCCATCTCATTGCTGGACGTCTGTCTGCATCTTAGTTTAAAGCTTGTGTTTAGGTCTTTTAAATTCTGTATATAATAAGGATTGGTGTAGATGCTTATACCAATAAAAGTGTATCTAATACCCCTAATACACCTTGCGTACCTGAAGCTTAAGTAATTAATCTCAGGTCCTCTGTGTATGACTGATTTGGATAACGAGCTGCACCCGAGAGCAGCCCCTTTCCTCTAAGATGTGCAAGTACCTATAAAACTACAATTATCCCAGGGGTGGGTGGGTGCCGGGGAGGGAGGGAGGGAGATAAGTCCTATTAAAGAGGGCAGTTACAAGGTACCCTGTCCTGAACCCTCAGCAGGGGGGAGGGGGGTACCACACAAAGCCCAGTTAGTTGAGAGAGGCAAGGTAAGTTATAACTGAGAAGGCTGAACTAGCACACCACTAAGACAAACAATAAATAAAACAGCTAGAACTCACAGCAAGGTGTCACAGGAGGCAATATCCACTTCTCTAGCAGAGCACTGTAAAAAGCACTGCTCTTCTCTGATCAGAGAAAAGCAGACTAAAACAGACTGTGCACACGTGGAGGAAACAGGAAGAAGGCTACACAATACCTCAGCAGGGGGGGGGGGAGGATTCACTCAGGCAGGCTAGGACAGGAAAAAAAGTTTAACACAGAGCAGGTTCTGGGGAGAGAGATTTAATTTAAAATGAACAGTTAACCTGGCTACCACACAAAGCCCAGTTAATTGAGAGAGGCAAGGTAAGTTATAACTGAGAAGGCTGAACTAGCACACCACTAAGACAAACAATAAATAATTAAATAAACAGTTAGACAAACAATAAATAATTAATAAACAGCTAGAACTCACAGCAAGGTGTCACAGGAGGCAATATCCACTTCTCTAGCAGAGCACTGTAAAAAGCACTGCTCTTCTCTGATCAGAGAAAAGCAATTATGGATTATGGAAAGAATGGTAGATGCATGGAACAGTGTCTCATTGGAGGTGGTGGACACGTGGACAGTATCAGAATTCAAAAAAACATGGGACAAACAAAGAGGATCTATAAAGGAAAAAAGGGGATTCCTTTGCGTCCCTCTAGTCCAGTCCCGGAACCATAGAGTTTAGAATCTCCTCCAGCAGCCTTGGAGACTGAAAGACGTCAGAACCTTGCTGGCACTGGTATAAATAGGCAAGGACCGCCCCCTTCCTCCAGTACCTATTGACAAAGCAAACTGAGCAGAGCAACAGATAAGAAAATCAACAGAAAGGGTATATTAAATTTAGCAGTGGTATTCGCTAACCCTTCCCCCTTTACTCTTTCTCTATAAAAAAAATTCTTTTTTTTTTTTTATATTTTAAACGTAATAAAAGATAACCAAACAGAACTGCCATGGAAGGGCTCGCCCCGAGGCTCCACCGAAACACCCCAACACGACGGCAAAAGTGGTTCACTTATTGGAGAGCCTCGGCTGGGTGGTCAATTTTGCAAAGAGCAACTTGGTTCCCTCGCAGTCTCTGGAATACTTAGGGGCGCACGCTGGGGGATTCCGCTAATGGATCTGATGGCGAGCTTTGAGTCGGCCCAGGTGGCGCGGTTCTTCAGCAGGCGGCGAGAACGCATGTCCGAGGGTCTCGACGCGTTGGCTCAGAGGTGGCCAGAAGGAGGTCTTCTCTATGTGTTCCCGCCGTGGGAAAGGTACCGGGACTGGGTGGTCTTGGTGGCTCCGGATTGGCCCCGAAGGCCTTGGTATGCGGACGTGATACGGTTGCTGGCGGACAGGCCGTGGAAGCTTCCTCAACGGCAGGATCTGTTAGGTCAGGGCCTGCTGCGGATGCCTCAGGTGAATCGATTCTCGCTTACGGCATGGCTCTTGAAAGGGCTCGGTTGACGGCCAGGGGTTATTCCGCGGCGGTCGTTTCTACTCTGCTGAAGGCGTGCAGGCGGTCCACTTCCCTAGCTTACATCCGAGTGTGGCGCATTTTTGAGGCCTGGTGTGCGGAACGGAGTCTGCGGCCCTTGGGGGCTTCGGTGCCTCAGATTTTGTCCTTTTTGCAAGACGGGGTGGACAAGGGCTTAGCGGCTAGTTCCCTCCGAGTGCAGTTGGCGGCTCTCTCCTGATACCGCGGGAAGGTGCACGGTCAACCTTTAGGAACGCATGCGGACATTAGGAGATTTTTGCCGGCGGTCTTACTTTTGCGACCGCCGAGGAGACCTTTGGTTCCGTCGTGGGACCTAAATTTGGTTTTAGAGTCCTTGCTAAGGGCTCCATTTGAACCTTTGGCCAAGGCAACGCTGAAGGATCTGACGCTGAAAATGTTTTTTCTGGTAGCCATCTGTTCGGCGAGAAGAGTTTCGGAATTGCAGGCTTTATCTTTTAAGGAGCCATATCTATCCTTTTTCAATCACAAGGTGGTCTTGCGCACCGTTCCTGCGTTTTTGCCGAAGGTGGTTTCGGTTTTTCATGTTAATCAGGTGATTTTGCTTCCCGTGCTCTCTGATGAACAGAAGGATAGCTCGGAGGGCAAGTTGCATCGGCTGGATGTTCGACGGGTGCTCATGCAGTATCTTCGTAGAACGGAGTCTTTCCGTAGGTCGGAAAGGTTGTTTGTGGCATTTGCCGGTCTGAGAAAAGGGGAAGCGGCGGCTAAGGCGTCTATTTCGCGCTGGCTGAAGGAGGCAATTGAGTCAGCGTGCGTCTTAAAGGGTAAGGTGGCTCCGGAGGGTCTCCAGGCTCATTCCACTAGGGCGCAGGCGACGTCTTGGGCAGAAAATAGTTTTGTTCCCGTCGCGGACATTTGTAGGGCGGCAACGTGGTCTTGGTTGCATTCCTTTACGAGGCATTATAGACTCGATGTGCAGCAGGCGGGAGATGGTCGTTTCGGTTCAGCGGTGCTTCAGGCTGGGCTAGCGGGCCCCTCCCGTTGATATTCACTGCTCTGGTACATACTCTATGGTTCCGGGACTGGACTAGTGGGACGCAAAGGAAGATGAAATTAGACTTACCTGCTAATTGTTGTTCCTTAAGGAACTCTAGTCCAGTCCCGGATCCCTCCCTGGATTATGAGGATGCCAAGCCTGAAGTTCGACAGAAGTGGTTGAGCTGCGAGGGGAGGGGTCGTGTTGGGGGGTTTCGATGGAGCCTCGGGGCGAGCCCTTCCATGGCAGTTCTGTTTGGTTATCTTTTATTACGTTTAAAATATTTTAAAAAAAAATTTATAGAGAAAGAGTAAAGGGGGAAGGGTTAGCGAATACCATTGCTAAATTTAATATACCCTTTCTGTTGATTTTCTTATCTGTTGCTCTGCTCAGTTTGCTTTGTCAATAGGTACTGGAGGAAGGGGGCGGTCCTTGCCTATTTATACCAGTGCCAGCAAGGTTCTGACGTCTTTCAGTCTCCAAGGCTGCTGGAGGAGATTCTAAACTCTATGGTTCCGGGACTGGACTAGAGTTGGTAAGTCTAATTTCATCTTGCAGTTGATATGGAAGGGTAGACTAGATAGGCCATGTGATCTTTTTCTGCCGCCATGTTTCTATACTCCACATGCCACTCTGTGCTCTTCGCTCCATTCACATAAACAGGCTCACTTAGAATACACCTGTTATTCTGCCTGTTTTTTTTTCTTGATCCCTCCCTATGGAACAACCTCCCTCCGGATGTCAGCTCTGAACTCTCATTTCCCAAATTTAAAGCAGAGCCTTTTCCGCAAAGTCTTTGATCTTCCCCCTTGACTGCTCCTTATTTTTTCCCTCCGTCTCTGCCCCTGCCCACCTCCTACCTCTTGTGCTTCTCCTTTTTAACCCTTCCTCTCCCATTACCCATTGTCTATGTGCACTATTTTACTTTTTTGTATTTTATTGGCATTCCTTTTCCTTTTCTTTGTGTTTATATTATTTTTATCCTCTTTTATTGTAAAGTGCTCTGACATTTTTCCTAGGGTGGTATATCAAATTTTAATAAATGAAATGCAATTAAAAGAATCTCTATACAAATCCTTTCTCTTTAAAAATGAGGGCATGGTTAAAACTGTAGGTACAAAGTGTCCATAAATTTTGAGTTTACATTTTATCAGCTGCAAAATATATACCGGACAGTATGCAGAGATTTTCACTACACATACTTTTTCTCCCCTTCTCTTTTTTTTCTTGGTTAAAAGTACATGTGTAGAGGGTAATTTTATAACTAGGTGTCTGGTTTAAAGTAACCAAAATGTGCCTTTCCTTATCATCCTTTCAGTCCAGTCCAGGTACATGGGTTATGCTCTATCATCCAATGGAGACTGAGAATCACAGGTTTTGATATTGTCACACTATAAGTGTTCTGTGCACATCCTCTCATTCCAGTATTTCTCAGTCTCCATCACATGTGAAAACAAATATATATATATATATATGAGAAAAATGGAAGAGAGGTTGGAGTTTTCTTTGCTCTAGAGAATCTGGGCTGTTGAATCAGCGTTTGGCAATCCAGGTCCCTTCCCTTTACTAATCCTTCTCACTGGTTATCCTTTCAGGTTACTGGCAGTCCACTGTTCCCCCTCTCCAACATTTGAGAGGGGGCTTGGTGAATTATATTTTTGTAGACTGGCCCTTTAATTTAATTTTATTAAGAAAAAGAGAGAAGTTTGTTAAGTGGCTGAAGTGAGAGGCAGCACCAAGAGTGTACCGGATCAATTTCCCGATCCCAGTATCGGCTACCAGAAGGGGTGGAGGTTTTTCTCTCGCTAGTAACTTTTATTTTTAAACTGTGATTTCAACAATGCCGATGGCTCGCTCCATGTACACGGTCTGTGGCAGTTGCAGAGGTCCGTTTTCGGCGGTTGCCTTTTGCCGCATAGGTATTGATTAAGGCCATGGCGCGGAGAGGTGAATGGAGGAACAAATTCGGCATGTGTGAACATGCAGCATCGCCAGAAGTTCAGTTAGCTCAACTTTCTCAGCCTCTACAGCCATGGGATCCCACGGTTTTGGTTGGAATGATAGCCATGTTGATTTCACCTGACAGAGATATGGAGAACCCTATTGTGGTACAGGGGCCGTTTTATGCTGCTTTGAGGAGTTACCACATAAGGGGGCTGCAGTCTGGGTAGAGTTCAGCAGGTATGCCGTTTTCTCCTCCGGACTTCTCTTTCTCCAGGACCAAGCAGAATGTCAGTCCTCACATATGGGTTATGTCGGCGCCGACAGAGCCCCCGTGCGGAGCATTTCCCCAGCTTTCAAGGAAAGCGTTTGGAAATTCAGCGCGCATGCATGGTCCCCTTCCCGCCCAAGGGTGCCATATTGCTCAGTCTTTCTTTTTCCGCGGAGCCCAATGGACGTGAGTTCGTGTCACCCGGGAAAAGTAGTTTTTTTCAGCTATTTTGGCTTTTTCTGATCCAGTTTGACGCCGGTTCCCCTTCCCGCTTGGGCTCGGTACACCGATATCGAGTCCGGAGTTTTGATTTTCGTTTTTTGTCCTTTGTGACTAGCGTTCGCGCTCTTTTTGTGTATTCACTGGCAGCCCGGTCTTTTGACCTTGCAGGGGCCCTTTTTCCCCCGATGGCTGCCAGCGGGTTCAAAAAGTGTGATTGGTGCAAGAAATTTATGCCTCTCACCGACACACATGACTGCTGCCTCAGTTGCCTCGGGCCCGACCATGACCCACTGGCCTGTGGCCCATGCGGCAAAATGTCATCAAAGGCACTGCGGAGCCGCCAGCATCAACGTGAGAGAATTTTCTCAGAGTCCGCATCTGGCCGGGCCCGGACTTCGTCAGAGACCTCGACATCTCGGGAGTCTGACCCCGAGCGACGTAGGGGTTCCTCTGAAAGGGAGTCTCCCACCTGGGAGCAGAGAAGGAAGAAGAAGCTTGCAAGGATGGCGTCGGTGGAGGCTCCTGGATCCTCGGCCAGGTCGCGTAGCCCTGACAGGAAGACTTCTGCCCCTTCTCAAAAAAAGAAGGGCTCGGAAAAGAAGCCCTTTTTCACGAGTAAGGGTGCTGCCTACAAATCCTACCCTGAATATCAGGCCTCTTCAGCTCCCCAACAGGGCCAGCAGGCCATGGAGCAGGGGCATGGGCCCTGTAGGCAGAAGACCCCCAAGCTGCCAGCTCCGGCTCCTGCAGAGCAGGGAGCGGGGTTTTGACTCCTACAGCATAGTGTGATAAGGAAGCTTATCATAGCTCAGGAAGGAGCTATAGAAAAGGTGAAGTGACTCTGAACAAGCAACCTGTCAGTTCTGGTAGAAATAAGAAAACAGAATTTTCCCATAAAAGACTACCAGTCCCAGAATGCACCAGGTTTCCAACAGCCATTAGAGGAGCTGAAGTGGGGAAACGTGTGTTCAATCAGGAGGGATATGAGGTAATCCCTAAGCACTCATCTCAAAGGGCAGGGCCTGATTCAGAACAGCTGCGCTGTGTTAGGGAGGAGCACTCATCTAAGCAGAATAAAGGTAGAGTTTATTCTACAGAGAATTATCCTGAGAATCAGCTTGAGCTTGATCATCTGAAGGATCATCAGAAGCAGAAGCCAAACCGGACGGACAGAGAGGGAAAGAAACCCTTTGGAAGAAAGAGGAGAAAAGCCTTTTGAGAGGTCTAGAAGAGTTCAGAGCAGTACGTATACTGGGAGACATTCCAAGGGCCAGCATACACCATTGGACTGGGGAAAGCCAGAGGAATGGTGCTGCAGAGCTAGGAATCTCCAGACGATACCTGTGAGGGAGACGGCTGCACTTGGAAGGGACCCTAAGACCCGTGCCAGAAGGTATGTGAAGAGAGATCCAGTGTCCAGGGATCTGGATTGGAAGGCTGGACATAAGAACTGGACTACATACTGGCCAGGCTATATAGAGAGGAACTCTAACAGCAATGGAAGCTCAGGTATGAACACTGATCTATGCCCTAGCTATAACCTTGAAAGACAGCAGGGAAATAAGTATTCTCCTGAAAGTGCTCCATTGGGAGATTCATCTATGCCAATCCATGACATTGAACCCATGCTTGTTGAAGAAGAGGGGGTGATAGCAGATGAAGAATCTGTTTACATGGACTGCTCTCTGTCTAAACTCCTTTGGTGATTTTCTATTATAAAGTACAGCAACCATCACAAAGAAATACAAACTTGTTCTTTAATCTACTCAGAAAAGCTCCTGAGTAAGGTTTTTAGCCACGCAGTAGAAAGCAAGCCAGCTAAGGGGTTTCAGCTGGATAACTGCTAGCAATTGAGCCTTACCTAATTGCTTGTGAGCTAGGAGAGAATCACTTCTGAATCTATGTGGGAAGATATAAGAAGTTAACCTGAAAAGAACAGTTTATTTTCTTTCTTTGTAGCTTTTGGTTTGTTGTTTGATACTTGCTAAGAGAATATTAGCTAAAGCCTACAGAAAAGACCAGTTTGTTATCAACCAGGTCTTATTTCTTTTGCTTTGATTGCCTGACAAGTTTAAAGGTTGTTTTCTTGATTTTGTTTTTTTCAAGTTTAACACTGAAAGCAAGTAACCTGATTTATGTGCTACCAAGCATATCTGTGTTGGGAGAAATAACCCCATAAATAAATATCTTATTGGCTTTAACACTTGAGCACAACTAAATTATTGTCAGCAGCTGTGTCTGGTGTGAATGAACTGCATTGCCCACAATCCCTTGCAAATCATATAGATATATGCACTTGCCAAGACTGTGAAGATTCTCACCCAGGCAGCCGTCTGACAATAGCCTCTCCTCCGCTGGTGGCTGCACTCAACACAGGGGGTCGGTTGACCCTGTATGCCTACAGGTGCCAGCCATCATAGGGGATACCTGGGTACTCAGCATATTCCAAAAGGGCTAATGCTCCACTTCCACCAGCTACCCCCCTCCTACTTTCCAGGGGAGCCTCCAAGATTCCCTCTGCACAGAAACCTTCTCCAGGAGTTGGCAAGTCTTCTAAAGGAACAGGCGGTGGAAATGGTGCCTCACCACATGGAAGGGCAAGGCTTCTACTCCAGGTACTTCCTGGTACCAAAAAGGACAGGAGGCCTCCGGCCTATCCTAGACTTGCAAAACCTAAACAAGTTTCTGGAGAGGGAAAGGTTCAAGATGCTTACCCTTGGGATTCTGCTGCCCTACCTCCAGCAGGGAGACTGGCTATGCTCCTTAGACCTAAAGGATGCTTATACTCACATCCTCATTCACCCAGACCACAGACAATATCCCAGGTTTGTGGTAGGAGGAAACCATTTTCAGTACAGGGTACTTCCCTTTGGCCTAACCTCTGCCCCCAGGGTTTTCACCAAATGCCTGGCGGTGGTGGCGGCCTATCTCAGGAATCAGGGAATTTTTGTCTTCCCATACCTGGACGACTGGCTCATCAGGGGCCAGTCTCTCCAGGAGGCCAGACAAGCCACTCTTCGCACTGTCTCCGTTCTTCAGCATCTGGGCTTCATCATAAACTAGGCAAAGTCCACTTTGCTCCCCTCTCAGAACCTAGAGTTTATAGGGGCAAGATTAGACACCCTGCAAGCAAGAGCTTACTTGCCCGAGGACAGGGCCCACAGACTGATAGACTTGGCAAACCAGTTCCAAAGCAATTCTCAGGTCTCCGCCAGGCACTTCCTGTGGCTCCTGGGCCACATGGCATCCACGGTACACATGACTCCAAATGCCCGTCTGCACATGCAGGCTGCTCAGTGGTGCCTCAGAGCTCAGTGGACGCAGGGCACAGGCGGACTCCGAGACAGAGTAAAGGTGTCCAAACCACTCCTGGACTCCTTGCAGTGGTGTCTACATCTTCCAAACCTTCCCAGGGGGGTACCTTTTCAGGCTCCAGCACAGACAAGGGTGCTGACGACCGATGCTTCCTTAAAGGGCTGGGGTGCACATTGCCAGGGCACGTGCACTCAAGGCCTCTGGTCTCCTCGGGAGGCCACACAGCAGATCAATCTTTTGGAGCTGCGAGCGATCCGCTTAGCTCTACAGACTTTTTCTCATGCCCTCTCTCACCAGTCTGTCTTAGTTCAGACAGACAATCAGGTAGCAATGTTCTATGTTAACAAGCAAGGGTGCACGGGATCCAGGCTCCTATGTCAGGAGGTGCAGGCCCTTTGCTCCTTTGCAGTTAAACAAGGCATGTTTCTCAAAGCAGTTTATCTACCTGGTCAGGAGAATTTTCTAGCAGACAAGCTAAGCAGGATTCTCCAGCCTCATGAATGGCAGGTGAATCCATGGGTGGTCCAGCAGATCTTCCTCCACTAGGGACTTCCGTCCATCGATCTTTTTGCCAGTCCACAAAACCGTAAGCTGCCCAGGTTTTGCTCCAGACAGCCGCATCCCCTGAGAATAGCAGCAGATGCTTTTCTGATCTCTTGGTCTATGGGCCTCCTGTATGCGTTTCCTCCCACGCCCCTGGTGGCCCGAACTCTGTTCAAGATTCTCCGGGACAAGGCCTCGATGATTCTGGTATCCCCCAGATGACCGGGGCAACCGTGGTTTCCACTTCTGCTACAGTTGGCGGTGGAAACTCCTTTCCCTCTGGGGCTGCAACACGATCTCTTAACTCAAGATCAGGGTTCCCTTCTGCTCCCCAATCTCAGGTCCCTCAATCTGATGACCTGGCTGTTGAAAGGATAGTGCTAGCTCCCTTGCTTCTACCTAAGGAGGTTGAAGAGGTGGTTTTGGCCTCTAAGAGGCAGTCCACCAGAAAGTCCTATGCCCTCAAGTGGCGTAGGTTCACGATATGGTGTGGTCAGTGCAATGAAGATCCTTTCTTTTGCCTTGTGCCAGTAGTACTGCAGTATCTACTTCACCTGTCAGACCTAGGCCTTAAGCCTAACTCTGTTCGGGTCCTCCTCAGTACTCTATCAGCGCACCACTCATCGGTGGAGGGACAGTCTCTGTCGGTTCATCCCTTGGTGTCCCCCTTCCTCAGAGGTCTGCTTCTTCTCAAGCCTCCGGTTTGTCCACCAGCGACTGAGTGGGATTTGAACGTGGTCTTGCAGCAACTTGCCCACCGTTTGAGCCGATGGCTACTTGCCATTTGCGCTTTCTTTCTTGGAAAGCACTCTTCCTGATAACTCTTACCTCAGCAAGACGTGTGAGTGAACTGCAAGTTCTGGTTTCTGATAGACCGTACACACGGTTCTATAGGAACAGAGTGGTCTTACAGACCCACCCGAAGTTCCTTCCAAAAGTGGTCTCCTCTTTCCACCTCAACCAGGAGGTGGTTCTTCCGACCTTGTTTCCCAGGCCGCATACCAGCCGGGCTGAAACAGTCTTGCATACCCTAGACTGTAAGAGGGTGTTGTCTTTTTACATAGAATGTACAAGGGAGCAGGGAGGGATAGATCTGCTTAGCATGCCGGCGATTTGCACATCGGGCGCGCCTCTTCTCTCCCGCCGCGATGGAGGAGGGGCGCGCCCAATGTGCAAGTCGCACAGGACGCGATCCTCCCTCGGTGTGGCCCTGCTTGGCAGGCATCAAATTCTAGACTCATTAGTCCCTCTCCCTCTGGTATGGTTACAGTAAATATGTTAGGGTACACCCTTCCCCATCGTGTCACTTGGCAATAGTGATCATAGCATGATCACCTTTGATTTAATTAGTGGAGGAGGGATAGTAAGGAAATCCACAGTACTACCTTTTAACTTTTGAAAGGGAGACTATGATAAAATGAGGAAAATAGTTAAGAAAAAAAACTAAAAGGAGCAGTTGCAAAGGTTAAAGACTTACATCAAGCTTGGGTGTTGTTGAAAAATACTATCTTGGAAGCCCAGACCAGCTGTATTCCACGCTTTAAGAAAAGTGGAAGGAAGTCCAAAAAACTGCCAGCATGGTTTAAAGGTGAGGTCAGAGAGGCTGTTGTTGCCAAAAAAGCATCTTTCAGGAAATGGAAAAAAGAGCCAAACCATGAAACCTGGAAACAGCACAAGCACTGGCAAGTCAAATGCAAGGTATTGATAAAGCAGGCAAAGGGAGAATTTGAGAAGAAGCTTGCTGCGGAAGCAAAAACGCAAAATAAAGATTTTTTCAAGTACATTCGTAGCAAAGAACCTGTGAGAGAGTCAGTTGGTCCATTAGATGATAGAGGAGTTAAAGGAACACTAAGAGACGACAAGGCGATAGCGGAGAGACTGAATGAATGCTTTGGTCTTTACTGAGGAAGATATATGGATGTTACCCATGACTGAAGTGGTATTTAAAGATGAGGAAGAATTGAAGAAAATATCGATACATCGGGAAGATGTATTACAACTATTAGATAAACTGAAGAGTAGCAATTCACCTGGGCCGGATGGTATACATCCAAGGGTGTTGAAAGAACTGAAATATGAGATTGCAGACCTGCTATTAGTAATCTGTGAACTATCATTAAAATCATCTCTAATACTTGAAGATTGGAGGATCGCCACTGTAACACCAATTTTTGAAAAGGGTTCCAGAGGTGATCCGGGAAACTACAGACCAGTGAGCCTCACGTCAGTACCGGGAAAAATGGTAGAAACCATCATAAAGAATAAAATTACTCAGCATGTAGATAGTCATGGCCTAATGGGAGACAGCCAACATGGCTTTAGACAAGGAAGATCTTGTCTTACTAATCTGCTATGTTTTTTTGAAAGTGTGAATAAATAGGTGGACAAAGGTGAGTCAGTTGATATAGTGTATCTGGACTTTCAGAAAGCCTTTGATAAGGTCCCTCATCAGAGACTTTTGGCAAAACTAAAGAGTCATGGGATAGGAGGCAGTGTACTACTGTGGATCAGGAACTGGTTAAAAGATAGAAAGCAGAGGGTTGGGCTAAATGGCCAATTTTCCCAATGGAGAAAGGTGAATAGTGGTGTACCCCAGGGATCTGTGCTGGGTCCGCTGCTTTTTGACATATTCATAAATGACCTGGAAAGTGGAATAACGAGTGAGGTTATCAAATTTGCAGATGACACAAAACTATTTAAAGTTGTTAAAACCCAAGAGGATTGTGGAAAATTGCAAGAGGATCTTGATAAATTGGAAGACTGGGCATCAAAATGGCAGATGAAATTTAATGTGGACAAGTGCAAACTTATGCAACTAGGGAAGAACAACTCAAACTATGGTTACACGATGCAAGGTTCCACATTAGGAACCACCACCCAGAAAAAAGATTTAGGCGTCATTGTGGATAATATGTTAAAACCCTCGGCCCAGTGTGCAGCGGCAGCCAAGAGAGCAAATAGAATGCTAGCTATCATAAGGAAAGGAATGGAAAATAAAACAAAAGATATTATAATGCCTCTATATCGTTCCCTGGTGAGACCGCACCTTGAATATTGTGTGCAATTCTGGTCACCGTATCTTAAAAAGGATATAACGTTATTAGAAAAGGTTCAGAGAAGAGCCACCAAAATGGTAAAGGGGATGGAAGGATACTCCTATGAAGAAAGGCTAAAAAGGTTAGGGCTCTTTAACCTGGAAAAGAGACGACTGAGGGGAGATATGATAGAAGTCTATAAATTAATGAACGGAGTGGAACGGGTAAATGTAGATCGATTGTTTACGTTATCAAAATATAGAAAGACATGGGGACATGCAATGAAGCTACAAGGTAAACTATTTAAGACTAATAAAAGAAAATATTTTTTCACTCAATGTGTAATCAAACTCTGGAATTTGTTACCGGAGGATGTAGTAAATGCTGTTAGTGTAGCTGGGTTTAAAAAAGGTTTGGACAAGTTCCTGGAGGAAAGGTCCATAAACCATTATTAAGAAGGAACCCAGGATATCAATGCTTAACCCAGTACAAGCATTGTTGAACCTGTGTCTTTTGGGGAAACTGCTAGGTACGTATGACCTAGATTGGCCACTGTTGGAAACAGGATACTGGGCTTGATGGACCTTGGTCTGACCCAGTATGGCATATCTTATGTTCTTATGTGTCTGTGTTCGTATTTGTTCATCCGTCGATCCCTTTCCCCGTCCTAGATCCCATGTTATTCCCCTTAACAGAGAAAGTGATCCCCCTCACCATAGCAACACCATCCACTTTTCTTTGTCCATGTTATATTTTTTATTAGTCCTTTTTAACCAACTCCTCTCCTGTTCTTTTTTTTTTCCTTGTTATTTTCAGGCACAGAGGGTCATTAGTTCCCTGGACCTTCCATTGGACGTCTGAAGGAGCTTCGACCGGACCTTTAATTCTTATATAATGATTCAAACCTTTTTCTGCAGTTCTTACAGCAGTCTCAGTACTCAGCAAAACCTGGAATGGGCCCTCCTAGTCTGGTTGCAATTTGGACTCCTTCCAGGATTTTATCAAGACCCACTTTCCTGGTTTGAGACCGTGAACTGCAAACTCCAATGGGGGTGTTTGTGCCAACAGTCCTTTATTCCTGAGAACAGATAAAGAAGAGGACAGCCCAAGTATATATTCTTTAAGAAACTTATCTTTGGTTTCAAACTGAGGAGGTTCTTTTAATTGTCCCATATAGGGTAATCCAAATAACATTTCGTAGGGGGACAATCCTAAATCTTTCTGAGGAGCTGTTCGGATTCTTAACATTGCTAAGGGCAAACACTTAGTCTAGGGTAATTTTATTTCTAACATCAATTTGGCTGTTGTTGTTGTTAAGTGCCGTCGAGTTGGTGTCGACTCATGGCGACCCTCTGAATAGCTATCCTAAATTGTGTTCGGTTTTCAGTCAGGCGGCTCATTGTTGACAGACTGGTACCCGTAGCTGCTGTTATTGTATCGATCCATCTCATTGCTGCCCTTCCTCTTTTGCGTTGGCCTTCTATCTTGCCAAGCATGATGTCTTTCTCTAATAACGTACCGTGTCCAAAGTATGAAAGTCAAAGTCTTGTCATCTGAGCTTCTTTTTTTTTTTTTGAAGACGTTTATTTTCATTTTACAACAAACAAAAGTAACAACACACCAAAAGATACAAATACACACATACAATAAGGAAAACAACCCCAATTACCCCCCACCCCTATGCTTCTTCTCTAAACTAATAAGAGTCATCACACAAGCGCTTACACACAACAGTTATTGTACAGCAAACAAGCAGAAATGGTATTGATGATACAGGCTGATCCAGTGGCAGAAATGTATACAAAAGTAAACAGCCAAGTGAGAGCAGTTAGCAGTTAGAACATAATCAGGAAACACCTTCCTTTTAAACAAGCAGTGAAGGGCTTGAATGGAAGAGATTGACAGACGAGGTAGTTGCGCATAATTACAGTAAAATGGACATAATTCCACCTATCATTGAGGTTCAGATAGGAGCTAATTGCCAGTATTTCGTAATGAAGGAGATAGGAAATAGCTATGCCCAGTAAATGGGCCTCCTGAAAAAACACTAACTCAGAATAATCATGATTAAGAGAGCAAGGGATTGTCCCTCCTTGGAATGGACTATTGATGCCTTTTACAGTCAGTAATGATAACGTACATAAAGCAATGCCAAATAGTTAAACAATCTGAAAAAGAAACATAATAGCGCACAGAGGTACACAATGTCGCTCATAGTACCAGTAAATGACTGCAGAAACAACATGATAGGAATTAAACTAAGGAAAACCATGAAGCGCCCCTTATAACAAAATAAGCACCGGAGTGCCTAGAGAAGAAGCAAAACCCCAAGAATCACTGGCGGCCTGATGTCTGCGGGGAGAAACCCCAGAGAAGGCCTAAATTGAAACATAAATCCTACAGTGCTATACAGGTTCCGAAACTAACCAAGGATCTCATCGTGGAAAGAAAGGAGACCAATAAGGTATATAAAGAGAAAGAAAGTCCAGGCAGTCTCCGTTTCAGGCAGCGATCACCGCATCGGGCCATTCAAAATGGCGGACAGTTCCAGCGGATTCCATCCAAGCTGTTGGGTTAGCGCATCTGGTCTGCTTCTTTAGAAGCTAGAAATGTTGCTAGCAGATCAGGATCTTCGAAGGTACGAGTTTGGTTATGGAGAGTCACTCTGAGCTTCGCTGGATATAAGATGCCGAAGCGAGCCTGTAACTGTTGAAGTCTAGGTCGAAAAGCAAGGAGTCTCTTCCGACGGTCAGCTGTGGGCTTAGCCAAGTCAGGGAAGAAGGAGACTTTATTATTTTCAAACTCCAAATGACGATTCGCCCGGGCAGCATTGAGGATTTGCTCAACTTGCTGATATCGCAGTAGACGAAAAATGATGGGCCGGGGGGTCGTCCGATTGAGCGCCATGCTGGTAGGAACACGGTGTGCTCGGTCAATTTCCAGATCTCTGTGAAAAGTAATCTTCAGCAAGGAGGGAAGAGTTTTGACCAGGAATTCTCTCATATCTCCTGCTTCCGCGCCCTCCGGTACACCAATGAGCCTTACATTGTTGCGACGGGCTCGATTATTGCTATCCTCTAACTCTTTTTGTAGATTCTGTATCTGACGCTCAGCCTCGTCCAGTTTCACCAAGCGCACCACGTGCGAGTCGAGGACCCCCGCCATATTGTCCTGCCGTAATGAAAGACCTTCAAAACGATCCTGAAGCACACCAAAATCTTCTCTCATGGCTCGGAGCGCTTCTCCGTTAGACTGCACCAGTTCCTTCACACCACGTATTTCCTCCAAGATCTCCTGTTGCATTTCGGGGTTATCCCGAAATGGCACCATCTTTTGTGGGGAAGGCAGCTCTGTCTTGGAACGTTTTCCGTGTGAAGAAGAGGGAGATCCGAAGTCTAAGCGCGCTGGTTTATGGGCCGCCATCTCCCCCGAGGCACCCCGGTAAGTTCGGAGCAAAATATCAAGTTAATGTAGGTATTAAGTCAGGATTCTGAGTAGGCCCCTCGGGAGCTTCAGCGCAAAGCGTCTAACCCGCTGGACATCAGGCTCCGCCCCCCGTCATCTGAGCTTCTAAAGAAAGTTTAGGTTTGATCTCCTCTAGTACCGACTGGTTTGTTCTTTGAGCAGTCAATGGTATACACAGTATTTGTCGCCAGCACCATAATTCAAAGGCATCAATTTTCTTCCTGTCTGTCTTTCTCACTGTCCAGCTTTCACATCCATATGATGTTATTGAAAATACCATGGCTTGAACAAGTCGAATCTTTGTATGGCGAGAGACATCTCTACTCTTGAGAATCTTATCTAGGTCTTTCATAGCCATTCTGCCAAGAGCAATGCGTCGTCTGATTTATTGACTGCTTGTTGCTTCTTTATTGATAGTTGATCCAAGTAGGTTAAAGTTGTTCACAATTTCAATTTCTTCTCCTTCAACGATGAACCTGTTGATTATGCCAGTTGTCATGATCGTTGTCTTCTTTACATTAAGGTGCAGGCCCATTTTGAGACTATGTTCTTTGATTGTGAGAAGCAAATGTTTCAGATCATCTTCACTTTCAGCCAATAATGTGGTATCATCAGCATAGCGAAGGTTGTTGATGAGTCTTCCACCAATCTTCACACCTCTGTTGTCTTCATACAATCCTGCTTCTCTGATGATTTGTTCTGCATATAAATTAAATAGGTAGGGGGAAAGTATGCAGCCTTGTCTTACGCCTTTGCTTATTTTAAACCATTCTGTTTCTCCTTGTTCCGTTCGAACTGTTGCTTCTTGATCAATGTACAGATTGCGCAAGCGAACGATCAGGTGTTCTGGTATACCCATGCTTCTTAATGTGGCCCAGAGTTTCTTATGGTTTACACAGTCAAAAGCCTTGCTATAGTCGATAAAGCACAAATAGATATCCTTTTGGTATTCTTTAGTCTTTTCAAGGATCCATCTCACATCCGCAATGATGTCTCTCGTTCCTCGCCCTTTCCTGAACCCTGCTTGCACTTCAGGTAGTTCTTGTTCCAGGTATGGTTGTAGTCTCTTTTGAATAATCTTCAGTAGAATCTTGCTGGCATGTGGAATCAGAGCGATTGTGCGATAATTTCCACAGTCTGTTGGATCACCTTTCTTGGTATAAACACAGATCTTTTCCAGTCAGTTGGCCATAATGTTGTCTTCCATATTTCTTGGCAGAGCCTTGTAAGTACGGTAACAGCTGCATCAGATTGCTGCAGTACTTCTATCGGAATGCTATCAATGCCTGGTGCTTTGTTCTTTGATAAGGCTTTCAATGCTGCTTCAACTTCTTATTTCATCACCAATGGTTCTGGATTATAAGGTACAGGTTGAAACGGCTGTTGGTCCACTTGATCTTTATCATATACAAACTCTGTATATTCCTTCCACCTTTTCTTGATGATCTCAGCATCATTCAACATAGAACCTTGAGCATCTTGTAACATTCCAATTCGAGGCTGGAACTTTTTCTTTAATTCTCGTAGCTTTAGGAAAGCCGATCTTGTTCTTCTTCTAATAGTTTCTTCTTCTATTTCCTTGCAAGTGTCATTGTAGTACTTATCCTTGTCCTGTCTTGCTGCACGTTGGAAATCTCTGTTGAGTTCTGCGATTGTCTTTCTTTCTCCTCTGGCTTTAGCTTCTCTGTGTTTCTGGGCAATTTTCAGAGTTTCTTCCGTCATCCATTTTGGCCGTTTTTGCTTTTTCACCTTTTGTAGAGACTTCTCGCTTTCTTCCAACACAACCTTCTTGATGTCATTCCATAACTCTTCCGGAGCTCTGTCATTTGTATCTAAAGCAGCAAATCGATTTTGCAGGCAGTCTTTAAATTCCAATTCAAGGTCATATTTTGCTGCATTCATGAGTGGTTTGCTATTTTTCAACTTTAGCTTGAGTTTGCATACTAGTAGTTGATGATCTGTACCACAGTCAGCTCCAGGTTTTGTCTTTGTTGATGTTACAGAGCTTTTCCATCGTTGACTTCCACAGATGTAGTCAATTTGATTTTTATACAATCCATTGGTTGAAGTCCATGTGTACAGTCGCCGCTTGTGTTGCTGGAAGAAGGTGTTTGAGATGAATAGATCATTGGTCTTGCAGAATTCTATCAGTCTTTCTCCAGCTTCATTTCTGTTGCCAAGTCCATATTTTCCAACTACTTTGCCTTCTTTGTTGCCAACTTTTGCGTTCCAGTCACCCATGACTATCAGGATATCCTGTTTGCATGTTCTGCCAATTTCAGCTTGTACTTGTTCATAGAACTCTTCAATTTCATTCTCTTCTGCAGCTGTTGTTGGGGCCTATACTTGAATTATAGTTGTGTTGATAGGCAATCCTCATAGATGAATAGAGATTAAGCGTTCGCTGACTGCATTGTATTTCATTACAGTTCTTGCAAGTTTTTTCTTTATTATAAATGCAACACCATTTCTTCTTTGTCTTTCATTTCCAGCATAGTAGACCATGTGATCATCTGATGCAAAGTGCCCGATGCCAGTCCATTTCAGTTCGCTGACACCCAACAGATCAAGTTGTACACGTTCCATTTCATTCTTGACCACCTCCAACTTCCCTTGGTTCATGCTTCGTACGTTCCATGTTCCAATGTGTAAGACATCTTTACAGCTTCTGACTCTCATTTCATGCGCAGCTACATCAGCAGTCAGACTTCCAGAGGGCTTTGATCCAACCACATCATAAATTCTGGCTTTACTCTGAAAAGTCTTCAGCTCTTTCCCAGTAGCTAGTTGAGTGTCTTCCGACCTGGGGGTCTCATCTTCTAGCACCACAGCACAATTTGTTTTGTTGTAACTATCCATTGGGTTTTCATGGCAAGATACAGAAGTAGTTTGCCGGGCCTTTCTTCCGCGCAGTTTAAGTTTGGCGTTGTTGCCGTTGTCACAGAAATGTGATCCTCCGCCGTCAACACTATCCCATTCTGCTGCTGCCCAGATGGGTGGTTTGTCTTGGTCTGGCACCTCAGCTGAGACCTGTCCATCTTGGGAGACCCTGCCAGTAGTTAAACTACTGATAGTTTAGCTCTCAGCATCACTGATGCACACAAGCCCTCACAGCACGACAAGCTGCAAACCAAGTGAGAGTCAATTTGGCTAGCTGCTTCTTTATAGTCTGATTCATGCGTTCCACTCTCCCTGAGGAGGATGGATGCCATGGACTATGGAAATTCCAGGATACTCCCCTGAGCTTCCATTATGTTTTGCAGTACCTTGGCTGTGAAGTGACTTCCCTGGTCCGAGTCAATATGACCTATCATTCCATATCTTGGAATGATTTGTTGCAAGACTATTTTTGCTACTCCTATTGCTGGGGCAGCTACCATGGGATATGCCTCCACTCATCCCGTCAAATGGTCCACTATTGCCAACAGATACTTCACCCGCCCAACCAGGGACAACTCAGTGAAATCAACCTATATACTTTAGAATGGACGAAGACTAGAGTCTCTGCCTCCCTGTGGTTGTTTCCTAAGGACTGTTTTGTTTATTTTCTTACCGGTTATACACCTCTCACACGTTTGACTACTGTGTATATTCCCATACACCCATAGTGCCTTAGAACCAGATCACACATTGCCTGTACACCCCAATGACTCCCTTGATGTAGAATGGCCATAATTTCTCTCATTATTTGTTTACCATCTGCCTACTATGGGGTAAAACCCATTTTCCCCCTTTCAGTTTCTAGTGCCCCTATATCTTCAAGTTTTCATTTTTCCCTTTCAGTAAATATGGGATTTGCTGCCTGACTCACTATTTCTGGGGTTAAATTGTATATAGGGGTTAAGTCTTCCTCTAAGGCAGCTTCCTTAGCAGTTTCATCTGCTAATCTATTCCTCTGGCTTCAAAAGAATTCCCTGCTTAATGACCGTTTACATGCACCACTGCTGTTTCTTGTGGCTATTGCAAATTCTTTTACACTTGCTGAATTAATCTTTTCACTCTTTACATATAAGTTAAGGATTTGACATAATCACCCTTCATCCATGCCAAATTTCGGCTAGAAGACTGCAGCTAGCTTTATGGGGGTTTTTTTGTCCATGTGAAACTGCAATTCTCCAGGACCAAGCAGGAAGTCAGTCCTCACATATGGGTGACGTCGGCGCCGACGGAGCCCTCGCGGAGCAATTTTTCCCAGCTTTCAAAGAAAGCATTTGGGAATTGCAGCGCGCATGCGCGGTCCCCTTCCCGCCCAAAGGTGCCATCTTGGCCAGTCTTCTTTTTTCCGCAGAGCCCTACAGACGTTGTCTACTAGTCACCGCTGAAAAGTTGATTTTCTTAATTTTATTATTTTCTTCGGTTCGACGCCGGTCCCTTTTCCGTCCGGCCTCGCGACGCCGGTTGCGAGGCCTCCCCTTCTTTTCGGTTTTTTCTGTCCTTAGTGACAAATTCGCGCTTTTTTCACTTTTCCCTGGCGGCACGAACGTTCGACCTCGCAGGGGCCCTTTTTCCCCCGATGGCCGCCAGTGGTTTTAAAAAGTGTGTTAAGTGTAAGAAACTTATGTCTCTTACTGACACACATGATTGCTGCCTCCGTTGCCTGGGCCCGGATCATTAATTAATTAACCTAACACTAAGCTTAACATCTAAAAATCACATGCCAATCCCTATAATACAATCCACAATTAGAAATCACAGCCACTTTGGACACGTTACCTCAATCCACCATGCAAAAATAAACTACCACAGACTTATACAAATAAAACAAACTAATTCTCCACAAATAACAAAGGAAATTAACACCAATAACACCACCTCTCTAACTTGCATCCTTATAAATGCCCGCTCTATGAAAAACAAACTCCCCATATTCAATGATTTAATAACCGACTCAAAACCTGATATGTTATGCGTAACGGAAACATGGCTAACTGAAACGGATACAATCTACTTAAATCAACTTAATAGCAATGAATACGATATAAACTATACACATAGAACTAACAAAAAAGGAGGAGGAGTACTAATAATGACAAAAAAGGGATTAAATGCAAGAACAATACCATCTACCATAACCAACAATATTGACACCTTAATTATAAAAACCAACATTTGTAGAATTTGCCTAATATATAGACCCCCTGACCAAAAAACAGCCTAGATTCTCTAATTGAATTCCTAGGCTCATCTACAGATCATAATCCTATAATCATGCTAGGCGACTTCAATCTCCCATCACTTCCAGCATCAGAAGCCAACTTGTTCCTAGAATCCATATCAGACATGGACTATCATCAAATAATTAATACAGCAACACATATAAAAGGAGGCATCCTTGACCTTATTCTCCTCCCAAGCACTCTCTACAAATTATTCAACACAGACTCCATAGAATATACACAAATACCCTGGTCTGATCATTACATTATCAAAACATACTTCACATTCTACACCAATAACAATAAAAATAACACACAAAGTAATCCCACTACAAAATTCAAAAAATTTAATGAAACCGAATTCTTGGATACAACAATACCCCACCTCTCATCATCCCCAATGAATCTAGACGAAGCTGTAATAACCTGGCATGAAACTATCAACAATGCAGCCAAACTTGATCAACGATTCAAAAGCCCTCTAATTTAAAAATAAACAGAACTCCATGGTTCAACAACACGCTAAAACAAATGAAAAAAGAACTACGAAAATTAGAACATAAATGGCGCAAAACCAAATCAACCATCAACAAGGAAATATATAACAACCATCTCACAAAATACAAAGATACATTAGATAACATAAAAAAATCTTATTTTGCGGCAATCTTATCAAAATCTTATAATAGACCACGTGAACTTTTCTCAATTGTTAGAAATCTTACTAATAATCCTCAAACATCGAACACTGAAATCACTGAAATTTCGGTACAAAACTTAGCCACCCACTATCAAAACAAATCTATGCAACCTATAATGACTCTAAACAACATAAATACAGTTCATCACTGCTCAGAAGAATGGTCAAAATTTCATCCCATATCAAAAGACGCACTAAAGAATATCATTACTAACCTCAACACCACAACATCCTTTCTTGATCCATGCCCAGTAACATGGATAAAAAGTACACTCCCAATACTTCTATCATACATCCTCCCTATAGTAAACCTATCATTGCTTCAAGGACACCTTCCCTCTACGCTCAAACACGCACAAATCCGGCCAATTCTCAAAAATAACACGCTTGATAAAACATCACCAAAATCATACAGACCCATTTCAAGTATCCCTTTTTGGCTAAAATAATAGAAAAAGTGGTACAAATTCAGACACAAGAATACCTTGATTCATCCTACCCGCTTGATGACCACCAATATGGATTTAGGCCTCAACATGGAGTTGAAACACTTTTAACAGTCTTAACCGATACACTACTCAAAGGGATTAATAATCATAAACAAGCATTTATACTCTTATTTATTGATATTTCGGCAGCATTTGATAGTGTTCACCACACTATAATGCTTAATAACCTAAATCAAATAGGAATAAAAGACACTGTACATAAATGGTTTACCTCTTACCTAAATAATAGAACACAAAATGTAAGAATTGGTAACCAAACATCAACCATATATAAACAAGAAGTTGGTCTCCCACAAGGCTCCGCACTATCAGCCCTCCTGTTTAATATTTACATAAAACCTATCTGTGATATCTTTAAAAAATTCGGAGTATACTATCATCTATATGCAGATGATATTATGCTGTACATCCCATTTACAATCCCTAACTTACCAATAAAACTACTATCTGATTGCTTCAATGAAATTACAACATGGCTAAAAGCTCAAAACCTTCACATTAACCATGCAAAAACAGAAGTTCTAATTGTAACAAAAAATCAATCATATATCCCTCCAACCCACATAACATTGCAAAACCACGACATTAAAATAAAAAACGAAATAAGATACCTAGGTGTTATCCTAGATACTCATCTGACGATGAACACTCACATCAGAAACACCATAAAGAAAATATACTTTAAACTTAAAATCCTTAAACAACTACGACCGTTAGTACACCAACTAGACTTCATTAATATAATACAGGCTACAATAACACCGCACTTTGATTTTGCCAACCTAATTCTCTTAGGTATAACGAAACAAAACATAAAACGAATCCAATTAGCACAAAACGCAGCAGCTAGAATTATCACGAAAGCACACTCAATTCAGCACATAACACCAATACTAGCTTCCCTACACTGGTTGCCAATTCAAAGTAGGATAATATATAAAACCACAATAACTACATATAAAGCTTTAAATAACATGACCCCAATCCCATTAAGCAAACTAATTAGCATGGAATCTCAAAAAAACCACACACAGAAAAGGATACTCAAATAAACTAAATACTCCTAATGATTTCATAAAAGCAAATAAATTAACTAACAACAGAGCTTTTTCCCATGCTGCCCCAACTATTTGGAATTCCCTTCCGGAGGACCTACGAACTATAACCGAAATTATGGAACTCCGTAAAAAACTAAAAACCTACTTATTCTCCATGCACTACGGCAACATAGATAACCCCTTGATACACTCAGATAAAGGTTAAAAATCATGACTAATACTATTTCCAACAACTTAACAGACAATACACTATTATAAAAACACCATGATTCAATTCTAAAGTACCCACAACATATATTTGTATATAGTTTATTGTATATAATTTAATTTATTTGTAATAGTTTATTGTATATAATTTACCAGCCAATTTTGCTATTATGCATAAGTTCATGCTGTTTACATTTACTTTTATTGTTACAAAATGTTCAATGTAAAACTAAGTTTTTGCTTTGTGGATTGTTGTTTATTGTGAACCGCAACTGAACTCTGGAAGTTGCGGGTTATAAATGTATGCTAAATAAATAAATAAATAAAGAAATGATCTTGTGGAGCCTGTGGCAAGATGTCCGCCAAATCCTTGCGGAGTCGGCAGCATCAGAGGGAGAGAATCTTCTCTGACCCCAGCCGTACCCGGACCTCGTCGGAGGCGTCGGTGTCCAGGGAATCTAGCTCTGAACACCGTCGGAGCTCCTCCGAGAGGGGGTCTCCTTCCCGGGAGCATCATCGGAGGAAGAAACCCGCGAGGGCGGCGTCGGTGGATGCTCCTGGCTCCGCGAGGGCCAGGTCGCATAGCCCCGATAGCCGTCCCGGGTCTTTGGAGCTGGAGCGGCCGTCCAAACAGCCTCGTCTGGAGATGGACTCGTCTGCTCACGTAAGTACTGTTGTCCTCGTGGACTCGCCTCCGAGGGGTCCGACGTCAGGCCCCGATGCCGTCGGGGCCCGAGTCGGGGGCTGCTGGGTCTCCTGAGTTCGGACTCAGGTTGACGGCCTTGGAGAGCAGCCTGGCTGCCTTCATGGACCAGCAGCGGGCATTGATCGCTGGCCTCGCTGGCGCTTCTGCCCTGACCGCCGGGACGTCGACGTCTAAGTCGACCCCGGAGACCGAGCCGATCCTAGAGTCCATGCGGGCTCGAGTCGATCCTCGGTTGGGGTCCCCTTCGGCCTCCCGTTCGGGGCCGCGGTCGTCGACGTCGACGCCGACTCCCTCGGCGTCGGGGCGGACGGCGTCTGTGCCCGCCCGGCCTGAGCCGCTCGACTCCTCCTCTGAGGAGTCCGCCTGGGAATCCGAGGTGGAAGAGTCACCTGATTCTTTTCGGACTCAGTGTATCCCTTCGGACTCCCCCGAGTCCGAACCTCGGAGACAGTCCCTCCCGGAGGATGCACGGTTCTCGGACTTCGTGAGGGATATGGCCAAGGCCTTGGCCTTCCCTGCGGATCCCGAGGAGGAGCCGAAGAGCCGAAGAGCTCGATGCCCTCCAGTATGACTCTCCTGCAAAGGAGCATTTTACTGTACCGGTTCCTCCGATGCTGGAACGACTTCTCTTCCGCATGTGGGAGAGCCCGGCGTCGTCGCCGGTATTAAGCAAGCGGGTCGATGCCATATATCGAGTCCGCAAGAGCCCTGGCTTCCAAAAAGCACAGCTGCCGCACCATTCCATGGTGGTGGAATCGGCCATGCATAGGCTCAAGAGCCAGAAGATGCACTCCTCGGTGCCTCCCGGCAGGGAAGCCCGAAGCCTGGATGGCATCGGTAAGAAGTGTTTCCAGGGCTCTATGCTTGCTTGTCGGGTCCAGACTTACCAGCTCTACATGGGCATGTATCTCAGGGACCTGGCTAAAGAAATAGCCGGTTTCTCTGCTGGTCTCTCCGAGGAACCTTTGCGGAGGTTCCTGGCCCTGTCCACCGGTATTCGGGAGTGCTCAAAGTTTATCTCTCAAGCAGCCTACGATGGCTTTGAGGCATCGGCTCAGGTAGCCGCAGCCGGCATCGGGGCCCGCCGACAGGCTTGGCTTCAGTCATCCGACCTCGAGCCCTGGGTGCAGGACAAGTTGGTCGATGTCCCCTGCAGAGGTGAAAACCTCTTTGGCAAACCTATGGACGAGAAGGCTGCACAACTCAAGACTGAGACTCTCACCAGGACTCGGTTCTCCAGGAAAACCTCTGCCCCTTCCCAGAAGAAGAAGGGCTCGGGGAAAAAGCCCTTTTACCCGAGGAAGGCGGCTGCCTATAAACACTACCCTCATTATCAGGCCTCAGCAGCTCCCCAACAGGGTCAGCAGGCCAAGGGACGGGGTAACGGGTCCCGTAGGCAGCAAGCCCCCAAGCCTGCGCCACCGGCCCCTGCTCCGCAGGGTGGGGGTTTTTGACTCTTTCAGCATAGCCTCTCCCCCTCCGCTGGTGTCTCTCAGCACGGGAGGCCGGCTGGTCCACTTTGCCCACAGGTGGTCCAACATCACGTCAGATACCTGGGTGCTCCACATAGTCCGAGAGGGCTATCTTCTACACTTCCACCAGGTACCTCCCCCCTACTTTCCAGGGGAGCCTCTGTGACCCCCTCTTCACAGGGACTTACTCCTTCAAGAGTTGGCAAGTCTTCTTCGGGAACAGGCGGTGGAGCCGGTGCCCCACCACCTGAGAGGTCAGGGCTTCTATTCCAGGTACTTCCTGATACCGAAGCGTACTGGAGGCCTCAGACCCATCCTGGACTTGCAGAACCTCAACAAGTTCCTGGAAAGGGAAAAGTTCAAGATGCTTACCCTTGGAATCCTGCTGCCCTACCTCCAGCAGGGAGATTGGCTATGCTCCTTGGATCTAAAGGATGCCTATACTCACATCCTCATCCACCCAAGCCACCGACAATACCTAAGGTTTGTGGTGGCGGGCAATCATTACCAGTACAGAGTACTGCCCTTTGGCCTATCCTCCACACCACGAGTCTTCACAAAATGTCTCGCAGTGGTGGCGGCTTATCTCCGGCTTCAAGGTCTCTTTGTCTTCCCTTACCTAGACGACTGGCTCATCAGAGCTCCGTCCTCCACGGAGGCCACTCACGCCTCGCAACGTACCGTGACTCTGCTCCAGTACCTGGGCTTTGTCATAAACTTCGCAAAGTCCACTTTGCTCCCCTCTCAGGATCTCGAGTTCATCGGCGCCAGGTTAAACACGCTTCAAGCGCGCGCCTTTCTGCCGCTCGACAGGGCACAACGGCTCATGGCTCTGGCCAGCCCCTTCCGCAGCCGTTCCCGGGTCTCGGCCAAGCACTTTCTGAAACTGCTCGGCCATATGGCTTCCACGGTCCATGTGACCCCCAATGCCCGCCTGAATATGCGGCCTGCTCAATGGTGCCTTCGCTCCCAATGGCGTCAGGCCTCGGGGAGACTGGCAGACTCCGTACAAATCTCCAGCCCGCTGGTCTCTTCTCTGCAGTGGTGGCTTCATCTGCCCAACCTAGTGCTCGGAATGCCTTTTCAGTCTCCTCCGCCTGTTCAGGTACTGACGACCGACGCTTCTCTCCTGGGTTGGGGAGCACATTGCCAAGGGACATGTACTCAGGATCTCTGGACCCCGTGGGAATCTGCCCAGCAGATCAACTTCCTGGAGCTCAGAGCGATCCGCCTGGCTCTCCGGGCCTTCTCCCACCTTACCGCTCGCCAGTCCGTCCTCGTCCAGACGGACAATCAAGTGGCCATGTTCTACGTGAACAAACAGGGGGGCACGGGCTCCTTCCTTCTCTGTCGGGAAGCACAAAAGCTCTGCGCTTGGGCCGTAAGCCGAGGAATCCTCCTCAAAGCTGTCTATCTCCCAGGTCAAGAAAACTACCTGGCAGACAAGCTGAGCAGAATCCTCCAACCACACGAGTGGAGATTGGACCCGTTGGTGGTTCAAAGGATCTTTCTCCAATGGGGCCTCCCCACACTGGATCTCTTTGCCAGCCCTCTGAACAGGCAACTTCCTCGGTTCTGCTCTCGGGAACCGCATCCCCTCCGAGTAGCGGCGGATGCTTTTCTGCTATCATGGTCCAAGGGCCTTCTCTATGCCTTTCCTCCCATGCCGCTGGTGTCTCGAACACTCCTCAAGGTTCTCCAGGACAAGGCTTCGCTGATCCTGATAGCTCCCCGGTGGCCCAGGCAACCGTGGTTCCCGCTTCTGATGCAACTGGCGGTAGATACTCCGTTGCCTCTGGGGTTTCAGCCCGATCTCCTGACCCAGGATCAGGGGTCTCTCCTACACCCCAACCTCAGATCTCTTCATCTGATGGCCTGGCTGCTGAAAGGGTAGTCCTTGCTCCCCTCCTGCTGCCTCCAGAGGTAGAAGAGGTCGTACTGTCTTCCAGGCGACCCTCTACCCGGAAATCCTACGCCCTTAAATGGCGGCGCTTCTCCACATGGTGTACTCGACAGTCTCAAGACCCCTTCTCCTGCTCGGTGTCGGTGGTCTTGCAGTACTTGCTTTCCCTCTCCAATCTTGGACTGAAGTCCAACTCGGTCAAGGTTCACCTCAGTGCTATTTCTGCACATCATGTGCCGGTGGAAGGCAGGCCTCTTTCCGGCCGCCCTCTCGTGGCACGGTTCTCCCGAGGTCTCCTTCTCCTTAAACCACCTTTGCGCCCCCCAGCCCCCGACTGGGACCTTAACGTGGTTTTACAGCGGATCACCTGTCCGCCCTTTGAACCCATGGCTACCTGTCCTCTCCGTTTTCTTTCTTGGAAAACCTTATTCCTGGTAGCCCTCACTTCCGCTAGACGCGTTAGTGAACTGCAGGCCCTAGTGTCTGATCCCCCTTACACTAGGTTCTACAAGAACAGGGTAGTCCTGCGGACTCACCCTAAGTTTCTTCCAAAAGTGGTCTCCCCTTTTCACATCAATCAGGAGGTGGTGCTTCCGACCTTCTTTCCCAGGCCACACTCCAGCCGAGCTGAGATGCGCTGAACTTCTACCTTGATCGTACGCAGGAGCACCGTAAGACTGTACAGCTCTTCCTGTCTTACGACCCTAATAAATTAGGGCTCCCTGTCTCCAAGCGTACTCTGTCCATCTGGGTAGCTGACTGTATCGCTTGGACTTATGGGGCGGCAGGCCTCTCGTTGGAAAGTCGAGTCACGGCTCATCGGGTTAGGGCGAAGGCTGCGTCAGTGGCTTACCTCCGCTCTGTTCCATTGGCAGACATCTGCCGGGCCGCTACTTGGTCTTCGAGCCAGACTTTTGCAACCCATTACTGCCTCGAGAGGGAGTCCCGCAGGGACAGTGCTTTCGGACAGGCAGTCCTCCGTAATCTCTTCGAGGTTTAAGCAACTCCTACCCTCCATCCCGGATGTTGGGCTACCGGTTGGAGACGTATTCAGAGAAGATTCCTTCCTTCTGTGCTGCTGAGCTAGAGGGAGCTCATTTTTGTGCTTAGGGTCTCCGGTAGCCTTAAGCTTGGGAGTCCCATATGTGAGGACTGACTTCCTGCTAGGTCCTGGAGAAAGCGTAGTTACTCACCTGTAACAGGTGTTCTCCAGGAGCAGCAGGAATCAGTCCTCACAACCCTCCCTCCTCCCCGTGGAGTTGCAGTCATCTGCTTTAGTTTTTTGCAAATTTTTTTGCTGTCTTTTCACTATGTCATCAGACTGGCCAAGATGGCACCTTTGGGCGGGAAGGGGACCGCGCATGCGCGCTGCAATTCCCAAAGGCTTTCTTTGAAAGCTGGGGAAAATTGCTCCGCGAGGGCTCCGTCGGCGCCGACGTCACCCATATGTGAGGACTGATTCCTGCTGCTCCTGGAGAACACCTGTTACAGGTGAGTAACTACGCTTTCTTAAAACAATTCTTTGCTTTATCCTTATTCTTAGTGTGTTCATTACTCTGCCATTTACTTCAGCATCCTTCCTAATAGACTGCCTGGATTAATGTCCCCGGAGTCTGTATTGCCAGCCCCGTTCTTACTCGAGTTTCCTTTAGAATTCCTAATCCCATCGAGACTTCTGTCACCAATGTGCTTTTCACTTCGTCTCTCTCCGGCCGCACTCCTCACGGATATGTCGGAACCGCGGATTGAGACTCTGCACTCACTTCGTGTCTAGGACATGTCTCATACACACAACAATCTGTCTCGATATCCAACTACCAAGGTAATACTTTACAGTCTTGTTTCTTACCTTGGTCTGTGCACAGGATTACCTGGTTGACGTGTTTGTGCCTGCTTAATACCTGGTCTGCTTCACTGAGTCTGTATTGATTTTTCCTTCATGGTCTCGGAATTTTGCTGTCAGTACGCTGTCGGAGCCCCCCGTCATCGATACACGAGGCCGTTGAACTCAACGGGCGCGTCTCCCCGTCCTCAACGGCAGTGGTCTCCTCCAGCGATGACACAATCTCGGACGAGCGCCCAATCTGTAATAAAACATAACTTTTTACACAATAACAGACTCCTCAGTGAAGCAAAGGGTTACTTAAATTACATTCTTGCAAGAATGGTTGCTCGCTTGACTGAGCAGACACACCTATCCTCTGTTTCACAGTTCTTTTATAGTACACTATGTCCTCTCCCTCTTCCAGCATGTCTATAACTCATTGGTTAATACTGTCTCACTCCACTTCTTTGCACTTCCGCACCTGTGGCAGGCTACGTGTTACTAGCCACTTAGTCTCTCCTTCCAGGATGCAGATATACAACAAAGGGAGTCAGAAAGTCATTACATACAAAATTATATTACAGAGTGGTAGATGAGTGGAATAGAAAAATTATATTACATTGTAAAAATAAGATATCACATTTGTTTATATCCGTATTATTAAAGGATACTAGAAAAAGAGGGAAGTTATGGCATACAGAAAGAGAGGTTCCAACAAAGATGAAAGTAACTCAGATGTCCTTCATTCTGGGATGAAAGATTCCAAATTACACCTACCAACTGATAATCAGATTAATATTAATCAGATTAATAAGAATAAAATACAACCTCCAAAATGCCTATATGCAAATGCTAGAAGTCTAAAAAATAAGATAGGAGAGCAAAAAATATAGCACTGAATGAAAGGTTATGTATGATTGGCATCTCAGAGACCTGGTGGAAGGAGGACAACCAGTGGGACACTGTGATACCCGAGTACAAACTATATCGCAATGATAGAGTAGATCAAATTGGTGGAGGGGTTGCACTCTGTTAGAGAGGACATTGAGTCACATAGGATTAAAGTTTTGCAAGAATCAATATACACTGTAAAATCTCTATGGATAGAAGTTCCATGTAAAAAGGTGATGGCAGTGTCCAGCTAGAATGAACAGATGGATATTGAAATGCTAAAAGAAATCAGGGAAGTTAACAAAATTTACAGTAATAATGGGTGATTTCTAGTACCCTGGTATCGACTAGGTCAATGTCATAGCAGGATGTGCTAGAGAGATAAAGTTTCTAGATGAAATAAATTACTGCTTCTTGGAGAGCAACTGGATAATGAACTGACAAGAGGGGAAGCTATTTTGGACCTAGTCCTTAATGGAATACAGGATCTGGTGCAAGTGATAAGGGTTTTGGGGCCACTTGGCAATAGTGACCATAGCATGATCACATTTGATTTAGTAAATGGAAAAAAGGTGTCAAGGAAATCCACAGTACTACCTTTTAACTTTCAAAAGGGAGACTATGTTAAAATGAGTAAAATAGTTAAGAAAGCTAAAAGGAGCAGCTGCAGAGGTTAAAAATTTACATCAAGCAAAGGCGTTGTTTAAAAGTACTATCTTGGAAGCCCAGACCAGATATATTCCACGCTTTAAGAAAAGTGGAAGGAAGGCCAAAAAACTACCAGCATGATTTAAAGGCGAAGTCAGAGAGACTGTTGTTGCCAAAAAAGAATCCCTCAGGAAATGGAAAAAGGAGCCTAATGATGAATACTGGAAACAACATAAGCAATGGAAAATTAGATGCAAGGCAGGCAAAAAAGAGAATTTGAAAAGAAGCTTGCCATGGAAACAAAAATGCATAATGAAAACCTTTTTAAGTACATTCATGCAAAAAAACTGTAAGAGAGTCAGTTGGACTGTTGGATGATAGAGGTAAAAAGGCCGCTAAGGGAGAACAAGGCCATAGCAGAGAGACTGAATGAATTCTTTGCTTTGGTCTTTACTGAAGAAGATGTAGGGAAGTTACCAGTGGCTGAAATAATATAGCTGAAATAATATAGCAGAAAAATTGAAAGAAGTATTGATAAAGCAGGAGGATGTATTACAACTGAAGAGTAGCAAATCACCTGGATAGGATGTTATAAATCCAAGGGTGTTGAAAGAACTGAAATATGAGATTGCAGACCTACTATTAATAACCTGTGAACTATCATTAAAATCATCTGTAGTACCTGAGGATGGGAGAGTGGCCAGTGTAACTCCAATTTTTAAAAGGGGTTCCAGAGATGCTCCGGGAAATTACAGACCGGTGAGCCTGATGTCAGCATCGTACAAAATGGTAGAAACCATTATAAAGAATAAAATTACTGAACATGTAGCATAGTAACATGGTATATGATGGCAAATAAAAACCAGCATGGTCTATCTAGTCTGCCCAGCAAGGTGGCAAGAGTAGGTGTACCCACCACTCCGTGCAAGTCATCCCTTCCCATGCCTTTGTTTAGGGGTGTACCCACCTCACCGTGCAGCTCACCTCTACGTGTTGAGATATCAGAGACAGTTAAGTTTATTTTGATTTTATACTTTTTCTATAAAGGGATCCACTGTGTCTGTCCCAAGCCATTTTGAATTCTGTCACAGTATTTGCCACCACCACTTCCATTGAGAGGGCTTTCCAAGCATCCACCACCAGTATTTCCTGACATTGCCATGGTTTACTGGGAGAAAGCCAACATGGATTTAGCCAAGGAAAATCTTGTTTTAGTAATCTGTTATATTTTTTTGAAGATGTGAATAAAAAGGTAGACAAAGGTGAGTCAGTTGAAATAGTGTATCTGGATTTTCAGAAAACCTTTGACATGGTCCCTCATGAGAGATTCTTGGTGAAATTAAAAAGTCATGGGATTGGAGGCAGTGTAGAATTGTAGATCAGGAACTGGTTAAAAGATAGAAAGCAGAGAGTAGGGCTAAATGGCCAGTTTTCTCAATGGAGAAAGGTGAATAGTGGAGTACTCCAGGGATCTATGCTGGGCCCGTTGCATTTTAACATATTCATAAATGACCTAAATGTGGTGGGGTAACCTAATAGTTAGAGCAACAGCCTAACACCCAGAAGATTGGGATTTGATTCCCACTGGCACTCCTTGGGCAAATTACTTTACCCTCTTCTTGGAAGAAAAGGCCTGGCAATTTACTTCCATTCATACCTTGGCAAGAAAACCCAGGGGATGCTGGGTCAGCATTAACTTGACAGCATTTTTAAAAAATAAATGACCTGGAAATGGGAATAACAAGCGAGGTGATCAAATTTGCAGATGACATAACATTATTCAAAGTTGTTAAAATGTAAGAGGATTGTGAAAAATTGTAAGAGGACCTTGATAAATTGGAAGACTGGACATCCAAATGGCAGATGAAATTTAATGTGGACAAGTGCAAAGTTATGCACCTAGAAAAGAAGAACCCACACTATGGTTACACAATGTAAGGTACCATCTTAGTAACCACCACCCAGGAAAAAGATTTAGGGGCTTGTTTACAAAGCCGCGGTAGCGGTTCGCGGTCATTATCGGAGCCGCGGCCCCGCGGCTCCGATAATGACCGCGAACCGCTACCGCGGCTTTGTAAACAAGCTCCTTAGGCATCATCGTCAATAATACGTTGAAACCCTCCGGCCAATGTGCAGTGGCTGCCAAAAAAGTAAATAGAATGCTAGGAATCATAAGGAAAGGAATGGAGGAAAAAACAAAGATATTATAATGCCTCTGTATTGTTCTATGATGCGATCGCACCTTGAATTTTGTGTGCAATTCCGTTCTCCATATCTTAAAAAGGAGTTGAATTAGAAAAGGTACAAAGAAGAGTGTCAAAGGGAATGGAAGGATGCCCCTATGAGGAGAGGCTTAAAATGTTGGGGCTCTTGTAAAAGAGACAACTAAGGGGGGATATGATAGAGGTCTATAAATTAAGGAGTGGAGTGGAACGGGTAAACATAAATCGTTTGTTTGTGTCATCAAAAAGTAGAAAGACTGGAGGACCCACAATGAAGCTACAATGCAATCTATTTAAGACTAATAAGAGAAATTATTTTTTTCTTAATGCGTAATCAAACTCTGGAATTCGTTACCGGAAGATGTAATAAAAGCTGTTAGTATTGCTCAGTTTAATAAAGATTTGGACAAGTTCCTGGAGGAAAGGCCAATAAACCGTTATTAAAGAGGAACCCGAGAAATCCACTGCTTGCCCTGGGACAAGCATTGTGAAACCTGTGTGCCTCTTTGTGGACTTGCCAAGTAGTTGTGGCCTGGATAGGCTAATGTTGGAAACAGGATACTGGACTTGATGGACCTTGGTCTGTCTCGGTAAGGCATTTCTTATGTTCTTATGATCACACTTTTGTGTTACATTTTTAAATATGCATTTACCCATATAAAATCTTTGAGGTAAGTTTACTAAACAACGGTAGCAGCTTTTGTGCAATTTGGAGCTGTGGCTCCATTGATTTCAATGGGGCCGCAGCTCCGATCTCCAGGAACAAGCAGGAATGTAGTCTTCACATATGGGTATCGTCGGTACCAATGGAGCCTGCACGGGAATGCTCCCCACCATCCAATAGGAAAGCTTTTAGGAGCATCCCACAGCGCCTTCATGCTGCCTTCCCACCTTTCCCAACTGCCCCTCTCCAGTTCTTCATTTTCCGTGGAGCCGACAGGCCGCACATCCTGTCACCACAGAAAATTTCCCTTCTTATTCTTCTTTTTTGTGGTTGCGTCTGCCTTCCCTCGACGCTATACCGGTACTGCCGGTTCTTCCTTTCTTTTTTTTTTTTTTCAAAAAAAAAAAAAAGAAAAACTTTGTTTCTGGAGTCTTTTCAAGTAATTTTCTTTTCGGGTGCCACGCGCCATTTTGGGCACTAGGCTCAACTTTTTCCCTCAGAATGAAAAAACTCGCTTCGGGTTTTACAAAGTGTTCTAAGTGTGGCGGTACCATCTCCATCACCGTCACCCATGAGTGGTGCCTCAAATGTTTAGGTCCTGACCACTCTATTTCAGAGTGTGTTTCCTGTGGGATGATGTCGAAGAGGGGCCGGCAAAACCGAGCTGCTAAACTTAGCACCCTTTTTTCCTCCAATGCAGCCTCCGTGGCATTGACGTCTTCCAGGGCTTCATCTTCCTCCCATGGATCTCAGGTAACTAAACATAAATCTAGCCAGTCCTCAAAGGGAAGATCTCCTTCTAAACATCGAGATGCCTCTGGCATTGCCCTTGAGGGATTTTCACTGGAAAAATTGCCCCGTCGGGAGGCTTCGGCTTCCAAAGCACTAACGGGGCTCCAGGATGTTCTCGAGCATGCTCTGGGGTTCCATCCGCTTCTTCCGGCACCGATACCCAAGCATCGACAGTGTCGATAGACCAGAGATTCTTGGCTATTGACCGCAGTCTGGCGGCTCTTCTCACGGCCTCGATGCCCCTGAAACCGCTTCAGACAATTCAACCGGCACCGACTCTGGTACCGGCACCGACTGCATCGACATTGGCAGGTATTTTACCGGGACCGAGTCATGCGTCACTATCTGGCATCGACAAGTCGGTACCGTACCACTCCGATGCCGACTTCGATCGGTACTGGTACCATGCCTTGCACAATCACCCGGATCGGAGATACTTCGAATCCTCAGATGAGTCTGAAGACTCTGAAAGCTCTGCTGATACCAGAGTACTTCTTCCTGAGGATTCCTCTTCTCCTCAGTGTAGGTTGTTTCCACCAGAGGATATGTCCTTTCAGGATTTTATCCGAGATGTGGCCCGAGGCCTTTCCATCACAGTGGCTTCTGAAAAAGAGCCTAGGACAAAGTAATTAGAAATCCTACAATACTCTAAAGCTCCCAAGGAGGCAGCTACCTTACCTCTTCATGAGATCTTGCATGATCTTATGTTAAGGATGTGGGAAATACCTCTGACCACATCTCCTCACTCTCGAAGACCCGACACCATGTATCGAGTTCCTCCTTGTCCTGGGTTTCAGAAGATTCAATTACCACACCATTCCATGGTGGTGGAATCAGCCATGAGACTGATAAAGAGTGCAAAAAGGCATGCATCTAATCCTCCAGGATGTGAGTGTAGGACTCTTGACGCCTTTGGACATCGATCCTTCCAGGCTTCCATGCTTTCTGCTATGATCAGTTCCTATATCTTGTATATGGGAATGTTCCTTATCTTTTAGGCGCCAACGTTCCACATGTGGAACATATTTTTGCAATGATATAGCTTTATCAATTTTCAAGCAAATTAGATGAAACTTTGTCAATGAGTTTATAGACATTGACCCTCTTGAGCAATAAAATGTTTTCTTTCCAATTGGCGATATACCCCCTTCTACCATATGCCAAAGTAGACCAAAGTTGGCACTTTATGGTTTATGTAATATATCCCTCTACAATTTTGTTCTCACATGTCCGTCTGTCTTATTAGGGTGAGATTCATACTCTGGAATGTTTTATGAGTGTGTTGGTCAGGTTTTATGCATGTCGGTAACCTATTCATGTTTTTGTGATTACTTCTTTCCATGTGTTCCACTTGTGGAACGTTGGGTCTTCCGGGTGTCATTTTTTTCATTTTACAATTTCTGCCATATTTTTTGCAGGATTGTTATTCAACTAATTCTATATAGTTATAATGCCTAAATACCGTTGCCTGACGCTTCAAGAAGCAGTAACACGCATTGCGGAAGATTCAGATGTAGAAGAAGCTGACATTTTGATTTTGCCACCCAATGATGGAATGGCTGCTTCAGACATTGAAGAAATTGATGAAGAAAATTTGGAGTCTATTGAGCCTGGCGAAGTGTGTGGTGAATTAGATCTGGATATTCAAAAAGTTGCTAATGTGGAATCCGAGGGAAGTGATCAGCTGGTAGAAAGTGACAGTGACAGTGAGCTCTTATCTAATTATCAGTCAGCTCAACCAGCAAAAAAGCATAAGTGGATAAAATCAACCCCAAAATGGATGAAGAGGGACGACTTTTTGACTCCAATGCCAGAAGCATCTCCCAAAAATTTAGCCGATCTTCGCACTGATTTGATTGATAAATCTCCCTTTGACCTCTTTATGCAAATGTTTGGTGATGATTACGTTGATCATCTTGCCAGTATGACCAATATTTATGCTCAGCAGAAATTGGCAAATATTGATACAAATGGGGACGAGTTGATTCGGTTTTTTGGCATTTTGCTCCTCAGTGGATACCACCAGTTGCCCAAAGAAAGTCACTATTTGTCGACCGCCGAGGATTTGAGCAATAATATTGTCCCAAAGATAATGAGTTGCAAACGTTTCCGGGATTTGAAAACTTACTTCCACATTGTTGATAATCTCAATTTGCAGCCTGGAAAAGTAGCAAAAATTGAGCCATTTTACGATCACCTCACAGCACAGTTTGTGAAAGTCGGTGGAGTGTTCAGTGAAAACTTGAGTATTGATGAATCAATGGTGCCATATTATGGGCAACACAGTTGCAAGATATTTATTCGAGGTAAGCCATTTCGATTCGGTTACAAAGTGTGGATGTTGTGCTGCCCTGCTGGGTATCCATTTTCGATGCAAATTTACACTGGTGCCAAGGAAAAAGATGGTCCTCAGTACAATGTTCCACTTGGCACTAGAGTTGTTCTTGATTTGATATCAGTTGTTGAAAATCCAAATCATCACAGCTTGTTTTTTGACAACTATTTCTCTTCATATGATCTCATGATTGATCTGAAAGCAAAAGGCTTTCGTGCTGTTGGAACTGTTCGTGAAAACCGTACTAGCAAGTGCCCCTTGGTTTCTTCAAAGGAGCTTGCCAAAAAGCCTCGTGGCGAATATGATTACCATGGTGATGGTAATGTGGTGTGTGTGTCCGTTGGAATGACAACAGTGTGGTTACAGTCATGTCAAATTGGATGCAGCCAAAACCTCTTCAAAATGCCAATCGATATTCTATCAAACAAAAGCAAAAAATCATTATCAAGCAGCCAAAATTGATTGGAGCTTATAACCAAAGTATGGGTGGTGTCGACTTGTTAGATCGTTTGCTAGGTAGCTACCGTCCTAAATTACGAAGCAAAAAATGGTGGTGGAATTTGCTTGCCAATGGTCTAAATATGGCCGTTGTTGCTGCCTGGCATTTGCAATGTCATCTTTTGGGCAAACAAGCCCTGAGTCACTTGGATTTCCGTCGCGAGGTTGCTTTGGTGGCTATTAAAGTTGGACTCGAGGGCTATCGTTCTCGAAAAGGTGGCCCAATAGCTTCGATTCCCTCTGCTATTACAGCTTCAGCTAACACCAGTCATTATTTGTCTTCTACAAGCCAAGGTCATTGCATTGTCTGCTCGAAGAATACAAAAAAATGGTGCCAGTTTTGTGGCAAGCGCCTGCACGAGAAGGGTTTTCCGGATTTTCACTCTCGCTGAAATTTTCCCTTCAAGCTTTATTCTGTACAGTCATCTCCGTTTGTGTCTAATTACTTTTAAAAATTGCTTAATTGAAGTATTTGTTTGTTTCCAGTTTACGATATTCAATAAAAAAAAGCAATTAAAATTTTTGAAAAAATGACGCTTGGAGGGGCCAACGTTCCACAAATGGAACATGCTTTTTCCTAGGAAGTACTGTCATAAGGTAGCGCCATCAGAACCCATGGAAGTAGGGGATTGTGAGCAAAATGTAAGGGAAACTGACAGCTCAGGTTCACACATGGGGGAAGGTTGCTATGAGCAACAGATGAAAACAAAGCCACGTGGTGTTAGGGAACGCCCGAACAGAAAGGGAGCACAGAATTCATTAGAAAATGAAGAGCACCTGCATGGGGGCGGAGCCCAGGCTAACACCAATTTGAGCGTACTTAAAAATCACTTACCGGGAGGTAGAGAGAACTGAAGGAGAAAGTGGAACTGAGAGAGAAGTAGTAGGAACTACAAGGGCTGTAGTTGGAACTACGGGAGAAGCGTTAGGAACTGCTGAGCTTGAGAGCAGTGTCCGTGGAGCTGTGAGGACAGAGCCAAGGGGATTATCCAGAGCACAGGAGGTTGGTGATTCTCAGAGAAGCTGTTGGGAACAGCAGTGCACAGCCTCTCAATACAGTACATATCCAAATTAGCTGAAAATTTATATTTGACATACAACCACAAAACCCGCACCTAACCTTGTCAAAGGCTTTCTGAAAGTCCAGATACACTATATCAACCGACTCACCTTTGTCCACCTGTTTATTCACACTTTCAGAAAAACATAACAGATTAGTAAGACAAGATCTTCCTTGTCTAAAGCCATGTTGGCTGTCTCCCATTAGGCCATGACTATCTACATGCTGAGTAATTTTATTCTTTATGATGGTTTCTACCATTTTTCCCGGTACTGACGTGAGGCTCACCGGTCTGTAGTTTCCTGGATCACCCCTGGAAGCCTTTTTAAAAATTGGTGTTACATTGGCGATCCTCCAATCTTCTGGAAAGAGAGAAGCGTGAATTTGAAGTGTAGAAAGTCTGCAATTGTGTAGGATTTGACAAGCACACTCAGCAGAGTGGGTGCAGGAACGAAGATAACGGGTAGTGGAAGACAGCCAGGGTTGAAGTAGAGTATGCCTCAGAGGAGGTGGCATGGGCGGAGCAAGAGCATCCAGAGCAGAGGAGAGTGCAGTGCTGTAGGAAGCTACTGCCTCATCAACAGTCTCAGATGACATAGTGGAGGAAACAGGTGATGAGACAGTGGAGGAGAGAGCCAATGGGTCAATAGCATTAAGATTTCTAAAGAGGATGGTGGAGACAGGATGAGGCTGAGGCCATGAGTGTTGAAGAGTGAAGCTTAGCAGGTGATGGTCTGATAAGGGAAGAAGTGAGGTACAGAAGTTTGAGGGTAAGCAATTAGAGGTTGCAGCTGTGGCCTTGCTGGTGAGTAGGGGCAGCAGAGCAAAACTGGAGGTTGAATGATGAGGTAAGGGAGAGGAGTTTTAAAACATACGGGTCAGAGGGGTTATAAACATGAATGGTAAAATCCACGAGAATAAGTTAGGGGGAAGATGAATCCAGAAAGAAGGAAAGCCATGAGTCAAAGTCAGAGAGAGAGGTAGGACTTTCTCCAGGAACAAGAAGGAAGTCAGTCCTCACTTATGGGTGACGTCAGCACCAACGAAACCCATGTTGAGCAAGTCCCCATCTTTCAAAGAAAGCCTTTGGATTGCTGCCACGCATGCGTGGTCCTCTTCCCTGTCCAAAGGTGCCATCTTGCTCAGTCTCCCTTTTTCTGCGGAGCCCTTCATATGCACATCCTCATCCCTTGGAAAACGTTTTCTTGACTTCGGCCTTTTGGCCTTTATTCCGGTAGCACCGGTCCTCTCTCGTCCTCCCCTTTTCCCCTGCTCTGGCTGTGGTCTAGGGCAGTGGTCCTCAACCCAGTCCTCTGGGGCCCACAGGCCAGTCAGGTTTTCAGGATACCCACAATGAATATGCATGAGAGAGATCTGCATGACCACTGGTCTAGGGGATACCTTTTTTGATTCTCTTTAGTGTTTTTACTTTCGGGCCCTTTTCGTGCCCTTTTTTCCTCGACCGCTGGCCTCAAGGGTTTTCGACCTCACAGGGGCCCTTTTTGCCCCATGGCCACTGTTTTTTAGAAATGTAACAGATGCTCCAAAAATATGTCGCTCACAGACACCCACAACTGCTGTTTACGGTGTCTGGGGGCTGACCACAACCCGGAGCTCTGATCACTTTGTAAGAAAATGTCCGCTAAGTCCTTACTAATCCGTAAACAGAAGTCCGATGAAATTTTCCGGGCAGCCCCGGGATCCCCGGTGGCACCTTGCCCTATTGATCCACCGCTGGGGGAATCCCCGCAGTGACCCCATTCCCCAGAGGTCACTTTGATTCTCCAGGACCAAGCAGGAAGTCAGTCCTCACATACGGGTGACGTCGATGCTGACGGAGCCCTCGTGTGGAGCATTTCCCCAGCTTTCAAAGAAAGCCTTTGGGAATGCAACACGCATGCACGGTCCCCTTCCCGCCCAAGGGTGCCATCTTGCTCAGTCTTCTTTTTCCCGCAGACCCTGACGGACTTGTGTCGTTGTCACCCAGTAAAAAGTTTATTTTTCCTGCGTTGGATTCGTGGTTTTTGCCCTGTTCGATGCCGGTTCCCCTTCCCGCCTGGTCCCAGTACACCGGTATCGAGCCCAGAGCTAGGTTTTCGTTTTTTGTTCTTCGTGACTAGCGCTCGCGCTTTTTTCTCTTTTTCACTGGCAGCACGGTCTTTTGACCTTGCAGGGGCCCTTTTTCCCCCGATGGCTGCCAGCGGGTTAAAGAAGTGTGATCGGTGTAAGAAGCTGATGTCTCTCACCGACACACATGACTGCTGCCTCTGGTGCCACGGGCCCGACCATGACCCGGTGGTCTGTATCCCATGCGGCAAAATGTCCTCTAAGGCGTTGAGGAGCCGTCAGCATCAGCGTGAACGACTCTTTTCTGACTCCGCGTCCGGCTGGGCCCGGACTTCATCAGAGGCCTCGACATCTCGGGAGTCTGACCCCAAGCACTGTCGAGGCTCCTCTCAAAGGGGGTCTCCTTCTCGGGAACACAGAAGAAAGAAGAAACCCACGAGGGCGGCGTCGGTGGACACTCTTGGCCCCTCGAGGGCCAGGTCGCATACCCCGAACGCCGTCCCGGGTCCTCGGAGTCAGATAGGCCTGCCAAGTTGCCTCGAGTGGAGCCGGAGTCCCCAAGTCACGTGAGTACTGTTGTCCTCGTAGACTCCCCTCTGGGGGAGCTGACGTCAGGCCTGACGCCGTCGGGGCCCAAGTTGGGGGCTGCTGAGACTCCTGAGCTGCATCTCCCCGAGATGTCCACTACATGCCCAACCAATCGAATCCCTTGGTTCCTCCACTTCAGAAACGTCCCTATTTCCGAACCTGGGGTAAAACTAACATTCACCTGCAATGGTAACCAGCTTGATACGTGCCAGGGGGTGTTCCAGAGCCCATTAAGGTGCCGCCAGGTTAGTCTAATGGAACTAAACAGCAAACTTCTTGCAGTTCTGCTGGATAGCTGCACGTTCTCTAGGTGCAACACTGCCATTAATGCCTGCGGGGCTACCATAACTTCTTCAAAGGCCCTTGGTGTGTATACATCAGTCCCCTTCAGCCAATCCGCAATATGCCTTGCCTGGCAGGCCAAGGCATATAGCCATAGATCAGGAAGGCCTATCCCCCCCTCCCGCCATCGCCCCTTCAAACGGGAATGCGGGCTCTCTCCCCTCCCCACAGAAACCCCCGAAATTCTTTTTCCAAATGGTGCAAGTCGCATCGCAGCAACCAAACCGGAAGAGTCTACATCCAGTACAGTATCCGTGGCAACAGTATCCTGCCTGCAGCCTTTAAATTCAGAGCGACATGCTCCTTGGGTGCGCTCCTTGGGGCGCTCTGTCAGTGGAGGCCGTGTTTCTAACACCACTCTGTACTTTTCTTCTTTTTTAGCGTTCTGCCTCCTCACAGCAAGTGGATCGGATTGTCTCTTTTTTCCACCTCGCTTCACCAATTACATGGTACCCCAGGTACGGTCTTCCTCTCATACTCTTGCTCTCTCCCTCTCCCCCCCTGCTCACCCCATGGCCCATATACCTATTCACTGGGGTCGCCGCCCAGTCAAGACTGTTGCTCCGCGGTCTCGCTGCTACTCTAATCTTCGTCTCTGCCTGCCTCCTACTCACGCTTCCTCTCAAACGCCCGTCACCTCTCCTCCTCTCCATGCTTCTCTCAGAATAGGCCTCCTGAACTGTCGCTCTCTCAGAACTAAGTCTTTCCTTATTCAAGACCTCATCTCACAAGCTTCTTTTGACCTTACCCTCCTCACCGAGACATGGTTAAGGGAAGGGGAGGATGCCCTTCTCGCCCGCTGCCTTCCTGCAGGCTTCTCTGCAGTTTCTGTTCCCCGCATCGGTCGGTCAGGTGATGGTGTAGCAGCCATCCTCTGCCCCACCCTCCCTTTCACTCAGATTTTTTCACCCTCACTTTCTTACCCTGAGGCTCTTCTACTTCATCTTCACACCTCACCCCCAATGCATATTCTTCTTATCTGTTCAACCCCTGCCCTCCGTCCCGATCTTTGGGACTCTCTTCTTCGGACTCTCTCTGACCTTTCCTTAACCTTCCCCCACCTCCTCATTGCTGGTGACTTTAACCTTCACCTTGATTCTCCCTCTTCACCAAGGGACCATGCCTTTCTCGCCTTTTTACAGGACCTATCCCTCCTACAACATGTTTCCTTTCCCACTCACTCCGCCGACCACACCCTCGACCTCCTCTTGACCCTATCCTCCTCTACACTCACACTTTCTAATCTCTCCTCTCTCCCTCTACCCTGGACAGATCATCTCTGTCTCCTGTTCTCACTCAAAAGCATCCTTCCCACTCCTCCCCCCTGCGTCGTTTCCCCCTTCACGCTCATCGCGTGCTATCACTCCACTCACTGTCCAACAGTTTCCCTCAGCAACTGAACTTTTACCCACTAACCTTTCCTCCCTATCCCCTAACTCCCAGGCTTCCATCTGGTCCTCTACCCTTTCTGCTACGTTTGGTCGCATTGCCCCCCGTCGTCCTCGCCCAGCAATTCGCCGATTCACCCAGTCCTGGTTTCATGCTCTCCGTTCACAGCTTCGTAGAGCTGAGAGGATCTGGCGTAAGACCCCCTCACCAGTTACTTTATCATCTTTCAAAGCCCACCACTCATACTACCGCTCCCAAGTTCATCTTGCTAAACGCACTTACTTCTCTGACACCATCTCTAACGCTCCTAACCGACTCGTCACCTTTATTCCACTCTTAAGTCTCTTACCTCTCTTCAGCCCCCCACATCCACCATGCCTGCCCATCCCATCCCTGCTCCCTCACTTTTAGCCTCATCTTTCAGCTCCAAAATTTCTACCTTGAGGGCATCCCTGCCTTCCTGCCCCCCTCCCATTCCCTCTCCCCCCCAGTTGCCTCTCCCCCTCCTGTGTCCCGACATGGTCTTCTTTCACCCTGACCACCACTAGTGAGCTCCATCATCTTATTTCTTCCTCCAACAAAACATTCTGTCCTCTCAACCCCATCCCCTCCTCCTGGCTACTCACTCCCTCCCTTTCACTCCTTCTCTATCTCTTTTCTATGCTAAATTCCAGTCTTTCCACGGGGACGTTTCCCCATTCCTGGAAACATGCACTCATTCGCCCAATCCTTAAAAAGCCTTCACTTGACCCTCTGGATCCTGCTAACTACCGCCCAGTCTCTAACCTCCCTTTCCTCTCCAAACTTCTTAAAAAGATCGTCTTCGCACAGCTCTCTCACCATCTTGATTCTATCAACTTTCTTCACCCCTGTCAGTCAGGTTTCCTTCACGGCCACAGTGTTGAAACTGTTCTTCTAGCCTTCACTAATTCCCTGCACGTAGCGCACGACCGTGGTGATATCTTGGTGGCGGTAGCTCTTGATCTTTCTGCTGCCTTCGACTTGGTGGATCACTCTCTCCTTCTGCTTCGTTTGCACGAAGCCGGCCTCTGTAGCACAGTTCATCGATGGTTCCACTCCTTTCTCTCCTCCCGGTCCGGTGCAGTCCTCCCCTCCTCTCCCTCTACTTCTCCCTCAGACCCATTTCCTCTCTCCTGTGGGGTTCCCCAAGGTTCTGTCCTGGCCCCTCTCCTTTTTAATCTCTTCTTAGCCCCCCTCACCCTGGTGATACAACAATCTGGGATATCGGCTTTCTATTATGCAGACGATATCGTTCTTCTCCATCATACCTCCCCTTCCTGCCCCGATCTCACTCCACTTAACTCCTGCCTAACCGCCGTCACTGACTGGTTGACCTTGAACTGTCTTCACCTCAACCTCACAAAAACCACTGCGATTTGGTTTCCGCACGGTCGCCCATCCCCCTATTAGCCCCATCTTTCTCTGGCACTCCCATATCTCTGGTTTCCACCTTCCACTACCTCGGTGTGCTCTTTGACTCTGACCTTTCCTTCCACGCTCATGTTTCTCATATCACCAAGACCTCTTTTTTCCTTCGTCAAATTCGTGCGATCCGCCCTTTCCTTTCTCCTTCCGCTCTCACAACCTTACTCTTATCACTTGTCATGTCCCGCGTCAACTTTTCCAACTCTGTTTTCACTGGTCTACCCAAGTCTCAATTAACCCGACTTCAGAGAATTCAAAACACTGCCGCCCGACTCATCACTCACTCCTCCCCTAGAGACCACATCACCCTCCTTCTCCTTCATCTTCACTGGCTTCCCGTTTCTTATCGCATCCAGTTTAAACAACTTACTCTTGTCCACAAAGCACTTCACACTACCACCCCACAATACCTGGCAGACCTCATCCATTTCCATACCCCTCAACCATCTTACCCTTCCCCCTCCCTCCCTTGCCCACCTCCAGTCCACTCGCTCCTCCGCTTTCTTTTATATAGGCCCTGCCCTTTGGAACTCTCTTCCCACTTCTCTCCGTCTAGAACCCCATCACCGCACTTTTAGACATGATCTAAAGACCTTCCTCTTCTCCCTGTCCTTCAACTTCCCCACCCCCTTTCCGTAACCTCCTCCCCTATGTTCTATTGCTCTTTACTAGGCCTTCTTTCTCTTTCCTATTAAGAATTGTAAACTTCCTTTCAATTTTCTGGCCTTGTGCCCTACTTTGTTGATTTATGTATTGTAAACTGCTCTGACTATCACTGAAGAGCGGTCAAGCAAATGAAATAAACATAAACATAAACACCACCATCATAATCGCTGCCATTTTTCCCAATAAGGAAAGGGGGAGAGGCCTCCAAGCTATCAATTGGGCTTGCACCTTCGTCAAAATTCTATCAAAATTCCTATCATATAGGTTCCCGGATCTACTAGTCAAAAATATTCCTAAGTATACAAAGGAGCTCTCTGCCCATTTAAGCGGGAAATCAGTCCATTGTCCCTTCAGCTGTTCTGGAACATCCAGTGCTTCCGACTTCTCTTTATTAATATGAAATCCAGAAAAACTGTCAAAACAATTAAATTCCTCTATCAATCGGGGCAGAGATTCCCTTGGGGCAAGGAGATGCACCAGTATATCATCAGCAAAAGCGTATAGTTTAAAACCCTGTGTACCAATCTGTATTCCTCGTATATCCCGGGAGCTCTCCACCCTCCTAATCAAAGGGTTTATGCACAAGACAAGCAGCGGGGAAAGGGGGCAACCCTGTCTGGTACCGCGTCCTAAGTCAAAGGGCTCCGACAGAACCCCGTTACACAGCACCCCTGCCGTAGGCCTATCATATAAGCTCTCCATCATTCTACAAAAGGAGGCTCCCAACCCATACCGGGGGAGCAAATATTGCCAATCAACGCGGTCGAATGCCTTTTCCGCATCAAAACTGACCAATAATGACTGTAATTGCCGGTCATGCACCCACTCCAATGACCCCAAAATTTTACGCAGATTACGCACGGCATATCTCCCCCTTACAAATCCCACCTGTGAATCATGGATCAAATGAGTCAAGACCTCTGCCAGCCGGTCAGCCAGGATCTTTGCCATCAATTTCAAATCAAAATTTATTAACGAAATGGGCCTATACGAGGCCGCCTGTGTTGTCTTTCCCTGGTTTAGGGATTAATATGATATGTGCCTGGTTACTGCCCCAGCAAAAGGTGCCCTGTTCAGCCTTTCGGTTATGTACTGCCACCAAGGTCGGGGGTCACAAACTCTTGCAATAATTTGTAAAATCCAGCCCCTAGGCCATCTGGGCCAGGTGTTTTATAACAGCTCGCCTTGGAAATGACCTGCTGAACCTCTAACGCCGTGATAGGGCGTCTAAATTTCTCACATTGCTCCTTATCCAATGACGGCAGGTTTAAATCACGCAGATAATTCTTCCATCTTAGAAGGAGAACCTCTCTCCGCTGTATATAATTTCTGAAAAAACGACCAAAACTCCCAGGCAATATCCACACTATCCTTCTGTAGGACCCCCCGTTCGTCGCGGAGCGCTGCTACCGTTTTAGAGCCCTTCTTCCCCTTCACACATCGCGGCAATAGCTTCCCAGGTTTATCCCCATAACAATGCAACTGATATTGGTAATACATCGCAGATTTCTTGGCTCTCTGATGCAACAACTCATTCAAGGCAGTCTGAGTTTCCCATAAATACTTTTTATTTACCACATTAGGGAGACGTGCATACCGCTGACGTGCCTTAGTGCCCTGCTGTTCTAAGTGAATAATCTGCTCGGCCTGTAACCTACGCCTCCTCGAGCAAAAAACAATTATATCCCCCCTCAATACCACCTTCGCGGTCTCCCAGACCAGCTCAGGGTCATCCTGATGACCATGATGATTAGTCTCAAACTCCTGCCATTTCTGTCAAATAAAATGATGAAACTGTGTATCTTTATACAACTCCAAAGAAAGGCGCCAAATATTTATTTATTTATTTACATTCTCTATATACCGCGCTATTCTGCATCAATGCGGTTTACATAGAACAAACTGAAATTACATTGAACAGGGCATTATAACTTGGAGATAACTATTTTACAGGGAACATGGGCTATGGAGGGTTAAGTGGCTTGCCCAAGACCACAAGGAGCACCTGTGGGACTAGAAACCTCAGTCCTTCCGGTCCAAGGTTGCTGTCCTCTAGTGGGATTTGAACCCCCGACCTTCCGACCTGAAGTACCTTGCCCCAACCACTAGGCCACTCCTCCACTCCAATATGAGTTTAAATATGAGTTTTACGAGAATCTCTCCCCCCCCCCCCCCCACTGCATCTCTAACCAGATTACAGCATGGTCGGAAATCGCAGTGGGCCCTATTTGCGCATCTCCCGTGCAGGCAAACAAAAACTCCGAGATCAAGATATAATCAATCCGCGCGCACGAGCTGTGAGCCCTGGATTGATGGGTAAAATCCCTCTGCTGAGGATGCAACAGCCTCCATGCATCCACCAGACCCAGCCAAGTCTGAAAGCGCCCCAAAACCCGAGCCGTCTGAGCTCAGTCCCGTGTGCTTTCCCCCCCTTGAAGTGTCCATTTCGACGTCAAACACCCCATTAACATCACCTCCCAAAATCAGCGGGTATTCTGATATTTTTGAAGCCAGTTGAATATAAAGGTTCTGATCTAGGACATTTGGACCATAGAGGTTCCCCAAAATTACTGTTCTCCCGTCTAGGATTCCCTGGAGTAACACATAACGGCCAGCTGTATCTGCTACCGCTTTTTCCAAAACAAACCGTACACGTTTATGGATCAGTATAGCCACACCCCCTTTTTCCCAAGAGCAGGCGCCCCCCACACCTGACCTGCCCATTCTCTGCATAGCTTGGCATGCTCTTCTGTGGTCTGGTGAGTTTCCTGCAGCATTGTGATGTCACAGCGCTGCCTGGCTAATGCCTGTAAAATTTTATATCGCTTGATGGGATTCCCTACTCCACATATATTCCACAAGACAATCTTCAGGGACCCGGGGCAATATCAGGTCTCTTTAGTATGACAACAGCGTCACACTCAGCAGCCTGAAGCCCCCGCCCTCCCACCGTAGGATAGCTTACTGATAAAACATACCTGACTAATGGATTGCGATCCTCTATACACCTTAAACCCTCCCCCTTAGCCCATAGTACTCTCTCCCCCCGCCCCATTATCCCTCCCTCTCCCAGGTGCTCCTTGTGGTCTTGGGCAAGCCACTTAACCCTCCATAACCCATGTTCCCTGTAAAATAGTTATCTCCAAGTTATAATGCCCTGTTCAATGTAATTTCAGTTTGTTCAATGTAAACCGCACTGATGCAGAATAGCGCGGTATATAAGAGAATGTAATAAATAAATAAACACCATAATAATCTTCTTACTCCCGTCCATCTATCTCTAACTGTGAGATCTCGATAGATGTGGATGATCCACCCCCCACCTCTTAGTTAGCAATACAGGAGTACCCCAAAAGGGGTTCCCCATCTCACCTATCTCACCCCTAAAACAGACCTCTAGCTTATTTCAACTTTTGTACTTAGCCACTTAACCCCCCCCCCCATTCCACCAGCCCACAACAATGCACAAAAATACAAGAACAACATTTAAATAACAGTTATCATGCATGAATATGTCACACAACCCCTGATTCGCCTCGCATCCCCCTCAACCCGCTTGGGGGGCGAAATTCCAGGTTCTCAGGTCGAACGTCACTCTGTCTCCTGTCCAAGAAGGATGTCTCCGCAAACCATACTTGTGCAGCACATTTGCATCGGTCTACAAGACTTAGTATATTCTCACACAGTCTCGGCATTGCACTCTTCTTTATCATCCCTCCTGGGAGCAAGCAGACTTTCCATTCCGCACCTTCTCATTGGCGACTCTTCTCAAAATTCAAAGGCACCGCCTCACCAGGCCTTCATTATTTCTCACACAGTCTTTCCGGGTTCTAACCCCCATAGACTTAGTCCAGATTCTTTGCCCAGGACACTAACTCGTTGGTTGCTGCGGGGTAGGGCTCTTTGCTTCCCCATGCAGAAGCTTCTCTATGTAGGGGCGTGCCTCCTCGGCTGATTCAAATGTCCTGCGGGACCCTTGGTGAATTACATATAACTTAGCTGGGTATTGCACCAAAAATTTAATTTTCGCTTCAATCAGCATTTGGCAAAGAGATGCGTAGGCCCATCTCTTCTGGCTCAGCGCAGCCGAGTAATCTTGAGCAACGCGGAACTTAAAATTGGCATAAGTTATAAGCCCTTTCTGACATGCTGCCCTCGAGATCGCTTCTTTTTGTGGGTATTGGAGGAATTTGGCCAGCACTACTCTCGGCCTCTGGTCCTTATGTTGCTTACTACCCACCCGGAGGGCCTGTTGTATTACCAATTTACCTTGTTCCTCCAGGCCTTCAAAGAGCTGGGTGAGCATCGTTTCCAGACTTTGTCCTCAATTTCCTCTGGAATACCCATGAACCTCAAATTGCTACGCCATGAGCGATTCTCTAGGTCCTCAATCTTAGCCTCTTGCGCCTGGACCTTCCCCCTTAAGCCCTGCAGCTCCTGGATTGCAGTGTCATGGCTGGCCTCCACTTGACTGATGCGCTCCTCTGCCTCCCGAAGCCGAATTCCATAGGAGTCCACCGAAGAGTGTAATGCATACATTTTAGCATGCAGCCCTTCAAATTATGGGGAAAGTGCTCCTGCTACTGCAGCCGAAACTTCTTCTAAGAACACTGGGGACGAGCGCCAGGGAGCGAACATTGGGATGCAGCAAGGAGCCATTCTCCTGCGAGATGAGATCTGGGTTAGAGCCCAGACGGAGAGGTTCCCTCTGAGAGAGCTGCAGCAGTAATGGGAACCACGGCTGCCAAGGCCAGTAGGAAGTGATGAGAATCATGGATCCCCTCTTGACCTGGAGCTTCAGGAGAATCCTCGTTTTTACTGCTGCCGCCATGCTGCCCGTCTTTCCCACTGGCTACAAACTTTCCACAATATTTCGGTGAGGTACTTCTCGTGTTTTGGGGAAGTTTCACTGGTCTTAGCGGTGATTTTATGCCGGTTTGGGCCAAAGGGTGATCGGAGCATGAGCAGCTCACGTCAGCCCGTCCTCACTCCATCATGTGATCCGTCCGCGGTTAGCTTTTTTTCTTGCCCTTTGGAGTGTTTTTCTTGTAGTTTTCATGCTTTTTATGGCTTTTTCCCCCTTCAGGGTGGTTTTCCCACCCACGGCCGTTTTTCAGTTTGATTTTGCCAAGGCAATATTTTTCAGCATGTCTAAACTGGTTAGTGGCTTTAGCAAAGCAAATCTTCTTCTGAATATGAACAAGTAGTAACAGAAACAATAATGAACTCGTATAGCTTTCTTCAGCATACTAGAACTAATGCTTCAAACAAAACACATTTGTAATCCTTTCCCTTTAGCTTTCAGGGTTCAGAAACCTCAGAGCATTTATCACAGTTCTGAAATATTCTTTTCAGCTAGCACGTTAGCCTTTCTCCTATGAAAGATAGGCTGTTGAACAATCCATTGGAGACTCTGTATCCTCCTCCAATCCAGTTAAGTCCGTTTCCATATCTTCACATTCACTCTGAAACAACTATTTGCATAATCAGGTTTTAACTGCTGCATTAGCTTAAACAGTTTCTCCCAGGGATTACCTTTTCTCCCTTCAGGTTTTCTATGTGGGCTACACGGCTTTATCTCTCTGGGCAAGACACTCACATCCTTCAGCTGTCTTCCCTGGCTTCTAGGAACAGATTTCCTTTCAGGCTTTCTAGAGGGATAAACCTCCCCTTCTGAATCCTCAGTAGCTTCACTGCTATCTGAACTATATTCCACAATTTTCCCAGAGTTTGGTTTCCTACCTTCACCAAGGCTTGCCAACTCTGTATAGCTGTCTCTGCTAGGAGAGCTGCCGTTAGAACCCCTTCTGTGTTGAAGGTCAGCCTTTCTCTGCCGTACTCCAAAACCTCTGGTCCGACTCTTCAGGCTCTGACCTCTGCTTCTGTTCCAAGCCCAACTCCAACTCTAACTCTAATCCTAATCCTCTTCTGCCTTTGATTCTGAGAGGTTAAATGCTTGAGTGTGAAGCTCGTTTCCTTGACCCTCCTCCCCAGGTGTTTCTCCTTTGCACTCTGTTGCCATGGAGGCAGGGTGTGGCTTGTACTCAGCACACTCAATCCTGTGGCTTTTCTCTCTAGGTGCTAATTTAAATGAATGCTTGTCTGAGCCATGCTCTAGCTTAGAAGAAAAGTTTTAAAAGCAGCCCTTTCCTAATCGTCTCTCCGGGCCAGTCCAGAACAGATGGGTAGTCAAATCTCCCTCCTCTAGCAGCTGAGGACTGAGTACTGATTCTTGTTGCTAGGTTACCCAGCTCTCCCCTGGTGACAGAAGGCAGTCTTATTGTCTTCAGCAGCTGAGCTGGATGTGTGAAGATTTGACTCCCCACAAGAGATCTGTTACGTTTAGTTCTATGGCCTCTTTTACTATTTTCTGGGAAGAGTTTCACAGTGTGGTGTGTGCTTTACCCTAGCAGGGTACTGTGATAAGGAAGCTTATCATAGCTCAGGAAGGGGCTATAGAAAAGGTGAAGTGTCTCTGAACAAGCAACCTGTCAGTGCTGGTAGAAATGAGAAAACAGAATTTTGCCATAAAAGACTACCAGTCCCAGAATGCACCAGGTTTCCAACAGCCATGAGAGGAGCTGAAGTGAGAAAACGTGTGTTCAATCAAAAGGGCTATGAGGTAATCCCCAAGCACTCATTGCAAAGGGCAGGGCTTGATTCAGCACAGCTGCGCTGTGCTAGGATGGAACACTCATCTCAAAGGGCAAGGCCTGATTCAGCACAGCTGCGCTGTGCTAAGGTGGAGCACTCATCAAGGCAGAATAAAGATAGAGTCTATTCTACAGAGAATCATCCAGAGCTGGGATGTCATGATCATTGGTATCTTGATCATCCACGGGATCCTGATCTTCATTCTCATCAGAAGCAGAGGTCAGAACGGACGGACAGAGAGAGCAAGAAGCCCTTTAAAAGAAGGAAGAGAAAAGCCTCTGGGAAGTCTACAGGAGTCCAGCACAGTACGTATACTGGGAGACAGACAAGAGGTCAGCATACACCATTGGACTGGGGGAAACCAGAGGAGTGGTATTGCAGAGCCAGGAATCTCCAGACGGCACCTGTGAGGGAAACAGCTGCACGTGGAAGGGACCCTGAGACCCATGCCAGAAGGTATGTGAAGAGAGATCCAGTGTCCAGGGATCTAGATTGGAAGGCTGGACACAGAAACTGAACTACATATTGGCCAGGCTATTTAAAGGGGAACTCTAACAGCAATGGAAGCTCAGGTATGAACACTGATCTATGCCCTAGCTATAACTTTGAAAGGAAGCAGGGAAATGATTATTCTCCTGGTAGTGCTCCATTGAGAAATTCCTTTGTGCCAAGCCAAGATATTGAACCTATGATTATTGAAGAAAGGGGAGAGGTCTTAGAACCAGAATGTGAATATATGGACTGCTCTCTGTCCAAACTCAAATGGTAGTTTTCTGTTACAAAGTGCAACAACCCTCACAAAGAAATACCAACTTGTTCTTTAATCTACTCAGAAAACCTTTTGAGTAAGATTTTGAGCTACACAGTGAAAGCAAGCCAGCTAAGGGGTTTCAGCTGGGTGATTGCTAGCAATTGAGCTTATCTAATTGCTTGTGTGCTCTGAAGGGAATCACTTCTGAATTTATATGTAAAGATATAAGAAGTTAACCTGAAGAAAAGAACATTTTTCCTACTTTGTGGGTTTATTTGGTTGCTTACTGCATTGCTAAGACATTATTTGCTAAAGCCTACAAGAAAGACCAGTTTGTTGCCAACCAGGTCTTTAATCCTTTGCTTTAATTACCTGACAAGTTCAGATGTTGTTTTTTTTCCTGATTTTGTTTTCCTAACTTTAAAACTGCAAGCAAGTATCCTGAGTTCTGTGCTACCAAGCATTATCTGTGTTGGGAGAACCCCTCATAAATAAAAATCTTATTTGCTTTACCCTTGAGCAAGTATAATTAATTATTGGTCACGGCTGTGTCTGGAATGAATGGACTACATTACCCACAAATCCTTGCAAATCATATAGAGGTATGCTTTTGCCAAGACTGTGAACATTCTCACCCAGGCGGCCGTCTGACAGCACTTCACGGTTGTTTATGCTGACTGGGTTTTCTCTTATCGCTGGTGTCAGTTAGCCGTGTACTCGGCTCAGAGAATGGGACAGAGCCTGTCTCCTCTTCTCTGTTCGGTGTGCTAGTAGGGAACAGACCTGGGGGCCCCAGCTACTGTTTTTCCTTCTGCATTGACCTTCCAGCTCCCCTGGCCGCTGGCAGCGGTTCTCTTCTTTGGCGGGAGCTCTTCAGCCTGGCCGGCAGCTTCTGTCAGGTATTTTTCAGCGCGCCGCGTGTGTTTCCCTCCCCCCTCGGGTTTCGGAGCTCTTGCTTCCCGCGGGCGATTTTCGTCGGGGTTAAGGGATTCGCTGTGTTTTCGATTGTCTAGCGTCTCTCCGTGGTGCGGGACTCGAGCCTGCTATGCCGGAGCAGTTGGGGGCGCAGACTGCAAAAATGCAGCCATTGGGAGAAAGCGTGGGAACGGCGGCCATCTTAGGAGAGCCATCCGTTTCTTCAGTTCCTCTCCCTAAACCAGGCAAATGCAAGGCTAAATCGCGTCATTGCAATGTGGAGCAGGAGCAGCCTATGTTGCCAGCAATGCCAGAGGTGATCGATCCTCTTCTTTCGCCAGAATTTATTCTGGCGTTTCACAGGGCTTATTTAATTAAGAAAGCTCAGTCTCCTGGGCCAGTTGTGGCAGATTCTCTGTTGATGTCTCAGACAGGGGTCTCTAGCCAGTCTGAGCCCGGGGAAGGGGTTTCTTCTTTGACAGCTCTTAGAGATTCTAAGGTTGATGAAGTTTCTCTGGCGGCTGAGGCCGTAGGGCCAGAAGAGGGGGAGCTCCTGTCAGACCCGGGTTTAGACTCCTGGCCTGCAGATTTAGAGGAAGGTGAGTTAGGGCCCGGGGATGACCCTAATGTTTTTAGGGTTTTTAGGAAAGATGAGTTGCCTGCCCTGATTGCACAGTCTCTATTGGCTCTCAGTATTCTTCCTCCGGTAGTTCAGCAGGAACCTTTGGAGGATCCCTTGTTACAGGGTTTCAAGCCCGAGCAAAAATGTTTTCTTCTGCACAGAGTCATCAAACAGATGATAGAGTCAGAGTGGGAATGTCCAGAGGCTTCCTTGCGGGGGGATAGGACTATGGCACGTTTGTATCCTGTGCCCCATGAAGAAAGAGAACTCCTACGTATGCCTAAGGTTGATACGCTGGTTTCGGCGGTCACCAAGAAGACCACCATTCCAGTGGAGGGGGCTACGGCCCTTAAGGATATGCAGGATCGTCGGTTAGAGGGGCTCTTGAAGCAAGCCTTTGATGCCAGCGCCCTGGCGCTGCAGGCGTCAGTCTGTGGGGCTTACGTGTCCAGAGCTGCTATTAGGTGGCGTCAACTGGCTTCTAGTCCAGAGGGGGATGCTCCTCCTTCTGGGGAAGGAGCTAAGCTAGAATCTGCGGCAGCTTATCTGGCGGATGACTTTTATGATTTGATTCGCATTTCCGCAAAAGCTATGGCTTCCATGATTGCCGCCCGTCGGTTTCTCTGGTTGCGCAATTGGGCGGCGGATGCTTCTTCCAAGGCCCGTCTCAGTAAGCTTCCGTACAAAGGTAAGCTTCTTTTTGGAGAAGCGCTGGAGAAAATTGTTAAGGATTTAGGTGACTCCAAGGGGGGACGCCTTCCCGAAGATCGTCCTCGGGCAGCTAAGCAGAGCTCCTTCCCTAGGGGTCAAGGGCGTGAGTTTCGCCGCTTTCGGGGAGCCCGCTTTGCCCCTTATCAGCGGGATCTGTTTCAGTCCCGGGGTCAGTCCTTTCGGGGCGCTAGAGGTTCCGGCAGGGGCTATTTTGGAACCACTCCAACTTCCCTTAAAAAGTCACAATGAAGTGAGACCGGTCCAGGCGGAGCTTCCAGTAGGAGGTCGTTTGCAGGAGTTTGTCTCCGCTTGGGCCGCCATTACCACCGACCAGTGGGTTCTGCAAATTATCCGAGAGGGCTATGCTCTCGAGTTCGCTTGTCATCTGGCAGACGCCTTTGTTTTTTCTCCATGTGGTCCAGTCGCCAAGCGAAGGGCGATCCACGACACGTTGCAGCCCTTGTTGCAGCTCCGGGCCGTGGTTCCGGTTACCCAAGACCAGTGCGGATTCGGTCGATACTCGATTTATTTCGTGGTGCCCAAAAAGGAGGGCTCCTTCCGGCCCATTTTGGATTTGAAGCACGTGAAACTTTGAGATCGGTAATCCGCTCCGTGCATCTGGGAGAGTTTCTCTCTTCCATCGATTTGACAGAGGCATACCTCCACATTCCTATCAGGCCGGATCATCAGCGGTTCCTTCGGTTTGCAGTTCCCATGGGTCATTTTCAGTTTCGGGCCTTGCCGTTCGGTCTAGCAACGGCGCCGTGCACCTTTACCAAGGTGATGGTGGTAGTGGCGGCGGCGCTTCGCAGGGACGGAGTCCAGGTTCACCCTTATCTAGACAACTGGTTGATTCGGGCGGCGTCGCGAGAAGAGTCGGTCAGGGCGACCGCTCGGGTAGTTTCCTGTCTCGAGGATCTCGGATGGATTGTGAACCAGGCGAAGAGTCGGCTGCAGCCGGTACAGCAGCTTACCTATCTAGGGGCGTTCTTCGCCATGGACAGGGGACTGGTCCTCTTGCCTCCGGAGCGGGTTCGGCAGCTTCTCTCTCACGTGTCCAGTTTTTTACGTGTTCGGGCGCCGACAGCTTGGAAGTACTTGCAGTTGCTGGGGCTGATGGTGGCGGCTTTGGATCTGGTGCCTTGGGCCCGAGCGCACATGCGGCCGCTCCAACAAGCGCTGCTTTCACGGTGGTCTCCACAGCATCATCCGCTTTCTCGTCACTTGAGCTGTCCCGATCACGTGAGGCTCGGTCTTCAGTGGTGGTTGGTTCCGGACCATCTTCTGGCGGGCGTTCCCCTGGCACTTCCGGTGTGGATTTTGGTCACGACGGATGCCAGTCTGTCCGGTTGGGGGGCGCATTGTTTGACTCACATAGCACAGGGCTCCTGGTCGCCGGAGGAGAGTCTGTGGTCCATCAATCGACTGGAACTGAGAACAGTATATCTAGCGCTGCTAGCGTTTGCCGCTCCTCTAGAGGGAAAGCCGGTGCGCATCTTTTCCGACAACCTAGTGATGGTCTCCTACATAAATCGCCAAGGCGGAACGGGGAGTCTCCTTCTCCTGGAGGAGAGCCAACGCTTGTTTCACTGGGCGGAATTGCACCTCGTGGCGCTTTCGGCGTCTCATGTGGCAGGAAAGGACAATATACGTGCTGGATCCGGGAGAGTGGGAACTCAATGCAGAAGTTTTTCGCGAACTCACTCTCCGTTGGGGTCAGCCGGTCATGGACCTAATGGTGTCTCTTCGCAATGCAAAGGTGGAACGCTTTTACAGCAGGCGCAGGGAGCATATGTCGAAAGGTCTCGATGGCCTGGTTCAACCCTGGCCGTCGGAGCAACTCCTGTATGTGTTTCCTCCGTGGCCCTTAGTGGGTCGAGTCATTCAGAGAGTAGCCACTTACGAGGGTCGGGTGATCCTTATTGCTCCAGATTGGCCCAGACGCCCTTGGTATGCCGATCTAATGCGGCTTCTGGTGGAGCCGCCGTGGCGGTTACCCGCTCGAGCGGACTTACTGCTTCAGGGGCCCGTTCCGATGCCCCAGGCGGATCGATTCTTGCTTACGGCATGGCTATTGAAAGGCAACGGTTGCACCGCAAAGGTTATTCGACGTCAGTGATCTCCACGTTGCTGCAGTCTCGCAGGCGCTCCACGTCGTTGGCTTACATCTGGGTGTGGCGCGTTTTTGAAGCATGGTGCGCAGAGCGCACCTTGAGGGCCCGTTTGTCTTCCATTCTGGATATTCTCGCGTTTCTTCAATGCGGACTTGAGAAGGGGCTTGCTCTTAGCACCCTGAGAATACAGTTGGCGGCGCTGTCGGTTTTTCGGGGGCCGGTTCGCGGGGCTCGTCTTTCCTCGCATCCGGATATACTGCGGTTCCTTAGAGCGGCCAAGCATCATAGGCCGCCTTTTCGGCAGGTTATTCTTCCTTGGGATTTGAATCTGGTGCTAGAGGTGTTGACAGGCTCTCCTTTTGAGCCGCGTTCCTCTAGTTCTATCCAGGAGTTATCCTGGAAGACAGCATTTTTGTTGGCCTTATGTTCCGCTAGACGCATTTCAGATTTTCAGGCGCATTCGTGTCGGCCGCCGTTTCTTCAGTTTTCAGCGGAGAAAGTGGTCTTGCGTCCGGTTCCGTCTTTTCTGCCTAAGGTGGTGTCTGCATTCCATCTGAATCAGTCAGTCTCACTGCCCACCTTCGTTGAGTCGGGGGCCGGGGCTTCCGTTGATCGTTCTCTGCGAAGGTTGGATATGGGTCGTGTGCTCCGTCGTTACCTTGGGGAGACTGAATCGTTTCGTAAGTCCGACAGGTTATTTGTGCTATTTGGGGGGCCGTCCAAGGGTCAAGCGGCCTCCAAGGCCTCCATTGCGCGTTGGGTGAAGCAGGCCATTCGGGTCGCGTATGAAACCAAAGGCAAGACCGTTCCTGTCGGTCTTCGTGCTCATTCTACCAGAGGTCAGGCGACCTCGTGGGCGGAGTCGGCTTTAGTTCCTCCGGTGGATATTTGTCGAGCGGCGTCCTGGTCTTCTCTCCATGCTTTTTCGCGTCATTATCGGTTGGATGTGTTCGCGCGTCAAGATGCATGTGTGGGGGCTTCCGCCTTACTAGCGGGGCTCACAGGTCCCTCCCAGGGTTAGATACTGCTTTGGTACTACCCATCTGTTCTGGACTGGCCCGGAGAGACGATTAGAAAGGAGAAATTAGACCTTACCTGCTAATTGTCTTTCCTTGAGTTCTCTCCGGGCCAGTCCAGAACCCGCCCTCTCTGTATCTTCTGTATTTTCTCAGTGATGTAAATTTTAGTAGCCATCTTGCTGTTTGATAACATGCAAAAAAAAAAAAAAAAAAAGAGGACCAGTGCAGCTCTAACGAAAGGGAGCCTAAGCTTTTGCTCTTCCGATGCCTCCATGCTGGATGGCAGGATTCAGTGCATAGTCAGCAACCTTCTGGGTAACTCTTCCACTGTTCTCGCTGTTTCCGATATTTCTTCTTCTGGTTTGTTGTTTTTGTCTACTTGATACGTTAAGACTGCCTTCTGTCACCAGGGGAGAGCTGGGTAACCTAGCAACAAGAATCAGTATTCAGTCCTCAGCTGCTAGAGGAGGGAGATTTGACTACCCATCTGTTCTGGACTGGCCCGGAGAGAACTCAAGGAAAGACAATTAGCAGGTAAGGTCTAATTTCTCCTTTTCTCTGCTTGTCAGTAACCTCATCACCACACGGCGCAGTGTGCAGTAGTGGCACTTCAGTAGTGGCATGCCATATTAACTGTGGGAGAGGGGGGGGGACACACATGGGCTTAGTTGGGTGCTTCCATATCGCCTGCTGCACATATCTGTATCCTGCCTCAGTCTGGTGACCTGCTCATCCTGGGGGCAGGGGCATACCCATGGTGAACAGGTGTGGGGTGCATGTGATGGTACACCTCTGTCATCTGCCACCGTATTCCTGCCCACCGCTCTACTGGCTCTTTGACATGTGCCTTGTGCCACTAGCAACGGTGCCATCTGGACCACTGCTTCACCTTTGTCACCCCTCTGGCTCCTTCAGACACCTCTTCAGTTCTCCCCCCTTTCCTTGCTCCTGTCTGTTGCACACAGGCTTTCCTTGGCACCATGGTACTTGGTTGTGGGCCGTGCATGGCCTTGGCTGTGGGAACGTGTTGTACCAGAGGGCATCCACTACCTCAGGGGCCACATCACTGCATGGTTTGTTATGTGCCATGCAGGACAGGGTGTCATGGTTTGTGCATGCTCGCCATTACACATCTGTCATGTTCTGTGGCAAATACATCATCAACATGCTGCCACAGCTGGACAGGGAAGGGCAGGCAGTGGTGGCAGATCCACCTGCAGGGACAGACAGGTGACACATATATGGATTCTGCCACTGGCCCCCTCGGACCCCTGCGCCAGGGTCACAGGGCCAGGTGTCCAGATCATCCACACTGGCTGGCAGGGTCCCCTGGAGAGGGCAGCCTGACCATAGCTCCCCCTGTACCATGCCTCCTGCTGAGGGAAACCAGGGCTGGCCCCTCTATCAATGCCTGGTCCACCCCCTCACCAACGCCTGTTTGGCATACATTGGGGCTTCCACCAGCATGTGGCTTGGCACCACAGCCCTGTCTCCCTGTGCAGACACACAGCTTTGCCTTTCAGGATGTGTGTGGCCTAACATGGTGCTCAGCCCCCCCCCTCCCCCGCCCCCCCCGCCCATTGAGGCTTCTTTACCTCTGCAGCCAGAGTTGGATTTCCCTCCATATGGCTGTAGATAACCGCAGGTTCAGCCACCTGCCCCCCTGGGGTATAGCACCTCCTCGTGCCGCAACATGTATTGAGCAAGGGTCTCACTCTCATCAAGGCTGAACTTCATGGTCCTCCTCGCCATCATTTATTTTTTTATTTATTTAACAGTGATTTATATACCGCATCTTCCATAGTTCAGTTGCGGTTCACAATAAACAACAGTTAACAAATCGGAGTTTGTTTTATATAAAACATCATATGACCAAATAACAATAAGATAAACAACTAGTGTTAATACAGAACAGTATAGAACAGTGCAAACTATATACATTATGTACAAATACACATTATGTGGGGCTTAAGCGTTATTCAAAGTACAGTATCAGCTATGAAGAATTGTATGTGTAGGTCATTTGGGATTTGTTAGATAAAAACTGGTTAGCTGCTGCTGGTGTCTATCTACCCAACCATAGGGAGCTCGCAGAGCCTGCGTGACAGTGTCATCTATGCACAGGTTCACCAGACAGGCGATACACGGGTTTATGCATACTTGCTGTCCTGCTTCTCTGGTTGCTGGTTTGGATACTTACACGGGTATTGTGGGTCACCCTTAGGCACAGAGCCCAGGTTCCGGGCACTGCGCCTACCCATCTATGCCCGGACCTCGTCTGAGGCTTCGACATCTCGGGATTCCAATCCCGAGAGGCGTCGGAGCTCCTCGGATAGGTGGTCCCCCGACAGGGACCGTAAGAGGAAGAAGTGGCTCGCGAAGGCGGCGTCGGTGGAAGTCCCTGGACCCTCGAGATCCAGGTCTAAGACTCCCGACCGTCGCCCCGGGCACGTGGACCAGGAGAAGCTGACCAAAGTTCCTCGTATGGAACCGGAGTCTGCTGGACACGTAAGTCCTGTTGTCCTCAAAGACTCGCCTCCCAGAGTACCGACGTCGGGCCCGGTGCCGCCGGGGCCCAAGTCGGGGGCTGCTGCATCACCTGAGCTGAACCTCAGGTTGACAGCCTTGGAGATCAGGATGTCTGCCTTCATGGACTAGCAGCGGGCATTGATGGCCAGCCTGTCTGGCGCATCTGCCCCGACCACCGGGACATCGACAGTCGATCCCGGAGACCAAGCCGATACTCGAGTCCCTTGCGGCTCGAGGTCGTCCTCGGTCGAGGTCTCCCTCGGCCTCCCGTTCGGGACCGAGGGTCTCGACGTCGGTGCCCAGGGGCCCCGCGGCATCGGACCCTGACTCCACGTCGGACGAGTCGGCATGGGAGACAGAAGATGAGGAGTCTCCTGACACCTTTAAGACTCGGTGTGTCCCGTCAGACTCGCCCGAGTCTGAGCCCTGGAGTAGATCCCCTCCGGAGGATACTAGGTTCTCGGAGTTTATCCGGGATATGGCCGCTGCCCTGGCTATCCCGGCTGACCCCGAGGAAGAGCCTCGAGCTGAAGAGCTTGATGCTCTACAGTATGACTCTCCTCCGAAGGAGGCCTTTACTGTCCCGGTTCCTCCGATGCTGGAGCGGCTCCTCTTCCGGATGTGGGAGGCACCGGCCTCGGCGCCGGTTTTGAGCAAGCGAGTCTATTCCATTTAATCTCCAGGAACAAGCAGGAATGAGTCTTCACACATGGGAGACGTCGGCGAAGGAGCCCACACGAGAATGCTCCCCAGCATCCAATCAGAAGGCCTTTGGGAGCATACCCCGCGCCTGCGCGGTGGCTTCCCGCCCTTCCTACTGCCTCTCCCCAGTTTTTCGTTTTCCGCGGAGCAGGCAGGACGTTCCTCCTGCCACCGCAGAAATTTTTTTCCGTTTTTTCTGTAGTCGCGGCTTTCCCGCCGACAGTGGCACCTCCGTGCCCCACCCCCCCCCCCCCTTTTCTTTATTTTCATTTAATTTTCGTCGCCCCCTCCGGGCGCTGAGGACCGGGGCATGGAGCCTTCTTCCCCCCAGCCTCATGGCGGGGACTCCATTTTCCACGTGGACTCCAATGCCGGGTGCCTCTCCTGTGTGGGGCCTGACCCCTCTTTCCCGGATTCCCCGGGCTGCAGTGTAGACAGAAGACCCTCCCTCTTTCGGGTATCCCTCGACGACGTCTTTGCGCCCAGGGCGCGGTCGTCGGGTTGTTCTTCTCTCCAGGATCAGGTAACCACACAACAGTCTGTTAAGACTAGCCGAGTCTTGAGGGGCAAGTCTCATGCGAGGCATGGCGACGGCTCCGGCCAACCCCTCAAGTCCTCCTTGGCTGATATACCCCGGCAGGAGTCCTCGGGCTCCAAAGCATTTACGGGGTTTCGGGATGTTCCTGAGGTTTGTTCCTCACAGAACATTCCCGAGCCATGCCCGAGGGAGGTACCCGCCTCGAGCGGTGCCGATTCCCCCGCATCGGCGTCGGCGTCGAGTGTTCCACTCTTCGCCAGGGATCGTCAGCCGGTGTCCTTGGCACCTTCGGGGCCGACTGGCTCGACCGGGTCTGACATCCCTACATCCAAGCCATGCTCGGGCGTGGTAGCCGCTTCGGGCGGTACTGAGCCCCCGGCATCGGCGTCTGTGTCGAGCGCTCCGCTCCTCACCGAGGATCGTCGGCTACTGTCCTCGGCGCCTCCGGGGCCGATCGACTCGGCCCAGTCTGGCGTTCCTCCATCCCTGCCATGCGCGTGGGCGGTGCCCGCTTCGGGCAGTACCGACCCCTCGGCGTCGGTGTCGAGCGTTCCGCTCCTCACCGGGGATTGGCGGCTGAGGTCCTCTGCGCCTCCGGGGCCGACCGACTCGCGCCGGTATGGCCTTCCTAGGGGGCCGGTGTCCGCCTTGGGCGGTGCCGACCCGTCGGCGTCGAGTGACCCGCTCCCCACCGGGGATCGCCGGCCGCTGTCCTCCCTACCTCGGGGGCCGATCGACTCGACACGGTCTGACGGCCCTACGTTAAGGTCATGCGCGGGGGTAGTACCCGCTTCGAGCGCGCAGGCGTCGGTGGTTCTGCCCCGCGCCGGGGATGGTCGTCGGGCCTCCCTCCCCTCGGGGCCGCTCGCTTCGACCCATGCCGGGTCGCCGTTTTCCCAGCCCTGCGCAGGGGTGTTACCGGGTTCGGGCGGCGCCGCTCCGCCGGCGACGGCAGGGGCGTCGAGCACGAGTGGCCACCATCGACCTTCCCCGGGGACCTCGGGGTGTGTCGGCCTGCGCTCGGACGACTCCCCGGCATCGACGCGGCCGTCGAGGGCCCCGTTTTTTCCTAGAGAAGGGGACTCGGGGCCTTCGACCGTTTTGATCCGATCTGGATCTGCGCCGCCCCGCAACGGTACACCGACGTCGGTGCAGGGGCTTTGCACCCCCGCAGAGACTCGTCATCGGGTGACCGGGGTCCCCTCGGGGACGGGCCGTATGCCCCGGGAGGGTTTCTTTCCGGGTCGAACGGATGCGAGAGGGAGCCCGGCTTCGGGCAGTGCCCGCCGATCGACATTGGCGTCGGATGACCCCCTCTCCACCGAGCTCCACCCTCGGGGACCCGTGATGCTCGCGGCACCGATCGGCGCGGTTCCGATCTGCGCTCCGGGTTTTCCATCACCGGCGCGGTCGCCCCCGCCGGGGCCCTCTGGAAGGGAGTCTATCTCCTCGCTCGGTTCGATACCCAGCCTGGAGTCGGTATCCAGCCTTGAAAGCTTGGACACTACACGTCTCGGGATCGGTCCCTGTCCCCTCCCGCGACGCAGAGCGGAGACTGCTGGCCCCTGCCCTCCGGCGGCCGCGGAACCGCTTCGATCGCAGGGAGCAGCGCCACCCCCGGGTTCGGGGCCGAGGCCGATTCCTGCGGCGCTGTCGGTGCCATCGACCCCTTCGATGCCTAGTTTGGAATCAATCCCAGGAGCCGACGATGCCATGGGGACTGCCCCGATCGGGGGCGGTTGGTTCCCTCCTATGCCTAGCGGGCATCGGCCCGAGCGGCCTCTGTGTGCCCTGGCAGCCTCCCCCGCCATAACTCCTCCGGCAGAGCCACCTTTTCAGGATTTCCTCCTTGACATGGCGGACTTGCTGGCCATCCCTACCCCGGGCCCGAACCCGGGCCCTGAGGAACAGGCAGCCGTGATGCTTCCTCTGCATCCCTCCCTGCAGGATCTCCTGCTGGGGGCTTGGCGGTCGCCTTTGAGGGTTCCAGCACCGTCGACTGCGATGCAGGCTCTATACTGGGTGCCTCCGTCCCCGGGTTTTCGGCAGCACCAGCTTCCACATCGGTCCATTGTGTTGGAATCGGCACTGAGGAAGGCCGGAAGCAAGGAGAAGCATGCTTCTCGCCCCCCAGGCCGCGCCTCAAAGACGCTAGATACTCTAGGACGTCAAGCTTTCCAGACGTCTATGCTGACGGCCAGAATTATCTCATTTATATTTTATATGAGTCTGTCGCTGCGGGAGGTCACCGAGAGGTTGTCTCGGTTATCCCTCTTCGTATCGGCTTCCCTGCTCCTTTATCACTGCAGGAATATTTCCGGGTTCCTTTCTCGTGCTTCGCTGGACTCCTTCCAGTCGGTCAGCAGTGCTTCTGCTGTGGCCATTAGAGCACGCCGTACAGCATGGCTGCAGGCGTCCGAGTTGTGTAGACGGGCACAGCACAACCTGGGTAATTCTCCCTGCGACGGAGATCACCTCTTCAACAGCGAAGCCTTGCGTCAGGTCGCACAGTGCTTCGCTAACCTTCCCAGGGTCAGCAGCCAGCCTAGGGCCCGGCCCCACGGTGGTGGTAAACGCCTCTCTAGGAAGAGGAAATATCAGACCTCCGCCCACCCTCCAGGCGCGCCCAGACCAAGGGGCCTCTCACCCCGGGTTGATGCCCCCGAGCCCGCGCCAGGACTCTCCTTCTAAGCATTTTTAGGCTCAGGAGGCGGCTGCCTGCACTTAACCCTCTGCTCGGGGGCTCGTTCAGTTGCAAATGGTTCGGAGGCTTATCTAGGGGTTCGGGTATTCCCCTTCCGTTGGTAGGGAGACCACCTCTATTCCGTGATAGCTATGGCCAACGGCCAACTTATTACCCTTCGGTACGTCTCCGAACCCTTCTCAGCCGGTATCCCCCTGCTGATTGCTTCCGTACCGGAATTACCTTCCTGTCCCCCGTCTGTGCGGGGGGGGGGGCGAGTTCTGCGTGCAGGTCCTGGGGACACATATAGGGCCTCCAGCCCCTGTGGCGTTCTACCAGACTGATGCTATCCCCTGTCCCCCATGCTACCGCGCTGTTGGTTCGCCGATCTGCCCTTGTCCTCTGGAATAGATCCCTCTACTGACGGATCTTGCTGCCACCTTCCAGGTGGATGCTCTGTGGATCGATGGCAGATCCGCCTTACCAGGGTGATGCGCAGGGAGGTAGGCCCCTCGACATACCTGCATTAGTTCCGGAGTGGGCGCCCTCATGCCCACCGGCTTAGATATACTAGATATCTCCTGCGCGATAGGCGCATATTGGGGGGATACCCGCAGTATCTTTGCTATACCGCCTTTTTCCCTATGGCCGGTACTCACGCCCCCCCCCCCCAGGGTCCGACCAGTCCGCCTGCCTATTCCTCGATCGGGCCGCGGACTGGTGGTACTCTACCGCTGTGGAGTCTACAGCTCCTTTTCAGTTAGGTCCTCCTCCCGGGGGTTCGGACCCTTGTCTCCCTATCTCTCGCTAGGGTAGCCTGTGTACTCCTTCTGCTCCGGGGTGCACCCCCTACTCTTCTCCGGAATGGGCTCTCTGGTTCGGCCAGTCTTCTACTGTTAGTCCTCTGAGTTCTGGACTCTACTCCTAAGGGAGTGCTCAGCTTGCACTAAGCCTCCTGGAAGACCTGCTGTTTTTCTCCTGACCCAGCTGACGCCTGGATCTCCTAGCCTTCCGGATTTGGAGCTTCCTCCTCGCTGCGGCGAAGTTTCCTTGACGACTTCGCTACTGTGTCTACGGTGCCTTCAACATAGGTCTGCTTCCGGCGACCCGGTAGGTAAGCCCTACGGGGTTCCACACCATTACTTCATTAAAACTTAGTGGCCGGTAAGCTCTACATGGTACTAGGGCATTTACTCATTAAATGCTTACTGATACTATTTGTGCATCCCTCTGGCTACTCTTCCCGTAGCCTGGGGTTTTTTTGCTGTATCTTAATGTTACCTGTTCTGCACTCTAAAGACTTCCTCTGTAGTCTGTAGATTCGCTGTTCCTCTATTCAACTCCTGCCCTCCATCCCTCAGGGGATGCCGGGGATTTAGGCTGGGCGAATGCCATCCCGTCCTGGGCTGCGCTTACGGGACCTCCCTGGGCATCCTAAGCTAGGGAGTCCCCATGTGTGAAGACTCATTCCTGCTTGTTCCTGGAGATAGCACAGTTACTTACCTGTAACAGGTGATCTCCGGAACAGCAGGAATTAGTCTTCACAACCCGCCCACCTCCCCTAGGAGTTGTATCTCTTTTTTGTCTCTATTCCTTCCTCTCCTCTCCTTCTGGCTCAGCTATGAAACTCAACTGGGGAGAGGCAGTAGGAAGGGTGGGAAGCCACCGCGCAGGCGCGGGGTATGCTCCCAAAGGCCTTCTGATTGGATGCTGGGGAGCATTCCCGTGCGGGCTCTGTCGGCGACGTCTCCCATGTGGAAAGACTAATTCCTGCTGTTCCGGAGATCACCTGTTACAGGTAAGTAACTGTGCTTCGGCTCCGCAAGAGTCCTGGCTTCCAGAAAGCACAGCTGCCACACCATTCCATGGTTGTGGAATCGGCCATGCATCGTCTGAAAAGTCAGAAGATGCACTCTGCGATGCCTCCCGGTAGGGAAGCCCGAAGCCTTGATGGAGTCGGCAGAAAATGTTTTCAGGGCTCCATGCTTGCTTGTCGTGTCCAGACTTACCAGCTCTACATGGGCATGTATTTACGAGATCTGGCCAAGGAATTGGCAGATTTCTCTGCTGGTCTCTCCGGGGAGCCCTTGCAGAGTTTTAAGTCCTTGTCTTCGAGGATATGGGAATGCTCGAAGTTCATGTCCCGTGCCGCCTACGATGGCTTCGAGGCTTCGGCCCGGGTAGCGGCTTCCGGCATCGCGGCTTGACGCCAGGCGTGGCTGCAGTCATCGGACCTCGAGCCATGGGTTCAGGACAAGTTGGTCGATGTCCCTTGCCGAAGTGACAACCTTTTTGGCAAGCCTGTGGCCGAGAAGGCCGCACAGCTCGAGACTGAGCACCTCACACGGACAAGGCTGTCCAGGAAGACCTCTGCCCCTTCTCATAAGAAGAAGGGCTCGGGTAAAAAGCCCTTTTACCCGAGGAAGGGAACTGCCTACAAACAGTACCCCACATTATCAGGCTGCCCAACCTGCCCCACAGGGTCAGCAAGCCAAGGGCCGGGGTAAGGGGCCCCGTAGGCAGACTGCCTCCAAGCCTCTGGCCCCTGCTCCCACTCAGCAGGGTGGAGGTTTTTGACTCCTTGAGTACAGCCAATCCTTCCATGCAGTCCCAGCCCTGCACAGGAGGCCACCTAGCCTTTTTCGCCCATCAGTGGCCCCTGATTACTCAGGACAGTTGGGTTCTGGACATAGTCCATCGAGGATATGCCCTCCATTTTCACCAACTTCCTCCGCCACACTTTCCAGGGGAACCTTTCAGGCCTCCCCTGCATACTGCCCTTCTCCTCCAGGAACTCCAAGGGCTATTACTAGACAAGGCGGTGGAGCCTGTGCCTCCCCACTTCCAGGGTCACGGTTTTTACTCCAGATATTTCCTGGTGCCAAAAAAAACCGGTGGTCTTCGACCCATTCTAGATCTCAGAAACCTGAACAAGTTTCTGGTAAAGGAAAAGTTCAAGATGGTTACTCTTGGAACTCTATTGCCCTACCTCCAGCAGGGAGATTGGCTATGCTCTTTAGATCTAAAAGATGCTTAGACTCACATCCTCATTCATCCAGACCACAGAAAGTACCTCAGATTCATGGTGGGAGGAAACCACTATCAGTACAGGGTGCTGCCTTTTGGGCTGACTTCCGCTCCCAGGGTCTTCACCAAGTGCCTGGCAGTGGTGGCAGCCTACCTGAGGAATCAGGGCATCTTTGTGTTTCCCTACCTAGACGACTGGCTTATCAGAGGCCAGACGTCTCTCGAGGTCCAGCAGGCCACCAACAGAACCATAGACCTGCTCCAAAAGGTGGGCTTTGTCATCAACTTCGCAAAGTCCACTTTGCTCCCCTCCCAGAACTTGGAGTTCATAGGGGCAAGGTTGGATTCTCAGCTGGCAAGAGCATTCTTACCAGTGGACCGAGCACAAAGGCTCATGGACCTTGCCAGCAAGTTTCTGCACAGGTCCCTAGTCTCCGCCAGACTCTGTCTCAGGCTTCTGGGCTACATGGCGTCGACAGTACAGGTGACCCCAAATGCCAGGCTCAACATGAGGCCTGCCCAGTGGTGCCTTCGGACTCAGAGGTCTCAAGCCTCAGGAAGTCTCAGGGACCAGATCAGAGTGTCCCACCGGTTCCTGACCTCCCTCAACTGGTGGTTACACCCCCCCCCCCAATCTGCTGGTGGGGGTGCCCTTTCAGATCCCACCTCATACAGTGGTACTGACCACCGATGCCTCTCTGCAGGGTTGGGGTGCGCACTGCCTAGACAAGTGCACCCAGGGCCTGTGGTCTCATTGGGAGGCGTCCCAGCAGATCAATCTGCTAGAACTCAGAGCTATTTGCTTGGCCCTCAAGGCCTTTGCTGCTTCCCTGGCACAGCAGTCTGTCTTGATACAGACAGACAACCAGGTAGCCATGTTCTATGTAAACAAACAGGGCGGAACTGGTTCCCAGCCCCTTTGCCAGGAGGCCCAGGACCTCTGTTCCTTTGCCCTGAAGCACAACATGCTCCTCAAAGCAGTCTATCTTCCAGGCCAGGAGAATTCCTTGGCCGACAGATTGAGCAAGATTCTGCAACCACACGAGTGGCAGCTACATCCTTTAGTGGTTCAAAAGATTTTCTTGAAATGGGGGCTTCCCTCCATAGACCTGTTTGCCAGTCCCTTGAACAACCAGCTGCCAAGGTTCTGCTCCAGGCAACCGCATCCTCTGAGAGTAGCAGCAGATGCTTTCCTGATTCCCTGGACTCAGGGCCTACTCTATGCCTTTCCTCCCACCCCTCTGGTGGCCCGAACACTGTTCAAGATTCTCCGAGACAGGGCCTCAGTCCTCTTGGTAGCTCCCAGGTGGCCAAGGCAGCCTTGGTTCCCCCTCCTGCTTCAACTGGCAGTGGATCTGCCTCTGCCTCTGGGATTGCAGCCCGACCTTCTCTCTCAGAATCAAGGCTCCTTGCTGCATCCCAATCTCAAAGCTCTCAATCTGATGGCATGGAGGCTGCAAGGGTAGTGTTAGCTCCCTGGGGCCTGCCTCCCGAGGTTGAGGACGTTCTCCTCGCCTCCAGGAAACAATCCACTAGAAAGACCTACGCTCTCAAGTGGAAAAGGTTCTCTGTGTGGTGTCAGCTACATGCTGAGGATCCTTTCTCCTGTACTATGTCTGTAGTACTTCAGTACCTGCTGCACTTGTCCAATCAAGGTCTCAAGTCCAACTCTGTTCGGGTACACCTCTCTGCTTTGGCAGCTCACCACACCTTAGTAGAGGGCCATTCCTTGTCTGTACACCCTTTAGTGTCCAGATTTCTCCGAGGCTTGTTACTGCTCAAACCTCCCATACGTCCTCCTACTCCTGAGTGGGAGCTTAATGTGGTCTTGCAGCAACTGACTCGCCCACCTTTTGAGCCTATGGCTACTTGCCCTCTACGCTTCCTTTCATGGAAGACTCTCTTTCTGATAGCTCTGACTTCGGCTAGGAGAGTGAGTGAGTTTCAAGCCTTGGTCTGTGATAGGCCTTACACCAGGTTCTATAAAAACAGGGTGAGTCCTGAGGACCACCCTAAGTTCCTTCCTAAGGTTGTCTCCTCTTTCCACCTCAACCAGGAGGTGGTTCTTCCAACATTCTTCCCTAGGCCTCATGCAAGTCAGGCTGAAACAGTTCTCCATACCTTGGACTGTAGGAGGGCCTTATCCTTCTACCTTGAACGTACGAAAGGTCACAGGAAGGTTTCTCAGCTCTTCCTCTCTTTTGACCCCAATAACTTGGGGAGGCCTGTGTCCAAGCATACCTTGTCCATCTGGGTGGCTGACTGTATCACCTGGGCTTACAAGGCAGCTGACCTTCCTTTGCAGGGTAGGGTCACGGCCCACCGTGTGAGGGCAATGGCTGCATCAGTGGTTCACCTCCGCTCTGTTCCATTGCAAGACATCTGCAGGGCTGCTACTTGGTCTTCAAGCCAGACTTCTGCAGCCCACTACTGTCTGGAGAGGGAGTCTCGTAGGGACAGTGCTTTTGGCCAAGCAGTACTCCGGAATCTCTTTGAGGTCTAGGCAACTCCTGCCCTCCTGCCCTCTGGTTGGGCTACCTGTGGAGGGTGTGTTCTTGCAAAGCCTTTCCTGTGTTGCTGAGACTAGAGGGAGTTCTCTTGTTCAGCCTGGGTTCCTGGTAGCCCAGAGCTGGGGAGTCACCCATAAGTGAGGACTGACTTCCTGCTTGGTCCTGGAGAAAGAGTAGTTACTCACCTGTAACAGGTGTTCTCCAGGAGCAGCAGGAATCAGTCCTCACTACCCTCCCTCCTCCCCTTGGAGTTGCAGTTGTACATTTTTGTGTGCTGTTCTTAGCTATGTCATTTGACTGAGGTAAGATGGCACCTTTAGGCGGGAAGGGAACCGCGCATGCGTGCCAGCATTCCCAAAGGCTTTCATGGAAAGCTGGGGAAATGCTCTGCTGGGGCTTCATCGGCGTCGATGACACCCATAAGTGAGGACTGACTTCCTGCTGCTCCTGGAGAACACCTGTTACAGGTGAGTAACTACTCTTTCCTTCAATTCTTCCGCACCTTTAAATACCACTTCAGTCATGGGTAAAATCCCTACATCTTCCTCAGTAAAGACCGAAGCAAAGAATTCATTCAGTCTCTCCGCTATCGCCTTGTCGCCTCTTAGTGCTCCTTTAACCCCTTTATCATCTAATGGACCAACTGACTCTCTCACAGGTTTTTTGCTACGAATGTACTTGAAAAGGTCTTTATTTCGCGTTTTTGCTTCCGCAGCAAGCTTCCTCTCAAATTCTCTCTTTGCCTGCCTTATCAATGCCTTGCATTTGACTTGCCAGTGCTTGTGCTGTTTCCAGGTTTCGTCGTTTGGCTCTTTATTCCATTTCCTGAAAGATGCTTTTTTGGCAACAACAGCCTCTCTGACCTCACCTTTAAACCATGCTGGCAGTTTTTTGGACTTCCACTTTTCTTAAAGCGTAGAATACAGCTGGTCTGGGCTTCCAAGATAGTATTTTTCAACAACACCCAAGCTTGATGTACGTCTTTAACCTTTGCAACTGCTCCTTTTAGTTTTTTCTTAAATGTTTTCCTCATTTTATCATAGTCTCCCTTTCGAAAGTTAAAAGGTAGTACTGTGGATTTCCTTACTATCCCCCCTTCACTAATTAAATCAAAGGCGATCATGCTATGATCACTATTGCGAACTGGCCCCAACACCCTTATCTCTTGCACTAGATCTGGTGTTCCACTAAGGACTAGGTCTAATATGGCTTCCCCTCTGGTCGGTTCATGAACCAACTGCTCCAAGAAGCAGTCATTTATTTCATCTAGGAACTTTATCTCCCTAGCATGTCTTGACGTGACACTGATCCAGTTGATACCGGGGTAATTGAAATCACCCATTATTATTACTGCGCTGTAACTTTTGTTAGCTTCCTTGATTTCTTTGAGCATTTCATCATCCATTTGGTCATTCTGGCCAGGCGCTCGATAGTACACCCCCACTGCCATTGCCTTCCCCCTTTTATATGGAATTTCAATCCATATAGATTCTACAGCAGATTTTGTTTCCTGCAAAACTTTAATCCTTTCTGAGTCAATGCCCTCTCTAACATAGAGCGCAACCCCTCCACCAATTTGATCAGCTCTATCATTACGATATAGTTTGTACCCAGGTATCACAGTGTCCCACTGGTTGTCCTCCTTCCACCATGTCTCTGATATTCCAATCATATCTAACCTTTCATTTAGTGCTATATATTCTAACTCTCCCATCTTATTCTTTAGACTTCTAGCATTTGCATACAAGCATTTTAGAGAATGTATTTTATTCATGTTAATTTGGCTATTGGTAGACATGGGTAAATTGGGATCTTTAAGCTCTGTCTGCTCCATACTTGAGGGCATTTGGGCTACTTTACTCTTTTGTGGAACCTCTCTGCTTTTGGTAGTATCCTTCAAGGATACATTCTTCCGAACCATCCGCTCTTGGGCGACTTTCGGCTTTCCCCTAATATCTAGTTTAAAAGCTGCTCTATCTCCTTTTTAAAGGTTAATGCCAGCAGCCTGGTTCCATCCCGGTTAAGGTGAAGCCCATCCCTTCGGAAGAGCCCCTCCTTTCCCCAGAATGTTCCCCAGTTCCTAACAAATCCAAAACCCTCATCTCTGCACCATTGTCTCATCCACGCATTGAGACTCCGGAGCTCTGCCTGCCTTTTGGGTCCTGCGCGTGGAACAGGAAGCATTTCGAAGAATGCTACCATGGATGTTCTGGATTTCAGCTTCCTACCTAAAAGCTTAAATTTTGCCTCCAGAACCTCCCTACCACATTTTCCTATGTCATTGGTACCGACATGTACCAAGACAGCAGACTCCTCCCCAGCACTATCTAAGACCTTATCTAAGACTATATCCAATATAAAAGGACCATTTATTGGCATCACCAAAATAAATCAAATACAATATTGTGCAGCTAAATGTATTACTGCAAGAATACTACCAGCTAAATTGCAGGGCCAGAAGAAAAAGAAAACAATAACAGTTCCTCCTTGGAAAAAGCGTATAGAGGGAAAAATACAATCATTATGTGTGGAGGTATCCCTGATAGCCGGGAATCTAAAAGGATTAAGATCAACAAAGATTTTAAGGAAGCTCCAAGACACAAAGCTGAAGAAAACCTAAAGTGTATATTTTCCAATCGGGGGGGGGGGGGGGCACGGGGCCATGTGCGGAGACTTTGTGCAGGCCTCATTTGAATATTTGCATAATGTTAACATGCACTAACTTTTAGAAAACATGCCTCTTAATGAGTGTATGGATAAAGAAAGACTACCAGATCTCTACATTATGATATTCCAGAGCCAACCACCTAGCACATTAGGAAGTACTACAAACACTGCCCATTTAGAACCCATAGCAAACCCATCATATCATAACAGTACTACCAGGACTCATAAAGCCCCAAATCCTACCTATCAAAAGGCAACACTGCAAATATCAAACCAATACATCTCAGAAAATATCAATACATCTTCTACTGGGGAAAGAGAACAAACAGAATCTACATAAATAGAATACCTCAGCTCGGTTACACCATCGGAACATAGATCATCACTAAACAAAGAACAAGGGATCACAATTTAGAAATAGGAAGACTATAATTAAACTGAGAACCCCAAAAGCCGAACTTGGAATGTACAACACTGCAGAAATAAAACTATAAATTAATTTCCTCTTGTACTAAACAAAATGCAGACATTAAAGATGCACATTTCCCAGAGCTGACATATTCCAATTAATAAATTCAAAATAAAAAAGTATTTTTCTACCTTTTGTTTGTGCATTTTATTTTTCAGTTGCAATTGTTCCAGTCACTTTCTTCTGGTTTCTTCTTGTCTTCTTCTAACTCTCCATTGTCTGCTGTCCATTTGTCCTTTCTTCTAGTTTTTTTCCCATTCTCTTTTTACATCTGCTTTAACATACTGATCTGTCCCCTTTTGCTCTTTCCTCCATCTCTTTATTCCTTTTTCATCCACTCAAATGTTACCCCTCCATCCTCAATCCCCACTTATTCTCCCAATACCCGGCCAATCGTAGATTTTTCTTCCCTCCCACACAAAATATTATTTCCCCTTTCCATTTCACTCTCCCAACCCCATCCCATTCTAGTCCTCCCCAACATCAGCTCCCTTCTAGTTCCAGCCACTCCCAGCATCTGCTCCCTTCTAGTTCCTGCATCAGTCTATTTCCAGTCCCAGCCCCCCATCAGCCCATTTCCAGTCCTAGCTCCCCATCAGCCCATTTCCAGTCCTATACTAGCCCCTCCATCAATGCATTTCCAATACAAGTCCCCCATCAGCCCATTTCCAGTCCTAACCTAGCCTCCCATCAGAACATTTCCAATCCTATCCTAGCCCCTCCATCAGCCCCAGTCCTAGCTCCCCCCCACACTCAGCCTATTTCCAATCCAAGCCCCCCCCCATGAGCCCATTTCCAGTCCTAGCTCCCCCATCCATTTCCAGTCTTATCCTAGCCTATCAGTCCATTTCCAATCCTAGCCTCCCATCAGCCCATTTCCAATCCTAGCCCCCATCAGTCCTATCCTAGCCCCTCCATCAGCCCATTTCCAGTCCTAGCTCCCCATCCATTTCCAGTCCTAGCTCCCCATCCATTTCCAGTCCTATCCTAGACCCTCCATCAGTCCATTTCCAGTCCTTTCCTAGCCCCATAATCAGCACATTTCCAGTCCTAGCTCCCCCCCCACTCAGCCATTTCCAGTCCAAGCCCCCTCCCTATCAGCTATTTCCAGTCCTAGCTCCCCTCACTCATCCCATTTCCAATCAAAGCTCCCCCAAACAGCCAATTTCCAATCCTAGCCCCCCATCAGCCCATTTCCAGTCTTATCCTAGCCCCTCCATCAGCCCATATCCAGTCCTAGCTTCCCCCACTCAGCCCATATCCGTCCAAGCCTCCCCTACTCAGCCCATTTCCACTTCAAGCCCCCCCACTCAACCCATTTCCAGACCAAGGCCCCCTCCCCATCAGTTATTTCCAGTCCAAGCCCCCTCTCCACTCAGCCCATTTCCAGTCCTAGCTCCCCCCCAAAATAAATTTGCAGCCCAAACCCCCCACTCAGCCCATTTCCAGTTCAAGCTCCCCTCCACTCAGTCCATTTCCATTCCTAGCTCCCCCCACAGCCCATTTCCAGTCCAAGCCCCCCTCTCCATCAGCGATTTCCAGTTCAAGCCCCCTCTCCACTCAGCCCATTTCCAGTCCTAGCTCCCCCTCTCTCACAGCCTATTTCTAGTCCAAGCCCCCACTCCTCTCCCGAAGAGCCCCACGGTTGTTTAAGATGCTTTAGAGGGAGCCGGAGAGGTCAGGCAAAAATAATTTGGGTGTTCCGGAAGGATGAGCTGACGGCACTTATCACGGAATCCCTTCAGACGTTAAACCTTGCTACGGCACAGCCTATGGAAGAAGAAAACATGGAAGATCCTGTCATTCAAACGGTGAGACAAGCTCAGGTAGTGTTCCCTGTCCACTGGGTGGTAGATCAGATGATCCAGGACGAGTGGGATCAGCCAGAAGCAGGACTGAGAGGAGTTAGGACCATGAACAAGCTTTATCCCTTGGCGGATAAGGACAAAGAGAAGTTTCGGTCACCGCGTATAGATGCGGCAGTCTCAGCAGTCACAAAAAAGACCACTATTCCGGTGGAAGGTAGTGTGGCCTTAAAGGATGCACAGGATAGGAAAGATGGGTTATTGAAACAATCATTTGAGGCTAACGCGTTATCCTTGCAGGCGTACATTTGTGGGGCACGTCCATTTGTGGGGCGAGAGTATGTCTCAGATGGTCTCAACACTTACGCCAGCCTCTGCAATTAGAGCAGGAAAGTTTAGGAGAGCTCGATCGACTAGAGTCTGGATCGGCCTATTTGGCAGATGTGCACTATGACTTGATCAGAGTGCTAGCCAGTAGTATGGCTTCGTTGGTTGCTGCCCGGAGGTCTCTGTGGTTGAAGAATTTGGCGGCCGATGGCTCATCAAAGTTGTGTCTCAGCAAGCTTCCTTTTAAAGGGAGGTTGTTGTTTGGAGAGGATCTTGACAAGTTGGTTAAGGATTTAGGAGAGTCCAAGGGTGGAAGGCTTCCGGAGGATAAACCTAAACCAGGGAAGTCTTCGCCGGCCTTTCGGTGTCAGTTTAGAGATTTCAGGAGATTTCGTACTTCTCGCTTGGGTGGTTTCCAAAGGGGGAGATTTCCTTCTCGAGTCCAGGGGTTTCTTGGGTTTCGTGGAGTGAACAGAGGGTTTGCTGCGGCGTCCTCTTCGACTTTTTGGAAACCACAATGAAAGGAGGCGGGTCCCGGCAGGAAGTCAACCGATAGGAGGTCGGCTTCGGGGATTTCTTCCTGCCTGGGCCCAAATAACCACCGACCAGTGGGTGTTGGACATCATTCGCGATGGTTACGCATTGGAGTTGGCAAGACCGGTGCTGGACTCCTTTGCGATGTCTCCTTGCAAAGGTCCACAGAAAATTCTTGCGATCTGTCATACATTAGACCGACTCTTATAGTTGGAAGTGGTCGTACTGGTTCCAATACGGCATGGGTCGCTACTCCATTAATTTCGTGGTGCCAAAGAAAGACCGGTCTTCCAGGCCTATTTTGGATTTAAAAGGGGTGAATCGCTGTCTTCGAGTGCCGCATTTCAGGATGCAAACGTTGAGGTCGGTCATTGTGGCGGTACGCCAGGGAGAGTACCTCACTTCCCTCAACCTCACGGAGGCGTATTTGCACATTCCAATAAAAGAAATGCATCAAACGTTCCTGTGGTTCGCTCTGCCTTGGGGACATTTATCAATTCCAAGCGTTACCATTCGGTCTGGCGACGGCTCCACGAACCTTCACCAAAATCATGATTGTGGTAGAGGTGGCCCTAAAAAAGGAGGGTGTTCTAGTGCACCCTTATCTCGACGATTGGCTGATTCGGGCGAAGTCAAAGGTCAAGAGTGTTCAGGTTACAGACAAGGTGGTGAAGTTTCTACAAAGTCTCGGCTGGGTAGTCAATTCGACCAAGAGTCGGTTGGTTCTCTCCCAGAATCTCGAATACCTGACGGGTTCAGTTCAACACGCAGAAAGGGGCAGTGTTTCTGCCAACTCGTTGACGTCAGGCTCTTCAGCAGTTGGTACGCAAGTTCAGGGCCTCCCCGGTGCCATCAGCGTGGACTTACCTTTGCGTGCTGGGAACTATGGCAGCAACATTGGAAGTAGTGCCATGGGCCAGATTTCATATGTGACCATTACAATGGGCATTGCTTCACCATTGGTCACATCAGTTGGACTCGCTGAACAAACACCTTCCCTGTCCGCTCTGGGTCAGGCAGTTCCTGTGGTGGTGGCTGCTTCCAGAATTCCTGCAGAATGGAATGGCTCTGGAATAACCAGAATGGCTTCCTTTGCTGACGGATGCGAGTCTGGCGGGATGGGGAGCACATTGCGGAGATCTCTTCGCGCAAGGCACTTGGTCGGTGCAGGAGAGCCAGTGGTCGATCAACTGTCTAGAACTGAGAGCAGTCGGCCTGGCGTTACGGGCATTCGAAGCTACGGTGACAGGTCAAGCGGTGCGAGTGCTGTCTGACAATTCTGCGACGGTAGCCTACATCAATCGGCAGGGCGGAACAGGAAGTATGGCCATGGCAGAAGAAGCAGAGGCTCTGTTCTCTTGGGTAGAGCTTCGTCTACCAGCGATCTCAGTGGCACACATTGCAGGAAAAGACAATGTGATGGCGGATTTTCTCAGCAGAGTCTGAGTAGATGCCAGAGAATGGGAGTTATATCCGGAGGTATTCGCGCAGATAGTTTGCAAATGGGGAACACCGATTATGGATCTCATGGCAACATTTCAGTTGGCAAAGACGGGTCATTTCTTCAGCAGGTGAGGTTCCCTTCTGCACCCCAATCTCAAGTCTCTCAATTTGATGGCCTGGAGGCTGCAAGGGTAGTTTTGGCTCCCTGGGGCCTACCTCAGGAAGTTGAAGAGGTTGTCCTAGCCTCCAGGAAACAATCCACTAGAAAAACCTATGCTCTCAAGTGGAAAAGGTTTTCTGTGTGGTGTCACCTACGTACAGAGGATCCTTTCTCCTGTACTGTGCCAGTAGTTCTTCAGTACTTACTGCACTTATCCAATCAGGGACTTAAGTCCAATTCTGTTCGGGTCCACCTCTCAGCTCTAGCAGCTCACCACTCATTGGTAGAGGGACAATCTCTATCTGGTCACCCCTTGGTGTCTCGCTTTCTCAGGGGCTTGCTTTTGCTCAAGCCTCCCATCCATCCTCCTTCCCCTGAGTGGGAGCTGAATGTGGTCTTGCAGCAACTGACTCGCCCACCTTTTGAGCCGATGGCTACTTGTCCACTACGCTTCCTCTCCTGGAAGACGCTCTTCCTGATAGCCCTTACCTCGGCTAGACAAGTAAGTGAGCTTCAGGCCCTGGTCTGTGACAGGCCTTACACCAGGATTTACAGGAACAGGGTAGTCCTCAGGACTCATCCAAAGTTCCTCCCTAAGTTTATCTCCTCTTTCCACCTCAATCAGGAGGTGGTTCTTCCAACCTTCTTCCCTAGGCCTCATGCTAGCCAGGTGAAGCAGTCCTGCATACCCTGGACTGTAGGAGGGCCTTATCCTTCTACCTTGACCGTACGCAGTGGTATAGAAGGGCTACTCAGCTCTTCGTATCTTTTGACCCCAATAAGTTGGGGTTGCTGTGTCCAAGTGTACCTTGTCCATCTGGGTGGCTGATTGTATCACCTGGGCTTATAAGGTGGCTGACCTTCCTTTGCAGGGTAGGGTCACGGCCCATCGTGTCAGGGCAATGGCTGCCTCAGTGGTTCATCTCCGCTCTGTGCCCTTGGTAGACATCTGCAAGGCTGCAACTTGGTCTTCAAGCCAGACTTTTGCAGCCCATTACTGCCTGGAGAGGGAGTCCCGTAGGGACAGTGCTTTTGGCCAGGCAGTACTCCGGAATCTCTTTGAGGTATAGGCAACTCCTGCCCTCTGTTGGGCTACCGGTGGAGGTTGTGTCCTTGAAAAGCCTTTCTTTGCTGCTGAGACTAGAGGGAGTTCTCTTGTTCAGCCTGGGTTCCTCGGTAGCCCAGAGCTAAGGAGTCACCCATATGTGAGGACTGACTTCCTGCTTGGTCCTGGAGAAAGAGTAGTTACTCACCTGTAACAGGTGTTCTCCAGGAGCAGCAGGAATCGGTTCTCGCAACCCTCCCTCCTCCCCTTGGAGTTACAGTTGTATATAGTTTATTTTTCCATTTTTGTCTGCTGTTCTTAGCTATGTCATTTGACTGAGGTAAGATGGCACCTTTAGGCGGGAAGGGAACCGCGCATGCGTGCCTGCATTCCCAAAGGCTTTCATAGAAAGCTGGGGAAATGCTCCGCTGGGGCTTCATCGGCGCTGATGACACCCATATATGAGGACTGATTCCTACTGCTCCTGGAGAAAACCTGTTACAAGTGAGTAACTACTCTTTCTGGCACTTGGTCTTCTTTCCACCCACTTATCCTGCCCTATTTGCAACACACCTTGTGCAGCTTCACTGCTCTACTTCGTGCTTGGAACCTCTCCCTTCTGACCTTAAAATTCATCTTCATCCCCTTCATCAGTTTATGGTCAATTCATCGTTATTGTCTGGTATCCTTCCTAAGTCGTGAAAACATGCCTCTTTTACCTCAATTTTGAAGAAAGGTTCCAAGGATAATAATGTGGACAATTGTCTTTTTTCAACTTAGAGATTTTGCAGAAAAGAGAGACATGCTCCATTCCCGTCAACTGGCTTTCATGTTCTCCACAGCACAGAAACTCGCTTAACTTTTATGCTAAGTTAAATACATAAATTCCTTGATTCAGGTAAGATAGCTCTGATTGTGTCACTAAATCTTTCAGTGGCCTCCGATTTGATCCCGGCCTGCTTATCAGGTGCCTCATCGACATAGGCATCTCAGGAACAGTTCTCAGTTGGTTTATCCGCATCCTATCCAATCGTTTATTTTTAGTCTTCTTGCAATCAACTGATTCTTTGGTGCAGCCCATTTTCTGTGGGGTGCCACAGAGTTCGGTCCTTTCCCTTATTCTATTTAACATTTTTATTCTCACCCTGCTTATGCAATCCCTAGCCATTTCCACTCACATTTTTGCTGAGGATACCCTGAGTTGCTTACCCTGACCCTCCAGATCTTCATTCAGTTAACTCCTGTCTAGCCACAATAGACCAATGGCCGAAAACTAACCTGTTAAAATGTAACCTTGATAAATGTAAGGCCATGTGGATTGCCGATCATACACCTGTTCCCACTCTGGCCCCTATTCTTTCTGGAGTAAACCTTTCATTGGTTCCCTCTAAACATTTTGGGATGTTTTTGACTCATAGAAACATGACAGCAAAAAAAGACCACATGGCCTATCCAGTCTGCCCTTCCATATCAACTACTACAATAGTCCCCTTTTTACCTTTCAAGATCCTCTGTGTTTCTCCCATGCTTTCTTGAATTCAGACACTTTCCTCATTTCTACAACCCCCACTGGGAGACTATTCCATGCATTTACCGCTCTTTCCATAAAGAAATATTTCTGCATATTACACCTGAGTCAATCCCCTTTCACCCTCATCCTATAACCCCTCCTAGTTGAGGTTGCCTTCAATTGAAAGAGGCTCTCCTCCTGTGCATTTATCATATCTCGTCTATACCGCCTTTCCTCTAAAGTATACATATTAAGATCCTTAAGTCTGTCCTCATATGCTTTATAACGAAGACCAATAACCATTTTAGTAGCCGCCCTCTGCACTGACCCCAACCTGTTTATATCCATTTGAAGGTATGGTCTCCAAAATTGCACACAATACTCCAAATGAGGTCGCACCAAAGACTTAAACGGAAGCACTATTGCCTCCTTTTTTCTGCTGGCCATTCCTCTCCCTATGCACTCAAGCATCATTCTAGCTTTCGCCATCGCCTTTTCTTCCTATTTAGCTACTTTGAGATCATCAGACACAAATACGTCCAGGTCCCACTCTTCTTCTGTAGACAGAAGTACTTCACCCCCTACACTGAACCACTCCCTTGGATTATTACAGCCCAAATGCATGCCCTGCATTTTTTAGCATTAAATCTTAGTACACCTTGGACTGTAAGAGAGCACTGGCTTTCCACCTGGAGAGGACAAAAGCCCATCGCTGTTCCTCCCAGCTCTTTGTCTCCTTGGACCCCAATAGAAACATGACGAGAGAAAAAGACCACATGGCCTATCTAGTCTGTCCTTCCATATCAACCACTACAACAGTCCCCTTTTTTCCTTTAGAGATCCTCTGTTTGTCCCCATGCTTCTTTGAATTCAGATACTGTCCTCATCTCTACCACCTCCACTGGGAGACTATTCCACAGATCCATCACTCCTGAATCTATCCCCTTTCACCCTCATCCCATATCTCCTCGTAGCAGAGTTATTTAAACATCTCAATCATATCACCTCTATCCCGCCTTTCCTCTAGGGTGTACATATTAAGATCCTTAAGTCTGTCCTCATATGCTTTATAATGAAGACCACTAACCATTTTAGTAGCCACCCTCTCTACTGACTTCAGCCTGTTTATATCCTTTTGAAGGTGCGGTCTCCAGAAGTGCACACAATATTCCAAATGAGGTCGCACCAAAGACTTATTCAGAGGCACTATCACCTCCTTTCTTCTGCTGGCCATTCCTCTGCCTATGCACCAAAGCATCCTTCCAGGTTTTGCTGTTGCCTTTTCTACCTGTTTAGCTACTTTAAGATCATCAGACACAATCACACCTAGATCCCGCTCTTCTTTAGTGGACAAAAGTACTTTACCCCCTATACTATATTGCCCCCTTGGATTGCTGCAGCCCAAATGCATGACCTTCCATTTTTTAACAAAATCTCAGCTGCCAAATTCTAGACCATTCTTTAAGCTTAGCCAGACCCCTCCTCATATTATCTACTCCTTCCTGGGTGTCTACTCTATTGCAGATATTGGTATCATCCACAAAAAGGCAAACCTTATCCATCAGCCCTTCCGCAATATGATGTGGAATGGAGGAGTAGCCTAATAGTTAGAGCACTGACTTGGGAACCATGAGATCAGGGCTCAGTTCCCCACTAGCGCTCCTTGTGGCCTTGGGCAGGTCACTTAACCTTCCATTTCCTTGGAAAATTCCAAGTTATCAATGTCCCTGTTTAATTACATTACCAAGTTTAAGTTACAATGTAAATCGCTTTGACTGAGATGATAAAGCAGCATAAAAGACCTGTTAAATAAATAAATAAATAAAATATCACTGACAAAGATGTTAAAAAGAATTGGTCCAAGGAGAGATCTCTGCGGCACACAACTGGTAACTTCCTTCTGCTCAGAGTGAGCTCCATTTGCTTTTACCCGTTGTCGCCTCCCACTAACCCAATCACTAACTTTAGAGCCCATCCCTAGGGTGCTCAGTTTGTTTATAAGTCGGCTGTGCGGAACGGTGTCAAATGTTTTACTGAAATCTAAATACACCACATCTAGAGCTCTCCCTCAGTCCAACTCCCTGGTCACCCAGTCAAAGAAATCAGTCAGAGTTGTCTGACAAGACCTGCTTCTGGTGAATCATTGCTGCCTCTGATCCTGTAATCCATTGGACTCCAGAAATCTCACTATTTTTTTCTCTTTCTGCAACGTTTCCAATAATTTATTCACCACTGAGGTTAGACTAACCGGCCCGTAGTTTTCAACTTTTACTTACTTCCACTTTTGTGTAAAGTGACTACATATGCCTCTCTCCAGTCCTCTGGTACTAATCCCATTTCCAAAGAGGCATTGAAAAGGTCAGTCAGTGGAGCTCCTAGAATGTCCCCAAGTTCCTCCATATTCACGGATGTATCCCATCCACTCCCATCGCTTTGTCTCCTTTTAGTTTAGCTAGTCTCTCATGAACACAGTCTTCTGAAAGTAGTTTGCAATCCCCGTTGCTTCTGTTCCTATTTGTGGGTGTTTTCCTGGCCCTTCAACACAGAACAGAAATACTTGTTAAGCAATTCTGCTTTATCCTCATCAGCTTCTACATATTCCTCCCCTACACCCTTGAGTCTGACAATACCACTTTTGCCCTTCCTCCTCTCATTAAGTTATATGAAAAATGTCTTATCTTCCCATTTTATTACATTGGCTATTTCTTCTTTTTTTTTGTATCTTTGCTTTCCTGACTACTTTGCTAGCTTCTCTAAGTTTTTCCAACTATAGATGCCTGTCTTCCTCTCTCTGTGATCTCTTGAAATTCATGAAGGCCTCCCCCTTTTTCTTCACATAGCGGCCTCCTTTTACCTTTATTTACCTTTCTAACAAAAACGTTGGTTGCCCTTAAAATATCCCCTTTCAGTTTTTCCCACTGTTTTTCTACATCCCCCAGCTGTTCCCATCCTGCCATCGACTCCTTGAGGTATTGGCCCACCTTGGCAAAGTTAGTATTCATAAAGTCTAAGACCCTCGCTTTTCAATGGATTTTATCAGCCCTAGTCCTAATACTGAACCACACCATCTGGTGATGACTGCATGCAAGATGATCTCCCACTATAACATCAGAAACACTTTCACCATTTTTAAGCATCAAGTCCAGTATGGCCTTTTCACGTGTAGGTTCTGTTACCAGTTGCCTGTATAGTTCTCTCTGAAGAGAATCCAGGATCTCCTTACTTCTAGATGACATCGCAGCACGGATGTACCAATCAACATCTGTCATATTCAAATCACCTATCAGTAGCACTTCCCCTTTCCTGGCAATGCTGCGTATATTAAATCTCCGTCCACATCTTCTCCCTGTGATGGAGGTCTGTATATCACGCCAATGCAAAAGGATTTCTCTTTCCCTCTTTCTAGTTTAATCCATAGTGCATCCTCTCTCCCTTTTAAGCCCTGTTATTCTATAGCTTTAATATTATTTTTTACATATAGTGCCACTCCTCCTCCCCTTCTTCCTACCCCATCCTTCCTGAGTAAAATATAACCTTGTATAATTATATCCCAGTCATGGTAGTCCATGAACCATATCTCTGTAACTACCATTAAATCCAAGTCATCCTCTTCCTTTAAAATCTCAACATCTGGGATCTTATTTCCCATGCTATGGGCATTTATACACACTGCTTTCCATATGGTGCCCCTTTTACCCATTTCCATAAAGGTATAGCGTAGTTACTCACCTGTAACAGGTGATCTCCGGGAAGAGCAGGAATTTAGTCCTCACATATGGGTATCGTCGGTACCAACGGAGCCTGCGTGGGAAGGCTCCCCAGCGTCCAATAGGAATGCCTTTGGGAATGACAGTTGGAAAGGCGGGAAGGCAGCGCGCATGTGCTGAGGGATGCCCTCATGCGCGCTGCCTTCCTGCCTTTCCAACTGTCCCTCTTCAGTTAAGTTTGTAGCTGAGTGAAAGGATAGAGGGAGAGAGGAAAGAGACAAAGAGAGAGAGAGACAACTCCTAGGGGAGGTGGGTGGGTTGTGAGGACTAAATTCCTGCTGTTCCCGGAGATCACCCGTTACAGGTGAGTAACTACGCTATCTCCAGGAACAAGCAGGAATGTAGTCCTCACATATGGGTACTCCCTAGCTGAAGATGCCAGGGAGATATCCCCAGGAAGGTGCCACCGTCGAAGGTGAGAATCCTTCCTCCCATGAATCTCTGGCATCCCACCAGGGTTGGTGGGTAGGAGTTGGTTTAGGTTTGAAAGAGATTTTGTAGAACAGCTTGGCCAAAGAAGGCATCCTGATGGGAGGCTTTATCTAGGCAGTAGTGGGCTGTGAAGGTGTGTACCGAAGCCCAGGTGGCTGCTCGACAAATGTCATCGATAGACACAGAGTGGAGATTAGCCATAGAAGCTGCCATGGCTCTCACATTGTGAGCTGTGACATGGTCCTGAAGAGGAAGACCCTTACTCTCATAAGTAAAGGATATGCATTGGGCAATCCATTTAGATAAAGTTCTTTTGGAGACTGGAAGTCCCAAATGACTAGGGTCAAAAGCTACAAAACGTTGCGAGGACTTTCTTTGTTGCTGTGTTCTTTGAATGTAAAAGGCTAAGGCCCTTTTACAATCCAAAGTATGAAGGTTTCTTTCTGCATTAGAGGCATGAGGCCTCGGAAAAAATACAGGAAGATAAATTGATTGGTTTAAATGAAAAGGCGAAACCACCTTTGGCATAAAGTGTGGGTGAGTTCGAAGAACAACCTTATCATGATGAAATCTAGTATAAGGAGGATCAGTCACTAAAGCTTGCAATTCACTAATGCGACGGGCAGAGGTGATTGCAATCAGGAAGATGACCTTTCAAGTCAAAAACATAAGGGCTGTAGTGGCTAAAGGTTTAAAAAGCGGCTTCATAAATCTTGATAGGAGTGGATGAGAGGAAATTGGTTGTCCATTTATAGGCTTATAAGAAGCTGCAATTGCACTAAGATGGACTCTTACCGAATTGGTCTTTAACCCAGAATTCGATAAGTGAAGGAGATACTCTAGTATCATAGAAACATAGAAACATGATGACAGAAAAAGACCACATGGCCTATCTAGTCTGTCCTTCCATATCAACAACTATAACAGTCCACTTTTTACCTTTAGAGATCCTCTGTGTTGGTCCCATGCCTTTTTGAATTCAGTTACTGTCCTTATCTCTACCACCTCCACTGGGAGACTATTCCACGGATCCACTACTCTTTCCGTAAAGAAATATTTCCGCATATCACTCCTGAATCTATCTCCCTTCACCCTCATCCCATGTCCCCTCGTAGCAGAACTTGCTTTCAATTGAAAGAGGCTCTCTCCCTGAACATTTATGCCATGGAGATATTTAAACATCTCAATCATATCACCTCTATCCCGCCTTTCCTCTAAGGTGTACATATTAAGATCCTTAAGTCTGTCCTCATATGCTTTATAATGAAGCCCACTAATCATTTTAGTAGCCACTCTCTGCACCGACTCCATCCTGTTCACATCCTTTTGAAGGTGCGGTCTCCAGAATTGCACACTATACTCCAAATGAGGTCGCATCAAAGACTTATACAGAGGCATTATCACCTCCTTTTTTCTGCTAGCCATTCCTCTCCGTATGCACTCAAGCATCCTTCTAGCTTTTGCCGTCGCCTTTTCTACCTGTTTAGCTACTTTAAGATCATCAGACACAACCACGCCTAGGTCCCGCTCTTCTTTAGTGGACAAAAGTACTTCACCTGCTATACTGTATTGCTCCCTTGGATTGCTGCAGCCCAAATGCATGACCTTACATTTTTTAACATTAAATCCCAGCTGCCAAATTCTAGACCATTCTTCAAGCTTAGCTAGATCCCTCCTCATGTTATCTACACCTTCCTGGGTGTCTACTCTATTGCAGATTTTGGTATTATCTGCAAAGAGGCAAACCTTATCCGACAGCCCTTCCGCTATATCACTAATAAAGATGTTAAAAAGAATCAGACCAAGGACAGATCCCTGGGGCACACCACTGGTAACATCCTTCTCCTCAGAGTGAGCTCCATTTACTTGTACTCTTTGTCGCCTCCCACCCAACCAATTGATTCTAAGGGTATGACCAGGGGGTCTAATCCCTTCTTGGAGCACTATATAGTAAAACATTTCCACTTGAAGGCATAAGATCTTCTTGTGGAAAGTTTCCTAGAAGCCTGAAGGATATCTTTTACCTGCTGGGACAGGTGGAGATGCTGGAGGTCTAAGCCTTCAACAACCAGGCCGTGAGGTGCAGGGACTGGGGATTTGGGTGCCATAGCGTCCCGTTCTCCTGGACAAGATTTAATGTTTCACTTACCTGAGGGCTTTCATCACTCATCCCCAACAAATCTAGTTTAAAGCCCTCTTCAGCTGGTTAACCAGACTGCTACTGAAGACATGTCAACCCTTCTTGACAGATGGAGGTCATCTCGGCTCTGCTGCCCTTACAACATCAATCCATGGCCCGGAAACCAAAACACACTCGATGACACCATCCACACAGCCACACATTTATCTCCAAGATGCAAACTTCTTTGCCTTGACCTTTACCCTCAACAGGGAGGATTGAAGACAACACCACCTGTGCACCTGTCTGCTTCACGCTCTGTCCCAGAACCATGAAGTCACTTTTGATATTCTCAGAGAGATACCTGGCAGTATCATTTGTGCTGACATGGATGAGCAACATCGGGTAATAGTCAGTAGGCTAGATGAGTCTTGGCAAACTTTCCGTATCATCTTGTTTTATGGCAACTGGCAGACAGCAGACCTCTCTGGACATCAAGTCTGGTAGGCAGATGGATGCCTCAGTATCCATCAGAAGAGAGTCACCATCTACCACTATCCTTTGCTTCCTCATGTTGACTGATTCTGAAACTTTGGGGTGCTCGAGCTGTGGTTCCTCCTTTTCAAGGGATGCTTTAAGAATATAAGAAATGCCATACTGGATGCCAAGGTCCATTAAGTCTAGTATCCTGTTTCCAACAGTAGCAAATCCAGGTCACAAGTACCTAGCAGTTTTCCAAAAGAGACACAATTTCCATAATGCTTGTATTGGGACAAGCAGTGGTTTACTGGGGTCCTTTTTAATAATGGTTTATGGACTTTTCTTCCAGGAACTTGTCCTAACCTTTTTTAAACCCAGTTACACTAACAGCTTTTACTACATCCTCCAGTAACGAATTCCAGAGTTTGATTACACTTTGAGTAAAAAAATATTTTCTCTTATTAGTCTTAAAAGGGCTACACTGTAGCTTCATTGCATGTCCTCTAGTCTTTCTACTTTCGTCCCCTAGTCTTTCCATTCATTAATTTATAGACCTCTGTCATGTCTCCCCTCAGCCACCTCTTTTCCAGGTTGAAAAGCCATAATCTTTTAAGCCTCTTCTCATAGAGGTATCCTTCCATCCCCTTTACCATTTTGGTGGCTCTTCTCTGTACCTTTTCTAATTCCTCTATATCCTTTTTAAGATACGGCATCCAGAATTGCACACAGTATTCAAGGTGTGGTCGCACTGTGGAACGATACAGAGGCATTATAATATCCTTTCTTTTATTCTCCATTCCTTTTCTTATGATTCCTAGCATTTTATTTGCCTTCTTGACCGCCACTGCACACTGCACAGAGGGTTTCAACCTGTTATCCACGATGACACCTAATTTTTTTTCCTGGGTGATGGTTCCTAATGTTGAACCTTTCATCATGTAACCATAGTTTGGGCTGTTCTTTCCTAGGTGCATAACTTTGCACTTCTCTACGTTAAATTTCATCTGCCATTTGAACGTCCAGTCTCCCAATTTATCAATGTCCTCTTGCAATTTTTCCACAATTCTCTTGGGTTTTAACAACTTTGAATAATTTTGTGTCATCTGCAAATTTGACTACCTTACTCATTATTCCCATTTCCAGGTAATTTACAAATATGATAAAAAGCAGCAGACCCAGCACAGAACCCTGGGGCATTCCACTATTCTCCATATTTCTCCATTGGAAAAATTGGCCTTTCAGCCCAACCCCCAGTTTTTATCTTTTAGCCAGTTCCTGATCCACAATAGTGCACTGCCTCCTATCCCATGACTTTTTAACTTCACTGAGAGTCTCTCATGAGGGACCCTGTCAAAGGCTTTCTGAAAATCCAGATACACTATATCAGCCGGCTCGCTTTTGTCTACGCTTTTATTCCCACCTTCAAAAAAATAAAACAGATTGGTAAGACAAGACATTTCTTGGCTAAAGCCATAAGCTAAACCATGCCTATCTACATGTTCAGTAATTTTTTTCTTTATAATGCTTTCTACCATTTTGCTTGGTATTGACGTCAGGCTCACCAGCCTGTGGTTTCTCAGGTCACTCCTGGAACTCTTTTTAAAAATTGGCATTACATTGGCATTACATCAATCTTCAAGTATTATAGAAGAAGTTGGAATGGTCTAATGCTTGGCAGTTACGATTTAAAGTGAAGAAGTGCAGTGCCACGCACTCGGGAAGCAGAATTCCAAGAGAATTGTAAGCGATAAGGGGTGAGAGGTTGGTGTTCACGGACCAGGAGAAGGACCTCGAAGTGATTTTTTCTGAGGATCTCAAGGTGGCGAAACAGTGTGACAAGATGGTGGCAAAAGCCAGAAGGATGCTGAGTTGCATACAAAGAGGAATTACCAGCAGAAAGGAAGAGGGACTAATGCTACTGTACATGTCGCTTGGAATATTGTGTTCCGTTTTGGAGACAATATCTCGCAAAGGATATAAAAAAAACTGTAAACAGTTCAGAGGAAGGCGACCAAAATCATTTGGAGCCTGCGTCAGAGGATTTATGAGAAGAGACTAGAAGACCTAAGTATGTACACTCTGGGGAAGAGGAGGGACAGGGGAGATATGAGTCAGACCTTCAAATAATTAAAGAGTATTAATGAACAAACAAACCTCTTCCAAAGATGGGGAAGCTGTAAAACTATTGGACTTAACATGAAGCTGCAAGGGGGTAAACTGAAAGGCAATGTCAGGAAATACTTTTTCACTGAAAAGATGGTGGATACTTGGAATGCTCTCCCGATGAAAGTGGTGGGGACAAATACAGTGACAGAATCCAAAATGGCATGGGACAAAGTGGATCCCTTTACAGCAACAGGATAAAATCAAAATAAACATAACCATCTCTTATATCTCCACAAATAGGGGTGACCTACACGGAGCGGTGGGTCCACCCCTAAACAAAGGCACGGAGCGGCAGGTGCACCTTCTTTTGCCGCCTTGCTGGGCAGACTAGATGGACCATGCTAGTCTTTATCTGCCGTCATATACTATGTTACTATGATTTTAATCATAGTTCACAGATTACTAATAGTAGATATGCAATCTCATATTTCAGTTCTTTCAGCATCCTTGGGTGTATTCTATCTGGTCCATGTGATGTGCTGCTGTTTATTTTATCAAATAGTTGTAATATATCTTGCTGTTTTATAGATATTTCTTTCATTTCTTCCGATGCATCACCTTTATATACCATTTCAGTCATGGGTAAATTCCCTACATCTTCTTCAGTAAACACCGAAGCAAAGAACTCATTCAGTTTCTCCGCTATGGCTTTGTCCCCTCTTAGTGCCCCTTTTACTCCTCTATCATCTAATGTTCTAACTGATTTTCTCACAGTTTTTAGTTATGAATGTACTTGAAAAAGACTTTATTATGCGCTTTGCAAGCTTTTTTCAAATTGTCTGTCTGCCTTATCAGTACCTTGCATCTAACTTGCCATTGCTTATGTTCTTTTCAGTTTTCGTCATTTGGCTCCTTTTTCCATTTTCTGAAAGATGTGTTTTTGGCTATAACAGCCTTTCTGACCTCACTTTGAAACCATGCTGGCAGTTTTTTTTTTACTTCCTTCCAACTTTCCAAAAGCGTGGAATACAGCTGGTCTGGGCTTCCAAGATAGTATTTTTAAATAACGCCCATGCTTAATGTAAATCTTTAACCATTGCAGCTGCCCATTTAGTTTATTCTTAACTATTTTTCTCATTTTATCTTAGTGTCCCTTTTGAAAGTTAAAAGTCAGTACTGTGGTTTCCTTGCTGTCTTCCTCCATTTATGAAATCAAAGGCGATCATGATATGAACATTGCCAAGTAACCCCAATATCCTTATCTCTTGCACCAGATTTTCTGTACCACTAAGGACTAGGTCCAAAATGGCTTCCCCTCTTGTCTGTTCATGAACCAGCTGTTCCAAGAAAAAGTCATTTGTTTAATTTAGAATCCCTAGCATGTCCTGCCATGACACTAACCCAGTCGATACCGGAGTAAATGAAATCACTCATTATTATTAAAGTATTTTAACTTTTTTAGCTTCCCTGATTTCTTTGAGTATTTCAGCATCCATTTGTTCATTCTGGTCAGGCAGTCGGTAGTCACCCACACTGCACTTGCCTTCCCCTTTTTACATGGAATTTAGATCCATAGAGATTCTACAGTGTATTTTGTTTCCTGTAACACTTTAATCCTGTGTGGCTCAATGCCTCTTTTATAGAGCGCATCCACTCCACCAATTTGATCTACTCTATCATTGCGATATAATTTGTACCCAAGTATCACAGTGTCCCACTGGTTGTTCTCCTTCCACCAGGTCTCTGAGACACCAATCTTACTTAACGTCTCATTTAATGCTATATAGTCTCCCATCTTATTTTTGAGACTTCTAGCATTTGCATACAAGCATTTTAGAGGTCATATTTTATTCATATTTGGTTATCTGTAGGCAGGAGTAATTTGGAATCTTTAAGCTCTGTCTGCTATTTACTTAAAGGCATTTGGGTTACTTTAGTCTTTATTAGAACCTCTCTGTCAATATGCACTATCTTCAATCTTTTGCCAATATCCTTCATGGATATATCGTTCCGAACCATGCGCTTGGGCCATATCAGCTTTCCCCTATTATCTAGTTTAAAAGCTGATCTATCTCCTTTTTAAAGGTTAACACCAACATCCTAGTTCCGTCCCGGTTAAGGTGAAGCCCATCCCTTCAGAAAAGCCCCTCCTTTCCACAGAATGTTCCCCAGTTCCTTACAAATCCAAAGTCCTCTTCTTTGCACCATCATCTCATCCACGCATTGGAGTTCTCCCTGCCTTTTGGATTCTGCATGGAACGGGAAGCATTTCTGAGAATGCTACCCTGGAAGTTCTGGATTTCAGTTTCCTACCTAAAAGCCTAAATTTGGCCTCCAGAACCTCCCTACCACACTTTCCTATGTCATTGTTACCACCATGTATCAAGACAGCAGACTCCTCCCCATTGCTATCTAACACCTTGTCTAGGTGGCGCATGAGGTCCGGTACCTTTGCATCAGACAGGCATATTACCAGGTGATCCTCACAACCTCCAGCCACCCAGCTATCTACTTGTCTAATGATTGAATTACCAACTATAACGGCTGTCCTAACCCTTCCCTCATGGGCACATGGCCCTGGAGAAACCTCTTCGGTGCGAGCGGGTTTTGCATCACCTTGAGGACAGGTCCTAGCTACAGAATCACTTCTGCTACACTAGGGTGATGTCCTGTCACGAGACCTCTCTCCTCCATGGAAACAGGGAGGTTGCCAGACTTGAGGTGGTTCTTTGATTCAAGGGCTGGAGGAGTTGGATTGATAGCTCTGCAGGTCCTGATGACTCATGTCAAACTTTCGCCATTTTGTAGGCGCCCATCTTCACCTATACTGGAGAGTTTGGATGTTTCAAATAGCATCTCATCAATGTATTTCTCATTCTCTTGAATGCTTCTCAGCCTGCACCACCTCTTCTCTAAGCTCCTCCACTTGTGTTCTGAGAGCTTTAGCATGCAGGCATCCTGCACATGGAACCAGATTTTCAACTGGCAATTGGGATCTCTGTTTGGACAGAGGCAGAAGCTGTAATGGGGGCAACAGCTTTGGCAATACGATTTTTTCCCCAGCCTTTGTTGAGTTGGAGGAGCTTCTGTACCTGTTGAAGTAAAAGAGAGAGACCTACTAATGTCCCTGCCTGTTTCTCAGCTGTCCTTTAAGAGAAAAAATAGTTAACCTCTATTAATTGTGCTCTATCAGGGTTTAAGATCCGGGAAGCAGTATTCTGAATAAATTGCAGTCGACGAAGCTGTGACAATGGGAGACCAGCTTTATCCTCTTCAACTTCTACATATTCCTCCCCTTTATCCTTGAGTCTGACAATAGCATTTTTGCCCTTTTTCCTCTCACTAACATATATGAAACATGTCTTATACCCCTATTTTATTGCACTGGCTATTTCTTCTGACTGAAGTGGTATTTAAAGGTGCGGAAGAATTGAACGAAATATCAATACATCGAGAAGATGTATTACAACTATTAGATAAACTGAAGAGTAGCAAATCACCTGGGCCAGATGGTATACATCCAAGGGTGTTGAAAGAACTGAAATATGAGATTGCAGACCTGCTATTAGTAATCTGTGAACTATCATTAAAATAATCTCTAATACCTGAAGATTGGAGGATCGCCAATGTAACACCAATTTTTAAAAAGGGTTCCAGGGGTGATCCGGGAAACTACAGACCGGTGAGCCTCACGTCAGTACCGGGAAAAATGGTAGAAACCATCATAAAGAATAAAATCACTCAGCATGTAGATAGTCATGGCCTAATGGGAGACAGCCAACATGGCTTTAGACAAGGAAGATCTTGTCTTACTAATCTGTTGATTTTTGGAAAGTGTGAATAAACAGGTGGACAAAGGTGAGTCGCTTGATATAGTGTATCTGGACTTTCAGAAAGCCTTTGACAAGGTTCCTCATCAGAGACTTTTGGCAAAACTAAAGAGTCATGGGATAGGAGGCAGTGTACTACTGTGGATCAAGAACTGGTTAAAAGATAGAAAGTAGAGGGTTGGGCTAAATGGCCAATTTTCCCAATGGAGAAAGGTGAATAGTGGTGTACCCCAGGGATCTGTGCTGGGTCCACTGCTTTTTGACATATTCATAAATGACCTGGAAAGTGGAATAACAAGTGAGGTTATCAAATTTGCAGATGACACAAAACTATTTAAAGTTGTTAAAACCCAAGAGGATTGTGGAAAATTGCAAGAGGATCTTGATAAATTAGAAGACTGGGCATCAAAATGGCAGATGAAATTTAATGTGGACAAGTGCAAAGTTATGCACCTAGGGAAGAACAACCCAAACTATGGTTACACAATGCAAGGTTCCACATTAGGAACCACCACCCAGAAAAAGATTTAGGCGTCATTGTGGATAGCATGTTAAAACCCTCGGCCCAGTGTGCAGCAGCAGCCAAGAGAGCAAATAGAATGCTAGGTATCATAAGGAAAGGAATGGAAAATAAAACAAAGGATATTATAATGCCTCTATATTGTTCCATGGTGAGACCGCACCTTGAATATTGTGTGCAATTCTGGTCGCCGTATCTAAAAAAGGATATAGAGTTATTAGAAAAGGTTCGGAGAAGAGCCACCTAAATGGTAAAGGGAATGGAAGGATACTCCTATGAAGAAAGGCTAAAAAGGTTAGGGCTCTTTAACCTGGAAAAGAGACGGCTGAGGGGAGATATGATAGAAGTCTATAAATTAAAGAACGGAGTGAACGGGTAAACGTAGATCGATTGTTTACGTTATCAGAATATAGAAAGACTAGGGGACATGCAATGAAGCTACAGGGTAAACTATTTAAGACTAATAAAAGAAAATATTTTTTCACTCAACGTGTAGTCAAACTCTGGAATTTGTTACCGGAGGATGTAGTAAAGGCTGTTAGTGTAGCTGGGTTTAAAAAAGGTTTGGACAAGTTCCTGGAGGAAAGGTCCATAAACCATTATTAAGAAGGGACCCAGGATATCAATGCTTGAACCAGTACAAGCATTGCGGAAACTGTGTCTTTTGGGGAAACTGCTAGGTTGGCCACTGTTGGAAACAGGATACTGGGCTTGATGGACCTTGGTCTGACCCAGTGTGGCATATCTTATGTTCTTATGTTCTTTTTGTATCTTTACTTTCCTGACTACTTTCCTAGCTTCTCTTACGTTTTTCCAAATATGGATGCTTGTCTTCTTCTCTCTGTGAGCTCTTGTATTTCATGAAGGCCTCCCTCTTTTTCTTCACCTATAAGGCTACTTCTTTTGAGAACCATAGTGGCTTCCTTTTCCTTTTACCTTTATTTACCATTCTAACAAAAAGGTTGGTTGCCCTTAAAATATCCCCTTTCAGTTTTGCCCACTTTGTCTACATCCCCCAGTGTTCCCATCTTGCTAACGGCCCATCTTTGCAAAGTTAGTTTTCAAAAAGTCTAAGACCCTCGCTTTTGAATGGATTTTATCAGCCGTAGTCCTAATACTGAACCACATCATCTGGTGATCACTGCATGCAAGATGATTTCCCACTATAACATCAGAAACACTTTCACCATTGGTAAGCACCAAGTCCAGTATGGCTCCTTCATGTGTGGGTTCTGTTATCAGTTGCCTGAATAGTTCTCCCTATAGAGAATCCAGGATCTCCTCACTTCTAGATGACACCGCAGCAGGGATGTGCCAGTCAACATCTGGCATATTGTAATCACCTATCAGTAGCACATCCCCTTTCCTGCCAATGCTGGGAATGTCTTCTATTACATCTCCATCCACTTCTCCCTGTGAGGGAGGTCTGTATATCATGACAATGCAAACAGATTTCTCTTTCCCTCTTTCTAGTTTAACCCACAGTGCTTCCTCTCCCCCTCTTAATTCCTGTAATTCTATAGCTTTAATATTATTTTTTAGATATAGTGCCACTCCTCCTCCCCTTCTTTCTACCCTATCCTTTCTGAATAAAGTATAGCCTGGAATAATTACATCCTAGTTATGGTTGTCCGTGAACCATGTCTCTGTAATCATCACTAAATCCAAGTCAGCGTCTTCCATTAAAGCCTCAACATCTGGAACCTTATTATCTCCAGGAACAAGCAGGAATGAGTCTTCACATATGGGTATCGTCGGTACCGACGGAGCCCGCGCGGGAACGCTCACCAGCATCCAATAGGAACGCTTTTGGGAGCGTGCATCCACACATGCGCGCTGCCTTCCCGCCTATCTACCTCCCTCTCTTCAGTTCTTTGTTTTCCGCGGAGCCGACAGGACGTGAACCCTGTCACCGCAGAAAATTTTACTTTTATTTCTTATTTTTTGTGGTCGCGCCTGCCTTAGTTCGTCGCCCACCGGTACCACCGGTGTTTCTTTCTTTCTGAAAAAAAAAAAAAACACACAGAATTTGTGTTTTCATTCAGGGGTTTTTCCCCTGCCTCGTGCTGGGCGCCATTTTGGCCACTAGGCCTCTTCTCTTCAACATGGAGAAACCAGCTACTGGTTTTAAAAAATGTTCAAAGTGTGCCAGCACAATTTCTGTCACAGACACCCATGACTGGTGTCTTAAATGTTTAGGTCCTGACCATTGCCCATAGGAGTGTCTCTCCTGCAGGAAGCTGACTAAGAGAAGTCTTCAAAATCGAGCAAATCAACTCAGTGCCCTGTCTGCATCGGACACGATGTCGGTTGCATCAGTGTCTTCCAGGGCCTCTACTTCTTCCCAGGGATCTCAGGTAGACTCAGCAGACTCAGCCTCCTCAGGGGGTTTGACTTTTGTCTAGAGAACTTACTCATTCTTCCTGTGTTGGGCCCAGAACCTGTAAACATTCCGGGCCGTCTCTGCCACTTTGCCAACAGATGGCAACAAATCACATCAGAGGCCTGGACTTTGTCCATAGTGAGTCTGGGATACTAGCTTCGTTTCCTCAGCTTGCCACCACCCACACTTGTAAAACAGTTCAACTCTCGACCTCTAGGCATGGACCTCTTAATTCAAGAGGTCTCCTCTCTTCTGGCTCGAGGGGCTATAGGGGCTATGCCAACAAGGTACATGGTTTTACTCTCCCTATTTTCTCATCCCAAAAAAGACGGAGTTTAAGGCCAATCCTAGATCTCAGAGAGCTGAACAAATATCTAGTCTGAGAAAAGTTCAGAATGCTTTCCCTCTGCATTCTTCTGCCATACCTTCATAGGCAAGATTGGCTATGTTCTCTAGATTTAAAAGACGCCTACATGCATATCCTTATTCATGTAGATCACAGGAAATTCCTTAGATTCCTATTCCAGGGACGACATTTCCAGTACAGAGTCCTTCCCTTTGGGCTGGCCTCTGCTCCAATGGTTTTCACAAAATGCATGGCAGTAATAGCAGCTTTCATGAGGACCCTGGGGATTTTTGTCTTCCCTTACTTGGACGACTGGCTCATCCGAGCACAGTCGTCTCAAGAAGCTCATCAGGCCCTATTGCGAGCAAAACAAATACTCCAGTATTTGGGATTGGTCATAAATCTTCCAAAGTCCCAGCTCGCTCCTTCTCAAACCCTCGAGTTTATAGGAGCTTACTTGGACACACAGCTTGCAAGGGCTTTCCTGCCCCAACCATGCTGTCTGCGAATCATCGACCTGGCATCTCAAGCAGCGCTGCAGACCTTCCTCACTGCTCGGCAGATGCTTCGCCTACTAGGTCACATGGCATCTACCGTCCATGTGATACCTTATGCTCATCTTCATATGAAAGCAGCCCAATGGACCTTAGCTTCCCAGTGGTCCCAGGCCTCAGGAAGTCTTTCAGGCAAGATCAGGGTTACCACATGCCTGATTTTGTCTCTCCGTTGGTGGCAGTCTCTGGAAAACCTTTTAATAGGCTCTCCTTTCCAGCAGCCACAACCTCAGGCTATCCTCACAACAGATGCCTCCAAGATGGGTTGGGGAGCCCACTTGAACAATCTATCAACGCAGGGCCTTTGGTCTTCACAGGAGGTTCTTCTTCATATAAACCTCCTAGAACTCAGAGCCATCTCCAATGCTATTCGAGTCTTTTGCAACCAGCTCACAAACAAAACAGTTCTGGTTCAAACAGACAATCAAGTAGCCATGTTTTACCTCAACAAACAAGGCGGAACAGGCTCTCTGCATCTATGCAATGAAGCTCTGCAACTATGGGCCTTTGCCAGAGAGCATCAGATCCATCTGAGGGCAGTCTATCTCCCAGGCGTTCAAAACGTTTGGGCAGACAGACTCAGTCGAGTACTCCTGCCACACGAGTGGTCACTCCACTCTTATCACCTTGCTCGAGTTTTTCATATCTGGGGATCACCAGACATAGACCTCTTTGCAAGTCCGCAGAATGCCAGACTTCCCCGGTTTTGTTCCAGACTTTCAGCACAGAACTGTCAAACCAGGGATGCATTCCTGCTTCATTGGGGTCAGAATTACCTATATGCATTTCCGCCAATCCCTCTAATCCCCAAAACCTTATTCAAGCTCCAGAGGGACAAAGGACGCATGATACTCATAGCACCTTCCTGGCCCAGGCAAACGTGGTATCCTCTTCTCTTGCATCTCTCTCAAGCCGTCCCTCTGGAGTTAGGGAGTTCCCCAGATCTTCTGTCCAAGGACAACGGATCTCTACTGCACCCCACTCCCCAGTCCCTACATCTCAAGGCCTGGTTACTCAAGGCCTAGACCTTCAGAATCTAGACCTATCTCAACAAGTGAAGGATATCCTTCTGGCCTCCAGGAAACCTTCCACAAGACGTTCTTACGCTTTTAAGTGGAAAAGGTTTTCTTCCTGGTGTAATCAGAGAGGACTTACTCCCTCTTTGGTACCAGTAGACTCTCTTCTAGAGTATCTCCTTCATTTGTCGGCTTCTGGTCTTAAGACCAACTCTGTTAGAGTCCACCTTAGTGCTATTGCTGCATCTCATAAGCTCTTAGATGGACAACCAATTTCCTCTCATCCACTTATTTCTAGATTTATGAGAGGACTCCTTCTAACAAAGCCTCCCATTAAACCACCTCCGGTGGCGTGGGATCTTAACCTTGTACTAGTTGTGCTCATGGAGCCACCTTTTGAGCCTTTGGCTACTTCAGATCTAAAGTTTCTTTCATGGAAAGTTGTTTTCCTGATTGCTATCACTTCTGCTAGACACATTAGTGAACTTCAGGCTTTAATGGCTGATCCGCCTTATACAAGGTTTCATCATGATAAAGTGGTTCTTAGGACCCATCCTCATTTTCTTCCAAAGGTGGTTTCACCTTTTCATCTAAACCAGTCAGTTTATCTTCCCGTTTTCTTTCCTAGGCCTCATTCCTCCTCTGCGGAAAGGAAGCTTCATACTTTGGACTGTAAAAGAGCTCTAGCTTTTTACCTCCAAAGGACCCAGCCTCACAGAAAGTCTTCTCAGCTTTTTGTGGCTTTTGACTCTAGCTATTTAGGACTTCCTGTCACTAAGAGAACCCTCTCTAAATGGATTGCAGATTGTATTTCCTATACATATCAAAGTAAAGGAATACCTCTTGAAGGCCATGTCACAGCTCATAATGTCAGAGCCATGGCAGCCTCAACAGCTAACCTTCGCTCAGTAGCTATTGATGAAATCTGCAAAGCAGCAACTTGGGCCTTAGTACATACTTTCACTGCCCATTATTGTCTGGACAAGGACTCCCGCCGGGATGCCTTGTTTGGTCAAGCTGTTCTGCAACACCTTTTTCATTCATAGTCAACTCCTACCCTCCATCCACTTGGATGCCTGAGGTCCCTGGGGGAAGTATGGCCCATCTATATAGATTTGCCACATGCTGGGTCTTCCCTAGGCATCTTTCAGCTCGGGAGTCCCCATATGTGAAGACTCATTCCTGCTTGTTCCTGGCAATAGCGTAGTTACTCACCTGTAACAGGTGATCTCCGGGAACAGCAGGAATAAGTCTTCACAACCCACCCACCTCCCCTAGGAGTTGCTTTTCCCTCTCTCTCTCTCTATCTACTTCTCTCCTTCGGTCTCAGCTTTAAACTCAACTGAAGAGAGGGAGGTAGATAGGCAGGAAGGCAGCGCGCATGCGTGGATGCACGCTCCCAAAAGCGTTCCTATTGGACGCTGGGGAGCGTTCCCGCGCGGGATCCGTCGGTACCGACAATACCCATATGTGAAGACTTATTCCTGCTGTTCCCGGAGATCACCTGTTACAGGTGAGTAACTACGCTTTCCCAAGCTATGGGCATTTATACACACCGCTTTCCAGATGTTGCTGCTTTTGCCCATTTCTATAGAGGCTTTTAATGTTTCACTCACCTGCGGGCTTTCATCACTCATCCCCAATGAATCTAGTTTAAAGCCCTCTTCAGTAGGTTAGCCAATTGCTACTGAAGACACATCGACCCTTATTGGACAGATGCAGCCCTTGGATCATCATCCCATGGTCCAGGAAAATCAAAACACTCTTGATGACACCATCTATACAGCCATGCATTTATCTCCAGGATGTGAGCTTCTCTGCCTCGGCCTTTACCCTCAAAAGGGAGGATTGAAGACAACACTACCTGTGCATCTATCTACTTCACCCTCTGTCCCAGAGCTATGAAGTCACTTTTGATATGCTCAAAGGGATACCTGGCAGTATCATTTCTACAGACATGGATGAGCAACATAGAGTAATAGTAGGCTTGATGAGTCTTGGCAAACTCCATAACATCTCAGATTTTGGCACATGGCAGACAGCACACCTCTCTGGACATCATGTTTGGTAGGCAGATGGGCGCCTACTCCTCAGAAGAGAGTCACCAACCACCTTCGCTTCCTTGTGGTCAATGATTCTGCAACTTTGGGGTGCTCGAGCTCTGTTTTTCCCTTTCCTGTAATGCTTTCACCTCCGCCACTTCCAGGGCTGCATGATGGTTCTTCAATTCAAAGGCTTGAGAAGTTAAATTGGTGATCACTCATATCCTCAACCTTTCACTCTCCACTGCAACTGTCCCCGTTGACTTCAAACATGCTTTTGTCACACCACTCCTCAAGAAACCCTCACTTGATCCCACATGCCCTTCTAACTATCAACCCATCTCCCTCCTTCCCTTCATATCCAAACTACTAGAATGAGCAGTCCACCGTCGCTGCCTTGACTTCCTCACCTCCCAAGCCCTCCTGGACCCACTTCAATCCGGCTTCCGTCCCCTACACTCCACTGAAACAGCACTCACAAAAGTCACAAACGACCTGTTCCTGGCTAAATCCAAGGGCCTCTATTCTATCCTCATCCTTCTTGACCTTTCTGCTGCCTTTGACACCGTTGACCACGACCTTCTCCTCATCACTCGCTCCTTGCTTGGCTTCAAGGACTCCGTACTATCCTGGTTCTCCTCCTACCTCTCCCATCGCTCATTCAGTGTATGCTCTGGTGGCTCATCCTCCTCCCCTACCCCGCTCCATGTAGGTGTACCCCAGGGATCTGTCTTTGGCCCCCTCCTCTTCTCTCTCTCTATACCCAAAGCCTTGGCGCGCTTATCTCCTCCCACGGCTCTCAGTACCATCTCTATGCCGATGACGCCGAAATCTACCTCTCTACACCTAATATTTCTCCGGCAACCGAGTCCAAGATCTCTTTCAGACATCACTGCCTAGATGTCTCATTGCCAATTGAAATTGAACATGGCCAAGACTGAACTCCTTGTCTTTCCACCTAACTTCTCCCCCCCCCCCCACTTCCCCATCTCTCAATCCATGTGGATGGATCTACTATCCTTCCTGTTCCCTTGACCCGCAATCTAGGGATTATCTTTGACACCTCTCTCTCCTTCTCCGCTCATATCCAGCTTGCAGCTAAGATCTGCTGCTTCATTCTCTACAACATCAGCAAAATCCACCCCTTCCTCTCTGAACACACTACCATAATGCTTATCCACTCCTTAATCTCCTCTCGCCTCGATTACTGCAACCTACTCCTCGCTGGTCTTCCCATGAGCAACCTCCTTCCCCTCCAATCTATACAAAATCACTCTCCTCGACTAATCCTCTGCCAATCTCGCCATGCCCACATTGCTCCTCTTCTCAAGTCGCTTCACTGGCTCCCTGTCCAGTTCCGCATCCAATTCAAGCTTCTCCTGCTAACCTATAAATGCACTCACTTTATGGAGTGGAGGAGTGGCCTAGTGGTTGGGGCAAGGTACTTCAGGCCGGAAGGTCAGTGGTTCAAATCCCACTAGAGGACAGCAACCTTGGGCCGGAAGGACTAGGGTTTCTAGTCCCAAAGGTGCTCCTTGTGGTCTTGGGCAAGCCACTTAACCCTCCATAGCCCATATTCCCTGTAAAATAGTTATCTTCAAGTTATAATGCCCTGTTCGATGTAATTTCAGTTTGTTCAATGTAAACCGCATTGATGCAGAATAGCGCGCTATATACGAGAATGTAAGTAAATAAATAAATGGCCCCCTATCATATCTCCCCTCAGCTGTTAGGAACTGGGGAACATTCTGGGGAAAGGAGGGGCTCTTCCGAAGGGATGGGCTTCACCTTAACCGGGATGGAACCAGGCTGCTGGCATTAACCTTTAAAAAGAAGATAGAGCAGCTTTTAAACTAGATATTAGGGGAAAGCCGACAGTCGCCCAAGAGCGGATGGTTCGGAAGAATGTATCCTTGAAGGATACTACCAAAAGCAGAGAGGTTCCACAAAAGAGTAAAGTAGCCCAAATGCCCTCAAGTATGGAGCAGACAGAGATTAAAGATCCCAATTTACCCATGTCTAACAATAGCCAAATTAACATGAATAAAATACATTCTCTAAAATGCTTGTATGCAAATGCTAGAAGACTAAAGAATAAGATGGGAGAGTTAGAATATATAGCACTAAATGAAAGGTTAGATATGATTGGAATAGCAGAGACATGGTGGAAGGAGGACAACCAGTGGGACACTGTGATACCTGGGTACAAAATATATCGTAATGATAGAGCTGATCAAATTGGTGGAGGGATTGCGCTAACATAGAGAGGGCATTGACTCAGAAAGGATTAAAGTTTTGCAGGAAACAAAATCTGCTGTAGAATCTATATGGATTGAAATTCCATATAAAAGGGGGAAGGCAATGGCAGTGGGGTTGTACTATCGAGCACCTGGCCAGAATGACCAAATGGATGATGAAATGCTCAAAGAAATCAAGGAAGCTAACAAAAGTTACAGCGCAGTAATAATAATGGGTGATTTTAATTACCCCGGTATCGACTGGGTCAGTGTCATGTCAGGACATGCTAGGGAGATAAAGTTCCTAGATGAAATAAATGACTGCTTCTTGGAGCAACTGGTTCATGAACCGACCAGAGGGGAAGCCATATTAGACCTAGTCCTTAGTGGAACACCAGATCTAGTGCAAGAGATAAGGGTGTGGGGGCCACTTCGCAATAGTGATCATAGCATGATTGCCTTTGATTTAATTAGTGGAGGAGGGATAGTAAGGAAATCCACAGTACTACCTTTTAACTTTCGAAAGGGAGACTATGATAAAATTAGGAAAACAGTTAAGAAAAAACTAAAAGGAGCAGTTGCAAAGGTTAAAGACGTACATCAAGCTTGGGTGTTGTTGACAAATACTATCTTGGAAGCCCAGACCAGCTGTATTCCACGCTTCAAGAAAAGTGGAAGGAAGTCCAGAAAACTGCCAGCATGGTTTAAAGGTGAGGTCAGAGAGGCTGTTGTTGCCAAAAAAGCATCTTTCAGAAAATGGAAAAAAGAGCCAAACGACGAAACCTGGAAACAGCACAAGCACTGGCAAGTCAAATGCAAGGCATTGATAAGGCAGGCAAAGAGAGAATTTGAGAAGAAGCTTGCTGCGGAAGCAAAAATGCGAAATAAAGACCTTTTCAAGTACATTCGTAGCAAAAAACCTGTGAGAGAGTCAGTTGGTCCATTAGATGATAAAGGGGTTAAAGGAGCACTAAGAGGCGACAAGGCGATCGCGGAGAGACTGAATGAATTCTTTGCTTCGGTCTTTACTGAGGAAGATGTAGGGATGTTACCCATGACTGAAGTGGTATTTAAAGGTGCGGAAGAATTGAAGGAAATATCGATACATCGGGAAGATGTCTTACAACTATTAGATAAACTGAAGAGTAGCAAATCACCTGGGCCGGATGGTATACATCCAAGGGTGTTGAAAGAACTGAAATATGAGATTGCAGACCTGCTATCAGTAATCTGTGAACTATCATTAAAATCATCTCTAATACCTGAAGATTGGAGGATCGCCAATGTAACACCAATTTTTAAAAAGGGTTCCAGGGGTGATCCGGGAAACTACAGACCGGTGAGCCTGACGTCAGTACCGGGAAAAATGGTAGAAACCATCATAAAGAATAAAATTACTCAGCATGTAGATAGTCACAACCTAATGGGAGACAGCCAACATGGCTTTAGACAAGGAAGATCTTGTCTTACTAATCTGTTATGTTTTTTTGAAGGAGTGAATAAACAGGTGGACAAAGGTGAGTTGGTTGATATTGTGTATCTGGACTTTCAGAAAGCCTTTGACAAGGTCCCTCATCAGAGACTTTTGGCAAAACTAAAGAGATGGGATAGGAGGCAGTGTACTATTGTGGATCAGGAACTGGTTAAAAGATAGAAAGCAGAGGGTAGGGCTAAATGGCCAATTTTCCCAATGGAGAAAGGTGAATAGTGGTGTACCCCAGGGATCTGTGCTGGGTCCGCTGCTTTTTGACATATTCATAAATGACCTGGAAAGTGGAATAACGAGTGAGGTTATCAAATTTGCAGATGACACAAAACTATTTAAAGTTGTTAAAACCCAAGAGGATTGTGAAAAATTGCAAGAGGATCTTGATAAATTGGAAGATAAAATGGCAGATGAAATTTAATGTGGACAAGTGCAAGGTTATGCACCTAGGGAAGAACAACCCAAACTATGGTTACACGATGCAAGGTTCCACATTAGGAACAACCACACAGGAAAAAGATTTAGGCGTCATTGTGGATACCATGTTAAAACCCTCGGCCCAGTGTGCAGCGGCGGCCAAGAGAGCAAATAGAATGCTAGGTATGATAAGGAAAGGAATGGAAAATAAAACAAAAGATATTATAATGCCTCTATATCGTTCCATGGTGAGACCGCACCTTGAATATTGTGTGCAATTCTGGTCGCCGTATCTTAAAGCGAAGTTACTCACCTGTAACAGGTGTTCTCCGGGGACAGCAGGAATCAGTCCTCACATATGAGTGACATTGGCACCGACGGAGCCAAAGAAAACCTTTGGGAGTTACACTATACATGTGCGGTCACCTTTCTGCCCAAAGGTGCCATCTTGCCTCAGTATAATATCAGAGCACAAGACGGCAAAAAAGAAAACAACTCCACAGGGAAGGTTGTGAGGATTGATTCCTGCTGTCCCTGGAGAACACCTGTTACAGGTGAGTAACTCTGCTTTCTCTGGGAACAAACTGGAAGTCAGTCCTCACATTTGGGACTCCTAAGCTATAGGCTACCGAAAAAACCTGTAAAAGCCCTGGACGACCCAAAAAGCAAACTGTAAAAGGCAGCAAGGGGTTGGCTGGAAGTTTGACAGTGCAGTAGTAGCATCGAAGATGCAATCCCCACTCCAGTAGCCGGGACACAGAGGGCTGGAGGGAAGGAGTTGCATTATTCCCCGAAGAGATGATGGAGTACGGCCTGGCCAAAGGCACTATCCCTCTGGGAGGTCTCCTCTAAAAAGTAGTGCGCAGCAAAGGTATGTACAGAGGACTGACCGATTGCTGGCTGGCCACTTAAGCTGCCATGGCACGCACATTGATGCTCCAGAGAGAGCCCCGCCTCTTGATAGGCAAAAGAAATGCAGTCGGACACCCACCGAGACAGGGTGCACTTGGAGACTGCGACTCCAAGACAACTGGGGTCGAATGAGACAAACAGCTGCGTCGAGCAGCATTGATGAGGTTGTGTCCTCTGGATGTAGAAAGACAGAGCGCGCTTGCAGTCTAGTGTGTGCAGAGAGGTTTCCGCCCTGGAGGCGTGAGGCCTGGGAAAAAGGTGGGTAACACCACCTCCTGGTTCAAATGGAATGCAGATACTACCTTTGGCAAAAACAGGGTGCGTCCAAAGGATGACCCTGTTCCTGTGGAATTTGGTGTAAGGCTCATGTATTACCAGGGTCTGCAGTTTGCTCATGCGCCTGGCTGAGGTGAGTGCAACCAGGAAGGCAACCTTCCAAGAGAGGTACTTGAGATGGCAGGTAGCCAGGGACTCGAAAGGCAGGGATATGGGCTTCCCCAGCACCATATTGAGGTCTCACGCCACTGGCAGTGGGTGGACTGGAGGATGGGTGATGGGGAGGCCCCACATGAACCAGCCCACCAAGGGGAGTATCGACATGGCTTGGCCATCCACTTTGTGGTGGTGAGCCGAGATAGTGCAGAGATGCACTCTGACCGAGTTGGACTTCAGGCCTGCCCCTGACAAATGCAAGAGGTATTGTAATATTACCGCCACTGCACAGGAGAAAGGATTAAGGCTTTCTCCCACACACCAGAGGGAGAACCTGTGCCACTTGAAGGTGTAAGCCTGACGCGTAGATTCCTTATGCGAGGCCAGCAAGACATCTTCCACTGATAGAGGGAGGTGGTGATGCACAATGGATAGCCTCTCAGCATCCAGACCATAAGTGCCAGGGACTGGAGGTTGTGGTGTTGCAACGTCCTGTCCTGCTGGGACAGCAGGTCCTGGGCACTCCCCCAACGGCCAGGGGTCCCCCTGGGACAGCTGCAGGAGAAGGGGGAACCAGGGCTGCCTGGGCTACTTGGATGTAATGAAGATGACGGAGGCCACCTCTGCTTGGATTTTGAGGAGGGCCCGAGGCACCAGGGGCATTGGTGGAAAAGCATACAGAAAACCCCTGGACCAAGGGAGGAGGAACGCATCCGTCACCTCTCGCCTCTGGCCCAGCTTCTGTGGACTGGCGAAGAGGTCAATTTCCAGGGTAGCCCAATGCCGGAAGATCTCCCCCAGTATGGTTGGGTTCACCCTGAGCAATTAGCATCGGGGCATATATCGGCGTTAGTTGGGGATATACAGAGGGATGGAGTTCCATAACGTGGGGGCCTGAAAAAGAAAGCAATATGACGAGTGGACTCATGGTGGACGCAGCTCTTAAGGGAAGTGTGAGTCTGTTATGATGTTGTGAATGAAGAGTTCTGACTGAAATATAAGGAATAAAGGTAGCAGAAAGATAGAGCGGAAGTTCAGTATAGAAGACCTTATGGGCTAGTACATGTACTTTGAATTTGATACGGTATGCCAAACGCAGCTTATAGTAAGATTTCATTAGGGGCTTAACATGATCTGAAACTTTAGAATGTGTGATTAATTTAATAGCTGTATTTTGTATTCGATGGAGTCTTTTTATTGAATGAAGAGACACGCCGTTATGCAAAGAATGGCCATAATCCAATTGATTTATTATCAGAGCCATCACCAAAGAGGTAAAAGCAGCTTCATCAAGGAAAGGGCAAATTGCCCCAATTTGCCTCAGGACTCAAAAACAGGATTTCACGCGTTGCAGAAATTTGAGCTTCAAAGAGATAGGAATGAAAACTTTTGAAGGGTTTTGGTTTTAATTTGTAAAAGCTAATCTTTTTTCTATACTGCAAAGAGGGAATTTTTTGTGGAATTGAGCAAAGCTCTGTCAGAGTTCATTGTTTTTTGTTCCATCTTGCTAGCTCTTAGAAACCACTGACCTCATCAGGTATTAGGTCCTTCCCTACCCACTCCAGCTCCCACCCACACCATGTAAGCATTCTTACAACCCGCTCAGATCATATCATACCAGTTCTCATCAATCTTCATTGGCTGCCTGTTCAATACCATATGCATTATATGATACTCACCTCCTTACACAAGGCCATATATATGCAAACCTCCACAGTATCTTTCTGACCTCCTCCAATTTCACAACCAAGCCTGTGGTCTCCGTTCAGCCCATGTTAACTGTCTTCACCTCCCCTCCCTGAGCAATGCCCATCTTGAATTGACTCCGCTTTCTTCTTCCTAGCTCCCTCTGGAACTCACTCCCATCTGCTCTCCATCTTGAAACATCCTTCACCCGGTTCAGATCTCTCTTCAAAACTCACCTGTTCCTCTCTACTTTTGACCTTCCCTCCTCTACCCCCTAATTTTCTCTCCCTGCCCTACCCCCTCCCTGGATGTTGCAAATGTCTCTCTTCTGTCCTATCACTGAGTGTAATTCCTTTCCTTTCTGGCCTCTGGCCTTCTTTCTTGATTTTTTGATATTGTAAACTGCTTTGGTGTTATTAAGAGCAGTATAAAAAATGTGTAATAAAGAAAAGAGGAATTGCTTTTAACAAATATTTCTGTCCTGTGTTCACAGATGAAGGGCCAGGAGAAAGACCTCAGAAAACACCCAGAATTAGGAACAGAAGTAACTGGTATCTCGAACGATTTTCAGAAGACTGTTTTCGTGAGGAACTAGCTAAACTAAAAGTAGACAAAGGGATGGGACCGGATGGGATATATCTGAGAATATTGAAGGAACTTGGGGACATTCTAGCAGCTCCACTGACTGACCTTTTTAATGCCTCTTTGGAGTCGAGAGTGATGCTGGAAGACTGGAGAGAGGCACGTGTGGTCCTTTTACACAAAAGCGGACATAAGGATGTGGTTGAAAACTACAGGGTGGTTAGTTTAACCTCTGTGGTGAGTAAATTATTGGAAACGCTACTGAAAGAGAAAATAATGAGTTTTCTGGAGTCCAGTGTATTATTGGATCCGAGGCAGCATGGATTCACCCGAGGCAGTCTTATCAGACAAATTTGATTGTTCTCTTTGACTGAGTGACAAAATTTTACAAGACCTGATAGTGAACCCTCTGGTGGCCATGGGCGAAGTGGTGAGAACAGTTGGGAGACAGCACAGTTACTTACCTGTAACAGGTGATCTCTGGGAACAGCAGGAATAGTCCTCACATATGGGTACGTCGGTATCGACAGAGCCTGCGTGGGAAAGCTCCCCAGCTTCCCAAAAGGAAAGCTTTTGGGGCTTCCCACAGCGCATGCGCGCTGCCTTCCCGCCTTCCTGACCAACTCTCCTCAGTTCGAGTTTAAAGCTGAGACAATAGAGAGAGGAAAGGAAGAGAAAGAGATACAACTCCTAGGGGAGGTGGGTGGGTTGTGAGGACTATTCCTGCTGTTCCCAGAGATCACCTGTTACAGGTAAGTAACTGTGCTATCTCCAGGAACAAGCAGGAATGAGTCCTCACATATGGGGACTCCCTAGCTGAGATGCCTGGGAGATCCCCTCCGTAGGTATTTCATCTTCCGATGGATCTCAGGCATCCATTAAGGGAAGGTGGGCAGGAGTTGTTTAAGAATGGAACAGGTGTTTGAGGACAGCCTGACCAAATAAGGCATCCCGGCGGGAGTCCTTATCCAAGCAGTAATGGGCTGTGAAGGTATGAACCGAGGCACAGGTGGCTGCTCGACAGATCTGATCTATGGATACAGAGTGAAGATGAGCCATAGAGGTGGCCATGGCTCTCACATTGTGAGCTGTGACATGGCCCTCCAGAGAAATGTTTTTACTCTGGTAAGCAAACGAAATACACTGAGCAATCCAATTGGAAAGTGTTCGTTTTGAGACTGGAAGTCCCAAATGAGAAGAATCGAAAGCAACAAAAAGTTGGGAAGACTTTCGATGTGGCTGAGTCCTATGGAGGTAAAAGGCAAGAGCTCTTTTACAATCTAGAGGTTGAAGGTTCCGCTCTGCACTGGATGCATGAGGAGCTGGAAAGAAGACAGGTAGGTATACCTCTTGATTAAGATGAAAAGGTGAAACCACTTTAGGTATAAAGTGTGGATTTGTCCGAAGGACTACCTTATCATGATGGAACCTTGTATAGGGTGGATTCGCCACTAAGGCTTGCAGCTCACTGATGCGACGAGCTGAAGTGACTGCAATGAGGAAAATAACCTTCCAGGAAAGAAATTTCAAGGAGGTAGTGGCTAAGGGTTCAAAAGGTTGCTTCATAAGCTGACCAAGAACCAAGTTTAAGTCCCATGCCACCGGAGGAGGCCTAATGGGAGGTTTAGTTAAAGTTAGGCCTCTCATGAATCTTGCAATAAGAGGATGAGAGGAAATAGATTGTCCATTGAAAGGCTTGAGGGATGCTGCAATAGCACTCAAATGGACCCTTACTGAATTCGTTTTAAGGCCTGCATTGGAGAGATGCAGGAGATATTCCAATAGAGAATTGATAGGAAGAGCAAAAGGATCAAGATCCTTTTGAGCACACCAAATGGAAAATCTCTTCCATTTAAAAGCATAAGAACGCCTTGTGGAAGGTTTTCTGGAAGCATGGAGGATATCTTTCACTTGTTGAGAGACATTTAAGTCTTGAAGGTCTAGGCCTTCAGTAACCATGCTCTGAGGTGGAGGGACTTGGGGTTTGGGTGCCACAAAGTCCCCTCCTCCTGAGACAGAAGGTCTGGAGCAGCTCCCAGGTCTAGGGAGGGACCCTGGGAGAGATGCAGAAGTAGAGGGAACCACACTTGGCGTGGCCAGCGTGGAGCTATGAGGATCATAGATCCGTGATCCCTCTGCAGTTTGAACAGAGTCTTGGGAATCAAAGGAATGGGTGGAAAGGCATATAGGAGGCCCTGACCCCAATGAAGGAGGAAGGCATCCCTGGCCTGAACCCCCTGACATGGAGTTCTGGAACAGAACCGGGGAAGTTTGGCATTCCACAGACTTGCAAAGAGGTCTATGTCCGGGGTTCCCCATTTCTGAAAGATTCTGAGTACCTGATCCATGTGCAGGGACCACTCGTGTGGAAGCAGAACTCGGCTGAGTCTGTCTGCCCAAGAGTTTTGAATTCCTGGGAGATATACTGCCAGGAGATGGATTTGATGCTCTCTGGCGAAGGCCCACAGTCTGAGAGCTTTGTTGCAAAGCGACAGAGAGCCAGTCCCTCCTTCTTTGTTTACGTAGAACATGGCTACTTGATTGTCGGTATGAACAAGCACTGTCATGTTGTAAAGGAGGGTATGAAAGACCTTGAGAGCAAGAAAAATTGCTCGAAGCTCCAGAAGGTTGATATGAAGGGCAGTCTCCTGCGGAGACCAAAGGCTTTGAGTGGAGAGGTCTTCAAGATGAGCTCCCCAGCCTGTCTGGGAGGCATCTGTAGTGAGGGTTGCCTGGGGTGGTAGCGGTTGGAAGGGGGACCCCAGCAACAGGTTTTGAATGGACATCCACCACTGGAGAGACCCAAAGAGACGTTTGGAGGTTTCTATTTGGTCGGAGAGAGCTCCTGATGCTTGGGTCCACTGAGTGGACAGAGTCCATTGAGCTGCTCTCATATGCAGGCGAGCATAAGGCACCACATGAACTGTGGAGGCCATGTGGCCTAGCAATTGTAACATCTCTCGGGCAGTCAAGTGAGTTCTGGACTGAATCTGAGAGGCCAGGTGCACTAGCCGGTGGCAACGTGCCTGGGGAAGATAGGCCCTTGCTGTGGTGGTATCTAACCAGGCCCCTATGAATTCTAGGGATTGAGTAGGGGTGAGTTGAGACTTTGGCAGATTGATGACAAGTCCCAGATACTGCAGAATGCAGATGGTGTGGTCCAGGGAAGTCTGAGCCTGAGACTGAGATGGAGCTCGGATGAGCCAGTCGTCTAGGTATGGGAAGACAAAGATTCCCTGAGAGCGTAGAAATGCAGCCACCACTGAGATGCATTTTGTGAACACTCTTGGAGCAGAGGCTAGACCGAAGGGGAGTACTCTGTACTGGAAATGTTTTCCCTGGAACAGAAATCGAAGGAATTTTCTGTGGGATGGATGGATGAGTATATGTGTGTACGCATCCTTTAGGTCTAGAGAACAAAGCCAGTCCTGACTCTGAAGGTAAGGAAGGAGAATACCCAGAGAGAGCATTTTGAATTTTTCCTTGCACAGGAATTTGTTTAATTCTCTCAGATCTAGGATGGGTCTGTGTCCTCCTATTTTCTTTGGTATCAGAAAATAGGGGGAGTAGAACCCTGAGCCCTGTTGGAGGAGGGGAACCTGTTCTATTGCCCCTTGGGCAAGCAGGGTATTCACCTCCTGATCCAACAGGTGTAGGAGAGAAGGGGGAGAGATGAAATGTCTCACCCTGGGATAGATAGGAAGGCTGGAAAAATGCAGTTTGTATCCCTCTCTGATGATAGAGAGGGTCCACTGCTCTGATGTAATCTGTTCCCATCTGGGAGCAAAATGAGTCAGCCTTCCTGGAATGGTGAGAGGCTCTGGTTGCTGCAGAGCCAGAAAGGGTATGTTCTCTAGAAGTAAGTCAAAAACCCTGAGGGGGTTGGGACTGCTGAAGCGTAGCAGCTGCTGCAGGCTTTGTTCTGGCCTGTTTAGTCTGCTGTCGCTTAGGAACAAAGCGAACTTGAGCGGATGACTGGCCAGCATTGGAACCAAATCTAGGCTTTTTGTAGAAAGACTTCTTAAAAGACTTCTTTTTGGCAGGGAGTGAAGTAGACTTAGAGAGTCTATCCAAAGCAGCATTCTCTGCATCCATTTGAATGGCTTTGACTTGCCACTCTTTGCCAAAGAGATTTTCCCCTGTACAAGGTAAATTGCCTAGGCCATCTTGCACCCAGGATTCCAGGTCAGAGGCCTGGAGCCAAGCAATTCGACGAGCAGCTATGGCTATGCCAGATGCTCTACTAGCACCCTCAAAAGAGTCAAAGGCAGCCCTATTGGAGAACTTTGACACATCTTGGATATGCTTTAACAGAAGCAGGAACTCCTCTTTTCTATCCTCTGGAATAAAGGGGAGAAAATCTTGTACCTTAAGAGCAAGCTCCTTTAGAAACATGCCCATATAGAGGCTGTAGGAGTTGATTCTGGCAATAAGCATACTAGCTTGAAAGATTTTTCTGCCAAAAGCATCCAAAGTTCTACATTCTCTTCCTGGAGGGGTAGAAGAGTGCCTTTTGGTACTCTTAATCTTTTTCATAGCAGACTTCACCACAATAGAATGGTGAGGAAGCTGGGTTTTTTGAAAACCAGGAGGAGGGACCCGATACATGGTATCCAACCGACGAGAATGTGGAGATAGTGTAAGAGGAGCCTCCCATAAATCCATCATATGTTCTTGGAGAATATTATGAATGGGTAAGGTGACTGCCTCTTTGGGAACCTTAGAGTATCCTAAAATGTCTAATTTTTTAGCTCTATTTATTTATTTATTATTTATTTAAAGTCTCTTATATACCGCACTATTCGGCATCAGCGCGGTTTACATGGAACAGAAATGCTCAGTACAGTTAACACGTATGAGTTCACAGATAACAGGGCAAATAACTTGGATAACAGGGGTAACTATTTACAAACTTACTACATAAACATGGATAACAGTGGTAAACCTTTTACAAATATTGCTACATCGAGTCGTATAATCATGAATTCCATTGAAACAACTGCACCACGAAGGTTAGAGAATCTTTCTTGACATGTTGTTGGGAAACCATATATTAGCTTAGCGGCTTACATTTCAGTCTCAGTGGGTGAGGTTGGGTTCTATGAGGTACTTATTGAAAAGGTGGTATTTGAGGGTTCCTTTTCCTTTCCTCTAGGTTCCTTTTCAGAGGATACTGTAATGGAAAGTCCCTTGGCAACTTCCAAGATGAAGTCCTGAAAGGACAAGTCCTCTGGAGGAGACATTCTTCTCTTTGGGGAAGAAGGCTCCTCAGGAAGAATAAGGGATGCGTCATCAGAATCATCTGAGGTATCGGCATCCTCAGAAGACTCGAAGTATCGCCTACTTGCTTCCAGAGATTGATACGGGTACCGACCGGTATCGACCTCGGGCGTACCAGGAGCCGGGTCGGTACCGAGAATATCGCGGGAAGCAAAAAACAGTACCGGCCTTCTACTGGAAGTAGATGCTCTGGGTACCGGTATCGGTTGTGGTACCGGAACCGGGGTCGGAACCGACGGTTGCGGTACCGAGGGCGTCGCAGCATTAATAAAAGCCATTATGGCCTGCTGCATGGATTGTACCGTAGTACCCATTGACGCCACAACTGCCTGGATGTCGGTACCAGTTTGAGCCGGTACCCCAGAGCAGTCTAACAGGTGATCGGTCGAGGCCGTGCCATCGATGTCAACCTGTAACCCCATAGGAGGAGCTTTGGAAGCCGGAGCTTCCCGCCGGGGTTGTTTGGCTGGGGCAGGGTCTTCAGGGTCGAACCCAAGGGCCTCTCTCTGCTTTGAGGGAGATTTGCCCCTTGAAGACTTGCCCGAAGAATGTTTGGTTACCTGAGATCCATCCGGAGATGAAGACCTGGATGATGCTGATGCTGGATTATCTGCAGAAAACAGCACATGAAATTTAGCTGCTCGGTTCTGTAAGCCCCGTTTGGACATCAGAGAGCAGGATGGACAATCTGGAACCGAATGGTCAGGGCCCAAACATTTAAGACACCACTCATAGGTGTCTGTGACTGAAATAGTACCAGAGCACTTGGTGCATTTTTTAAAACCAGAAGATGGTTTCTCCATGAGGGAGAATTTGTAAAGGCCGGTAGGCCTTACAAAAAGAAATAACCAAGTGTGGAAAAAGAAAAAAATATATATATTTTTTAAAGAAGTAAAGACCGGCGGTACCGGTTCGGAATCGGGGAAGGCAGATACGCGGTCAGAACAACTTTTAAAACAAGAAATTCTTCAGCGGTGACAGGAACACGACCTGCTGGCTCCGCGGAAAAAGAAGAACTGAGGAGAGTTGGTCAGGAAGGCGGGAAGGCAGCGCGCATGCGCTGTGGGAAGCCCCAAAAGCTTTCCTTTTGGGAAGCTGGGGAGCTTTCCCGCGCAGGCTCCGTCGGTACCGACGTACCCATATGTGAGGACTCATTCCTGCTTGTTCCTGGAGATTAGGGGAATATGCAGACAGAGTGGCTATAATTTTGCTGCCTAAGCCGGGGTGGGATCAAGAAAAGGCTGAATCATATAGGCCCATATTGCTTTTGGATCAGGACTTGAAAATAATCACCACTGCCCTAGCAAGACGATTAAGCGCATTCCTGCTATCATATATCCTGATCAAGTAGGATTTGTGAAGGGTTGGAATGCTGCGGCCGCCATACTGCATTCTCTAATAATGTTTCAGGAAAAATGATGGCAGGACAATCCAGCAGTCATGGTGAACGTAGATGCTGAAAAAGCATTCGATAGAATGGCATGGGATTACCTGTTTTGGGTGCTGCCCCGGTTCGGCATAGAGGGATATTTTCTCAGGTGGCTTTAAACTCTTTATCACCAACCTAGTGCACAGGTGCTGGTGAATGCCATCCTGGGAGAACCTTTTGAGCTTGCACAAGATACCGTCCAGAGACGGTACTTCACCTCCTTGTTCCCTTTAGTTTTGCACTTCAGCTTTCTCAGCTGTATACAGTCTTCATTGGCTGCCTGTTCAATACCATATACATTATATGATACTCACCTCCTTACACAAGGCCATATATATGCAAACCTCCACAGTATCTTTCTGACCTTCTCCAATTCCACAACCAAGCCTGTGGTCTCCGTTCAGCCCATGTTAACTGTCTTCACCTCCTCTCCCTGAGCAATGCCCATCTTGAATCAACTCCGCTTTCTTCTTCCTAGCTCCCTCTGGAACTCACTCCCATCTGCTCTCCATCTTGAAACATCCTTCACCCGGTTCAGATCTCTCTTCAAAACTCACCTGCCTTGCCTGACTTACCTTGCCTCTCTCAACTAACTGGCCTTTGTGTGGTAGCCAGGTTAACTGTTACATTAAAATTAAATATCTCTCCCTGCTCTGTCCCCAGAACCTGCTGCGTTTTAAACATTTTTCCTGCTCTAGTCTACCTGAGGGACAATTCCCCCCCCCCCCCCCCCCCCCGCTGAGGTATTGTGTAGCCCTTCTTCCTGTCTCCTTCTCCCACGTGTGCATAAACTGTTCTGTTTGCCTCTCTCTGCTCTAGGAAGAGCCGTGCCCGCACAGTGCTCTGCTAGAGACGTGGATATTTAACTCCTGTGACAACTTTGCTGTGAGTTCTAGCTGTCTATTTAATTATTTATTGTTGTCTTTATTGGTGTGCTACTTAACCTCCCTGTTCCCTTTAGTTTTGCACTTCAGCTTTCTCAGCTGTATAACTTACCTTGCCCCTCTCAACTAACTGGCCTTTGTGTGGTAGTCAGGTTAACTGTTACTTTAAATTAAATATCTCTCCCTGCTCTGTCCCCAGAACCTGCTGCGTTTTAAACTTTTTTCCTGCTCTAGCCTACCTAAGGGACTAACCCCCTCCCCCCCTGCTGAGGGTACAGGACAAGGTACCTTGTAACAGCCCTCTTTTAATAGGTCTTATTTCCCTCCCTCCCTCACCAACACCCACCCACCCCTGGGGTAATTGTAGCTTTATAGGTCTTAGAGGAAAGGGGCTGCTCTCAGGTGAAGCTTTTTATCCAAATCAGTCATACATTGAGGACCTAAGATTAATTAAGCTTCAGGTGAACAAGGTATATTAAAGGTATTAGATACACTTTTATTAGTATAAGCATCTACACCAACCCTTAGTAAATACAGAATTTAAAGACCTAAACACAAGCTTTAAACGCAGTGCCCTCACAGTGCTCTGCTAGAGAGGTGGATATTTAACTCCTGTGACAATTTGCTGTGAGTTCTAGCTGTCTATTTATATTATTTATTGTTGAGTCCTAGCTGTCTGACTATTGTTGTCTTATTGGTGTGCTATTTCACCTCCCTGTCCCCTTTAGTTTTGCACTTCAGCTTCTCAGCTGTATACCTTACCTTGCCTCTCTCAACTAACTGGCCTTTGTGTGGTAGCCAGGTAATTTGTTGCTTTAAACTAAATCTCTCCCTGCTCTGTCCCCAGAATTTGCTGCGTTTTAAACTTTTTTTTCCTGCTCTAGCCTACCTGAGGGACAACCCCCTCCCCCCCCCTGCTGAGGTACAGGACAGGGTACCTTGTAACAGCCCTCCCTTAATAGGTCTTATATTCCCTCCCTCGCCAACACCCACCCACCCCTGGGGTAATTGTAGCTTTATAGGTACTTACACGTCTTAGAGGAAAGGGGCTGCTCTCAGGTGCAGCTCTTTATCCCAATCAGTCACACATTGAGGACCTGAGATTAATTAAGCTTCAGGTGAACAAGGTATATTAGATGTATTAGATACACTTTTATTAGTATAAGCATCTACACCAACCCTTAGTAAGTACAGAATTTAAAGACCTAAACACAAGTTTTAAACTAAGATGCAGTCAACAGTCCAGCAGCGAGATGGGGGCTTTACAGTCTTTTGCATTGAGTGTCACATGTATGATTTTCTCCCAGTTGGTGAGAGGTCTTATGTATGCACTAAGTGCAAGGAGCTCTTTGCTCTCAGGGAACAAGTCTGTTCGAGTCTAGAGGCTAGAGTAGCAGACCTGGAAGACTTTAGAAAGACAGAGAAGTACATGGACGAGACCTACAGGGATATAGTCCTGAAGTCCCATCTCCAGTCTGGCAGCATCCCTGTTGCCATGGAGGAGAGAGGTCACGTGACAGGAGAGCATCACCCTGGTGTGGCAGGACATGATCCTGTAACTAGGACCTGTCCTCCAGGTGATGTAAAACCCTCTCACACTGAGGATGTTTCTTCAGGGCCGTGTGCCCATGAGGGGAGGGTTAGGACAGCTTTTATAGTTGGTGATTCAATCATTAGGCATGTAGATAGCTGGGTGGCTGGTGGACGTGAGGATGACCTGGTAACATGCCTGCCTGGTGCGAAGGTAGCGGACCTCACACACCGCCTAGATAAGATCTTAGATAGTGCTGGGGAGGAGTCTGCTGTCTTGGTACATGTCGGTACCAATGACATAGGAAAATGTGGTAGGGAGGTTCTGGAGGCTAAATTTAAACTTTTAGGTAGGAAGTTGAAATCCAGAACTTCCAGGGTAGTGTTCTCCGAAATGCTTCCCGTTCCACGTGCAGGACCCAAAAGGCAGGCAGAGCTCCAGAGTCTCAATGCGTGGATGAGACAATGGTGCAAGGATGAGGGTTTTAGATTTGTTAGGAACTAGGGAACATTCTGGGGAAAGAAGGGGCTCTTCCGAAGGGATGGGCTTCACCTTAACCAGAATGGAACCAGACTGCTGGCATTAACCTTTAAAAAGGAGATAGAGAAGCTGTTAAACTAGAAAATAGGGGAAAGCCAACAGTCGCCCCAGAGCGTATGGTTCGGAAGAAGGTATCCTTGAAGGATGCTACCAAAAGCAGAGAGGTTCCAAAAAAGAGTAAAGTAGCCCAAATGCCCTCGAGTATGGAGCATAAAGAGCTTAAAGATCCCAAATTACTCATGTCTACCAATAGCCAGATTAATATAAATAAAATACAGTCTCTAAAATGCTTGTATGCAAACGCTAGAAGTCTAAACAATAAGATGGGAGAGTTAGAATATATAGCTCTAAATGAGAGGTTAGATATGATTGCAATCTCAGAGACATGGTAGAAGGAGGATAACCAGTGGGACACTGTGATACCTGCATACAAACTATATCGTAATGATAGAACTGATCAAATTGGTGGAGGGGTTGCGCTCTATGTTAGAGAGGGCATTGAGTCAGAAAGGATTAAAGTTTTGCAGGAAACAAAATTTGCTGTAGAATTTCTATGGATTGAAATTCCATGTATGAAGGGGAAGATGATGGCAGTGGGGGTGTACTATCGACCGCCTGGCCAGAATGAACAAATGGATGATGAAATACTCAAAGAAATCAAGGAAGCTAACAAACGTCACAGCAGAGTAGTAATAAAGGGTGATTTCAATTACCCCGGTATCAACTGGGTCAGTGTCACGGCAGGACATGCTAGGGAGATAAAGTTCTTAGATGAAATAAATGACTGCTTCTTGGAGCAGCTGGTTCATGAACTGACCAGAGGGTAAGCCATACTGGACCTAGTCCTTAGCGGAACACCAGATTTGGTGCAAGAAATGAGGGTGTTGGGACTACTTGGTAGTAGTGATCATAGCATGATCGTGTTTGATTTAGTGGAGGAGGGATAGTAAAGAAATCCACAGTACTACCTTTTAACTTTCGGAAGGGAGACTATGATAAAATGAGGAATATAGTTAAGAAAAAACTAAAAGGAGCGGTTGGAAAGGATAAAGACTTGCATCAAGTTTGGGTGTTTAAAAATACTATCCTGGAAGCCCAGACCAGCTGTATTCCACACATTAAGAAAAGTGGAAGAAAGTCCAAAAAACTGTCAGCATGGTTTAAAGGTGAGGTCAGAGAGGCTGTTGCTGCCAAAAAAGCATCTTTCAGGAAATGGAAAAAAGAGCCAAACGATGAAAACTGGAAACAGCACAAGCACTGGCAAGTTAAATGCAAAGCATTGGTAAGGTAGGCAAAGCGAGAATTTGAGAAGGAACTTGCTACAGAAGCAAAAACATGAAATAAAGACTTTTTCAAGTATATTCGTAGCAAAAGGCCTGTGAGAGAGTCAATTGGACCATTAGATGATGGAGGGGTAAAAGGGGCAGTAAAAGGAGATAAGACTGTAGCGGAGAGACTGAATGAATTCTTTGCTTCGGTCTTTACTGAGGAAGATGTAGGGATGTTACCCATGACTGAAGTATTTAAAGGTGATACTGCAGAGGAATTGAGAGAAATATCACTACACCGAGATGTATTACAACTATTTGATAAAATGAATAGTAGCAAATCACCTGGACCGGATAGTATACATCCAAGAGTGTTGAAAGAACTGAAATATGAGCTTGCAGATCTGCTATTAGTAATCTGTGAACTTTCATTAAAATCATCTGTAATACCTGGAGATTGGAGGATTGCCAATGTAGCGCCAATTTTTAAAAAGGGTTCCAGGGGTGATCCGGGAAATTACAGACCGGTGAGCCTGACGTCAGTACCGGGGAAAATGGTAGAAACCATCATAAAGAACAAAATTACACAGCATGTAGATAGTCATGTAGCATTTATTTATTTATTTATTTAACATCTCTTATATACCGCACTATTGTCATCAGCGCGGTTCACATGGAACAAAAACATATACATACAGGATAACTGTAGTACATTTTACATTTAACAGGGTTTTGAAAACTTGGAACAAACAGGGGAGTCGGTATAAATCATATACATATACAGTAAACTATATACATTAAGCGCGGTCAAAATTCACTGGAACTGAACATGAAGTGACTATTTCTCTTGGAGCATTTATACTGGAAAATAACTTAGGAATAGGTAGTGCTTAAGACTTTTCCTGAATTGTATTAGTCTGGTTATGGCTCTCAGTTCTGGTGGGAGGGTAGCATGTAGATAGGGAGACAGCCAACATGGCTTTAGACAAGGAAGATCTTGTCTTATGTAATCAACCCCCCCTGGTGGCCTGTGGCTGCAAGGGCATGTTGAGCATTTTATTATTGGTGGATGTAAAAGACTTTTTAAGCCAGATGCACCTTGGGTATTGTAGTCCTCCTCCTTGTGAGAATAAGTTGTGTGAGCCAAAATGGAGGGTAAATAAGGCTTTTATTTCCCTTTTATGCACTGAGGTTCGCTAGGTAACAGAGAAGTTAAAGTGTTTCCTTCTTGTCAGGTTCTTCTACCAAGGCATAAGATGAACAAATAAACTGTTACATACTTTCACAGCTTCTTTGTAAATACAACACAGGCTTTCCAACTTTGGAATAAAAATAACTTGGTGAGCTTTTCTCTTTTGCTCAGTACAAACAAAACAATATTAGAGCTTGTCCATATACAATTACAGCTCAGGGAGTGACTCAAGGCTTCCTGCCATACACATAGAGCAATCCATTAAATCTTCCTGGGACGATATAACTGAATCTCCAGGTTCCACCTGCATGGGCTCTGGGTCATTTGTGCTTCCCTCAGCAATTGACCTTTCCCTGTCTGCAGTGGTTTGAAAGTCAATATTTCTTCTCCCTAGCCTCCAGCTGGGCTGTTCTATGGCTTTCAAGTAAACAACAGGGCTTGTCCCCACACCTCTGGGCAATGACTTGTAAAACTCCTGCCTGCTTTCTTTTCCCTCAGACTGCTTATCTGCTCTCACAGACGCTCTATGAGCTGGGTTTCTCTTTAGACAAAAAGAGTCACTGTACCTTGGCTTTGTAAAGTCCGTGTGACTGGTACTTGCCCAACCAGGCACCTCTCTCTGGACACGGTCTCTTTTGTAGACTCCCTCTGGAATCCTCCTGGATAGTGTTTGTCTTCTCTGCAGCTTGGGAAGACCAGATAAAACCTCCAGGCTCCTTGGCTTTCTAGCACAAGTAATCCTCTTATCAGGACTTTCTCTTCCAGTACCTTTAAATCTTGTTACAGACCCTTCTGATGAGCATAGACCTCTCTCCAGGCTAGGCTCTCTCCTTCTGAGCTCACTGCCTCTGGGATTTCTTCTTACCGGGTCTCTTTCCAGTATGACTCTCCCAGGTCTCCCTCCAGCTCTTCTTGGTCTGTACCTTTCTCTCTCTCCTTCTGAGCTCTCCTCTGAGCTCTCTTCCGAGGTTCCTTCCTCTCTCCAGGCCGGGCTCTCCTCTTCTGTGCTGCCACTCTGCTTATAAAGCCGTTTTACTTCTGAGTTTTCTGAGCTACTTTTCAGGTGGAGGTGATTGTGCAGGAGCTAATCAGTCCCCGGGTGTGTTAGCTCAGGCTCTGTAGGTTCATGCCTGCTCCCTCTAGCTGCTTTGCAAGGGAACTGCATCTTCTGCACGTTTTTTGTTTTGTAAGAAACCGCTTTTTTTTCTAAGTTTCTGCTTTCAGTGGCTTCCACCCTATCACACTTACTAATCTGATATGTTTTTTTGAAGGTGTGAATAAACAGGTAGACAAAGGTGAGTCATTTGATATAGTGTATCTGGACTTTCAGAAAGCCTTTGACAAGGTCCCTCATCAGAGACGTTTGGCAAAACTAAAAAGTCATGGGATAGGAGGCAGTGTACTATTGTGGATCAGGAACTGGTTAAAAGATAGAAAGCAGAGGATAGGGCTAAATGGCCAATTTTCCCAATGGAAAAAGGTTAATAGTGGAGTACCCCAGGGATCTGTACTGGATCCGCTACTTTTTGACATATTCATAAATAACCTGGAAAAGGGAATAACTAGTGAGGTTATCAAATTTGCAGATGACACAAAACTGTTTAAAGTTGTTAAAACCCAAGAGGACTGTGCAAAACTGCAGGAGGATCTGGACACATTGGAAGACTGGGCATCCAAATGGCAGATGAAATTTAATGTGGAGAGGTGCAAAGTTATGTACCTAGGAAAGAACAAACCACACTATGGTTACACAATGCAAGATTCCACATTGGGAATCATCACCCAGGAAAGAGATTTAGGAGTCATCGTGGATAACATGTTAAAACCCTCAGCCCAGCAGAGGGGAGATATGATAGAGGTCTATAAATTATTGAATGGAGTGGAACGGGTAAACGTAGATCGATTGTTTACGCTATCAGAATATCGAAAGACTAGGGGACATGTAATGAAGCTACCGGGTAATCTATTTAAGACAAATAAGAGAAAATATTTTTCCACTCAACATGTAATCAAACTCTGGAATTTGTTACCGGAGGATGTAGTAAGAGCTGTTAGTGTAGTTGGGTTTAAAAAAGGTTTGGACAAGTTCCTGGAGGAAAGGTCCATAAACCATTATTAAAAAGGGACCCAGGATATCAATGCTTGACCCAGTACAAATGTGTCTTTTGGTTCATAATACTGCTAGGAACGTATGACCTAGATTGGCCACTGTTGGAAACAGGATACTGGGCTTTGATGGACCTTGGTCTGACCCAGTATGGCATATCTTATGTTCTTATGATGCCCACTATCCCCATTTCTTTTTATCCTGACCCTGGAGCTCTTGGCTCTCGAGATTCGTGCAGTGAATTCCATTCGGGGGTGTTACAATAAGGCGCGCTGAATATAAAATAAGCATGTGCTGATCAACATGCAGGACACCAGGGAGAGATGGGATACCTTGCTGGATCTACTGTGGCAATTTAGGCAATTCTCAGGTTTAAAGAGAAATCAGAAGTTCATCTGCTGGGGTGGGAAAATATGAAGGTTGCCATATGGCAACAACAGCCATGAAAGGGTTAAAAGGTAGTATTTTGGATTTCCTTACCATTAATTCAATCAAACGCGATCATGCTATGATCACCATTGCCAAGTGGCCCCAACACACTTATCTCTTGCACCACCAGATCTGGTGTTCCACTAAGGACTAGGTCCAAAATGGCTTCCCCTCTGGTTGGTTCATGAACCAGCTGCTCTAAGAAGCAGTCATTTATTTCATCTAGAAACTTTAAATTCCTAGCATGTCCTGCCGTGACACTGACCCAGTCGATACTGGGGTAATTGAAATCACCCATTATTATTACTGTGCTGTAACTTTTGTTAGCTTCCCTGTTTTCTTTGAGCATTTCATCATCCATTTGTTCATTCTGGCCAGGCAGTCGATAGTACACCACCACTGCCATCACCTTCCCCTTCATACATGGAATTTCAATCCATAAGAGATTCTACAGCAAATTTTGTTTCCTGCAAAACTTTAATCCTTTGTGACTCAGTGCCCTCTCTAACATAGAGTGCAACCCTCCACCAATTTGATCAGCTCTATCATTATGAAATAGATTGTACCAGGTATCAAGGTGTCCCACTGGTTGTTCTCCTTCCACAATGTCTATGAGATACCAGTCATATCTAACTTCTCATTTAGTGCTATACTGTATATTCTAACTCTTCCATCTTATTTTTTGGACTTCTAGCATTTGCATACCAGAATTTTAGAGACTGTATTTTATTCATATTAATCTGGCTATCAGTAGGCAGGGGTAATTTGGAATCTTTAAGCTCTGTCTGCTTCGTACTAGGGCATTTGGGCTACTTTTGTCTTTATTGGAACCTCTCTGCTGATATGCCCTAACCATTTTTTTGATAGTATCCTTCAAGAATACACTTGCAAACAATACGCTCTTGAGTGACTGTTGGCTCTTCCCTATTATCTAGTTTAAAAGCTGCTCTATCTCCTTTTTAAAGGTTAATGCCAGCAGCCTGTTTCCATCCCAGTTAAGGTGAAGCCCGTCCCTTCAGAAGAGCCCCTTCTTTCTCCAGAATGTTCCCCAGTTCCTAACAAATCCAAAACCCTCATCCTTGCACTATCATCTCATCCACGCATTGAGACTCCAGAGCTCTGCCTGCCTTTTGGGACCTGTGTGCGTGGATCGGGAAGAATTTTGGAGAATGCTACCCTGGAAGTTCTGGATTTCAACTTCCTACCTAAAAGTGGTTTGCATTCAAGAGACCCATCTTATGTACAGTGAGGAGGGGAGAGTAACATTCCTAAGCACGAACAAATTTGGTTTGACTCCAACAAAATACAAAAGAAAAGAGGTGGGGTGGCCATAGCGCTGGCCAATGACCTCTCATTTCGGGTTCTAGAGATCATGTGGGATTGAGGAGGCTGCTACCTGTTTCTAAAGATTTCCCTGGGGGGGGGGGGGTAAGGTGGTCACAATTGGGAGCGTGTATGGGCCAAACTCCAACCAGGGGAAATTCTATGACAACTTGTCCGCTAAAATGGAGGGCTTTGTTGAAGGTGTCTTGGTAGTTAATGGGGACTTTAACCTAGCATTTGACCCCAGACTAGACCCCTCTAGAGGGTGTAGACTGACCTCCAAAGTTTGAAGGCATGGGCTAAGTATTATAACTTGGTAGATAGGTGGAGAGACTTGCACAAAGGAGAATAGAGATTTTACGTATTACTCTTCAGTGTATCTCTCCTTGTCCAGGTTAGGCTGTGTGGATCTCCCAGTCGGCAGTTAGAAATCTAAAGCAATGCTGGATAGCAGATATGACCTGGTCAGACCAAGCCCCTTTTTGCACAGTGGTTGAGCTAGGGAGGGGGAAACACCCAAGGGACACTTGGAGACTTAATGGCTCTCTCCTCGAAGATGGAGAGGTGTGTAACCAAATTAGGGTGATGATAGGCCAATATCTCCAGGAAAATGATATTGGAGAATGCTCCCCAGGGACTGTGTGGGAATGCCTCAAGACGGTCATTCAAGGTCACTTAATAAGCTTGGGTACTGTGATAAGGCAGAAGCCACTGAAAGCAGAAACTTAGAAAAAAAAGCTGTTTCTTACAAAACAAATAACTTGCAGAAGATGCAGTTCCCTTGCAAAGCAGCTAGAGGGAGCGTGCATGAACCTACAGAGGCTGAGCTAACACACCCGTGGACTGATTGTTCAGGAGCTAATCAGCTCTACCTGAAGAGTAGCTCGAGGAACTCAGAAGTAAAACGGCTTTATAAACAGAGAGGCAGCTCAGAAGAGGAGAGCCCGGCCTGGAGAGAGGAAGGAACCTCGGAAGAGAGCTTAGGGGAGAGCTCAGAGGGAGAGAGAGAAAAGTACAGACCGAGAAGAGCTGGCGTGAGACCTGGGAGAGCCATACTGGGAAGAGACCCGGTAAGAAGAAATCCCAGAGGCAGTGAGCTCAGAAGGAGAGAGCCTAGCCTGGAGAGAGGTCTATGCTCACCAGAAGGGTCTGTAACAAGATTTAAAGGTACTGGAAGAGAAAGTCCTGTTAGGAGGATTACTTGTGCTAGAAAGCCAAGAAGCCTGGAGGTTTATCTGGTCTTCCCAAGCTGCAGAGAAGACAAGCACTATCCAGGAGGATTCCAGAGGGAGTCTACAAAAGAGACCGTGTCCAGAGAGAGGTGCCTGGTTGGGCAAGTACCAGTCACACGGATGTTACAAAGCCAAGGTACAGTGACTCTTTTTGTCTAAAGAGAAACCCAGCTCACTGAGCGTCTGTGAGAGCAGATAAGCAGTCCGAGAGAAAAGAAAACAGGCAGGAGTTTTACAAGCCATTGCCTAGAGGTGTGGGGACAAGCCCTGCTGTTTACTTGAAAGCCCTAGAACAGCCCAGCTGGAGGCTAGGGAGAAGGAATATTGACTTTCAAACCACTGCAGCCAGGGAAAGGTCAATTGCTGAGGTAAGCACAAATGACCCAGAGCCCATGTAGGTGGAATATGGGGATTCAGTTATATCATCCCAGGAGGATTTAATGGATTGCTCTGTGTGTATGGCAGGAAGCCTTGAGTCACTCCCTGAGCTGTAATTGTATATGGACAAGCTCTAATATTGTTTTGTTTGTGCTGAGCGAAAGAGAAAAGCTCACCAAGTTATTTTTGCTCCAAAGTTGGAAAGCCTGTGTTGTTTTTACAAAGAAGCTGTGAAAGTATGTAACAGTTTATTCACTTTATGCCTTGGTAGAAGAACCTGACAAGAAGGAAATACTTTCATTTCTCTGTTACCTAGAAACCTCAGTGCATAAAAGGGAAATAAAAGCCTTATTTACCCTCCATTTTGGCTCACACAACTTATTCTCATTAAGGAGGACTACAATACCCAGGGTGCATCTGGCTTAAAGAGTCTTTTACCTCCATCAATAATAAAATGCTCAACCTGCCCTTGCAGCCACAGGCCACCGGGGGGGGTTGATGACAGTACTTATAAAAAGAAGGTGGCCGAAAGGGAAGTAGAAGCCCTGCACCATGAAATTAAGGGGTTGGACCAGAGACTTAAAGGCAGTGAAAGTAACGCAGCGCTCAGCCAGGCTATACTGAGCAAAGCAGCAGCTCCATGACCATCAGTTAAAAGCTATACGCAGGGACTTAGACAGAATAGGCCAGAGGGAGTTCAAGCTTGGGAATAAAGCCGGGTAATTGCTGGCCTTCCGCCTTTGCAAAGCCTGTACTCGTAATTCGATCTAGAAGATCAAGAATAAGCAGGGTAAAGATCTGCTGACTGGAAGGAGATTCAGGAAAGATTTAGGGAATTTTACCAGGATTTGTATTCCCCTGAGTGGACAGCCTGTGATAAGCACATAGAGGACTACCTGCTGGAAAGTACCACCCCTCGAGTGACAGAGGAGCAGTGGGCTTTCCCGAATAGCCCTATAGTGATAGCCCTGGAGATCCAGCAGGTCATTAAGGGGCTGCCGAGGTCAAAGGACCCAGGGCTTGACGGTTACTCAAACCTGTTTTATAAAACTTTCTCCCCTCAGATCTTTGAGTTGCTTGCCTGGGTCTATAATGGGTCCCTGTGGGAGGGCCCCCTTCCCCCCGTCTATGAGAGAAGCAGGTATTACTGTTATTTTGAAGGAGGGGAAAGACTCCATGGCCTGTGGGTCCTATAGCAGACACAAGGAGCAGGAGAGGTTGGAAGAATAAGGGTCTTTATTGTGCACAGGAAACCCCAACGCGTTTCGGCAACGCCTTCCTCAGGGGGAGTAACACTAATGAATACAAACATTATGTATACATTAATAATAAAAACAGTTAAGAAAATGTAAAACACAGTTAAAAACATCTAAAATATGAAAGCACCGGCAGGATATGAAACATAAAATAATCTAATAATACAATATAAAAACACAAAACAAGGCAGGGCTGAGGAACCAAAAGAAATTATCTAGAACAATATATAAAGGAAAAAAGAAGAGAAAGAAACTTATAACACATGGATCATAAAAAGGTATGAAAGCATACTATATATACCATGTAAGTGAAAATAATATACTAATGAAATTGACATGAAGCTGTGGGACTAAAGTGCATCTCTCTTATAAACTGGTGAAACCTAGAGAACGGAGGACCCAACTGGGTCAAGCACATTGCATATAAATATAAATAATGAATGAATAAACAATACACACTGCACAAGTAAAACTGAGTACACAAGGACAGATAAAAACAAAAATGGATAAACAATAAATATGTGGTAATCGGTAATATAAAGGAAAATTAAAAAAATATAATAATAATACTAATTAAAAAAAGAGATGTTATAATAATATAAATAATTATAATAAAAATAATAACATGAATAAATAAAAAATAAAAAAGTCAAGAATAATGAATACTAAAAATGGGTAAAAAAAAAAAATAATAATAATAAATATAATGATAATAGATAAAAATAATTGTGAATTGCAATCGCAAATTAAATGTGAGCTAAGACAATAAAACTAAGACAATAAACGTAAATAAGTCTGGCATTAATCATAACAATGATGCCCATAAAAAGCAATACAAATATGTGAGTACATATAGAATACACATAAGTATTGAGGATTAAAAGTTTAATTTTAAAAAATTAAAACAACTAGTCAAACCTTAAAAATGCCATAATAAAAAGGAGGGAGAAAAGAAACTAGACACAATTACATATGTAACAGTAAAAAAATGTGTACATGTTGCCCTGCTGTTACCTAACTAAGGATCTCAACTGTATATGGAGATGCAAGACAGGGGAGCCATGGTGTACCATGAAAGACCAAGTATAAAACCATATAATAAGAAACAAGTGACTGTAGAAAGATCAAACTAAAACAAAAATAAAAATAAAAAATATATAATGATAAAATAATAAATAATGATGGATAAAATAATATAATAATATAAATTAATAATAATATATGATTAAAATGTGAATATTATGTGTGGTGATAATAAATACAATATATATCTTGTAATAAAATTATAAGAACGAAGTGGTGATGTGTATAAACCAAGCAACTAATCGCAGTGTGACAAAAATACACGCAGGGGAAGACAGTTGAAGCAGAGGAAGTAAAACGCTGTTTAAGAAAAAATGCAATAGCGGCGAAATTATCAATATTGCATAAGTGGTAAAGAACCAAGAGTCAAATGTGAGTGTGCCCAGGGAGCATCTATACCTCGTGAGCAATAAGCAAGATAGGCAAAAAAGAAGTACCGTGGCTGCACGGCAAACTATAAAACAATAAATAAATTAAATCAAATTATAACCTTATGAGGCCATGTCTTTGAGATGTAGATTACAAAAACCATTTAGACTACGTAAGCACAAATAAGGCAGCCGTAATTGTAACCGTGGGAAGATATAGAAAGATGTCAACGTGCAAAGGATTAAAAACCAGCTTACTGCCCCAGCACAAATGCATGTTATTTAAGGGGAAGCCGAGAGGAATCAAATTAAGGAAAAGCCATTGGAAAAGTGAAAGTACAACCACGTGGAATGCATGATCCTTAAGGTAAGGACAAAAAACAGAAATAACAAAAGAATGAGAGTAAAAAAACACTGACGCCGCGATGTGAACTTATCTATTAATGTGAGGCCACAACGAGTCCTGGTGATAGTGACAGTGCAACTCAAATGTATTGATGCAGAAAATGACAGGCCAGGAGCAAAAAACAAGGAGGTGATAGGTCCTACTAATATGAAGGAAATCTGAGAACTCACCCATACGCACGTTGGTAGAAATCACACCAAACTAGTGTAAAAACTAGTCACAAATTGCTAAAGGAAAATATTGTATAGTCAAACCAGGAGAAAAACCAGAGAAAACTACATATTCCATGAAAGACAGTCACCAATGGGAACACTCACGATCTGGAAGACCCTCAAAACATAAAGGCAACCTCGTCAACGGAGAATGTAACACTGAGAGCGCATTCAAACCAGCTGAAGAAGGAAGACAGCTGAGTACTTAAATTTCAAACACCATAGTGCTAGGGGGAGGAACCTCAAACGTGCTGCATTTCAAAAAGTGATTGAAGGGAGAAAAGAGGGCGTGGATGAGTGCATTGCTTAATTAGAGTGACAAGAATAAAATGAAAGGAAGTGTGCTGCAAGGAGGAAGGGGTGGTCAGCCCACCATACATCAGGACAATCCCCAACTTGAGCCAGTTCAGGAAGGCCTTGAAACACTTTCTCTTTATTAAATACCTCACTGACTCCCCTGAACCCCAGCCATCATTATTAGGGCACCTCCAATTTTAACCAATACCTAATTAATTTTATTTGTACATGTATATAATTTACCTTACTCAAGGTATCGCAGATACTCAACGTATCGCAGATGTATATAGTTTACCCTGTTGTCCAAGTTACCTGTTCCTGTTCAATGTAATGACCTGACTTTTGTATATTGTCGGATACTGTTTGTTCTATGTAAACCGCGCTGATCGCAAATAGTGCGGTATATAAGAAATGCAAATAAATAAATAAGTATGCCTCTTGATTTAAACCAAATGGTTCCAAAGTATTGAATTCATAAGTACTTGCATTCATTCAGTTCCCCTTCTCTCCCTTCAATCACTTTTTGCAACACAGCACGGTTGAGGCTCCTCCCCCAAGCACTACGATGTTTGAAAGTTGGCGCCAAAATCGGCGTTTAAATAGCAGTGTAGCTCAGCTGTCTTCCTTCTTCAGCTGGTTTGAATGCGCTCTAAGTGTTACATTCTCCGTTGACGAGGTTGCCTTTATGTTTTGAGGGTCTTCCAGATCGGCTTCCCCTTAAATAACATGCATTTGTGCTGGGGCAGTAAGCTGGTTTTTAATCCTTTGCACGTTGACATCTTTCTATATCTTCCCACGGTTACAATTACGGCTGCCTTATTTGTGCTTACGTAGTCTAAATGGTTTTTGTAATCTACATCTCAAAGACATGGCCTCATAAGGTTATAATTTGATTTTATTTATTTATTGTTTTATAGTTTGCCGTGCAGCCACGGTACTTCTTTTTTGCCTATCTTGCTTATTGCTCACGAGGTATAGATGCTCCCTGGGCACACTCACATTTGACTCTTGGTTCTTTACCACTTATGCAATATTGATAATTTCGCCGCTATTGCATTTTTTCTTAAACAGCGTTTTACTTCCTCTGCTTCAACTGTCTTCCCCTGCGTGTATTTTTGTCACACTGCGATTAGTTGCTTGGTTTATACACATCACCACTTCGTTCTTATAATTTTATTACAAGATATATATTGTATTTATTATTATCACACATAATATTCACATTTTAATCATATATTATTATTAATTTATATTATTATATTATTTTATTATCTTATCCATCATTATTTATTATTTTATCATTATATATTTTTTATTTTTATTTTTGTTTTAGTTTGATCTTTCTACAGTCACTTGTTTCTTATTATATGGTTTTATACTTGGTCTTTCATGGTACACCATGGCTCCCCTGTCTTGCATCTCCATATACAGTTGAGATCCTTAGTTAGTTAACAGCAGGGCAACATGTACACATTTTTTTACTGTTACATATGTAATTGTGTCTAGTTTCTTTTCTCCCTCCTTTTTATTATGGCATTTTTAAGGTTTGACTAGTTGTTTTAATTTTTTAAAATTTAACTTTTAATCCTCAATACTTATGTGTATTCTATATGTACTCACATATTTGTATTGCTTTTTATGGGCATCATTGTTATGATTAATGCCAGACTTATTTACGTTTATTGTCTTAGTTTTATTGTCTTAGCTCACATTTAATTTGCGATTGCAATTCACAATTATTTTTATCTATTATCATTATATTTATTATTTTTTTTTTTTACCCATTTTTAGTATTCATTATTCTTGACTTTTTTATTTTTTATTTATTCATATGTTATTTTTATTTTAATTATTTATATTATTATAACATCTCTTTTTAATTATTATTATTATTATTATATTTTTTTAATTTTCCTTTATATTACCGATTACCACATATTTATTGTTTATCCATTTTTGTTTTTATCTGTCCTTGTGTACTCAGTTTTACTTGTGCAGTGTGTATTGTTTATTCATTCATTATTTATATTTATATGCAATGTGCTTGGCCCAGTTGGGTCCTCCGTTCTCTAGGTTTCACCAGTTTATAAGAGAGATGCACTTTAGTCCCACAGCTTCATGTCAATTTCATTAGTATATTATTTTCACTTACATGGTATATATAGTATGCTTTCATACCTTTTTATGATCCATGTGTTATAAGTTTCTTTCTCTTCTTTTTTCCTTTATATATTGTTCTAGATAATTTCTTTTGGTTCCTCAGCCCTGCCTTGTTTTGTGTTTTTATATTGTATTATTAGATTATTTTATGTTTCATATCCTGCCGGTGCTTTCATATTTTAGATGTTTTTAACTGTGTTTTACATTTTCTTAACTGTTTTTATTATTAATGTATACATAATATTTGTATTCATTAGTGTTACTCCCCCTGAGGAAGGCGTTGCCGAAACGCGTTGGGGTTTCCTGTGCACAATAAAGACCCTTATTCTTCCAACCTCTCCTGCTCCTTGTGTCTGCTTGGACTCCCTGCAGGAGGTAGCTCCTCCCTGTGTCTGTGGGTCCTATAGGCCAATCTTGCTATTAGGTAGCAACCAAACTATTATGGCCAGGATTTTAGCTAATCAGCTCCATTCATTAATGGGAAAGCTTATTCACCCCAATCAATCAGTGCAGGGATAATATTTGGAAGATGTTGGGATTGATGGAATAGGCCCACTTGTCATGAACACCAGCTGTAATCTTAACAGTATTCTGTTTCCAACAGTGGCCAATCTAGGTCATATGTACCTAGCAGTTTCCCCAAGAGACACAAGTTCCACAATGCTTGTACTGGGTCAAGCATTGATATATTCGGTCCCTTCTTAATAATGGTTTATGGACCTTTCCTCCAGGAACTTGTCCAAACCTTTTTTAAACCCAGCTACACTAACAGCCTTTACTACATCCTCCGGTAACAAATTCCAGAGTTTGATTACACGTTGAGTGAAAAAATATTTTCTTTTATTAGTCTTAAATAGTTTACCCTGTAGCTTCATTGCATGTCCCCTAGTCTTTCTATATTCTGATAAGGTACACAATCGATCTACGTTTACCCGTTCCACTCCGTTCATTAATTTATAGACTTCTATCATATCTCCCCTCAGCTGTCTCTTTTCCAGATTAAAGAGCCCTATCCTTTTTAGCCTTTCATCATAGGAGTATCCTTCCATCCCCTTTACCATTTTGGTGGCTCTTCTCTGAACCTTTTCTAAAATCGCTATATCCTTTTTAAGATACGGCGACCAGAATTGCACACAATATTCAAGGTGCGGTCTCACCATGGAACGATATAGAGGCATTACAATATCTTTTGTTTTATTTTCCATTCCTTTCCTTATCATACCTAGCATTCTATTTGCTCTCTTGGCCGCCGCTGCACACTGGGCCGAGGGTTTTAACATGGTATCCACAATGACACCTAAATCTTTTTCCTGGGTGGTAGTTCCTAATGTGGAACCTTGCATCGTGTAACCATAGTTTGGGTTGTTCTTCCCTAGGTGCATAACCTTGCACTTGTCCACATTAAATTTCATCTGCCATTTTGATGCCCAGTCTTCCAATTTATCAAGATCCTCTTGCAATTTTCCACAATCATCTTGGGCTTTAACAACTTTAAATAGTTTTGTGTCATCTGCAAATTTGATAACCTCACTTGTTGTTCCACTTTCCAGGTCATTTATGAATATGTCAAAAAGCAGCGGACACAGCACAGATCCCTGGGGTACACCACTATTCACCTTTCTCCATTGGGAAAATTGGCCATATAGCCCTACCCTCTGCTTTCTATCTTTTAACCAGTTCTTGATCCACAATAGTACACTGCCTCCTATCCCATGACTCTTTAGTTTTGCCAAAAGTCTCTCATGAGGGACCTTGTCAAAGGCTTTCTGAAAGTCCAGATACACTATATCAACCGACTCACCTTTGTCCACCTGATTATTCACTCCTTCAAAAAAACATAACAGATTAGTAAGACAAGATCTTCCTTGTCTAAAGCCATGTTGGCTGTCTCCCATTTGGTCATGACTATCTACATGCTGAGTAATTTTATTCTTTATGATGGTTTCTACCATTTTTCCCGGTATTGACGTCAGGCTCACCGGTCTGTAGGTTCCCGGATCACCCCTGGAACCCTTTTTAAAAATTGGTGTTACATTGGCGATCCTCCAATCTTCAGGTATTAGAGATGATTTTAATGATAGTTCACAGATTACTAATAGCAGGTCTGTAATCTCATATTTCAGTTCTTTCAACACCCTTGGATGTATACCATCCGGCCCAGGTGATTTGCTACTCTTCAGTTTATCTAATAGTTGTAATACATCTTCCCGATGTATCAATATTTCCTTCAATTCTTCCACACCTTTAAATACCACTTCAGTCATGGGTAACATCCCTACATCTTCCTCAGTAAAGACCGAAGCAAAGAATTCATTCAATCTCTCCGCTATCGCCTTGTCGCCTCTTATTGCTCCTTTAACCCCTTTATCATCTAATGGACCAACTGGCAAGTCAAATGCAAGATATTGATACGGCAGGCAAAGGGAGAATTTGAGAAGAAACTTGCTGCGGAAGCAAAAACACGAAGTAAAGACCTTTTCAAGTACATTCGTAGCAAAAAACCTGTGAGAGAGTCATTTGGTCCATTAGATGATAAAGGGGTTAAAGGAGGGACCCAGGATATTTATTTATTTATTTATTTATTTAGCACATATTTGTATACCGCTGCTTCCAGCGATCAGAAGCGGTTTGATTAAGAGAACAGAAAATGTCAGATCAATGACAGAAATTTCAAAACATTACAGTGTGATTAACAAGGTTATGTGATAGGTTTTCAAAACAAATCAAGCGTGTTATCATTACAGTATACAATAAATTTCCAAATTACAAGATTAAAACAAATTACAAGATTACAAGATTAAAACAAATAGGATTATAACAGGTTTCATTGAAGTATACAAGATTAATGACATGTTTCATTAAGTTTACAACAGGATACAGTTATGTGGGGGGGGGATTACATTTATACGTTTCTACAATATATAAACATTTGTGTTTTTACATATATATATTTTAACGCTGATTTATGATACACTGTAGGTCACTTGGTGTGTGCGTTGTTGATTTATGATACGTTGTAGGCCTCTCGAAATAGGTATGTCTTCAGGTCTTTTCTGAAACCCATCAGGTCAGTGATTGAGCGCAACTCAGGTGGGAGTTGGTTCCAAAGTGATGGGGCAGCGAAGGAGTATGCTCTGTTGCTTGTGGCTACATTAACTGATCTTATACTTATTGGTACTTGTAGGTTGTTTATGGTGGCAGTTCTCCTGTTTCTGTTAGCAAGTTGTAAGGTGATTAGGTTTGTGAGGAAGGTTGGTGCCAAATTGTGGATGGTTTTAAAAGTTGTCACCAGGATTTTGTATTTTATACGGGCTATGATGGGGAGCCAGTGCAATTCCACCAGCACCGGGGTGATGTGTTCTGCCACACCTGTTTTAGTGATGATTCTGGCTGCGACGTTCTGTGCCATCTGGAGTATGTTTAGTGTTTTATTTGGAAGGCCCTGCAGGATTGCATTGCAGTAGTCGAAATGTGGTGTGATGAGGGCTTGGGCTACTGTCCTAAAGTCAGTGGGTTCTATGATGTTCCTGAGAGGTTGTATAACCCTGAGCTTGTGGAAGATGGCCCTGTTTACTAGGCGGAGGTGCTTTGCCATCTTTAGTTCGCTATCCAGTGTTACTCCTAGGTACTTTATTTCATTTTTTGTGTGGTATGTGTTTTCACCTAGGGTAATTGAAGCTGGCGGGTTGAAATCCGATATCAATGCTTGAACCAATACAAGCATTGTGGAACCTGTGTCTCTTGGGGAAACTGCTAGGTACGTATGACCTAGATTGGCCACTGTTGGAAACAGAATACTGGGCTTGATGGACCTTGGTCTGACCCAGTATGGCATATCTTATGTTCTTATATGTTCTAACTGACTCTCTCACAGGTTTTTTGCTACGAATGTTCCCTGATGATCTAATGGGAGTAGGCATGGCCCCCAGGGGTCTGACTGGCCATCTTATGTGCAGGGAAAAGTAGCAAGTGGGGTCATTTGGTGCTATTTTGAAGATTCTACCGGTGGGAGGGGAGGGGGTCAAAAGCAGAGAGGGATCGCTTTTGCCCCCAGTAGACCAACAGAGAGTTCAGGGTAAGTATGAGAAGGGTCACAGGTTTTGGCTGCCCCTCAAGGGGATGTTAGCAAAGGGGCAGAGTGACAAGACTAGGGCTTCAGAAAAGGGAATTTCTTTAAACTTTTATGGGATAAGATAGGACAAGTAGGGGTAACCAAGGATTATCACTTGCACTTGTTCAAGATAGGTAAGAGGAGGGGAGGTTGTTGCCACTGGTGGCCCTGGGATCTTCATCAGTCATGTTTGTCTGACTGTGCTTCTGGAGAAAAGTTAGCTGTATTTCTTGAGGTGTAACTTACTTTTCTAGAGTAGTGTAGCACCTGAAGAATTTTCATGTACTCCACTACTCCTTGCTACACCAATGGGTTATTTTGCGTGCATTTGCGTGTGATGCAGTTCATTTGCATACCTGCAATTTGCCTGATTAAGAGGCTGGGGAATAAGACGGAAGTTTACACTAATTACAAATCCCATGCATCATTATATTTTTCCATGCAATATGTCAGACGGCTGCCTGGGTGAGAATGTTCACAGTCTTGGCAAGTGCATATATCAATATGATTTGCAAGGGAATGTGGGAAATGCAGTTCATTCACACCGGACACAGCTGCTCACAATAATTAGTTGTGCTTGAGTGTAAAGCCAATAAGATATTTATTTATGGGGTTATTTCTCCCAACACAGATATGCTTGGTAGCACATAAAACAGGATACTTGCTTTCAGTGTTAAACTTAGAAAAACAAAATCAGGAAAACAACAGTTGAACTTGTCAGGCAATCAAATGAAAAGAATAAAGACCTGGTTGGTAACAAACTGGTCTTTTCTGTAGGCTCTAGCTAATATTTTCTTAGCAGTGTTTCAAACAACAAGCAAAACCCACAAAGAAGGGAAAAACTGTTCTTTTCAGGTTAACTTCTTATATCTTCACACATAGACTCAGAAGTGATTTCCTCAGAGCTCACAAGCAATTAGGTAAGGCTCAATTGCTAGCAGTTATCCAGCTGAAACCCCTTAGCTGGCTTGCTTTCTACTGCGTGGCCCAAAATCCTACTCAGGAGCTTTTCTGAGTAGATTAAAGAACAAGTTTGTATTTCTTTGTGATGGTTGCTGTACTTTGTAACAGTAAATTACCAAAGCAGTTTAGACAGAGAGCAATCCATATATTCACAGCCTGTATCTAAGACCGCTCCTTCCCCTTCTTCAACAATCATGGGTTCAATATCAGGGATGGGCACAGAGGAATTTCTCAATGGAGCACTTTCAGGAGAATACTTGTTTCCCTGCTGTCTTTCAAGGTTATAGCTAGGGCATAGATCAGTGTTCATACCTGAGCTTCCATTGCTGTTAGAGTTCCTCTCTAAATAGCCTGGCCAGTATGTAGTCCAGTTCTTATGTCCAGCCTTCCAATCCAGATCCCTGGACACTGGATCTCTCTTCACATACCTTCTGGCACGGGTCCTAGGGTCCCTTCCACGTGCAGCCATCTCCCTCACAGGTACCCTCTGGAGATTCCTAGCTCTGCAGCACCATTCCTCTGGCTTTCCCCAGTCCAATGGTGTATGCTGGCCCTTGGAATACCTTCCAGTATACGTACTGCTCTGGACTCCTTTAGACCTCCCAAATGCTTTTCTCTTCTTTCTTCCAAAGGGTTTCTTGCCCTCTCTGTCCGTCCGGTCTGGCTTCTGTTCCTGATGATCCTCCAGATGATGAAGACGTCCAAGCTGAGGAGGATATCCAAGCTGATTCTGAGGATTTCCCAGATGAAACTGAGGATGAGGATAATTCTCTGTAAAATAAACTCTACCTTTATTCTGCTTAGATGAGTGCTCCACCCTAGCACAGCGCAGCTGTGTTGAATCAGGCCCTGCCCTTTGAGATGAGTGCTTGGGGATTACCTCATAGCCCTCTTGATTGAACACACGTTTCCCCACTTCAGCTCCTCTAATGGCTGTTGGAAACCTGGTGCATTCTGGGACTGGTAGTCTTTTATGGGAAAATTCTGTTTTTTTATTTCTACCAGAACTGACAGGTTGCTTGTTCAGAGTCACTTCACCTTTTCTATAGCTCCTTCCTGAGCTATGATAAGCTTCCTTATCACAAATAACATATTTTAATGCATGATCAACAATTTACCAGATGCAATCATGTTATCATAGCTTAGGGGCCTGAACGAGATATTCCTCAAGGTGCAACCTGATGTGCTGCTTAAAAGGCAGTCTACTGCACATATTAAACAAAACTGATTGTTCTTCCTGTCACAAAGTAACAGAATGAGTTACTCCCAACATGTATCTTGATTTTCCTTCCCATTACAGAGTAAACCAAAGTTTCGTCGAGTAAAAGCATTGTATGACTGCACAGCAGATCGGGAAGATGAGCTCACTTTTTATGTGGGAGAAATAATTATAGTAACAGAAGAGGAAGATCCTAATTGGTGGGTAAGTATTCCATGCTGTATCTATTGCCATTCTGTGGTAGACCAGTGTGTGTGTATATGTGTGGGAAGGAGGCTTAGTGGCATATGTGGAAAGCTTGTACTGCTGCTTCCTATGCATGTTCTTTATATATCCCCATAGTCACTGATGTTTTTGTGGATAGAAATGTTACAGTCAAGTACAGGAGTTATTTGCCTGACCAAATTGGCTCACAGGCAGTGGAAGATAAAATGATTTGCGCAAGGTCACAAAGAGGGCCAGTGGGGAAAGTGGGGTTTGAACCTTGATTTCTCTGTTTCACAGTCTGTGTCTCTAACCACTAAGCTACTTCTCCACACCACTAATGAACAATTGTGATCTTTTTTATGTTTTTGAATGTTTTCATTTTCTTTTAAGATACTTATCTTTTACATGCATGTAGTGCGATGAAACCTGAACTTACCCTGCCTTTCTTTGCAGAATGGCTACATTAAAGAACACCCACAAAGGAAGGGTGTTTTCCCAGCATCCTTCGTCCATATCCTGAGTGAATAACAGTTGAATTTGCCAAGGAGAGAGGATTCTTCTAATTTACTTCAAATATATTTTTTGGAAAAATATTTCCAGCTTTCTCCTGCAGATGTTGCATTGACGAAAGATAGTATACTGTGATTTTCAGCACGCCTGAGTAACCCCCTTACCCCTACCACCAATGAAGATTTGCTGAAGATGAGGGCTCCAGCTGGTTTCTGGTGCATTACTTCAGAAGGAGAGATTCATATTTATGTAACTCAGCTTTTCTTGCAGTTGACTTTTCTGTAAGCACATTTTCACCAAGTACAGAAATGATTGTGCTTGCTGGGACATGAGAGGATCGTTGCTCTACATTTTTTAAAATTATGCCAGTGCATGTGCTCAACTGTAGTGCGCACACTGTGCCATGCCATAGTGCCCAGAACTGAAAAAAGTGTCATTTTATGCTAATATCAGTATACCTTGTTTCACAGCAGTGTGTGTTCTTAAATCTCAAGGTACCATATGCTGCTCCCATAGCACAGTGTACATTAGTATGCCATGAGGAAATACCCCATCCAGTGTCAGTGATGATCTCCAGGAACAAGCAGGAATATTGTCTTAAAAAATGCTATACTAGGTCAGACAAAGGTCCATCAAGCCCAGTATCATGTTTCCAACAGTGGTCAATCTAGGTCACAAGTACCCAGCAGCTTTCCCAAAAGATGCAGGTTCCACAATGCTTGTATTGGGTCAAGCAGTGGAAATTCTGGTTCCACTTTAATAATGATTTATGGACCTTTCCTCCGGGAACTTGTCCAAACCGTTTTTAAACCTGGCTACACTAACAGCTACACATGAAATGTAGTCTTCACATATGGGTGACGTCGGTACCTATGGAGACCCACGTGGGAACGCTCCCCAGAATCCAATAGGAAAGCTTTTGGGAGCATCCCACTGCGCCTGCGCAGCTGTCTTCCCGCATTTCCCTCTCTCCCTCCTCAGTTCTTCGTTTTCCACGGAGCTGACAGGAAGCAAATCCTGTCACCACAGCAAATTCCTGTTTTTCATATTTTTGTTGTTCGCGTCTGCCTTTCCGTCAATGCTGGTACCAACCTCCATTGGTTCTTTCTTTCTTTCTTTTTTCCTCAGAAAAACCCCAAAAACTTTGAAGATAAGGATTCTTTCTTTTCTTCAGGCGCATCGCCCCCATCTTAGGCATAGGCCCTCCATTTTGTCACCGACAAAATGGAAAAACCATCTAGTGATTTTAAAACATGTTCCAAGTGTGGCGGTACCATCTTGGCCACAGACACCCATGACGGCTGTCTAAAATGCTTAGGGGCCTGATCATGAGCCATCAGAATGCCTTCCTGTAGAAAGATAATGAAGAGAGGCCTACAAAATCAAGCTGCAAAGCTGGGCACCCTCTCCGTTTCCGACGCCATCTCTTTAGCATCGATGTCGAGAGCTTCACCTTCCTCGCAAGGATCTCAGGTATCGAAACCTAAGTCTTCATCAAAGGCTGGCCGCCCCCCAAGGGTAGATCTCCTTCTAAGCATCGAGATACCTCTGATGTTGCCCTGCAGGGGGACACACTGGCCAAACAACCCCGGTGGGAGGACCTTCCCTCCAAAGCCTTAGTGGGATCTCAGGATGCTTCCAAGGCCTCTACCTCCGGAGAGCTCCTGGTGCCATGCTCAGGGATTGTGGTCCGCAATTCCGGTACCAATACCCAAGCATTGGCAAACTCCATGGATCAATGTATCCTTACCATTGAGCGGAGTTTAGCGGCCTTACTGGTGGCCTCAGTTCCAGTAAAACCCTTACAGTTAGTACCGCAGGTGTCGATACCAGCTTCGGTACCAATACAGCCTGCATCAACATTTTTGCCACTTTCCACGCTACCGCCCATGCTGGCCCTCTACACTGATTCCGACTACACTGATTCGACCAGTACTGAATTCGTATGGAGCAGGAACACCCTTCGAGTCTTAAGATTCTGATTCCTGAGACAGTGAATCGGCCAATACTCGAGACATGCGAACTCTCCCGGAGGATCCACAACGCCGGATGTCCCCACCAGAGAACATGTCTTTCCAAGACTTTATTCGCGATGTTGCTAGGGGCTTCTCCATAACCGTAACATCGGAGAAAGAGCCCAGGGACGAAAAATTGGAAATTCTTCAATACCAGACGGCTCCAAAAGAGGCAGCTACGCTCCCTATCCATTGGATACTTCACGACCTCATGCTTCTTATGTGGGAGACACCTCTGACTATTTTTCCCCATACCTGCCGGCTCCATACCATGTACTGGGTACTGGAGTGTCCTGGTTTTCAAAAGACACAATTGCCGCACCATTCCGTGGTAGTGGAATCGGCAGTGCCATCAAATCAAGAGCACAAAAACACATTCCTCAAACCCTCTGGGTAGGGAATCAAAAACCCTCAATGCTTTTGGTCTAAGTTGTTTCTAGGCCTCGATGCTATCAGCCAGGATTAATTCCTGCATACTCTATATGGGTATATCCTTCAGAGTGGTGGCTACAGATTTGGAGTTAATGGTTCCTCTTCTCCCCGATGACAAGAGGGCAGATTATCTCACCCTTCTGAAGCATGCTCAGAATGTTTCAAAATTTATTAACAGGGCAACTTTTGATTGTTTTGAGTGCATCAGCAGAACTTCGTCCATCTGCATTGGTGCACGCAGGATTGCTTGGCTCCAAGCACTGGATCTTGAACAATGGGTTTAAGATAAGCTGGGTAATATCCCTTGAACTGGTGAAAACCTCTTTGGCAAGGACTGGCAAGATAAGGCCTCTCAGTTGGAGTCTGAGAACACTACCCTAAATAGTCTCTCTAGATCTATTGCCAATCCAGCTAAAAAGAAAGCAGCAAAGAAAGCTTTCTTCAGTAAAAAGAAGTACTATCCTTCTTATACCCCTGCTACTCAATGTCAACATCATGCTCTCAGAAGGGGCAACAACCTCCAAAACAGCAAAAGAAGGCTCAGACTCCCAAGTCTCAGCCACCTTTGCAGACGCAGACTGCTTTCGGTTTTGACTCCTTTCTAGAGAACATAGCTGCCCTCCCTCTGGAGAATCACAACCCTGTTCACATCCCCAGCAGACTCTGTATTTATGCCCACAGGTGGCATCTCATCACCCCAGAGCAGTGGACATTAACAATAGTGCGGGAAGGATACAAACATCTACGAAGTCTACCCCCCCACACCCGATTTCACCAAGAGCGTTCCATTTTCAGCCCCCTCTCATTGCTTTGTTACTGCAAGAGGTCACCTCCCTTCTACTGCAGGTTGCAATAGAGGAGGTTCCAACTTTCTAGCAAGGAATTCTCCCTACTTTCTAATTCCAAAGAAAACGGGGGAATACAGGCCCATTTTGGACCTCAAGGAACTAAACAATCATCTCCTACAGGAGAAGTTCAAGATGGTATCCCTGGGAACCCATCTTCCCTGTCTCCAGAGTCAGGACTGGCTCTTTTCTCTAGATCTAAAGGAAACCTACACTCATATTCTTTTTCATCCAGAGCACAGAAAATTCCTGTGCTTCATGTTTCAGGGAAGATACTATCAATACAGAGTCCTGCCTTTCGGCATCGCCCCAGCCCCAAAGTCTTCACAAAATGCATGGCAGTAGTAGCCGCATTTCTAAGGACTCTAGAGATATTTGTCTTCCCTTACTTAGACGACTAGCTCATAACAGCAAGCACCTCTCAGGAGGCCAGTCTGTCCCTCTCACGCACCATGCAGGTGCTACAACATTTGCTATTTGTCATAAATCTTCCAAAATCCCAACTTGTCCCATCTCAAACTCTAGAGTTCATAGGGGCACTCTTAAATACTCAGCAGTCAAGGGCATTTCTGCTCCAACTCCACTGTGCTTGTCTCAGACAGCATTTCAGCCATGTCTCAAGAACCATCTTACTGCTCGAAAAATGGAGCTACAACTTCTGGGACATATGGCATGCATGTAGTTCCATATTCCCATCTACACATACATGCATCCCAGTGGTCTCAAGCATCAAGTCGCCTGGGGGACAAGATAACAGACTCTACCCCTCTAATCTCGTCTCTCCAGTGGTGGCGATCCCCAGAAAATCTCCTTGTAGGGTCACCTTTTCAGATGCCAGCACATCAATGTATCCTGACACTGGATGCATCCAGATTGGGCTGGGGAACCCATCTGGAATCTCCGTCCACTCAAGGACTCTGGTCTGAGCAGGAGTCATAATTCCACATAAATCTGTTGAAGCTCAGAGCTATTCTCAATGTGTTCCAGTCCCTTCATTGCCGCAGAGTCCTAGTCCAAACCGACAATCAAGTAGCCATGTTCTACATCAACAAGCAAGGCAGTACAGGTTCTTAGACCCTCTGCAGCAAGGCTCTACATCTTTGGTCCTTTGCCATACATCATCGCATTCACATCCAAGCAGTGTATCTCCTAAGCAAACACAATGTGTTAGCGGACAGACTAAGTTGAATCCTCCTCCCCCACGAGTGGTCTGTTCATGTACACAGTCTCTCACATTTTCCAGATCTGGGGGACTCTGGAGGTAGACCTGTTCGCAACTCCTCAGAATGCCAAGCTCTCTTGCTTCTGTACCAGGACTCCTGCGCCAGACAGCCAACAAATGGATGCTTTTCACCTCCACTGGGGACACGGCTTCCTATATGCCTTCCCTCTCATTCTCCTAATTCCCAAAACTGTTCAAATTCCAGATGGACAAGGGCTTCATTATACTCAAAACCCCACGCTGGCCATGTCAACTGTGGTACCCTCTCCTTCTACGTCTATCTCAGGTTCAACCTATAGATCTGGAGTCTGCTCCAGATCTCCTATCTCAGGAGGCGGGGACACTGCTCCATCCCATTCCACAGTCTCCATCTCACAGCGTGGCTGCTGAAGGTATAGCCTTCCAAGTCATTAACCTTCCCCAGGAGGTTAAGGACATCCTCTTAGCTTCTAGGAAGCCATCCACCAGGCGGTCCTAGTGTTTATGTGGGACATTATCATTTCTAGTGTTTATGTGGGACACGGCATGGGCCCTCAGCCTGGCTACGCAGGCCGAAGAGGAGCCGCGAGCTGAAGAGCTCAATATTCTATAGTATGAGTCCCCGCCTCGTGAGTCTCTTACTCTTCCATTTCCACCCATTTTGTTGAGGCTGCTCCTTCGCATGTGGGAGACATTTGCTTCGGTCCCCATAGTGAGCAAGCGCCTCGACGCTATGTACAGGGTCCAACAGGGCCCGGGGTTCAGGAAGATCCAGCTCACACACATCTCCATGGTAGTGGAATCAGTGATGCGAAAGCAAAAGAGCCCGAAGTCACACTCTTCTGTCCCCCGGAGTTAGAAGCTCTCAATGTCCTTGGGTGCAAGGCATGTATATGGGCATGTTCCTCCATGACCTCGCAAAAGAGCTTGGCGGGTTCTCCGCAGGCCTCAGGGGTGAACCCCTTCTCCAGTTCTAAACCAGGAGGATCCATCGCGGAGTGCTCAAAGTACCTCTCTTGCGCTGCGTATGACAGATTTGAATCCTCTGCCCTAGTGGCCCGATGCCAGGCATGGCTCCAATCCTCGGATCTGGAACAGTGGGTCCAGGAGAAGCTCCTGGATGTCCCCTGCTTCAGCGAGCAGTTGTTTGGCAAACCTATGTAGGATAAGGCTGCTGAGATAGAAACGGAGTTTGTCACCCAAACCTGTCTCTCGCGTTAGAACTCCTCCCTCCCTCAGAAGAAACAGCAAAGAAGCCATTCTTCCAAAGGAAGGGTCTCCCCTACCGGAGTTACCCTCCTTTCCCACCCACCCCCACACCAGCTCCCGGCACACAGGGGCCTAAGGCCCAACAACCGGCACCACCCCAACCCGCGCAGGGGTTTTGATGCCATCAGCATAGCCTCTTGCCCCCCCCCCCCAGCAGCACTTCCACCGGTGTGGGGACGCCTGTCCCTCTTCGCCCCACAGTGGGAAATCAATCATGTCGGACACTTGGATCCTCCGAGTGATCCGGGATGGATATCATCTCCATCTGGACAGGCACCCTCCTCCCTTCTCGCCAGCGGAGCCTACTTGGCTCCTTTCGCGTCGAGAAGGTACCGCTGCACCTTCGAGGCCGTGGGTTCTACTCCCACTACTTTCTCATTCTGAAAAAGACGGGGGGCCTATGCTTCATCCTCGACCTCTGGAACCTAAACAAATTCCTGGGGCAGGAGAAGTTCAAAATGTCGCTTGGTATCCTGCTGCCATTTCTCCAGAAGGGCAATTGGCTATGCTCCTTGGACCTCAAGGACGCTTACACCCATATCCTAATCCACCCCCAACACAGGCAATACCTGCACTTCAGAGTGCAAGGGAAACACTACCAGTACAGGATGCTCCCCTTCAGGCTCGCATCTGTACCATGGGTTTTCACAAAGTGTCTCCGCGGACGCCACCTCCCTCAGGCGGCAGGGCATACCCATCTTCCCCGACCTCAATGACTGGCTTGTCACGGGGGCCTCAATGGCGGCATCATGAATGAGCCTCCACCTCGAACACCTCAGCTTCGTCGTCAACTACTCCAAGTGCCACCTCGAACCGGTGCGGACCCTGGAGTTGATCAGTGCCCGCCTCGACACAGAGCGAGCAACTGCCTTCCTGTCCACAGACTGAGCAGAGCGCCTCCAGACCATGGTGGCCCAGGTCCAGAGCAGGGCTTGAGTTACAGCACGGGTCATGCTGCGCCTTCTAGAACACATGTGGTCCCCCATGCCCACATGCGCAAGCGGACAGCCCAGTGGTGCCTCAGGGCACAATGGAGCCAGGCCTTTGGCCACCTCAGAGACCTTATCCGGGTCTCCCGCAGTCTTCACAACTCCCTGGGTTGGTGGCGGGACTGCCAAAGTCTCCTTCAGGGAATGCCTTTCCAGACCCCACAGCATGAGCTCGTCCTAATGACGGATGCTTCCCTTCTGGGGTGGGGAGCTCACTGCGGCGCATTGTGCACCCAGGGGCAGTGGTCATCCGAGGAGTCTCGGCAGCAGATAAACCTGCTCGAGCTTCGAGCGGTCCGATGGGCCCTGAGGGCCTTCAAAGGCTATCTGTGGGGGAAGTCGGTGCTCATCCAGACCGACAACAGGGTATCCATGTTTTACATCAACATGGAGGGGGGAACAGGATCATGCCCCCTCTGCTGAGAGGCGATACGCCTTTGCATCTCGCCGGGGATAACACTGAGAGCGGTCTACCTTCTAGGCCAGGAGAATGTCCTCGTGGACAAACTCAGCAGGATCCTCCGCCCACATGAGTGGCGCTTGGATCCAGAGGTCGCCGGTGTCTTGTTCCATCAGTGGCGGACTCCATCCATGGACCTGTTTGCCAGTCCGGCAAACACGCAGCTTCCCCACTTCTGTGGCCCGGTTCCACAACAAAGCACGGTGGCCCTTGATGCATTCCTTTTGAGCTGGACCTCCGGCCTTCTTTATGCATTTCCTCCCACTCCTCTCATTGCGAGGACTCTCCATGAGGTTCAGTGGGAAAGAGCTTCAGTGATTCTCGTGGCTCCTTCGTGGCCTCGACAGCCTTTGTTCCCGTTTCTGCTCTGGCTCTCGTCCAAGCCTCCAGTCCCCCTGAGCTGTGCCCGGACTTGTTAACACAGGAGGAGGGTCGGGTGCTCCACTCGAACCTGGCCTCTCTGTCCCTTACAGTCTGGCAGCTGAACGGGTCGCCTTAGCTTTATTGCGCCTTCTGGAGGACGTTGAGGAGATCCTCCTTGCGTCAAGGAAGGACTCAACGAGATGGGCATATGCCTTTAAGTGGCAATGTTTCTCGACCTGGTGCTCTGAGCTTCAGATTGATCCCTTCTCCTGCTCTACCCAGTGGATCCTCCAGTACCTCCTCCACCTCTCGAAGACAGGGCTGAAATCCAATTCAGTCAGGGTACATCTGAGCGCCATCTCGGCGAACCACCTCCCAGGCGAGGGGAAAACCCCTCTCGGGGCAGCCCTTGATCTCTTGCTTCATGCGAGGTCTCTTGCTTTCCAAGCCTCCCATCCAGTCTCCACCGGCGGAGTGGGACTTCAACATGGTGCTGATACAGCTCACAGGAGCACCCTTCGAGCCGATGGCGACGTGTTCGCTTCGACATCTCTCCTGGAAGGTGATCTTCCTGGTGGCTTTGACTTTGGCTCGCCGAGTCAGTGAACTTCAGGCCCTCATGGCTGAGGCTTCTTACACATGGTTCTATGGGAACAGGGTGGTCCTCCGCACCCATCCCAAGTTTCTACCAAAGGTGGTCTCGGACTTTCATCTCAACCAGGAGATAGTCCTACCGACCTTCTTCCCGAGACCGCATGCCGACCAGGCATCGGCAGTGTTGCATACACTCTACTGCAAGAGGGCGCTGTTGCCTTCTACCTACAACATACCCAGGATCATCGCAAGTCCGATCGGCGCTTTGTCACCTACGACCCCAATTTCCTGGGACAGACCAAGCGCACCATCTCCATCTGGGTGGTGGACTGCATTGCCTTTGCTCAAGCAAAGGCGGGCGCCCCACTGGAGGCTGCACTCATTGCCTCTAATGGACATCTGCCAGGCTGCGACCTGGTCTTCAGCAAACACTTTCGCTGTCCACTACTGCCTGGAGAGGAAGTCCTGCCAGGACAGTGTCTTCGGCCAGGGTGTACTCTGTAATGTATTCGGGGCATAAGCAACTCCTGCCCTCCAACCCTTCTTCAACGGCTACTGAGAGCTTCACCCCAGGGACCTGAAAACTCGGGCTGCTCCATAAGAACATAACATCACAACATAAGATATATGGCATAAAAGGTCCATCAAGCCCAGTATCCTGTTTCCAACAGTGGCCAATCTAGGTCATACGTACCTAGCAGTTTCCCCAAAAGACACAGGTTCCACAATGCTTGTACTGGGTCAAGCACTGATATCCTGGGTCCCTTCTTAATAATGGTTTAGTAGTAATGGTTTATGGACCTATCCTCCAGGAACTTGTCCAAACCTTTTTTAAACCCAGCTACACTAACAGCCTTTACTACATCCTCCGGTAACAAATTCCAGAGTTTGATTACACGTTGAGTGAAAAAATATTTTCTTTTATTAGTCTTAAATAGTTTACCCTGTAGCTTCATTGCATGTCCCCTAGTTTTCTATATTCTGATAACGTAAACAATTGATCTACGTTTACCCGTTCCACTCCGTTCATTAATTTATAGACTTCTATCATATCTCCCCTCAGCCGTCTCTTTTCCAGGTTAAAGAACCCTAACCTTTTTAGCCTTTCCTCATAGGAGTATCCTTCCATCCCCTTTACCATTTTGGTGGCTCTTCTCTGAACCTTTTCTAATAACACTATATCCTTTTTAAGATACGGTGACCAGAATTGCACACAATATTCAAGGTGCAGTCTCACCATGGAACGATATTGAGGCATTATAATATCTTTTATTTTCCATTCCTTTCCTTATGATACCTAGCATTCTATTTGCTCTCTTGGCCGCTGCTGCACATTGGGTTTTAACATGTTATCCACAATGACGCCTAAATCTTTTTACTGAGTGGTGGTTCCTAATGTGGAACCTTGCATCGTGTAACCATAGTTTGGGTTGTTCTTCCCTAGGTGCATAACTTTGCACTTGTCCACATTAGATTTCATCTGCCATTTTGATGCCCAGTCTTCCAATTTATCAAGATCCTCTTGCAATTTTCCACAATCCTCTTGGGTTTTAACAACTTTAAACAGTTTTGTGTCATCTGCAAATTTGATAACCTCACTCGTTATTCCCTTTTCCAGGTCATTTATGAATATGTCAAAAAGCAGCGGACCCAGCACAGATCTCTAGGGTAAAAAGCGGGATATAAATGCAGTTAAATAAATAAATGCAGTTAAATAAATAAATACACCACTATTCACCTTTTTCCATTGGGAAAATTGGCCATTTAGCCCTACCGTCTGCTTTCTATCTTGTAACCAGTTCCTGATCCACAATAGTACACTGCCTCCTATCCCATGACTCTTTAGTTTTGCCAAGTCTCTGATGAGGTACCTTGTCAAGGGCTTTCTGAAAGTCCAGATACACTATATCAACTGACTCACCTTTGTCCACCTGTTTATTCACATCTTCAAAAAAAACATATCAGATTAGTAAGATCTTCCTTGTCTAAAGCCATATTGGCTGTCTCCCATTTTGGCTTTCTCCAGGCATTGACTTCTGCTCACTGCCTCGCGGAGGTGTTTTTGGGTTACAGGCTCGGTAGCCTGTAGCTGGGGAGTTCCATAAGTGAGGACTGACTTCCTGCTTATTCCTGGTGAAAAGCGGGATATAAATGCAGTTAAATAAATAAATAAATAAATAGTTATTCACCTGTAACAGGTATTCTCCAGGGACAACAGGAATCAGTCCTCACTACCCTCCCACCTCCCCCTGAAGAGTTGCTATTTTTGTCCTTCCCTTGCCATCTGCTTAGTAGGGCTCTAGCTAGGGGACCTGACTGAGCAAGATGGCACCTTTGGGCGGGAAGAGGACCACGCATGTGTAGCAGCAATCACAAAGGCTTTCTTTGAAAGCTCGGGAATTGCTCCGCATGGGCTCTTATGGGTGCTGACGTCACCCATAAGTGAGGACTGATTCTTGCTGTCCCTTTGGAACACCTGTTACAGGTCAGTAACTACGCTTTTCCGGAGATCACCTGTTACAGGTGAGTAACTACGCTTTACCCTAGGGCAGGGTTTTCAAATTGCAATGCTGGTGGACCAAAAAACAGTTTGTTTTTCAGTATATCCTTAATGAATAATCATGGCTTATATTTGTATACAGTGGAGGCAGTGTATGCAAATTTCTGTCATGAATATTCATTAGGGTTATCCTGAACAACTGACTGGTTTGCGGCCCTCCAGGATTGCAGTTCAACACCCCTGCTGTAGGGTATTGTGCCAGAGCAGAAAGTTCTATTTCCCTAGCATGTTACATGCTGCCAGGGCTGTGAGGTGGTTTTGCAACCTGAAGTGTTCTAGTGTCTTGTTACCTGTGGCTGTTATCCCTGGGCAGTTTAGGTGAAATCACATGAGGACTGTAAACTGACCAGGTTTTCAGGATAGCCCTAATGAATATGAATGCAATAGATTTTCATACAGTTGAGGTAATATGCATGTAGATATATCTCATGCATATTTCATTAGGGATATCCTGAAAACCTGGCCTTTTGTGGCCCTTGAGGACTGAACTTCTGCACCCTTGCACTATAATGTATATTGTTGATTCCAGGACAGAATATGCTGTTACAGAAAGGTGGAGAGCAGCATGCAGTGTCACAAGAGAATGTGCTGTTACAGAACGGTGAAGAGCTGCATGCAGAGTCACGAGAGAATGTGCTGTTACAGAAAGGTGGAGAGCAGCATGCAGTGTCACAAGAGAATGTGCTGTTACAGAACGGTGAAGAGCTGCATGCAGTGTCACAAGAGAATGTGCTGTTACAGAACGGTGAAGAGCTGCATGCAGAGTCACGAGAGAATGTGCTGTTACAGAAAGGTGGAGAGCAGCATGCAGTGTCGCGAGAGAATGTGCTGTTACAGAACGGTGAAGAGCTGCATGCAGTGTCACGAGAGAATGTGCTGTTACAGAATGGTGGAGAGCAGCATGCAGTGTCACGAGAGAATGTGCTGTTACAGAAAGGTGGAGAGCAGCATGCAGTGTGTCATGACAATGTGCTGTTACAGAAAGGTGGAGAGCAGCATGCAGAGTCACGAGAGAATGTGCTTTTAGAGAAAGGTGGAGAGCAGCATGCAGTGTGTCACCAGAGAATGTGCTGTTACAGAAAGGTGGGAGAGCAGCATGCCTAGCCGCTCAGGCTTTCAGGATAACCACAATGAATATGCATATGAGAGATAAGAACATAAGATATGCTGTACTGGGTCAGACAAAGGTCCATCAAGCCCAGTATCCTGTTTCCAACAGTGGCCAATCCAGGTCACAAGTAAGTTCTGAAAAAGGCACATAGGTTCCACAATGTATGTCCCAGGTCAAGCAGTGGATTTCCCAGGTCTTCTTTAATAATGGTTTATGGATCTTTCCTCCAGGAACTTGTCCAAACCTTTTTTAAACCCAGCTACACTAACAGCTTTTACTACATATACTGCCTCCATTATGTGCAAATTTCTCTAATGTGTATTTGTAATGACTGTCCTGAAACCTGTCTTGGACTGGGTTGAAAACCCCTGGATTAGAGTTTATCTGTTAACTAATTTTTAAGTAGTTTCAATAGATGTCATACATCATAGGTGACACTTAAACTATTTTAAACTTCAAACTCTTACCAGTACTAACCATGTATAAAGTTATGGAAATAGTTCAATTATATTTTAATGATCTCTCAAGAAGCAATTTCCCCTGGCTACTATGTCCCCAGCAATGCCTCTCTCATATCAATTTCCTTAGCCCCTTCCCTGATCTGCAGTCTCTCTGTAATCGCAAACCTCTCTCCCATATCCCAATTAGTCTCTCTCTTATCTCAGCACCTCTTCTCTCTCCACTCACCCCTGCACATTCTTTTCTCTCAACCTCCTGTCCCCAGCAATCTATGCCTTGCCTCTCTTGTCTCTCTCAGGTCCCATCCTCCACCTTGCTTGTCTCCAGCAGTCCCTATCCCAAACTCCTCCCTTTCCCTTCTCTCTTAACTGAACAGTGTCAACCCATTACCTCCTTCTGCTCATGTCTTTCTGTACTAAGAACTGCATCATACTTTGCAGCTTAGCACTGCCAGCTTTTGCTCATGTTGCCTCTTCTGCAATAGCTAATTCCATTTCCACTTCTTCCGCCTGGAGTCATGCAGTGCTGCTATTAATCATTCAGCCCCACACAGCTGCAGTACTGACACCTTCTCCATGCTGTTGTCTTCCACAGGACTGTGTCTGTCTTCCTCCTTACTATTTCTTCCCCACCTCCCCCAACATGCCACGCCACATAGCTGGCAAGACGACAGAACAAGGTTCATCTCTGTGCAGAATGGATAGGACACAGCCTGTCCTTGGCTACATCTACAGTATATGTTACCCCAGAGTGAAGGACAGCATGCTTTGTTAGGGGAGTTCAATCAGGTTCATTAATTTGGGTAATACTAGAGCTTTTTTACTGTTTAAGTAAACAGTACTTGTCAGCTATCTGTATGTAAAATGTTCTCTATTTTATTATTGCTATATAAATAAAAATGCTAGCACAGTAATGCCACTGCAGGTTATTGTTCTAAGGTACTCGCTGTCTCTTTGGTAGCAAATGGCCTGTTTTCCTGAAATTTCCACTCACTGTATCAGAGACAACCGTGCCAATCTATAGGATTCTTGGAAATGAAATGGAACCATTTTTGACAGATAACAATGTTTAACTTAAAAAGCTTATAAAGAATTTTAATCCTTACCTCACTTAAAATAAGCTTTGGGCTTTTACTAGGTAATTTTAAAAGGAATCTCTGCAGGTAAATACAGTATGGGGTATGTTTACTAAACCGTCTTAATGTGCGCCCGCCGATGTTAATAATGGTGCTTTATCGGGCGAAAAGGTACCTTAGCGCGCGATAACACGCGCAGTGGCGCAAATGAGCGCTGCGGGTGGAGATAGGCTCACGGAGGGCAGAGGAAGGCTCCCCAGGGGCGGAGAGAGAGGATCAATGGGCGGAGAGTGGGAGGGGAGAGGCTCCCTGCACACTAACGCTCTGGAATCCGGGGCTGAAAACTAACGCCAGTGAAACCCTGGCGTTAGAGCAGATTTATTTATTTTATTTATTTATTTATTACAATTTCTTATATACCGCACTATTGTCAGCGCGGTTTACATAAAACAAAATGACCATAACAAACTGTTTGGCTTCACATAGAACAGGAGAAAACAACTTAAAGGAAAAAGAAACCATTTCCGTCAACAATGTACAGCAAAGCCAGGGAAACCTACAAAAAGTGATGTGTGCACGGAACAAAAGGGCAAATAAACATTGAAAAGGACCAGAAGAAAATATAAAAAAAACATAACCAAGCTGGGCAATAGTGATATTAATGGGAAACATCAAAAAACACTCCCGAGAAAGCTCCAAAAAAAAGATATGAATTTTGGAAGGATCTATGCTCCGTCCCCATACAAGATGAATGAGCCCACAGTGAAATAGCGCTGATCAGGGTTTTCCCTCCCCATTGGACAGGTTTCCTATGGCACGCACATGTTACGCAACAGCAGGGCGGGCATGTCAGAACGGGCAACTGGACAGATGCTGGAAAAGGGGACACGGAGGGCTGCAGGTGGCACATGCTGTGGTGCAGCTGGGCCACAGTGCGGACTAGGGTGATGCCTAGGTGGCCCATAGGAATGCTGAAACAGTAGAGCAGCCAGACAGCAACTGATGAGGGCCCAACATGGGCACGAGTGTGTTTCCCACAGTGTCACAGGGGATAGTACCCAGCAGGTACCCCCAAGGGCACAGAACATTGGCAGGCGGTTCTGGGGGGGAAGCATGGACAGCTATGCAGGCACCCCTACTCCAGAACCCGCACCATAGGCAGCCGCCTACCCGCACACTGGATGGCCTGAGACTGCGCACCACCAGCAGAAGGGCATGTCAGCATGGTGGCAGAGGGGTACTGGTGGTGGAGAGGGAAAGTGGCAGTTGCCCACAGCAGACCATGGCCTAGCCCTGTGTAGGTGGGTGCCATGCACTGCAACAGACAGGCCCTGTCTGACGAACAGTCATGCTATCCCCAGGGAATGCACTGTCTCTGTGGCAACACGGTGATGCAGTGCACACAGCCAGTGTGTTCAGGAGAGGAAGGTCACAGGTTCAAGTCCCAGCTGTGGTTCCTGCCAACCCAGTACCCATATACTAAAACTTGGTAACAGAAACATGATGGCAGAAAAAGACCACATGGCCTATCTAGTCTGTCCTTCCATATCAACAACTACAACAGTCCACTTTTTACCTTTAGAGATCCTCTGTGTTGGTCCCGTGCTTTTTTGAATTCAGTTACTGTCCTCATCTCTACCACCTCCACTGGGAGACTATTCCATGGATCCACTACTATTTCCGTAAAGAAATATTTCCGCATATCACTCCTGAATCTATCTCCCTTCACCCTCATCCCATGTCCCCTCGTAGCAGAACTTGCTTTCAATTTAAAGAGGCTCTCTTTCCCTGAACATTTATGCCACGGAGGTATTTAAACATCTCAATCATATCACCTCTATCCCGCCTTACCTCTAAGGTGTACATATTAAGAGCCTTAAGTCTGTCCTCATATGCTTTATAATGAAGCCCACTAATCATTTTAGTAGCCACCCTCTGCACCGACTCCATCCTGTTCACATCCTTTTGAAGGTGCGGTCTCCAGAATTGCACACTATACTCCAAATGAGGTCGCACCAAAGACTTATACAGAGGCATTATCACCTCCTTTTTTCTGCTAGCCATTCCTCTCCGTATGCACCCAAGCATCCTTCTAGCTTTTGCCGTCGCCTTTTCTACCTGTTTATCTACTTTAAGATCATCAGACACAACCACGCCTAGGTCCCGCTCTTCTTTAGTGGACAAAAGTACTTCACCTGCTATACTGTATTGCTCCCTTGGATTGCTGCAGCCCAAATGCATGACCTTACATTTTTTAACATTAAATCCCAGCTGCCAAATTCTAGACCATTCTTCAAGCTTAGCTAGCTCCCTCCTCATGTTATCTACACCTTCCTGGGTGTCTACTCTATTGCAGATTTTGGTATCATATGCAAAGAGGCAAACCTTACCCGACAGCCCTTCCGCTATATCACTAACAAAGATGTTAAAAAGAATCGGACCAAGGACAGATCCCTGGGGCACACCACTGGTAACATCCTTCTCCTCAGAGTGAGCTCCATTTACTTGTACTCTTTGTTGCCTCCCACCCAACCAATTTCTAACCCAGCCATATTTTACAGACAGACAGAACATTTATTGCAGATAATGTAAACATACCCTAAACACCTACATTTTACCCTACAGAGCACAGACACCATAAACATGTGCATTACCTAGAGCAGAGTCTCCCAAATGCAGTCCTGGAGGGCCAAACACCATTCAGGTTCCATGCTGCCTCTAAAAAATATGGCTGTGCTGCATCTTTATGCACCTCCCCCATGGTATGCAGATTTATCTCATACATATTCATTAGGGACAGCATGAAAACCTGAACAGTGTTTGGCCCACCAGGACCGGAGTTGGGAACCTCTGCCCTAGAGCAGCGGCCAGCAGGGGCAGACACACCCGCACCCACAGGCTCCATTATCCAAAGCCTCCTGGAGAGGCAGGATGTTGGCCCCTGCGTGCATCTCCCAATACTAGCACTTGCATACCTTAGCAATGCCACCCTAAACCTGGGAATACGGTACACATCTATCAAAAGTTGCTATGATCACTAGCAGATAGCAATTCCTAAGTTAAGCACAATTTGCTGATTGAGCTGCATCACAGCAACCTTTCTGATGTCTGTAGAGTGTGCTTCAGGTCTGGTGTCTGACAGTGTTTACCACCCTGGGGAGTGACCCCAACAGTATTGCGTACCATAGCCATGCCTGCACTGTGCCCAGGACTGGTGCGGTGGGCAGGGCTGCCAAACACCTCTATAGTTGCACAATGCTGGCATAAGTGTGGGGAGTGTGTGTCTGTCTATCCAGTGTGTGGTGGCTGCCAACACCTTCCTCAACCCACACTGCTAGCACTGTTGCCAATGTGCATAATGAGGAGCAAGGTACTGTGGGTATAGCCTGGACAGGGTGGCCTGGCCTGTATGCGTCAGCACAGGGCATAGGGCAATGGCTTGGATATTGTAGTGCCCGGCCACAACCTGCACCGACAGGGTGGCCACTCTCACCCTGACTGAGCAGTGACCACGGCATGGCTAGGCTCCCCCATAGTGCTATATTGTATTTCTCTTAAGTGAAATATATAGGTCTCTCTGGGGCCTAATCACTGACTTATCTGCTTGGTGGGTGTGCTCACATCCCAGCTTTGGGTGCACACATCTCCTCCAGGATCATGCACTGTGGACTAGCTAGCAGACTGTCTGCAGTTATATGTGTATGGCTGGAAAACCTTGCAGTGGCTGGTGACTCACTGTGCTTGCTGCTGGAGAATGTCAGATGGTGGTGGGGGGAAGCTGAGCATTTCCAGGCCTACTATCTTTCTGCCATTGCCTTAGGGATGTGTACAGCTCTGCATTGGCTGCCCTGTATGTTCCCCAGCATGACTGGGGTTGATGGCCCCCCCTCCACTGCCATTGTTGCAGGGAGGTAGAATGTGGACCTGTTGGTGGGGGAATCCTATCTCTCACCCTGAGCCACAGAGGGTGGGTTGGGTGGTGGTACATAATCTGCCTATGGGTTCAAACACCCCCTGTCACTTATATCATGTTACCATGGCACCAACACAGAATATGCACTATTCTGGGTGCATCATAGCCCATAAGGGCTAGACCTGATTGACAACTTCAGATGGACACTAATGTATCCTAGGTGTGTTTACAGGAATTACCTATCACACACACTGGCACTGATGGGTACCTGTGACATGGCCTATTTCAGCCATGGAAGGTGCTGTGGACCTGGTGCTGGCCGCCCCACCTCACCATCAGGGTGAGCACAATACCCACACAATGTGACGGTCTGTAGCTACTCTGTGCCACTAACATACACCATCGGCACCCCCTACCAGGCTGAGGTGCTGTGGGGGGTGCACTCGGTCAGTTCCCCCGACCAGGCTGAGGTGCTGTGGGGTGCATACCCCATCTTGTGATCATCTGTAGACTTCTGATTTGCATGTGCTGTGCATCATGAGTATGGGTGGGTTGCCCCTATCCTGGTAACCACAGCAGAATGTTTGTGTGGTGACGTGCAGTCTTTCTGTAGCCAGCCAGGGATTTGTTAGCAGCTGTAGAGCTGTAGCCCACTGGTTACTTCACTGCCTGTGGAGCCAGAGGTCATGGGTTCAAACCCACAGTGGGGTTATTTGATAGGACTGTCCGAGGCATTGTCTATTTTTAATGTTCATTAGTGCTGCCAGCAAAAACACCCTCAGAGTACTGTAACCTTAAGGTGCCTCATAAGGCGCCCCATAAGGTCAATATATCCTTATACATATCCATTGTGGATTGTAGGTGTTCATGCTGCTGTGTGTAGGCATTCTAACCCATTTATGTTTCTTATTTAAACCCACGTGATATACCGCCTATGTATCATATCAAAGTGGTTTGCCCTATCCCCAGGAGGCTAAGGACCTGATCACAAAGTTCAAGATGTCATCCTGGTGTTATGGCAGCTGATGCTGTTGATGTGTTAAAATACAACGTAACACAAGGAGCCCCTAGATCTGCCTAAAGAGGTTTGGTAAACATCATGCTGACATGTTAGGTTCTGCATTTGCAGGGTCACACATCTGCCCTACCCCTAGGGAGCCTGAGACTTGATCCAAATGCTCAGTCATTCACCCTGGTGATATGGTTGTGTGTGCCTTTGCAGTTTAAAACATCCTTCCTACCCCCAGGATTCTTGAGGGCCCATCAAAGTGGGTTCCCAGTCACTCTGGTGATATGGGTGTGTGTGCCTTTGCAGTTTAAAGCATCCTCCCTATCCCCAGAAGTCCTCAGGGCCCATCAAAGTGGGCTGTCAGACACCCTGGTGCTATGGTGTATGTTGCTGATGATGTGTGCCAAGACATCCCACCCCCAGGAGGTCTGAGACCTGATTGCAAAGGTGGGTATGTCATCCAGATATTGTGTTAGGTTATGCTGGGTAGGTTGCCTAGTCTGTGAGGCCCACACCTCATTACACACGTCTGTGATGTATCTAGATGGTATGGTAGGTGTAGCTGTGGATGTGCTTAACAGCACCCCACCCCCATGAGCTATGGAGATCTGATTACGAAGGCCTGTAACACTGCCACATATCCAGAACTGTACGCTAATTCAGGTCACACATCTGCCCAATCACCAGGATTTCCGCACATGATTGCAGAGGAACATTACAAATGCTGCTGTACAGATACATGCACCTGTCGGGGTTGCACAGCACTGCCTGAACCCCGGACAGGAGCACAGATGTCAATAGGCTATTCTGGTGTGTTGGCCCCGGCCCCTGTTGTTGCCAGCCACAACTGCCCTACTCACACAAGGCCCTAGTCATGACCATAGAGGTATAGTAGAAAGCCAAATGGCATGGTAGTGGCCCCTCGCAAGGTGCATAGGGCCACCCACCCTCTGCTCCATGTATGGACACATCACCCATGCGTGTTAGGATATCATGTTCCCATTGGGGTTGCATTGGATGATGTGTGTAGGTCAGGAAAAAACAAATGTGTTTGCCAGACCACATAGGGGGTTAGGGGGGGTTAAGAACATAAGATATGCCATACTGGGTCAGACCAAGGTCCATCAAGCCCAGTATCCTGTTTCCAACAGTGGCCAGTCTAGGTCATACGTACCTAGCAGTTTCCCCAAAAGACACAGGTTCCGCAATGCTTGTACTGGGTAAAGCATTGATATCCTGGGTCCCTTCTTAATAATGGTTTATGGACCTTTCCTCCAGGAACTTGTCCAAACCTTTTTTAAACCCAGCTGCACTAACAGCCTTTACTACATCCTCCGGTAACAAATTCCAGAGTTTGATTACACGTTGAGTGAAGAAATATTTTCTTTTATTAGTCTTAAATAGTTTACCCTGTAGCTTCATTGCATGTCCCCTAGTTTTCTATATTCTGATAACGTAAACAATCGATCTACGTTTACCTGTTCCACTCCGTTCATTAATTTATAGACTTCTATCATATCTCCCCTCAGCCATCTCTTTTCCAGGTTAAAGAGCCCTAACCTTTTTAGCCTTTCTTCATAGGAGTATCCTTCCATCCCCTTTACCATTTTGATGGCTCTTCTCTGAACCTTTTCTGATAACGCTATATCCATTTTAAGATACGGCGACCAGAATTGCACACAATATTCAAGGTGCGGTCTCACCATAGAATGATATAGAGGCATTATAATATCTTTTGTTTTATTTTCCATTCCTTTCCTTATGATACCTAGCATTCTATTTGCTCTCTTGGCTGCCGCTGCACACTGGGCCGAGGGTTTTAACATGCTATCCACAATGACGCCTAAATCATTTTCCTGGGTGGTGGTTCCTAATGTGGAACCTTGCATCGTGTAACCATAGTTTGGGTTGTTCTTCCCTAGGTGCATAACTTTGCACTTGTCCACATTAAATTTCATCTGCCATTTTGATGCCCAGTCTTCCAATTTATCAAGATCCTCTTGCAATTTTCCACAATCCTCTTGGGTTTTAACAACTTTAAATAGTTTTGTGTCATCTGCAAATTTGATAACCTCACTTGTTATTCCACTTTCCAGGTCATTTATGAATATTTCAAAAAGCAGCGGACCCAGCACAGATCCCTGGGGTACACCACTATTCACCTTTCTCCATGGGGAAAATTGGCCATTTAGCCCAAATCTCTGCTTTCTATCTTTTAACCAGTTCTTGATCCACAGTAGTACACTGCCTCCTATCCCATGACTCTTTAGTTTTGCCAAACGTCTCTGATGAGGGACCTTGTCAAAGGATTTCTGAAAGTCCACATACACTATATCAACCGACTCACCTTTGTCCACCTGTTTATTCACACTTTCAAAAAAACATAACAGATTAGTAAAACAAGATCTTCCTTGACTAAAGCCATGTTGGCTGTCTCCCATTAGGCCATGACTATCTACATGCAGAGTAATGTTGTTCTTTATGATGGTTTCTACCATTTTTCCCAGTACTGACGTGAGGCTCACCGGTCTGTAGTTTCCCGGATCACCCCTGGAACCCTTTTTAAAAATTGGTGTTACATTGGCGATCCTCCAATCTTCAGGTATTAGAGATGATTTTAATGATAGTTCACAGATTACTAATAGCAGGTCTGCAATCTCATATTTCAGTTCTTTTATTTATTTATTTATTTAATACCCACTTATATACCGCTGCTTCCAGCGATCAGCAGCGGTATATAACACCCTTGGATGTATACCATCCGGCCCAGGTGATTTGCTACTCTTCAGTTTATCTAATAGTTGTAATACATCTTCCCGATGTATCGATATTTCCTTCAATTCTTCCGCACCTTTAAATACCACTTCAATCATGGGTAACATCCCTACATCTTCCTCAGTAAAGACCGAAGCAAAGAATTCATTCAGTCTCTCCGCTATCGCCTTGTCACCTCTTAGTGCCCCTTTAACTCCTCTATCATCTAATGGACCAACTGACTCACAGGTTTTTTGCTACGAATGTACTTTTTGCTTCCGCAGCAAGCTTCTTCTCAAATTCTCCCTTTGCCTGCTTTATCAATGCCTTGCATTTGACTTGCCAGTGCTTGTGCTGTTTCCAGGTTTCGTCGTTTGGCTCTTTTTTCCATATCCTGAAAGATGCTTTTTTGGCAACAGCCTCTCTGACCTCACCTTTAAACCATGCTGGCAGTTTTTTGGACTTCCTTCCACTTTTCTTAAAGCGTGGAATACAGCTGGTCTGGGCTTCCAAGATAGTATTTTTCAACAACGCCCAAGCTTGATGCAAGTCTTTAACCTTTCCGACTGCTCCTTTTAGTTTTTTCTTAACTATTTTCCTCATTTTATCATAGTCTCCCTTTCGAAAGTTAAAAGGTAGTACTGTGGATTTCCTTACTATCCCTCCTCCACTAATTAAATCAAAGGCGACCATGCTATGATCACTATTGCCAAGTGGCCCCAACACCCTTATCTCTTGCACTAGATCTGGTGTTCCACTAAGGACTAGGTCTAATATGGCTTCCCCTCTGGTCAGTTCATGAACCAGCTGCTCCAAGAAGCAGTCATTTATGTCATCTAGGAACTTTATCTCCCTAGCATGTCCTGCCGTGACACTGACCCAGTTGATATCGGGGTAATTGAAATCACCCATTATTATTACTGTGCTATAACTTTTGTTAGCTTCCTTGATTTCTTTGAGCATTTCATCATCCATTTGTTCATTCTGGTCAAGCGGTCCATAGTACACCCCCACTGCCATCACCTTCCCCTTTTTACATGGAATTTCAATCCATAGAGATTCTACAGCAAATTTTGTTTCCTGCAAAACTTTAATCCTTTCTGACTCAATGCCTTCTCTAACAGAGTGCAACCCCTCCACCAATTTGATCATCTCTATCATTACGATATAGTTTGTACCCAGCTATCACAGTGTCCCACTGATTGTCCTCCTTCCACCATGTCTCTGATATTCCAATCATATCTAACCTCTCATTTAGTGCTATATATTCTAATTCTCCCATCTTATTTTTTAGACTTCTAGCATTTGCATACAAGCATTTTAGAGACTGTACTTTATTCATATTAATTTGGCTATTGGTAGACATGGGTAATTTGGGATCTTTAAGCTCTGTCTGCTACGTACTAGAGGGAATTTGGGCTACTTTATTCTTTTTTGGAACCTCTCTGCTTTTGGTAGTAACCTTCAAGGATACATTCTTCTGAACCATCCGCTCTTGGGCAACTGTCGGCTTTCCACTATTATCTAGTATAAAAGCTGCTCTATCTCCTTTTTAAAGGTTAATGCCAGCAGCCTGGTTCCATATCGGTTAAGGTGAAGCCCATCCCTTCGGAAGAGCCCCTCCTTTCCCCAGAATGTTCCCCAGTTCCTAACAAATCCAAAACCCTCATCTCTGCACCATTGTCTCATCCACGCATTGGGACTCCAGAGCTCTGCCTGCCTTTTGGGTCCTGCACGTGGAACGGGAAGCATTACGTAGAACGCTACCCTGGAAGTTCTGGATTTCAACTTCCTACCTAAAAGCCTAAATTTAGGCTCCAGAACCTCCCTACCACATTTTCCTATGTCATTGGTACCGACATGTACCAAGACAGCAGACTTCTCCCCAGCACTATCTAAGACCTTATCTAGGTGGCGCGTGAGGTCCGCTACCTTCACACCAGGCAGGCATCTTACCAGGCGATCCTCACGTCCACCAGCCACCCAGCTATCTACATGCCTAATGATCGAATCCCCAACTATAATGGCTGTCCTAACCCTTCCCTCATTGGCACATGGCCCTGGAGAAACTTCCTTGGTGCGAGAGGGTTTTACATCACCTGGAGGACAGGTCCTAGTTACAGGATCATTTCCTGTCACACCAGGGTGATGCTCTCTTGTCACGTGACCTCTCCCCTCCATTGCAACAGGGATGCTGCCAGACTGGAGGTGGAACTTCAGGACTATATCCCTGTAGGTCTCATCTATGTACCTCTCTGTCTTATGTTTTCCAAGTCTGCTACTCTAGCCTCTAGAGAACAGACTCGTTCCCTGAGGTCAAAGAGCTCCTTGCACCTAGTGCACACGTAAGACCTCTCACCAACTGGGAGAAAATCATACATGTGACACTCAATGCAAAAGACTGGAAAGCCCCCATCTCGCTGCTGGACTGCTGTCTGCATCTTAGTTTTAAGTTTTTGTTTAGATCTTTAAGTTCTTTACTTCCTAAGGGTTGCTATGGATATTTCTACCAATAAAACTGTACCTAATATGTTTAATATACCTTGTTCACCTGAAGCTTAATTAATCTCAGGTCCTTAGTGTATGACTGATTTGGGTAACAAGCTTCACCTAAGAGCACCCCCTGTCTTTTAAGATGTGTAAGTACCTATAAAACTACGGTTATCCCAGGGGTGGGTGGGTGGGAGGGAAACAACACCTATTAAAAGAGGGCTGCTACACAGTACCCTGTCCTGTGCTGCTGAGAAAAGCTATATTATTTGATTTAAATTATAGCTCTTTGCTGCTGCTAGGCTCTAACTTATTATGAAATTTAAACTACAAGCTCTCTGCTGGGTTCTAAATTTAACCAGAAAGCTCTCTTCTGTGTTTTAAATTTAAACTAAAAGTACTTTGCTGATGCTAGGCCCTGAGTGGCCATGCTAGGTTCCCTGGACACCAGCATGGCCAAACCACACGTGGCATGGTGCTGCCATATCATGTAGGGAGAGCATAGGAACACAGAATGGTGTGTCCAGGGTGCTACGCACAGTACACATAGGTGTCACTGCACACATGCCCAGACCCACAGCCACACATGCAGGTGGCACTGGTAACAGTTAGTACATGACACACTGAGCAGCAGAGCAGGAGTAGCATGATGCTGGCCACAGAGATGTTTGATTTGTGTTGGCCACCCACCCGAGATATACAGTCACTGATGCTCCCACCCATTGCTTCCCCCCCCCCCCCCGGTAGAAGACCTAAGAAAAAAGGGATGGGAGTTAAAGCTGCACCACCCTGATTACCTCGCCCGCCTCCAGTGGGGGGCAATGGCACAAAGTGGAGGTGAGTGTTGAGGCCTTTGCAGCTCAGTAAACAATGTCACAGTGGCCCACTAGCCTGTGTGGTGCCTAAATATGTACATGTGTTATGTGACTCACATGATAGTGTGCTAATGACTGTCATCCTCAACAGAGGGCGATGCCACTGGTGAGGGCTCCTCCACATCTGGACAGTCCCTGAGGCGCCCCACTGCCTGCCGTATTACGGAGGAGGAAGAGGAGGATGGGGCAGGGGAGGAGGAGGAGGGGGCAGAGGAGGAGGCGGCACTGGATGCAGAAGAGGGGGATGATAGGGGCATGGAGGGGGTGGTGGCACTGCGCATGTTAACGCATGGAAATCTTAAGTAGGCGCGCTGAAATGCAAGCAGGAACAGCAGTGTAGCACAATGGTTAATACACTGACTGATGGTACAGGGGTCATGAGTTCAATTCCCAGGTGGGCCTGATGAATAAGGTTGGCAGAGGTAATTCCTTTTTCTGCTTGCAACTGTACAACAATCTGTGCTGCCATCTAAAAAGGACTGCAGCCTCGTGCCATAAATTAATGCACCTTTTAGGGTGCAACAGAAGGCACATCCTAAACAACCACGTCAGCGAAGGCGGGTTATAATGTGCCCCAGAGGCCATGTTGAAAGGTTGCCAACTCCCAAGGCACCATAGTAGGCACCCCATAAGCTGCCTGAATCGAAGGTGTGGCGTAAGATGCCCCAAGGATGTATAGGTGAACCCAAAAACGTTGGCCAAGAGCAGTAAGGTCCCCCAATTTGAATGGCAAGAGAGGTATGTGCCAAACACACATGTAACCCAAACACTGCACAGAGCAGCAAGGAAAGACAATGCATAAGTAATGAAAGGATGTAGATCAGAGCTGATGGACCAGACAAATCAGACTCCAGCCCATGTGGCAGCTAGAAAAATGGACAAACATATCGGGGGTAGTTCTGCAGGACAAGCATACAAATGAAAGAGAACAGAGAGGAATCAAACCTATGACCAGTACCACAAATGGCAATGCACAAACCAGTAGGCCACACCACCAACGTGAGCTCATTAGCAAAGGCTGCATACAAAAATAGTGCAGGGCATCACACAAGACGCCTCCTGGCTGTTAGGACAGGCAAACCCCCAACAGTAACCATGACCAAATGCACATGCAGATCTGCTGTGTACAAATCAGATCAGTCTGTAATTGGGACCAGAGCCACATAGAACTACATGCACACACACAATGAAATGTTATTCAGTGGATACAGCATGCAAAAGAGGAAAGAACCTAAACCCCAAGGGCAGCAGAGGATGCTCTGTGGAGCCGGTGCAAAATCTGGAACAGGACAGGAGATAATTGAACATGCAAACAGATGTACCACACACCAGCTAAACCACAGAAATACCAAACCCCCAAGCGGACTGCCATGTAAACACCATAAAGAAAGAGACCTATGTAACAGATAATATGTGATGGCTAGGCAGCACAGAGGGCACACCTTGGTGTACAGTGAAGAGAGGGAAGGGTGTGTGTAGATGTGATGAACCTGCTGGTACCTAATGGTCATGTTAGCACAACAGAAAAGAAAAAAAATAAACCAGATGTGGGGATCAAACCTGCAACCCATGGCATTATAACACATGCCTGTAACCACTACCCCAAACAACCACAATGAGCACACTGAGCACAATGCAAAAATAGTACCCCAAAGGGAGGGTGAGTATGGGAACCTATAATCCACAGTGATGTGGCAAATGGCTGGCAGATACACAGCTGCCACCGTACAAGGATGTAAGCACAGGTGGGCCATGTACATGACCAGCAAATCAGTAGATACAAGTGTCAATGTGATCAAAGAGTGGAGTAGTAGCCTAGTGGTTAGAAAACTGGCTTGGTCACCAAGCAACCAGGGTTCAATTCCCACTAGCACTCCATGTGGCCTTGGGCAAGTCACGTAACCCTCCATTACCTTGGAAAAAAGGCCTGGCAATCTACTTCCAGTGACACTGCCCAAAAAACCCTGGAGTCTCTGGGGCACAAGAAGTCAGGACTGACTCAAAGGCACACATTGTATTGCATGTTTGTCACCATGATCAAGCAGCAGCAGAGACAAATGTATATCAAACACATATTTTTATTTGGGTTCATCTTCACAGATAGTGTAGATACCGCCATCATAATATCAAGGTGAGTGGATCCCAGGTGAAAGACAAAAACACATTTAGCAGGGCAGCAACCCACATCCTACAGAAAGGTCACTGGCCCGTCTACAAATGAAGGGCAGGAGACATAATGTGCAGCATGTGCATGGTATGCACTATGCATTAGGCCCCCACCCCCCACATGCTGCTGCACGCCTCAAATGTGTTACTCACATATGAGTGCATGTAGACAGTAGGCGGTGCATGATGAGGGACCAACACACATCAATTATGATCTGTTCCCTAAAATATATCTATCTGGCAACACAGGAGGCACACAAATGATAACAGCATATGTTGTTAAAACGTAACTTTAAAAACACATATTGAAAGTAATGTTTCAGCTCTCACATAATGCCTGATATAGGAATCCAAGCTGCAACAATGTAACCCTAAACAATCGACAAATGCACAATGAGGATATGCTAACAGGTAGCAGAGGCACATGAACACAGAGAGAATTCTAAAGAAACTACCTGCAGAAACATGCAGAGATAACACCATGCAGGAAGTGCCCCTGCACTGGTTGGTGTGTAGACAGTGTCTGTACACATATATCATGGTACATCGAATGCACAATTGAAGGAAAACAATGGGCACTCACACTGCGACACTCCAAATATAACGGGGCAATGTGAGTGTTACCTCAGGGGATAAATAGGACTGTGCAGACATGCAATGCAAGGTTTGTAAATCAATGCAGAGCGTCACGTCTGTACAGTAAACAAACACAAGAAACATCCTATGTGCATCAGCATTCTTGAACAGAGAGCCAACACGAAATGTATATGAGACAAACAGTAAATCATTAACATGTAAAGGCTAAAGTCATTCCCAAAAGAACAAAGGTGCAAACTACCTTGTGCTTGCATCAGGTGTATGTCTTGGATCCTCTGAGCCACTCAAAGGCCATAACAGGTCACAGTAAAGGGAGACAATGCCAGCAAAATATGTAGAATCACCATGTCACGCCACTGTTGATGCATGTCCACATTATGGCGATATGTGTGATACAAAAAAGCAGGTCAACAGTGGTATGTCAGAACACAAGACACAGTTCTGCTCCCAACACACAACACATGTCCACAATGGTCACACGGTAAACAGCAGTAAGGTAGAGATAGCACAGTCACCACCGCCCCCCAGGTGTACAGACCCCTCACACCACATGATAATGTAAAAAACCTGAACACTGTATCATCACACAGCCAACCCAAAAACCCACACGCACACAGTATGCTAAGGTGCACATGCCAGCAGTAGCATATGGCTTGTATGTGCACAAGTGGAGATGTGTAGACATAAAGGCCCTGTGAAATGCAATGATACCCTGGTGTTGGCTGATGGTACAATGTCGGGGAAGGGTGCACGTGTAGGCCACCACCAAAATACCTAGGACCTCCACACACATGCAGCTATGTTAGACATGTCCCAGAGACAGTGGTGCAGAAGACATACTGCACATGAACACATGGGGATATGTGTGCCAACAGCAAGATATGGGTTATGGAGGTGCAGGGAAAAGAGGTAGACCACAACATCTTGACAATATGACAATATGCCATCCTTCAAGGTCTGCCTAAAAAATCACTAAATATACTTCAGATGGCCCAAAACGTGGCGGCCAGGATCATAATGGGAACAGGCATTACTGAACACATTACCCCCATCCTGATAGAGCTACATTGGCTCCCAATTGCAGCTAGGATACAATACAAGATGTTGGTGACCACCTTCAAACTAATAAACAACATATCCCCATCATTCCTATCATCACTAATCAGCACGCAACCTACAAATAGGGACAGAAGAACTATCAACTCAGGCAACCTACAAGTCCCCACCAACTTCAGAACAGTGAAAACAAGTACGAGTCGTAGAGCGTTCTCATTCTCTGCACCAACTCTCTGGAATCACCTCCCGTGTGAGCTGCGTTTAATCAAGGACATCACCAAATTCAGGAAGGAGCTAAAAACTCACCTATTTCGATGTCATTACAATCAGCTATGACCATCAACTGAGAGAGTATTCAAAACTGCTATATGTATAATTCTCCAGGACCAAGCAGGAAGTCAGTCCTCACTTATGGGTGACGTCGGCGCCGACGGAGCCCTCGCGGAGCAATTTTCCCCAGCTTTCAAAGAAAGCCTTTGGGAATTGCAGCGCGCATGCGCGGTAGTCTTCCCGCCCGAAGGTGCCATCTTAGCCAGTCTTCTTTTTTCCGCGGAGCCCTACAGACGTCCCCGTCTTGTCCCCGCGTAAAAGTTGATTTTCCTCTGTATTTTCCTTTTTTCTTTCGGTTCGACGCCGGTCGTTTTCCCGCCCGGACTCGCGACGCCGGTCTCGAGTCCTCTAACGGTTTTTTTCGGTTTTTCTGACTTAGTCAGCTTTCGTTTTCGTTTTTTCCCTGGCAGCCCGGTCCTTTGACCTCGCAGGGGCCCTTTTTCCCCCGATGGCTGCCAGTGGCTTTAAGCGGTGTGGTCGGTGTGACCGAAATATGTCACTCACCGACTCACACGACCTTTGCCTCCGCTGCCTGGGCCCAGATCACGAGGAACTGATCTGTGGGCCCTGCAGCAAACTGTCCTCGAAGGCGTTGAGAAGTCGGCGGCATCAGCGCGAAAGAATCTTCGCTGACCCCAGCCGTACCCGGACCTCGTCGGAGGCCTCACTGTCGAAAGGCTCCAGTTCGGACCGTCGACGGAGCTCCTCCGACCGGGGTTCTCCCTCCGGGGACCATCGACGGAAGGAAAAACCCGCGAGGGCGGCGTCGGTGGACGCTCCTGGCTCCGCGAGGGCCAGGTCGCATAGCCCCGACAGCCGCCCCGGGTCCTTGGAGAAGGAACACCTCCCGAAGCGACCTCGCCTGGAGTCGGAGATGCCTGCCCGGGTAAGTCCTGTTGTCCTTCTGGACTCGCCTCCGCGTCAGCCGACGTCGGGCCCGACGCCGTCGGGGCCCGAGTCGGGGGCTGCTGGGTCGCCTGAGCTCGGACTCAGGTTGACGGCCTTGGAGAGCAGATTGTCTGCCTTCATGGACCAGCAGCGGGCACTGCTCGCTGGCTTCGCTGGCGTCGCTGCCCCGACCGCCGGGACGTCGACGTCCAAGTCGACCCCGGAGACCGAGCCGATCCTCGAGTCGATGAGAACTCGAGTCGATCCTCGGTCGAGGTCGCCCTCGGCCTCCCGTTCGGGACCGAGGTCGCCGACGCCGACTCCCTCGGCGTCGGGGCGGCTGGCGCCGCACCCTGCCCGAGCCGACCCCACCGAGTCCTCGTCGGAGTCGGTCTGGGAGTCTGAGGAGGAAGAGTCACCTGATTCTTTCCGGACTCGGTGTGTCCCATCGGACTCCCCGGAGTCCGAGCCTCGGAAGCAGTCCCCCCCGGAGGATGCCCGGTTCTCGGATTTCGTTAGGGATATGGCCAAGGCTTTGGCCTTCCCTGCGGACCCCGAGGAGGAGCCTCGAGCCGAAGAGCTCGACGCCCTCCAGTATGACTCTCCCGCGAGGGAGCACTTTACTGTGCCGGTTCCTCCTATGCTGGAACGACTACTCTTCCGCATGTGGGAGAGTCCGGCCTCCTCGCCGGTCCTGAGCAAGCGGGTCGATTCTATCTATCGAGTCCGCAAGAGCCCTGGCTTTCAAAAGGCGCAGTTGCCACACCATTCCATGGTAGTGGAATCGGCCATGCATCGTCTTAAGAGCCAGAAGATGCACTCCTCGGTGCCTCCTGGAAGGGAGGCCCGTAACCTGGATGGCCTTGGCAAAAAGTGCTTCCAGGGCTCTATGCTCGCCTGTCGTGTCCAGACTTACCAGCTCTACATGGGCATGTATCTCAGGGATCTGGCTAAAGAGCTAGCCGGCTTCTCCGCTGGTTTGTCCGAGGAACCCTTGCGGAGGTTCCTAGCCTTGTCCACAGGTATTCGGGAATGCTCAAAGTTCATGTCCCGAGCAGCCTATGATGGCTTTGAAGCCTCGGCTCGAGTAGCCGCAGCCGGCATCGGTGCCCGCCGACAGGCTTGGCTTCAGTCGTCCGACCTTGAGCCCTGGGTACAGGACAAGTTGGTCGATGTCCCCTGCCGAGGCGAAAACCTCTTTGGCAAGCCCATGGCGGAAAAGGCTGCACAAATTGAGACTGAGACTCTCACCAGGACCAGGCTTTCTAGGAAGACCTCCGCCCCTTCCCAGAAAAAGAAGGGCTCGGGAAAAAAGACCTTTTACCCGAGGAAGGCGGCTGCCTACAAACAATACCCCCATTATCAGGCCCCTGCAGCTCCCCAACAGGGCCAGCAGGCCAAGGGACGGGGTAACGGGTCCCGTAGGCAGCAAGCCCCCAAGCCTGCGCCACCAGCCCCTGCTCAGCAGGGTGGGGGTTTTTGACTCGCTCAGCATAGCCTCTCCCCCCCCGCTGGTCCCCCCCAGCACCGGAGGCCGGCTGGTTCACTTCGCCGACAGGTGGTCCAGCATCACCGCAGATGCCTGGGTGCTTCAGGTCGTGCGAGAGGGCTACCTTCTCCACTTCCATCAGGTCCCTCCCTCCTATTTTCCGGGAGAGCCTCCGCGCCCCCCTCTGCACAGGGAGTTGCTCCTTCAGGAGTTAGCAGGTCTTCTGCAGGATCAGGCGGTGGAACCGGTGCCACACCACCTGAGAGGTCAGGGCTTCTATTCAAGGTATTTTCTGATACCAAAGAGAACAGGAGGCCTCCGACCCATCCTGGACTTGCGCAACCTCAACAAGTTCCTTGTGCGGGAGAAGTTCAAAATGCTTACCCTTGGAATCCTTCTGCCCTACCTCCAGCAGGGAGATTGGCTATGCTCCTTGGATCTAAAGGATGCTTACACGCACATCCTCATCCACCCAAGCCACCGCCAATACCTAAGGTTTGTGGTGGCAGGAAATCATTACCAGTACAGAGTACTGCCCTTCGGCCTGTCCTCGGCACCGCGAGTCTTCACAAAATGTCTCGCGGTCGTGGCGGCCCATCTCCGGCTTCACGGCCTCTATGTTTTTCCGTACCTCGACGACTGGCTCATCAGAGCAGCATCCGCTCAGGAGGTCACCACCGCCACGTGCCGCACGGTGACTCTGCTGCAGCACTTGGGCTTTGTCATCAACTTCGCAAAGTCCACTTTGCTCCCCTCACAGGATCTCGAGTTCATCGGCGCAAGGCTGCACACCCCTCAGGCGCGAGCGTACCTACCGCTCGACAGGGCTCAGCGGCTCATGGACCTAGCCGACCGCTTTCGCAGCCAGCCCCTGGTCTCCGCCAGGCGCTTCCTGAGACTGCTCGGCCATATGGCTTCCACCGTCCATGTGACCCCCAATGCCCGCCTGAATATGCGGCCTGCTCAGTGGTGTCTCCGCCAGCAGTGGCGACAGGCCACGGGCGGCCTAGCAGACCTGGTGCGCGTCTCCGAGCCGCTGGTCTCGTCTATCCGGTGGTGGCTCCGGCAGCCGAACCTGGTATTGGGAATGCCTTTCCAGTCACCTCAGCCGACCCGGGTGCTGACCACCGATGCATCCCTCCTGGGCTGGGGAGCCCATTGCCAAGAGGCACGTACTCAGGGCCTCTGGACCAAGTGGGAGTCTGCTCAGCAGATCAACTTCCTGGAGCTCAGGGCGATCCGCCTAGCTCTCAAGGCCTTCTCCCACCTGACCTCCCAACAGTCCGTCCTTGTCCAGACGGACAATCAAGTTGCCATGTTCTACGTGAACAAGCAGGGGGGCACGGGCTCCTTCCTCCTCTGCCGGGAGGCACAGAAGCTCTGCTCTTGGGCCGTCGGTCACGGCATTCTCCTCAAGGCAGTTTATCTCCCGGGCCAAGAAAATTGCCTGGCGGACAAACTCAGCAGGGTCCTCCAGCCGCACGAGTGGCGTCTGGACCCCTTGATCGTTCAGAAGCTCTTCCTCAGGTGGGGCCTCCCCACAGTGGATCTCTTTGCCAGTCCTCACAACCGGCAGCTTCCTCGCTTCTGCTCTCGTCAGCCTCACCCCCTTCGGGTGGCGGCGGACGCCTTTCTGATCTCATGGTCGGGGAGCCTTCTGTACGCTTTCCCTCCCATCCCGTTAGTCTCTCGGACCCTTTTCAAGGTTCTCCGAGACAAAGCTTTCGTGATCCTGGTGGCCCCTCGCTGGCCCAGGCAGCCGTGGTTTCCGCTCTTGCTGCAACTGGCGGTGGAGGATCCAATCCCTCTGGGGGTGCAACCGGATCTCCTCACCCAGGATCAGGGGTCCCTACTGCACCCCAAACCTCAGGTCTCTCAACCTCATGGCCTGGCTGCTGAGAGGGTAGTCCTTGCTCCTCTCCTCTTGCCGGCAGAGGTGGAGGAGGTCGTCTTGGCTTCGCGACGGCCTTCTACCCGCAAATGCTACGCCCTTAAATGGCGTCGCTTTGCAGTCTGGTGTACCCAACAGTCTCAGGATCCCTTCTCCTGCCCGGTGTCGGTGATCTTACAGTACTTGCTACACCTCTCTAATCTGGGACTTAAGTCCAACTCCGTCAAAGTTCACCTCAGTGCTCTTTCCGCACATCATGTGCCGGTGGACGGCAGACCTCTCTCCAACGACCCTCTCGTAGCGAGGTTTCTCCGAGGTCTCCTACTACTTAAACCACCTCTGCGCCCGCCAGCGCCTGACTGGGACCTGAATGTGGTTTTACAGCGGATCACCTGTCCGCCTTTTGAACCTATGGCTACCTGCTCTCTCCGTTTTCTGTCTTGGAAAACGCTGTTCTTGATAGCCCTCACTTCCGCTAGGCGCGTTAGTGAATTACAGGCCCTCGTGTCTGATCCCCCCTACACTCGGTTCTACAAGAATAGGGTAGTCCTACGGACTCACCCAAAGTTTCTGCCTAAAGTGGTCTCCCCTTTTCACTTGAATCAGGAGGTGGTACTTCCAACCTTCTTTCCCAGACCACACTCCAGCCGAGCTGAGACGGTCCTCCATACCCTGGACTGTAGAAGGGCGTTGAACTTCTACCTTGACCGTACGCGGGAGCACCGTAAAGCTGCGCAGCTTTTTGTGTCCTTTAACCCCAATAAATTGGGGCTCCCGGTCTCCAAGCGTACTCTGTCCATCTGGGTTGCGGACTGTATCTCTTGGGCTTATGGGGCAGCCGGACTCGCCTTAGAAAGTCGAGTCACGGCTCATTGCGTTCGGGCAAAGGCCACGTCAGTGGCTTACCTCCGCTCTGTTCCGCTGGCAGACATCTGCCGGGCCGCTACCTGGTCTTCGAGCCAGACTTTTGCGGTCCATTACTGTCTCGAGAGGGAGTCCCGTAGGGACAGTGCTTTCGGACAGGCAGTCCTCCGTAATCTCTTTGAGGTCTGAGCAACTCCTACCCTCCATCCCGGATGTGGGCTACCGGTGGGTGATAATTCAGCGAAGATTCTATCCTTCTGTGCTGCTGAGCTAGAGGGAGCTCATTTTTGTGCTTAGGGTCTCCGGTAGCCTTGAGCTTGGGAGTCCCATAAGTGAGGACTGACTTCCTGCTTGGTCCTGGAGAAAGCGTAGTTACTCACCTGTAACAGGTGTTCTCCAGGAGCAGCAGGAATCAGTCCTCACTACCCTCCCTCCTCCCCTTGGAGTTGCAATCGTCTGCTTATGTTCTTTTTGCAAATTTTTATGCTGTCTTTTTAGCTATGTCATCTGACTGGCTAAGATGGCACCTTCGGGCGGGAAGACTACCGCGCATGCGCGCTGCAATTCCCAAAGGCTTTCTTTGAAAGCTGGGGAAAATTGCTCCGCGAGGGCTCCGTCGGCGCCGACGTCACCCATAAGTGAGGACTGATTCCTGCTGCTCCTGGAGAACACCTGTTACAGGTGAGTAACTACGCTTTATGTAAATATGTATATATAGATGTAAGAATGTATAAGTCACCCCCTAAGACGCTAACCATGTGTGCTGTGACCCCAGTTATTTGTACATACCACCCCCCCAGTCTTGATTGACAATCCCAGAACATGAATCAAACCGCTGCTGATCGCTGGAAGTAGCGGTATATAAATGTGCAGTAAATAAATAAATAAATAAAATAAATAAATAAAGATCACTGAGGACATGTATTCCCCCTGACTGCTGACACAGACAATGTAGCTGTAGGTCCACCTACCCCAGACCACAGCATGTTGGCTGACTTACACCACAGCACCAGGAGCTTCACCAAGTATGTCCTGTGCTTTGGGAAACACAAGGGAAACATACATATATCATGTTCTAGCTGTGCAACATGCACGTCACCTTCCTGTCCCCAGCTTGCAGACCCCCCAACATCCTTTACAGACTGACTGTTCACCATCACACTGTACACATCTCTCCCATGTGAGAGGCATCAATGACATATCTTTGGCAAACTACAGGGGTCCGTACTTTGTCTGTCCCCTCCCTCACCTCTCTGTTGTCATACACACTGGTGAACAGAAGTGTTTGCTCCCTACTGTGTTCCTGCCTCACTCCAAGGCTGCAGTATTATCCTGGGTCCCCCATATTGCTTCCAATGCCCCTTCACTGTGTGTACTGGTGTCCCAATGTCGTCTGCTACCCCGCTGTCAATTGCTGTAACACACGGAAATATGCAGGGGCACCTCCGGTATCCTCTGTCCAAACACATTTCCTGGTGTGTATATCTCATACCTTGACTAACATTAACAGCTGTGTGCTGATGAGTTGCAAAACATATATCTCAATGTCTGCATTATGTCCGTTAAACCACACCCCGATGTCTGCTTGTGACCTGACCTTGATGGCTGCATGTCATCCCACTGTCTGAAAGTGATAATGGCAAAGCATGGATAGCCTATATGTGCACCTAATAACCCCCCTCCCATCAGAGCATCTTTGTGTATGTGGACATAACTTTCCTTCTCTAGGGTCCGCAATGTAGTTGTTGTCTTGGACTGCACTCTCCTCCTCTACACACTTACACAGCCTGTAGTTGAGTCATGTGGTTTATGTCGAGATGTCATCAGCTAGATTTGCTCTGTCCTCCCTGAAAACACCCCTAAAACCCAATCCACCCCCACATTCATCTCTCTGCTTGCCTACTGTAACCTACACCTTGCTGATCTTGCCTGAATCACCTCTGTTTGTGTGTACATATGCAACACTGCATTGCATGGCTATTCTACACCAAAAAAAGGAGCAATGATACTCAGGGGGGGCTGGACACTGTACAGGTTCCCTATTCTTCACCGCATCCATGTTAGGGCTACGCGATGACCTATACAGTCAGCCACACTGTGGCGTTCCACTAACTCCCCTTAAGGATATTAAATACCATTATGACAAATAGTACTGAGCATGTATATAGTGCTACGTATCACATGTAGCGCTATACAAAAACTACAGACACACAGATCCAGCTTACCAGAGCATACCACCCACACAATCAGCTCAAAATACTAAATGAAAAACACGCACAGCTGGACAACTGGCCCCAAACATGGTCCGCTCTCCCACTGTGAAACCCACACCACATGCCTCTCACCTTGCTACACCCAAAGCATAACACCAACTAACTGTGGTTGCACAGCAGCCGCTATCACAATCAGCCACAAACCAGAAATGTCACCCCAACACCTCCCACAAGCCTAAAACCACCCACTCACATAATCCACCTCCACCCGCTGTTCTGCCCTGCCCACATCGTTTGGTTCTCAGTCATGCTTATATTTGACGTTGGGATGGCCAGCCAGCGTCTGCTACATGTCAGTGCAGTGTTGCATCCTACTGATATTGGTCTACAAATGTTAACCTGTATTAGCAGTACACACAAATACCAACAAATGTAGGTGGGAACATATGCAGTACGTACATGAGAAGAGCTCTGCAATCACCTACCGCCTGACTGCTGTGCCCTCACGTGTGTTACCACAGGTACGTATAGGGGGGCACGTCGGATCATCCTCCAAACCCTCATTAATCTTGGCAGGGATATTGTGCCTGAGAGGAATGTTGTGCAGGATGCAACAGGCTATGATGATTTCTGCCACAGTCTGTGGAGTATATTGTAAGGCCCCGCCTGTCCTATCCAGACACCTGAAGCGACTCTTTAAAATGCCAAAGGTGCGCTCTATGACAGAGCGGCTGGAGGCATGGGCCTCATTGTACCTCCGCTCTGCACATGTCCGTGGTTGACGCAAAGGGGTCAGCAACCAGGGGCGACACCCATATCCTGCATCACCTGTATAAAGAAATGAGGTATGTTAAAGCAGGAGCTCATGTCTTCCCAAATGGACACAGGTATATATTTTGTGATAAGGAAGCTTATCATAGCTCAGGGAATAATGACAAAAGTGGAGAATTTACTCTGATCAAGGGACCTGTGCTGGCAGGTTATAGAAATAAGACAGCTTGTTTCCCTAAAAAACTACATGTTCCAGAATGCACTAGTATGCAGAAAGTCCCTAGGGGAGCTAGAGTGGAAAAGCATGAGTCTAATCAGAGAAAGCATTATGTCATCCCTAATCAAACAGCCCCTAGGAGAATGCTTAATCCACAACACCTGAAGAATGCAAGGGTGGAGTTGCAATCTAAGCCCTTTAAAGCTAGAGGGGAATGTTCAGGAAGACAGCCAGGGAAGGAGAAGGGGAATCAGAAGGAGAATGAGAACAGAAGGAAGAACAACCAGAACCTGAAGGAACAAGGACAAGGAAGCAGACGGTCCAAGGGAGGAGCTCAGAGAAGTACCTATGCCTGGAGAGATACCTGGGGGAAAGAAGAATCTTCAGAGGACTGGAAAAAGCCAGAGGTCTGTAGATCCACAGCCAGGGACCCTCAAGCAACACCTAGGAAGAGGTCTGTTGCAGCTAAGGAGGAAAGGAGTCCAAATACCTCTTGGAGGACGTCTGGAGAAAGGATCCTGAGGTCCAGAGATACCAACTGGAGGACAGGACACAGAAGCTCTATTGCATACTGGCCAGAATACCAGAAGAAGCAGCCTGACGCCTGGATTCAGGTAGGAACTGTGAACGTTTCTCTAGCTTTGAGCAGTGCAAACAACAGGGAAACAGTTTCTCTCCGTGTAGAGGTCAGTTCCTAAAGCCCTCTGAGACAGACGGAGAAACAGAATCTATGCAATTTCAAGAGCAAGGTTTAATATTTGATACAGAAGATAATTATATGGACTGTTCTTTGAGTAAGTTGTTGTTTTAGGAAAATCCTAAATATCAGAGCAAACATCAAAAGGAAACATTCTAAATATTAGCTTCCTATAACGTTTTGTTGAAAAGAAAAGGTTTTTGGAAAAGTTTTGCATGTGTGCTGGAATCAAGCTACTGATTGCAGTTAATTGTCACCTGTTGGTGGAGGAGAGCCCAGCACAAGCCGTGCACACGTAGGATTAAAAAGTTATTTTCTGTATGGAGAAAGTGAGCTATGTTCTAGTATAAAGAAGTTTTCCTCTTTGATTTGTTTTTTCCCAGCACTGCTAAGGAGTTTATTAGCAGTGGCTGAAAGAAGCCTTTCTGTTCCATAAAGGACTTGGATTCTTAATTTGCATAAGATTTTTCAGTTGCCTTATTTTGTGTTGAATAAACCCTGGAGAGGTTATCAGGATGGTGTTACCAAGCATATCTGTGTGTGGGATAATCACCCCATAAATAAACTCTAATTTTGTCTACACTCGACCAACTACAAGAGTTTTCATTATCTTAAAAAGGCAAGCTTTGTGTGAATGGACTTCAATAACCACAATCCTTTGCAAGACAGTTAATTTGCATACTTGCCAAGATGGTGGTACCTTCATAACAAGCACCCCCTTTTACAATGTGCAAAACAAATGATAACACATCCTGACAGAAACATATGACATCACAACTATGCAGCATAGCAACATAGAAATATGATGAAACAAAAGGACTTCCATATCAACAAGTACAACAGACCCCTTTTTTACCTTTAGAGATCCTTTGTGTTTGTCTCATGCTGTTTGGAATGCAGTTACTGTCCTCATCTCTACCACCTCCACTGTGAGACTATTCCACGGATCCACCACTTTTTTCAGTAAACAAATATATTGCCATTTCACCCCTGAATCTGTAGCAGCAGATAAGCATGCAATAAATAAATCCAGGAGTCTTTTCAAGGATCCAAGCCAGTTTAATGTGCACATGGCTCAAGCAATAAGCAATTTCAAAATGGCTGAGCAATGGCTTCTAGTAAAACAACAACTTTTATAGCTTTCTTGTCCATTCTAAGCATAGGCAAACTTTTCATTGGTCCCAGTACCCCTCTCACCCATCTATTGGTCCCGGTACTGATATGGCTACCCAATCGGGACTCTGGTCTGGGCCCAGCACCTGGTTGCCCCCCTTCTAGTCCCAATTACAATGGTCAGTGTCTCTAACTTGTTACTTCTCTCCTCCAAGGTCGCTGAGCTTGTTAAAACATATGGGAAGCAGGGCACTGTAACCTTGCTTTTTGCAGAGTTAATTAATTCCATAGAAGCTGTGCTCTCTTATCAGTACCAATTAGAGCTGTTTTCTGTCTTTTATAAGTTTCGTTTCTGCTTAGCTATGTTCAGTTAAACTGAGTTAAGTTTCAATTCTATGGTGTCATCATTCAGGGGGGTTTTCATTCCTCTGGGCCTAACTACAGGCTTCAGTTACAGGTCAAGCTGCTCAGGCCTGTCTGCTTAGTTCAATTAGCATGGATCATAGGCCGTCGCCTACCGCATTCCCCCCTTTGATTATTCTCACCCGCATGTTAATAAGGTGTGAGAATCAAATCACATAATACTAGGTAAAGGTATCACTCTGTGGTATAGGGTAGTAAGTTCACATAGCTAGCATCTTTGTAGCTGTCTTACGCTCTACAGTGTTATTAATAACTGAAGTTATCATTTGCAAGCAAAATGGCAAGAAACAAGGGAGCAACAGGCAGATAGTCAAAGTCCATAGTTTGGCAAGAGTGGGAAAAAGAACTAAAGGATTAGAAGGTTCGGTTGCATCTTTGTTGTGCTGTCGTAAAGCTTCTGATTTAGACAGACCAGCTGTCCATCCTTCGTAGTAGATTGTGGTCCAGTCCGAACAAAACACAAACTGTCAACAATGGGGTGGGCCAATACCCACTCACTAGTAGTATTATGTAAATCAGTCTGATTGTATAGGATAGAATAGTTCAGTTCTTGCGTCTCCCAGGGCCACTGATCTCCCATCTTAGTTCCTCCACAATAGAAACAGTCAGAAGTGTGGAGACTAGATGCTATTGCTCCAGCAAGTTCAAGAAACAAGTTCTGGTGGTGGTATGAGGAATTGCAACGGTGGCTTGCATAGCCTTGTAGAAAGTCAAGATCTAGAACAACTTTTGGATTGGAGAGTATACCAATGCAAGTATAGGAAGAATGATAAAACAAGGTCTGAGTGACCTTCGGTCCAGTTCATGTTGTACTTATACAGGCTGCCCAGGGAGATAAGGCAAAAGTCATTTCAAAGCACTCCAAGGCTGCTGCCAAAATAAAGCAATAATAATAATTCATAATGGGCATAGTCTCTGGAAAATTGGTGGAACTGTCGACTTCCACAACAGATAACAGATGTAGGGTTGATTGTAGATCCTCAAGCTTCTGCCGTACGTAGACCTACCAGCTTTTTGGCAGGAGTAGGGCTGTAGATTCCAAAGTATCACTGTCCTCTGGGATGTCTCAATTTCTTAAAATATCATAGCATAGTCTCTTAGGCTATTATTGCTTCCTTAGAGCAGTTCACTCTTTAGGAGATCAAAACAGTCTTTTCAGAGTATTTAAACACAGTCTCTTAGAAGATTCAATTTCTTAACACAACACAGTCTCTTTCTGATGATTGCAGGTTTTTTCAGATGCGAGGCTTACCTTCAGATAAACAAACAGTCTTGAAATAGTGCAGTTTCTGAGGGACCAATAAGTCTTAGGTCCGTGGTTGTTGTTGTAGTGTGAGGTGCAATGGAGTCTCAGGATGCTGTACAGTAGTCCAGTGATCAGGTTCAAGAGCAGCTGCTGGCTTCCCTTGATTATGATGGATCCAAGGTTCAAATTCTGCGACTTTTACTGCAGTTGGAGTTGTTGACAGGATGACGACATAGGGTCCCCTCCAATGCAGGGCTAACAGTATCTTTCTCCACTCTTTGATCCACACCGAGACTCCAGGCTTGAAAGGATGCAGGGGTGCAGGCAAATTGATGAGTAATCGATTTTGTACTCAGGTATGAAGACTCCTGCAAAACAGAACTTAAAACCAATAGTTCATGTCTAATAATTTCAGATCCTATCTGTCTCATATCTCCTTTTATTTCCTATACAATAGGCAGGGGTTGCCCATACAGAATCTCAAAAAGGGAAACTCCTAAAGACTTAGGCAGGGCTAAGTATATCCTAAGAAGGGCTATGGGAAGAACCTGGGGCCACTTCAGGTAAACCTCTTGGCAAAGTTTAGACAACTGAGATTTCAGGGTTCTATTCATACATTCTACTTTTCCTAAATTCTGAGATCTATAGGCAGTATGTATCTATTAATATCAATATCTTGGGGCTATACTTAATGGACTTGCTTCCTAAAGTTATCCACCCTCATTCTTTGTACAGGGCCCATATGCATGCAAGGTTGTAAGGGTATACTTGAAATCTGGGTACACATTTAGACAGGGCTCTTTTCCTATTGTTAGTGCTCTAGTGAGGACTATCAGTTCAGCTTTCTGTGGTGAAGTTTCTGGGGCCAGGGCTGAGGACTCAACTACCAAATCAGGGGTCATCACTGCATATCTAGCACAACAATGTCCATTGATGATGAAACTGCCTTCAGCCACAAAGAAAGTCTGTTCAGGGTTCTCCATAGGGACATCAGTCAAATCCAGGTGGCTTGAGAATACAGTGTCCATAATTTCTAAACAGTCATGATCAGGGGATCAAGACCAACTGATAACAACATAGCAGGATTGAAAGCTTGACTGACCCTTCAGTTGTATCTGGGGTTTTCACACAACATACTCTAATACTTCAACATTCATAGATTTGTTAGCTAGTAATTTCCTTTGTATTTCATATTGGTTAGAACAGAGTGTGGTACAGTAACTTGAAGATCCTGTCTCAAAGGGATTTTTCTTTTAGTTTTTTGCTTACTAGGAAGGCTGTAGCTGTAACAGCTTCTCAAATAAGGTCCAAGAGATTGAGTCAACACTCCCAGAACATTTCCTTGCGACTCATGAACATAGAGACTGCAAGGTTTTCTGGACATCGGGTAGACCCAGAACTGGTGATAACATCAGAGCGGTTTTCAAAGATCAAAAGACTGCATTCCTATTCAAGTCCCCATTCCAATGGAGACTTTTTCATTCCTTTGGTAGCTTGATACAATGTGATACAATGGTTTTGCTAGCAATGCAAAATTGGGGATCCATATACAACAGTACCCTGTGGCACCCAAGAAGGCTCTCACTTGCCTCCTGGTGGTTGGAGTAGGAATACTGCATACAGCTACTTTGCGTTCTGGTAAGGGTTCCAGGCGTTGAATTCCGCTGGACAACTGGAATCCTAGGTATTTAACTTGTTTGACATAATTATGCTTTGGCTCTTGAGACTTTGTATCCAGCCTCATTAAAAAGGTGCAAGAGTTCACTGGTGGCTGGTGGACATTCACTTTCTGAGTTGGTGGTTATGAGCAAGTTGTCCACATATTGAAGTAGAATTTTTTTCTTTTCTGGAGTTTCTGGATAACTTGTCAAATCTTTTGCTGAGTGAGGCGAGTTCTTGAATTCTTGAGGTAATCTTGTCCAGATGAGTTGGCCCCGCCTCCTTGTAGTGGGGTCTTGGGCTAAGCGTATGCAGAAAAAAACATCTTTTTAAGTCCAGAATGATGAAATGTATAGCTTCAGCAGAGATCAGTTCCAAGAGAATATAAGGATTTTGGTACCACTGGTTGTATAGTTTCAGCTGCATCATTCATTCTTCTTAGATCCTGCACTGGGCGGTAATCACCTGTCCCAGGCTTCTTGACTGGCTTGAGGGTGACAATGGCAGGGGCTATGTTCTTCGCTAGGCCAGGTGGATTATCTTCTGCCCATCCTCCAGGTGGGGCTATGAGGTTGGTAAGTGTACAGCTTGTTGCTTTGGATGCAGGTGAATAGAACCGCCATTCTTCTTCTTGGGGACAGTTTGAGTTTCATTTTTTCTTCCTTCAACAGAGGATATCTGTGCTTGAAGCTTTGCAAGCAGATCTCGGCTCCAAAAATGGAATAGGGCATTCAGGCATATACAGGAACTGGTACATTATTATTATTTTTTTTTTCTAGTTCACACATGTGGTTCTGCAGAAAAGGCTTTGCGAGAAAAACACAGGGGCTACTGGCTTTAGTATTCTGCTCCTGTATCCCCCATAAAAGTCCATATATTGGTCCCCTATTTTTCAGACTGACTCCTGGGGACCCAGGGAAACTGGAGAGTCCGGTCTGGCCTAGTCTTCATCCATGCTGTAGCCCTCTTCGGCTGCCACTCACGCTATAGCTGCTTCACTCTCGTGCTGAAACACTGTGCTTGGTTTATTGTTTTATGACTTTGCAATCAAGTACTCCCTCGGGAGTCAAGATACGGGCATTCACTTCTCTAATGTCCTTCTTTTTCTATAATGGGCGTACTCACACCCAGTTTTTCACTTCCTCTGTTCCTTCGATTAGGATAATCTCCTCACATCATTCAACTAAAATATCATTCACTTTCTCTGTTACATTTATTTTCACAATTCACACACCCTCTGATTAACTTTCATTTAACCATTATGCCCGCAAATTCATCCAGTTCTTTGCAATTTCCGTTCATTAGTTCAATCAAGTCCTAAAACTTCTCAGTGTATAATGCAGTTTTTTTCAGTTCTAAACAAGTCTGGTCAGCTGACTTTCACTTCTAGTCCGGAGGGGGTGGACATTCCCCTGTTGCAGAGGTGGCTAGCAAACTACTTGGGAATCTGTCCCCTTGTAGCAGAACTTGCTTACAATTGAAAGAGGCTTTCTCCCTCAACATATATGCCACGGAGGTATTTCAACATCTCAATCATATCACCTCTATCCCGCCTTTCCTCCAAGGTGTACATATTAAGATCCTTCGGTCTGTATAATGAAGACCACTAATCATTTTAGTAGCCACCCTCTGCACCGACTCCATCCTGTTCACATCCTTTTGAAGGTGCAGTCTCCAGAATTGCACACTGTACTCCACATGAGGTTGCACCAAAGACATATACAGAGGCATTATTCCTTCCTGTTTTTCTGCTAGTCATTCCTCTCCGTATGCACCCAAGCATCCTTCTAGCTTTTGCCGTCGCCTTTTCTACCTGTTTTAGCTACTTTGAGATCAGCAGACACAACCACGCCTAGGTCCTGCTCTTCTGTAGTGGACAAGAGTACTTCACCCCCTATACTATATTGCTCCCTTTGATTGGTGCAGCCCAAATGCATGACCTTACATTTCCTAACATTACATCCCAGCTGCCAAATTCAAGACCATTCATCAAGCTTAGCTAGATCACTCCTCATGTTATCTACAGCTTCCTGGGTGTCTACCCTATTACAGATTGAGTGGGGGAACCTAAGACACACAAGACAAGGGGTAGGTGTATGGATTGCCGACAACATAATCTGTAACAACCACACACATGCTAGCATCCAATCAACCAGCATCACAGAGCACCATAGCAGGGTGGATATGGAGGGCACCAACCCCCCCCCCCCCCCATATCCTACACAGGCAGATGACACACACACACAATGAGGGATCTACTCCAAGACAGACATTTGCACATACACGTAGTCACATGAACACCATGTGCATGTCAGAAATGGGAAATACCCACCCAGCAATATACAGTCCTCATACTGTCCTGCCTCAAATTGTCTGAATAGTGCCGAGTGATGCAGGATATAGGAGTCATGGGTGGACCCCGCAAACCTGGGGACCACATTCAGAATATGCATATTTGCATCACATACAACCTGAACATTCAGGGAATGATAGTGTTTGCGGTTGCGGAACACTACCTCCCTGTCTCTAGGCGGGACCAGGGCAACATGTGTGCAATCAATAGCTCCCATCACGTGTGGTATCCCGGCTAACGCCTCAAAGGCCTGGTTCAGGGTCCACCACTGTTTCCTAGTGTGTGGAATGGCAATATAATTCCGCACCCGGCTGACCATGGCACGCAGTACTTGGTGGAGACAGCGTGAGAAGGTGGGGCGGCTCATGCCACCCACTGCGGACACAGATGACTGGAAACAGCCAGAGGCAAAGAAATGTAGGGCACCAAGGAGCTTGACCAAACCCAGTATGGCATGTGACCAATCAGTCAGGAGCTCTAGGTCAGGTCTTTGATCCTCATAGAGCTCCCGTGCTCAGTCGGTAGAGGGAGATGACCTGGTCCTCACGCATGCCCTGGAGCTGGGCCCTGGGCCTGTAGAGGCGAGGCTGGCGAGCCTGCACCTCAGCACGCCTCCTGCACCATGCGGGCACAGCCCCTGCCTGGCCTGCCCCCACAGCTGCAGGTCTGATTTGCAGCGGGACTACACCCATGCCCTGTGCCTCAACCCCAGAGACACCATCTCCCCCATCAGGCAACCGCACCACCTGCCCACCTCCCACTGCAGCTGCAGCAACCACAAAGGACGCCATAAACTCCACCCATCCTGCTCCTCTAACCCACTCAAAGACAGTGTCAGATGGCTGCCTGGGTGAGAATCTTCAGTCTTGACAATGCATATATTTATATGATTTTGGCAAGGTATTGTGGGTAATGTAGTTCATTCACACCAGACACAGCTGCTGACAATAATTTAGTTGTGCACAAGTGGTAGTCAATAAGATACTTATTTATTTATGGGGTTATTTCTCCCAGCACAGATATGCTTGATAGCACATAAATTAGGTTACTTGCTTGCAGTGTTTAACTTGGTAAAACAAAGTCAAAAATCAAAATCAGGAAAACAACCTTCAAACTTGTCAGGCAATTAGCTATTGTTTTCTTAGCATATCTCTAACAAACGAAAAGCCACAAAGAAATAAATAAACTGTTCTTGTAAGGTTAACTTCTGATTACTTTCCACACAGATCCAGAAGTAATTCTCTCCTAGCTCACAAGCAATTAGGTGCAGCTCAATTGCTATCAGTTATCCAGCTGAAACCTTTTAGCTGGCTGGCTTTCTACTGTGTGAGTCAAATCCTGCTTCAGGAGCTTTTCTTAGTGGAATAAAGAACAAATTTATATTTCTTTGTGATGGCTGCTGTGCTTTATCACAGAAAGTTACCAACAGAGTTTGGATAGAGAGCAGTCCATATAAACAATATCTTGATCTGCTATTTCCCCTTCATCAACAAGCATAGGGTCACTATCATGAATTGGCACAGATGAATCTTTCAATGGAGCACTTTCAGGAGAATGCTTATTTCCCTGCTGTCTTTCACTGTTATAGCTAGGGCATAGATCAGTGTTCATACCTGAGCTTCCATTGCTGCCATAGTTCCTCTCTGTATAGCCTGGCCAGTATGTAGTCCAGTTCTTATGCCCAGCCTTCCAATCTTGATCCCTGGACACTGGATCTCTCTTCACATACCTTCTGGCATAGGTCTTAGAGTCCCTTCCACGTGCAGCCGTCTCCCTCACAGGTAGCCTCTGGTGATTCCTAGCTCTGCAGCAACATTTCTCTGGCTTTCTCCAGTCCAATGGTGTATGCTGGCCCTTGGAATACCTCCCAGTATACGTACTGCTTTTGACTCTTCTAGACCTCTCAAAGGCTTTTCTCCTCTTCCTTCCAGAGGGTTTCTTTCCTTCTCTATCCGTCCGGTTTGGCTTCTGCTTCTGATGATCCTTCAGATGAAACTGATGATCCTTCTCTGGATATCCAAGGTGATCATGAAGATCATGATCATGGAGCTGATGCTTGTCATCTGTAGAACAAACTCTATTCTTATTCTGCCTTGATGAGTGCTCCTCCCTAATACAGCGCAGCTGTGCTGAATCAGGCCCTGCCCTTTGAGATGAGTGCTTAGGGATTACCTCATAGCCCTCCTGATTGAACACACGTTTCCCCACTTCAGCTCCTCTAATGGCTGCTGGAAACCTGGTGCATTCTGGGACTGGTAGTCTTTTGTGAGAAAATTCTGTTTTCTTATTTCTACCAGAACTGACAGGTTGCTTGTTCAGAGTCACATCATCTTTTCTATAGCTCCTTCCTGAGCTATGATAAGCTTCCTTATCACAGACAGACACCACTTCACTAACCAAGACACACACGTTACACACCACACAGAAACACAGCGACACAGTACAACCAACACCAATCACAAACCCAGCCACACTGATTCTGATACACTGATACACCTGATTCTGACTCTCTCCTTCCTTCACTGCCAACGCATGTCTTCTCTCCCTCGCCTACAAAAAAAACCCTCAACGTGCACCAAGGTGTACAGGTATATTTATAGGTTTTTTTTACATAGCACGCGTTGCGCATGCGCAGTTGCATGAGCATGGCGTCTGCATGCACTGCGCATGTGTAGTTGGCTGTGCACGTTGCGCATGTGCCACGCCTCACACGCAAACACAGCATACGTAGTTGACACACATGCAGCGTGCATGCAGCACATGCAGTCAACTACGCACACGCAGCCGCCATGCTCGTGTAACTGCACATGCGCAACGCACGCTACGTAAAAAAAAAACCTATAAATATACCTGTACACGTGTTGCACGTTGAGGGGTTTTTGGTAGGCGAGAGAGAGAAGGTGTGTGGTGTTGGTCAGAGATAGAAGCAGGTGTTTAGTGTAGCAGAATTGGTGTGTTGTGGTTGAGAGTGGTAGAGGTTGGTTTGTGGAGGAGAGGTGTGAGCCAGAGCAGGGGAGACAGAGAGGAGGGGAGGCAAGGAGCAGGTGAGTGAGAAAGGAGGTGAGGTGAAGAGCAGACAGCAGGGAGAGCCGGGAGGTGTGAGGTGGAGCTGAGAAGGGCAAGAGCAGGAATGTGCAACAGGGAGGGAGAGGGCACAGAGGGCAGGGAGATGGAGCCACAGGACAGAGCAGCAGTGGAGAGAGGGAGAGGGAGGGGGGCCACCTGTTGGGGAGGACACAGATATGGCAGGGAGTGTGGTGGCGGATGCAGGCACATCGGCCCAGCCCACACAGGGTCCTCTCAATGTAAAACGCAGGCACATACCTGTGCCAGCTGTGCAACGGAGGAGGGCTGTGCGATTCACCCAGCAGGAAAACCACATCCTGCTGGCAAGTGTCCTTGAGCATTATGAGGTCCTATACGGCCGGCTGAGCAACAGCACCACTGTTGCAACACGCACCCAGGTGTGGGGAGGAGGTGCAGGAGGCCGTTGCACAGGCAGGGGGCCCACACAGAGACCTGGACAGCCTCAGGAAGAGGTTCAGCAACATAAAGCGGGGTGTGCGTGCACACATGGTGGCAGAGCGGCAACATGTCATGGGCACTGGTGGGGGAGGCCCCTTTGCACCCTCCCTAACACCCCTGAAGCAGGAGTTGGCAGAGCAGCTAGGGCCCATCTACCTGTGTGCACTGGCAGAGGCACTGGACACTGCACATCTGCAGGCAGGTAGGTACCCAACTCACACCTTGCTGCTCCCAACGCATAGAGTACATGCCCTTTGGATATGCATCAGGCATCTTATTAGCACCTCCTCATACCTGGTCCCCTGGATCATCTCCTACTGTGATAGGCGATGGCCTAGTATGTAGCAGAGCTAGGTCCGAAGCCCTTTTTCCTGCTTTAAAATGTTATTGCTGATTTTGGAAAATTACAGAATGCTGTTAGCTGTTAGAAAGAAATACTGTTCTATTCTGGTTTGATAACATGTTCTGCTCTCCTGGAGATAAGAGAATTAAAACTTTTACTGTTTATTGTTTAGGTAAGCCAGATGTCTGCTTTAGTAGGAATGTCCTCCACTGTATCTTTGCTGATTGTGCACTGACCTCGTAATTAGGATGAAAATATAGCATTAAGCCGAACAGTGTAAGAATGTTTTGTCTAGCATTATGAAGATTGTTTAGTGTTTTGAGCCAAGGCTAGAGATACGTCTTAGCCTTGCTTTGTTTGGCCTCGCTTTGTTTTGCTTTTGTTAAGAATGCTTCTGATATGCCTTCCACTATCTTTGCAAGCTAACTGACCTTGCAGAAGTAGCAAAATATACTGTAGTAAAAGTATTATGTTTAGTGTTATGTCTAATTGCTGACCCGTGGCTAGTAAGACCCAAGCAGGGAGAGCGAGTCCTGGGCCCGGTCAGAGATGTCTATTGGATGAGAGTAAGTGGACCACTGTGGCCAATGAGGAGTTTTGCCTGTATTAGACTGGAGAAGAAAAGTATATAAACTGTCATTTTTCTGAGCTCTGTGCTCAGACCATTTTGAATGCTACTGCAATCTGAGTCTGTGCACATTAAATTGGCTTGAATCTTTGCCTGACTCCGGGTATTATTTATTGCATTCTTATCAGCTACTACATATTTCTGGTGCGATGGGCCGGGAATGTGCGAGTGGGGGATGGTATGCAAGTGAATATGCCCCGACATCTCGCCTCACAGGTTTGGTCCAGCTAGAGCCGAGCCTGACTGACCGCAGGAGGGTCTCTGGCGCCCCTGGTCCTTTTGTATCGGAGGAGACTCCTCCTTGCCTCCGCAGGTTGCTGCTTCTGGCCGGCCAACACCTCGAACCCGAGGGGAGTCCAGGATTCAACCCAAGGAGGGATTGGTTGCGCAGCGCATTAGCTACCGGATCCGGTGAGTATTGATTTTTCTGGTTCTTAGTCAGATAGCTTTGGGAAAGTCTCGAGACACTTCTGGTACAGTAACAGGTAAAGGAAGTCTGATCAACTTCCACGGACGATCCTAGTACCCCTGCAAGTAGTGCGCGGGGCGAAACCATCAGCCCTTTCGGTTTCAGTAATTCTGGTTTGTCAGTCAGCCCGGGAATTCAGAATTTGGAAAATGCTAGCATGTTTGTCTGTGTGAAGAATGCTTGTGAAAAGGAGGAAGCGTTGGGAGTTTGTCTTTGTTATCTGTTGAAACCACGAGTTTCCCTTCTAGTATAAGGGTAGGATTATATTCCGTTGGGTAATTTGTGACACTTTACCGCATATGAAATAGTAAAAGTATAGTTAAGAAGAGTCACTGTAAAAGCAAGAAGCTGTCTCCCTCATTCAGTTGCAGCACAGAGTGAAACTGACAGGAGACGTGTTTGTGCAGAGGAATGTTTTAACCCTATGAAGGCATGTTTTCAACGTTCTGCTGCTGGGCTAATGGGTGCTTATTTTAGGGAATTATACCTGTTTTTTATTCAATATTTTGTAATAGTGAGGTGCCTTCTGCTATGGTCATGTATTATATATCATTTAATAAGAATGTTTAGTCAGAATTGTGGATCTCGATAGTATTGTACTTAGCCTGGAAAGGATTACATTCCTACTCGAATTCCTGTGCAGATCAAGTGAGCAGAAATCTTGGAGGGCTCAGGTTTCAATAGGAAAGGATGCTTGTATTTTCCCTTTGCCCTACGAAGCCTACGAACTAGGAAGGAAAATGTGTATATGTATTTTAGATGTCCACCCGCTTTATGGAAAAAGCATCCAGAATGAATGTCTTTTTGAATCTCTGCTTCCTAAAAACTGTAAAATTGAAAGTAATTTCTTTTGTAAAGCCTAGCTGATTACGGCTGGCAGTTAGTTTTTTTTGCCAAGTAATTTTATTCCAGTTATACGTAACAGCTATGTAGTCTTCATGTTATGAACTATAGTTCTTTCTGTTAGGATTTGTTATTATAACATGTTGCAAAAGTGTAGTTTTCTATTGTAAGGACTCTATCTAGATTGTTCCTCTGTTTGACAAGCACATGTGGGGGCTACAGTCCACCGCTGACACTGCAGGCAGGGATTCATTTTACCAGTTCAGAGTCACCCACAGTCAGCGCCCGAGAACATGAAGTGGAATCCAAATAGTGCAGGCAGCCCTCACTATATGCCCCATGAAATCCAGCAGCCCAGGAGAATTTGCGCCTGGTAAATGCAGTTTTTGTCAAGTCAGTCCCAGGGAGATATAAAACAGAACTTGCAGAAACGGGATGGATTTGCGGGCATGAATACAGCACGATTAAGCTGTTTAGAATGTCTGTGAATTGTGGAGATAATGTGACAGAGAAAGTGAATGTAAGATGGAGAAGAGAGCAGTTCTTCTTGGTGATACTTTTGTTGAATGATGTGAAGGAAGTTTTCCTAATCGAAGGAGCTGGATTGATAGTGCTGACTGTTCCCCGAGAAGAAGAGTAGCGGTTCTATAGTGCATCTCCAATCAGGCCAGCAAAGTTCCTGTATACTTACCAGCATTGCAGCCCCACCTGGAGTATGGGCAGAGAATAATCCACCTGGCCTAGCAAAGAATATAGCTCCTGTACTTGTTACCCTTAAGCCAGGAGCAGAACCAGTGCATGTGCATCAGTATCCCCTCCCGAGACCAGCAATTGAAGGCATTCACCGCCATTTGAAGAAATTATTGCAGTATGGACTTCTCAGAGAATGCCAGTCACCCTGGAACACCTCCCTTCTCCCAATCAAGAAGCCTGGGGACAGGTGACTACCGCCCAGTGCAGGATCTACGTCGAGTGTGAACAGTGCAGTTGAAACCATACATCCAGTAGTACCAAATCCTTACACCCTCCTGGGACTGATTCCAGCAGAAGCCACTCACTTTACTGTTTTGGACTTAAAAGATGCCTTTTTTTTCTGTATACCCCTGACAGAGGCCAGTCAGCTTTTGTTTGCATTTGAATGGGAAAACCCTACCACAGGACGGCGAAGGCAACTTACTTGGACTCTATTACCACAAGGATTTAAGAACTCACCCACTATCTTCAGTGCAGCCCTCAGTCAAGATTTGTCAAGCTACTCTGTAACTCCGGGAAAAAGAATTTTGCTCCAATATGTAGATGATTTACTCATAGCCACCAACAACAAATCTGATTGTATACAAGCTACAAGTGACCTCTTGCACCATTTGAATGAAGCTGGCTACAAGGTTTCCAGAGCCAAGGCGCAGCTGTGCTAGACAGAAGTGAAATATTTAGGGTTCCACCTGTCCAAAGGAACCCGGAAATTAGGACTTGAGCGAAAAGAAGCAGTAGGCCGCATCCCAACCCCCACTACTAGGAAACAGGTGCGAGCTTTCTTGGGAGCTGCAGGCTACTGCCGAATATGGATACCAAATTTTGCGCTCATGGCAAAACCCTTGTACCAAGTCACACAAGGAATGGAACAATCTCCCCTTAACAAGATAAAGCATTCAAATCACTGAAAACAGCATTGATGTCATCCCCAGCTTTGGGACTACCAGATGTGCAGAAACCATTTCGTCTATATGTCCATGAATCAAGCGACCTGTGGCCTACCTGTCGAAACAATTGGATCCTGTTGCCAAAGGCTGGCCACCTTGCCTGAGAGCTGTAGCAGCCACAGCCCTCTTAGTGAGCGAAGCAGATAAGCTCACCTTAGGACAAAACCTTCAAGTTACTGTACCACACTCTGTTTTAACCCTGCTGGAGCACAAAGGAAGCCATTGGCTCACCAACGCTCGAATGTTAAAATATCAAAGTATGCTATGTGAGAATCCTAACTTGCAATTAAGTCTCAGCCAAACTCTAAACCCAGCCACCCTATTGCCCGTCGGTCCAGGCCCTCCTGACCATGATTGCTTGGAAGTAATGGACATTGTGTGCTCAGGTTGCCTAGACTCAACTGATATCCCCTTGGACCGCCCAGACAAAACTTTCTTTGTGGATGAAAGCAGTCTTGTCGTCATTAATGGACATAGTTGTGTTAAATATGCAGTGGTGACCCTTGATCTAGTAAAGTCCTCAGCCCTGGCCCCAGGTTCTTCCTATAGCCCTTCATAGGATATACTTAGCCCCTGCTAAGTCTTTAAGAGTTTCCCCTTTTGAGATTCTGAGATTCTGTAGCCTATTGTATAGAGAGTAAAAGGAGATGTGTGACAGATAGGATCTGAAATTACTAGATAAGCACTATTGGTTTTAAGTTCTGTTTTGCAGGGTCTTCATGCGTGAGTACGAGATAAGCCCATCCAAACCCCTGCATCCTTTCAAGCCTGGAACCTCGGTGTGGGTGACAGAGTAGAAGAAGACACCGCTGGCGCCGTATGGAAAGGGCCATATATCGTTTTGTTATCAACCCCAACAGCAGTTAAAGTGGCTGAGATCGACTCCTGGAATCACCACAGTCGTGTAAAACCAGCAGCAGTTCCTGAGAGTTGCCCCTGGACCTGGATCGCTAATCCTGCATCACCGTTGCGACTCACACTGCAAAGAAAAGATCCGTCATCGTAAGAACTTTACCAACTTGCTCCTGGACGTCAAGGGAACAGACGTCCTCCAGTTTTGCATTCCAGCAGCCGCTTCTGAACTTGGTCGTGGACTTCCATAAATGATCCTGAGACTCCATTGCGCCTCACCCTACGTCAACAGCCACGGACCTAAGACTTATTGGTCCCTCAAACTGCACTATTTCAAGACTGTTTGTTTATCCGAAGGTAAGCCTCGCATCTGGAGAAAGCTGAAATCATCAGAAATAGACTGTGTTGTGTTAAGAAATTGAGTCTTCTACGAGACTGTGTTCAAATGCTCTGAAAAAAAAAAGAAAAAGAAAAAAACTGTTTTGATCTCCTAAAAAGTGAACTGCTCTAAGGAGGCAATAATAGCCTGAGAGACTGTACTATGATATTTTAAGAACCTGAGACATCCCAGAGGACAGTGATACTTTGGCATCTACAGCCCTACTCCTGCCACAAAGCTGGTAGGTCTACGTACGGCAGAAGCTTGAGGACCTACAATCAACGCTACGTCTGCTACCTGTTGTGGATGCCGACAGTTCCACCAATTTTCCAGAGACTATGCTCATTATGAATTCTTATTGCTTCATTCTGGCAGCAGCCTTGGGGTGCTTTGAATTGACTCTTGCCCTACTTCCCTGTGCAGCCTGCAAATCTAGTATTTGCACAACAGGGAATACCCGGACTTGTCTCAACCCCCCGCCAGAATCTTTCCTCTCCTGTTATGGGAACTGCGATGGAACAATGAGAACGGGCCTATTGCTATGATGAACAGTATGTCATTTGTTCCTCCTATGTCTCCTGCCCCTCCGCTTATACACTAGGCATGCTATATGATTTGACAAAGACACTTGTATCAAATGTATTTTTGATTGTGGCTATTTGCATATGTATCCCCTGTTTCCTGCCCTTTTGCTTGCGCATGCTGAACTCTATTATCGATAGTACTATTGACTGCAAGGCAGCGGCACATATATTAGTCTCATGGAATTATTACCCTATACCACAGAGTGATCCCTCTACTATGGTCTGAAGTATTTTTGCTATTTGTGTGATTTGATTCTCACCCTTTCTCACTTGCAGGTGAGAATCAAAAGGAGGGAATGTGATAGGCGATGGCCTAGTATGTAGAAGAGCTAGGTCCGAAGCCCTTTTTCCTGCTTTAAAATGTTATTGCTGATTTTGGAAAATTACAGAATGCTGTTAGCTGTTAGAAAGAAATACTGTTCTATTCTGGTTTGATAACATGTTCTGCTCTCCTGGAGATAAGAGAATTAAAACTTTTACTGTTTATTGTTTAGGTAAGCCAGATGTCTGCTTTAGTAGCAATGTCCTCCACTGTATCTTTGCTGATTGTGCACTGACATAAGAACATAAGATATGCCATACTGGGTCAGACCAAGGTCCATCAAGCCCAGTATTCTGTTTCCAACAGTGGCCAATCTAGGTCATATGTACCTAGCAGTTTCCCCAAGAGACACAAGTTCCACAATGCTTGTACTGGGTCAAGCATTGATATCTTCGGTCACTTAGAAACATAGAAACATGATGACAGAAAAAGACCAAGGCCCATCTAGTCTGTCCTTCCATAACAACTACAACAGTCCACTTTTTACCTTTAGAGATCCTCTGTGTTGGTCCCATGCTTTTTTGAATTCAGTTACTGTCCTCATCTCTACCACCTCCACTGGGAGACTATTCCACGGATCCACTACTCTTTCCGTAAAGAGATTCAGGAGTGATATGCGGAAATATTTATCTCCCTTCACCCTCATCCCATGTCCCCTCGTAGCAGAACTTGCTTTCAAATGAAAGAGGCTCTCTCCCTGAACATTTAAGCCACGGAGGTATTTAAACATCTCAATCATATCACCTCTATCCCGCCTTTCCTCTAAGGTGTACATATTAAGATCCTTAAGTCTGTCCTCATATGCTTTATAATGAAGCCCATTAATCATTTTAGTAGCAACCCTCTGCACCGACTCCATCCTGTTCATATCCTTTTGAAGGTGCGGTCTCCAGAATTGCACACCATACTCCAAATGAGGTCGCACCAAAGACTTATACAGAGGCATTATCACCTCCTTTTTTCTGCTAGCCATTCCTCTCCGTATGCACCCAAGCATCCTTCTAGCTTTTGCCGTCGCCTTTTCTACCTGTTTAGCTACTTTAAGATCATCAGACACAACCACGCCTAGGTCCCGCTCTTCTTTAGTGGACAAAAGTACTTCACCTCCTATACTGTATTGCTCCCTTGGATTGCTGCAGCCCAAATGCATGACCTTACATTTTTTAACATTAAATCCCAGCTGCCAAATTCTAGACCATTCTTCAAGCTTAGCTAGATCCCTCCTCATGTTATCTACACCTTCCTGGGTGTCTACTCTATTGCAGATTTTGGTATCATCCGCAAAGAGGCAAACCTTACCCGACAGCCCTTCCGCTATATCACTAACAAAGATGTTAAAAAGAATCAGACCAAGGACAGATCCCTGGGGCACACCACTGGTAACATCCTTCTCCTCAGAGTGAGCTCCATTTACTTGTACTCTTTGTCGCCTCCCACCCAACCAATTTCTAACCCAAGCAGTAACTTTAGGGTCCATCCCTAGGGTGCTCAGTTTGTTTATAAGTCGCCTGTGAGGAACAGTGTCAAAGGCTTTACTGAAATCTAAATACACCACATCTAGAGCTCTCCCTCGGTCCAACTCCCTGGTCACCCAGTCAAAGAAATCAATCAGATTTGTCTGACAAGACCTGCCTCTGGTGAATCCATGCTGCCTCGGATCCTGTAATCCGCCGGACTCCAGAAACCTCACTATTTTCTCTTTCAGCAGCGTTTCCAATAATTTACTCACCACCAAAGTTAAACTAACCGGCCTGTAGTTTTCAACCACATCCTTACTTCCGCTTTTGTGTAAAGGCACCACATGAGCCTCTCTCCAGTCCTTTGGCACCACTCCCGACTCCAACGAGGCATTGAAAAGATCAGTCAGTGGAGTTGCTAGAACGTCCCCAAGTTCCCTCAGTATTCTAGGGTGTATCCCATCCGGTCCCATCGCTTTGTCTACTTTAAGTTGAGCTAGTTTCTCACGAACACAGTCTTCTGAAAATTGTTCAAGATGTCCCTCGCTTCTGTTCTTATTTGTGGGTGTTTTCTGAGGTCTGTCAAACCTTCACCCACTCCCCAACCTTGTGGGCTAAGGAGGGATAGGCCATGTGTAGTTGTGGGGGCCAATGAATATGCGGTGACAAGAAATTTATTTGTTTTCAAGGATTTTTATTTCCCCGCTCCGTGAGGGAGACAGGAACAGAAAAGGTTAGTAAATCAGGAGTTATGCAAACAGAGGCTTTCAGTATTGTGCTTCAAACTTCTCATATGGAGAAACACATTGCTTCATGTGTTCTCTCCGTGCAATATATATACAGGTGCTCAGGTAAGAAGTATAATTGTTTCTTTTAGCAATTATGTCACAGTCCAGCATACATTCAATGCAAAATAGGCTTTCCTTTCAAATTGCTTCAAACACTACTTTTTCCAGGTACCTTTTCTCAGCGATTCTGGACTAGCCTAACCAGAATAAAAGTCAGGTATAATCATTCAAGCTTTTGTCTCATTGGTTCTCGCTATTAATGCCACAGAGCACTGCCTCGGCTGATTGACATCAATCATAGGAACTTGCTTGGGGGAATAATCTTTTCTCCAGGATTATTCACTGCTTGAAGAATAGGTTGTTGTGCCAGAACTCTTTCATTCAAGAATTGTCTAAGGTCTGTTAGAAGTTGTTCTGCCTGTCCCCTAACAGGAGTCAAGGGTAAAGCTCCTGCTTGTTTAAGCAGGTGATTATCTGCCTCTGGTGAGCAAACACGGCTTTCCCTATTCAGACATTCTGTGCTCAAGGTGGAAATTCCCTTCCCCCACTTCTCTCTGTTAAGGAATGGTGGAATTTCCCTTTCGTTCTCAGCAGCTCTACTTCTCAGGAAGGCTTCAAAGGTAGGATCTTTTATATCAGGATATCCTAATCCCTTTGTAAACAGTTGTGCTGCGTTTCTTTCCTCAGCTTGTTCGTTAGGAACAGGTATTACTGACTGAGTAAAACCTGGCTTGTATAGAGAGTTTTCAGGGTAAAACAATCTTCCTTCATACTCCCTAAAACTATCCTGTCCTCTACAAACAGGAGCCTCTCTTCTTGGCATATAACATTTATCAGAAGGATTAAAAATAGCAGGTACCTTCAAATGAGACTGCTCAGGAATTATCTGGCCAGCATGCTTTTCTCCCCCGGGATAAAAACTGCTTCTCCACAACGTGGGCTCCTTTCCTTGTGTTGGATTAGCTTCCCTTCTATTGCAGCTGGGCACAGCTTCTGTAATCAGGTCAAAGGGTTCTGCAGACAATGGAACTTCCTGCCTTCCCAATACCTTTAGCTTTCTTTCTTGTGGATTTAAAGCAAACTCTCTTCTCAATCCACTAGCAGAGCTTATTCCTTCATTCCTTCTTGACAGCCTCTGGCTTGGTCCTGTTCCTCCATTCGTTCTAGTCCTTCTGCTCCTCTCTACTGAGTGTTCCCTCTCTCTGTTTAAGAAGGATCCCTTACTCTGGGATGCCCGCCTCCTCCTAGGGCGTGCCCAATCCATAGCTCTGCTTCTCTCCTCCTCTGAGGTGAGCTGATTGGCTGCCTGTAGGCTATGCTGAGAGTGGGAATTTCTTCTTTTCCCTGCAATACTGGACTCTACCAGGGGGTCAGTGTCGGTCTCCATGGCTTCCGCGCCTAGCGCTGCGTCACAGGTCCTGCTCCTGGTTCTTCATCTGTGAACACAGAACAAAAATATTTGTTAAGCAATTCCGCTTTATCCTTATCAGCTTCTACATATTCCCCCCCTGCACCCTTGAGTCTGACAATACCACTTTGCCCTTCCTCTTCTCACTAATATATCTGAAAAATGTCTTATCCCCCCATTTTATTGCATTGGCTATTTCCTTCTCCTTTTGAATCTTTGCCTTCTTGACTACTTTGCTAACTTCTCTTTCCAAATACAGATGCCTGTCTTCCTCTCTCTGTGATCTCTTGTATTTCATGAAGGCCTCCCTCTTTTTCTTCACTTTTTCAGCTACTTCCTTCAAAAACCATAGCGGTCTCCTGTTCCTTTTGCCTTTATTTACCATTTTAACAAAAAGGTTGGTTGCCTTTAAAATACCCCCTTTCAGTTTTGCCCACTGTTTTTCTACATCCCCCAGCTGTTCCCATCCCACCAACGACTCCCTGAGGTATTGGCCCATCTTCGCAAAGTTAGTCTTCCTAAAGTCTAAGATCTTCACCTTGGAATGGATTCTAACAGCCCTAGTCCTAATACTGAACCACACCATCTGGTGATCACTGGATGCAAAATGATCTCCCACTACAACATCAGAAACACTTTCACCATTGGTAAGCACCAAGTCCAGTATGGCCCCTTCACGTGTGGGGTCTGTTACCAATTGCCTTTATAGTTCTCCCTGTAGAGAATCCAGGATCTCCTTACTTCTAGATGATACTGCAGCAGGAATGTGCCAATCAACATCTGGCATATTGAAATCTCCTAGCAGTAGCACTTCCCCTTTCCTAGCAATGCTGCGTATGTCTTCAATTAACTCTCTGTCCACCTCTTCCTCTTGTGAGGGAGGTCTGTATATCACACCAATGCAAATAGATTTCTCTTTCCCTCTTTCTAGTTTAACCCACAATGCCTCCTCTCTCCCTTTTAAGCTCTGTAATTCCAAAGCTTTAATAGTAGTTTTTACATACTTCTTAATAATGGTTTATGGACCTTTCCTCCAGGAACTTGTCCAAACCTTTTTTAAACCCAGCTACACTAACAGCCTTTACTACATCCTCCGGTAACAAATTCCAGAGTTTGATTACACGTTGAGTGAAAAAATATTTTCTTTTATTAGTCTTAAATAGTTTACCCTGTAGCTTCATTGCATGTCCCCTAGTCTTTCTATATTCTGATAACGTAAACAATCGATCTACGTTTACCCGTTCCACTCCGTTCATGAATTTATAGACTTCTATCATATCTCCCCTCAGCCGTCTCTTTTCCAGGTTAAAGAGCCCTAACCTTTTTAGCCTTTCTTCATAGGAGTATCCTTCCATCCCCTTTACCATTTTGGTGGCTCTTCTCTGAACCTTTTCTAAAATCACTATATCCTTTTTAAGATACGATGACCAGAATTGCACACAATATTCAAGGTGCGGTCTCACCATGGAACGATATAGAGGCATTATAATATCTTTTGTTTTTTATTTTCCATTCCTTTCCTTATCATACCTAGCATTCTATTTGCTCTCTTGGCTGCCGCTGCACACTGGGCCGAGAGTTTTAACATGGTATCCACAATGACGCCTAAATCTTTTTCCTGGGTGGTGGTTCCTAATGTGGAACCTTGCATCGTGTAACCATAGTTTGGGTTGTTCTTCCCTAGGTGCATAACCTTGCACTTGTCCACATTAAATTTCATCTGCCATTTTGATGCCCAGTCTTCCAATTTATCAAGATCCTCTTGCAATTTTCCACAATCCTCTTGGGTTTTAACAACTTTAAATAGTTTTGTGTCATCTGCAAATTTGATAACCTCACTTGTTGTTCCACTTTCCAGGTCATTTATGAATATGTCAAAAAGCAGCGGACCCAGCACAGATCCCTGGGGTACATCACTATTCACCTTTCTCCATTGGGAAAATTGGCCATTTAGCCCTACCCTCTGCTTTCTATCTTTTAACCAGTTCCTGATCCACAATAGTACACTGCCTCCTATCCCATGACTCTTTAGTTTTGCCAAAAGTCTCTGATGAGGGACCTTGTCAAAGGCTTTCTGAAAGTCCAGATACACAATATCAACCGACTCACCTTTGTCCACCTGTTTATTCACACTTTCAAAAAAACATAACAGATTAGTAAGACAAGATCTTCCTTGTCTAAAGCCATGTTGGCTGTCTCCCATTAGGTTGTGACTATCTACATGCTGAGTAATTTTATTCTTTATGATGGTTTCTACCATTTTTCCCGGTACTGACATCAGGCTCACTGGTCTGTAGTTTCCTGGATCACCCCTGGAACCCTTTTTAAAAATTGGTGTTACATTGGCGATCCTCCAATCTTCAGGTATTAGAGATGATTTTAATGATAGTTCATAGATTACTAATAGCAGGTCTGCAATCTCATATTTCAGTTCTTTCAACACCCTTGGATGTATACCATCCGGCCCAGGTGATTTGCTACTCTTCAGTTTATCTAATAGTTGTAAGACATCTTCCCGATGTATCGATATTTCCTTCAATTCTTCCGCACCTTTAAATACCACTTCAGTCATGGGTAACATCCCTACATCTTCCTCAGTAAAGACTGAAGCAAAGAATTCATTCAGTCTCTCCGCTATCGCCTTGTCGCCTCTTGTTGTTGTTAAGTGCCGTCGAGTCGGAGTCGACTCATGGCGACCCTCTGGATAGCTATCCTAAATTGTGTTCGGTCTTCAGTCAGGCGGCTCATTGTTGACATACTGGTACCCGTAGCTGCTGTTATTGTAGCGATCCATCTCATTGCTGGCCTTCCTCTTTTGCGTTGACCTTCTATCTTGCCAAGCATGATGTCTTTCTCTAATGATCTCTCTCTTCGCATGATGTGTCCGAAGTATGAAAGTCGAAGTCTTGTCATCTGAGCTTCTAAAGAAAGCTTAGGTTTGATCTCCTCTAGTACCGACTGGTTTGTTCTTCGGGCAGTCCATGGTATACACAGTATTCGCCGCCAGCACCATAATTCAAAGGCATCAATTTTCTTCCTGTCTGTCTTTTTCACTGTCCAGCTTTCACATCCATATGATGTTATTGAAAATACCATGGCTTGAACAAGTCGAATCTTTGTATGGAGAGAGACATCTCTGCTCTTGAGAATCTTATCTAGGTCTTTCATAGCCATTCTGCCAAGAGCAATGCGTCGTCTGATTTCTTGACTGCTTGTTGCTTCTTTATTGATAGTTGATCCAAGTAGGTTAAAGTTGTTCACGATTTCAATTTCTTCTCCTTCAACGATGAACCTGTTGATTATGCCAGTTGTCATGATCTTTGTCTTCTTTACATTAAGGTGCAGGCCCATTTTGAGACTATGTTCTTTGATTGTGAGAAGCAAATGTTTCAGATCATCTTCACTTTCAGCCAGTAATGTTGTATCATCAGCATAGCGAAGGTTGTTGATGAGTCTTCCACCAATCTTCACACCTCTGTGGTCTTCATACAGTCCTGCTTCTCTGATGATTTGTTCTGCATATAAATTAAACAGGTAGGGGGAAAGTATGCAGCCTTGTCTTACACCTTTGCTTATTTTAAACCATTCTGTTTCTCCTTGTTCCATTCGAACTGTTGCTTCTTGATCAATGTACAGATTGCGCAAGAGAACGATCAGGTGTTCTGGTATACCCATGCTTCTTAACGTGGCCCAGAGTTTCTCATGGTTTACACAGTCAAAAGCCTTGCTATAGTCGATAAAGCACAAATAGATATCCTTTTGGTATTCTTTAGTCTTTTCAAGGATCCATCTCACATCCGCAATGATGTCTCTCGTTCCTTGTCCTTTCCTGAACCCTGCTTGCACTTCAGGTAGTTCTTGTTCTAGGTATGGCTGTAGTCTCTTTTGAATAATCTTCAGTAGAATCTTGCTGGCATGTGGGATCAGAGCGATTGTGCGATAATTTCCACAGTCAGTTGGATCACCTTTCTTTAGTATTGGTATAAACACAGATCTTTTCCAGTCAGTTGGCCATGATGTTGTCTTCCATATTTCTTGGCAGAGCCTTGTAAGTACGGTAACAGCTGCATCAGATTGCTGCAATACTTCTATGGGAATGCCATCAATGCCTGGTGCTTTGTTCTTTGATAAGCTTTCAATGCTGCTTCAACTTCTTCTTTCATCACCAATGGTTCCTGATCATAAGGTATAGGTTGAAACGGCTGTTGGTCCACTTGATCTTTATCATATAAAAACTCTGTATATTCCTTCCACCTTTTCTTGATCTTCTCAGCATCATTCAACATAGAACCTTGAGCATCTTGTAACATTCCAATTCGAGGCTGGAACTTTTTCTTTAGCTCTCGCAGCTTTAGGAAAGCCGATCTTGTTCTTCCTCTAATAGTTTCTGCTTCTATTTCCTTGCAAGTGTCATTGTAGTACTTTTCCTTGTCCTGTCTTGCTGCATGTTGGAAATCTCTGTTGAGTTCTGAGATTGTCTTTCTTTCTCCTTTGGCTTTAGCTTCTCTGCGTTTCTGGGCAATTTTCAGAGTTTCTTCCGTCATCCATTTTGGCCGTTTTTGCTTTTTCACCTTTTGTAGAGACTTCTCGCTTTCTTCCAGCACAACCTTCTTGACGTCATTCCATAACTCTTCCGGAGCTCTGTCATTTGTATCTAAAGCAGCAAATCGATTTTGCAGGCAGTCTTTAAATTCCAGTGGTATATTCTCAAGGTCATATTTTGCTGCATTCATGAGTGGTTTGCTCTTTTTCAACTTTAGCTTGAGTTTGCATACTAGTAGTTGATGATCTGTACCACAGTCAGCTCCAGGTTTTGTCTTTGTTGATGTTACAGAGCTTTTCCATCGTTGACTTCCACAGATGTAGTCAATTTGATTTTTATACAATCCATTGGGTGAAGTCCATGTGTACAGTCGCCGCTTGTGTTGCTGGAAGAAGGTGTTTGAGATGAATAGATCATTGGTCTTGCAGAATTCTATCAATCTTTCTCCAGCTTCATTTCTGTTGCCAAGTCCATATTTTCCAACTACTCTGCCTTCTTCTTTGTTGCCAACTTTTGCGTTCCAGTCACCCATGACTATCAGGATATCCTGTTTGCATGTTCTGTCAATTTCAGCTTGTACTTGTTCATAGAACTCTTCAATTTCATTCTCTTCTGCAGCTGTTGTTGGGGCATATACTTGAATTATAGTTGTGTTGATAGGCATTCCTCGTAGACGAATAGAGATTAAGCGTTCGCTGACTGCATTGTATTTCATTACAGTTCTTGCAAGTTTCTTCTTTATTATAAATGCAACACCATTTCTTCTTTGTCTTTCATTTCCAGCATAGTAGACCATGTGATCATCTGATGCAAAGTGCCCGATGCCAGTCCATTTCAGTTCGCTGACACCCAACAGATCAAGTTGTACACGTTCCATTTCATTCTTGACCACCTCCAACTTCCCTTGGTTCATGCTTCGTATGTTCCATGTGTAAGACATCTTTACAGCTTCTGACTCTCATTTCATGCGCAGCTACATCAGCAGTCAGACTTCCCGAGGGCTTTGATCCAACCACATCATAAATGCTGGCTTTACTCTGAAAAGTCTTCAGCTCTTCCCCAGTAGCTAGTTGAGTGCCTTCTGACCTGGGAGTCTCATCTTCCAGCACCATAGCACAATTTGTTTTGTTGTAACTATCCATTGGGTTTTCATGGCAAGATACAGAAGTAGATTGCCGGGCCTTCCTTCCGCGCAGTTTAAGTTTGGTGTTGTTGCCGTTGTCACAGAAATGTGATCCTCTGCCGTCAACACTATCCCATTCTGCTGCTGCCCAGATGGGTGGTTTGTCTTCGTCTGGCACCTCAGCTGAGACCTGTCCATCTTGGGAGACCCTGCCAGTAGTTAAACTACCGATAGTTTAGCTCTCAGCATCACTGATGCACGCAAGCCCTCACAGCACGACAAGCTGCAAACCAAGTGAGAGACCAAGTGTCGCCTCTTAGTGCTCCTTTAACCCCTTTATCATCTAATGGACCAACTGTCTCTCTCACAGGTTTTTTGCTACGAATGTACTTGAAAAGGTCTTTATTTTGTGTTTTTGCTTCCGCAGCAAGCTTCTTCTCAAATTCTCTCTTTGCCTGCCTTATCAATGCCTTGCATTTGACTTGCCAGTGCTTGTGCTGTTTCCAGGTTTCGTCATTTGGCTCTTTTTTCCATTTCCTGAAAGATGCTTTTTTGGCCTCATAATTAGGATAAAAATATAGCAGAGAAGCCGAACAGTGTAAGAATGTTTTGTCTAGCATTATGAAGATTGTTTAGTGTTTTGAGCCAAGGCTAGAGATACGTCTTAGCCTTGCTTTGTTTGGCCTCGCTTTGTTTTGCTTTTGTTAAGAATGCTTCTGATATGCCTTCCACTATCTTTGCAAGCTAACTGACCTTGCAGAAGTAGCAAAATATACTGTAGTAAAAGTGTTATGTTTAGTGTTATGTCTAATTGCTGACCCGTGGCTAGTAAGACCCAAGCAGGGGGAGCGAGTCCTGGGCACGGTCAGAGATGTCTATTGGATGAGAGTAAGTGGGCCACTGTGGCCAATGAGGAGTTTTGCCTGTATTAGACTGGAGAAGAAAAGTATATAAACTGTCATTTTTCTGAGCTCTGTGCTCAGACCATTTTGAATGCTACTGCAATCTGAGTCTGTGCACATTAAATTGACTTGAATCTTTGCCTGACTCCGGGTATTATTTATTGCATTCTTATCAGCTACTACACTACCCTCTGCCTTTGGCTCATGAGTGTGCTGTCTCCCATTCCACCCATTTTACTCTGCGTGTTTCTGCCCTCCAACCACATGTTTCTTTAACACCATCCCTTTTTATGTCTGCTCTGCACATGTGGCTACACGTCTGCTCCAAGCCCCCTCTCAGACCTGTCCTTGTTATGTCTGTGTCTTATCTAAGCACTGCTGAGCAGGGATTGTCCTTCTGTGGGATAATGTACACAGTGATGCGTGTACTAGGTACTCGCCTATATATGCCTAATAGTGGTAGCAGGAGCTGTAGTGGTAGCTATGCAGCACACGTACGGGGCACGGCCAAGCACACATTGATTGTGGGGTGGATGTATTACACAGTTGTACGTAGTTGCACTGTGCAAACCTATCTGTGCTGTGTATGGTCTTTCACAACCCAGGTGACTACACAACCATGGGGGGGCAGCTGAGGAGGAGGATGTGCCATTGCCCCAGGATGTGGCGGAGCCCCAGCCCACAATGTCCGGGGGCAGCACCAGTGATGGGGAATGGACACCAGGGACCCACGTGGAGGCTGAGGCAGAGGACCCGCACCCAGACGTCACCGCCACAGAGGGCTCGGAGGTCAACAGAAATCGCCACCCCATGCATGCGCCAGGGACAGAAGCGACCCCTCCAACAGACATGGAAACTATCCTTGCTGAGCTGCGGTAACACACTGCCACAGCACGGCGCGATGCCGAAGGTGGGTAACAGCATACCCCACAATCCCCACGGGGTTGTCATGACATCCACAACGAGATTGCATGTTGCCCACATAGCATAGCGTTCTGATGTTGGGGGGGGTTGTCTTATGCCCTCTGTGTTTCGACCTCCTGTAGCGTGGCTTGTCAGGTGTCAGCATGTGTGAGGGGCTCAGACACATGCACACTGTGCTTGGCCATATACCCCACGTAAGCGCAAAGAGGAAACCAATGATTGCAGGTCACCCAGACACCCTACGTGTCAATATCAATGGATATTGTCAGGCAGCATCGTTTGTCAACATTATCTGCACTGTGCACCAGCATTATAGAAATGGGGCCACCCCAGATATGTGTATGTGTGTTCCATGCCCCCTCACATCATCTGACCTATCCCAGACGAGCAGTGTGCAGACCAGGCATTGACATATTAAACTGGGGCAATGTGCCATGTGTGAGATCTGTGATTCTCATGACCCCTCATCCAGACCCCTTCCAGACATGGGGATGGCTCATGGGAGACACAGATAAACATGGTCATGCGTTGCTAGGTTTGGCAGGCATGACTGTTCTGCAGACTGATCTGGTGGAATATGCCTGACATTTGTGTTTGAATGAGGTAACTCACATATCACCTTGTTTTCCACCCACAGGCACACGTCAGGCTCTGGTGGCCATACACAGGGATCTCTTGACAATGAATCAGGGACTGCAACAGCTGCAGTCAACAGCTGGCGTCATAGCAGGGGCACTGCTACGCATTGCCAATGCCCAGGAGGCCATGCTGGCACTATCTCAGCAGCCAGCACCGGCACCGGAGGCTGCACCGCCAGCCCCACAACAGAGGGGTGGGCTTGGCCGTGGTCGCAGTGGCCGGCCACAGAGACTGTAAATACTACAAACAAAACTGGTTAAAATATTACATCCTATGTGTTTGATTCCACTGTGTGGCATTGTGGCCCCCTACGTACCCTGCACCTCCTGTTCTCTCCCTGCCCACATGTGCCGTACCCATGTCCCTCAGTGGTGGGGTGTCTGTACTGCCACCTATCAGTTCGCATAGGTCATACGATGCCCTGTGTGGCATGGACTGTGGCAGGTCCCCACCCCACTACCTATGCGTGGGGTCTACCCATCCTCTCCTTTTGCGCAGGAGCATATTCATGGTGGAAAATGTCTGGTGTAGTGATCTGCCACCGTCTCCCACCCCATATACTCTCCCTCATTGGACACACATGTGTGACCGTTATCCATGCCCACACCAGGGCCTACGTGGCTGTCTTCCCACATAGGCTTGCATGCGGCAGAGGCAGGCAAAGGTGGCTTGCTGTGGTCAGCGGATCACCCTTCATTAGCGCTTGCATTCCCCCACCGCTCATCCCTGTAACATGCATTGACCTATGTTGCCCCAACATCTAGCCCCTTGAGCAGCTACTGGGTACAGCATTCCATCCTAACCTCCATGGCACAAACCTGCTGCTAGCCTCTCCCCCTATTGGCACAGAGGCATGGTACATCAGGTATGGTTCCCACACATTGCACACAGCATGCATGTGACTAGGTATATTAGGAAATGTTACACATTGCCACATCTCAGGGTCAACCTCGGACTCACACGCCTACGCACATGGCCAGCCCCCACAACTGCATGTGGAGACGGTACATGTATGATACCCATGTCTATCTTACAGGCACATACCTATCTACACACATGTCCCATGCATACGTCCATAGTCTGTCTGTAAGGGAGACACATGATCATTGGCATGTTTTTCAACAAACTGTATTCGTAACAAACTTTAAACATATTACATGGTTATGTACCAATATGTACAATATTCTTAGCAAACTTTGCCATACTGGGTCAAACTAGGGTGCATCACGCCCAGTGCCCATCCATACGAGTGGACAGTGTAGGTCCTATCTACCCAGGTGTCTGTTCCAGACACGGAACATAGGACAGCACAGGGCACATGTGTGGGCGCCACAGGAGCCATCAAATGCTCCTGCGACGCCCATCAGTGGATGACTCTTGAGATGCAGTGTCCCTACCCACCACACCCTGCATCTCGACAGCCACCCACTGAACAGTACCTGCCAGCACCCGCACGGTGCGTTCCAGGGCCCCGAGTCGGTGCACCACGCCGTCCGTGCCACAGACAGGTCCTGGATGCACCTACCACCACATACACACATGGTGCCAGGTGTGTATGTGGTGGCATGTGTGTGGCCCCTGTCTGTGGCAAGGGGTGGCGTAGCAACACCCACATGGGCACCGTTCCCGCACACATGCAGGGGCTGGCAGGGACCCAGTGTCCTGTGATGTCCTGGGTTCCATGCCGCCCTCCCCACCCTGAACAGCAAACACCTCCCCCACCCCTTCCCACCCTGGCACCTCCCACACACCCTCAGCACACTCCACACTCCCCTCCTCCTCCTCCCCCCCGACATGACCCACACACACACTCACCCTCCCCTCCCATCCCACCCTCCACCCTATCCAGTTCCCCATTGCCCTAATACACCTCAGGGGCCTCTGCTGCCTCCTCCCCCTCCTCCATAGCCACTGCCACCTCCAATGCCCCCTCCTCCTCTGACCGCTCCTCCTGCTCCTCCTCCGCCTCATCTGCCGCCTCCTCCTCCTCTTCTTCCTCCTCCTCCGTGCGTCGGTGAGTGGGCCTCCTCATTGGGGGCGCTGACAGTGCTGTCCCCTCACCAGCATGGTCCGCCTCTGTGGGGGATGACAGTCATTAACACACTAGTATGTGAGTCACATAACACATGTAAATAGTTAGGCAACACAGAGGCTGGTGTGCTACTGTGACATTATCTACAGAGCTGTTGAGGTCACGTCACTCACCGCCACGTGCTGGGATTGCCCGCCTTCGCAGCCTCTCCAACATGGCAGGGCATTTGAGCCGCATCTCACGCCCCTTTTTCCATAGGTCCTCCACCTGTGGGGGGAAAGACAATGCGAGGGTGCATTAAGGACCATATATCTCTGGTGGGTGGAAAACACATATCACACATCTCTGTGTGCATCATCGTGCTGCTCCTATGCCTCTGTCAGTGCTTCTTCTACTAACGTTTGCCAGTGCCACCTACATGTGTGGCTGTGGGTCTGTAAATGTGTGTTCACAACATATAACCAACATGATGTCCACAATCCACTGTCTGTTTGCCTCACTAACTTTGAATAGGGGTGAGTGCGGGGTCTGAGTTGGGTGAGCTGGCTTGTGCTGTTGTTCCTCATTGCTTGTGTATTTCCTGTTGGTTATATTTATTTATTTAATTTATTTAAAGGGTATTTGTATCCCGCCTTATCCTTCAATCAAGGCGGTGAGCACAGCAAGCAATCAGTGTAAGTGTTGTGTGTCATGTGAGCCTTATGTACAGTGTGGGTGCGTGTGTGCGAGTGTTTTGATTTGGGTGAGCTATTTACATATGCGCTATGTACAGTATATACATGGGTTTCTGGGTCCAGGCTTGGTGGTTTCCGTGAGCTGTGATTAGTCCAGATTGGATCCGGTTTGGATTCAGGTTAAGCATTTGGGCCGTAGTGATCTGTGAAGAGTACAGTCTTCAGGTGTTTCCGGAAGTCCTTATATGTTTTGTTGGACAGGTCCTCTTCCCCTGATGGTCCGAGGATGCATGCAGAACGCCTTTCAGCTGTGGGATGTGTCATCAGGGAGGGGTTAACAGGACGGCCACCGTTTGAGACACAAAGCATGTTTCTGACAGTTAAGTGCTGTCTCAGGGTTTGAGATTTGGGGGCTTGTCAGGGTCTGCATGGAAGGGCAGTGATGTTATAAGGGCTTGTGCATTATGACAGTTTAGTCTGTTGTATGCATTTTGTAGGCCCATGGTTACTGAGATCGTATGTGCAGTATTGTGTGATTAACACCATATAAGGGACATTGATATATATCTACTTGGATGTTGAACGGTGATGGGTATGGGACAGTTTTGGGCCTCTACGTTTTGACATCTGTGGTGTGGGCAGTGTGAGGTGTTGTACCCTCACACCAGCATCTATGATGTTTCTCTGCAATCATTTATGGGGATCGGTCAGATGTGTGACCTGAAACTGCATATACATCAGAGATATATGGATTTGTCTCAGACCTTTGTAAGCAGGTCTCACGGGTCCTAGGGGTGTGAGGGTTTACAGCACATACCCAGCTGCACCTACCATACAATCATGAGCCATAACAGACATGTGTACTGGGGTCTGGGCCTCTGGGGAATAAGGCCACTGTGTGTCCCAACCTGGCATCACCTAACACAATATCTAGATGCCATACCCACCTTTGCACTCAGGTCTCAGGCCTCCTGGGGGTAGGGTGCCTTAGCACACATCATCAGCAACATACACCATATCACCAGGGTGACTGACAGGACATGTTCGCAGGTCTCGGACTCCTGGGGGTAGGGGAAATTAGAAAACAGCAACAGCGGCATAAACCATATCACTAGGGTAACTGGGAACCCACTTTGATGGGCTCCCAGGACTCCTGGGGATAGGGGGGATGTGTTAAACTGAAAAGGCACACACCCCCATATCACCAGGGTGACTGGGAACCCACTTTGATGGGCTCTCAGGACTCCTGGGGGTGGGCCTGGTGTTTTAAACTGCAAAGGCACAAACAACCTTATCACCAGGGTGACTGGGAACCCACTTTGATGAGCTCCCAGGACTCCTGGGGATAGGGGGGATGTGTTAAACTGCAAAGAGACACACACCCATATCACCAGGGTGACTGAGAACCCACTTTGATGGGCTCTTGGGACTCCTGGGGATAGGGAGGATGTTTTACACTGCAAAGGCACAAACAACCTTATTACCAGGGTGACTGAGAACCCACTTTGATGGGCTCTCGGGACTCCTGGGGATAGGGAGGAAGTTTTACATTGCAAAGGCACAAACAACCTTATCACCAGGGTTACTGAGAACCCACTTTGATGGGCTCTCAGGACTTCTGGGGGTGGGCCTGATGTTTTAAACTGCAAAGGCACAAACAACCTTATCACCAGGGTGACTGAGAACCCACTTTGATGGGCTCTCGGGACTCCTGGGGATAGGGAGGATGTTTTAAACTGAAACCCCTCTCACAGCCATGTTACCAGGGTGAGTGAGTGAGCATTTGGATCACGTCTCAGGACCCCTTGGGGTAGGGCAGATGTGTGACCCTGCAACCTTAGAAGCTACCATGTCAGCATGATCTTTCCCAAACCTCTTTAGGCAGATCTAGGGGCTCCTTGGGTTAAGGTTTCTTTTAACACATCAACAAAAGCAGCTACCATGACACCAGGATGGCATCTTCAGCTCTGTAATCATGTCCTTAGCCTCCTGGGGATGGGACAAGCCACTTTGATATGATACCTAGGCGGTATATCATGTGGGTATAACTAATAAACATACATTGGTAGGAATGGCTACACACAGCAGCATGCACACCTACAATACACAATGGATATGTATATGCATATATTGACCTGCCCCCACACACTTACCTCACGTGGGTATTCTGCCAGATGGTTATAGCGTCTGGTGACGCGGTCCCAGGCCCTACGCACACGTGCCAGGTCCTGACGCCTCGAGGAGTCCGGAAATAGCTTCCTCTGCCTAGAGCAGATAAGCCCTGCAAGGTGGCTCAGATCCTGCCTGCTAAAAGCTGGCTTCCTGGAGCGGTTAGCCATTTTCTGCACTGCCTTGCTCACGCACACACGCACGTGTGCCGCAATGCATCTCAACGCGCGTAGCATCATTCCGCGCGGCACTGTGTGCAATGCCGCACTAGCAATGTGCTTGTGCCACGGCTGGTATACAGGAACTGATGGCGCAATCAGTATATAATAAAGATCAAGGCTGCCAACACACATTCCAGCGATGTGTCTGAACACAGTTTAATTATGATGCTTTTATCTTGGTGTTGGTACAGTGGGGTCTCGAACACATCACCACTAGCTGTGAGGGCATTGTCTTAACCTGTGTGCTATGCCTTTTCACATAACAATGGCTACATAAACTGTTACACAAGGGGGTATGTGTAGTACACTTGCCACCCACCCACTCCCTGGACCTTGAGGGTTAAGGGAGGGGCTGGCCTTGAATGCCCTTGAGGGTTAAGGTTGTAGTTGTGTAGGTGCTCAAGTAGTAAGGCAAGGCAAAGAAAATTTCTTTTGTGAGGTTTATTTCTCCCGCTCCAGAGTTCAAATGCAGCAGATGTAAATGAAATAATGTAGCACAAAACAAGGCTGAGAAACTTAACTAAACAAGGCTTTTTACTGCTTGGCTAAATGTCCATTACTGATCACATTCGGTTGTCATGTGACCTCCTTTCATTAACATAACAGAAAACTCTGGTAACAGCAATGCTCCTGAATTGCACACAATATGCTTTCACTTATTCTCTTCACATAAGCTTCTTTTGCATAGCAATCAGTGAGGTAACTTTGTTATATTCTTTCATAAAACATTGGCAAGCATATCACTTAAATGTCCTTTTGAATCACACATGTAGAGCAGTCCATCAGGACATCCTGCTCTGTAGACGGCAGAGAAATTAAAGGCATTTCTTCCTCACAGCTGCTCATAGGCTTTGCTACGTCATGAGGAGAAACTGCTCTACTTTTAAGGAACTCCCTGAATTCAGTGAGAAGTAATTCAGCCTGTGTATTTTCTGAGCTACGCTGAGAATATCCTCCTTCAGGTAAATGCTTGTTTAATGTTCTTATCTCTTGGCAATTATCAGTGCTTTTACTTGGACAACAGTTCAGCGTGTAAGCATTTCCCTTCCCCCACCTATCTCCAAATGAAAGTGCAGGGTAAAACGCTTCAGCTGTGCTTGGAGAGTCTCTCAGAGTGTTAAAAGGAAAACAGTCAGGCTTCTCTTGGCTTAACCAATTACTATCAAACTTTCTGCCTTTGTTCTGTCTTTCACAATTAGAGTTCACTCTTTCTGGCTTCCCACTCTTAAGCTTGCTAGCCGTTCCAAACCCACCAGATACCTTGTGCTGGGGCTTCTTCCAGGGTAATTCTTTCTCCCTCTGCCTCCTGTTCCAAGGTTCTGCTTGGTCCTTTAAACTCCTGAGCTGTAGCCTTGGGTCTCTCAGTGCCTTTGAATTCTTCCTGGTAACAGAAGTCTTTCTCTGCCCCTGAGTCTCCCAGCTCCCGTCTGCTCCTTCGTGGATCGCAGCTGCTTAGTGGTTCTCTCTCCAATGGTTCCTGGTCATCTGACCTGTCCTCGTCCAGGTGCTTGTGTCCTGACTCCTTCTCTGCGTCTTGCTCTCGCTGCTCGTGCTGATCTAACTGTTTCTGTTTCCCAGTTCTTAACAAACTGGCTAAGTACTGCACTGCCCGCCTCCTGCTTGGGCGTGCCCAATCAGGGACTTGGCTTCTCTCCTGCCTTGAGGTGAGGTGTGGTTCCTGATTAGCTCTGTGTTTTTTTCTCTCATAAGAGAAAATCCTGCATTCCCTTGCAGTACCGGTTCTCTCCACCGGATCACTATCAGTTTCCATTGCTTCATAAGAGTCTCCTACGTCACAGATCCCCCCCCCCTTAAGATATCACGGGCTGGCTTAGTCTTGACGGCACAGCACGTGATTCTATCTATGGGTTCAGTTCTGATGAGCTTCTGTTGAGGCTGTTGTCTCGGAGAGGCTATTGTGGCTATTTGGGCTAAAGCTACTCTGTCATGCCATGGCTTTAAGACGTTGACATGGTAGACTTGCCTGCGACCTTTCCTATTCTCGACCAAGTAAGATACAGGTCCTACAGCTTGTATTACCCGACACGGGCCTTTCCAATGGCTCTCAAATTTCGGTTCTGTCCCAGCCACCATTACAATAACTTTCTCTCCTACATTTAGTTGCCGTTGCTTTGTGTTCCTATCATAATAGGCTTTTTGTTTGGCCTGACTACGCTTCAGATTATCCACTGCAACTTGTGAAGTCCGGCGTAGCCGCTTCTTTAAGTTTCTCAGGAACTCGGGCACCTCTACTTCCCTGGGATCGGGTTCTACCCACTGTTCTCTCAAAATATCGAGAATGCCTCGGGGAGGCCTCCCGTATAGTAGCTCATAGGGTGCTGTTCCTAATGAGGTCTGTTTTCTCTCTCGGCACGCATAAAGAACAAAGGGAAGCATTGTATCCCAGTTGTCCATTTCCCCCTCCAAACTCCTACGTAACATCCTTTTAAGAGTCTGGTTTTGTCTCTCGACTAAACCGTTCGTCTGGGGATGATATGCTGCCGTCTTAATGTGGTGAATACCAAATGCATCCCACACTTGTCCTAAGTATTTTGACATGAAGTTGCTCCCCCTGTCGGTGAGAACTTCCTTAGGGAAACCCACTTCACAAAACAACTTAATAAGTTCATTTGCTATTACTCTGGCAGATATGGTGCGTAGTGGCATGGTCCACGGGAACCTTGTAACGTGGTCTTCCACCACTAAGATATAGCGGAAACCTCGAGGGGTTTTAATCAGAGGTCCGACAATGTCTACACCTATCCTCTGGATGGGATCCTTAATCACTGGTGATGGTATCATGGGGACATCCCTGGGATGGGCCGCTGAAACTCTTTGGCATGTGGGGCAAGCCTCACAGAACTTTGCTGTCTCTTTGAAGACACCCGGCCAATAGAATCTGGATAAGATTTGATCGAGGGTTCCCTGAATGCCTTTATGCCCCCCAATGGGATGGTCGTGTGCCAACCGTAACACTATATTTTTAAAGGTCGTTGGCACAGCCAATTGCTTTCTGCTATCTCCTGTGAAAGGATCTTTACTCTCTCTATAGAGTATTCCTGCAGTCAGGATAAATCTAGGTAAGGTATCCCTAGTAGTCTGAGCCCATTTGAATGCCTGTGTGAGAGCGGGGTCCGCTTGCTGCTCATTTGGGAACGTGGGAAACTTATTCATTAGCTCCTCTGGTACCCATGGTAGCTCTTGCCCTGCCTGTACTTCAGACTTGTTCTTAGAGCGAGACTGTTTCTCCTTACGCTTCTCAGATTTAGGCTTCCTGACCTTAGTGTCTGGAGTATCTATCAACGCATCATCAGAGGGGAGAGCTTCTCCGAGATCCTCTGAGGTATCTTCTTTATTTTCTAAGGCTGAGGACTGGGCTCTTGTGGAGACCATTGCACCTTTCACCTGCAACTCTCTTTCCATCTCCCTAAAGAACTGCGGCCAATCTCTGCCTAGAATTACTGCGTGGGGAAGTCCTGGGACAACTGCTAAGGGGACAGTCCTTTGTGCACCTAACCCTGCTATGTGTAACTTGTATACCGGGTAGGTAGAGGTTCCTCCATGGACGCACCTTATTTTAACTGAACTAACAGGCTGAATTACTTCCTTGCCCTGCATGGCTTCTATTCTCTGCCAAACCTCTTCAGAGAGTATGCTTAACTCCGCTCCTGAATCCAGCAGAGCTTGAGTGGTAATTCCCTGTACTTCAATAGCCAGAAGAAATCCGGGTCTATCTTCCATAGGACTACCCGCTATCAAGGCAGTTTTAACAAAACAGTGTTTTTGCAAATGTCCCTCTTGCCCACATTTGTAACATCTTAGCTTATCCTTAGAGCTTTTCCATAAAGGCATGCACATTTTTATAGGGTCCTCCTGCACCCTCCCGTCCCTTTCTGATCTGCGACTGCGTGACTCCTGGGAAGTAGTGCCAGCTCTCTGGGCAGTTAGCTCTGCCTCTATATATCTTTCAGAGAGTGCAACAGCTTCTTGGGGAGTTTTGCAATTCTGCAAGATTAGGAAGGTGCGGATTCCCTGGGGTAGAGCGTTCATGTATTGCTCTAATACCAAGTCATCAAGTATTGACTCCACCGACCTCTCTTCTGGACTTAACCACTTGTCAATCAAGCTATGAATCCTGTGACACAATGACTTAGGAGTCTCACTTGGCCTTGGAGTGAGCCCTAGTCTCTCTCTTATCGCCTTTTTTAATTCATCATAGCTGCCAGCCATAGAAGCAGGCATGGCGCGGTAAGCGGCCATCGCTTCCCCAGTAAGGGATGCTGCTAATCTTAGCGCCCAGTGTTCTTTAGGCCAGGAGCTAAGGCGAGCTACTCTCTCAAAGCTCTCGAAAGTCATCCACATCATCCTGATTAGTAAGCTGACCAAAGTTAAACAAAGTTCCTGTCTGTAGACCAACAGGGTGTACAGCATCTGTTAGAGTGGAACCTGTTGTAGATGTTGGTTGTCCAGCTGCTTGCTTCCTCTCCTTCATCCATTCCTCCATCATGGTCAGTAGAGGCTGCTGCTGCTCACGCACACTCGTGTTGGCCTTTTCCTGCGCCTCTAACGCAAGATCTCTCTGGCGCTCCAGCTGCATCGTCATCCAGTGAAAAATTTCCTTGGCATCCAGCGCCATCTTGGAATACCTGAAATAAAACAAAAAGACAGACCCAAGTGCGGAACCACAGTATACTCGTCTATCTGCGCTTTTATTTCTTTTTTTTTTCTTCCTAGTCACCACTAGGCTGCACCCTTGCCCTGGTATCCTGGTTACCCGGGGTGGATACCCTTTACCTGGCTCAGGTGGTATACAAGCACTTCAGGAACAGAAGATCCTGTAGTCTCCTGCAGTTTCCTTCCTGGTCTGGGCTCGTCAGCTGTTCGGCTGGGCACCTTCTGGAAGTCAGCTTCTGCAGTTCTTGGTATGGCTACTTCTTGCGCCTGCGCAGTATCCTCAATACTACGCCACTTTGCCACCCACCCACTCCCTGGACCTTGAGGGTTAAGGGAGGGACTGGCCTTGAATGCCCTTGAGGGTTAAGGTTGTAGTTGTGTAGGTGCTCAAGTAGTAAGGCAAGGCAAAGAAAATTTCTTTTGTGAGGTTTATTTCTCCCGCTCCGGAGTTCAAATGCAGCAGACGTAATGATGTTGATGGATCAAAAACTTTGCACGAGGTCTCAGTAGAAAAAAACACTGCTGGCTTTAGGTTCACACCTTATAGCCGCAATTGTGTTGTATTACATCAATGACCTCCCAAACTGCAAATGAATCAAATCCTTACAATAGTAAATCTCAAAATAGTGTACTCAGCTTCAAGAAGGACTGATGCAGATCTTCAAAAACACTAATGATCCCAACGTACAGTCCCGGTACCAGCCAGACGTTTCAAATTGGTTTCTTCAGGGGACCGATACAAAAACTGTATAAAAAACAAAACAAAACCCTAATGAACCATCACCCCCGTTATACTATAAATTACCAAACATACCCATAACCAAAACTTTTCTTACCTCAGATGCTGCCCACGTTAACACTCTATTCAACACCGACTGACTAATGTCCGTTGCCAGTAGAAAACACCGCGCATGCGGGATACCTATTACCTACTCCATTTTTAAACCCCCCCAATATGACCTTTTTCTACGCAGTGTTGAACCATCGGGGCCTCCATACACTTACGGGTTAGACGACTACGATGTTCCCTCATACGTACACGAAACGGGCGAATTGTTTTGCCAACATAACACAAGCCACATGGACAGAGAACTGCATACACAACATTCTTCGATTCACAGGTGGTCCAACTGCGAAGACGCACAGAGACCCTCTGATAAACAAAGTCATCAGATGTGTATGACAGAGGGATCATAATTTGAAGGATCTACTCAACCCGTCCATGATACCTTCTGGGGGGGATGTGAGAGGTGGTAATCAAACGGGGGGCCATTCCACATGCGGGACCTGTGATATTTGTGAAATCACCTTGTGTCAGGAGACCTGCGTAGAAAAAGGTCATACATTTGGCCAATTGCGATGTTTATGTTTGGAGCAGGTATTTGGTGGTAGTCAGGGTAAATCCCTGGATCAGACGCTTATTAAGCGGGAACAACGATTGATTTTTCAGTTAAATACATTATCCCTGTGGGGATTAAATGGACAGATTGATTGGCAGGCTTGTGTGTAACCTAATATGGATTTCCTGTGGGACAAGGGGTTTCCTGTCAGTCACACTTATTGCCTGGAGGAGATTGATTAAGTTGTTGGGCGTTGTGTACACTCAGTATTGGGGGGGTTTAAAAATGGAGTAGGTAATAGGTATCCCGCATGTGCGGCGTTTTCTACTGGCAACGGACATTAGTCAGTCGGTGTTGAATAGAGTGTTAACGTGGGCAGCATCTGAGGTAAGAAAGGTTTTGGTTATGGGTATATTTGGTATTTTATAGTATAACGGGGGTGATGGTTCATTAGGGTTTTGTTTTATTTTTTATACAGTATTTGTATTGGTCCCCTGAAGAAACCAATTTGAAACGTCTGGCTGGTACCGGGACTGTACGTTGGGATCATTAGTGTTTTTGAAGATCTGCATCAGTCCTTCTTGAAGCTGAGTACACTATTTTGAGATTTACTATTGTAAGGACTGTGATTTGATTCATTTGCAGTTTGGGAGGTCATTGATGTAATACAACACAATTGCGGCTATAAGGTGTGAACCTAAAGCCAGCAGTGTTTTTTTCTACTGAGACCTCGTGCAAAGTTTTTGATCCATCAACATCATTGAGAGTGAACGATATTTTTAGTTTTTTTGAGTGTGTCTTGTCGTTCAGTGACCGATTGAATTTTTGCTGTAGAGGGAGTGGCAACCGTTGAGGGCTACTACACGGATGAAGACTAGGCCAGACCGGGCTCCAAGTTCTTTCTGGGTCCCCAGGAGCCTATGGTCAGTTTGAAGATTGGGGACCAATAAATGGACTTTATGGTGGATACGGGGGCCGAACACTCAGTGGTGGCTAGACCTGTGGCTCCGTTGTCGTCCTGATCTATCACTATTGTTGGGGCCACTGGTACTCGAGCCATCAAATCCCTCTTGCAGAACCGCACTTGTGAATTAGGGGGATGGAAGATAACACACCAGTTCCTGTACATACCTGAATGCCCAATCCCCCTCTTGGGCTGAGACATGCAAGCTAAGCTCCAGGCGCAGATATCCTTTGTTGAAGGGGGAAAAATGGAAATGACTGTGAACTCAAAATCTGCTGGCCTGATGGTGCTGACTGTCCCCTGAGAAGAAGAATGGCGGTTCTATAGTCCACTTTTATCCAAAGCAGCCAGCCCCCTTATACCTACCAGCATTTCAGCTCCGCCCGGAGTGTGGGCAGAGGATAATCCTCCTGGCCTAGCGAAGAATATAGCCCCTGTGCTTGTCACCCTCAAATCAGGAGCGGAACCAGTGCATGTGAAACAATATCCTCTCCCATGACCAGTAATCGAAGGCATTCATCGTCATCTAAAGAAATTATTGCAGTACAGCCTCCTTAGAGAATGCCAATCGCCATGGAATACCCCCCTCCTCTCAGTCAAGAAGCCTGGAACAGGTGACTACCGCCCAGTGCAGGATTTGAGACGAGTGAACAATGCAGTTGAAACCATACATCCAGTAGTACCAAATCCCTACACCCTCTTGGGACTGATTCCTGCTGAAGCTACTCACTTCACTGTTTTGGATTTAAAGGATGCCTTCTTTTGCATACGCCTGGCATCCACCAGTCAACTCCTGTTTGCGTTTGAATGGGAGAACCCAATCACCGGAAGGCGAGGCCAACTCACCTGGACTCGATTACCTCAAGGATTCAAGAACTCACCCACCATCTTCAGTGCTGCTCTTAATCAAGATCTATCAAGTTACTCTGTGACTCCAGGAAAAAGAGTCCTGCTCCAGTATGTGGATGACCTGCTTGTAGCCACCAACTCCAAAACTGAATGTGTGTAAGCCACCAGTGATCTCTTGCACCTCCTGAATGAAGCTGGATACAAGGTCTCCAGAGCCAAGGCGCAGTTGTGCCAAACAGAAATAAAATACCTGGGATTCCATCTGTCCAGAGGGGTCCGGAGATTTTATTTAGTATTTATTTAGTATACATTTGTATACCGCTACTTCCAGCGATCAGCAGCGGTTTGATTAAAGATTGGAAATTGTCAAATCATGACAGGAAATTTTTTAAGGTATAAACACATTGATTAGACAGGAAAGCACAGCACACAGAGAACTATTTTACAGGGAACATGGGCTATGGAGGGTTAAGTGGCTTGCCCAAGACCACAAGGAGCACCTGTGGGACTAGAAACCCCAGTCCTTCCGGCCCAAGGTTGCTGTCCTCTAGTGGGATTTGAACCCCCGACCTTCCGGCCCGAAGTACCTTGCCCCAACCACTAGGCCACTCCTCCACTCCGAGCGAAAGAAAGCAATATGCTGCATCCCTACCCCCACCACCAGAAAGCAGGTGAGGGCCTTCTTAGGAGCTGCCAGCTACTGCCAAATATGAATACCCAACTTTGCGCTCTTGGCAAAGCCATTGTACCAAGCTACCAAAGGAATGGAGCGATCTCCCATGGAATGGGGCCCAGAACAGGATAAAGCGTTCAAATCGTTGGAAGCAGTTTTGATGTTATCACCAGCCTTGGGCCTACCAGATGTATGTCTATGAGTCAAGTGGAAATGCTCTGGGTGTATTAACCCAAACCCTTGGATCTTGGCAGCGACCTGTAGCCTATCTATCAAAGCAGCTGGATACTGTTGCAAAAGGATGGCCACCTTGCCTGAGAGCCGTTGCAGCTACAGCTCTCTTGGTGAGTGAAGCCGACAAGCTCACCTTAGGTCAGAGTCTCCAGGTTACAGTGCCACACTCTGTCCTAACCCTCATGGAACATAAAGGAAATTACTGGTTCACGAATTCCCATATGCTAAAGTACCAAAGCATGCTGTGCGAAAACCCTCGATTACAGTTGATCATCAGTCAAGCTCTGAACCCTGCTACACTATTACCGGTTGGTCCAGGTCCACCCGACCATGATTGCTTGGAAGTAATGGATACTGTGTTCTCCAGTTGCCCTGATTTAACCGATCTTCCACTGAACAACCCTGAACATACTTTCTTTGTGGATGGAAGCAGTCTTGTCATCAACGGACAACGTCATGCTGGCTATACAGTAGTGACCCTGGACATGGTAGTTGAATCTTCAGCTTTGCCCCCAGGAACCTCAGCACAGGAGGCTGAACTGATAGCCCTCACTAGGGCACTGATAATAGGGACAGGGCTCCGCTTGAATGTGTACACAGACTCCAGCCCCCAGGTCCAAATGTAATCCCTGAATCATTGGGCCCAGCCTTTGCCCATTCTTTTCACCAAGCCACACATTATAGGAAAAACAGCTATGGAAAAAGCTTTTAGGCCCCATTTCTATATCCCGCTGCTAGGGGATATGAGTCAGATTGGATCCGAAATCACTAGTCAAGAGCTGTTGGCTTTAGGTTCTGTCTTACAGAGTCTCCATGTTTGGGTACTAATGTAGAATCTACAGCCCTACTCCTGCCACCACCGGAAGCTGGCAGGTCCAAGTACGGCAGAAGCTTGAGGAACCTACAGCCCTACTCCTGTCACCCACCGGAAGCTGACAGGTCTACGTACGGCGGAAGCTGTGGAAGAACAGAACTCAAGTGATAGCTATGTGTCTGCTTCTCCCATGTTTCTTACCCCTTTGCTTGAGAATGTTTACCTCAATCATAGACAGTACAGTTGAATGTAAGGCAGCAACCAGGGTACTAGCCATGTGGAAGTATCAAGCTATATCAGGGGAAGAAGCCTCAGTTTAAGGTGACTTTGATAGGTGGTTAATTTCTCACCCTCTCTTATTCGGGTTGAGAATAATCAAAGGGGGGAATGTGGTAGGCTATGGCCTGTAAACTAGGCCTAGATCCTAACCCCCCCACCTGAGAGTAGTATTGAAAAGAAACAAAGTTTAGAAATCTGCTTAACTGCTTTTTGAAAGTCCCTTTCCTTCCCCCATGAAGTTTGTATAAGTTCTTTATGCTTGGTTTGTTCTGTCCTTGCATTCTCTGAGCTAGAAATGTCCTTGAAGTAGCAATGTATCTATGTCTAAGACTATGCCTTTGTTAGAATAAGCCAGAAAGGGGGAACAAGGAGCCAGGCCCAGATGTGGTAGCCCCCAGAAATTAGCCAGGCCTCTGGTAGGCCTCATGCATAGAAATGTATCTATAACAGTATTGAATTACCCACCCCCACTTGAGACTAGTGTTGGAAAGAAAAGATTTGTTTTTAAAACGGCTTTTGAGCAATTCTGCTCTTCCCTCTCCCCCCTCCCTTATCCTGTTTGCTCAAGAGTGCCAAACTTTCCTTGAATCACTCAGGCTTTCTTGGAGCCAGGAATGTCCTGGTACCTACAATAAATTAATTAAACTGTGCATTTATGGTGGGCCCTGTCTCCGGACCTGGAGGACAGGCCCCCACCTCACAGAACAGGAAAGACCATATTTGGTAGGTCCAGCTGGTCTGTGCTGTTATGTCAGGTGGCAGTGCCTTACAGATAACACCCTCTAGGTTTTTGAATGTCTCTGTATTCTTTGAAGTTTGTAGATAAGACATTCCTGCATCTGCAGAGTAAATTCTCTTAACGAGGGAGAAGGGGGGCTGGAGTGGAGAAAGAGTAGCCAATAGAAGGGTCACTGATTTAGTAGCCAATAGAGAATTTACTTTGATTTAATGATAAAAATGGATATGTGAGAATGTATATAAGCAAGCTGCGAGTGCACCTCATGGCTCAGCCTTTTTGTCTTTTTGGATCTGTTCCAGCTGAGCCTGTGTTACACATTAAAACTTGATTTGAATTCTGCAAACTGACTCCTAGTATAATTCTTTGAATACAATCAGCTACAACATTTTGGTGCATTGGCCGAATGCATGGGGGAGATGGTATTCAAGTGAATATACTACAGCTTTTGCCTCCAGGTCTAGCCCGGCTGGAGCCACGCTCTGAGTGATCGCAAAGGAAAACCCAGGCACCGCCGGTCATCTTGCATCGGAGGGATTCCTTCTCGCCTCGACAGACTGCTGGTTCCAGCCGGCCTACACCTCTGCACCTGAGGGGAGTCCAGGATTCAACCCATGACCTGTTACTGGTATCGGATCTGGTGAGCAGAATTTTTTTCTGCTAATCAGTCAGTCAGTCGGGATTCTGGAATAAGCGCTTGAGAGTCTGATCAACTCTCGGGGCGGTCCTAGTAAGTCTCGGAAGTCTTAAAAGGTAGCAGAGACTGAAAATACCTACCCCTCAGTCAGTCAGGTTTTTTGGGAATGTTGGGAGTTTTTATTGTCTTGAATGTCTGCTTGTGTGAATGAGAGGCCTTGAAAAAACAGACCAAGCGAGTGCGGACTCCTGAGTAGCGCAGTTCCTGACCGGGCGACCGCGTTCAGGTCGCAAAAAGGAGGAAGCGTCTGGTGTTTGTCTTCCTCTGTGTCTCCAGGGCTGTACGGACCCTTTACCTGCAGCCATACTACCTACCCTTTCTGTTTGTTGTCTTGTACGTCATCTGTTAGTTATGGGAGAGACGGAGTCCACGTTAACTCCGCTGAAATGTATGATCAAGAATTTTAAAAAGGGATTCTCTGGAGACTATGGCATAAAACTGTCTTCATCCCGATTAGAAATACTCTGTGACAGGGAATGCCCTGTGCTAGTTTCCTCATGGCCCCCTGGTGGTACATTTGATGTTAGCACTGTATCCCTAGTTCACCAGATTGTACGGAAGGAACACCCTGATCAGTTCCCTTACATAGATTCCTGGTTATGTATTTATGAGAAAAAACCCTCTTGGATAAAACGTTGTTCTGAGGAACAGTGTAGAATATTTTTAGCAACTACCCAGAGTTATCAGAACTCTAAAAGGTGCCAGAAATTGGCAGTAGTAAAACCACCCATTTATTCTGCCCCAGAGTCCCCAGAAATTCCGTCCCCTCCACCCCAGTTCCTCTATAGATCAGTCCCCTCAGCCCCACTGCTGCAGGATGAGCCTGGCCGGGGGGAGCGCTTACCCTTAACCCTCCTGCCTCCTCCGCCACCGGAGGATGCAAATTCCTCTCCCGCTAGACGCCCCAGTCTAGACCCGGATGATTCGGATGGGCTACCGTTCATGGATGCCAGCGAGAGCGGAGAGCCCATCGCCGGTTCAGGGTCACTCACTGCCACTGCCCGGAACCAGCCATCGGGATCCCGGCAGTCTCAACTCCCGTATGACCTCAGAGCCTCAACTACGTCCAAGAAGAGCACTGTCGCCATGCCACTGCGCCAGGTCCAGGGCCTACCTACCCTTAATGCCCAGAACCAGGTCGTATTGGGACCAACCAGTCTTGTTTACGTGCCTTTTTCTACTACTGATTTGTTTAATTGGAAGACGCACTATGCCTCCTATACCGAGAAGCCCCAAGAACTGACCAAGTTAATGTCCAGTATTATGCAGACCCATCAGCCTACCTGGTCGGACTGTCACCAGCTCCTGTCCACCCTTTTTAGTACCGAAGAACGAAGTAGGATTCAGCAGGCCTCCATCCGATGGCTAGAGGAGAACTCTGTAGGAGGTGCAGGGCAAACTCCTCAACAGGTAGCAGCCGCCGCCTTTCCCAGTGAGAACCCTGGGTGGGACCCCAACGATTCAGTGAGGGCAACGGCCCTAGACCGGTTCCGCCAAGCTCTTATGCAGGGCCTAAAGAGAGGAGGCCAAAAAGCCTTGAATATTGGGAAAGTATCAGAAGTCCTCCAACGGCCAGATGAAAGCCCAGCGGCTTTCTATGAAAGATTATCTGAAGCTTACAGGTTATACACTCCATATGATCCAGAGGCCCCGTAGAATCTGCGTATGGTAAACGCAGCCTTTGTGAGTCAGTCCCACGGAGATATCAGACGGAAACTGCAAAAACTTGAAGGGTTTGCGGGCATGAATGCAGCTCAGTTAATGGAAGTAGCGCAGAAGGTTTTTGTGAATCGTGATCAAGCTCAACAGAAGGAGAGTGAACGTAAGATGAAGAAGAAGGCTGACTTCCTCGCAGCCGCATTAGTTGAAAAGCGAAGGGGGGGATTCCCTAGAGGAGGAACTAGAGGACGTGGCAAGGGCCGTGCAGCTAGCCAGCCCCCTTTAGGCACAAACCAGTGTGCCTACTGTAAGGAAGAAGGACATTGGAAGAATGAATGCCCGAACCGGAACCTCTCCCCTCGGAGGGAAGGGGAACATAATGGGAGAACAAGGGGGCGATTCCAGGGGTCTGGAGACTCACGCCGATCGCAGTTTCAATCGGAGGAGGCTGCCTTTGAGGGAATGGCAAACGAAGAAGGCTACAATTCGGATGGCTACTAGGCCAGACCGGGCTCCAAGTTTCCTCTGGGTCCCCAGGAGCCTATGGTCAGTCTGAAAATTGGGGACCAACATATGGACTTTATGGTGGACACGGGGGCCGAACACTCAGTAGTGGCAAACCCAGTGGCTCCTCTGTCCTCCCGAACTATCACTATTGTCGGGGCCACTGGTAACCGGGCCACTAGACCTTTCCTGCAGAACCGCACCTGTGAATTAGGGGGACGAAAGATAATACATCAGTTTCTGTACATGCCTGAATGCCCGATCCCCCTCTTGGGCCGAGATATGCTAGCTAAACTCCAGGCACAGATATCCTTCACTGAAGGGAGAAAGATGGAAATGACTCTGAATTTGAAACCAGCCGGCCTTATGGTGTTAGCTGTCCCCCGAGAAGAAGAATGGCGACTCTATAGCACAGCTCCGTCTGACATAATAGGCCCCCGTTTCTCCACTGAAATTCTGGCCCCGCCCGAGGTATGGGCGGAGGATAATCCACCGGGCCTAGCCAAAAATGTGGCCCCTGTTCTTGTCACCCTCAAACCCGGAGCCGAACCAGTGCATATAGGACAGTATCCTCTTCCGCGACCAGCAATTGAAGGCATTCATCATCATCTGATGAAACTGCTGAAATATGGACTTCTGAGGAAGTGTCAGTCACCCTGGAACACCCCCCTCCTCCCAATCAAGAAGCCTGGGATAGGTGATTACTGCCCAGTACAGGATCTCAGACGAGTGAATGATGCAGTTGTAACCAAACATCCATTGGTGCCAAACCCCTACACCCTCCTGGGACTGATCCCTGCCGGGGCCACTCACTTCACCGTGCTGGATCTGAAAGATGCCTTTTTCTGTGTACGCTTAGCCACGGCCAGTCAACCTCTATTTGCCTTTGAGTGGGAAGACCCTACTACTGGAAGACGGGGTCAGCTCACCTGGACCCGATTACCCCAGGGATTCAAGAACTCACCCACTCTCTTCAGCGCCGCCCTCAGTCAAGACCTTTCAAACTACACTGTAACACCTGGAAAAAGGGTCGTCCTCCAATATGTGGATGATCTGCTGATAGCAACAACCTCAAAGTGAATGCGTACAAGCCACAAGTGAACTCCTGCACCTCCTGAAAGAGGCCGGATACAGAGTCTCAAAAACAAAGGCCCAATTGTGCCAAACCAATGTCAAGTATCTGGGGTTCCATCTGTCTAATGGAGTTTGACGGCTGGGTCCAGAGAGAAAAGGGGCTGTGTGCCGTATTCCTACCCCAACAACTAGAAGGCAAGTGAGGGCCTTCCTGGGAGCAGCGGGATATTGTCGGATATGGATACCCAACTTTGCGCTGCTGGAAAACCACTGTATCAGGCCACCAAAGGGGCGGAGCGAGCTCCCTTGGAGTGGGGACCTGAACAAGATGTAGCTTTCAGATCCCTGAAGAAGGCACTGATGTCCTCACCAGCCTTGGGGTTACCAGATGTGCAGAAGCCATTTCATCTATATGTGCATGAATCCAGTGGGAATGCTCTGGGAGTTTTGACGCAGCCCCTAGGATCCTGGCAGCGACCTGTAGCTTATCTATCAAAACAACTGGATACTGTTGCAACAGGGTGGCCTCCCTGTTTGCGAGCCATTGCAGCCACAGCCCTCCTGGTGAGCGAAGCCGACAAGCTCACTCTGGGTCAGAATCTCCAAGTCACCGTACCACACTCAGTCCTGACCCTCATGGAACATAAGGGAAACTACTGGTTCACCAGCTCACGCATGCTAAAATACCAGAGCATGCTGTGTGGAAACCCCCGGCTACAACTGACTGTCAGTCAAAATTTGAATCCTGCCACACTTTTGCCAGTCGGCCCTGGCCCACCTGATCATGACTGCCTGGAAGTTATGGACACAGTATTCTCCAGCCGTCCTGATTTAACTGATTTCCCTCTGGATGACCCTGACAAAACCTTCTTCGTAGATGGGAGCAGTCTCATTGTCGATGGACGACGCTGTGCGGGCTATGCAGTGGTGACCCTGGACACGGTGATTGAGTCTTCAGCTTTGGCCCCAGGGACCTCAGCCCAGAAAGCTGAACTTATAGCCCTCACTAGGGCACTGATAAAGGGAACAGGGCTCCGCTTGAACGTTTACACAGATTCCAAGTATGCCTTCACCACCCTGCACGCCCATGGAGCCCTGTACAAGGAACGTGGATTAATAACCTCAGGGGGCAAGTCCATCAAATACGGTCCTGAAATTCTGGCCCTATTAGATGCAGTATGGGCCCCCAAACAGATTGCTGTTATGCATTGCAGAGGCCATCAGAAGGGGAAAGGGGAGGTGCCACGGGGAAATAGGCTAGCTGATGTGACAACCCGAGAAGTAGAAATATCTGGACAAGTCCCTGCCCCCTCTGCCCCAGTCCAGGCAGCACTCTTCTCAGTACCGCTCAGTACATGGAATCCCCGATACACCTCCAGCGAGTTAGACTATTTCTGTCAGAAGGAGGGAGGAGTATTAAACAAGGATGGGTGGATAGTGCTACCACCAGGAGCTGGTGGTCAGCCCCCAGGTCCTACCGTTGTCCCGGAATCCCTAGGCCCTGCCTTCATCCAAGCCTTCCATCAAGCCACGCATTAGGGAAAAACTGCCACGCAAAAAGCTCTCAGACCTTATTTCTTTATCCCCTTACTGGGACCCCTGTCTGCATCAGTGGCCAGCAGATGTTTAACCTGTGCCAAAAATAATGCCCGGCAAGGTCCCACTCAGCCCCCGAGGGTCCAATCACTGGGAGTCACCCCCATGGGAAATGTCCAGGTGGATTTTACTGAAATGCCTCGAGCAAATGGGTACCGTTACTTACTGGTTCTAGTCTGTACTTTTTCTGGGTTGGTAGAAGCATTCCCCACGAGAACTGAAAAGGCTAGGGAAGTCACAAAAGCCCTACTCCATGAAATCATTCCTAGGTTCGGTATACCACTGGTTGTAGGGTCAGACAATGGTCCCTCCTTTGTATCTCAGATAACTCAGCAGCTAGCCAAAGCTCTACAAATACAGTGGAAGTTACATACAGCCTAGAGACCCCAAAGCTCAGGCAAGGTAGAGCGCATGAACCGGACCCTGAAGTCCCAGTTGTCCAAACTCTGTCAGGAATCTCACCTAAAGTGGCCTCAAGTTCTCCCTATAGCCCTTCTCAGGATACACTCTGCTCCCACTAAGGTGTTAGGAATTTCCCCATTTGAGGTTTTGTATGGGTGGCCCCCACCCATTCTCCAAGGGATAAAGGGAGATATGAATCAGATTGGATCTGAAATCACTAGACAAGAATTGTTGGCGTTAGATTCTGTCTTACAGAGTCTCCATGCTTGGATTCAAGATCAGCTGCCCATTAATCTGACTGAGCCACTGCACCCCTTCAAGCCCGGGACTTCAGTGTGGGTTAAAGAGTGGAGAAAAGAACCGTTGGAGCCACACTGGAGAGGGCACTACATCGTAATACGGCAGTTAAAGTTGCAGAGCTTGCACCTTGGATCCACCACAGTCGGTTGAAGCCGGCTTCCCCAACCGATCCTCAGCTTTGGACCTCAATGAACTATCCTGACTCGCCCCTGCATCTTACCCTGAGGCGGCAGAAACCAGCAGTGTAGACTTGACAGCCCTATTCTTATCACCCGTCGTGGAAGCGGATAGGTCTACGCACGGCGGAAACTGTGAAAGAGGAAGAGCCGGCGTAAAAGAAAAGACTTTCAGTTCTATATAGAGACTTATTGAAGTAGAATAGTTATGATGAATATGCATGTCTATATTATACTTGTGGTATTCCTGGGGCCCTTTAGAATGACTTCCTCTATACCCCCGTGTACCCCCTGCATAACCACCACCCGAACAGGAGTAAAAACTACCCAAACCCTGCTCTACCACTCACACTACAGCTGCACGGGTTCTGTTAGCCAATGTGAATATAATGGTACGGAATTGAGTATCTGTACGATAGGGAAAACCAAGACTTGCTTTAACCCACGACAGAGTCCCACCTATCAGGATATCGAGGTTCGCTCCCACTCAGCTGTGGGCCACCTCTTAAATTCCACGAAGATATCCTCCTCCACTAGCCCGGCCTCTCTCTTTTTCGATGCTTGTGCAGCCATAAATAAAAACAAAGGGCACTGGGGAAGGTGTGGTTCCCTTAGCCAGGAACGCACCTATACACACAATGACAAATACATGTGCCCAGCCATAGCGAATGGGGCCCCATCCTGCACCGGACTGGGAGCCCGTGACCACAATTTCTGCCCTACCTGGAGCTGTGTTTACTATGCTACATGGCCCAAGGCACCAACAGGAGGCCCCTGGGATTTTCGCAAGGCCACCCTGACCCGGTTACCAGCCATGTCAGACTGTTTGACAGGCACCTGTAACCCCCGCCAACTGACCCTTATGTCCCCCAGTGTCTGGGCAGCCGGATATACCTTTGGCCTCCAGATAAATGGAGAAGGCACAGACCCAGGTACCCTCATACATCTCCGTCTTGTAATGAAATCCCACGTTTCCCAGCCTGCCTTTGTCTTCCACTCCTTTGAAGATGAACTCCGCACCCAAACAGAAGTGCCCACCTCCGTGCGGAACCTTTTCGTGGAACTGGCTGAGACTGTAGCATCTAGTCTCCAAATTTCCAATTGCTATTTCTGTGGGGGAACTAACTTAGGTGACCAGTGGCCATGGGAAGCTAGGAAACTGGACTACTCTGTCCCATATAACCAGACTGCCCTTAATAGAACGGCCAGTGAATGGATCCTGGCAAACTCAATTATTGGCCTACCTGTATAGTTAGAACTGGGCCCCGTTTCTCCATTAAGGTAGGGGAATTAATATGCCTGAGCCAACGTTATTACAACGAGACCTCCCGAAAGACATCCTGGTGGTCAGGTATAAATGTTACTGAACCGTCAAATCCATTTACCAATTTCACCACACTCACTGCCGTATGGACTGATCTTACCTCCTCAAATACCTGGAGAGCCCCCCAGGGCTCTACTGGATTTGTGGAAATCGAGCGTATGCTCAGCTTCCTGAGAAATGGGGAGGGGCGTGTGTCCTGGGGACAATCCGCCCGTCCTTCTTTCTAATTCCCATTCCCCAAGGAGAGCAGTTAGGTTTCCCGGTATATAACCGCCGCCAAAAGCGCGCTGCCCTGAAGATAGGGCAATGGGATCAGAAATGGGATAATGAGGAATGGCCTCCTGAGAGAATTATAGCATACTATGGCCCAGCTACTTGGGCAGAAGATGGGACTTGGGGATACCGCACTCCTGTTTATATGTTAAATCGTATTATCCGCTTACAAGCTGTTGTAGAAATTATAACTAATGAGACTGGTAAAGCATTAACCCTCCTGGAAAAACAAAACACCCAGATGCGCACTGCTATTTACCAAAACCGGTTGGCCCTTGATTACCTATTGGCCACTGAGGGGGGGGGTGTCTGTGGAAAATTCAACCTGACTAACTGCTGTTTGCAGATTGATGATCAAGGCCATGTCATTGAAGGAATAGCCGACCATATGCGGAGACTAGCTCATGTACCTGTTCAGACATGGCACGGACTGGAGCTAAACGGATGGTTTAGTTCTGTATTCACAGGGGTGGGGGGCTTGAAAACTTTTGTAAGTGCCGTTCTCCTAATGTTAGCTTTATGTATACTTCTGCCATGTTTTCTACCCCTTTGCCTACGCATGTTTACCTCTATTATTGATAGTACAGTTGAACGGAAGACTGCAGCCCGAGTATTAGCTATGTGGAAGTATCAGGCCTTACCTCAAGAGGCGGCCACAGTCTAAGATGGTACTTAATGTGTGATTTTTATCTCACCCCTTTCTGGAGGGGTGACAATAATCAAAATGGGGGAATGTGGTAGCCCCCAGAAATTAGCCAGGCCTCTGGTAGGCCTCATGCATAGAAATGTATCTATAACAGTATTGAATTACCCACCCCCACAGATTTGTTTTTAAAACGGCTTTTGAGCAATTCTGCTCTTCCCTCTCCCCCCTCCCTTATCCTGTTTGCTCAAGAGTGCCAAACTTTTCTTGAACTCTAATCACTCAGGCTTTCTTGGAGCCAGGAATGTCCTGGTACCTACAATAAATTAATTAAACTGTGCATTTATGGTGGGCCCTGTCTCCGGACCTGGAGGACAGGCCCCCACCTCACAGAACAGGAAAGACCATATTTGGTAGGTCCAGCTGGTCTGTACTGTTATGTCAGGTGGCAGTGCCTTACAGGTTTTTGAATGTCTCTGTATTCTTTGAAGTTTGTAGATAAAGAGAATTTACTCTGCAGATGCAGGAATGTCTTAACGAGGGAGAAGGGGGGCTGGAGTGGAGAAAGAGTAGCCAATAGAAGGGTCACTGATTTAGTAGCCAACAGAGAATTTACTTTGATTTAATGATGAAAATGGATATGTGAGAATCACTGTTCCCTCTAAGCTGTGCGCGTGTGCGCGCGCACACAGCTCGCTGAGTGAGTGCACATACTTTACAACAGAGCGCACAAAAATTATGGTTCTGATTCTGATAGAAAACAACACAGACGTCTTAAAATTTAAAAGCTGTGATTGTAATTACTAGAAATTTTCTGCTTTGTTTAGTAATTGTCTATTTTCATTTAATTTGATTAAAATTAATGTGGTATACATACTATATTCTGATGTGTAGTCAAATTTTAAAGTATATAACTCCGAGTGTCGTTATGTGGCGCACAAAAATTTAACCTTTCTTCTAAAGCTGCACAGTTGATATTTTATGCGCACATAGCCTACAGAAAATTAGAGGGAACATTGGTGAGAATGTATATAAGCAAGCTGCGAGCGCACCTCGTGGCTCAGCCTTTTTGGATTTGTTCCAGCTGAGCCTGTGTTACACATTAAAACTTGATTTGAATTCTGCAAACTGACTCCTAGTATAATTCTTTGAATACAATCAGCCACAACACAGAGAGGGTCCCCAATTGGACAGGTGCAGGGGACATTGGGACCAATAGAAAGTCTGCTTGTATCAAAGTGTGAAATTGTATATAATGAATCTGCTGTAGTTTTTCATTGCTCAGTCCCTTTTAGTCTGTTCTGAGCCTGTGCACATTAAATGGCTTGGATCCTGCAATTGACTCCTGGAATTATTTATTGCATGCTTATCAGCTGCTATATTTCAATAGCGTGAAATCAATATTTAATTTATTTCTAGTCTTTATTTTATTTATTTTGTTTGATTTACAAAAGATTCCACGATATCATCAGCAGGGCGGACAATTTTATAAAAGCTAATTTTCGTGAGTAAAGCAATGCATTCCCGCGGAAATGTTTTTGAAAACTATCTTACCTAATATTACTTCCACCCTGTCACTTGTTCGCATTTCTTAACCTACGCCTAAATCCCTTCATTCACCTCCTGCCTCATCTCCCTTTCCACGTAACGCTCGGTTTTTGTTCTTACCTATCTCCTGCTGCTTTTTACTCTCTTTCTCTTCCCATTGTCCCTTTCCACAATTTTTTTCTAGACATTTTGGGGATCAATTAGAGGGCAGTGCTATCCTTTGTGAGCGCGCAGAAGAATTAAAGATGTAGGCACGTGCCGAGAGTTTGGGAATTAGAAGAAAAAAATGCATGCGCGGGAACCGGGAGGACGGAGTCTGGAAGGGGAGGGGCGCAATGAGAGGAGTGCGGTGACAACGCGCGAGCTTTTGGTTCTGGCATGTGGCGGCAGTTAGATCTGGGAGACGGAAGACGTTTAATTAAAAGTAAGCCGTAGATGGAGATTGAAGTGAAGACAGAGGAAAGAGATTCTGTTGGCGGGACAGGACTGGAGATGAGCAGAGAGGGTCTGTATCAGGAGGGCAAGGGAGAATAGCAACTTGGGATATTGAAAATTAAATTCGAAGGAGACCAAGCTGCTCCCCCCCCCCTCCTTCAGGAACAGAGATGCTAATTGCAAGCCCAGGCTGTTTGTTATTCCTCCTTCTTCTGGCTCCCATTGGACACAAGCTAATGAACTTTGGGCCTAGAGGCCCTTATTTTCCAAAGCTTGCTGTCACCACCAGATACCCCATAAAAATATTGGGGCCAATCAGAGCAATTAATGCTTTTTAGCAGACCTGCTAACTGCATTAATTTCAGTGACCAGTTAGTGCCACTGTATATCCCCAATGCTAGTTGGCTAGCATCAGGGCATTTTGGGGACAGAGCAGAGGTGACACTTGGGGATAACTGGGCAGCAGTCTGCTGCCCGATGATCTGTGAGTGACAAAAGATAGGCTAATCTGGATATTCAATGCAGGGCCGGTGTTAGGGTCTCTAGCAACCCCCTACAACCTACAGATCAGCATCCCCACTCATTAATGGTAGGCTGCGCCCCCCCCTTCCCAAAACTCATTTATGAACACTGTTCAAGTGATGCTAGTACTTCTCCTTCAAATCAAATATTGTAACAAGAAAATTGCAGTGAAGGGGCAAATGCACACCTAGAATAAAAATAAGTACTGAGGAGTAAATGTTTAATCATATTAACAAGCTGTGATTCAAAGGGCTATTGTGATTGAAGCAAATAAAATTAATGTATTTATTTATTTAATAAAAAAAAGATCTATTATTGTTACTACAGATAATACACCCGCTCTATCTCTGCAAAGCTCTTTCATAAATCCAACAGAAAAGGAGGAGGTAATAAAAACAGTGTATCTGGTTTTAAAAAACATTTGGGCAAGTTCCTGGAGAAAAAGTCAATAGACAGACCTGGGGAAAACCAGTACTATTCTTAGGTATAAGCAGGATGGAAGCTACAGTGAACACTACAAGGCAGGACCCAGCACTGATGTCAGCAGACAGTGGCAGCATTAGTGTGAAAATCAGCACTTGGCTGGACCTTGAGATTTCTTTGAGAGCACTGCTTCACTGTTGCAACTATGAAACATGCAGAGATTTTGTTGGCATTGCAGCAAGGCTGAACAAAAGTGGAAATATCGTTCTCCCATGAGAACCAGCAGTGGTGCTCCTTGTAGTGGACTGGCAGTGATGCTAACCATAAGCTTCAGGCCCTGTGCTGCGGCACATATGTATTCAACTTGGACCGACCGACTGATGTGCTGCACCTAAAGCTTCCCCCACTCGCTCTATGTGGCTGGCTGCCTGACTGGGATATAACAGTAAATACCACACTAGCAGCATGCCACGAGAGAGAAGGAAGGAGGTACAGCATTTTTGATGCCCTGTAGCAAAGCTGAAACAAGTTGAAAAGTGCACACTTTATAGAGTAAAATCTTTTCCTAAGCGTCCCTCCTGTCCAGTCCCTTTCCTCTGGGTTGTGCTCCCCTTCCAGCAACTTGGAGACTGAGCCTGTCATCGACCTTTGATGACACCTAGGGTATAAATAGCACTGGCAGCATCCACCAGCTCCAGTAAGCTCAGTCTCCAAGCAGCTGGAGGTAGCAATAAGACAGGGGTCAGGCTCACTGGAGAGACTAGGTGTCAGGGGGATTTCTTTCCTTTTCTATATTTAATCGTTTGATTTTTGATTCCCTTTTATTTAGTTATTTGTTGAGTCCTGATTGCTGGCTAGGGCAGTAAATCTGTCCGGCAGGCTGGGGAGTCGTCGTACCCCTCGGAGGAGGCTTCACCGGTTTCAAAAGGTGAGAACCATGGTTCCCGAGCCTGGTAAGGGCGAGGAACCGTTGGCAGCTTCATTCAGCAGGGCCTCCTTTCCTTTTGCTCCCGCCTCGCAGTCGAAGCCCTCTAGGCGGCTGAGCGCAAGTGCAGCGAGAGACGGCCGATCAGATTAGTGTGAGTTAAAAGCTCGGTAGCGGAGGCAGACACTGATGAGCACGGCGGTGAGCTGCGTGGTGCAGTGAATTGACCACGCGGTCGCCAGCCGAGCGTGGGGGAAGAGCCTGTGGTTGGTAACTGGATCAGCCAGACCAGATCAGGTATGCTAGTTCTTTTGGCGCACTTTTGGCGCGCCCTCAGTGCTGCAGGCCGACAGGAGCTGTTGGTCAGGGGGATTTCTTCTGAACGATCAGCAGTTTCCATTTAAGCTGTACTGAAGTTTTATTTAAACTTTATTTATGCTTTATTTTAACTTTAGTTAACCTAAAAAAAATAGAATTCCTTATCGTTCCTCCAGTTCAGTCCTCCACCTCTGGGTTGTGCACCTCCTCCTGCAGCTTGGAGACTGGGCATGTCAAAATTTTGACATCACTGGATGTAGTCTGCTGGTCTCTCTCATCAGCCCCAGTGTGTCCAGTCTCCATGCAGCAGGAGGACGTAGTGAGCCTAGGTGCTGGACTCACTTGAGGAACAGATAAGGAGCTGTTCCTGAGCGGTCCTCCAGTTTAGTCCTCCACATCCGGGTAGTGCACCTCCTCCTGCAGCCTGGAGACTGGACTAATGAAAATCTTCCTATGCCAGGATGTATGCTGCTGGAGCTCCCATCAGCCCCCAGTGTGTGTCCAGTCTCCTTGCAGCTGGAGGACGTGTGTGCCTGGTGTGGGGCACACTTAGGGACAGCTAGAGGCAACACTAGAGAGGGTTTTTTGGTGTCTTTTTCTTTCTCACTCCTGTTTTTTCTTTAATTTGTTTATTAGATAGCTGTAGCTTTTTGCAGTCCGGGAGGACAGTCCTCTCCTCCTAGATTGTACGGAGGAGAGATCTGATTTGACTGCCTGGGTCCGGTAAGCCGCTGAAAGGCAGGCTGGCTTTCTTCTCCTAGAACGCCCTGCATTTCTTGTCTTGTGTGGCAGCCCGCAGCGGTAGCGTGCCCCCGCTCAGGATTCGAGCGGCGGGTCGTCTGCCGTCGATTTCATTACAGCGCAGTGAGTTCTTGGCTCTTTTGAGCTTTGTCGGGTCGTTTCGTTAATTTCTTTGTTTTCTCTTTGGTTTCATTTCGTGCCCTTTTTCTCGCCGGCTTATTTGGGCCGGCGGCCATTTTCTCGTGCCGTTTTTCTTTTTCCCGCCCGACTTCAGGAGCTGTGCAGCGGGTTCCCTCTGGGTTTTCCGCGGTTTTGGCATGGCGTTTTTGCTGGGGGACTCCTGAGTTACCAGTCCTGGTGCTTTGTTTTACAAAAAAAAAAAAAAAAGTACAGCTTCCTCTTCGTCTCTCCGGGCCAGTCCAGGAACAGAAGGGGTTGTCAATCCCATTCAGCAGCTGAGGACTGTAAACTGAAAAGTTTCTCCTGTCAGACCATCTATCTCCCGGTGACGTCAGCTACTCAGTCTTTCAGTCCTCAGCAGCTGAATAGGACGTGTTCCCTGTTGGGCTCCCGGAGAGACTTGAAGAAATTCATCATTTGCAGTTTATTTTTTTTAACAGGGCTGGGGGTTTAGGTGTTCTAGCAGAGCATCCTATCCTTTTCAGTTTGCCCTCGTTCAATTTACCCAAAAAAATCAGGAGGCTGACAAAGCTGGTTGCTATCGGGGGCAGAGCCTGCTCACTGCTGCGCTGCCATCGCCGCACAGCTTAACCGGGAGATGCTGGGAGCCCCAGAATTTCCTCCCTCTGCTGTTTTGCTGTTCCTCCGTGTCCCGCTAGCAGCGGGAAGTAGGAGTGCAGTCTGTGCTGTAGTTCTGGTGCTGGTCGGCGTCCCTGCAGGTCCGGTGAATGTTGCGGGGCTCGCGGGGGCCGGGCGGGCTTCTGTCGGGCTCTGTTCGCTTCTGCCCTCGCAGGCGTCTCAGCGTGAGCGCCCTTTTTTTTCTGTTTCTCGGCGTGTGGGCTGCGGTCTAGCGAAGCCGACGACGGGGCCAGACTGGGGGAGCTCTCAATCTTGTTGTTGTCAGTAGTAGTAGGTGAGTGAGAGTACTTGGGGGGCCTGATGGACGCGGTTGCACCGTCCACCGTCGTGGGGGAAGCCTCCAAAAGCAAGCCGATTCTGGTGGGAACGGCGGCCATTTTGTCTTCAGGCACAGCTGCTTCCGTGCCTTCGGAGAAGCCTGAGAAAAAGAAGGTGAAGTCCAAAAAGCCCTCCTCTGCTGAGGAGGGGATTAAAGGGCTTTCTGAGAGGGTTCCTCACAAGGTGGAGTCCTTGTTTTCCCCGGATTTTTATTTTGGCTCTTCATAGAGCATACCTGCTGAAGACAGAGCAGGCTGGCAGCGCTGCTTTCTCTCACCCCCCCTTCCCCCTCCCCTCTTGGCTGATCCGCAGATGGCAGCTCCAGGTTTGGATCCAGGTGAGGGTACCTCTAAAATGGATAAGCTCCCAGGCAATGGGGCTGATTTCTTGGGGCCCTCGCTCTCTGCTGCTCCTTTGGGGGAGGAAGGAGAAATCATATCTGAGGCGGATGTGGACTCCTGGTCTGGAGTGTTAGAAGAGGGGGAGATTGCTCCGGGGGATGATCCTAATATTTTTCGAGTATTTCGCAAGGAGGAGCTGGGTGCTCTTATTGCGCAGTCGTTGGCAGCGCTTAATATTGTCCCCCCAACGGTCCTGCAGGAGCCCTTGGAGGATCCTCTGTTACAGGGGTTTAAAGTTGACCAGCGGTGTTTTCCGATCCATAGAGTGATCAAGCAAATGATTGAGTCTGAGTGGGAATGCCTGGAGGCGTCCTTGCGGGGTAGTCGAGCTATGGGTCGGCTCTACCCAGTGCCGCAGGAGGAAAAGGACCTGTTGTGCATGCCCAAAGTGGACGCCTTGGTTTCCGCGGTGACAAAGAAGACCACCATTCCGGTGGAGGGGGCCGCGGCCCTCAAGGATCTTCAGGATAGGAAATTGGAGACCATTCTGAAGCAAGTTTTTGATTCCTTTGCGCTGGCACTGCAAGCGTCCGTTTGCGGGGCGTATGTGTCGCGGGCTTCCATCCGTTGGCTCCAGGGAGAGTCAGCGGCTGACAAGGAGGGTCCCTTCGGGACAGAAGGGGCAAAGCTGGAGTCCGCTGCCGCTTACTTAGCGGACGCCTTCTACGACTTGGTTCGGATTTCCGCAAAGTCCATGGCATCTGTGGTAGCCGCCCGTAGGTTTCTCTGGCTGAGAAATTGGGCAGCGGATTCATCTTCTAAGACTAGGCTCAGTAAACTGCCCTATAAAGGTAAGCTACTTTTTGGGGAGGCTCTGGAGAAAATTGTCAAAGATTTAGGTGATTCCAAGGGTGGTCGTCTGCCAGAGGATCGTCCTAAGCCGTCGAGGCCCGGCTCTCAGCTCAGGGGTCCAGTCAGAGATACTCGCAGATTTCGGGGTCCTCGCTTTGCACCGTATCAGAGAGGTCGGTTTGGAGCACGAGGGTTTGGCAGAGGATTTTTGTCCTCTCAGCAAACTGCCTCCAAAAAGCCACAATGAAGGGCGGCAGGTCCAGGCGGAGGTGCCGGTGGGCGGTCGATTGCAGGATTTCCTCTCCGTCTGGACCTCCATTACCACGGACCGTTGGGTTCTAGAGATTATCCGCGACGGTTACGCGTTGGACTTTGCTCAGCCTCTACCACCCGCCTTCGTGAGGTCCCCGTGCGGGTCTCCGGTGAAAAGATCGGCGGTGCGGGAGACCCTTCTCCGGTTGCTGTGGCTCAAGGCGGTTGTACCGGTACCGCCAGACTAGTGCGGCTTAGGTCGATACTCGATTTATTTCGTGGTTCCCAAGAAGGAAGGGTCCTTTTGTCCCATCCTCAATCTCGAACATGTCAATCGCTGTTTGCGGGTGCCTCACTTTCGCATGGAGTCTCTGCGCTCTGTGATTCGGGCAGTGCAACCGGGCGAGGTGCTCTCGGCCATAGACCTCACGGAGGCTTACCTTCACATTCCCATCCAAGCAGAGCATCACAAGTATCTGCGTTTTGCCGTGCCCATGGGACATTTTCAATTTCGGGCTTTGCCCTTCGGTTTGGCCACGGCTCCGCGGACCTTCACGAAGGTCATGGTGGTAGTGGCAGCTGCCTTGAGGGAAGAGGGGATTCACGTTCATCCCTATCTTGACAATTGGTTGATACGGGCTCGCTCTCAGGCAGAGTCGGTTTCTTCGACGGCTCGGGTAGTGCAGTTCCTGGAGAGTCTCGGTTGGGTGATCAATCTGGCAAAGAGTCGGTTATCACCGACATGTCGCCTCACTTATTTGGGGGCATTGTTCGACACTCTGCTGGGTTCCGTGTTCCTTCCCGAAGATCGTGTCCACAAGCTTCTCCGGCTCCTGAGGGCCTTTCTACATTCGCAGGCTCCCACCGCCTGGAAATATTTACAGCTCCTAGGGTCCATGGCGGCGGCCTTGGATCTGGTTCCGTGGTCCAGGGCTCATGTGCATCCTCTTCAAAGCTTCTTCCTGAGCCAGTGGTCTCCTCAGCTCCATCCCCTGCACTGCAGGTTGCCGTATCCGCAGTCAGTGGCATCCACTCTTCAGTGGTGGTTAGATCCCATGCACCTTCAGGCGGGGGTTCCCCTAAAAGAGCCCGATTGGCTGTTGGTCACTACGGACGCCAGTCTTGTCGGGTGGGGAGCTCATTGTCAGGCTCAGGTGACGCAGGGCTCCTGGACACTGGCGGAGAGCAAGTCGCCCATCAATTTGTTAGAGCTCCGAGCAGTGCGGTTGGCCCTGTTGGAGTTCCGGACCCTTGTTGTGGGTCGAGCGGTTCGCGTCTTCTCAGACAATCTCGTGACGGTGTCGTATATCAACCGGCAAGGGGGCACGGGCAGTGCCACCTTGTTGGAGGAGAGCCAGTTGCTGCTACTCTGGGCGGAGGAAAATCTGCTGGCGCTATCGGCGGTGCACGTAGCGGGAAAGGACAATGTGCAGGCTGATTATCTCAGTCGCCATACCTTAGATCCCGGAGCGTGGGAACTGAATGCAGCGGTCTTCCACGACATCACCGTTCGGTGGGGTCAACCGGTCATGGACCTGATGGCGACCTTCAACAATGCCAAGGCGGGTCGGTTTTTCAGCCGACGCTGGGAACGTATGTCGGAGGGCCTGGATGGGTTGGTTCAGCCTTGGCCGGAGAATGTGTTGCTTTATGTGTTTCCGCCGTGGCCGATGATCGGCAGAGTGGTTCAGTGGATTGCAGGTCACGAGGGTTCCGTGATTCTCATAGCTCCAGATTGGCCAAGGAGACCGTGGTATGCGGATCTGGTGCGGTTACTGGTGGAGCGCCCTTGGCGCTTACCCAAATGGGTCAATCTCTTGTACCAGGGTCCGGTCTTGATGCCACAGGTGGATCGGTTCTTGCTTACGGCTTGGCTATTGAGAGGGAGCGCCTTCGGCGGAGGGGCTACTCCGCGGCAGTGATCGCGACTTTGTTGAAGTCCCGGCGTAGATCCACTTCTCTGGCTTATATTCGCGTGTGGCGGATCTTTGAGGCTTGGTGTGTGGAGCGGGGGTTGCGCCCGTTCTCCGCTCCCCTTTCGGATATTCTCGCCTTCCTTCAACGGGGGCTTGAAAAGGGTTTGGCGCTTAATACCCTCAGAGTTCAGCTGGCGTGCTACAGGGGCAAAGTGCAAGGCGTGGCGTTGTCGGCGCATCCGGATGTGCATCGCTTCCTCAGAGCGGCGCAAATTATCAATCCGCCCATTCGTTCCGTGATGCCGGCTTGGGATTTGAATTTGGTTTTGGAGGCCTTAACGCATCCGCCTTTCGAAGCGGGTAGTTCCGTTAGTTTGCAGCATCTTTCTTGGAAAACGGTTTTTCTGGTGGCTTTGTGCTCGGCACGTCGGATTTCGGATTTACAGGCACTTTCTTGTAGGAGCCCGTTTCTTCACTTCTCGGATGAGAAGGTGGTTCTACGACCACTTCCGTCCTTTCTCCCTAAGGTGGTATCGGAGTTTCATGTAAACCAGCCAGTCTCCCGACATTTTCCAGCAAGGGCAGAGAGGAGATTCCACGCTCATTGCGTCTCTTGGATCTGGGCCGGGTGCTTCGCAAGTACCTTAAACGGACGAAACCATTTCGGAAATCAGATCACCTTTTCGTGCTCTTTGCAGGTAGGCGTAAAGGTCAGGCTGCTTCTAAAGCTTCTATTGCTCGTTGGGTGAAGCGGGCGATAGCGGAGGCATACGAGGTTAGCGGGCGCCCACCTCCTGGGAATCTTAAGGCTCATTCTACCCGGGGGGTAGCGACATCATGGGCGGAGTTGGCCTTGGTGCCTCCCGTGGATATCTGTCGGGCAGCGACGTGGTCTTCAATTCACACGTTCGCTAGGCATTATCGCTTAGATGTGCATGCCAGGGAGGATGCGAGAGTTGGGGCTGCAGCTCTTGTGGCCGGGCTCGCTGGTCCCTCCCATATTTAGGAACTGCTTTGGTACTTCCCTTCTGTTCCTGGACTGGCCCGGAGAGATGAAGAGGAAGAAGAAATTAGACCTTACCTGCTAATTGTCTTTCCTTGAGTTCTCTCCGGGCCAGTCCAGGACCCACCCTTTGTAGTGGCGAGCTGGTACAAGGTCTGTACTGCTGGCTGCCTTTGTCGCCCTGGGTGGCGATCAGGAGGGGGTAATGATCATTTTCCGTAGGTGCGCAATGGCAGTATTAAAAAAAAACAACAAAAAAACCCAGGAGAATAAAAGACAAAAAAAACCAACGAAAAAAAAAAAAAACATAACTGAGACGAAACGGAACGGGGAGGATGCGAAGCTAGATTACCTTTACCTTGTGTAGGGAAATCTGACTTAAAGTCTGCCTTGGGTCTGCTTATATATGTATATATTGGCTTTATATGACTGAACTCTTGCCTGGTGAAACTACACAGGAGGATGGATGGCACAGAAGACAAGAAGACAGACAAGAAGACAATAGCTATATGAGAGTATATGCTTGCCATAAGAATATGGATGCGGCCTGTTATGGAGAATTCTGGGTAACCATATTCTGGATAGGAGTGTGCAGAATATTGGGCCTAACAAGAAAGTACAGGTCAAGCAAAGAATTCAAACTGATGAGCACAGCATAATCTCTGCCTGATTTCAAATAGTGCCAAGAAGAAGGAAAAATACAGGAAGGGTCAAAGGTCACAGACCATGCATAGATAATTAGACCTAAAAGCATTTCCAGATGTATAGAGGTCATAGGCCATGTATAAATAAGCAGGTCTAAGTGCAGGTACAAATGTACAAATGTAAATAGATTCTCCCCTGGGAAAAGTGACACCTAAGTAGTGATAATGGATTCACTGAGGCTAATGTAGAGCAAACATTTGAGATGTATATAAGGTGGTTATTTTGGAGGAAGGGTGGGCAGTATTTTCTTCCCTTTCACAGAGAAGGAAGTACTGTCTGCCATTTCTATAGACGGGCTTTTGCTGTTCTGTATGACACTGCTATTTTGTTATGCTGAAATAAAAGTTCTTATAGCAACTGCCGTCTAAGTAATTCTTTGATTGGTGATATTTGGGCAACCGTTGTGGGAACCAGAAGCTACAATAATTGGTGCCGAACACCCTCTAAATTTTTTTCCCTTCCAAATTGCCCAAGGACTCCTCTGACTGCAGTTTTACTTGTCAGAGGGACTACCTCCTGTTTTTCACAGTAAAATAAAAAAACAGGGGATGAGAATACCTTAAGAGGATTCCTTCTGCTGGTACAGAAGATGAGAATACCGCTCTGAGTGACGTCGAGAGAGATTTTGATACCCTAGGACGACTCCAGTGGGTGAGTTTTGTTTTTCCTGTCTACAAACAAAGACGGAAGATTTACCCAGGTTCAATTGGTGGGTGAGTACCAAATTTACACATATGCATATGTATTTTATGTGTTTCATGTTTTGTTATGTAGCAAATTGTTAGATTGTCTTTGCATTTAATTGTAATGGTAGGGAAAGAAAGTTTGAAAGTTTTGCCCAGACATTAGGTCTCTGTCTTTCCGGGATTGATTGATGTACGCTTGAGACTGTACATATCATTGATATGAAGCGAATGTGTGTCTTTATCCACGTTTTCATACCTCCGCGAGGAGATTGGCTGGATTTAGATGAAGCATAAGCATTGTAAGTGTGTATAAATCCTGGATTTTTTAATTTCGCTCCTCTGTTAATTACGAGGTTTGGATTGCTACCTAAAAGCGAAATTGCGCACGCCTCTGTATATAAGGAGGTTCAATTTGCTATTGGTAAAAGGCGACGTTAATTGCCCCTGTCCCTGAACAGTGAAAACACCAGGTCTACATAGCCTATAGAGAAGGGACAGCTAGGGAAATGTTTAAAAGAAAATCTAAACAGGAAGAAAATACTGAGAAAGGAACTGAGCCCGGTCCTAATCCCATAGATAGCCTTGTTAAACAGAACCCCCTATTGGAGGCTTCAATAAAAAATTGTTCTAAACAATGGGAAAAATGGACGAAAAAAACACCCTCTCTTGCCTGGCCAGCAGGGGGGTCGTTTGATCCGCTCATTTTGACCAAAATTAGGGATCATATTTTATTTAACAAATGTGGCAAAGCCCAATTGGAACATTTGCGACATATTTCCCTGTGGATGCAAGCTGGTCCAGAGCTTTCGCCATCTGCCCCTGTGCCCCCACCTTCTTATTGGGCAGCCGAAAGTAAAGCTATGGCAGCCATAGGCTATTCCGACCCTGTTTTCCAGCCCAAGTCAGAACCGACTTCTCACCCAGCAGCCTCTATACCCCCAGAACAGGTCCTGCATAAACTCTTGGACACTGAGGGAGCTTGGGCAAAGATTGAGGGTCATGTTAACTTAAAAGCCACCCCTGCCCCAGATCCCAGTGCATATGCTGAGGCACAGGCAAGATTAGAAGAGTTGAAACAGCAATTAACAGCAGAACATGAAGATTTAGAAAGTCAGGCTCAAGCTTTAAAGCAATCTGAGGGAAAAATTACTGAGAATCTTAGAAGATGGGAGTTAGACCTGACAGATAGGGAAAAACGTCTTAAGACGCTTATAGAAGAGGAAGAAGAGGAGAAGGTAGAGGAGGAAGTAGATGACGAAAAGACAAAAAGTGCACTTACAGTGATTTGTGGAGTTGTAAAAGGTGGTAAAGCTCTTCGAGCTCCACAACCCTGTATCCTTACTTTTATTACAGAGCAGGAGGATGGCAATGGTTATTATGTTTACCGATGGTCCTCCAACATGTACGGTTGGACAAGAGCCAACCAGCCTCAGATGTTACAGTGGCCCCCTAATGGATCACTAGAAACTGTACACCTTAACACCGCCCGACTCTGCATTCGCGGAGGAGCGGGAGACCCTAACTGGGATTCTGCCTATATGGAGGCAGGTCTGAGGGTTTGGGAGAAGTATGAGAATCAGGACGCTAATAAACAGCTTCTGTTTCCAGTAATCTATACAAATGAAGGCAAATCTAAATATATCCCATGGAGTTTTACTGATATGACTAATATAGCCAGTAGTCTCCCTCCACTTAGTAGAGGAGGAGAGACATGGATTCAAAAATTTGAAAGAATTACGGCTGGATATCATTTGGCTTTGGGAGATATCAAAGCTTTATTGGCCAAAATTCTGGGAAATAGTGCGACAAATCAAGTGTTCGCCAATGCCGATTTAGGCCAGGTGAAGGTCACAGTTAACACTTATGATGGTTCTTCCTTCAACGAGTTTCGTCCTCGTATTTGGGACTCCCTCAGGGAGATGTACCCTACTCAGCGCAGTTTGGCTCCTCTCACTACTATGAGATTCCAAATAGGTGAGGATATCAGTGCATACCTTGTACGATTTCAAGATTTATGGGAAGCACAAATGGGGGTACCATACGATGATGTTTGTATGAGACCTGTATTTTTCCAGACTTTGTGTAATACATTACCCCCATCCGTAACTGCAAAATTAAAGTCTATAGTAGCCTTGGAGTCTGAGCCATGGCCTAAACAACAGGCCCATATTTTGCATTATATTCGATCTTTAGAGGAGGACACTTTGAAACCTGAGAAGGATTTGAAACAGGCCCAAGCACGCTTGTTACACCTTCAACTTAAAGGGTTACAAGAAATTAAAGATCCCCAATCCACCACCAAATTACATCTTGATAAATCTAATAATGAACTTATTAGACAACTAAAACAAAAAATTAGGGAACAGCAGGAGAAAATTGATGACATGGAATATTTGGATCCTTATGAGGATGATGTTCCAGACCCCTGTGATGAGGTATGGGATAGAGATAAGGAGCGCATTTACTATAACGGAGCCCAACGACCCCGTTATCCTCAGCCACAGCGTCGAGGTCCCTCTTACCAACAAAATAACCGCACTCCTGCCCCACAGTGTTGGAACTGTGGTGGTTACGGTCATTTTCAGCGCTCATGCCGTGCTCAGCGCAGAAATGAGAACTTTGATAGGAGGCGTTTTCCCTTGTGGACACCTCCCCGGAATTCTGGACCCCCACCCAAACAATGACTGGGAATCTATATCTTACAGGCGAGGCTCACATATCAGGAACCTCTGATCACAGTATATCTTAATGATGAGCCCACAGAAATGTTACTTGATACAGGAGCCACGTCCTCTGTATTAACTGCTTTACCACAGAGATGCCAGCTTAGTAGAAAGAAAATGACTACCACTGGTTTTGATGGTAGACCCCTTACATCTTACCTAACTACACCCATTTGTTTAAGAATAGGAGATCAGCAGATTTCTCATTCTTTTCTGTTTGCCCCATATTGCCCAGTAAATTTGATGGGTAGGGACTTACTGGTGAAATTACAGGTTGAATTCACCTATAGTCCGCTGGGAGAAAAAGGCCCTGAGCGGTCACTGCTACTCAGCCCTTATGGCCGAGTTAAATCACATCTGCCTGTAACCATTCGTATTAAGCCTGGCTGTAAACCACCAAAGATTCCGCAGTATCCCCTCCAACCGGAGGCCCTGCAGGGATCTCGCCAGGAGATTCAGGAGCTGTTACAGCATGGAATTATTGAACTCAGTAATTCCCCATATAACACCCCACTATTCCCTGTGAAAAAGCCTAATGGGAAGTGGAGAATAGTTCATGACTTACGTGCACTTAACAGTGTTATTGAACCACAGTTTCCAGTAGTCTCAAACCCTGCCACATTGCTGACAACAACTACTCTGTACAAATATCATACTGTTCTGGACCTTTCCCATGCCTTTTTTGGGATAGAAGTTGAATCCACATCCCGGCAGTTTCTGGCATTTATTTTTGAGGGTCAGCATTATCAGTGGACCAGGTTACCCCAAGGATATGTGGAAAGTCCTTCTATATTCTCTCAAGCACTAGTTGCTGATTTGCAATCATTCAGGGCAGAGCTGCCCAGCAATGTGTCTTTGTTACAGTATGTAGATGACTTACTGCTTTCCACAGCTGAGGCTGCAACAAATCTGGCCCTCACAGATAAACTTGTTTGTTATCTTTTGGAAAGTGGATACCAGATTAACATGGCCAAGGCACAGATCTGCCAAACTGAAGTCACTTTTCTGGGTTTCCTAGTAGGAGATGGAATGCTGTCTCTGACAGAGAAAACTAAACAACACTGCTTGCAATTACAGATGCCTACCACTGTAAAGCAATTGCGATCTCTGCTCGGCATGATAAATTTCTGCCGGAATTGGATCCCGGGTCATAGTCAGCGCACACATCCCTTTCGCAAATATTTAAAAGGGGGGGCTAAGGGGTCGACTGTTCTCAGCCTGTCAGCTCCTGACCAGATTTTGCTTCAATCTCTTCTGACTGATGTATCACACACACCAAGTCTCTGTCTCCCTGACTATTCAAAGGATATGTTTCTCATTAGCTTTCACGGACCTCACACGTGGGCAGCTGTGATTTATCAGGATGATGGTAAAATTGTGTCCTACTTGTCAGGATCTTTTTCTGTTACAGAAATAGTTTTGCCTGATGTTGAGAGAGGGTTAGTAGCCACCAGTGAGGCAGTCAGAAAGACCTATAACACCTTTCATCCCTTGCGACTCACTGTGTATTGCTCCGGTGATGTAGAGGCATTGTTATGCAGTAATACTCTCCACTTTACCCCACATCGGGTGCATCAGCTTTGTGCTACTCTGCTACGGAGTCACATTCTCATTAAGCCATTCCCTGCAAGTCACCCTTTTGGCTACCTACAAAATTTAGTTTCTGTCATTAGTGGAGAGGAAGAAGATAAGATCCCCATTTTTTCTTTTGCAGATAATATTCTGTCTCTTCACGAAATGCCTGTCAATTCTAAAGTCTGGTTCACTGATGGTTCTGAGACGTCACTATGTTCTGGTTTCAGTGCAGTACAAATATCTCCTTCTGGAGACATTCTAGATGTATTGCAATATCAGTTGCCGAGTGTTTATAGTGCTCAAGGTGCAGAACTCTGTGCAATTTTGGCAGTCTTACTGCATCAGGAGAGACAGAACATTATTATATTCACTGACTCCCAATATGCAGCACAAGTACTGACAGCACTTCACCAGAAATGGTCACAAAGAGGTTTTATCACTTCCTCAGCCAGCTCAATTTCACATCTTGACGAGATACATCAAATTTATGAGTGTTTAGAGAAACGCAGAATCAACAATCTGTTTCTGTGCTGTGAATGGGTTCCTGGACATACACAGGGAGACTCTTTCCGCCAGAAGGGCAATGCCCTGGCAGATCTGTTAGCCAAAGAAGTAACTAGTAATGCTTCCCTGACCTTGCCTGTCACCAGATCACAGATCTATTTAGTACCTGACCTTGCTGATTATCAGAAAGATGCTGTTTCTCATGAGATAGGAAATTGGGAGAGACTAGGTTGTTCCCAAATTAAGAAAATGTGGGTACATCCATCAGGAAAACTTTGTATCTGTTATGTGGCACTAAAACGCCTTACAGATCTCATACACGATATCTATCATTCTAGTACTGCAAATGTTTACAGCATGCTTGAGGACATTTTTTGGTGTCCACACATGAAAAATCGCATTCAGGAACTAGTAGCTAAATGTCCTGTGTGTATCCTGAATTCTCAGCCAGGAGGAAAACCCATAGCCAAAGGTCATCTCCCGGTTCTAAGTGGTCCTTTTGAATCCTGGTATGTAGATTTCACTGACATGATTCACAGATGTGCTCAGAAGCGGTATCTTTTAGTGTGGGTTTGCCCTTGGTCTAAATGGATTGAGGCCTTCCCCTGCAATAGAGAGACTGCTGAAGAAGTAGTAGAGGTTTTGTTAACACAAATAATTCCCCGATTTGGCATTCCTAAAGTCATACATTCTGACAATGGCTCTCACTTTCGTAATGCTCTTGTAACTGCACTCACCCAGCATCTTCCTGTTCAGTGGAAGTATGTTTCTGTGTATAAACCTACTTCCAATGGTCTTGTTGAACGATGTAATGGCATTTTGAAAACTCAACTCAGAAAAATTTGTGCTTCTGGTCATATGACCTGGCTACAAGCATTACCAATGTGCTTGTTTCAGCTACGTAATAACCCGATCAAGCGATTACATCTGACACCTCATGAAATGGCCACTGGCCGGCGTATGCGCACAACTAATTTATCGCAGTCCCAGGTTCCGATTCATGATAGTCTTTCTGCTTACCTTGCAGGACTCCGGATTGCGCTTCAAGAAATTGCTGACCGTGTAGCAGCCACACAGTCTGTGTCCAGTCCATCCTTATTACCTTGTTTCCCTGTAGGGTCCACTGTCTATAAAAGAAATTGTGTTCGTGCATCCTGGGACTGCCCAACCTTTTCAGGACCCCACGTTGTCACTGCTGCTTCCCCTTTTGCTGCAAGACTGAATGATACTGATACTTGGGTGCATGTCAGCCATCTAAAAGCGTCTCCAGCTGTCCCATCTGATTAATCAGTTTTATTTTCCTACAGAACTCAGTGTTCTCACAACAGTGCTATGTTATTAGTACCAAAGATGATCGCTGTCAAGCCTACTCCATGGGCGTCCTTGTGCTTTTTTCTGGGAATCTCTGTCATAATCGTGCTCCTTATTGAGTGTTTACATCCAGATGGACAGCTAGCCTTGTTTCTCCAGGGATGGAACCAGACTAACCAGACGATATCTCGAGCACCCCGAGCTTTACCTGAAGGCTCTCTGAACTTGTGGAAGCAATCAGTATTACACATTGTTTCCCTGATGAACATTACAGACTGCATTATTTGTACCCCTTTACCAAAGGGTGTATCATATGCTCCAGTACATGTTTCAAAGGTTCCCTTAAATGAGTATGCAGGACAGCTTGCTTGTGTAGATAATAATAACTTTTCTGCCAGTTGTTATGAGACTTTTAATTGTTCCCAGACGTGGCATGCAATGAATATGATACATGACCCTTTGCGTGTATATGCTGACCCGAATATGATATTTGATCTATGTTTAATAACAAATGTATCCATTGCTTTTTCAGACAGGTGTAACCTGTCGTATAATGTTATTAATGGATCCTTTCATTTTGCTAGTAATTCTGTCATGATAAAGTGGTATAATCAATCCGGTAATATGGACCCCTCCAATATGAAATATGATTGGAGAAATATTACAAGAAACCCGGTAGTGTTTAATGGAGCTGACTTCCGCTGGTATGTGGGAGTTGGTCCCATTTATCACGATGATTCAGCTGTGCTGACAACGGGTTCTCAGAATGAATCTCCATATACTTCTTGCTATCTCCCAATGTCCAGTTTCAGGAGGGATCTTACCTCAGCTACCACGGGAAAATCTTTTGTTAAGTGGTTTGATGGGCATCCTATGAGTCGCATATGGACACCTGCTACAAACCTCTTTGCTGTAATGGGTCATTATTGGTTGTGTGGGGAAACTCTGTATCAGGTAATTAACCTCTCCCTATTACCCTGTGCTTTGGTTAAAGTTTCTTCTTTTTCTGTCTTGATACCTCTTAATGTTACCCATCATTCTGCTTCTCGCTCCACCCTGCATAGATTAAAACGTAGCTCCTCAGCTTATGCTAGCCCCTGGGATTCCTCTATAGCCGAGGATGATGCCATTCAGGCCTCATTTGAGTATATCAATTCCACTTATCCCATGACTAAAACTCGTTTGGATGCCCTTAGTGCAACGGCCTGGATTCCCTTTGCCACCCCCGCCCTTACTGCTGAGCTTGGTATGGCTGTACGCCGTTTGCAATGTTTGTTGCATATTCAAATGAAAGCTGTTACTGAATCCATATCACGCCTAGCCGAGTCCCTTGAACAAAATACACAAATGACTCTGCAGAATAGGCAAGCTTTGGATTTGCTTTTGGCCGCTGAAGGCGGAACATGCACTTTCATTAATGCTACGAACTGTTGTACTGTAATCGCTAACCACACGGTGTTTGTGTTAGATGCCATGAATAAGATAAAGCATCTCTCTGATTTGCATATTGATGATTTTAAAGGGGGACTTCAACTTAATAATATTTGGGGTAGTATTGCTTCATGGTTTGCTAGTTTAGGTGTAGGACTTAAAGCCTTCTTTATTACGCTTTTAAGTATAGCTTGTTTTGCAATCATTGCTTGTTGTACCTTATCCATTTTACTTGCCTGTTGTAAACGAATGATATCGCAAAGCACTAAAACCATGTATATTGTGTCAAGGGAACAGTACCAACGATTGCCTTTGAATGATCCATCTTTGTCTCAAATGGTTGTTATTCACGCCCCTTAGTGGGATTATTTTAATTATCCACCCAAAAAAAAAAAAAAAAAAATAGAAAATAAGTGGCGAATGTAGGGAAATCTGACTTAAAGTCTGCCTTGGGTCTGCTTATATATGTATATATTGGCTTTATATGACTGAACTCTTGCCTGGTGAAACTACACAGGAGGATGGATGGCACAGAAGACAAGAAGACAGACAAGAAGACAATAGCTATATGAGAGTATATGCTTGCCATAAGAATATGGATGCGGCCTGTTATGGAGAATTCTGGGTAACCATATTCTGGATAGGAGTGTGCAGAATATTGGGCCTAACAAGAAAGTACAGGTCAAGCAAAGAATTCAAACTGATGAGCACAGCATAATCTCTGCCTGATTTCAAATAGTGCCAAGAAGAAGGAAAAATACAGGAAGGGTCAAAGGTCACAGACCATGCATAGATAATTAGACCTAAAAGCATTTCCAGATGTATAGAGGTCATAGGCCATGTATAAATAAGCAGGTCTAAGTGCAGGTACAAATGTACAAATGTAAATAGATTCTCCCCTGGGAAAAGTGACACCTAAGTAGTGATAATGGATTCACTGAGGCTAATGTAGAGCAAACATTTGAGATGTATATAAGGTGGTTATTTTGGAGGAAGGGTGGGCAGTATTTTCTTCCCTTTCACAGAGAAGGAAGTACTGTCTGCCATTTCTATAGACGGGCTTTTGCTGTTCTGTATGACACTGCTATTTTGTTATGCTGAAATAAAAGTTCTTATAGCAACTGCCGTCTAAGTAATTCTTTGATTGGTGATATTTGGGCAACCGTTGTGGGAACCAGAAGCTACACTTGGAGGTGTTTATTTGATTATACATAGTTCCTCGTTGGTTTTTTGTTCGTTTCTGGACGTGTGTGGAGTTTGTGGCTGCTTGGACATTAAGTAGACTGAGTAGCTGACGTCACCGGGAGATAGATGGTCTGACAGGAGAAACTTTTCAGTTTCCAGTCCTCAGCTGCTGAATGGGATTGACAACCCCTTCTGTTCCTGGACTGGCCCGGAGAGAACTCAAGGAAAGATTAGCAGGTAAGGTCTAATTTCTTCTTTTTTTCCCTTGAGGATTCACCAGCACCTTTCGCTGTGGGGGCTGCTTTGCCTGCATGGCTTCTTGACCACAGTGTGTTATCTGTGGTTCCCACAGGGGGGCGGTGGCTGACTCCGCGCTTTGCAGGAGCTGCGCCTCGGTTCCCACAGGTTTGAAACAACCAATGGAGCATAAGGAGCTGTCAGACCCGGGAAGCCCGGCTATTCAGGCAGAGGGAGATCCCTCTCCTGGTACTCTTGCATCTTGTCCTGCTGTCCCCCCTTCAGGGCAGGTGGGCGCATGGCCGAGTGCAATGGCAGAATCTTCCTTCACGGATTTTTCCCCTGACTTTGTTCTTCTTATGCACCAGGCTTTTCGTTTGGGGCGCTCGGGCAAGTTGCCAGTTTCCTGGCTGTCGCCACTGTCCGTTTTAAAGGCTGAGGAGCCCAGGCAGGAGGGCCAGCCTGCCGCCAAGCGCCTTAGGTCCATGGATCTGGATCAGGACGACTTGGGGTTGGCAAGATCCTAATACAGATGTGGATCTCGATGGGGGTATTGAGGAGCTGGAAGACGGAGAAATCCCTGAGCCAGAGGATCAAGCCCGGATCATTTGCGTGTTCCATAAAGAAGAGCTGGTGCCTTTGATTACGGAGTCTCTCCACGCCCTCAATCTGGCGGCACCTCGTCCTGTTGAGGAGGACGGGTTGGAGGATCCTCTCATTCAAGCGGTGCGGGAGTCTCAGGTGGTGTTTTCGGTGCACCGTGTGGTGGAGCAGATGATTCAAACTGAGTGGAATCACCCTGAATCTGGATTGAAGGGAATTCGGACGATGAACCGCCTGTATCCATTAGCGGATAAGGACAAGGAGAGGTTTAAGTCGCCGCATGTGGACGCCGTGGTCTCGGCGGTTACTAAGAAGACCACCATTCCTGTTGAAGGTGGTGCGACTTTAAAGGACGCGCAAGACAAAAAGGTGGATGGTTTGTTAAAACAGGCCTTTGAAACCAATGCCTTATCTTTGCAGGCTTCCATTTGTGGTGCTTGGGTGGCTAGGGCCTGCTTGAGATGGGCTCAGCACTTGCGACAAGCTTCCGGCTTGGATAAACACGGCTTACTAGAGGTGACTCGTCTAGAGTCTGGCTCGGCGTATTTGGCGGATGTGCACTATGATTTGATTAGAACATTAGCGAATAGCATGGCATCATTGGTGGCGGCGCGCAGGTCTATCTGGTTATGGAATTGGGCGGCCGATGGATCTTATAAGTCTCGCCTCAGTAAGCTTCCCTTGAAGGGCAAATTGTTGTTCGGAGATGATCTGGATAAATTTGTAAAGGACCTCGGAGAGTCCAAGGGCGGTAGGCTGCCGGAGGATAAGCCTAAGCTGGGTAGAAACGGGCCGCCGGCCTGGGGTCAGTTTCGGGAATTTCGCAGGTTTTGTTCTTCCCGCCTTTGGGGTTCCCAGCGCGGCCGGTATAGTTCCAGATCTCATGGGTTTCGAGGAGCTGGCAGAGGCTTCTCAGCGGCATCTTCCCCTACCTCCTCTTCCTTTGGTCGAAAGCCACAATGAAGCGAGGCGGCTCCGGAGGGGAGTTCAGTCATCGGGGGTCGTTTAAGGGACTTTCTTCCTTCCTGGGCCCAAATAACCTCAGATCAGTGGGTTCTCGAGATAATCAGAGAAGGTTATGCGCTGGAGTTCGCTTGTCTGCTTCCAGATTCCTTTGTCCTGTCTCCCAGCAAAGGCGAGCAGAAGGAACGAGCCATTTGGGTGACGTTACGTCGACTCCTAGAGTTGGGAGCGGTAATTCCCGTTCCTCCTTCTGAACGCGGCGTCGGTCGCTACTCTATTTATTTTGTGGTGCCAAAGAACGACGGTTCGCTTCGCCCGATTCTAGATCTCAAGGGCGTAAATTGTGCTCTCCGGGTACCGCATTTCCGGATGGAGACCTTGCGATCAGTCATTGTGGCGGTTCGTCGAGGGGAGTTTCTGACCTCTCTCGATCTCTCGGAGGCCTATTTACACATTCCCATCCGTCCGCTTCATCAAAAGTTCCTGAGGTTTGCGTTCCCGTGGGGTCACTTTCATTTTCGAGCTATGCCGTTCGGTCTAGCCACGGCTCCGCGCACCTTCACAAAGGTCATGGTGGTGGTGGCGGCGGCCTTGCGCAGGGACAGTATCTTAGTCCATCCTTACCTCGACGACTGGTTGATTCGAGCGGTCCTCGGAAGAGAGTATCCAGGTTATGGACAGAGTAGTGGTTCTGTTGCGGTCTCTCGGCTGGGTGGTCAACGAGAAAAAGAGTCATCTGCTGCCCACGCAATCTCTCGAGTACCTCGGAGTTCGTTTCGACACGGCGAGCGGCTTGGTCTGCTTGCCAGAGTGCCGGGTCCAGGCCTTGCAGTTCCGTGGGCCCGGTTTCATATGCGGCCACTTCAGAGAGCCCTGTTGCGTCGCTGGTTGAACCAGTCGGACTTGTTGAACAGATGGTTGCCTTGTCCGCTGTCGGTCCGTCGGTCTCTCCGGTGGTGGCTATGCTCGAAGAACCTTCGAATGGGTCTTCCCCTGGAGCAGCCCACTTGGATCCTGTTCATCACGGATGCAAGTTTGTTGGGCTGGGGAGCCCACTGTGAGGGTCGGTATGCGCAGGGGACATGGTCCTCTCTCAAGGCTTCTTGGTCGATCAACCGACTCGAGCTGCGAGCGGTGCGGTTCGCGCTGCAAGCCCCCGAGACCTTGGTGAGAGGGCGGGCAGTGCGAGTTCTCTCGGACAACTCGGCGACGGTGGCTTACATCAACTGCCAGGGCGGCACCGGGAGTATGGCCATGGAAGACGAGGCAGAAGCCTTGTTCGGTTGGGTGGAGGCTCGTCTGCTGGCTATTTCAGCGGCGCATATCGCGGGAAAAGACAATGTGATGGCGGATTTTCTCAGCAGGGTGCAGGTCGACCCCGGAGAGTGGGAACTGCACCCACAGATCTTCGCGCAGATAGTTCACAAATGGGGGACTCAGATTATGGATCTCATGGCCACCTTTCAGTCGGCGAAGACAAGGCAGTTCTTCAGCAGGCGGAGAGAACGCATGTCCGAGGGCATCGATGTGCTAATTCAGCCGTGGCCGGAGGACGGTCTTCTTTATGTCTTTCCTCCTTGGGCGCTCATCGGTCGGGTCGTGCAACGCATCGAGGCGCACCGGGGGCAGATTTTACTGGTGGCTCCGGATTGGCCCAGGAGACCGTGGTATGCCGATCTGGTTCGGTTGTGCGACGGGGTGCCTTGGCGGCTGCCCCCGCTCCCAGATCTGCTGCTCCAGGGTCCAGGTGGATCGATTCTCGCTTACGGTTTGGCCATTGAGAGGGCTCGGTTGAAAAAAAAGGGTTATTCCCCAGAGGTTATTGCCACTCTCCTTCGGGCGCGGAAACCTTCCACTTCGCTACCGTATGTACGAGTGTGGAGGATTTTTGAGGACTGGTGTTCGCGGCGTGGGGTTCGCGCGGCTACTGCTTCGGTGTCAGTGGTTCTCAGTTTTCTGCAGGATGGCTTTGACAAAGGTTTAGCGGCCAGTTCTCTGAAGGTGCAGTTGGCGGCGCTTGCGTGCTACAGGGGCAAGGTTCTGGGAATTCCCCTAGGGGCGCATTCGGATGTCCAACGTTTTCTTAAGGCGGTCTTCCGGTTGCGGCCTTCGCGCAGGGTGCCCGTCCCTTCGTGGGATTTGAATCTGGTTTTACAAGCTTTGGTTCGCAAACCCTTTGAGCCCCTTCGGCAAGCGTCTCTCAAGGATCTGACCCTGAAGACGGTCTTTCTGGTGGCGATTTGTTGGGCACGGCGCATTTCTGAATTGCAGGCGCTCTCATGTAGGGAACCGTTCTTGTCTATCTCTAGGGATCGGGTAGTTCTCCGGCCCATTCCCTACTTTTTACCTAAGGTTGTGTCGCCCTTTCATTTGAATCAGCCCGTTTTCCTTCCGTTCCTTCATTCAGCATCGGCAGTTGTTTCGGATGATGGGTTGCATTGCCTGGATGTTCGGCGAGTGCTTCGTCGATACTTAAAGGTGTCGGAGGCATTCCGTAAGACCGATCGGTTGTTCGTGCTTTTTGGCGGGGCACGCAAAGGTGAGGCAGTGGCTAAGGTGTCCATCGCTCGGTGGATTAAAGAGGCGATTGCCTCGGAGTACATTTTACAGCGGTGGCCGGTTCCGTTGAGTTTGCGGGCCCATTCTACTAGAGCACAGGCGACCTCCTGGCCGGAACATAGTCTGGTTCCGCCTGTGGACATTTGTAGGGCGGCTACTTGGTCGTCTCTTCATGCCTTCAGTAAGCACTACCGGCTGGATGTGCTCGCCGCTCGGGATTCTTGTTTTGGTTCGGCAGTGTTGCGCGCCGGTTGGCAAGGTCCCGCCCGGTGTTAACTGCTCTGTTACGTCCCGGATGTGGAGGACTAAACTGGAGGACCACTCAGGAAATAGAAATTACACTTACCTGGTAACTGTAGTTCCTGGAGGGTCCAGTTTAGTCCTCCTTCCCTCCCATGTGTCTGCTTTGTTTGGATCGGCGCGCTTACTGTGGACGGTGCGGAATTGTCTCAGAATCTATCTTCGTTTTCTTTTTCCGCGTCCGGAGCTCGCTTTTCATTTTCTCTTTGCCAGCTATGCCATTCATGAGGTTCGGCTTCTGTCTGCCTTTTTTCTGCAGGTGGACTCAGAGGCACTGTGCAGAATTCGGGCTTCCTCGTTTGTGGAGGGGGTCGATTGTCACTTACGGGGACTAAATTTTGATTCTGATTTAATGTTTCTACTTATCTCCTGTGTTGCTTCTTTAAGTCTGCTTTGTTACTAGTTCACGGGGGGCTGATGGGAGCTCCAGCAGCATACATCCTGGCATAGGAAGATTTTCATTGGTCCAGTCTTCAGGCTGCAGGAGGAGGTGCACTACCCGGATGTGGAGGACTAAACTGGACCCTCCAGGAACTACAGTTACCAGGTAAGTGTAATTTCTATTTAGTGTAGCATTAGATTAGATCACCCGTTCTTTAAATTTTATCCTTTAAATTTGTTGTTTGATTTTTATTTTATTTATTTCCTTTCCCTTTAAAAAAAAAAAAAGAGAGAGGAAGGTTTATTCTTGTGCCGGTTCCTGTGTGCTCCTTTCAGTGGTGTGACTGTTGGGCCATTTCTTCACATCTCTCCTCCTGGACAGGACGGAGGAGAGCTCTTCAGCAGGAAAAGAGATCCTCCGGCTAGTCAGACAGCCGCGACCCTGCTAAGTGCATCGGCACACTGATGGAAGGCTCGTCCAGCGGTTCTCCACTCGTGTCTAAATTGAGCGGGACCGCACGGGCTGGAGCCCTGTTGAAGCGTGGTGAGTTTTCTTTTAAATTTGCTTTGTTTGGGGCAGGCAATCGGTCCCAGCCGTGCCGGTATCACTCGTGATGCTTTTGGCGCCTTTTTTTCTTTTTCCTGCAAGCAGCGGCCATTTTCTTAGCGTGTTCGATGCGTGGCGAGCGCTCCTGAGTTAATTTTAACTTTTTAAAAGCTGTCAACAGGGATTTTATTTCAGTTATAGGATCTGTGGCTTTACTAATTATGTTTGAGGAGGTTATTTAACATTCTGGACCTCGGGGAGTCATTTGGTGGCTTGAAATGCTCTTTTGTTGTAACGGGAGAGTTTGGTTTAAAAAAAAATAATAATAAGACATTTTTACTTTTATTTTCTAGTTGCTTTCTTTTCCTTTTCTTGTTAAAAAAATAAAAACAAAAAAAGAGCACTGCCTTTTCTTTGCTGCCCAAGAGAGGTGTGGGTGCCTGGCAGATGGCATTGCGCCCTCAGTGTGTGGTCTGTGGCACTCGCAGGGGGACGGTTGATGATTTCAGTATTTGCAGGGGTTGCGCTACAGTTTCTACCAGTGTGGAGCAGCAGATGTAGTTTAAGATATGTCTGGAACCCCAGGGGGCGGCGGCTGCACCTGCCGGAGAGGTCCCGTTAGCCTCTACTCCAGGGGTCACCCAGGAAGTCACTGTCGAGCCATCAGCTGCGATACCAGCCTTGGGGTCAGGGCCGCAGCTCGGCGATTTCTTTCCAGACTTCGTGTTAATGCATCAGGCGTTCTGTTCGCGGCATCAGGGGAAATTACCAGAACCCTTGTCACTGTCTAGTTCTACGCAGCAGCCCGGGTTGGCAGAAAAGGGTAGCATTTCTCCGAGACCCCCAAAGAAATCAAGGCCTCGTGACCTTTCTCCCTCAGAGGTGGAGTGGCATGAAACAGATGAGGCTGAGATGGATCTTGAAGCAGAGATGGGCGACCTGGAAGAAGGTAAAATTCCGCAGCCTGAGGGTCAGGCGAAAATCATTCGAGTATTCCGTAAAGATGAGCTGACGGCACTTATTACAGAATCCCTCCAGATGTTGAAGCTGGCTGCAGCACAATCGACTGAGGAGGAGAGTTTGGAAGACCCTATCATTCAAGTGGTGAGGCAGGCGCAGGTAGTGTTTCCCGTACACCGAGTGGTTGACTGGATGATCCAAGAAGAGTGGGATCAACCGGAGTCAGGTCTCCGAGGAATCAGAACTATGAACAGACTCTTTCCTTTAGTGGATAAGGACAAAGAGAGGTTCCGCTCTCTGCGGATTGATGCGGCAATGTTAGCGGTCACCTTCCAGTGGAAGGTAGCGCGGCATTAAAGGATGCGCAGGATAGGAAAGTAGATGGTTTGTTGAAACAGTCCTTTGAAGCTGACGCTTTGTCCTTGCAGGCTTCCATTTGTGGAGCTTGGGTGGCAAGAGCATGCCTCAGATGGTCTCAGCGCCTGTGGCAGTCTACTCAGCTAGATCAAGAGGGTATTAGAAAGCTGGATAGGTTGGAGTCAGGGTCCGCATATTTGGCAGATGTACATTACGACTTGATCAGGGCACTAGCTAATAGTATGGCTTCATTGGTTGCCGCACGAAGATCCCTATGGTTAAGGAATTGGGCGGCCGATGGCTCCTCTAAATCGCGCCTCAGTAAGCTTCCGTTTAAAGGGAAGTTGTTGTTTGGAGAAGATCTTGATAAGTTGGTTAAGGATTTATGGGAGTCAAAAGGCGGTAGACTCCCGGAGGATAAGCCTAAGCAAGGGAAGACTTCATCAGCTTTTCAGGGTCAGATTAGGGATTTCAAAAAATTCTGAACTTCTCGTCTGGCCGGTTTCCAGAGAGGAAGATTTGCTTCTAGAGCCAGGTATTTTTGGGTTTCGGGGAGCAAGTAGAGGTTTCGCAACGACGTCTGCAGCGGCAACTCGAAAACACCAATGAAAGCTGGTGGTTCCCGGTAGGAAGCCAACCAATAGGCAGGAGGCTTCGGGGGTTTCTTTCTGCCTGGGCCCAAATAACGTCCGACCAGTGGGTTTTGGAGATAATTTGCGAGGGTTATGCGCTGGAATTGGCAAGACCGGTTCGGGATTCCTTTGTGATGTCTCCCTGCAAAGGTAAACAAAAAGCTCTAGCGATCCACAGTGCACTAGATCGACTTTTACAAATTGGTGCGATTGCGCCGGTTCCGTTAAAAGATTACGATGTGGGTCAATACTCCATTTATTTTGTAGTGCCAAAGAAGGACGGATCTCTACGACCTATCTTGGATCTAAAAGGCGTGAATCAGTGTCTCGAGTGCCACATTTCTGGATGGAAACATTGCGGTCGGTCATTGTGGCGGTACGCAAGGGAGAGTACTTACGCCTCCGTAAGATCTAGGGAAGTTATCTGCACATTCCAATCAGAGCGGCCCAGGAGAAGTTTCTACGGTTCGCCCTTCCATGGGGACATTATCATTTCCAAGATTTACCTTTCGGGTTGACAACAGCGCCGCGGAGTTTCACCAAGATTATGGTGGTAGTGGCAGCGGCGTTGCGAATGGAAGGAATTCTGGTTCATCCTTATCGCGACAATTGGTTGATTTGGGCAAAATCAAAAGTCGAAATGTTCAGGTTACAGACAAGGTAGTGAAGTTTTTGCAAGGACTAGGCTGGGTGGTCAATTCGGCCAAAGGCCGCTTGGTACTGGCCCAGGATCTCGAGTACCTTGGCTTACGGTTTGACACTCCGAAAGGTACGGTATTTCTACCAAATCGTCAGGTCCTAGGACTTCGCCAACTGGTTCGCAAGTTCAGATCCGCTCCGGCGCCTTCAGCGTGGAATTACCTTTGCGTGCTAGGAATGATGGCAGCGACTTTGGAAGCCGTACCATGAGCCATATTTCATATGAGGCCCTTGCAGCGAGTGCTGCTTCGTCCTGGTCACATCAGTCCGACTCGTTGAACAAACGTCTTCCCTGTCCCCTCCGGGTCAGGCAGTCCCTGCAGTAGTGGCTGCTCCCCGGAGCCTACAAAGCAGGGATGCCCCTGGAGCAGTCGGAATGGCTACCGCTGTTGACAGACGCAAGTCTCGCGGGATGGGGTGTGTATTGCAGAGATCTTTTCATGCAAGGCACTTGGTCCGTTCAGGAGAGCAATTGGTCAATCAACCGACTGGAACTGAGAGCGGTTTGTCTGGCGCTTCAAACGTTTGAAGCTGCAGTAACAGGTCAAGCGGTGAGAGTGCTATCGGACAACTCAGCGACGGTAGCCTACATCAGTCGGCAGGGTGGCACAGGAAGTGCAGCCATGGAGGAGGAAGCAGAGACGCTGTTTTCTTGGGTGGAGAACCGACTACCGGCAATCTCGGCAGCGCACATTGCAGGGAAGGACAATGTGACGGCGGATTTTCTCAGCAGGGTCCAAGTGGATGCCAGGGAATGCGAATTTCATCTGGATGTGTTTGCACTAATAGTCCGCAGATGGGGGCCACCAATCATGGATCTGATGGCGACCTTTCCGTCATAAGAACATAAGATATGCCATACTGGGTCAGACCAAGGTCCATCAAGCCCAGTATTCTGTTTCCAACAGTGGCCAATCTAGCTCATATGTACCTAGCAGTTTCCCCAAGAGACACAAGTTCCACAATGCTTGTACTGGGTCAAGCATTGATATCTTCGGTCACTTCTTAATAATGGTTTATGGACCTTTCCTCCAGGAACTTGTCCAAACCTTTTTTAAACCCAGCTACACTAACAGCCTTACTACATCCTCCGGTAACAAATTCCAGAGTTTGATTACACGTTGAGTGAAAAAATATTTTCTTTTATTAGTCTTAAATAGTTTACCCTGTAGCTTCATTGCATGTCCCCTAGTCTTTCTATATTCTGAAAAGGTAAACAATCGATCTACGTTTACCCGTTCCACTCCGTTCATTAATTTATAGACTTCTATCATATCTCCCCTCAGCCGTCTCTTTTCCAGGTTAAAGAGCCCTAACCTTTTTAGCCTTTCTTCATAGGAGTATCCTTCCATCCCCTTTACCATTTTGGTGGCTCTTCTCTGTACCTTTTCTAAAATCGCTATATCCTTTTTAAGATACGGCGACCAGAATTGCACACAATATTCAAGGTGCGGTCTCACCATGGAACGATACAGAGGCATTATAATATCTTTTGTTTTATTTTCCATTCCTTTCCTTATCATACCTAGCATTCTATTTGCTCTCTTGGCCGCCGCTGCACACTGGGCCGAGGGTTTTAACATGGTATCCACAATGACGCCTAAATCTTTTTCCTGGGTGGTGGTTCCTAATGTGGAACCTTGCATCGTGTAACCATAGTTTGGGTTGTTCTTCCCTAGGTGCATAACCTTGCACTTGTCCACATTCAATTTCATCTGCCATTTTGATGCCCAGTCTTCCAATTTATCAAGATCCTCTTGAAAATTTTCACAATCCTCTTGGGTTTTAACAACTTTAAATAGTTTTGTGTCATCTGCAAATTTGATAACCTCACTCGTTATTCCATTTTCCAGGTCATTTATGAATATGTCAAAAAGCAATGGACCCAGCACAGATCCTTGGGGTACACCACTATTATTCACTCCTTCAAAAAAACATAACAGATTAGTAAGACAAGATCTTCCTTGTCTAAAGCCATGTTGGCTGTCTCCCATTAGGTTGTGACTATCTACATGCTGAGTAATTTTATTCTTTATGATGGCTTCTACCATTTTTCCCAGTACTGACGTCAGGCTCATCGGTCTGTAGTTTCCCGGATCACCCCTGGAATCCTTTTTAAAAATTGGTGTTACATTGGCGATCCTCCAATCTTCAGGTATTAGAGATGATTTTAATGATAGTTCACAGATTACTGATAGCAGTTCTGCAATCTCATATTTCAGTTCTTTCAACACCCTTGGATGTATACCATCCAGCCCAGGTAATTTGCTACTCTTCAGTTTATCTAATAGTTGTAAGACATCTTCCCGATGTATCGATATTTCCTTCAATTCTTCCGCACCTTTAAACACCACTTCAGTCATGGATAACAACCCTACATCTTCCTCAGTAAAGACCGAAGCAAAGAATTCATTCAATCTCTCCGCTATCGCCTTGTCGCCTCTTAGTGCTCCTTTAACCCCTTTATCATCTAATGGACCAACTGACTCTGTCACAGGTTTTTTGCTATGAATGTACTTGAAAAGGTCTTTATTTCGCGTTTTTGCTTCCGCAGCAAGCTTCTTCTCAAATTCTCTCTTTGCCTGCCTTATCAATGGCTTGCATTTGACTTGCCAGTACTTGTGCTGTTTCCAGGTTTCGTCGTTTGGCTCTTTTTTCCATTTCCTGAAAGATGCTTTTTTGGCAACAACATCCTCTCTGACCTCACCTTTAAACCATGCTGGCAGTTTTTTGGATTTCCTTCCACTTTTCTTAAAGTGTGGAATACAGCTGGTCTGGGCTTCCAAGATAGTATTTTTCAACAACACCCAAGCTTGATGTACGTCTTTAACCTTCGCAACTGCTCCTTTTAGTTTTTTCTTAACTGTTTTCCTCATTTTATCATAGTCTCCCTTTCGAAAGTTAAAAGGTAGTACTGTGGATTTCCTTACTATCCCTCCTCCACTAATTAAATCAAAGGCGATCATGCTATGATCACTATTGCCAAGTGGCCCCAACACCCTTATCTCTTGCACTAGATCTGGTGTTCCACTAAGGACTAGGTCTAATATGGCTTCCCCTCTGGTTGGTTCATGAACCAGCTGCTCCAAGAAGCAGTCATTTATTTCATCTAGGAACTTTATCTCCCTAGCATGTCCTGACGTGACACTGACCCAGTCGATACCGGGGTAATTGAAATCACCCATTATTATTACTGCGCTGTAACGTTTGTTAGCTTCCTTGATTTCTTTGAGCATTTCATCATCCATTTGGTCATTCTGGCCAGGTGCTCGATAGTACACCCTCACTGCCATTGCCTTCTCCCTTTTATATGGAATTTCAATCCATATAGATTCTACAGCAGATTTTGTTTCCTGCAAAATTTTAATCCTTTCTGAGTCAATGCCCTCTCTAACATAGAGCGCAACCCCTCCACCAATTTGATCAGCTCTATCATTACGATATAGTTTGTACCCAGGTATCACAGTGTCCCACTGGTTGTCCTCCTTCCACCATGTCTCTGATATTGCAATCATATCTAACCTTTCATTTAGTGCTATATATTCTAACTCTCCAACTTATTCTTTAGACTTCTAGCATTTGCATACAAGCATTTTAGAGAATGTATTTTATTCATGTTAATTTGGCTATTGTTAGACAAGGGTAAATTGGGATCTTTAAGCTCTGTCTGCTCCATACTTGAGGGCATTTGGGCTACTTTACTCTTTTGTGGAACCTCTCTGCTTTTGGTAGTATCCTTCAAAGATACATTCTTCCGAACCATCCGCTCTTGGGCGACTGTCGGCTTTCCCCTAATATCTAGTTTAAAAGCTGCTCTATCTCCTTTTTAAATGTTAATGCCAGCAGCCTGGTTCCATCCCAGTTAAGGTGAATCCCATCCCTTCGGAAGAGCCCCTCCTTTCCCCAGAATGTTCCCCAGTTCCTAACAAATCCAAAACCCTCATCTCTGCACCATTGTCTCATCCACGCATTGAGACTCCGGAGCTCTGCCTGCCTTTTGGGTCCTGTGCGTGGAACAGGAAGCATTTCGGAGAATGCTACCCTGGAAGTTCTGGATTTCAACTTCTTACCTAAAAGCCTAAATTTTGCCTCCAGAACCTCCCTACCACATTTTCCTATGTCATTGGTACCGACATGTACCAAGACAGCAGACCTCCCCAGCACTATTTAAGACCTTATCTAAGTGGCGCGTGAGGTCCGCTACCTTCGCACCAGGCAGGCATGTTACCAGGCGATCCTCATGTCCACCAGCCACCCAGCTATCTACATGCCTAATGATCGAATCACCAACTATAACGGCTGTCCTAACCTTCCCTCATGGGCACATGGCTCTGGAGAAACTTCCTCGGTGCGAGAGGGTTTTACATCACTTGGAGGACAGGTCCTAGTTACAGGATCACTTCCTGCCACACCAGGGTGATGCTCTCCTGTCACGTGACCTCTCTCCTCCATGGCAACAGGGGTGCTGCCAGACTGGAGGTGGGACTTCAGGACTATATCCCTGTAGGTCTCGTCTATGTACCTCTCTGTCTGTCTTATGTTTTCCAAGTCTGCTACTTTAGCCTCTAGAGAACTGACTTGTTCCCTGAGAGCAAAGAGCTCCTTGCACCTAGTGCACACGTAAGACCTCTCACCAACTGGGAGAAAATCATACATGTGACACTCAATGCAAAAGACTGGAAAGCCCCCATCCCGCTGCTGGACTGCTGTCTGCATCTTAGTTTTAAGTTTGTGTCTAGATCTTTAAGTTCTTACTTACTAAGGGTTGCTATGGGTATTTCTACCAATAAAACTGTACCTAATATGTTTAATATACCTTGTTCACCTGAAGCTTAATTAATCTCAGGTCCTTAGTGTATGACTGATTTTGGGTAATGAGCTTCACTTGAAAGCACCTCCTGTCTTTTAAGATGTGTAAGTACCTATAAAGCTATGATTAACCCAGGGGAGGGAGGGAAATAACACTTATTAAAATAAGGCTGCTACACAGTACCCTGTCTTGTGCTGCTGAGGTAAGCTAAATTCTGATTTGATTTAAATTATAGCTCTTAGCTGCTGCTAGGCTCTAACTTGTTATGAAATTTAAACTACAAGCTCTCTGCTGGGTACTAATTTTAACCAGAAAGCTCTCTTCTGTGTGTTAAATTCAAACTTTAATTGCTGCTACTAGGCCCTAACTGATCCAACAAAAAACAGTGGTTCACAGATTAAGTAGCTTTAATACAAAGAATTCTTTTTAGAAAATTACCAGAAGTATATACTCACAGTTGCAGATTTCTCTCCAGAAGTAACAGTCCCCCTTTCTAGTCCTTCAAGTCGGCGAAAGCGAGTCGGTTCTTCAGCAGTCGATGAGAAAGGATGTCTGAGGGGCTCGACACCCTGATGCAACTTTGGCCGTCGTCAGGTCTTCTCTATGTCTTTCCTCCTTGGGCGCTGATAGGCCGCGTGGTTCAGCATATCGAAGATCATCACGGGAGAGTGCTGCTGGTGGCTCCAGACTGGCCAAGACGACTGTGGTACGCCAATCTCATTTGGCTTCTCAACAGGGAGCCATGGAGATTACTGGTCTCGGAGGATCTGTTGTGCCAAGGTCCGCTTCGAATGCCTCAGGTGAATCGGTTCTCGCTTACGGTTTGGCCATTGAAAGGGCAAGGTTAAAGAAAAAAGGATACTCTGGAGCAGTAATCGCAACGTTGCTTCGAGCAAGGAAGACGTCTACGTCTCTGGCATATGTTCGGATATGGCGTATTTTTGAGGATTGGTGTTCAAAGCGACAAGTTTGCGCGGCTACAGTGTCCGTACCCTTGGTTTTAAGCTTCCTACAAGATGGATTTGATAAAGGCTTGGCAGCCAGTTCCTTGAGAGTACAATTAGCAGCTCTGGCTTGCTATAGAGGCAAAGTCCAGGGCAGGCCTCTTAAGATCGCACACAGATGTGTTGCGTTTCTTTAAAGCAGTAACCAGGCTATGGCCTTCTCATAGAATTGTTGTACCACCATGGGATCTCAATTTGGTTTTAGGGGCATTAGTTAAAGAACCTTTTGAGCCATTACACCAAGCGTCGGTAAAGGATTTAACTTTTAAAACAGTGTTTTTGGTAGCCATCTGTTCGGGGTGGCGAATTTCGGAGTTACAGGCGTTGTCATGTAGAGAACCATTTTTGTCTTTTTCCAGCGAAAAGGTGGTGTTACGACCAGCGCCGTCCTTTTTGTCTAAGGTGGTTTCACCGTTTCATCTAAATCAAATGGTTTCGCTTCCGGTTCTTGGTTCAATGGAGGAAAACACATCGGACCATAGCTTGCGCCGTTTGGACATAAAACAAGTGTTACGGTGGTATTTGAAAGTTTCGGAACCTTTTCGCAAATTGGACCGTCGTTTTGTGTTGTTCGGAGGTCTCCGCAAAGGTGAAGCGGCAGCGAAAGCGTCTATTTCTAGATGGATTACAGAGGCGATTGCGTCAGCATATCTGGTGCAGGGACGTTCAGTTCCAATGGGATTACGAGCACACTCTACCAGAGCGCAAGCAACCTCCTGGGCGGGACACACTTTGGTTCTGCCAGGGAAAATCTGTAGAGCAGCCACCTGGTCGTCGCTTCATACTTTCAGTAAACACTACTGTGTTGATATTTTAGCGGCGAATGATGCCTTTTTCGGTTTGGCGGTGTTGCGAACTGGCTGGAAAGGTCCCTCCCAATGAGCACTGTTACATCCCAGAGGTGGAGGACTGAACTGGAGGAATGATAAGGAAATGGAAATTACACTTACCTGGTAATTGTTGTTCCTTGAGGAACTCCAGTTCAGTCCTCATTCCCACCCGGGGTGGTGTCATTGGCAGTGGAGTCTCAGTTGGGAGAGGTATAAATCTACAGGTAAGTATGACTCTTTATGGGATCCTGTCCGTTTAGATCCATTCTATTTATTTCTGTCTATTTCTTTTCTTTCTTGTCTATAGTTCTGAATAAGGCAGAAGGAAAAGGTACAAGAAAACGTCCTTTCTTTCAAGAGGGAGATTTACTTTCCATATAGTTAGTTGTTATTAAAGTTATACTTAATATGTTAGCTACTTATTTGTTGCTCCTTTGAGTGTGCTTTCTCAATAGTTCACTGGGGCTGATGGGAGAGACTAGCAGACTACAACAGGTGATGTCACGATTTTGACATGCCCAGTCTCCAAGCTGCAGGAGGAGGTACACAACCCAGAGGTGTTCCTCAAGTAACAACAATTACCAGGTAAGTGTAATTTCCATTTTTTTGTTTGCTAGAGAGCTACTGGGGGCCAGAGGTTTAGGGGCTAAAGGGCCCTGCCATCATGTCGGTAAAAGCACAATGTTTGGTCTGCAGCTCCTGGCGGGGAGCGGTCTCCGAGGCTGGGGTATGCAGGGGCTGCGCAGCGGAGGCTGCATCCTTGTAACAAAGTATCCAGGCCAGCATGACCCAGGAGCCTGTATCTTCCTCTTTGCAGGTGGCAGGGGAGCCTCTGGAAACAATACTCACTTCTGGTTCATCGCTACCTGTGGTCTCAGAGCAGCAGACCCTCCCTCAGAATCATCCTAGGCCCTCCACTTCTTCGGGTGTACAAGAAGGAGGGGGCTGGGGGGATTTCTCCCCAGAATTTGTCTTATTGTTGAATAGGGCCTTCTGTTTGCATCAGCAGGGAACACATGCATAGGTGGCGATGCAGGGAGGCGCGGCTACGTGGACGGCGGAGTCCAAGGGGCTGGAAGATACTGAGGTATCGCCTAAGTGGTCTAGGCTGATGAATCAGCAAGATCCCCACTCTCCTCTGGCGGAGGTTCTGGAAGGGGAGTCCTCGGACCGGGAGGTGGGGGAAGACGACGAATACCTCGAAGAGAGCGAGATTCCTGAAGAGAAGCACGCCAGGATTGTTTGGGTCTTCCACCACGGAGAGCTGCCGGCATTAATTGGCGAATCCTTGAATGTCCTCAATATGACCACAGACGCTCCAGCGGAACAGGAGGTCTTGGAGGATCCATTCAGTCAGGCAGTGCCAGAAGATTTTCTCTGTTGACCGGGTAGTTTGGCAGATGTTTCAGGAAGAATAGAATCAGCCAGAATCCGGTTTAAGGGGTGTCCATTCTATGGCACGGTTATATCCCTTACCGGTGGTAGAGAAGGAGTTATTTTGGTCACCCAGAGTGGATGTGGCTGTTTTGGCTGTTACCAAGAAGACAACCATACCGGTCGAAGGCAGTGCAGCTCTTAAGGACGCCCAGGATAGGAAACTGGATGCTCGGTTGAAGCAAGCTTTTGACATCAGTGCTCTGGCGCTTCAGGCTTCTGTGTGTGGAGCTTGGGTAGCTTAGGTTTGCCTCCGGTGATCTCAGCAGCTCCAGTTGCAGGGCGACATGCTGGGCAGACCAGCAGTGAAGGCTGCAAGAATTGAGTCCGGTGCAGCGTACCTGGCCTATAGCCAGTATGATCTTATCAGGAGCTTTGCCAAGGCCATGGGTTCGATGGTAGCTGCTACCTTTGGTTTCGCTACCTTTGGCTTCGCAACTGGGTGGCAGATGGGTCTTCGAAGACCCGTCTCAGCAGGCTCCCCTTCAAGGGAAAGCTGCTGTTTGGGGAAGAGCTGGAAAGGTTAGTAAAGGAATTGGGGGAGTCTAAGGGAGGCAGGCTCCCGGAGGACAGGCCAAAACAGAATCGCAACCCCACTTCGGCTCAGTCTCAGCCGCAGGAATCCCTTAAGTTTCAGGTGGCTCGGTCTGCGCCCTTTCAAAGAGTTCACCTCCCCTCGGGGGGCAAGGTTTCCGGGGATTTCGGGGGGCAGGAAGGGGATTTGGAGCCTCTTCCTCCACCTCTGAGCCTAGGAAACCTCAATTAAGTGATGGGGGCCCAGATGGGAATTCTGCCTGTGGGAGGTTGCCTATGGCAGTTCTTTTCCACCTCGGTCCGAGTCATGTCCAATCAATGGGTTCTGGAGGTCATCTGAGAAGGCTATGCTCTCGAATTTGCCAGACCAATCCTCCCATCGTTCGTACACTCCCCTTGCGGTGCCCCGGCCAAGACCGCAGCAATGGACGAGACGTTGACACAGCTGTTGCTGTTGGGGGCGGTCATGCCCGTGCCTACAGACCAGTGTGGATGCGGTTGATACTCCATCTATTTTGTGGTTCCAAAAAAGGAGGGCTCCTTTCGGCCCATCCTCGATCTGAAGCATGTCAATCATTGTCTCAGCATACCTCATTTTCGTATGGAAACTCTGAGGTCTGTGATAGTGGCGGTTCAGCAGGGAGAGTTCCTAACATCTCTCAACCTTACAGAGGCATACTTACACATTCCCATCCGTCAGTCACATCAGCAGTTTCTGCGGTCCCAAGGGAACACTTTCAGTTTCAGGGTTTGCCGTTTGGACTGGCGACAGCACCTCGCACCTTTACCAAGATAATGGTCGTGGTGGCGGCGGGGTTACGCAAAGAAGGGGTGCTGGTACACCCATACCTCGATGACTGGTTGATCAGGGCCAAGTCCAGGGAGGAGAGTCTAAAGGCAACGGCCAGAGTAGTTGATCTCCTCATGAGCCTAGGGTGGATAATCAATTGAGCAAAGAGCAGGTTGATACCCTCTCAGGAGATAGAGTATCTGGGGGCACAATTCAACACCAGCAGAGGCAGGGTGTTTTTGCCGGCGCAAAGAGCATCCGAGCTACGGCGTTTGGTGCGGTGATTTCTAGCCATGAAGGCACCCTCCACTTGGCATTATCTTCAGGTGCTGGAGACCATGGCGGCGATGATCGAGTTGGTGCCCTGGGCCAGAGCACATATGAGATCACTTTAGGGATCACTCCTTCATCGTAGGTCCCATCAGCATCTGCCCTTATCCAAGGCGCTGCCCTGTCCTCCAGCGACCAGGGGAGCCTTACAGTGGTTGCTCCACCCGGGGAATCTGGAGCGGGGCATGCCCCTAGAGACCCCGCGGTGGCTGCAGGTGACGATGGATGCCAGTTTGGTCAGTTTGGGGGCTCACTGTGAGTGGCGTTTTGCCCAGGGACGCTGGAGTTTCCTGGAAGCCCAGTGGTCCATCAACAGATTGGAGATGTGGGCAGTGGCTCTAGCTCTCTGAGCATTTGAGCGCTGGGTCTGTCAGCGGGCAGTCCGGGTGCTATCGGACAACGCGACCACAGTGGCATATATCAACCATCAGGGCGATACAGGCAGTCCTGCCTTGGAGGAGGAGGCAGAGAACCTGATGGAGTGGGCCGAAGCCTGGCTGCAGGCTTTGTTGGCGGCTCATGTGGCTAGAGTAGAAAACATCATCACGGATTATCTGAGCAGGTACAAAGTGGATCACGGCGAATGGGAGCTCTGTCAGGAGGTGTATGATCAAGTCGTATGCCTATTATGGATCTCATGGTGTGATGGGAGTTGGCCAAGGTAAGCCACTTCTTCAGCAGAAGGAAGGAAAGGATGTCAGAGGGCCTGGATGCTCCGGTTCAGAGCTGGCCCTTAGGGAAACTGCTGTATGTGTTTCCTCCATGGGCTCTCATAGGCAGGGTCCTCCAAAGAGTAGAGGCCCACAGCGGGTGCGTAATTATAATCGCCTCAGTCTGGCCACGTCGTCCATGGTATACCGATCTCATGGGGCTGTTGGCCAATTGTCCCTGGCGGTTGCCGGTGAGAGACGATCTTCTGGCTCGGGCTCATGCGGATGCCTCAAGTGGATCTGTTCTCACTTACGGCCTGGCTATTGAAAGGGCAAGGCTGCGTAAGCGGGGATATTCTGGAACAGTGATCATGACCTTGTTAAACGCCCAGAAGCGTTCTACTTGCCTGTCCTATGTGAGAATCTGGCGCATTTTTGAGGGCTGGTGTGCAGTCCGGGAGAAGAGACCTTTGTCGATTTCAGTTCTGGAGGTGCTGGATTTTTTACAAGCGGGGTACGAGAAGGGTCTGGCTGCAATTTCCTTGCAGGTGCAGGTGGCAGCTATTTCCTGCTACAGGGGCAAGGGTATGTCATTAGGGCAACACCTGGATGTAGGTCAGTTCCTGAGGGCTGTGCGACGTCTGCGGCCCTAGCAGAGGTCGTTTGTTGCTTCCTGGGATCTTAATCTCGTACTGGATACTCTGATGGGGGAACCATACAAGCCGGGAGAGCGAGCCTCCTTGAAGGATTTGACTCTCAAGATAGTGTTTCTGGTGGCTATCTCTTCGGCTAGGTGTATTTTGGAGCTTCAGGCTCTTTCGTGTCGTCCGCCGTTCCTCTCCTTCACAGACAAGGTGGTCTTGCGGACAGTACCTTCTTTTTTGCCCAAGGTGGTCTCGGGTTTTCGTATGAATCAGCCGGTGTCTCTGCCTTCCTTCTCCAAGTTGGGGCAGGGGGTGGACGATGCTTGCCTGTGCCATTTGGACGTCGGCAGGATTTTGAAGCGGTACCTGAAGCGTACGGCGCCATTCCGCAAATCGGAAAGGTTGTTTGTCCTATTTGGGGGACCACGTAAGGGAAAGGCGGTGGCCAAGGCGTCCATTTCCAGATGGATCAGGGAGGCCATCGTATTGGTATACATTCTAAGGGGAAAGCTGGTGCTAGTTGGTTTCTGGGCGCATTCTATGAGGGCCCAGGCAGCCTTGTGGGTGGAATTTAGTCTTGTAGGCCCCTCCCATGCTTGAACTGCTCTGTTACATCCCAGAGGAAAGGGACTGGAGGAATGCTTAGGAAAGAGTAATTAGTCCTTACCTGCTAATTAGCGTTCCTGAAAGAACTCCAGTCCAGTCCCTGATCCCACCCAGCATTATGCGGTAAGAAGGGTTCAGCTTTGCCGGCCCGAAGTGTTAGCTACACAGCAGAGGGAGTATCAGGAGGCTCTTGCTGAAAGGGGCTGGGGGCCGCATTGGGATGGACAGATTAAGTGTCCTTCTGGCTTCTGGGGGAACAGTAAGTGCAGTTGCTATGTCAGGTAAGCCTTCTCCTCGTTGGGGGGGGGGGGAGTCTCTTCTGGGGGAGGCGGGAGGTCCTATGCTATATTGTTGGCAGTTTGATGCAGTTGATTAATTTGTTATTGGTTAAAATGTCTCTCTATTGAGTCTGCTTTGTCAGTAGGTTACTGGAGCTGGTGTGTGGTGCCGGTGCTATTTATACCCTAGGTGTCATCAAAAGTTGATGACGGGCTCAGTCTCCCAGCTGCTGGAAGGGAGCACAACCCAGAGGAAAGGGACTGGACTGGAGTTCCATCAGGAACGCTAATTAGCAGGTAAGGACCAATTACTCTTTGGCACCATTCTGCACAGGTGACTTATAAATGAAATGAGCAATTTAGGGATGAACTATTAAGTGACTCACTGGGTTAGAAAATAGTTGAGTGGGAGGCAACAAAGGGTACAGGTAAATGGAACTCACTGAGAAGAAGGTGTGCGCTGTAGGAATCTATCCTTGATCCAATCCTTTTTTAATATTTTTGGAAGTGATATTGCTAAAGAACTGTCTGGTAAGGTTTGTCTCTTTGTGGATGATACCAAAATCTGCAATAGAATGGACACCCATGAAGGTGTAGACAAAGTGAGGAGGGATCCAGAAAAGCTTGAAGATTTAATGCTAAAAAAATGCAGGGTTATGCATTTGGGCTGCAAAAGTCAGAGGGAGCAGTACATTATAGTACATTATAGGAGTGAAGTACTTCTGTACACAAAAGAAGAGCAGGACCTAGGGGTAATCGTTCCTTATCATCCCTCCAGTCCAGTCCTGCACATCTGCGTAGTGCACCTCCTCCAGCAGCTTGGAGATTGAGCATGTCATCTTTTTGATGACACTAGTGTACATATAAGCTGGCACCGCCCACCAGCCCCAGTAAGCTCAGTCTCCAAGCTGCTGGAGGAGGTTGTGAGCCAGGGTACTGGACTTACTGAAGAGACAACTAAGGAGATAGGTTTAGTTAGAGTTTGCTTTTATTTCACCTGTTAAAGTGCAGGTTTCTTTGTTTTTAAAGGCAGAAGTGGAAAAAAAATCAGAAGGAACAGAGAGAAGGGTAGAGCAATGCCAGAGGAGTTGCAGACACATTCCATGAGGGCTCAGGCAGCCTCATGAGCAGAGTATAGTTTAGTTCTGCCGGTGGAGATCTGTAGGGGGGCATACTTTATCTGAACATTTTCGCCTGGATGTCCAGGCAGTGGGGGACGCTTGTTTCAGATTGGAAGTGCTTCAGGCTGGTTGTGCGAGTTCCTCCTATTAGTTTAACTGCTCTGATGCATCCCAGAGGTGCGGGACTGGACTGGAAGGATGATAAGGAAAGAGAAATTAGACTTACCTGCTAATTGTTGTTCCTTGAGAAACTCCAGTCCAGTCCTGGAACCCTCCCTGAGTGCTTTCTGTGATAATCTATGCACACCCTAGTCCTGAAGCTGGTTCCCTTAATGGAAGAAGTGGCCAGGGGGAGCCGGGGAGGGGTGTGTAATTAGTATTTGGGGGAGAGGCAGACCAGAAGAGCTGTTTGTTGCTCGCTTCCTGCTGGTTGGAGTTGCTCAAGTGCTCAACAGGTAGGCCTCCCCATCTTGGAGGGGGGGATGGGGTATCCTTTCCAGGGAATGGAGGGGGTACTAGTTTATTTAGATGTAGAAGTGTTTGTTGCATGTTTAACTACTTATTTGTTGTTCCTCTGAGTCTGCTTTAAAGTTGGGAGGGCTTTTAAAACAAAAACAACAAAAAAAGAAGGGGCAAGGCAACCTAGTGGAGTTTCTTCAGTGGTACTGCAGAGGAGGATCCCCCCCTCCTTGATAGTCTGGAGGGGTGTTGGGGCATCTGCCGATGTCCCAGGGCTTTGGTGGCTCCCGATCCCGTCAGCAGGTGAGGAGCCGCTGTCGCTGGTGCAGCCTCCTGAGAGGGAGCGCTCCTGCCTTCCCCCTTTGCGCTGAAGCCGAGAACTGGCTGAGCGCGGAGTTTCAGTGACCGGCTCGGCGGTGTCTCGAGTAGTTTGCCATTTTCTTCTTCAGATCTCTTCCAGGTACAGGGAGGCAGTGTTAACAGTGCAGTGGGGGACAGCCCAGCTCTAGTGAGGTCTGGGGCCTCGTGGTGTCTGCGGCGGCTCAGAGACGGGAAGGCTGGTTTGCAGGCATTGTTCCGGCACTTTTGCAGATCAGTTCGGGGGGCCCAGTTAGCAGTGTGGTGAGCACTGCTCGCACTCCCGCACCTTGGGGGGACACTCTCTCTCTTTTTCTTCCTTTCCTCTTTAGTTACAAAAAAAAAAAAAGAAAATTGAGGAAATAAATGGAGAAGACAAGCAAACTGAAAAGCATCACGAATAAGGTAGAGGGGTTAGATAGGATAGACTGACAGCCCTACTTCTCCTTGAGTCCATGCAATTTGAATTTAGTGAGCAGTGCTCCTGTGCTCATGCCTGCGCGCCTTTAGTGCTGGTCAGATGTGGGGGTGGGCTGCTTCTGCACTTTGGAGGCCGCCAACATGGAGCAGACGCCTTCGTCCACGCAGGGGGTCCAGGCCCCCCTAGAGGTTCTCCTTCCTCTGGAGGCTCCTTCCTCCTTGCGGGGGTCTGCTCCCACTATTTCTGGTCCCTCTACTCTCCACGGTTGGGGGTGGCTCTGGGGGGTTTCTCCCCCGTGTTTGTGCTTTTGTTGCACCAGGCATTTTGCTTACGCCAGCAGGGATCGGTGGGAGATCCCTCAGGGGCTGGTGCGGGGCGGGCTTAAATGGAAAGAATGGCAGATGCATAGAATAGTCTCTCAGTGGAGTAGTAGAGATGAGGACTATTTCTGAATTCAAAGAAAGCATGAGTCAAACACAGAAGCTCTCTAAAGGAAAAAAAGGGACTGTAGTAGTTGGCATGGAAGGGAGACTGGATAGGCCATATGGTCTTTATCTGCCACCACGTTTCTATGTTTCTAGAGTGACACAATAACATGTTTCTCTCACTCACAGGATCAGACATTTGGGGGCTTCATCTGTGTGTGATATAGGATGTGTTGGGGGTGTGTATGTGCTCATGTCAGTGTCTTTCTATGTGTTATGGAGACTGCTGGAGATTACATGAGAACGTGTGCGCGTCATGGGGACTGTCAGGTGTTACATGCATGTGCGTGTGTGTCTGTCATGGGGCTTAAGAACTTAAGATATGCTATATTGGGTCAGACCAAGGTCCATCAAGCCCAGTGTCTTGTTTCCAACAGTGATCAATCCAGGACGCAAGTACCTAGCAGATTCCCAAAAAGGCACACAGGTTACACAATGCTTGTCCTGGGGCAAGCAGTGGATTTCCTGGGTCTCTTTAATAATGGTTTATAGACCTTTCCTCCAGGAACTTAACCAAACCTTTTTTTAAACCCAGCTGCACTAACAGCTTTTACTACATCTTCCAGTAATGAATTTCAGAATGTGTGCATCATGAGTGTCAGGGGCTATATATGTATGTTTATCTGTTGAGGACTATGTGTGAATGTGCAAACAGCACACTTCAAGCAATGGGTGCCTTTGAGTCAATGTTGACTCCTGGCAACCCAGCAGTTCTTGGGTTTTCTTGACAATGTGACCAGAAGTAGATCGCCAGGCCTTTTTTCGAGGTTTAAGTGACTTGCCCAAAGCCACGAGGAGTAGTAGTGCAAATTGAACCTTTGTCTCTGGGTTATCAAGCCAGTACTGTAACCACTAAGCTACTCCTCCACTCCCCTGCATTTCCCCTTCTTTCATTTGTAAAATCATAGATATTTGGGGGGAGGAGTATGGAAGAAGAGTTCAAAGAGAGATGTTAAAATGTGTCTCATTCCTTATCGTTCCTCCAGTTTAGTCCTCTACTTCTGGGTTGTGCACCTCTTCCTGCAGCTAGGAGACTGGGCATGTCAAAGTCGTGACATCACTGGATATAGCCTGCTGGTATCTCCCATCAGCCTCCAGTGTGTCCAGTCTCCTTGCAGCAGGAGGACATAGTGAGCCTAGCTTCTGGGCTCACTTAGGGGGAACAGATAAGGAGCATTTAGTGTGACAAATTCTATTCTGATTTTACTTTTGATTTTTACCTTTAATTTACTTTTAATTTTACTTTTAATTCAGTTACCTTTGGTTAATTGGCAATCAGGGATTAGTTCCCTTTAGTGTTAGGAGCAAATTTCCTTATAGTTACAGTAATTTTAAATTTGAGCCTGGTTCTTTAAATTAGTAGCAGTTCTCGCCTTCCCTCCTTGTCAGTTATTTTCACTTGCTGCAGGCATTTGCCGGTGCGGATCTCTCTCCTTGGACTGTACGGGAGAAAGCTCCGGGACCCGTACAGCCAAACTGAAGCTGTGTGAGACGGAGCCTCTCCTTTGCTGCGGGATTTTAATTTTACTCTATGGAACCGGCTGAGCGATCCTTGCCGCGGCTGCCAGGCGCATCAGCGTGGCTTGAGGATCGGATGAATTCAAGGTGGTAGGAGCAGGCGATGTGGCTTTTGGCCCTGCAGGTAAGGCCTTCGGGCTCGGTCGGTCAGCTGAGGCCTCCTTTTTGCAGCGGCTGTTGTTCTTGGCGCCAAAATTCATTGGCGAAGGGGCGGCCATTTCCTCTCTAGGTATTTGGATCGCATGGCGAGAGTTGCAGTGAGCTGCCTGCGTGAGGGAAAACAACAGGCAGAATAGCTAAATTTTTGGGCCTAGTGTTTGTTTCTTTCTTTTGTTTGTAGGATTTTTTTTGAGGCTGAGGGGGTTCCTCAGCATTAAGGGGGACTGTTGTCAATCCTCTTTATAGAATAAATAAGAATAAACTTAAAAACAGGACAGCAGTTTTGGCATTGATCCCTGATACCACATGGTCTTTCCCTCCTAATCATGTCTCTGAGGAGCATCTGTTAAGGCCCAGGATATTAGGCAAATTGCCAGCTTTTAAGTTCAAGGGCAGAGCCCTAACTTGTAGTTGGCAGGAGAGAAAGCCTAGAAGTGTGCCTTTATGTATTCTATAGTGAAAGTTGCCCAAAGTTCACAGGGACAGGTTTAGGAAACCTTAGGATATAAAAAAATAGACAGTTAAACTGTCAACCAGGACGTGCCTGTTCTACGGTCTATGGCCACCAGCGGGCAGCTGGTACACTCAATAGTGCCTTTCTATGACTGTGGGTATGCATGCAGCCATTATCTGCAGGTCAGGAAAGAAATCACCACAGAGCCTCGGTGATGTGATGTAAGGTCTGAGAATCCAGTTTATATGACCAAGATTTAAAGCTCTTAATTTCTGTATCATTGGTCGGGCTCTGCTGCCCTAAAGGCCACCGAATGACAGTGCCGCTCATGAATCACATATAGTATTCAGTGCCCCTATCCCTGGGGGGTGAGTGGTACAATACAAAATCATATTACTCATCAGGTTCACACAGGCAACAACCTCTCAGATCTCCATTTGCAAGGTGGTCGGTGTATTCCACTGCTATTTCTCTGACTGCAGGAAGGTCTGGGGAGGTGCTTGTGTGTTTCATAGCAACACTTAGCAGGCCCTTCCCAGGAAATTCTCATCTATTACTAGAACAGGGTTTCATTTCATTTCTCTGGTTGTGGTTAATGCACAGCGTCAGGGGCTGTGTTCGAAAGCTTGGGTCCCACGGACTTCGGTGGGATTTCAAAAAGAAAAGAAACTCGCTTTAGTGAGAGATATAGCCTTGTTCATTTTTAGCTAACACTGTTGATTTTACTTTTGATTTTTACCTTTTGCGCCTGAATCCCAAGGACGGGACACTGTTTGCTTCCAGGGGTTCTACTTTCTATTTTGCTCTTCAGCTTCCTGGCAGATGCAGTAGGCTGGCATGGGGTGGGCAACGCCTCCTGCAATGCAGAATCTCCCAGGATAAGGAGGGGGGGGGGGGAAGGACAACTGGGTGCAGCGGGGGCTGGTAGCTTGTTGCAAAGCTATAGTAGCAGTTCGGGTAATTTTAGCGGATCTGCTTTGATTTCATTGGAGTTGGCGGAAACTTGGTTTTTGGAGTCCTATCCTTTAAAAAAAAAAAAAAAGCAAAGAAAAAAGGGCATAGCTATGTTGATTTACCAGAATCTCCTTCCGCTATCCATAGAAGGTCCTATAAAGCGTTAAAGTCGGTTTATATGGCAGGATAATATTTTGGCTTAGCTGCTGTGATACAGTGCTATGTTCCGCTGTAAACATATTCAAGTCAAAAGGAATTATGGTGATAACTCTCTTGGACAGTTGTAACAGGTGCTTGGGTGAGCGCCATGGCCAGTCCACAGATGTGGAATGCTCTGCCATAAGCATTGTCATGGGAAGAATTTTATAGTTGTGTGGTTTCTTAATGGAAAATGTTCCCGTTTAGTTTGACTTTGCCAAATTATACGATTTTACGGTAGATTTGTAATGTCTTAATTTTGGCTATATGTGGTTTAATTTTACATATGGAAAAGGCAGCTTAGCGGAGAGGGGTTGCAAAATAGAACTCTGGCCTTTGGAGCTATCTATGCTCCCATTCCATTTATCAGAGGTTCTCCAGTACGGAGAGTCTCTGCTAGTGTTCGGGGAATGCCTTAATGGGGGGCCAGAAGCAGCTAGGCTAGTTCTCTAGCAGCAATGGCAGCGGCTCAGACTCTAGTAGGCATACTTCATATGCTGGGCTTACAAGATGGCTTCCGCGCTGATCGGCATCAGCCAAGGTGACTGCCGGTTTAGACTGTGGATGTGGAGTCAGCCTCGAGGAGGGGCCTTGCGTTCTCTGGACAATGCCCTGCATACACTGAATCCCTTCAATTTGATCAGCTGCTGGCAGGACACAAGGCACGCTCGCATGCTTTTTTGCTTCAGTGGTCTAAAAGTGGAGTCTTTACCAGGTGGTATAATGGGAACTTGTCTGCAGTTTCTCGGCTTCTTCATTGCTGACTCAATTGCCACTGCGGAATGAGAGCTGTATTTCATATCACCAGGTGCTAGTTGATCTTAAAATATAAAGTCCATCTTTGTGCAGTCAGACGGAATGGGGCGTTACTCTAGCAGGAAGGCCGTGGATTAGTATGCCTGCGTTTGGGAGTTCTTTCTACTTCATATTGTTGGCACGGAAAGAGCGTCTCTTAACATATGCTGACGGCATTTTTGGTTTAGAGGTGTCTTTGTAAAAATAAATAAATAAATAAATAAAAATAATAATAAAAAAATAAATAAAGAAAGAAAGAAAGAAAATCAAGAAAGTATTCAGCTATCCTGAATTTGCCTGTTCTTGATTGACATTTTGAGGCTAAGCAGGGGCAGGCCTGGGTACTACGTGGGTGGGTGCACACCTTGCACTACCAGGGGGTGCGGACTCACTGTATGGAACAGAGCCCTAGCAATCTTCTTTATTGCAAGATGGGAAAGTAGATGGTTCACTGAAGCGATCGTTGGGGGCAATGCTCTGGCCTTACAAGCTCCCATTTTTGGAGCCTGGGGAGGCGAGAGCATGCTTCAGGTGGTCGCAGTGTTTACGGCAGTCTACTCGCCTGGAGCAGGAAAGGATCAGGGAGTTGAATCGACTAGAGCCTGATTTGCTTTATGGGGCAAATGTGCATTATGGCTTAAGTCAAGCGCTAGCTAATATTATTGGCTTCCTTGGGGTTCACCCAGAGGTCTCTCTGGTGGAGGAATGGGGCAGCTGATGGTTCGTCCAAGTCGAGGGTCAGTAAGCTCCCAATTAAGTCTTTGTCTTGTCCTTTCCCCGTGGGCTCTCATAGGGCAACTAGTTGGCGTATCAAGGCTTTCGGAGAAAGGCGCTCTTGGTAGCGCCCGGTTGGGCGAGACGGCCTACTAGGCTTTTCTCATTCGCCTACTCGACAGGCTTTTCCTAGAAGTTGTCGGTAGCAGACGTTCTGCTGCGGCTAGGTCCGTGACGAATGTCTCAGGTGGATCGGTGCCCGCCTACGGTTTGGCCTTTGTATGGGCGGGGCTCAAGTAGAAGGGTTATTCTGCGGCAGTCTTCGCCGCCTTGTTGAGAGCAAGGAGGCAGGCTGCTTCTGCTACGTAGGTCCATGCTTAGCGCCTTTTGGAAGGCTGCTGTTCACGGCTGCAAGTCCGGGCGACAAAGGTGTCTGTATCCTTGGTCTGAGTTCTCTGCAGGACAGTGTCTGAAGGAACTAGCGGCCAGTTCCTTAGAGGATCCAGCGGGCGACTGTTTCCGGCTGTAGAGGTCTGTGAAGGGAATAGCGCTAGGTGTTCGGATCGATGTGTAGCGTTTCCTTAAGTTGGGATCCGACTGCGCTCCTCAAGGAGAGTTCGGGTGCCGCCGGGGAATCCCGATTGGGCCTTAGAGGCATTAGCTAAAGAGTCCTTTGATTCTTTACTCCAGGCGTCGGTAAAGGATTTGCTGTTATAGACAGTGGCTTTGATAGCTCATTGGTCGGTGCGACGAGTTTCGGAGTTTCAGGCGTTGTCATGTAATGAGCCGTTTTCACCCTTTCTGGATAGAGGGTGGTGTTTGCGAGCAGTCCTGTCGTCCTTCCAAAAGGTGGTTTCTGATTTTTCTCCTGAGCCTATTGGTTTCTCTTCCAGTTCTCGGTTTTTCTGGAAGGGGAGGATTTTATTCGTAGCTTACGCCGATAGGAAACATTACATGCAGGGTGCGATGTTCGTTTCTTTGTTTTTGTGTGCTGGTTGGAGGTCCCCACAAAGGGGAAGCAGCAGCGAAGGTGGCCGTTTCGCACTGGGTTAAGGCGGTGGTTGCCTCAGCTTTCTGCTGGCGAGGTTGCATGATTCCGGTGGGGCTTTCTGACTCTTGCTACCAGGGCACAAGCGGCTTCATGGGTGAATCACTGGGTCATTCCACCAGGGGGGATTGGTAGAGCAGCTTCCAGGTTGTCTCTTCATTTCCTCAGTAACCACTACTGCCTAAATGTTTTGGCAGTAAAGGAGGCCTGTTCCGGGTCGGCGGTGTGGTGAGTTGGCTGGATAGGTCCCTCCCAATGATTACTGCTCTGTTACATCCCAGAAGTAGAGGACTAAACTGGAGGAACGATAAGGAAATAGAAATTACACTTACCTGGTAATTGTCGTTCCTTGAGTGACGACAGTTTAGTCCTCATTCCTGCCCAGGAGTATGATTTCTTCAGTTTATTTTCAGGCGGAGTGGAGCATCAATCTCAAGGAGTAGACAGATCCTTTCAGTTTCTAGATCGCAGTGAGTATCCCTCTCTGTTCTTTCTTTCTTTTCTCTTATTTAAACGAGGTGATGGTATAGGATACGTGTTTGCATAGGGGGGACATGAATGTAAAGTTAAAAAGAAAAAAAAAAAAAAGAAAAGAGAAAAGAAAATATAAGACGGATACGGTTTAAAAGGCTCCTCCAGTTGAGGAATGGGGAGTTATTTAAAGTTATGGTATAGTTACTTATTTGTTGTTCCTTTGAGTTTGCTTTGTCAATAGTACACTGGAGGCTGATGGGAGATAGATACCAGCAGGCTATATCCAGTGATGTCACGACTTTGACATGCCCAGTCTCCTAGCTGCAGGAAGAGGTGCACAACCCAGAAGTAGAGGACTAAACTGTCGTCACTCAAGGAACGACAATTATCAGGTAAGTGTAATTTCTATTTCCTTATCATTCCTCTAGTCCAGTCCCGCACCTCAGGGTAGTCAACTCCCACTCACATCTTGGAGCCTGAGCATGCCATCTTTTGATGACATCAGAGTACTTAGGCAGCTGGCTCCACCTTCCAGCCCTAGTAAACTCAGTCTCCAGCAGCTGGAGCAGGTGATCCCTGAGATCAGGACTCACTGAAGGGACATCTAAGCAGTTCATTTAGTTTGATTGTGGGATTTGATTTTGTCAGATTTGAATTGGGAAAAGCATTGTCTGTTTTATATTAAGTTTGGTAAAGTGTAAAAAAAAAATAAGATAAAGAAAAGGAAAGAGACAGGCAGGAAAGGACACCACAGGTAAGGGGTTCGCACCCAGGGGCAGAAGGAGGGTTTTTTTCCCCTGTCCGTTCAATTTCCTGCAGAGCAGCGGCTTCAGAACCCATCAGTGGGTGAGGAGCCGCTTTGCCAGATCAGGCCTACAGTCGGCTCTCACATACTCCTGGCACAGCGCGGAAGCCAGAAGCAGGCTGAGCACAGGGAAAGGGCAGACAGTGCAAGCTCATTCTTTTATGATTGCAGGAGAATTAAGAAGCGGGGAAAAGACAGCAATGGGGTTATTTCCTCCGATAACTTTCATTCCACATCTGGCAGACCGCATGGCTCAAGCCAACACTTTCTCAGTAGCGCAGGAAGATGTGCCATTTTGTATAACACCTTCAGCGCTGCAGCTGCATGGTCAGGAGAGGGGGGATATTTTTTTGGACGCAGGATCTTAAACGTGTTTTTCTTTGAGTACCTAGAGGGCATCCATTGGCTGATGTTTTTTTATTTAAACCCCCCCCCCCCACACAAAGAAACAGCAAGTAAAGGCAAGCTGAAAGGGAAAAAAAAAGTTGGTAAAAGATCTGCAAGGTGTTTGAGGCTTTGGGGAGTACGGGGAGCTTGGAAGGGCTGCCCTATTTCCTGCCTGTGCTCTCTTTGGTCTGCAACTCTCATGCTACTCAGCTACTGTGAATGAGCATTTCTGTTCTCATACGGACTTGAAATCGAATATACACAGTGTGCTATCATTTATACCCCCTGAGGAAGGCTACGGTCGAAACGCATTGGTTTTTTTTGACACAATAAAGCACCTGTGATCTCCACATACCATTCTCCTGTTGTGTTTTGATTGGCTTGCTGCGAAGGTACTGTGTGTTCCCCCTATTTCTTGGCTTGTCCATGCCAGCATGACCACAGTATCTGGTGTGGTTCCGGCAGGCATCAATCTCAGCCACGGAAATTTGCTGAGGGTGTCAAGCAGAGGCCAGAATGGCAGAGCAGAGTCTTTCTGAGGATGCCGACATCGCAGAATGTCCAGGTCCTTCGGGAGTGTCAATTGGAACCATGCCATCCCATGAGGATCATAGTTGGCCCGCAGGGACAATAGGGGAGTCCAGTTCAGCACCGCCCCTGTTAGAGCCATACATCGGAAAGCACATCTCTCCTGGGCCCTCAACTTCCCAAGGACTAGGAGCCATAGAGCCTCATGCATAGAACCTCCTCATGCATAGGGACTTCTGCATGCGGTAGTGGGGGAAAGAAGGTCTTCCTGTAGTGTAGTGCGTAAAGAAGCGGCTGGCAGCTGTCATGGAGGGCAGGGAGTTGTATGACTAGGAGGAGCCCAAGGATTTGGTCAGTGACACCAAGGAGAGTGCAAGCACAGAGGAGTTGGAGAAGAACGAGATCCCCCAAAATGAGGAATCTCAAATTGTCCAGGTCTTCCTTCGTGAAGAATTGACGGTGCTTATGGTGGAGTCCTTGAAGGCACTGAATATGCCAGTGGAGCAACCAGCAGAAGAAGACACACTTGACGATCTGCTGTTTTGTGCGGTTCAAAAACCACAAAAGGTGTTTCACTTCCATCGAGTGGTAAGCAAATGATCCAGAAGGATTGGGACCTCCTGGAAGCCGCGCCTCGGGGGACTAGAACCATGACAAGGCTTTGCCTCCTCCCGGAGCAGGAGAGGGAGTTGTTACATTCTCCGAAGGTGAATGCTGCGGTTTTAGCCGTAACTAAGAAGACCATGATCGCGGTCGAGGGCTGTACGGCCCTCAAAGATATCCAGGATAGAACATTAGATACCGTATTGAAGTAAGCCTTTGATATTAATGCTCTCTCATTACAGGTGTCTTATCTGTGGGGCTTTTGTGGCCAGAGCCCATCTGCGGTGGGTGCAGGGGGTTCTGGAGTCACAAGAGGATGCTTGCGGCCCTGTGCAAGGCTGGAGTTGGGGGCGGCTTACCTTGTGGATGCCTTCTATGATCTTATCAGAGGATTTTCAAAGAGCATGGCATGTGGTGGCCTGTCACTACCTGTGGCTGCAGAATTGGGCAGCAGATGTCTCCTCAAAGTCCCAGCTAAATAAGCTACCTTCCTTATCGTTCCTCCAGTTCAGTCCTCTACCTCTGGGTTGTCAACCTCCTCCTGCGGCTTGGAGACTGGCATATCAGAATCATGACATCACTGGATATAGCCTGCTGATCTCTCTCCTCAGTCCCAGTGTGAACTATTAACAAAGCAGATTCAAAGGAGCAACAAATAAGTAGCTAGAATAATCATCGTAACCTAATCTAAACTACCATTAGAACTATTTAACCATTCCGGCAAGACTTTCTTATGCCCTTTACTGCCACACACAGCATCCAATATAAAAGAGAGCGAACATTAACAATTGGAAAACAGACCTACCTGTAGTGCTTCTCTTCTTGCTATTAAATCTTTACCCCTCCTGAAAGAGCTCTGGGTGGGATGGAGGACTGAACTGTCGTCACTCAAGGAACTACAATTACCAGGTAAGTGTAATTATCATTTCCTTATCGTTCCTCCAGTTCAGTCCTCTACCTCTGGGATGTACCAGAGCAGTACTTATTGGGAGGGACCCGTCCAGCCGGCACGCAATACTGCCGACCTGAAACAGGCATCATTAGCTGCCGCGACGTCAAGACGGTAATGCCTACTAAACATATGTAGAGACAACCAAGTCACCGCCCTACAAATGTCTCCTGGCGGGACCAAACTGTGCTCCGCCCAGGAAGATGCTTGCGCTCTGGTGGAATGAGCTCGCAACCCTGCGGGCACGGATCGACCTTGAAGCAGATAGGAGGAAGCAATCGCCTCCTGAATCCACCTGGCAGTGGAAGCCTTAGCCGCCGCCTCTCCTTTGCGCACACCTCCGAACAACACGATAGCCCCTGTCATTCAAGGAACTACAATTACCAGGTAAGTGTAATTATCATTTTTAAGGGAATCCAAAGGGGGCCACTTCTCTGAGGACGAGCAGAAACAGGTTTGCTCTGCAGTCCCGCTGTATGGCCAATTACGGGATTTTCATAGGTTCTGCGCAGTCTGGATTGCGCTCTACCAGAGAGGTCATTTTACCCCAAGAGGGTCAGCGTTTCGGGGCTATCGAGGAGCAGGTCGAGGCTATTACTCTGCTGCCCCATCCTCAGGCTCAAAGACGTCACAATGAAACGAGGAAGGCCCAGGTGGTGTGGTGCAGCCCATGGGAGGTTGGCTGCAGGATTTTTACCACGTCTGGGCCCAATCACATCCGACCAATGGGCATTGGAGGTTATGCAGGATGGCTACGCAGTGGAGTTCACCAGGCCTCCTTTGTATGCTCTCCATGCAAGTCCTGTATGAAAGCCAGTGCAGACATTTGTGATAAGGAAGCTTATCATAGTTCAGGAAGAAATACAAGAGGTGAATTGGCTCTGAATAAGCAACTTGTGCTGGCTGGTAAAAGCACTAAAACAGAGTGTTTACCTAAAAGACTACCAGACCCAGAATGCACTGGTTTACAGAAAGCCTCTAGGAGAGCTGAAATAGGGAAACGTGTGCCTATTCAGAGGAGCAATGATGTAATCCCTAATCACCCATCTCCTAGGGCAGGGCTTGATTCAGAACACCTGGACTGTGCTAGGGTGGAGTGTCCATCTAGGCACTTTAAAGCTAGAAGTAATTCTTCAGACAAAAAGCAAGGAGAGAAAGAGCAGCAATGTGAGCAAGAGCAATGGCAACAGCATTGGTGGCAAAGACGGCAAGAGAAGGAGAGACGGAGCCTGAACAGAAGGAAGAACAGCAAGACATCCAGGAGGTCTAAGAAAGGAGCCCAAGGCAGTACGTATGCTGGGAGAGATTCCTGGGGCAAGCATTCTTCATTGGACTAGAAGAAACCAGAGGCTTGGAGATATACAGCCAGGAACCCTCGGACAGCACCTGTAAAGGAGATTGCTGCATCTACAGAAAGAAGGAGCTCTAATACCTATTTAAGGAGGTATGGGAAAAGAGACCTAAAGTCCAGAGATTCTGCCTGGAGAGCTGGGCACAGAAGCTTTGCTACCTACTGGCCAAAATACCCAGAGAGGAAACCTAATGACAACGTGATCTCAGGTATGAACTCTGATCTGTTCCCTAGCTTTGCACAAGGAAGACAGCAGGGAAACAATTTCTATCCTGGTAGAGATCAGTTAGAGAATTCCTCTGAGCCAGTGTATGAAAGTGATCCTATGATATTTCAAGAGCAAGGGGAAATATCAAATGAGAAAGTGGAATGCATGGATTGCTCTCTTTCTAGGCTGCTGTTCTAAAGTAATCCTCAGTTAAGCATCAAACACCAAAAGGAACTGTATTGTTTTTTAACTACCCAGAAAGGTTTCTTTGAGAGAAAGCTTTAGGGAAAGTTGGAGCCACGTGGAGAGTGGACCAGCAATGGTTTGCAGCTGGTTAAGCACCTGTGATTAGAGCAAGGCACAAGTGCACGTGGGACTTTGGAAAGAAAACTTCTTCACTGTGTGAAAGGAAGAAAGTTGTTTTTTTGATAAAGAGAATTTTCCTTTTGGGTTTATTTTTCATTCCAGCACTGCTAAGAAAGTTTATTAGCAGGGGCTAGAAGAAAGACCTTTTCTGTTCCATCAAGGTCTTTACTAAGTTGCTGCATAAGCAATTCAGTTGCCTTATTTGTTTTGTTTCCTGAATACAATTCCTGAAGAAATTATTCTGTTGATGTTACCAAGTATATCTGTGCGAGGGAATAACTCCCCATAAATAAAATCTGTTTTCTGCTTTACACTCGAGCAACTACAATTCATTATTCTGGTTAAACGTCTGATTTTGTGTGATTGAACTATAACACCCACAATCCTTTGCAAAGTCAAGTAAATTCCTGTCTTTGCCAAGATTGTAGAACTTTCACAACAAGCACCCCCGTTTACACATTCTGCGGCGGCTTCTGCCCTTTGGGGGCTGTGGTACCGGTCCCCTGGGGCCAGTGTGGCTACGGTCGATACTTCATTTATATCATGGTACTCAAAAAGGAGGGCACTTCTTGGCCTATTCTCAACCTTAACCATGTGAACAAGGTCCTGCGGGTGTCCAGGTTTCACATGGAAACACTACGGTCTGTCATTATGACCGTGTCTTCACAGAGGCTGATTTACACATTCCTATCAAGCAGAGCATCATCAGTTCCTCCATTTTGCAGGACCCATGGGACACTACCAGTTTCAGGCATTGCCGTTTGGCCTAGCAATGGCTCTCCGTGCCTTCATCAAGATGGTGGTTGTGGTGGCAGCAGCACCCCAGAAGGAGGGCATTCGAGGGCATCCTTACATTGACGACTAGCTCATCCAAGTGAAATCGAGCCAGGAAAGTGAGCAAGCAACGGCAAGAGTGGTTGAATTCCTGCAAAGTCTCAGATGGGTTCTCAATGTCACCAAAAATGACTTGGAGCTGTCCCAGGACCTAGAATACCTAGGGGCCACATTCAACACCCACGGCAGCAGAGGTTTACTGCCACGACAGAGGGCACAGGCTTTGTGTCAGCAGGTATGCCAGTTCCTCAAGATGCCAACTCAAATAGCGTGGCATTATCGCAGTTACTCGGGACCATGGCGACAACCATAGGGCTGTCCCATGGGTGAAGGCCCACAGAAGGCCATTGCAGAGGGCCCTACTGCACCGGTGATCGCACCAAAGGCATCCCATATCGCAGCCATTGCCCTGTCCAAACTTGACACGGAGGGCTCTCAGGTGGTGGTTACATCCTGAGAACCTCTAGCGGTATGCCTCTGGAGGCTCTGCTCTGGATTCCGCTGACAACAGATGCCAGCCTCTCAGGATGGGGAGCCCACTGCGAGTGATGGGTGGCGCTGGGGCTCTGCACACCGGAAGAAGCTTCTTGGTCCATAAACAGGCTGGAGATGAAAGTGGTCTTCCTAGTGTGTTAACGGTTTCTCCCTTTGCTGCCAAGGGAAGGCAGTCAGGGGCTTCTTTGACAATGCGACCAGGGTGGCCTTCGTCAATCGACAGGGGGGCAAAGCAACGTACACTTAGAAGCAGAGGCCGTAGCACTATTGGCATGGGTAGAAGAGCATCTGTAGGCGATTTCTGCAGCGCACGTCGCAGGAACGGACAATGTGACGGCCGATTACCTCAGTCATTTTCACTTGGACCCCAGGGAGTGGACACTCAGCACATCTTTGAGCAGATGTGCTCTGTTGGTGCGCACCGATTATGGATCTCATGGCGACCTTTCCAGCGGCCAAGGCAAGCTGTTTCTTAAGCAGGTGACGGGGATGTTGGTTGCAAGGTCTTGACTCCCTGATGTGGTGGTGGCTCACGCAGGGCCTCCTCTTTCCGCTGTGGGCTCTTATAGGCTGGGTGGTGCAGTGGATAGAAGCTTACCAGGGGTGGTTAGTTCTCATTGCTCCTGACTGGCCAAGGTGCATGTGATATGCGGATATGGTATGACTGAGGTCAAACAGGCCGTGGAGATTACTGTTCCGAGCCGACCTCTTGATCCAAGGTCCGGTGAGGATGCCTCAGTTGGCTCGCTTACAGCAGGGCTTTTGATAGGGTTCGGTTGAGAAGGCGTGGCTACTCGAACCCAGTGATTTTGACTTTGCTACAGGCCTGGAAGAGGTCTGTGTCGCTGTCCTACATCAGAGTGTGGCGGATTTTTGAAGCTTGGTGTACAGAGCACCAGTGTCGTCTGCTGCTGGCGACAGTGCCAGATATTCTGGCATTCCTGCAGTCCAGTGGGAACAAGTGTTGGTGTGTAGTTCCTTGAAGATAAAGGCGGCTGCAGTGTTTATGTTTATGTTTATTTATTTGATATACCGCCCTACTTTAGCAGTCAGAGCGGTTCACAATTTACAACAATTTAAAAGTGGGCACAAGGCCAGAAAGATGAAAGGAAATTACAATTATTGATAGGACAATAATAGTGAGTAGACACACAGGACTGTACTTGAGGGGACAGGGTCAGACAAAAGAGGAGGGAAGGTCAAAGGCCAAGGAGAAAAGATGGGTTTTTAGCTTCTGTTTGAAAGTGATGTGATGGGGTTCTAGCCTAAGGGAAGTGGGCAGTGAGTTCCAAAGAGTTGGGCCAATGAAAAAGAATGCAATTACTTGTTACAGTCGTCTGGGGTCTGTGGTCCTCCCTTGGGATCTTAACCTCGTGTTGGCGGGTGAGCTGTTTGAACCGTTGCATTCTTGTACCTTGAAGGACTTGACACTTAGGATGGTTTTTCTAGTCGTTATTGGTTCCGCTCGGAGGATTTCGGAACGCCAAGCTCCATCGTGTCAAGAGCCATTCCTCTGCATTTCTAAAGAAAAAGTAGTTTTCCAGCCGGTGCCTTAGTTTTTTCCTAAGGTCCTCTCCATTTTTCATCCTACCAAAGCTTGCGAAGGGAACGGCGGGGGGCATGGATCCACAGCTGCACTGCTTGGACAGATGGCATGGGTTGCGGTGGTATTAGACGAGGACAGTTCCGTTCTAGAAATCAGATCGTCTTTGTCTTGTTTGGAAGTCTGCAGAAGGGGGAGGCAGCTGCCAAGGCCTCAATTTTCAGGTGGATTAAAGAGACTATTGTGTCAGCATATTTGTTGAAGTGGAAGCTGGAGCTGGTGGGGTTCCAGGCGTATTTGATTAGGGCTCAGGGGGCCTCATGGATGGAATTTGGACTTGGGCCCTGGAAGATAGTTGTCAAATGGCCATATGGTCCTCTCTCCACACCTTTTGTGAAGCATTATTGCCTAGATGTGCAGGCGGCAGAGGACGCCAGGTTTGGTACAGCAGGGCTTCAGGCCGAATTTGCGGATCCTTCCCATTAAGGACACTGTTCTGTTACATCCCTGAGGTGCGGGACTGGACTGGAGGGATGATAAGGAAGGTGAAATTAGGCCTTACCTACTAATGGGCTTTCTTTGAGGAACTCTAGTCCAGTCCCAGAAACCTTCCTGTTTTGATTACTGCATTGAGCCATTTCGCTGTCCCGGGCCTGAAGAAGGTTTTCATTAGGGTTCTGGCCCTGAGTGGGGGGGGCGGACGGCTCTGCTAAGGACAGTTTCTGTGAGAGTGCGACTTCACAGAAGCATACCGCATTAGTTCACATTGTTTTTTCTTGTGATTTTCAGGTCTGAGTGGACAGGTAAGCTACCTCGTTTGGTGAGAGGAGGGTCCCTAGTTCTCGTAAGGTTTTATATTTGTTGCTTAACTACTTATTTGTTGCTCCTGTAAGTCTGCTTTGTCAATAGGTTAATGGGACTGGAAGATGGAGCCAGCTGCTTCTCTGAGGTCATCAAAAGATGACATGCTCAATCTCCAAGCTGCTGTTGGGGGTTGACTACCCTGAGCAATGGGATGGGACTGGAGTTCTTTAAGGAAAGCCAATTAGCAGGTAAGACCTAATTTCACCTTATGGAATCAAGGGCTGTATAAGGCATTATAATTGGTATTATGCATGTGTGTGTGTGTGTGTATATATATATATATATATTACAGTGATGGCTAACCTTTTTGAGCCCGAGTGCCCAAACTGCCGCACAAAACCAAAGAATTTCCTCAAAGTGCCAGCACGTCAATTAAATCCCCATTTGCATAAGGTGCTTCATTTGCATAAATATTTGCATAATGTTACCATACACTAACTTTTAGTAAACATGCCTCTTAATGAGTATATGGATAAAGAAAGACTAAAAGGTTTCTACATTACTATAATCCAGTACCAACCGCCAGGCACATTAGGAACTACTACAAACGCTGCCCATTTAGAACCCATAGCAAACCCGCCGTATCCTAACAGCACTACCAGGACTCACAAAGCACCATACTCTACCTATCAAAAGGCAACACTGCAAATATTAAACCAATACATCTCAGAGAACAACAATACATGACCTACTGGGGAAAGAACAAGTGGCAATGTCAAATAGGAATTATATAAACAGAATACCTCAGCTCAGTTACACATGCAGAACAGACCATCACCAAACAAGGAATCACAATTTAGAAACAGGAAGACAATAATTAAACTGGGAACCCCAAAAGCCAAACTTGGAATATACAACAACACTGTAGAAATAAAACTATATATTAATTTCCTCTTGTACTAAACAAAGCGCAAAAATTAATGATGCACATTTCCCAGAGCTGACATATTCCAGTTAATAAATTCAAAATAAAGAGATATTTTTCTACCTTTTGTGCCATTTTTTTTCAGTTGCAATTGTTCCAGCCACTTTCTTCTGGTTTCTTCGTGTCTTCTGCTAACTCTCCATCTGCTGTCCATTTGTCCTTTCTTCTGTCTTCTTGGTTTTTTTTTCCATTCTCTCTCTACATCTGCTTTAACATACTAATCTTTCTCCTTTGGCTCTTTCCTCATTCCTATTTCATCTACTCCAAATTTACCCCTCCATCCTCAATCCCCACTTACTCTCCCAATACCCGGCCAATTGTAGATTTTTTATCCCTCCCACACAAAATATTTTTACCCTCTCCATTTTACTCTCCCAGCCCCATCCCATTCTAATCCTCCCCCAACACCAGCTCCATTCTAGTTCCAGCCTCACCCAGCATCCATTCCCTTATAGTCCCTGCATCAGCCCATTTCCAGTCCTAGCAGCCCCCCAACCCAATACCAGTCCTATCCCCCCCTCCTCTCCCCACTTCCAGTCCTACCCCATCACCCCATTTTCAGTTTAAGCCCCCCCCTATAACCCATTACCAGTCCTAACCCCCCACTTCCAGTCAGCCCCCCATAGCCCATTGCCAGTCCCTAACCCCCCCCTCAGCCCACAGTCCATTACCAGTCCTAACCCCATCAGCCCACCTCAAGTCCTAACCCCTCCCCATCAGCCCATTTCTTGTCCCAGCCCCCCCATAGCCCATTATCAGTCCTAAACCCCCCCATAGCCCATTACCAGTCCTAACCCCATCAGACCACCTCCAGTGTTAACCCCCCATCAGCCCAGTTCCAGTCCTCACCCCCCCCAACAGCCCACCTCAAGTCCTTAACCCTCCCCATAAGCCCATTAGCAGTCCTAACCCCCCCCCTAGCCCATTAGAAGTCCTAACCCCCCCTCTCTAGCCCATTAGCAGTCCTAACCCCCCCCCCATAGCACATTACCAGTCCTAACCCCCATCACCACATTTCCAGACAGCCCCCATCAGCCCACATCCCATTAGCAGTCCTAACCCCCCTAGCCCATTAGCAGTCCTAACCCCCCCCTCCTAGCCCATTAGCAGTCCTAACCCCCCCCAGCCCATTAGCAGTCCTAACCCCCCCCTCCTAGCCCATTAGCAGTCCTAACCCCCCCCCCAGCCCATTAGCAGTCCTAACCCCCCTCCTAGCCCATTAGCAGTCCTAACCCCCCCCCAGCCCATTAGCAGTCCTAACCCCCCTAGCCCATTAGCAGTCCTAACCCCCCCAGCCCATTAGCAGTCCTAACCCCCCCCTAGCCCATGAGCAGTCCTAACCCCCCCTCTCTAGCACATTAGCAGTCCTAACCCCCCATCACCCCATTTCCAGACTGCCCCCCTCAGCCGACAGCCCATTAGCAGTCCTAACCCCCCCTAGCCCATTAGCAGTCCTAACCCCCCCTCCTAGCCCATTAGCAGTCCTAACCCCCCCAGCCCATTAGCAGTCCAAACCCCCCCAGCCCATTAGCAGTCCTAACCCCCCCTGCCCATTAGCAGTCCTAACCCCCATCACCCCATTTCCAGACAGCCCCCATCAGCCCACAGCCATTAGCAGTCCTAACCCCCCCCCCCCCTCCTAGCCCATTAGCAGTCCTAACCCCCCCCCTCCTAGCCCATTAGCAGTCCAAACCCCCCCAGCCCATTAGCAGTCCTAACCCCCCCTCCTAGCCCATTAGCAGTCCTAACCCCCCCCTCCTAGCCCATTAGCAGTCCAAACCCCCCCCCCCAGCCCATTAGCAGTCCTAACCCCCCCTAGCCCATTAGCAGTCCTAACCCCCCCCTCCTAGCCCATTAGCAGTCCTAACCCCCCCCCCCTCATCCTAGCCCATTAGCAGTCCTAACCCCCCAGCCCATTAGCAGACCAACCCCCCCCCCCCCCAGCCCATTAGCAGTCCTAACACCCCCCCCCCCGGCAAATTTAAAAAAAGAAAAAGAGGGCTCTGGCTGCTGCCGCGGACGCGGCAGCATGCAGTGTCCCGCGGGGCCCCCTCCGCCCGCTAAGCCCCTCTGCAAGGGCTTTCAGATTCGCGAGGGAGACAGCGTCTCCCTCGCGTCTCTTGTTAAGCCCGCAGGGGCTAATGGGAAAATTTCCCATCAGTCCCTCGCGTCTAAAGGGGCTGATGGGAAATTTCCCATTAACCCCTACGGGCTTAACAGAGACGCGAGGGAGACGCTGTCTCCCTCGCGAATCTGAAAGCCCTTGCAGAGGGGCTTAGCGGGCGGAGGGGGCCCCGCGGGACACTGCATGCTGCCGCGTCCGCGGCAGCAGCCAGAGCCCGCTTTTTCTTTTTTTTGCGGACCTTCACGCGTGCCAGCTGCAAGGCCTTCGCGTGCCACAGCTGGCACGCGTGCCATAGGTTCGCCATCGCTGATATATTATCTTCAGACAGTGGGTGTGTGGTGCCCTCCTCTGGCTTTCTTCTCTCTATGCCCTTTTCTTCTTCTGCAAACTCCAGACTTCGATCTTTTCACCTTGCTGCTCCTTATGCATGGAACAAACTTCCTCTATTTTTACATCAAGTCTCTTCTCTCCCTCTCTTCAAATCCATGCTAAAGGCTTACCTCTTTGAGGCTGCATTTGGATCCTAATCCCTTGTTTTCCTTGTCTGTCTTGATTAGATTGTAAGCTGTATGAGCAGAGAACTGTCTTCTTTATATGTTTGTACAGCACTGTATACCTTGTAACGCTATATAAATGATTAACAGTAGTAGTAGGATGCAATGCCAGTGTATGTGTGTGTGTAGGGTGCCTGCCTGTGTGTGGGGTGCCCTCTGTGTGTGTGGTGCAGGGATGGAGGTATGTGTTGTGAGGGGGGTGGGGTGTCTCTGTGTTTATGGGGGGGAGACAGCAGAGATGGAGGGCCTGCGTGCCTTCTGGGGGGGTGCTGCTGATTTGGCATATATTTACCCTTTTCTCCACTCTCGTTAGCTTCCAATTCCCATGCACTCTTTCCCCTCTCCTTGCAGACTTTCACCTGCTGCCTTCCCGCACTCTGTTTCCTTTCCCAGCCTCTGTCTCTTTCTCTTCTTGACCCTCCATTCATTCCCCTCCCCCCAGTTTTTTTTTCCAGGGCTGGATTTAATTGTTGGCACTGATAGGAAACAATGGGGGGGGGGGGTTCTCACCCTCCCCATCAGCTCTGGCTCCCCCCCCCCCCCCCGATTGGTTCTGACCTAATATTTGTTTGCTGGCACAACCCAGTCTCTGGGCAGCAACAAGTTTGTTAATTAAATTCAGCCCAGGGAGGCAGATTTACTCAGTCACCACACCCTCAATCTTGGGAAGTGGGAGCTAGCTTTGTCCGTGTTTCAGTGGATTTTGGATCAGTGGGGCAGTCCCTGTATTGATCTGATGGCAACCCGATCCAGTGCAAAAGTAGAGAGATTCTTCAGTTGACCCAGAGAGTTGGGCACCAAAGGCATTGATGCCTTGGTCCAGTCCTGGCCTGGGAAGCCTCTTCTGTATGTAGACATAGCCTCTTGTAGAGCTTTTGATTCATTGGATAGAGCATCATATGGGCCTAGTGATTCTATTGGCACCAGATTGGCTATGGAGGTCTTGGTTCGCAGATCTGAGGCGGCTCCTGGAGGGGTTGCCCTGTATCTCGTGCAGGGCTGAGGCCTGTTATACCAGGGGCTATCCTGCTGGATGATCCAGTTCCTTTCCGGCTTATGGCTTGGCCCTTGAGAGGTGTGGTACTTAGCGCCCAAATTAGAAGGCTGTGGGTTTCAACTCTTAAACACAAAGCAAGGTTCCACCTGCCTTGTTAATGTACGTGTCTGGTGTGTTTTTGAGAGCTGGTGTTGGGAGCTCCACTTGCTTCCTCGGAAAGCTGAGTTGCTATCCTTATCTACCTTCCTGCAGGATGGGTTTGAAAAGGGCTTGTCTCTCTGTGTCCTTATGTGTACAAGTTTCAGCCTTGTCCTACTTTCTAGGACTAGTTACCAGTGGCTTTATAATCTCCACATCAAGATGTAGTTTGATTCATCAATTACATCCTTCTTTGCAGTCAGTTGTCCAGCATGGAGTAGGGTCTCATTTTTGGGGCTCTGTTGTCTCACCCCTCTCAGCCATTGAAGCGGGCTTCTTTTAAGTATCTTTCAAAACTCATCTCTTTTGAGACTGCTTTTGAATCTCGTCCCCTTAATCTACTGCTCATCTCCTATGGGTTTCCTTACCGTTCCCCTAGCTATATCTAGTTCCCAGTTGTTGTGTTCTCTCTTGACTAGAGTTTAAGCTCTGATGAGCAGGGACTGACTCTAGATGAGTTTGTACAGTGCTGTGTAAGCCATGTAGTTCTACACAAATAAGTGAATAGTAAGATACTCCATGAAGGTGTAGATAAGATTAGGAGGGACCCAGAAAAGCTTGAAGAAAGGTTAAGAATTTGACAGCTGAGATTTAATGCTAAAAAATTCAGGGTCATGCATTTGGGCTACAAAAATCCAAGAGAGTGGTACAGTATAGGGAAGTGAAGTACTTCTGTCTACGAAGAGGAGGGGGACCTGGGCGTGATTGTTTCTGATGAGCGGTGTGCCCCAGGGTTTGGTCTTGGGACGGTACTGTTCAGTATATTTGTGAGTGATATGCCGAAGGGCTGAATGGAAAAGTCTGCCTTTTTGCAGATGACACCAAAATTTGCAACAGAGTGGACTCCCCTGAGGGAGTGGAGAACACGAGGAAAGATCTACAAAAGCTGGAAGAATGGTCTAATGCTTGGTAGTTAAGATTTAATGTGAAGAAGTGCAGTGTAATGCATTTGGGAAGCAGAAATCCAAGGGAATTGTATGCTATAGGGGGCGAGAGATTGACTGATGCACAGACCAGGAGAAGGACCTCGGTGTGATTGTTTTCTGATGATCCTCAAGGTGGCGAAACAGTGTGACAAGGCGGTGGCAAAAGCCAGAAGGATGCTGGGTTGCATACAGAGAGGAATTACCAGCAGAAAGGAAGAGATACTAATGCCACTGTACAAGTCGCTTATGAGGCTTCACTTGGAATATTGTGTTCAGTTTTGGAGACCGTATCTCACAAAGGATGTAAAAAGTCTGGAAGCGGTTCAGAGGAAGGGGACCAAAATGATTTGGAGTCTGCGCCAGAAGACTTATGAAAAGAGACTTGAATACCTAAATATGTACACTCTGGAGGAGAGGAGGGACAGGGGAGATATGATTCAGACCTTTAAATACTTAAAGAGTATTAATGGACAAACAAACCTCTTCGAAAGACGGTGACACTGTAAAACTAGAGGCATGACATGAAGCTGCAAGGGGGTAAACTGAAAGGCCATGTTAGGAAATACCTATTCACTGAAAGGGTGGTGGATGGTTGGAATGCCCTCCCATTGGAAGTGGTGGGGGCAAACACAGTGACAGAATTAAAAATGGCATGGGTCAGACACAGTGGAGCACTTTATAGCAACAGGATAAAATCAAAATAAGCATAACTATCTCTTATACTGAACAAATAGGGATGACCACTAAACAAAGGCATGGGGAGAGGTGCCTTTCTAAGGATACCTTGGCTCATTGGATAAAGGTGTCCTCGGGCTGTCTTTTGTGGACTTGATGTGTCCCAGAGGGTGCACTCTACTTAGGGCTCTTCCTGTGCAGAGAGCAGTTTTGTTTGTCCCTATTGACATTTTGTAGGTGGCAAACCTGGAAATCCCTCTCAACGTTTGTTACACATTACCACTTGGATGTCCAAGACTGGTGGACACAGCTTAGGGGAGAGATTTTAAAGGCATCCATGTTTTCTTCCTGCCCAGTGGAGTAGTAACTTTGGTACTTTCCACTTGTCTAGACTGGTCTAGCAGGACGATCTAGAAGGTACCATTTTACTTACCAGATAATGTCCTTTCCTGGAGTCCTGCTAGACCAGTCTAGGACCCACCCCTTGTGCTCTGTTATCTCTGCAATATAGTCTTCCAGGCTTTGGACATCTGATATTTGCTTTGTGCAGTGGGTTGTGTTTGGTCAGGTTCTTGACCATTTGCTTTGGTATGAATACTGAAGTCTGCCCTAGCCGCACCAACTCAAGTAGCAGTGATGATATCATTTGAAAGATCTATTGTTTTCTCTGTCTCTACCTGTGTTGGTAGGGGAACACAACTCTCTGTCTGGACCTGGTCTAGCAGGACTCCAGGAAAGCACATTATCTGGTAAGTAAAATGCAACTTTTCTGTAGAGAACAGAATTGATCAGGCACACAATCTTTCCCACATCTCCATGAGTTGCATTCTTTATGGATCCACAGTACTAACTGTAGTGCTGAGAAAACAGCTACATGGAAGACGGACTGTATATGCTCAGTTCTGATGTCTTGCAGAACCGATCTGTTCCGATGACGTTCCATGATACTATATGATCCAATTGTGCCTGATCAATTCTGCTGCCTGTGGAAAATGTCAGTTGCAGGTAGGAAACAATGGTATATGGACCATTTCCTAATTGTTCCTCCAGTCCAGTTTGCATGGGTTATCACCGTGCACCAGCAGCTGAGGGACTAAGCATGTCAGAATTCGATGTCACAGTACACGAGCTCCCTCTTCAGCTCCAGAATCCAGTCTTTCAGTACACAGGAGCTGAGTGAAGAGCTTTTATGTGGTGATCTCCACTGAAAGGACATTTTACTTTGTCAAAAAAGAAAAAAATAGAGGAAGGCAGGAGAGGACTGAAGTTTTGCATTCTTGGGCTGGGTTTTTCACCTTCATACTGTATAGATAAGTGAGGGCAGGCAGTGTTGCAGGGTCTGCTTTTTGACTTCTAAGTCCTTAGGAGGTTCAGGAATAGTACGGATGTTAAATTATCTGGGGTTCCCAAGGTCCCTTTTCTCCCAGCCGAATAGCACAAATATCTCTTGGGCAAACAGTTTAATTGGGTGTTTCCTTATGTCCACCATGGCTCTTGGATGTTTCAGGGGCTATTTCTTTAAACAAAAAATACAGATCCAGGACAGCCCTGCACAGGAGGCGGATCGCAAGCTTGTCTGAAGCTTTTGCTGTTATTCGATTTAGTGTTTTGCAGTCTAGCTGAGAGAAAAATCTTTTGGTCGGACAGCGTGAGTGTTTGCGCTTTAATCTTCCTATGCTGTCTTCTCTGGCGTTATGACGAGCCAGTTTTTTGTTCGGCGTGCATATGGTCGGCTCCTTCCCTGGCCATTGTACAGTGTTCAGGAAGCCGCACTTGAAACTCCTGAGGGTTTTTGCCGGTGGTTTTGCTTGAGGCAGGGCCAGGAAAACTAAAGCAAGGTGCTCAGCAACGTTGGATCACTGGAGAGCTGAATTGGGGGTTTTCAATGGCAGATTTTTCAAGACTTGCAGTTTTTTGGTGGGAACCGCAGCCATTTCGGTTCAGGCAGCCATTTCCCCTGCTGAGACAGTTGAAAATGTGGGACGAGAAACGGCAAAATCGCCGGAAATAAACAAATTTACAGATCTACAGCAGAGACAGAGGAGGGTTTGTGAATTTTTTGAGCCAGTTTTTTCTCCCGGATTGATTATTTTAGTTGATGCACAAAACTTATTGTACCAAGAGAAAAGCAGCTGGTCATTTTCATGCTCCAGACTAAGGTCTCTTTCCAGCGTAGTTCCTGATAACCTGCAGGAGTGAGGAACCCCATGGAAGGGGGGCACCTCCATTGAAAAAAAGCGTAGGAGGATACTGATTTTTTGTTTTTGGGCCTGGCGGGGTAAGAAATCTCAACAATCGCAGACCTTGGAGGAGCGGGAGGAAAAGAACTGAAGACCTATTGGGTGCGAGCATGTAGCTCTGGATTTGGAAGAGGGTGAGATTCCTCCAGGAGATAGGACCCTAACGTATCCAGGGTGTTCCACAGAGAGGTACTTAAAGCCCATAATTAGAACCATTTTCTCACTGCATTGAATATTTTGATTCCCCTGCACGATTTATTTATTTAACAGGTGTTCATTATACCGCTTTATCATTTCATCCAAATCGGTTTACATTGAAACTTAAAATTGGTAATCTCACATTAAAACAGATACATTGATAACGGGAATTTGTTCTGAGGCAATGGAGGATGAAGGATGCACTTGCCCAAGACCACAAGTGGAGGAACCCATGGTGGACCCCTTGCTGCAGAGTTTCAAAGGTTCTCAAGTGTGTTGTCCAGTACATTGAGTAATTAAGAAAAATGATTTGAACTCAGGAAGGGAGTGTCCGGATGCTACTCTTGAAGAGGGGGTTAGGGGTAGAGCGATGAGTCGCTTGTACCCTAATCCACAAGACGAGTGGGGATTCCTGAAGATGCCTAAGGTGGATGTTGTAGTCTCAACAGAATGACCAAAAAGACCACCATCCATTGGCAAGTGGTGCGACCCTCAAGGAACTTGAGGACTGCAAGCTGGCGGCTTTCCTCAAAACAAGCCTTTCATACTAGTGCCTGAACTTTGCAGGCCTCTATATGTGGAGAGCAGCGACAGCCATAACAAACGATAGGTGGGAGGTTTGAGCGGGAGCTTCCTCCTCAC